>OZ025299.1:216023364-217352936 GCA_964019185.1 Maratus speculifer | reverse complement strand
TCTACTCATCCTAATGGCATTCACGTCATTTGTCGAAATCGAAATCGAACCAATAGTGTCTTCTGTTCTTCTGTTTTAACCGTAGTTCAAAAGAAATGTTTCGAGCGATTGGCTTTCTAACGAAATCTTCGTTGATTTATCCTTCCTTTCAAAGTTCAGACAGACCATTTTGTTGCAAATCTAACATAAAATAAATTAAACAGGATTACTGTTTTTTCACACCAGATTTTCGAAATGTTTCTAAATTAAACATGTACGCAGTTTCTGTTGAAGAAATTTAAATTATCAAGAAAATGTCCCTTGATATATTTCTTATTAAATTACAACCTACAATGTATATAAAATTTACATATTGGATGTAAATAGGAAAAATGTAAGCAAAACAAAATAAATTAGCAAATAATAAATAAAAATAAATGAAAACTTTTCAAAAAACGGTAGAAATTCAGATTATGTTGGTGAAAGACAGGGTGTTCAATATGTATTTTTATACTTAGAAAAACAACTATCAATTCAAAATAAACTAACAATGGTAGTTCTAGAGTCGTCCGCACAAAATCCTATGCCATCGAGCACAAGAAAAAAATCCTGTATTTTATGAAAGAGTAGTAATAGAGAAATCTAATGATCCATGTCTGCCGGAAATGAAGTGGTGCATAAGCGAAACATTGATACCACTAGTGGTTGACTCGTAGGTTAATCATTGTGTCTGTCATACAATCAAAAGTATGAACACATGGGTGCAAGAAAAAACAATTTTATGTCTACGAGTCAACCACTATTGGTATTCATTTTTGGTTTATGTACCACTTCGCTTCCTTCAGACGTGGGTAATTAGATTCCCCTATTACTACTCATCCATAAAATAAAGGTTATTTCCTTGTGCTCGATGGAATAAGCTTTTGTGCGGTCAGATCATGCATTATGATATAAACTTATTGTATCTATATTCCACAAAAAAGGACACCTTAGTACTTCAGTCATTTATTTTGAAAAAGTTACAGTTATATGGTATCTGGATTCTAAAAATTATACTTAAAAACTTTTTTTCATTATACTACAATTAAACAGTAAAAAAAAAATATTTATTTTAGAACTAAAACGTTCCAAGCAGTAGTACATTTAATTTTCGAATTTTTCGGAATTTTTCGCCACCGGAAGTGAACATACATTTTTTAATGACATAAATCTCTAAAATTTCATAAAATTCAAATTCTTATAAATTGATGCTGTTTGCTCATAAATGAATGGGGGATTATATAATTGTATTTGTTAGAGCATGGTTAAAATGTTTGACAATTACTTGACAAAGGGGCCGATTTTAATTTATGTGTTTTTTTATTCACAATTAATTGTAGGTCCATTTTACGAGCATAAACTTATTATAAAAGTTATTTTGAGGCCTTTTTCAATTTACCTTGTCTATAAACATCCAACAACTAAAAAACTAATGAGCGTTTCAAACATTTTGATACATGGTAAATAAACATATTATTTGCCAGTTTTAACTATCTAGATTGACAACAATAATGTTTTGCTCACTTTTTTCTTTTTATAATGTGCTGACATTTTGCGATATTTCAAACTCCTTTATTATAAAGATGTGATGTGTATGTCGCTTATAATTTGCTTTTAGAGTGAGAATGGGGTACTTGACACGTCGCCTACAGTCACATTTTGCTTAACAAACAGCAGATTAACAATGCAAATTCGATGCAAGGTGTGTTTTCAAATATTTACTGTCTTTCCTAGAATTATACTAATTGGTTTTAAGTCTGAAGATAAAAATTCTTAAACAAATATTTTGTTCTCCTTGAAACGTTGCTTTTAAGCATAATTCATAAAGACTGTTAAGTATGTGATATAAAAAAGCTATAAAAATATGTTTCTGAGTCAATGCATATTACAAATTATTTACAATGTTTTACAATGTAAATGCATTACAAATATCTAAATTCTAATGGCAATAGTTAAGAGAATATATTAGAAATTTATTTAAAAATTTTATTGAAACTTTTGTTTTTAATATATATTATATATCTGTGTGTGTGAGAGAGAGCGAGAGAGAGTGTGTAGGTATATGCATATATCTGATTTAAAATTTAAATTGATACAACAGAGTACAACTTAATAACAAATTAAGTACAATACATTGAAGATTCACGGAAGAGAAAAGCGCGTTTTAATGCAAGAAAATGACTAAAATTTTACAATATTATAACTTGATTTTCTTATACGGAAAAGGATTTTTTTTTACATGATAGAGCATTAAGGTTTTAAGGCATTAAGTTTTTCTAAATATAACTTGTAATAATCAGTGATAATATAAAATTTAAAAATATTAACTTTATTAAATAAACTAGTTATGTAATTGGATTTTCATATAATGCACCGTACCTGCAGCAAATTCTCCCGTCATTTAAAGAGTTCTATAGAAAATGTTTACATATCAGTAATTTATCTATATTTTCAACAATGGGGACACTTCAAATTATTGTCAAGTAACCTTTACTCATTAAAATGATTCTGTGACTGAACAGTTTTAATCTTATTCGGAATAACAGCTGCGAAATATTTCCAATTAACTGTATCTATAAACTTAACAATTTAAGAATAAGCTTTCGTTCAATATTAACTGATTAAACGCTGCTATATTAACTATTGAAGTGAAAAAACTTCTTTAAAACACCAGAAAGTAAATTAAATTGCGCAAGATCTTTCGAAAAAACTTTTTTCTTCGTCAGGCGCAAAAAGACGTGCGTCTACTATGAATGTAGCGGCACGACTGAAGTGAAAAGTCGGTAAAGGGAGCAAGCTGAAGGAACAGCCTATAGGAAAGTAGAAGGCAACAGTCAATAACGAAAGAGCATAATCAAAACGAACATGGAATACAATGAAGGAGGGGAAAAATGGAGATGGTAACAAGGGAAAAAAGTAAAAAAGTAAGTAAAAAGACAGATTGTATTAAAGGTAAATACACACGCACACACAAAAAAACATTATACATATGTAAATCGTGCTCTCAAAATTTTTTCTGACTTTGGGTCCCTTAAGAATGAACTGAATTACTTAAAATCTGTTGCTGCCAAAAGCGGTTTCAATCCTTCTATCATTAATGTTACTATGGATAAATTCAATAGACCGCCTAACGTATCCACTCTTTCTAATTCTGTTAAAAGTAAGCCTGATAATTTGGTCGTCCTTCCCTTTTATCCACCATTCTGTTTAAATTAGCTAAAATTTCAAGACACTTCAATTTTAACGGTATCTTTAAACCTTTCAATAAATTCAAATTTCTTTCCATGAAATCCCCTCTCCCTGAATTTGTAATGTTTCTTGTAATGGCTGTGATTAATCTTATATTAGTCAAACTAAAAAAAAATCTCGAAAAACGCCTAAAATAACACTCTCGGTATGTCAATATCAAGAAATTTCTCAATCTTTTGTTGCTAAGCACTCTTGGGATTCCAGCCATAGTTTCATTTTTCAAACTGCTAAAATTATCTTTAATGTCAATAGTACCTCTGAGTTAGATTTTCTTGAAAATTTAGCTATTTATCTTAATTGTGAAGTTATTATTAATGATAAATCTATTTCTAAAACGCTCTCTCTAGCCTGGAAAAACCTTTTCCCCACTGCCTTATAATTAGTTTTTTTTATTAATAATGTATGTAATTTTTATATGCATATATGTGTGTTTATAACCATAATATTTTACTTAGCAATTATTATTATTATTATTGTTATTATTATTTTTGTGTGTATATATTTGCCTTTAATATAATATGTCTTTTTACTTAATACTTTTTACTTACTTTTTTACTTCTTCCAATTGTTACCATTTTCATTTTTTCTTCCCCTCCTTCATTGTATCTTTCGTTCGTTTTGATTACACACTTCTGTGATGGGCTGTTTCCTTGTACTTTCCTATTGGCTTTTCCTCCAACTTGCTCCCTTTCCTGCCTTTTCATTTCAGTCGTGCCGCTACATTTATAGTAGACGCACGTCTTTTTGTGTCTGAAGAAGAAAAACTAATTTCTTTTAAAAGTCCTTGCGCAATTAAATTTATTTTACGGTGTTTTAACATGTTCGCTGCCGCTTACATGAAGATGTAATGATAGTTAGTACCGCACTGTAGAAGTGGGTTTTTCCCAGAAGCCGATTTAATTTTTATAACAAAGAATCAGTGAAACATTTTCTCGCGCCAGCGCGTGACTGGCTATATGCTATAAACCCACATCACGCGCTGGATCGTGAGTGCGCCTTTAACGCTGGCGCCATACCACGTGCTAAAGAAGTTTACGTCACGTGTTAAAGAAGTTTTTATCACTTCAATTGATTTATGCCAGTTTCAACTTATTATACAGGATGTTTCAGTTAAACGTTTCAGAGTCCTGAGAGAGATAGGGTGCATCTTGACGATTTGAAATCATATAGCAATGTGGGGTCGGAAATGTTTTCCTGAAGCGGTGCTGTACGTAGAAGCACCATAAAGAAAAGACACCGTAAGTTAAAAATCATTTTATTAATACATGTATAAAAGCAAAAGGTACATGCGCTAAATGCACAACGGCTAACTCTGCATTCCCATAATCAACCATCCTACTGATTTGGCGCCTTTGTGCGAAATGGCGATTCCCTGCATGAAAGTTCGGAACTTTTGCACAGCGCCATCTAGCGCGTTGGAAAAGCATTTCTGACCCGCGAAATGCTATATGATTTCGAGTCGTCAGGATGCACTCTACCCCTCTTAGGAGTTTTGAAAAGTTTAACTGAAACACCCTGTATATAAACTATGCTAAATAAAAAAAATATAAGTTTTGTAAATATAAAAGATATCAGCACTGTAAAAGAACTGAAATTGTTTAACCCCCAAATGGTCGTATTAAATTACGTTTTAAAAACTCAGCTTTTTTTTTTTGCTAGCACTTTTTTGAAAAAGAAATATTCACCCTATATAATGACCAGAAAGTTGATACCAGAATATAGACATTTACACTATATTATACACAACTGGTGAGAAATAAAACAATGCTGGATAAAACCATGAAGACCACAGCCCCTGAATATCACAAAAGCGAGAATTAAAGGGTTACTATCTATAACCCTTTAGAAAGTATAACATATTACCGTAGCGCATGTTATTTTCTTCTGCATCAATGCAAATGCGAAATAAAAAAAAACTTACTAACAAATGATTTTTGGCGTTCTAAGAACAAAATTATGCGAACATGTAAATAATTCCTACAAATACAAATCTTAAAATTTATTATTAATTTCTAATAAATAAGCTCATTGAAATGCTAAAATCTGAACCAAGAATTAGTAGTCTAAATAATAGAAATGTAAAGACATACTTACTTATTTTACAAATATTTATTTTATTATATTTTTACAAAAAATATTTTGAAATAAATTTATATAAAATAATCTGACAACAAAAATGCTCTTTATTAAAAAATATGTAAAAAAAAATTTAAAAAATGAAATGTATTGTTCTGATGAATATATATATATATATATATATATATATATGTATGTATGTATATATTCATCACTTGAACTTTCGCAACTTGAGCTTTGTAGTCAATTGAACTAAGCAGTAATGCTGCATATTATTATTTTCATTTCTATCCCTATGTGAGCATTTTTTAATCAAAATAATTTACAATATTTTGTATATTCTAAAAAATGCTGCTTTTGTGTTGCACGGAAAAATTCGGGATAGGCAATCAGATTATAGTAAAAGATCCAACATTCATTTCATGCTTAAATGATGTAAAAAAAGAAGCCTGGACATCGTTCGTTGCAGTCACTGAAAACTTTTTAGGGAACCATAAATCCCCGTAATATGTTAACCTTGTTGAGAAAATGTTACAAGCTTTTCATAAAATGAATTGCAGCATGTCTTTGAAAATGCATTTTTTGGATTCGCATCAGTGTTGGGCACGTTCACAAAATAAACGAACTAACTCAAACTCACGTTCAATTTCTGAAAAGTGATTTAAGTTCACGTTCAAATTCAAAAATTTTCAAACGAACTCGTTCAAATCAAACTCATTTATAAAAGTGAACGAAGTTTACTAAAAAGTTCACTTTTTTTAATATTTTTATTTTTTTTTTTATGTTTGGATATTATTGTCCAAATTTACAAAATCTTGTGAACTAATCATTTGATTATTCGATATGTAAGATAGAGGTATGCACGGACGGAAATTTCCAGACACAAGAGGGAGATCTTATAATGGTTCCGTTTAATTTTTTAAATACGGAACTCTAAAAAGTACTTATTACAGTTTCCCTTTCATGCTTATGTTTTTCATTTAAAAAAGGGGGTCATGGGTTGCGTAAATAGGCACATTTATTCCAAAGTATTGGTCTTTCCATATTTATTTCTGTATATCCCATTGTAAACTAAATTGATTTTAAAATGAGTCCTTAACTGTATCTAAATATCTGAAATATAGGGCAGTTGCAATTGACGTCATACTGGAGGTCACACACTAGAAATAGACAGTTCTGATTGGTGAAACTACCCTGAACTCCACTTAAAATACAATGGCTATCAGTGTAGCCCTGCTATCAGCTGATTGCAAGTTCCCTATTAATAACATTAACACATTTCCACGGATTGGAGGCTTAAAAATATAAAAATTTCTATACTGGTGAATCTTAAAAAAAAAAAAAAAACACTTAGAAAAATTCATTGTAAACAGGTTCTTTATTAAGAAATTCGCCGTCTTTTACAAATGTGTTATGATTTTTTTACACGGATTATTCTATCCATTTTGCACCGATCTAGAAATTGTTTCGTTTAAGACAGGATTTCGTCATATATAGATTTTTGTAGCACCTTTTATAATACTGTTTCCCCCATGCCCTAGCATTGTATATGAACTATTCTTTAAAGAAAAGTTTAATTGTTGAATCACGGTAATTTAAAATTAGAATAAACTATAGCTATAGCGGAATCGATAGGTATCTTGAAAATTTTCCGTAGAAGACAGTATTCCGTCTTAGACAAATTCTATTCTGTCTGCGGATTCGCAGGAACTTGAAAATCTTTCCGATTTAGACATATTTCCGCCTTACAAAGTCCACCTTGTACAGAGAGTTTACTGTATATATCTATTTTCGGCGAAATTGTATACAGCCCAGGTCCGGTTCGGTGCGACCCGAGTCTGCAGAAGAAGTAAGACTAGGATACTACCCAGAGAAGTGATATCCAGACTTAACTCGTCCTGAGGCTCGTGTAGGCCTCTAAATTGCATTTGAAAGAGGGAAAAAGTGTACTAAGGTCTGGAAAATTTTTAAATAAATTATGAAAAAATTGAACGTAAATTTGAACGTAAATTTCGTTCAAACTCGTCTATTTTTTTGAGTTTCCGTTCAGTTCAAACTCGTTTATAAAATAGTGAACGAAGTTCAGTTCAAAGTTCACAAATAGTGAGCGAAACTCGTGAGTTTTCGTTCAGTGAGTGCGTTCATACCCAACACTGATTCGCATTTAGATTTTTCCCCTGAAAATATGGGAGCTATAAGTGATAAACATGGAGATCGATTTCACCAAGATATAGCTGCCATTGAAAAACGATATCAAAGAAAATGGAACCCTGCGATGTTGGCAGACTACTGCTCGTTGGTAATTATGGAAACCTCAGCCGCAAAGTACCATCGACAAACAAAGAACAAAATTAAAAAAGGAAGCTTTTTTATATCCGAAATAAATTAGTTTAAAATTAAAATTTGTAAAAAAAAAACGTAAAAAAATAAATATTGATATATCATAAAATTGTGACGTGATAAAAATGATTTATTTGACTTTCTACACTACTTCTAGTACACAGAACACGAATTTGCGATATAAAAAAAAGTTATTTTTTGTTGACTAGTGTTTTTGTGTCTGGATATAAATATCAAAATACAGCATGACTCATAGATTTTTTCACTACATTTTAAAGTTAATTAAATATTAAATTGAAATTTGTAGAGTTTTGATTGTTTCAACAATTTTTCTTCTCTGTTGCGATCTTGAATTTTAACTTTAGCTGACAGGCACTCTCAAATAAAATATGTTGTTTATTACTCTTTTTTAGTGCATACTATAAAATAATCCTTATAAAATTGAAAAAAAGAATAACCATTTTGTGGACGTTGGAGGTTTAGCATTTTATCATTAGAATTTTATTATGACGACAGTGTATCTATTTTTACTAAATAAATGTTATTAAAACTGTTTCTAAAAAATCCATGTGTATGTTACTTTAAATATTTCAAGCAGACTTAATGTTAAATGATAAAACCAGAGTTTAAATAAAAGATACAAGTTTTCAAACTGAAGTCGTTGTTTATTTTTTAAAAAAGAAAATAATACCTTCTTTTATTGCAATAAACACTGTCATTTTGTTTATGTGTGATAAACTGAAGGGATTTATTCTGACAATATATTTAGAAAAAACATACAAGAGAAATCGCTTCAAAATTAAATACAGATAAATATTTGAAATACTGACATTTTAGAGTGGCGTAAATCTCACAGTGAATGTAATTAAAAAGCGTTAATTAATGAATAACAATACTTCCGAACTTGAAAGAATATTTAATGTTAGTTTTACATTCTTGCACGTAATATTTGTTGATTTCTTTTGCAATTAGCTTTGGAAATCCTGCATTATTGTAAGCATTGTTATTCCTTCTGATTTTGTCTTGACAGTTAAAACATAAAAATTGTTAATTTAATTTTTAATCATCGCAATTCTAGTGAAAGTATTACTTTTCTTATTCATTTTCATTTTACAAATGAACAAGGATAGGTGGTTAATCAAAAATGGAAGATAGGATTATTTATGTTGTTTAAATCTCTTGTTGTTTATAAAAGAAATGTTCAAAAGTAGCTAACATACATGAAAACAAGATTTACATTTCAAAAATTTATTTTTAAACTTTGAACTTAATTTTCTCACTTAAGGTTTATATGACTAATAACTAATATAAAGCTTTTTTTTAACCGAAATTTTAATATTGGGATAAACGTGTTATTGCAAACTTGTATAGGAATATTTAACTGGGAGAAAATTGTTTTATAATTATTGCGGATGTTTAAGTTTCTGTTTTGCGTTTTTTTCCTTAAAAAGACGACATTCAATACATGCACGGCATTACTATAGTTTCTACAATTCTTCTTGTGGTACATTGGTCACTTTTTAAACACAACATCTACATTTGCCAAAATGCCAAAATATAAGTTACATTTGTTTCGCACTTAACTGCAAGTTATTGTAACGTTATGTCTAAAGAATTTTGCAATGTGTAAAATGTAAATAGACTATTTCAGCCAATATTTTTGTGAGGGTGAATATTTAGAAAATTAGCGATTTTCACAATTATCAAGGAGATAATTCATTTAGAGATCGCTTATAATTTTTCCCATGAAATGTATTTTTTCAAAGAATCGGTCAGTTTTGATGGGGACATGTAAGGAATAAACAAAAATTACACGAAGTGAATGATTTCATTTTTTTTTTTCTATTTAGCTCTCTGAATATCTTTGATAATCTAAAACAGTCCGTAAAAATAATGAAAGATAAGCAAATTACAACATTACACCAACAACATAAATAATTATAATTGTGTTTGTACATTCTTCTCTGTGAAGAAATCATTTTATTATTTTTAGTTTTCACTTGATTAATATTTGAAATGTACTGATTTTTACACTGAAATAACGAAAATATCACCTATGTATAGCTGTCAACTCTTAACACTAAAACAACTAACTAAACAACTAACTAACTAACTTAACTTTAGTAAAAACCGGGTATTTTACTAAAGTTTTATGAAAAGTGTTTCGCACCAGAATTTGAATTTTAAACTTTTAAACTTATTTAATTACTCTATTTTTGTGCAACATGCATTTAGCATATCTTATGAAGAAAATTCTGGTTCGAATCGACTATTATCATTCTGGCAGGGGTCATTTTGACCCCTAATGGCGGTTCTAGTGTTAAGGCTTTTTGTACCACAGAAATTTTATAGTAAAATTTACCTTTTGTATCCTCTAATTAAATTTTTATGGGGTTTTTTAGGGAAATAAAAGGAAGCATGTGTTTCGTAGCTGAGTCTATGAAATCTGCGTTTAATACAAATGACTTTTCTTTGGGTGAATAATTTGTGTTGACGGTAATGTTTGAGAAAAATATTCTTAAAACTTGAACCGGTTAGTCCTACAAACGCGATATTGGTTCGAACACCGCGCCTCCCTTTTTACCAGTCTTGAAAGCAGAATCTATGTAAATATAGAAAAACGATTAAATACATTAAGTAGATAATAGCAGAAATAGATTAAATCGTAAATGACATCGTGAATCTTTCGCACAATAGATTATTTAGATAACTTAAAAACCTTTTTATTGTATATATAATTGTGCACATTGTATAATTGTGTATACATTTTTATCCTAAAATTTTATGTTTAATATAACTCTAATAAATAAAATATTCAATGAAGATTTAAATCACAAATGGTCATGTGGTATTGCAGTCACAACTGTGATCAAAATGTTGTTTTTTTAAACCGTCACAAAATAACTAAGAAGGAAGTAATTTCTTTACTTGAAATTTAAATTTTTCGTAAGCAACTACTTTTTTAGATATTTAGAAATTCTCGCAAAATGGTATTTCGTTGCTATAAAAGCTTGAAAGAGAAGAATTAAAATAGCATTTTTGTTAAGCTGAACAACATTTACATGACATTTTGATGCGAAATTGTTTTTAACTTTCTGCCTATTGAGATACATTTTTCTAAAGAAATTTTTGATTTTAATTAACTGTTTAAATTAGTTTTTATTAGTGTTTCACTGACTATACCCCTTACACATTACATTAATCTCCAAAATTTTAAAAACATTATATAGATTGCACGAAACTTCGTTCGACCATTGGTAATATATGTTGGGTTCTTTTTATTAAACTTCTGCTACAGATCATTACTTTAATTAATTGCAACTTCTGCTCAGCAAATTGACTTAGTTATTATGGATCAATAAATATTCTTCGGCTTTATTAAAGAATACAATGAGATTTGGGTCAAATTTCCAATCACATGTATCTTGTTGTTGATTTAATTAATTAAATTAGGTGCTTATATAAAAAAATGAATTAATTAAATTAAGATTACACCAGTTAACATAAAGAAATCACTAAAATAAATAAACTAAAAGACAAATTAAAACGATAAAAAGGATAAACACAAATATTATTTAAGATTCTTTAAAATTTAATGAATATAAGTAAATAAGAAAAAACACAACAAGATTCTCAATCTGACCCAGTCTCAAGTACTAAACCTTGATCTGCAGTAGAACCCAACATTTATCAACGTTGATTCCTGAGATATTAAACAAATACTAATAATCTAAAAATACAAGATTCAATCTAACATTACAAAAGAGAAAAGAAAGACCCTGAAATCCTTCTTGTTTTCAAGAAGGCAAAGAAAGATATAATTTTGAAAAAATTAAAACACTAGAAATAATAAAAATAAACACCCCAGAAATCAACAATGATATTTTGGCCAATTTCGTATAGTGATTAGTATTACAAAAATATAGTCTTGTAAATTAGTTTATGTAGAGATAGATATAATCCTTATAAAATTACTTTAGATTTATGAGTAAGAAATCAAATGAAATATTTACTTTTCTTACAAACATTTAGAAGAATCTCTACAATTTCAAAAATTATCACATGATTGTACTAAACCAATCCTGTATTTATAAATTTAAAACTTTAATTAAAAAACTATTTTATTCAAGACTAAATGAAACTAGGATTTAACTTTGAGTTAAATTATCACTTAAAAACTTAATTTCACCTCAACATTTTAATAGTGAAAAGAAAACTAATAAGAAGGTTTATATTCATCATCTCTAGTCAAGTCTAACATGGATTTCTAAATAAAACAACATGAAGTATACATTTTCTTCCTCTTTTTTTTTTTTTTTTTTTTTTTTTCTTTTTTAAATTCTACTAAACAGAGTGAGAGTATAAGACATGTTGAAATGGTATGTATCAATAACAACTTGTTTTCACATAAAAAAAATCCCTTTTATTTAATTAAATAATACTCACTCTCACTTCGATGAAAATACAATGTATGTTGAAGTGAGATTTACTAACAACTATTTCTTCTCCATTTTAGATCGACAGTAATTAAATTGAATACACTTAGTGATGGACAAGAGCATTTGTAAATGGATATCATTCTTAGGGATGTATAACATCCAATAATAGGTACACTTATTTACTAAAACATAACAACTTATTATGCACTATACTCAGTTACTTAACAACACATTAAGAGTAGCTTACCTCCGAGCTCCAAGTAATACATATTTCAGTGTCACAATAATTCTAGATAGTCTTGGGAATAGTCGATATTACAGCTAACCAGTTCTTTAAAATCACTATTCTGATCTCTTTTCAAAAATAGCGACACTGGCTTGACACATAAGACTAGTTCCAAGCATATAGGTGAGTAATGATTCCTATATACACTCTATAGTTTCTCTGGAGTACCCGCGTCTACCAGTCGACAATAAGATTTCGGCTGCATAGCACAAATACCACTTGCCTCGACTTCTTATTCCTCCGAGAGGGTGCGGGGCTGAAATCAATTCGCTGAGACTTGAGTCATCCTTCCAGACTTATAATACATGATCTTTTCTTCGACCATATCCCATCTATACAACGCAATTGCTATTTTCACCTCAGAGTTGCAGTCTTTCTTTGGGCATTAACTAACAGTTATAGTTTGGAACTTAACTTCATGTCAGGAAAAGGCAGGACAGCGACGTATTACGAACTAACAGGTTTCTCTTCACCTGACTCCTTCTATTAAAATGGGCTAAGGGGCCACATTCTCCAATCTTTGAGCTCTGCTTATTTCGCTCCGTCGACTTTCACGGCTTCTCAAGTTCTGTTTTTTCTGCCGAAAACTCCCCTCACCCCGATAGAAATCAAAATGGGGGAGGGGGTGAAGGACGGGACTATTTCTTTTCACCTCCTCTTCGTTAGACTGCTAGCAGGGAACTACTTCATCTCCAAACCGAATTACACGCTCCTCTGCAATCAAAAAAGGGGCACCAAATACCAGGAAGACTACTGCTTCCCCCTTTCTCTCCCGCTACTAGGGTCCATCTCACTGGTCAATGCAACAGTCACCCTTTCTCATGACCAAATATGGTCATCGCTTGCGTCCCCTCCTCTCAATCACGTGGTCAGATAGCAGGGACAGCTGTTTCTAAATTTTGCACCTGCTTGCACACCAGTGCCCGCCGATAACCGTGAATTGGCACTTTTATCTCAGATCGGTCATAAAATAACTTTAAGGGTCTGGGAAATATCTACTCCGCCTCAAATGACAGTCAACGTTTGTCATGGGTTATAAAATTTTAGGGTACTATTCAATCACGTACGCAAGCAATAAACTATGCGTGTGGGCCAATTTTTACAAGGCTGAATATATGCCCTTTACAAGCAAGCCAGAAGCTACTCTTCTTCGAAAAAATCAACAAAGGACCACTTTACTCAAATAGTACAATTATTCCAGGACAGTAAAAGCATTCGTACGAACGGGTGTTATTTACGCTAGATAAGGGAATGGGAAGCTTTCACTTTCCTTCACACCAATGCCTATACACTCGTGAGAACGATCATAAAATAGATAGAAAAAAGGAAATGTCCAGGGTTTTCGCTACTAAGAAAAAAAAATAATAATTTTAAATATGAGATACATAAAGCATTATAAAAAACCGTATTAAAAATATCTTAACAAGAGTTCTTTTTAAATTTGGAATATTAAAATAATTTATACAAAAAAAATATTACTAAAAAAAAACATAACAAGAGCTCCCCCTCGTTGAAAAAAAAAATAAACATTATTAGTTTTGAACAGAAACAAGAATTTTATTTTTTTAGCTAAATGACCACATAAGGTCAGTTAAAGAAAGTCCTAAAAAAAATTTAAAATTAAATCCAAAATGAAAGAAAAGATTAAATGAAAAAACAATGCAGTACCCCGGTTGAATAGTAGAATAAAGATAATCGCCTAGAACAGATCAGACGACGACCCGAAAAGTTGATAACCTCACCCTACTAAGCTACCACACCAACTCTGCACACCGGAAATGCTAAGTTGAAGCTTGGGCAAAACATCTAGAAGTTAAACATATACTAGGGCCTAAGATGCTATTAAAATCTACACTATATACCTGCCATACTTAATTAAATCTCCACATCTGCTATACCGTCAAGAATACCAACACACTGGGATATCCCTATCTGCTAACACCTCTGTAAAAAAAAAAAAAAAAAAAAAAAAAAAAAAAATCCCTAAAAAAAAATTTCTACAAGTAGAATGCAAGGAAGAGTTGTCCAGTGAATAAAAAAAATAAAAATTTTTTAAAAATTTTGAATCCTGTGAGCAGGATAGAGCCAAAGGACCGAAACAATCAATTTCTGAAAAAATACAATAGATATACTACTTGCCAGCTGTAGGTATCACAGATATATACATATATTAGCACGATAACATTTTGTATACACATAAACAAAATAAAAATAGCAATAACCTTTCAGTACATATATAGGGTACACATAAAAAAAAATAGCACTAATATCTGTTTATATTCAGTGGCATAACATGTGCATATAAACAAAAAAAACAGTTCAATGACTTGTATCGGTGACACAGTATCACATAAGTGTATGGGCATTTTATATCACAGCATTATAATTATATAGGTTACCTTGTGTAGCCTAGACTGATAATTGTCTGCCTTAGTTATTATCAATGGGTAAATATTCCATATACTAATAGTAACTAAAAAAAATTCATAAAATGCTACACATAATACTTAAAATGAACTGATAATTTCACAAGAGAGTTCGCCAATTTCATTGACAAGTACCACTAATTTTTTTAAAATAGCCAATTTACACAAACAATGGGTATATTGTTAGAAAAATCACATGAAATAACAAAACAGACTATATAAACAAAATATATACATATATAATACACATAAACCAGATAATATATCTGTGGGCTGTGGGGTGTACACTACCTGTATCTAAAATCCCCACTTCCCAAATAGAGAACTAATATCAAAAATATCCAAAAAAAATACAAAGTTAAAAGAAATGCAAAAAAATAAAAATAAAAATAAAAATAAAAGATGAACTACATTCCTAACAGTACCTATACTATATACAAAAAGGGGGCAGTAGGAATACGCAAGCATCACATGTACTGCTACCAAATCTCTACTCCAAAATTTTCTGACCCGAAATCTCTCTAAGTCCCCAAAATTAGCGCTCAAACCCGCTAAAAAATAAAAAAAAAGAATACATATAGGGGGCGGAGCACTTACACGGTCCTAATCTATTGAAATAATCCATAAATCTATATATATAAAGAAAAATTTCTTCAATCTGGGAGAGTAAAACATTATTTCAATTTTGACCAATGAAAATATTTTATATTATGGCTAAATATCTGCTGCTTTTAAATAGGATTTAATTATTGCATTATGGTTACAATGACTGTTTTCTAGTAGTTCTTTTAGAGTGCATTTCATTAAGTACTTAATTATTTCTGTATATTTCTATTAGACAAATTATTTTACTTTAACTTCTAAGGTCATCTGAGGCGGGGAGAATAATGCCAGTGTTACTAATAGCGCCATGTGCTTATATTATGCGTAACTACGAAGGAATCCGGAAAATGCCACGTACTGATTTTGCACAAAAGGGCTCTGAGTCATCTCAATCAGAAACAAACACTAAACGTTAACTTGTTCCATTTTTAGGCCTTATCGGGGAAGAATAACGTAAGAATCAACGCCCGGCTGAAAATTTAAGTGATAAGTCCTATGATCTAGACTATATATTTATTAGATAATATTTTGTATATTATATAAATGTGTAGTGTATTTCATGTACTTAATTTTGTACAAAATGTTGTGAAAAATATTGGATGAGTTCACGAGGTAGTTAGTAGTTTCAAATATAATGTGCAATAAGTAAACCGGGGTAATAATGCCATCCACTGGCTTTATTATTCCGATTGACTCATTACAGTGCTGGAACTACATCCGAAGAGGATTTATTTTTTATATGTGTACGAGAAAGCACTATTTTCTTTGTTGAAAACCAAAAAGAACACAGAGAATTTAGTATGCCCTAAGAGCTGCAAGTTTTTTCATGTTAGAAGAAGAATAAAATATACATTAATATTTACTGCATCCTGATATCAGAATTAATGATAAGTGAGACAAATATGTCAATTTTTTTATTTGTTTAAAAAATAAATCTCAAACTAAGCTTGAAAAACTGAAGAAACTTAACGTGCCTTTATTATACCAGAACACCTTTCTTTATGTTTCCTTCATTCTAAACTATTTTTTCAGCGTATCCTTTATCAAAATCATTGTACATTTTAAAATTTGTAGTATATCTTGAAATGAAAAGACGAAAAGAGATCCTGAATTACCTACACTAATGGGTTATTTAAAAACGATCACAGTTGTAAAACCTTCATTAGAAAGACAACTAAGTTTTAGGAAACAATTTTAAATAAAACAATATCATCAAGGCACATTATAATTTATTATTTAAAAAAACATATTTTTTTTCAGGATGTCCGGTTTTTTTGTTATGCAAAAGTAAAAAAAATGTTGCAGAAAATTCCAAAAAAAAAAATTAATTGTTAATAACGAAAATAACGGTGAAAAAATGTTTGTGACAACAAAGTTAAATATAGAAATCTTTTTTTTAAATTTATGTGCATTTTTTAAAAACTTTTATTAACTTACGCTAAAAAATAGAATGAGAAAAATTTACATAAACTTTTAAAAATGTTTTTATTAAGTTTGCTTTAACACATTTTTATCTTTATTATTTTCCGTTTTTGAAAACTAAGTTCTTTAAATTTTAGTATCTTACACAAGAATTATTCTAATTTTTGCGATTATATATAATCTTTATTACGTAACAACGAAACTTTCATCAAAACAGGATATTTTAGTTCACTTAAAATAAGTTAAAATTAGTTCACTTAAAATTTTCTTAAAATAAACGGTTTAATTAAAATAGTTATTTTAAAGTGAAATAGTTAGTTTGCTTTCGTTTTTTCTTAAACTATACTAGCAAAAATAGAATTTTACTATACAGTTAGAATTTTGTTTCCTACAATACCTTCTAAAGATATATTAAAAATATTCTCAATATTTTAATCTTGACGATACATATTCACTGCACAATTCCATATTTTTGCCACTATTTCATTCTTATCATTCTTATCGTAATAATAATAATATATATTCTAAAACGAATATGTAAGGACTTATATTATAAATAATAATTTTGCTTAAATGATTTACTTTATTAATAAAACATTTAAAATTTGACATGTTTTAACTCCTTTTCACTGAGCCTGCAGGAATGCAAATAGAAAAAATTACAAACACAATGAATGTGATAAACTTGAAAAAATAATTATTGAATTGAAATTTAATTTAGAACTTCCTCTATAATTTTGATATTATCCGTGTCCTTTTAATATATTTCAAATGTTTTATTAATAAAGTGATGTCTTATAAGCAAAATATTTATTTATATATTAAGTTCTTACCATTTCGTTGTAGAATATATTTTATTATTATTACGATAAAGTTATTAATGACCGTAATCAAGACATACTGCTTTAATGTTCCACATTGATATTTCATTCATTGTTGTTGTCGAGATAATCTTGTGATGTGTGAAATATAGAAAACGAACTGTGAAATATAGAAAAGATCAATATTATAAAAAGTTACAGGCCGTTTGAAAGAATTCTCAGTTTAAATGTATAGTTGTTAGATGTTATTTTAATCGGGGCTTATATAAAAAAAACGAATCCACGACACAAAAATTAAGATTTTTAATAGAATGATATTCGTTAAAAAAAGAAAAGAAAAGAAAATCAGTAGAAATATTTATATGTTGTCGATTAACCCATATTAAAAAATTGTTCCAGTAGCACATTTTTTTAATTCAACAGTGGACTTACTCGTAAAATTCCTCTGAAGTTTCTTAAAAAAAGAAAAAGAAAAGAAAGAAAAAAACTCACGTTTCTGTATCTAGTAGTTATGTTATCGCCAAATAAAACCAGAGAAAAATGAAAAAATTCAGTTTATATTTCTATATATAAACTAAGAATATTTTCAGATGTGGTATACATTCATAATTTAAATAATTTGTTTTAAATTACTTCATGTGTGTAAAATTTATAGATTTTCTATATTGCTCCAGAAATGAATCATTTCCGTTTCTTCATGGAAATTTCTGAAGAAAAAATTTCATGTGTGTTATAAATTCCCTAACTGAATTAAACTTCCTTATACTATGTTGTACATTTAAAAATTCATAGTGTGTGACAAAGTACTTGAATTGTTTCCAATTATGGACCATAATTACTAAAATTTTGTTTTTAAATGTGTGCTGTGCGTTTTCCAAACTGTGTTTTAGGTGTTATTTTTCAGTTTTTTAATTATGATAGTTTTGTTAAGTTTCGCATGTTGGGAATTACGTCATAATCTATGCTTGAAGTATTACATTTCTTTCTTGCTTTCCTTTGCTCTAGACCTACTGAACAAAAAACTAGGTTTTGATAAAATAGAATGCATATCACACACTGAGAAAGTAAACGTGTTGCTTAAGTTAAGGAAAAGAAGTAGCGCAGATCTGAAAGAATAAAGCTACATTATGCAATAGGAGGAAGGAAGTACGCTGTAGGGAAGAAACAAAGACGAAAGCGAAAACGCATGGCAGAAAAGAATTCATGGAAGGAGAAAAATAGATGAAGAATGTGTTTTTGCATTGTGTGCAAATTTTATTTTTTATTTATACACTTTTAAAATTTTCAATTTGTTGAATTCTATAGAACTGCTTTTTGTATTTCTCGTCATTGTTTCTTCCCTTTTGTATCCATCTCTTCTTCCTTTTTTATCTCATTCCCTGTCTATCCTCTTTCCCTTTCCCTAGTTTTTTTTTCTTTATACTAGAAACATCCACGATATAAAAGAGTATTTGTCTGATGCAGTAGCAACATCTTTCTGCTACACACAACACTGCGTTTTACCATGTGTAACAAATATTCTTTCTTTTTGAGTGACAATGCAACTTGCTGAGACGACAGATGTTTTTTGTAACTTAGCAATAGATAACGATTACTTTTGATAAGGTTTTAACCCCTTCACAAAGAATAGATTTTAGACGAATTTTAATCTTTTGCCCATGGTTTTTACTTACCCATCACATGTAGTATAAGGTAAGTCTTGCAATCGTTTTGAAAATCGATTTTTTGGGGGAGGGGGGGGGCTGATTTACACTAGTTTCAGACATTGGAGATTACGAAAAACATATTTTTCGAAAAAAAAAAATGTTTTGCCATTCGTCTGTATGTGCGTCTGTAAACGTTTTAACTCCCGAACCAATTGAGATGT
Source organism: Maratus speculifer (assembly GCA_964019185.1). Lineage (NCBI taxonomy): Eukaryota > Metazoa > Arthropoda > Arachnida > Araneae > Salticidae > Maratus > Maratus speculifer. The sequence goes on along the minus strand of OZ025299.1, from coordinate 217,333,389 downwards.
AGATTTTTGAAATTTGGTATGTTATGTGAGAATGGAAAGAAGCCTATTTAATATCGGTAACCTCGATTATTCGGAAGTATTTTTTTCGGACTCTCGATATATTCGTTTTGATAAAAAGCACATAAAAACTTTTTCTAAGGAGTAGATGTATACAATTAAAAATAAACATGAATTTTGCATAAAAAAATAAGTCGATCGTATAATTAATTGACAAGATATTTGTAATCATATTTTACACATTCTTCGATATTTCATGACGCTATATTTCATTCAAATTTCAATTCAAAGATTTATTTAAATTGGAAATGAGACGCTAAATCCAACGCAGTAACTTTTTAATTTATATACTTAACATTTTAGGAGTTAGAAGGATGCTTCTTTTACTCATTTCGGTATTACATGATATCCTGTCGATCAAAAAAGTATCGCCAAACTGTAAAATTAAAGGCCAATGATGGTTTATCGCAAATGTAACATTTACTTGTCATTAAACATATTACATGTGCTTGTTACGTCATTAAAAGATTTTTAATTCGATGTTTTATTTGTAGGACATCCATGAGGGGTAAGTATTACGATGGAACCCAACGTGTTGTTTAACCATAATTTTATTGTAAGCTTATAGTAAGCTTCTTCACCTGCTGTAATTTCCCACGTCTAAGCCGCGGCTTTGTAAAGTGTTTTTCAAACTGCAAATTTTATTCAAACTATGAAGACAAATAAGCGCGAAGCAGAAATAAGACATATTTTATTTGAAACGTATTGTTTAACCATAATTTTATTGTAAGGTTATTGTAAGCTTCTTCACCTTCTGAAAATTTCCACGTCTAAGTCGCGGCTTTGTAAAGTATTTTTCAAACCGCAAATTTTATTCAAACTATGAAGACAAATAAGTGCCAAGCAGAAATAAGACATATTTTATTTGAAACAAATTCTGGTAGGAAATCGAGTTATCAGAGCTGTGGTTTATACACTCTAAAAAAATTTGAAAACTTGCTAAACATTTATTACGATACTCGCATTCTTAGAACATTCATGTAACTATAACTGCAAAAATTCGTATAACCGATTCTGCTACAAGACTTTTAACTGTTGTCGTTATAGAAATATTTCTAGAAATTCCAGTTTCTTAGAAAATGTTTAGTATTTTTACAGATTTTCTTTTTTCTTTACAGTATGCGTATGAAATTAAAGTAATTCAATCACAGAAATGATGTTGTTAAATAAGTACATTTTTTTGATTAACAAGTAATATTTAAAGTAAGCAAGTACTAGTAATATTTAAAAAAAAATCAGAATGTTATGCTTTACGTATATGCGATGCTTGTAGCATAAAAATAAAAATTAACCAATGAGAAATTAATGTAATTTTTTATGTCCAGATACATAAATGAAACAGTCATCAGCTAACATTAGGTAATAATTTAAACCTATCTTTAAGAAAATATTACATAATGGATGTTAAAAATGCGTTAACACTAAGCTAAAAAGAACTTCTTAAATTACAGACAAAAAATTTAATAAATACGCAATATTTTTCAAAGTAACTATTCTTTCTTTATGAAAAGCAGAGAAAAACAAGAGTCAAAAGATGCAGACAGACGTAACCACTACTTGCGGTTACTAGTCGTCTTTTTTATATTCGCAGGCGGCGTGTTTTACGTAGGATCACATTTTCATGCCAAGGATGGAAAACTTCAATCCAACTGCAGGACAGGGGGCCTTTCCCTAAAGTAGTTTTAAGCTCGTTACGTCCTGAACTATTGTAATCACCCCCTTTTTACATTGTCAAATTAACAGCAGAAGAGAGGAGAAGAAAGGATTTCCTCGAATTCAATTGAAGTTGGGCAAAACACACGTTGCCCTGAGCCTTGCTGCTGTTTTCAAAGTAGTAGAGTTTGTTCTCTGTGCTTGATGAAAAAAATATACTTATTTTAACAGACCTTACGCATTTATTAAAACTTTTCAGTTGTTTTAAGAAGTTCTGTTTAGCTTACCTTTCCATACCAAATTATTTCACAAATTAACACTACTTGAATTTTTCTTTTACTGTTCCCAAAGAAACACAATATATTTTGCGATTATGCGAAAATATTTTTATTAAAATATATAAAACGTATTTATAAAAATATAATTTACCGAACTTTGCTTACCTTATAATAAAAAACGTTTTTCTTAGGTACGTGCAAATTACGATAAATTTTTTCTTAATGGTTTTTAAATCCATGCAATCCCTTAAAAACTTTTATCACAATCAAACAATGTTACATTACTTCTTTCTATGTCTAATAAATACATTATATGTGCAAAAGAATACCCAAAATATGCTTGATAAATTTTATTTAAAGCCTGAACGGATTACGCTTTTGCTTCTATTTCAGTGCTTCGTAAACTGTCATGCACTTAACATAAAAAACATGTATAAAAGTAAAAAAAAAAAAAAAAAAAAAAAAACTTTTCTTAATTTTTTCGCTTTAAAATGGTAAAAAAAGTAAAAAATAAAGAAAAATAAAGAAATAACCACATTTTGACATAAAAAAATAATGTGTTCGCAAAACGTGGAGAACTTTATAAGTACCATAAAACATTGAATATGTATAATAAACAATAAAAAATATTATGATGATTAATAAAAAGAAACATCTATTTCATGATTCAAATAGGCTAAAATCTTATTAAGATCAACGGAGATTCGATTGATTTACTTATGTTTGAACCTTTTGAGCTAAAGCTTTTAGCTTTTATTATTATTATTATTAAATGTTTATTCTGCTTCATATTACATAACATGAAGCACGCTAAAATATGCTTCAACAGTTGAATTAAATACATAATTTGTATCATCTAGCTTGATTTTTGCTAAATAATGAATGTTATCAGTAATACTCGAAATCTTACAGTGAGTTTGGGCTTTATGTTAATTTAACTACATGTATTAATGTGCTTGGATCATTCTGGCTCAATATTTTATAATTGTTTGGTACACTCTAAAAAATAAATGTGTAAATTGGCCAATTTTACCCATGGATATGTGTAAATTTGTAAATTTACACACCTGTCGTAAAATTTACACATTTTTTCTCGGAAATTTACCTATTTTTATGTGTATTTATCTTATGAAAGTAAGTGTGTAATTTATTATCACTTGAAAAACTCAGACAAGTGTGTAAATGTTGAAAAATGCCATTATTTACACGAATTTGTGATTTATTCTAATTTAAACATAATTATATGTACACAGATAAGTGGGTAATTTTCTTTAAATGCATACTTGACTTAAAATTTACACATTTTGAGGGAAAAAATTACCTGTTTTTATGTGCACCTAAGTTGAGAAATCAAATGTGCAATATGTTATCGCTTTATAAACTCAAACAAATGTGTAAATGTTGAAAAATGCCTGAAATTACACAAATGGCGTGTTAGACATAATTACAAGTAGAGAATATTCGAAAAATCCGTTTTGTTTTCGTTTTCGGGCCAAAATCTGAGTTCTGCTGAAAATTCGGTTTCGTTTTCGTTTTCGGTCCAATATTCGTATTTTGCCGAAAATTCGATTTCGTTTTTGGCCCAAAATCTGAAATTCACCGAAAATTCGGTTTCGGTTTCGTTTTTGGCCCAAAATTTGAGTTTCTCCGAAAACTCGTTATCGGCGGAAATGCTGTTAGAAATTCGGCTGGACCGAAACTATCTGAATTCTAGAAATCTTCTTTCTTCCGTTGGAAATTTTTGACATGACTTGTTGATTGAGCTGTTTCCGCTCAGATAAGAAACTCTTTATTTAATGTTATGAATAAAGTTTATTGTTTATAATTATCGACCACAGCTGATTCATGACGTGAAATCAAATTAAACATCCTCCTACATACGGCGCTCTTCACCTGCTCCTTAAAAGCTGCACGCTTAACAGTAATAGAAAATTTTTAGTTTAAAACCGCAGATGTTTCGATTGCTATTTCTAAAAGTTCTAACATTCTATGTTGTTGATGAATTAATTACATTTTATTTTACATGCAAATAAAAAGTTTTGTTCAAAGTAGAGATGTGCACGCATCCGAGCTTGGCTGACGATATGAATCAGAATTTTCAAATGGGCCGGTAAACAAAATAAACGGGTTTGGGCCGATAAAATAAAATATTTAGCGGTCCTACCGGCCGACATAAAAATTTAAACCAAGCCGATAAAATATTAGCTTCTTTCAAAGAATTTGTTTTTCATCAGAATAAATATAAACCTGCGTCACGAGCTGATGCTTGATAAATAACATTAATGAAGAAATGTAACATGTCCACCGAAGAGACTGGCATCGGACATGGTGCCTGTTTAGATTTTTTCAGCACACTTGTGCGGTATTAAGATCAGATTTGCATTTTTTTATTACATAGTGGAGCTGGGCCGGAACTGAACGTAGCTGTTCCCAGGATGTGTGGGGCAAGCAATATGTTTTGTAAAAATATTAGTAGTGATAATGAACTTCTGCTTACGGAATCTTTGGAAATGTACCTTAAAATGTTTTTTAGCTCACAGGCTATCATAGCCTGAGAGCTTATGTGCCCGTCCGTTTTGTATGTATGTGCGTTCGTGCGTAACGCGATAACTCATGATAAAAATATCCGATCCACTTGAAATTTTGTATATAGGTATATCCTGACGAGGCGCTTCCCTGATTAGTTTTTGGAGTTCATTCGATATGTATAAGAGGGGGAACAGGGGGCTCATGCCCCCCGTTAGTTGATATAAATGGGATTTTCATGCAGAATTAAGTTTTCATTCAAAATTTAGATTAGGATCATTCTGATGAGGCGATTCCGTGACTATTATTAGGTGTTCATTGAATAAGTATAAATAGGGGGAACAGGGGTTCTAATCCCCCCCCCCCGTTAGTTGATATAAATGGGATTTTCATGCAGAATTAATTTTTCGTTCAAAATTTAGATTAGGATCATTCTGATGAGGCGATTCCGTGACTGTTATTAGGTGTTCATTGAATAAGTATAAATCGGGGGAACAAGGGTTCTAATGCCCCCCCCCCGTTAGTTGATATAAATGGAATTTTCATGCAGAATTAAGTTTTCGTTCAAAATTTAGATTAGGATCATTCTGATGAGGCGATTCCGTGACTGTTATTAGGTGTTCATTGAATAAGTATAAATCGGGGGAACAAGGGTTCTAATGCCCCCCCCCCGTTAGTTGATATAAATGGGATTTTCATGCAGAATTAAGTTTTCGTTCAAAATTTAGATTAGGATCATTCTGATGAGGCGATTCCGTGACTGTTATTAGGTGTTCATTGAATAAGTATAAATCGGGGGAACAAGGGTTCTAATGCCCCCCCCCGTTAGTTGATATAAATGGGATTTTCATGCAGAATTAAGTTTTCGTTCAAAATTTAGATTAGGATCATTCTGATGAGGCGATTCCGTGACTGTTATTAGGTGTTCATTGAATAAGTATAAATAGGGGGAACAGGGGTTCTAATGCCCCCCCCCCTTAATTTATATAAATGGGTTTTTCAAGCAGAATTTTCAGATTTCGTTCAAATCTCTGAATAGTTTTGAAAGTTTAATGGTTAAGTATAAAAGAGGGGGATAACTCCTTTTATATTATATAAATGCTAAATGGGTTTTTATTAAGAATTATCTAATTTGCTCTGAATTTTGGATATAGATTTTTTATATGATAAAGCATGTCTTTGATAGTATAGGAGGTTCAATGATTAAGTATAAAAAAAGAGGAAAGGGGAGAGCTGTTTCCCCTTCTTAATTTTTTTTTCGAACGGAATTAACCCTTGAAAGTATAAGGCTTTAATGTACAATTAGTATTTGTAGCCTGTGAGCTCAATGCCATCAGTTTAGCTGGGCAGTATTCTTTATTAATTCCCTGCTCAACGTGAAACTTTGACACATATTCTGACTAATATTATTTAACAGTAAAGACTTAAAATTGACAAGCTTGACTATTAAAGGAATTTGGAATCGATAGCGTTTTCTATTTTTGATAGATAAATTATTTTTCGACAAATAAGAGTTTCTTATAGTGGCTTCAGGTTTTTCTCCTTTTCGTGATGTTGCTTTCGGAAATTCAATTCAAACGTTATCTTTTGCACGATTTTTTCAAAGCTACATTGCCTTTATCAAAAAATGGATAACGCCATTCGATTACATTATTTATTTATGAAAACACCTGTCTTGTGGGTTCCAAAAAAAATATGAGTTCATAAATGTGTCAGAAAGTAGCTCTTTGGGGTTTAAAAATAGCCTTAGTAAAAGAAAGATAAATATTTTCACAAATCTTCTTTTTATAAAAGAGTTTTAAAAATTATGTTTTTAGCATTCATTTTTTTCTTTTATTCAAAGCAATATTAATTTTTTTATGAATTTTTATTTGAATGTTGAAACGTCCAAGAAATCTAAGTAATCGTTACTGTTGTATTGTGTATTTTCCATCGTAATTTTAAAATATACGTTAAATTTATCCCATAGATATGTATGCAGTATTCTTTAAAAGAATCTTAATTGTATGTTAAGAAAAATCTGAATTTTTTGTAGAAATTGAGTTGGGCCATTAACTGTGAAAATCTGAATGGGCCGGGCCGGGCCGGGTTCGAGTCGAATTTATATCATTTTTACACCGTACTGAGCTGTATCCAGGGCCTGAAAATTCCGGCCCTTGCAGACTTTTAGGTTAAAGACACAGAGATTCCGCCAACTTGGGCACAAAAGATAGATTTTTCAAACAAGGACGCTATTTCAAAGCATTCGTATAGAGGCGAGGGAGTGGCAAAGTTTTTTCGGGAGGAAGTAGCACTTATTTTTTTAAGCATACGGCTTATCTATATTTAAATCTCCATTAAACTAATAATAAATTATCAAATGGTTATTTATTTTAAATAATAACTTACTTATAGTTAGTTTTCTAAAAAAAACTTTTAAGCAATTTATTTTAACTACTTTTAATGAGAAATATTAAATAACGGAAAAAATGTGTATATTCAAAAATTAAATATTCACTATTGATTTGTTCTTGATTATTAATTGCATTATTAATTAATTATTAATAAATATATATGAGTAGTGATTGTCAATAGCAAAAGCAAATATAAAAGTTATATTATTATTTATATTTTGCTTTTGCTTGAACTTGTGCACATTTATACATGTTTATGTATATTTGTTAAAAATGTGCGTCTAATACACACATAATTAATTAATAATTATGTGTATTTATGTATGTATTAATAACTTAAAAAATGAACATTTTCGTTTTCGGCCGAAAATTGAAAGATTACCGAAATTCGATTTCGGTTTCATTTTCGGTCTTACAGACCTGTTTCGGTCGATCCTTTTTATAAGTATATAAATCTGAAAAAAAAACTGAAACGAAATAAACCGAACACGAAACAAAACATTTTTTTTTTCACTTCAAGCAACAAACATAATTTAGTGTTTGTTGGCTAATATTCCACAATGAAATAATAAAAAAAAAAACTTCAGTAAAAACACGTACCTATATAAAACAAAAATTTAATAGACATGTAATTGAACTAAGCGCATAAATTACTAAAATATTAGAATAAAAAAAATTTGCAGCCAGCAAAATCTATGATTTCTCAACTATTGCCTCTTGCTATGATTCCTAGCTTATTTTAGGAACAAATTTTGCATTTGCGATGGAAGATACAAAGCGTACTTTTCTAATTTAGAAATATTTTGCATTATTGTCTATTAAAATCATTTTTAACTATTCTAAATTTGAACATTGTTTAATTTGGTATGCGATCTATATCAGTATAGTTATCGTTACAATTGACAAAAAGCTTAAACTTTTTTGAAATAAATCGAAAAAGGGCATAAAAAATGTCTTAATATAAGAAATTTTAAATTAAAAAGTCTTCACCACATAAAGAAACAAAAATAATTCACCACATAAAGAACAGAAGAAAACATCTGCCATGTGCCTAGATAAAGAACTCGAAAACTGCAGACGATTATCAAATATAAATAAATGAATAAAAAAAACATCGTTTATTTAGTCTTTGGAATACGCGGAGAACATTTGCAGAGAACAAAAATAGCCATTTTATGCGCGTATAGCCTCAGTCTGGATTTAAAAATCTTACCAAAAAATTCGTTGGAGTCATTCCATGCGTACTTTTGATGAAATATGTATCCGAGAAATGTACAATTGCTCTGGGCATGGTTAAAAATATTTATGCCAGTGTTATTGTACTTATTATCGGAACATTTATTAGATCTACAAACATCAAGGATTACATCAGAAAAGGAAAAACGAAGTCATTGAAAAATAGGTATGAAGAAATATTTTCCCTGTTTCTTTTCTTTGAATTATAACTATTTTATTAAAATAAATAACTGTCTTTCGACAACTAAAATCAGATGATAAAAATCAATTATTTAAATTACTTCTTTTAAAAATAAGATTTGTTTACCTGTAGAATATCAATCGTTAAAATCGCATATTTTCTGAAATTTTAAAATTATGAGGAAAAATATTGTAACCACAGTTTATCATAATTAGCAAATATTTAAAGGTATTTAAATTACTGAATAAAAAACTTTCTTTTAAAATAAAATTGTTTGCAAATTTAATTTTTAAATTTTGCATTAAGTAATGACATGAAAATACTTTTATAAGAGAAAGTTGGTATTCTTTCCAGTTTTAAATTTGTAAATTTATAATATTGATATGAAGCATATACTTTTCTGCTTATTTTAAATATGAAAAATTATTACTATTTGCTATTTATTCTTTTATTTATTTATTTTTGTATGTATTCTTAAAATGATGCCTTTCTAGCATCCGAATAAATATTTGAAATTTAAACATCTAATAGCATTTGAAATAATTCTTTGATTTAAAAATTGTCTGTTTCAGCATGCTTATCATAATGTTTGCTATAAAGTTAACCAGTTTTCGTAGTTTTACATGCTATAGATTTCTCAATTCTATTTCTACTGATGTCAAATGAAAATTAACGGATTTTGATTCATGGTTTTTCATTTACGATTTTTACATTGAAGCAATTAAAAATTGTTTTTAATTCATTGAAAACATTCATAAACTACAAACAAAATAAACAAAAATAAAAATTTTAATTAAATTAATTTCATTACCCTGTTTATAGTTTAAAGAATACAAAAAATACTGTATAATACAAGAGATTAGATTTTTATGTAAAATTAATTTTGATAATGCTTTGAACATTTAAGCAGCAATGTTTCTTATATAATTTTAAACCTTAAAAAAATCTATTACAAATATTGCACCTAATTTTCACGTAGATTGATAAAAAATAATTCTTTATCAAATTTAACACAATTATTATAATTGGTAAATAAATCACACAAATTGCCATTTTTCAACATAGTTCAAAAGCGTATAGGCCTGAATTTGAATCGGAGATCTTTGTGAGAGCTTGCAATGTTCTGCCAATTGAGCTATCCAGGATAAATCTGGAAGACACAATTCAGCCAAAGAACTACAGATATATAATAAATAATACTAGACTGGCAGCTTACTCCAAAGGTCCCTAGTTCCTGTCCTGCCCTAGATGCTTTTTCACCTATTTGGTAAAATTACATTATAATTCTTTTTGAACGATATTATTTAGAACTAGTAGTTATCTTTAGAGCTTCTTAGAGCTCCTGGTGATAAATTTGGATGCCAAATTGAACAAAAGCAAGGGTATGTAATATGTGACTATAACATTGCTAACAAAGCGTAGAACCAACATAGTGAAAATTATCCAAGTCGGGGATCGAACACGTAATCCTTGAAATAGCTCTCCAAGTGCTCTACCATTTAAGTTACGAGGAAGATGGCCAGCTTTTCAATTCTCACTCACATTTTGTTGGTAAGCCTGCAACTGCAGCACAAAATAATAACGTCTACATAAGCACATAAACTTGTGGCATAACATGAGACACAGATAAGCCCAGCATCAGTGAATACATATTTAATTATAATAATTTTTTAATTATTTATCAGCAGTGAAATTACGCTTGAAATAATTGAATATTTAATATGTGATTTCCACATTACTAATAAAGCGTAGAACCAAAATAATGAAAAATGTCAAACCTGGGATCAAACCCGGAACCTCTGGAATAGCGCTCCAAGTGCTCTCAGCTCCAAGAGCACTTGAAGCCTTAATCGGAGCTTTCTCCCTTCTAATATTTATGATATTATCAGAGTTATAATGGACCTGGCAATACACATCTAACCAGCCACATACATACTTGATATAAGAAAGCAAAAAATCATGCGTCAAACATAGATTGTAAAGCACTTTCCAATATATTCAGAATAATGCAACAAAACTGCACTTAAGAAAAATAAATATAATATTATGTCTAGGTCCACCATATGGAAATGTAAAACACATTTTAAAATAGAATTTCAGCTGTTCCTATTCACAATGGAAAAATTATCCGAATTTTTTAGCAGCCCTCTATATGATATAGAGATTTATATCTAATAATAGCATGCATTTCAAAATTTAGTTCATTAAAGAGATACATATATTTGGGTGATTCTCAAAATAGGAGACTTTTTCAAAATTTAAATCTTTAAAAAATTACTGTTAGCAAAATTTCTGAAAAAAATAGGTGTTGTTAATATAGTATTAGGTATACTTTACATGTAGTCAGCAGAGCTAAATATTTAAAAATTAACTTAAAAAAAAATAATTAGTATTTTTTGAGCCATGCTAATGACAAAAAAAATTGCATGGAATAAATATATTAAGAAATTTATTTTCTTCCTGTTTAAATATTTTTTTCTATATTTATTAGCCTTCCTTTTCAGCAAATGGTTTCCATTTTTACATATATACATACAAGGAGAATAAAAACATTACCAAAGAGCAAACTTTGTTTACATGAGCAACATTCTGACACTAACAACGTAAGAAGCTGTCTTATTGATTTTCTGACAGATTTAATGCATATTTTAGGGATAATAAATGCAATACGTAAATTTATATGTAAAATTAAACTTTATAAAGGATACAATATAAGCACTGGTTACATTTATGCACAAGAAGTCTTTAGCATGGACAGGAAAACCATGCTAATGACACTGATATTTGTCCATGCTAATGACAAATTTTAATTTAAATAAGATTATGAGCCATAATATAATCACAATGCAGTAGTCCTTTCTGGGGCTTTTTAAAACACAAAAGTTTTATTCAAATAAATAAAATAAAAATTTTAACTATAAAATAAACATGAAAATTATTATCCATTCTAATGGCATGTAATTGATGTACGCCCCTAATATTCAACTTCTATTCTTAAAATACAATACATGCTTCAATTTTCAGGCTGGGATAAAATGGATATTTGTTGCCATGGGGAAACTTTATATTTTCAAACTATTGTCATATGTGAAAATGAAATTTTGATTAATAACTAGCTGTTATAGTATGACCTTGTTTTGAAAATAGAATATGGAGGACAAACTTTAATTCTTTTTTTATATACTATAATTTTATTTTTAAAAATAAATTTATTGGATAAATCCTCTCCTTGATTAATTTAAAGAAAGAATAACATTTGTTTTATTTTATAAACATGATATTAACTCTTGAAAAATGCTAGTATACACTAAGCACAGCTGCTGTGGACATCCATGCTAATGACATTTTGAACCTTTATTCTGTTATTTTAAGGTGTTTTTAACTAAAAAGTGAGTAATTCTTGAGTGCGAATTATGAATAATATTAAGACAAACATATCTAAATATAAAAACATAACAGAAAACCTCTCAATTTTTTTTGTATGCCGAAAGACATAAATTGTCCCCTATTTTGAGAATCACCCATTTCAGAAAATTCTCCTTCAGCAATTTTTTAATAATAAGGAGAATGGTAGGCGAATACTTTTTGTGCAGCCCTAATTATGAAGTATAATATATATATATATATATATATATATATATATATATATACAGAGTAATATGCAAAAAACTAATTAAATTTAAAAGTGCATACAGAATTTTAAAACGTACTCTCTAGCATTTATTAAGCAAAGATAACTGTAATCTATACAATAATGCAAAATACTGTAATTAATTCCTTTTGTTTGTCCCTGTAAATTAGTGAAAAATGCTATGAATACTCTGTTTTAACGTGATCTGAGTTATATCAGCTTCAATATATTTGAAATAGCAAAATGTCATTAAAATACTCTCGAAACGATTTTCCACATGTACTATAATGTAATCGTATTCTTTTGAGTGTCCCTGTAAATGAAATATTAATCATACATACTTAATATGCAATACGAAACATGCTTTGGTGACCTTAAATAAGCTTTATCAATTGCGTGAAAATTATAGGAGTTAGAGCATCGACAGACGGACTGGCAAACCGAAGCACTTTTCAACATTTTTGGAGAGTGCTAAAAAAAGAACATAAAAATATCACATTATAGGGAAACTAGAGTAGATGCGGTGCTGTGTAATATATACAATTAATGATAAATTTTTTTCTTTTAAATTGTATATTAAGATATATTATTAGTTTAAATGTATAATGTTCAAATTTATTGTTTTAAATGTGTAATTTCATAAATATTTATGTAATTTTTGCAACCTGTTATTAAACTTATTTTTTAATAATAATAAAAAGTTTTTAAGTATTATTTTACTGCTTGTAAATTCTGACGTAAAATGAATTAATCCAAATGACACCTTTTAAAAGTTTTTATTCGTGTTTTTTTTTTTTTTTTTTTTTTTTGTGATTTTTATTAGGGAGATAATTAAAAATTATTTTTTAATACATTGAAGACTTTTTTATGCGTATTACATTCAAAAACTATTGATAGCAAAAACAAAAAAAAATAAATAAAAAAAATTTTAAATGTGTAATTTGATATCCGTAGAAATAGTACAATGCACGAGTAGACAGAAAAAGTCAAAAGTTTCAAAATATCAAATTACAGAAACAGAAAGATTTGCTAGTTTCCATTTTTTATTTTAATAGTATGAAAAATTATTGTACATTTTAGAATCGAAATAGTTTGAATTTTTTTAGATGCATTGCATTATAATCGTATATTTCATTCATAGTAATTAGTATCATACAATTAATGTAGATAAAATATAATTACTTAATATCGGTTTTACTTTTTATCTTTTAATATTTTTTTATAGCTGTTGTGTAATAAAGGATAACTAGTGACTTAAGGTTCAAAATGCACATTAAATTGCTAAATTAATTTCATTTTTGTCAATAGTAAATTAATAATCTTTAAATTCAGGCAATCAATAATCTTTATTATTTAAATAATACGAAAAGTATTATGTATAATTCAGTGGATTATATTTTTATATAAATTTTACTCTGATAATACTTTGCACATTTAAGCAGAAATATTTCTTTAGTAATTTTAACTCTTAAAAAATACTGTTACAAATATTGCTCTTAAAATTTACGTAATTTGATTTAAAAAATATATATATCTATACATTTATTACTTTTAACACAGTTATTATAATTGGTAAATAAATCAAATGCCTTGTGAATTTTTCCAGCAGAATTAAAAAGTGTATAGGTGTGGGTTTGAACCGGGTACTTTTGTGAGAGTTGCCGATGCTCTACCAGATGAGCTACTATCCTGGATAAATCTGGCAGACACAAATCAGTCAAAGAACTAGAGTTACATACTAAGTATAGTTAACCAATGCCAGACTGACAACTTAAATTAAAGATCCGTGATTCGAATCCTGCCCTGGACGCTTTTTCACTCATTTGGTAAAATTACATTAAAGAAAAAAATTTTCTTGAACGTCATCGGTTAGAAATAGTAACTATCTGTAGTACTTTACATGTGTGATGATAACTTTGGAAGTTAAAGTGAGCAAAAGTTTTTAAAGAGAGTACAAAAATACATTTAACACATACAAAAAAAATTGTAATAATTTATTAAAAAAGAAATAAAATGTATAGTTTTATTTTACATGGCAACAAGTGAAAAGAAGAAAATAGTATTCCGTCCGTTATAAATACAATTAAAGTTATACCATTTTCAGAATATGGAGAAAAAAATGTACATGTATTTCTAAAAGAGAATATTATGAATTTATTAAAAACAACACAAGCTGTTACAATTGTAAGATAGAGTGAAAAAAGTTTAATTTTTAACTTAATTTAGAAGACAGTCTCCACGCTGTCTGTATTCAAATTATACATCCCTGTTCATAAATTACAATTCGGATTACAAAACATCTCTAACATAAAGGAGTTTAAAGGTTATAATTTGAGACGACCCTGTTTCTTGTAAATTAAGCGTATAATGATTTGTGGTCTTGCTTTAAGTCTACAAATCTGGTAGAAAGAAAAGACATGTAAAGCATATGAGTTTGTTCTTAATGCAATTTTATTTCGCGATCATGAAAGCATTTTTTTTTTCAATTTATACATAAACGCATAACATAAAGCTATGTACACAAAACTGTGCATTTTAAATATTACACAAAAATACGTGTTTTGCATGTTGAGCATACATATGTGTAAAAACAGAATATTACATACAAATCTGTGTATTCTGTATAAACACAAAAATATGTGTAATTTGCATATTACACAGCATTATGTGTATTTTCTTATTACGCAAAAACATATGTAAAAACAGAATATTACACAGATATATGTGTAAAAATAGTACTCAGAAATATGTGTATTTTAGTGCAATTCACACATTAAAGTGTGTATTTTAAGTGTTATCAGATAACTTTTACACATTTGGACTTATCATCAAATTACACATTTAAATGTGTATTCTGAAATTTACACATTTGGCGCAATTTACACACAAATTTACACATATAGACATGTCGTTTTTGTATCATCGATTTACACATTTTTGTGTGTAAATTTACACATTTTTTTTTTAGAGTGTAGGTGTCTATATCTTACTCGCACTCATTACCACACTTTTTCGTGATTAACACTTAATTCTACAATTATTGTTGAGTACTAATAGTTTATTTTAAGTAAAATAAAATAAAATAAAACGATTTTTTATTTTTAATATTATTTAAAAATTGATAAATTTATGAACTGAAAAAAAAGAATCGTGCGAAGATATTCAAAGAAAAATCCAATAAATTTGAAATGGAAACTCCAATTTCTTTATAATTTTGTAACGGGTAATTGTTATAATTGTGTGTTTGCTCTTTAAGCACAATCCTAGGAAATTGTTAGTAGATTATAAAAAGTTAATAACCGTGATCTCCAAATCATAATTTGTGAATTAAATGATGGAAATCTTATTTGTTACGTGTGTTTTTGACATGGTATAAAAGAAAACATCTTTTCTGCAATCATTGTTTTAGAGTGCACAGAATTAGAAAAAATGTAGTTCTCTGAAAAGCGCATGCAATTTTTTTAAATCAACTAAAGTCTGAGTTAAATTATGCATATCAATTTGAGCCCGAAATAATTAAAGATTTTTTTTTTGTTTCATTCTTAATTTTATAATTTTTTCAAAATATGATATAAGGGATTTTCTGAACAATCCAAACCGAAATTGCATATTTAAGTGTATAAACATAGCAAATAATGCTAAATTTGCCACCAAAAATCCATATTATTTGAGCGAATAAACTTTAATAATCAATTTGTGGAATCAAAACAAAATTAAAACCAAATGCTATAATGCGTAATTACATTGCTAGAAACTTTTCTAATACATTTAAAAACATTCTCACTTGTTTACGGAATTATAAAAATAGAAAAAGTAACGGTTTTTACATGTACATAAGAATTAACCAATAGAAGTTTTCATCACCTTTCCCAAAGAAATGTATAAAATATTGAAAATCTATCAAAAAGTTACTATAAGGTTCTTATAGCAATATAGACGCTAATGACATTTACAAAAATATCGTAAATATTTCAAAGAATATCGAGACGGAATATCGTTAATGATTTCTTATCACATGCTACCTTTCGTTCACTGAACCATAGAAAATTTCTGTCTTCCCTGTGGCCGAGTCAATAATTACTTCTTACTCAAAGTCATCAATCAATGTCAACTGTTACTGCATTCAAGCAGGCATTAAAAGCTCTTTTTCTCCTTTTTGGCCTAATAAAATACAAAACATGACAAAAAAGAAAAAATCACTGAAGTTTTTGCAAAAAATGACTAAAAATATAATCTAAAGTAGGCTATTAAACATCATTTAATTACATGTATAATATCATTACGTTCTAAAACCCAAAAAATTAAATTTGAAGTTTATATAACGATTAAAAGAATGATTCAAGCTGAAACTCATTGTTCTTTTGTATTTTTAAGATGAATAGATACGTGTTTTAATCTAAATTAGTATAATTCTATTGGCATCCCATATCTGCTTTTAGCATAGAAAAATACTGCACATATTAGACAAATATATTCGGGATGTAGGCAGGGGCGATCGCTAGTTTCATCGGCCCACCCACCCATTAATCGTTTTCCAGTGTCTTTAATTTGTCTACTTTTTCTTTTAAATTTGTCCGGTTTCAATTTCTCCTATTTTTTCTTTTTGTATTCAGAGTCCAAGGAATGCGGGTCGTAAGTAAAGAATTTTGTCTCTATTCGTGGTCGTACATCATTTAATTATATGTATAATATCTATATGTTCTAAAACCTAAAAAAAATGAAACCTGAAGTTTATATAAAGATTAAAAGAATGAGTCAAGTTGAAACTCATTTTTCTTTTCTATTTTTAAGGCAAATAGATACATGTTTTACTCTAAATGAGTATAATTCTATAGCATCCCATATCTGCTTTTAGCATAGCAAAATATTGTAGAAATTACACACCAGAAAATGTTCATTTATGCACTGTTGTGCAAAAATTGAGCGATGATTTTTGAATGCATCGCCATGCATAAATTTTCCACGTCAGCCGAAATCATACCATTACCATAAGATGTTTAAGATATGAAAACGTGGGACAAGCGATCAAAATTATTTAAACAAACCGTTTCGTTCCATTTTTTGGATTTTAATTTATCTACATTGTCCTTATATTTTGCACACTAGTTGTATATAAAACGCAGTACACTTTCCTTTTATCAAATTAAAACATATATCTATTCATACATATACAAGTTGTTAGGCAGTATTTCTTGCATAATCAAAAGAATTATGTTATATTTGAATTTAGTGATGTCATATAGTTCAAAAACTTTTAAATTTGATTATATACAAGCTGTTTTGTCAAGACCGCATATTCGTTTCGTGCTTCCTGTTCATAAAAATTGTCTGTAGAATTATACATCTATATTAGTTTTTGAGGAAATAAGAAAATAGTTGGATATGGCAATCCCAAAACTATCTTCTATTTGACACATGTAAATACTGCCTGAAAAATTAAGCAATCGATTAGGTGATTTACATCAAAATCGAATCAGCAACAAATTATCCCAAGTTCTAACTGAATCCGAATTTCGATAAAGATCTGTAGAGTAGTTTTTGAGACAGAGCTATTGCGTAAATCATAAAAAATTCCATAGAAGCGCCACCTGTTGGGCGATGTACTCCAAAAACTAATCAGGATCATTTTATATCAGGGACTAATTGAATCCAAAGTTTGATGAAAATTCGTGTATTAGTTTTTGAGGTACACTTATTGGGAAAACCGTGTTATAAACAACCCAGCAGTGTCACCTCTTGACTGCTACACCTGAAAGTTATCAGCACCACATCATATTAAGGACTAAGCAAATCTGAAGTTTTATGAAAATTACACAAATCATTATAAATGTAGCGATTTACACCAGAAAGTAATCAGCACAATATTACATCACGGACTAACTGAATCTAAAATGTTTTTAAAACTCCATATATTAGTTCTTGAGATAGACCATACACAAATTTTGTGTGACTTCATACATACAAACAGAGTCACTGGCTCACAGAGCAATATTTTAGAAAGACATGCATTTCAGCATCTGTGATTCATGAAAAGCGTAATCCGTCAGAAACCGAATTAAAGAATTTTTACAAAATCTTCTTTTTTTTGTAAAGATAAATTAAAATTTAAAAGAGTTTCCAATGAACATAAAATAAGCTATATTTAATGAACACATGTATGTACATTGTATTATAAATGTGTAATAAATATAACATGATATTGGAATAAGAATAATCTTAAAATGACCCCCTAAGCGTATCGAGTTATGTTTCAGGAAAAAAGGAGAGAACAGGCGAGTGAATGCAATACATATTTGTAATGTTCTCGAAAGTCTGTAGCTCCTGTGAATCAAATTTGTACCTTAAACGGTAATTTTTTAGTATCTTTGCAGTCTTGAATTTAGCGCTTTTACCTACAACTGCTACATAGATATTGCAAAATATCCCAAAAGTGTCACCATCTCTTTAAAACCTTTTAAGTTAGTATTTCTAAAATATATAAAATACATGTTTAAGTTTGTTTTACTAAATTATTTATCCTCAAATTAAAGCTTCTATCTAAAACTGCTGAAGTATGGTGCAATGACCTAAAAGTTTTGTACCTCCTGTTAATCCTTTTGAACGGGCAAGGAGCACATCTAAAATCGATGAAATAAATGTTTAATAATTTTTTAAGGCTGGTTAGCGTTAATTTTCACGATTCTACCTAAATTTGCTGATGAGATATGGCTAGATGGATGATTCTCAAAAATTTACCGATCGAAAAAAATTGTCATCGTAAAAAACACAATCGATACAGTCGTCGTTTAATTCTGGGAAACTATATCGAAATGTTTCAAAATTGTTTATAAAAATCATTGTTTTTTCATGCTTCTGAAGTCAATTTTAGTAAATAAATAGAAACTAAAACACAGGGAATTAAAAAAACAACAAACCAAACGGGGGCTCTAAGGGAGATACAATAGTGGAAAAGGAGAAGAATGTGACTGGGTCCCCTGATTAAACAAAGCAGAAAAGGCGCAAGTATAAAAAGATAGGGGAGTTTAAAAAATAAAAGTTAGAATATTCGACAATTAGTAGCAAAATAGCGAAAGAAAAATAATTAAAAGCACCCTTGTAGATAAAAGAAGGAATTAAAAGAATGATGAATGGGATCAAAATTTTTTATTAATTTTTTCTACTTCATTTAAGATCAGTTCCGTAATTTTCCCATTTTTATAAGACTTTTTCCTGGAATACGTTATGCGTACCCCTCCGGAGGGGGAAAATTAGGGGAGGGGCAAGGAAATGCATATTATAAATAAGTAGTCACAGGGCTTGCCATAGATATATCACATAAAGTGTGTCAACCAAATTTAGACAAATGCCTCCTCCGCGGGGGCAAAGTGGGGGAGGTTGGCACTTGGGAGGTGTATAACAAGAATTAGGTATCACAGAGTTTTCCAATGATATGTCACATGCGTCGGCAAAAGTTGAAAAGTTGCATCCCAGAGTTCCCTCTATCATGCCCTTCCCTTCCTTCTCTATTTCTTTAAAATTATCATATAGTATAAATAATATTTATTGGAGGGCTCCGTAAAAAAAAAATCGATTTAAAATGATAAAAAACACTACAATTTCAAAAAAGTTCGAAAATTGCTCATTAAAGGGGGTGGGGCAAATTATGGAGGAGAGAAGAAAGGTCGATAATATAAAAGAGCTGTCCGAGAGATTTAAAATGACGTATCAGATGAGGGGTCGAAAAAAAGCTTGAAAAATTTCGATCCCCACTTTAGACTCCTCCTCAGGGGTGGAAATTTTTAAATCGCTGAAACACGTGTTTAATTATTTTTTAATGGATTTATCTTATGCAATGAAACATTTCTACTTAAAACAGCTGCTGAGATTAGCGAAATAATCTAAAATTTTTACATCGTTTTTAACCCTCTTATGCGGGGGGATTTATAAAATTGCATAAATATGTGATTAATTATTTTTTGAGTAGATTTATATTCTGGAATTTCATGTTCCTACCTATTACGGTTGCTTTGATTTAGCAATATATTAAATAATTTTCGACCCCACATTTAACCACCTTAGGGGGGCAATTTTCAAAAAGTCTTAGTTCACCCTTATATCATAAGACGTATTTTTCCCCAATTTTCATACTTCTAGGTTCAATAAGTTTGGACTGTGCGTTGATTATCAGTAAATGAGGCAAACCATTTTATATGTGTATAGATTAGGAGTGGCCGACTGCTGGAAAACTGACCCTATGTGTTCGAAATCTACCTTCGAAGAGGAAAACTGCATTCCAGTTCACAAAGGCAAAAATATCCTGCATCTGAGTCTGAATAAACAGTGTCATCAAAACTAAATTATAATGTTTAAAATTTTCGTGGGCAAAGTGCTACTTCTTCCACTATGGACTTTTTCGTCATAATCAAAAGTTTGCAGAACATTTAAGGGCGGCTGCTAAAAATCAGAAATGCTTCAATTGCATTCACTTGGTTTTACACATATGTTTCGATTTTTGTTATTGATTTATTGCGCTCGTTTTGAATGCTGTTAAAGGACATTTAAAGCCCTTTTGAAATATCATATTTCTTCCAATATGCCATTTGACTATGAACGCCATTTACTGATAAACTGAAATATAGCCCTAGACAGATAAATTTCCTTTTTATGTTTAACAAAAATCTAATATTAAATAAAGTTGAATAATATAACACCGAGTTATTCGCAACGCTGCCTGCGGCTGGCACAGTTGCAACATTTTCTTAATATAAATTCCCATGTTATCTCAAAATTTCTGTTATTATATACCGCAAAATATCTATTGTGGAAAATAGCGGTGTGGTAATATGTTTTAAAAAAATGATATCTATGGTTTAAAATGTTCGTTAGATTAAAATAAGGTCGATATTGTATTTTAATTGCCTGTTCATTGTAATGTTGCTTCAAATGTATGTGTGATTCTACCATTAATTTGACCCTCAACTAAAAATAAATTTAACTTTTGAACTTTCACATTACATAATAATTTAATAATATCTTATATAATAATTCGGATCATCTCCTGTATACAAAGAATCTTTGAAGGCGCACCACACTTAGTAACATGACCAAAAATGGCGGTTGCACCGTTACTCCAAGTCCCTTAAAAGAGTGAGTTTGGAGTTTCCTTTTCATCTTCGATAATTTTTAAAGCTCTTTTTTAAAGTATGTTTTCCTGCATCTAGCTTCCAAATAAGTAAAAAGAATTTTCAAGAAAATCGACGTTACTTTATTTAAAGAAAAATATTTTATTTTTCTTTTCTAAAATATTAATAGCAAAATATTTGATCATTTCTATAAACTTCTCAAAACCAGAAAGAAAATTATTTTGCAGGAGAAAATATTTAATCCTTTTTTGGGTATATTCAATAACGATCGGCGAAAACTAATCTTATTTGAGTATCTGATTTGAAAAAAAAATCACTGTGCTATATGATACTTGAAAAAAAAAATCTGAAATTGTTTTTGAAATATTGTTTTCCTGCATCCAGCTACTGACAAATTGAATGTTTCTTCAGAGGATGTCGATGATTTTTTTTAATGAAAAATTTGCCATTTTTATAAATTATTGAAAGAAAAGCTTTTAACCGTTTGTGAAATATATCGAAAGCCAATTTAACATTTGTTATGCAAAAAATTAATTTTAAAAGTATATGTTCCCTGCTTTTTGTACGTTATTAAAACCAAAGAAATAATCTTGGCATTGAGTAGACAATCTATTATTAGAATTTGCTGCTTTTCTTTTTTTGCTTTAAAAATATGCATAAAATTGCATGTAATTAGTGCAAAGGTTGTTTTAACTCGAGCGTGAAATACTTACAAATACAATTAAACGTTATGTAAGTGTTACTTAGACCGTGATAAATATATTTAATTGAAATAAACGGTTTAGAGTTTTTATCAAAGAGGTAAAAATGGGCATTCCAAGCTCATCTAAAGCAGCAGTGTAAGCATAGTAACAAAAATACTTTTTTTTTCTCTATTGCCAACCATGTAAGAACATTTTTTGAATCAATACATATTTTACGGGAAATGTTGTATTCTAGGTATTTCTAAAATAATGTTGATAAGTACAATATTCCTGAATTATTTCAGCAATATTAACCGAATATTAATTCCTTGGTGCACAACTAAAAGTAGATAAAATGAATATTTATTATATCTTGTAGAAAAGGCAAAATATATACTAAATAAAATTGCATATTATAACCTTGGTTTATGTACGTTTTAAACCATTAATATTTGTATAATACTTGATCCTTCACCTCACCGCGTGCCTCATTTGGCACATACCTAAAAACACTATAATTCTTGTTATATGCCATGAATTCTGCAAATATGATGGCTGTAACATATAAAGAACAGTCCAAAGAATGCAATAACATACAGTTGGCAAAAAAAGTATTTGTAAACTTCATTTTTTTAAATTATAATGAAATTAAACAAAATATTTAAGCAAAAAATACTGTGGTACATTAATTTAATGCATTATAATATTATAGAAGCAAAACCAAAATTAAACGAATCGATTTTTTACATTATAATAAACAAATATACAAAAATATAATGCAAAAAAAGTATTTGTACACTATATTAATGTAATATAATTAATGAAAATTTAGTAAAATGATACAAATTAATATTTTGTGCAAATTCTTTTAGCGTTTATGACTACTTCTAGATGGTGTGACATAGATTCCACCAACTTTTTTGTAGCGGTTTGGTTAATGTTATTCGATGATACAATAAGAGCTTTTTTAAAACTGTTTTTTACTGATACATATTTTTTTCGGATTTTTGCATCCAATAGCATCTGCAAATTTTCTATTGGATTTAAGTCTAGAGATTTTAGAGGAGTTACCAGTCGTCTTCGAGTATTGTCGTAAGCATGTGCTGGTAATCACAGCAGTATGCTTTGGTTGTTATCCTGCAGAAAGTGAAAAGCTTCCTCTATGCATAATTTCTTGGCACAGTTAAATAAATTATGGCGCGACACATCAATGTATGTTAAACCTGTCCTTCCATTCTCAATAATTTTTAAATGCCCTGCTCCATTAGAAGCTATACACCCCAAAACTATAATATTCCCCCCAACATGCTTGATAGTTTGAAGTATACGTTTTGGATCTAGAACAGTTTTATTTTTGCGCCAATTTTTTCGAATGCTTGATGGTATGAAAATTCCGAATTTTCCCTCATCAGAAAAAATTACTGCTTTCCAAAAATCCAACGATTTACTTCTGTATGCGAAAACGAATACTATGCGTTTTCGCCTATTTGCTTCACTGATGAATGGATTTTTCCTTGAAGTTCTTCCTTTTAAATCTGCATTGAGAAGAATATTTTTTATTGTTTGAAGTACTACTCTGATGCAAGAAAATGTTGCAAGGTCTCCAGCAAATTTTTGAACCGAACGCATAGGATTTTTTAAAGCTTTTTTAACAACACTCCCGTATTTCCTCATTGTTAGTTTGCTAAGAAGTCCTGGTTTTCATTCAATTTCGATGCTTTTAATTTATTCATAGTTTCTCACTATACATCCAATAGTTGTAAATGGTAATTTAATAGCTTTGACAAATTCTTGTTGCGAATTTAAATTTTTATTATGCTCAATCATAGGATTTCATATATCTAGAGGTGCATCTCTAGTTTTAGGTTCTATACTCAATTACTTCAAGAGCAAATTAGATTAAATGCCAGACAAATATAATATGAACTTAAAAATTATTAACAGCTTCTGTAAAAGTAGTCCTTTGTCCCATAAACACTATAAAACACAGTACATATCAAGATGGAGGAATGTACAAATACTTTTTTTGCAAGAAATTTTTAAGCTTTTTCTGTTAGAAAATTATTTTACATCTTTATCGAAATTTTCTGTTGTGTAATTTAAAACGCATGGTAAACAGACTGTATTAAAACTATTTTTGACAAAATATCTGTTTTTATTTAGTCAAAAATTAAAAATTTTAGAGTGTACAAATACTTTTTTTGCCAACTGTATATTTTGTATATGTCAGAAATCTGCATTTGACAAAAAATTATCGTTTGTTTTTCGAAAACACATACACAAAAGGATGAAGATTTTAAGGCAAAATTTAGTGTCGTTATTATTCCTGAATATTTAAAAATATTAGTATAAAGGATGTTGTTGAGTGTTAAACATATAGAATGTATGAAGACATTTATTTGAAATGTATAGTAATATAGTAATTTAAGAATCCTAAATGTGTGTATTGGATACACGCAATAAAATAAAAACTTTTAACTGAAAATTTCATATTTATTCCTTTTTTTTTACAATTTTTTCCTTACTAGACTGATATATAGATTGTAAATATTATTTTTTATGTAAAAAGAGAAAAAATAGTGCAGTGGAGGGATAAATAAAACCCTTCAACACACGCTCTGGCATAAAATATACACCAATCACAGATTTTTCTTCAAGTAAAGAATAATTTTTTTGTGGATTCTTCTGATCAGCCTTGTACCTTTACAAGTCGAGAAGAAGCGATTGAAACAATGTCTCAATGTAAATTCTAGGAAAAACAAAAATAAATTATGGAATTTATAGGAATTTTACCGTTAGAAAACAGTGAATTGTACTGGTGTCTCTATTACCAGCGCGATCTCCGTAAAACTGCATTAAAAAAAAAAATCTCGATGCGTTCATATATTATGAGATAACGCACGTTAAAAAATAATGAATGACTAAGATAAAGGCTGCCTGCATGTACTAAATAAATAATATTAGATGCAATTAATATAAATTTTGTGAATTAATCATTAAAGGTGCATAGTTTCTTCAAAAATAGATAAAGAAACGCGATTTTTACAGAAACTACTACAAAATCCTAAAAAGACGTGCGAAAAACTTGATTATTTTCCTAAAACAAATTATGTTCCATTTTACAATATAGAGTAGTAGAATTATTTTAAAATTCATTTAGCGAAAGATGTAATGGGAGAGAAAATGGCGGCAGATTTATCCATGCGTGTGATGACGTAATTGTAAACGAGCTTGTGTGCTGGCGGATTAAAAATTTAAATTTATCAGCATCGTATTACAACATATGGTACATGGTTCCCTTGTTATGTCCCCTAAGAAGTTTACCGGAAGTATACGGCTCTTGTAATATTATTATAAATATCTTCAATCTTTAAGGAACTTCTTAGTAATATTTTTATATGATCGAATGAATTTAAAATTTTAAATTACAAAACGAATATTGGACAGTATTACTCTCTTATTGTCTTACGTATATACAAGGTTATTCATAATTTTGCTTTGTAAAATAAGAAAGAGGCCGGCATATAATGCGACGAATATTTTTTATACTGGAAACAAAGTCCAAGAACCTCTTATCCTATTAAAAGTATAAGGTATATCGCGTCATGCAGTAAATATAATTTCATTCATAAATTTAACAATGTGTATAGTCTAGCGAAAATTTCCAAAAAAAAATTCTTTGTTTTGTTTGAAATGTAACTACATCATGGCAAGTTCTGGAAGTGCACTGTAACAATTCAACGTATGGAACGGCTGTTAAGATACCACTCGAGTCACTCAAAAAAAAAAAAAAAAAAAAAAAACCCGGATTATAATGTTAAGTGTATGGGGGCGTTTTTTTAAAAATATTTTGCTCAAAATTTATTATTTTTCACACTTTTTTTGTTGTTGTTTTGTTTAGGACAGGAGAGGACGACCTACAACCGAGCTAGTTTACATTTTTGATGTTTTTTTTTTTTAAATATTATAATACTTTCAATTTCAGAACCTATTTCGAAATTTAAAACTATTTTAAAGAAAAATCTGAAACCAAAATCGAAAAAGTAAAAACTATCCCGATTGTAGATGTTCCCAGTTATCCCATGCGAAAAAAAAATTATGTAAAAACATTAAAATTTGTAAGAGATACTTGAAAATAACGCCTCCATAGATTTAATATTATCATCCGGGTCTTTTGTAGTGACTAGTGTGGGCTCTTAATGTGTTGAGGAGATAAGACTCACTTCTGGCTTTTTATTAAATTCGACTCATTCTGCACAAAGAAAGGTTATTTTGCGATAAATATTGTGGCAATATTGTCATTATTGTTTATGTCCACAAGGAAACTATGGGTTCGGATCGAAGTAAGAGTTAATCTTTTCTGTCAGAATAAATAATTTTTGATCCTGATTTTACACTCAAAATTTATTCATTTTGATGTATATCAAGATGTATCGGAGTAAACCAGAAAGACATTAAGGTTCATGAAGTTACAACATATATTGCTTCAGTTCGTAAATTTATAACATATTTTTTCTGTTCGTCAAATTATAACAGATCTGGTCCCTAATCGTAAAATTATTATAGACTTCGTTCCGCTTCGTAAAAATTATCGTTATTAAATCGTTCCACTACGTTGAATTATTAAAATATCTACCCATATTTCATCTATAAAAAAACATTACTATTTCTATCCCAGTTATGGTTCACCCGAAAAATTCATAGAACTACCAAGAAAGTTTATTTCGTTTAAATCCCGGTTGCTGTTATTATGAAAAGAGATATTATTCGCTGTTTTCCGCAAACGTAGGGTTTTATATTTCTAGTGTATTAAACTCTCTGAAAAAATTTCATTATTCAATATCTCAAATGCATCTTAAAAACTGTTTTTAGATAGTCAGAAGCTAATTTGTCGAAACTTTCAACAAAATTTTTTAAGCAAAGAACATTTTAAAAAGGGCGATCTGGTTCGTAGTTTTTTCAATTTTTGAGCCCTAGTGCTTATTATACCCCATCTTTTGTTTTATAAAACATTCAATAGCTTAAATTCATCTTTAAAACTGTTTCTATATAGTCAGAAGCAAATTTGTCTATACTTTCAACAAAATTTTTTAACCATTATAAAAAGGCATTCTGGTTCGTAGATTTTCCAATTTTCGAGCCCTAGTGCTTATTATACCCCATCTCATGTTTTATAAAACATAATTAAAACACTCCCGAATAATAGATTACTTAATATATTTTATATAAAAATAAAACCGTTTTTCAAAAGGAAATAGCATATTAATGCTTCCATTTATCGGGGTTTTTAATCTAGATAGAACTTCACCCTATCGTCGATTAAAGAGAAGCATTCAAGTGGCCACGTTTTGGTAATTACACGACATTCTTAGCCATCTATCAATGTCAACGAGGAACGGCACCTTTTGGGTTGTGTCAGAAGAAAGTAACGGTTTATTTCTTTCCTGCCAAGACGTTTGAATGATAGCAAGCAATTGCTTAACAAAGAGTGTTGAAAAGAGTTTTTTAAACACGTTTTTTTTCTATTTTACTTATAAAGTAACATGACCATTGAAGAAAAAAATTAAACTTAAACTGAAGGTTTTGTCGATAGCAGTTTAAAAGCAATAAACGCATATTGTGAAAGTAGAAGTTAATAAAGACTGTCTAGTGTAAAAGATCTGCTAGAATAAAAGTTCAAGTATTTTGTAAAAAAGAATGCGTTTGAAAGACGTATATGCTGTATTTCTTAGGTTTTTACCTGAGTATATTTTTAATAAAATTATGTTTTTATAAACTTTTAAAACGATCTTAAAAGGTTTTTGTTTTAAGTTTTATAAATTATTTGAGCGAAAAAGTTTGAATTTCGAAGAACTCCCTGAGTGATGTTTTAAATACATGTCTTGTTTTTATTTTTTTAGCTTAAGACTTTAAAATACCTGGTAGATAATGTTAAGTCTGTGGGGGTAGTAATTTTAAATATCTCACTCAAATTTTAATATTTTTACATGTTTGTTTTTCTTTTTTGCTTTTAATACTGGTGTAAAAATCTATAAGGCTTCACACATCTGACTGGTTTTTCAAAAAATCCATGACAAAATTTTTCTACGAGAATAGAGGAATGTGAATGTGTTGTTGTAAAATAGTACGTATTTACAAATTTTGCCGATATATTCTACCACACTATGTAAGACAATCCTTCAAGTTGTAAGGTACCCTGGGGTAATAACGCCACGTTAAGGTTCTACCAATTTTCACGAGTCAGTTTTAGTTGATATTTTTCAAACAAATGTATGATTTGATACAGCAACTCATTGACTATCTATAAAAAAATTAACAGATATGTATTCATAAAATGCAATGGCGTGATTTCTTGATCAATGCTATTTGGCGTTATTACCCACCTATATGGGTAATAACGCCATGCAAACAAAACTATGAAATAAGATGGAATAATTGCATGTAGTGCCCAATTCTAAAAATACAAACTCTACAAACTTAGAAATTGACAAATTGCATTCTAAGCTATTGAAAATGTTCAATTTTTTTGTGAAAGTGTAAGAAAAATAAAGGTGTGGTGTGTGTGTGTGGGGGGGGAGGATGAGGCAAAAGAATATCAGACCGTGAGCTTCTTTTTGCTTAAAAAGGACCGCTTAAATATTATTATTAGAAACCTTGCACAGTTTTAACTGTGTTTATTTGAATCAGTATTTAGGATGTAGCTCGGCCACTGTAGGGAATCAACCAGGGTATTAATTAGTGCTCTCGATTATACGTTTATACGCATATACGTATAATACGTATTATACGAAATACGGATCAACTATACGTATAATACGGCATCGGCGGTTATACGTATTGCGCAAAACAACATATACGGTACATCGTATATACGGATCTTATCCAAGCGGTTAAACGTATAAACGTTTAAACGTTTTTCATTCAAGATATGAAATTTGATGTTTCAATGCTTTTCTGCGGATTACAGACATTGAGAAATATCCGGTTGAGTATCCCCATCGCGATTCTCTGTTTAAAAAACTATGATGCGTTTACTTAACTACTACTTGTTATGCAGGTACCTAAAAAATCTGAATACGTTTCTCAGTTTAAATTTTGGTTTCTTTCCCAAAAAACTAAGTTATTTATTATAAATTGTCTTACATTAGTTGTGGATAGAATCAAACTAATCTTTGGAAGAGCTGTGGCTCAGTACTTAGTTTTTTTATATTTTCTTGTATCTTAACAAGAAGAAAGTAATGGATTCGAGAAATCTTTCGACTGGTTTACACTTTTTAAGGGTAAGATAGTCCGAAAAATATGTTTTTACAAAATATCTGTCTGTGACTTTGTCTATATGTGGCATGAATTTTGTTCCACCAGTTGCACAGAATGAGTTTTCAGCAATATCATCATCATCACATAGCAGGCAGTAGGCTCTGTCATTCTTTTTCTCAGCGTACCGCCACACCCAGCTTTTTCTATTCATTTCTAATTGTAATCTAAGCAGAACTGTGTCTATAAATGCTCGTTCTTCTACTCTACGAGATACTTATACTAAGTGTCTGTGTCACGTGACACAATGATTTTATTTTTCACCATATGTAAATTGTCTTACCGCGGAGGAATTTTAAAATAATTTACATATTTGGTAATTTTTATTAGTTTCTTTTTTAAATAATTTAATTATTTTGTCCTCCCAGAATATTTTATGACTTATTTAATGAAAATTAGAAGAAACATAATTAAACATTGAGTATGTTTAGAGTAACTTACCGGTCACTTACCGAAGTGACCAATGTTACCAACCGATTGTAGGGTAGTATGAAATGAAAATCAAGGCGAATTGTGACGTCAGCTACAGTTCAACAGGATAGTTTTCATTGGTGCCACATTTCGGTTTCGTACTGCCCTACAATCGATAGGTAACATGGGTCACTTCGGTAAATTGCACTGAACATGTATGTTGATTAAAATATTTATAAAAGGAAATACCAAGATCTTGGTTGGAATCTAGATAGTAGATATTTCACTGTTAGTGAAGCGAGATTAGCCAATCAGGAGTCTGATCTTTTGTGAACTTTTTGCAAACTGTTTTAAAAAATATACGCTTTTCATTGCTTGATCTCGTATGTATAAGACATACTATCAGGGCCGTAGCTAGAAGTGAACCATAGGGGGGGGGGGCTCGAGAGAATGTAGGGGGGCTCATAATTTTTTTTTCTCTTTCTGACGCAGAAAGATAAATTAATAACTATTCACATTGTAGGTATTATGTTTTTAATTAAACTGTTGTACTAACTTCATTTTATGCTAAGAAAAGTATAGGATGATGAAAATTTTGATTGTATAACTGGTGCAAAATGAAACATCATGTTAACTTCATATGTACATATAAAATGAGGGAGTGTTGACACACTTATTTTAGATACAATTTAGTAACTCTGCAAAACTGTGAAAGGGTCTCAAAACTAAATTAGATTTTTGAACAGAATTTCATTTGAATTTTTGGAACAGAAATTAATTGAGTGACCTTGGAATCTTTTCCAGGGGGGGGGGCTCAAAATATTCTAGGGGGGGCTGAGCCGCCCATAGCGCCCCCTTAGCTACGGGCCTGCATACTATGCGGATTTCTGTCGTAACGCTACCGATTTCCAAATTATTCTCCATTCAGCGACATAAGACTGGTGAACTCCGCTATTTAAATTAGATACGATACGGCGAATATACGTATACATTAAATATACGTATTCTTAAATATACGTTTAGTTGATACGCCTTATACGTATCCGGATACGTTTAAACGTATATTCGAAAGTATCCGTATAGCAAAAAAACGTATTATACGGATATACGTATATCGTTTAATCGTATACCTGCTATACGTATCCTATCGCGAGCACTAGTATTAATGTCAAGGATTGGCGTTATTACCCCATTATAGTTATTGCGCTGTACATTTTAAATTACAAATTATCTCAAGAAGATATCCAAAATCTTCAACAACATTTTAATAGTCGATGAAATGTACTACAAATTTATGTAATTAACAAAGTATTTCCGGATAAAAAAAATAGTCTTCACATCACAAAACGTATCTCGTAAATTTTAGATCAAGCGTTAATTTTAGTTGCTTGTAAAAACGATAAGACCTAAAAATGAAACAAATTAACTTGAAGCTGTTTTTTGCGATTTATATGACTCAAAACCCTTCTGCGCAGAGCACATGGGTGTCATTTACCAGATTATTTCATAATTATGCAAAATATTAGCACTTGGCGTTACCCCGCCTGGCGTTATTACACCAGACCACCTTAGTTCTTAAATTTAAAGTGTTTACCTTAAAAATATTTCGCATTATAACGCTAATTATAGAATAGATGTTCACTAAATCATTTCCTGTTTATACCTTTAATATCCAAATAGAGTAGCAAGAGATTATATGAATATTTAACAAGTTTATTTTATCCAGGTTGTCATTCATACTTGGACATATCATGTACTCGTTTCTGAAGCACTTATCACTTAAAAAAAGAAGTTTGCAGAAGTTCTCAGTGTCAAGTAGATTTTTTTTAACAGTAATTATTAGAGTATTTATGAGTAAATCTCATAATACAATACACGTCTTTTATGTGTAATCTACTTCAAAATGCAATTTCAATTATGAATTTAAAATACATTTTGTCTTTATGAATTTATTTTGAACGTGGAAGACGAAACTATTTCTCAACAATATTGGAATTCATCAATATGACAGTTCAAACTCTATAAGTGAAAATAAAAAACTTTAGTTATTTCAACAGAAAACTTCCACCTAATTTTCTTCGTTGTTTTTGAAGTGATAACAGGGAATCTAATAATTACAATTTAAGCACACTAACTCTTGGATCATGTATTGAAAGCATCATTATGATCCAAAGACATGGCATAATAAGACATCTTATTCTTCTTAGACTTCTGTTTTAATTTGTTGCAATGTTAAAAGCTGGTATGTAACTTTTTTTAAACGTCTGTATATGTTGTTATCAATGAATCTTATTTTTAAAGAAAAAACTTAAAATTGATAGTATTTACAGTACATAAGTATTTTTTGAAAATAATTTCTTGATAATGCTTTATTATCATAACGCATAGTCATCAGAGAAAAAGATATTGACTAATGTCAGTGTAACAAAAGTTTGTCCGCAGATAAAGTTGACATTAGTTAGCACAGTAGAGAGAATATGGGAGCAAAAGTTAAAGAGGGTAGGAAAAAAAATTATGGGTCCACAGATAATGCAACACTCACCCGTAGAACAAAAATAGCATTATATCATTAGGTTTCAGTCCCATTACTTCATTGGTTCGACAACCTGGCTATAAAAAAGGAGAATACGAAAACATATATTTTTTCACATGTAATTATTCCCTTCTTGGATTTCCGAACACTATCCTGTGCGAATAATAATAAAAGAAAAAGAGAGAGAGAATACTCTCCTTTTACTACACACTCTCATTTACTTTTTCCTGAAGTGGAACACTCCCTTTCTTCATCACTTTTCTCAAGTGGAATTCTGAATTTTCAGGTGAAATACTTCAATGATTACCTGCAGTTGAAACCGTCCGATTGCTTTAAAAGCTGAAGATCTCAAATCCTCACCGCTTAGGAGTTTATATTCCAATTATTCCCATTGCTACATATGCCATGTTTGATTACATGATATTAAAGATGTGTCGACCAACGTGCCTATAATAGAGACATTAATATAATGTCTATAATCATAACTTTTAAATGACTGTATAAATTTGAATGCACGCGGATCCTTAAAATGTTCAAAGAATCTTCTATTTCATCATTTGTCAAATGATGATTAGAAGCGATTAGTTTTTTCACAGTATCCATAATTTCAGGAGTCGCTGCTCTTCTTGGTCGACCCTTCTGAATATCGTCACTCTCATTTTTACCACCCTGTTATAATTCTTTAAATCAAATTTAAATTTTTGCCTTAGAGGGCGATTCGTTATGAAGCGTTGGTTTTAGTTTATTGCCTCATCATCTCTGTGTCAAATTTTATCCAAAGGAAAAAAAAATATATAAAAAATGGCCCTGAAGTCTTTTAGACATAACTCAATAATTATTCACTACTTTGAATTTTTGAAAAATCGCATTAAACTGAATTGCTCTATTAACACAGGAATTCATGCAATTGTTCTACTTTTGATAAAAATAGCCTACACTGAAAGCAGCTGTTTTTGTATTTCGAAATTCAAAAAATTTAAGTATTGGTTATCTTATACAACTATACTCTTTTACTTTTGACTGCAAAATTTTTATTAATATGTGTGTAGTATCCAGGGTTAGCATTGTTTCTAAAATTTTCGTACTTTCCGACCACAACTTTTAAACGGTAATATTTTTGTATAGTTCTATTGTTGATGTTCAACGGACCTTCCATGAAGATTTTATATTTAAAATACTGTTAACAACGTGTGAAAAATTTTAGGGACGGTGCGAGCCCTGAGTACCTACTGTGTCCAATAACAATAGTACATCACCGCTGTAATTAATTCAGGCATCTTTGTCCCTTAGTTTTTCTTTTCGCTGTGCTGTGATCCAACATGTTGATATTATATAATTGAATCTGAATATATGAAGGTATATTTATTAAAAAATATATAATATAATATGAATGGAAGAGTAATGATCACCATATGTCAAATAGGTGATAAATTGACTTTAAGAAAAGACCCTTTTCTTTTTTTTTTTGTTTTCTACTGTACTTTTACTGTTACTGCCTAAGAAGGACTTCTAATACAAGGAAACCAAGTCAGTAGAAAACAGGTGTCCCTCCCAGTCCATTTCACCTGTACCTGATTTAGAAGTTTTTTCGTCGTTTAATTTTCTTTTACACTTCAATATCATGTGCATGATTTTGCATTTTTGATTCTAAGAAGGTTATTAAAACTTTTTAATTGTTTTTAAAATGTATTTCAATGATTTTGAGCTTAAAATTCATTTTACACTAATCGCTACTTATTTTATATTAAATGTTGCTCCTTTTAATCAGATCACGAAAGACCTTAATCAGATCACAAAATCGGTAGTAATATCCAAAACGGGGCATTG
Organism: Maratus speculifer; assembly: GCA_964019185.1. Taxonomy (NCBI): domain Eukaryota; kingdom Metazoa; phylum Arthropoda; class Arachnida; order Araneae; family Salticidae; genus Maratus; species Maratus speculifer. Next base: position 217,299,544 of record OZ025299.1, on the reverse strand, counting down.
TTTCGAGAAATCCCATTTTACAAAGAGGGGGAGAATAAACAAGTCTAAAATTTCCACTACTATTCGACCCTGACTTAACAGCTGATTGTGAGGGGAGACAGTAGTTACTAAATGTTTTATATCCTTTTCATCTGATATCTTCACGAAAAAACATTTTTATATAAAATCCTCCTTTTTTATAAAATAATTTTTAGATGCTGGCGTTAGTTAGAAAGAAAAGTGGAGCATTTAATTGTGGAATAATCAGGTTATTCACTTTTTTAAACTATTTTAGATCAAAGCTGAGTCACACTGAGATTAAGGCAAAGGCAATAAACAGGTTAGAGAATTTGTGTTTCACAATGGCTTGAGGGAATATTAGAGGTCCTTTTTTACAATATTGGACCCTAACTTATTAATAGTTTAAGACTAGAGAAAGCACCGTACACAATACTATTACACTTTTGATCTTGTATCTCCACAGCAAGATGTTTTAATATAAAACCTTCCCTTTTCTAAAAGAGTAAAATAAATTAGAGGCTTGTGTTACTTGTAAAGAATATTTGGAACATTTAACTGTAATAGAACACTCATGCTTCTCAGCTTAGAAAATATTTTTGCACAAACTTCTAGATATTATTTATTTATTATTTCTAGATTGTTTTAAACCTGAAACCTAAGGAGAAGGTAAACACTAGTGATTAAAGGAACTTTTCTGATACCTGTTTTATTGTAAATTGTTCCTTTTCATTAGCGTTTTACTGCTGCATATTAATCGATAGTAATAAAATAAATAACGATATTAAATAAAATTAATTTAGCATGTTTTATTAGCAAACTACACTTTCACATTTAATATCGTTATTTATTCCTAAAATAAATTATCACATCCTGTTTTATTAAATTAAATGATAATTAATAAAATGATATAAAATTAGAAATTATTATGTTTGTCATCAATGTTACAAAAAGACAAAACCAGAACAAATATTTTGGTTAAATACAATTTCACGGATATTTTAATTTAATATTTTTATAATTAAAAAAATGCTAATATATATATATATATATACGGAGTGACATTCTGTAACGATTTCACATTGCAATATCCACTTTTAAATCAGGTGAACTCTCACCATTTAATGTTTATTTTTAAGAGAATGGTTATATAATTATGATCAGCAAAAGAAATGTAAAAGAAAAAAGAAATTGAATGAGACATACTTTGTAAAACAAAAGAAATTAGGGAACAGAAGTGTTTTGTGAAATATCTTGTAATTTCAAGAAAAGAGTAAAGAAAAGACTTGGAAGAAATAAACTTTGGAAGCAATCTCAAAATAAAAATTAGATAACAGTAGATGGCATAGTATGAGATAAGAAATTTAGATAATTTTCTATGTATTGCATTAGAGAAAAAATATTTATAAATATTATGAAAATGCAGAAATTTTTACGGAATAATGGGGGAGATTCTTTTTGTGTGCACTAAGTCTTTCACAGTTGCTTCCATATAGGTACTCTGTGCAGGGGTCAGTTTTGAATAGGATCGTATAATTATTGCTTGAAAATACTTGTAAGTGAAAACGAAATCTTTTCCACAATGACTTTAAGTTTTAAAAACATGAAAGCTCTTGACAGTACTGAAATGTCGATCGCACTTTGCGCTGTAAAAAGTACATGATAATTAAATGATTGTGGTTGTTTAAGAGTTGTAAATGTTGAAAAATGTTTTTTATGAATTGGATTTTAGAGTTGATTATGCGTTATAGACAATCTCCAGTTGGTCCTACTTTAAAGAAACTCTTTCTGTATTATTTACATTTGTCCTCGTACGGAGAAAATAAGACAAATACTGATTATTAAAGGATAAATTGGTATCCAGTTGTTAAGAAGTAGCATTGATAGGGATTTAGCTTCAAGTATCAATAAAAGTGTTGAAGCTGGCGGAATTTATTTTGCTTAATGTTTGTTTAAGAATTACTGTTGTGACTTTTGTTTCACTACATTTCTGGGTGCAATCATGTAGCAATTTCAAAAATCTTATTTCGAATTCAATTTAACAGGACAAGGAGATTTGTCTCCTGTTTCCGATTTCTCTGTATCACATTTTGTACAATTCTATAATTTAATAGAGATGGAACTATTTAAGAAGAGACAAAATAAATATAGTATATTAGCACGGCTATCGTTCTGGTAAAAATAGCAGCCGATTCCTTTGTTTAAATACAAACACACAAGTGGCAAATCCTTAAACAATCTATAGATGCATAAAAAATGCCAAAGGAAAATTCGATCATTTTTGTTAATAATAAGTAAAAGCTCGTTTAATTATAATTATTTGAAATCTCATTTTTAACCATATAGTAATTATGTCGTTAAATATTGTAAATTTTTTTAATACAACAAGCGCAATTCTTCCCACAACTGAAAACATTATAGGCCTTTTTTTTTCATGTTCATCTTTCCTTCACTTTCATGTTTCCAAAATACTATATGTTTTCCTATGTGTGTGTGTATTTGAGATAAAAATTTAAAATTTATTGTTCATGTTCTTTATTTTATAAGTGATAAATCAACTTACAGATTTAACCTTCATGTTTCCGGCTATCGCTTTTAAATAAAATTACATGAAGATGTGATAGATTTCACCATTTTATACTAAATGCATCGGTAAAAAATTTTATTAAATGCAATAATGGGTGTATCTATAACCCAAACACAGTCTTGTGTAATATACATTTAAAATCTTAAAAAATGATAAAATTTTAGAAAAGTAGTAGAGATTTTTTGAAATTCATTTTTGTTTCTTTTAAAAATTAATTAAGTATACAGTTATTTTTCTTTTTCAAAATGTTCCTTTTTATTAACATTGAAATGAAATAAATTTACCATTTTTACGACATTTTTAATAATAAACAAAGTTGTTGAAAAGATAAACGGCCCCATTAAAGAGAGCTTATATATGAAACCTGAAACTTCATAACGTTTCTTTCTGCATAAAAGAGTTCTCAGTAATTCAAAATTAAGGAAATTTAAAAAATTATATTTTTAAAATTCTAAACATAAAATTCACTGATGTTGCACACTGAATTCGGCTTCATATATTTTTTCTAGAAAAAGATGCTTTTTTCATCACTCTTTGTAACAATTTCAATAAACATGTTGCAAGTAAATGAAGTATAATGAGGTGAAACTGAAATTTTCTCACACTTCATGTTGGTATTTTGTGTAATCTTAAAAATAGGAACAATCATTAAAAATATAGCATTTACTTTTAACAAATTATACTGAAAATTGTGGTTTTTTGTACTAAATTAATCCAAGTTGATTCTCCTTTTCACAATCTATTCGGTCGAAAAGAATTCTTTGTAAGTTTACTTGACCTCTTTTGGAGATAAAATATCAAAGAAGTTTTTGAAAAATAAGTTATTTTATGAGGGTTGTTCCATTGTGTTTTTCTTCTTCAAAAATTGTTTACTGTTATTTTCTTTTAACTTTTTGTTATTGTTTTTCAAGTGTGATCTATTTTATATATTTGAATTTCTTCGATATTGGATTGTCTTTTTCACATTTTTTCAAAGAAAACAAAGGTTTTTCGCACGTATCGAAATATTTTTCTTTCTTTTTTCCAAATAACTTTAACGTGTTGTTTTACTAAATTTAGTACGCGTTTACACACACACATATATATAGATAAGAACAACAACAGAAAAAATGCTAATAAGACCTCAAGTTAATGCCCTCATATTATTGCGAGTGCCACACTGTAAAAGAAATTTATTAAATTTACGGCAAAAACTGCAGTAAAATTAAATTTAATATAAAAGAATAATCTTATTTTTTTCTGCAATTTTTAAGGCACGATCTCCTGGCAACATTTCTGGCCGCAGTTTATGCCTTACATTTAACGGATTTTTTTTTTTTTTTTTTTTTTTTTTTTTTTTTTTTTTTATACAATGTACGTTGAACAGTTAAATTTAATCAGTGCTACAAAAAGACAAGTACTAGGTAGAAAATATTATATGCAGCAAATGAGTTATTATCCTATGATAATGTTTTAAATGTTAAGATTAAAGTTTCGAAAATTTGATAGTGTTTAATTCAATACGATTTATGTAGTCAGAAAGGAAGTAAGACATAATGATTTGTGGATTATTTTTATCCGAATGTTACATAATAAATGCGTTTTTATATTATAATAGATACCATGAACTTATCATTTCTTTAATTACCATTTATAAATATATAAACATACTTTTCTAGTATAAGATAGCATTTTTTTTTTTTTAATTTCAAAAACTTTTAACAGAAAGAATGACTTTACAAACTGTTAAATTACTTAATGATCGAGGTTTCCTTGTAAGTAGTGGTTAATCATCATGGCAGCATATATTTTTATCGATTAAAAAAGTGCATGTTTAGCCCTATTACCTCTGAGTTCTTCTAATGGGTAGAATTTATAGCTTTTAATAAAAACTTAACATTGTTGTCTATCAAACAATCTATTGTACGAAGAGTGAAATGAAAAAAATCTATACTTATTGAATTTTTTCTAGGAAATTGGGATTCTTAGAACTTTTTCATTTAACAATAACAGCAAAAATTTATGCAAGATATTCGGTTACATGAATTTTTGCTGTTACCGTTACTTAAAAAGTTTTCGAAATCTCAGGTTCCTAGAAAAAAACTGATAGTTTTTGCAGATTTTTTTTTTCAAACAGTGTATGCTTTTTCCATCATTCTCAAAAAAAAAAAAAAAAATCCGTAAAATGATACTGTAAATTCCGATAATATTATTACAAATATAATTGAATGTGAATGACCATATTCAAACTTCTGTTATGATTTATCTTGAATGTGATTTTCAGAATCTGTATTTATTGTTCATATTCTAAAATCTTTGACTAGAGTCGCAACATATAGTTTACTTAGGGTGGAAATTGAAACTTAGCAATGTTGGCTACCAAAGGAGCTAGTGCACAAGAATTATAATAAGTTGTTTGATCATATCTGGAAAAATCTCTTCCGTAAAATAATACTTTAAATTTTGGAAATGTTATAGGAAATATTGAATTGTGTTGTAATTGACTATGTGGGACAATATTCATCCTTCTGTTATAATTTATCTTCAATGATTTTTTTGGACATCTATAGCTTCATTCATATCCTAAAATATTTATTGATATCATAACGAATTGTTTCATATGGGTAGAAATTAAAAATTATGACGGAAACTTAAGTGTTGTCTACCAAACGAACTATTATACTAGGCGCATGAAGAACTGTGTGATCGTATCTAAAAATAAATCTTTTCAGTACAAGGATACTGAAAATTCTGAAAATGTTAGAACTATTGTAATTGCGTATGAAGTATCATATTCATCCTTCTGATAAAATTTATTTTGATTGTTGTTTTTGGTATTTGTATTTATCATTCATGTTCTAAAATCGTTGACAAGCATCACAACATTTAGTTTGCTTAGTAGTCACAGCTTTGAGTCAATTAAATCTTAAATGTTGTGAAGCTTAAATTTTCAAATACAATGTTGCTTCATAGTAACTTATTTAAGTTACTTCACGCAATCTTAAATGGTGCTCCATTTCACAGTTGAAAAATTCTTTAAGAAATTGTACAGGAGTGTAAAATATACCATATGAATTTTTAATTAGTATAATACAAATGAATTAAGGCCCATATGAAAGTCCGTTTTTGAAATGTTCAATAACGCTTAACAGATTATAGTACTGAAAAACTGTTAGATAGCTTTCATTACAAAAAGTAAAAAGCTAGCTATTTTGAACATAGAATTGTTAAAGTATGAAATTTATTGTAAATAATAATAAATGACGGAAGTAAAACTATCAATAAATTTTCTAAATCATGAATTTGGCCGAATATAATTTTTGAAACATAATACTTCAATAGAAATTACCTGATATTTGTGTACAAAAAGCGAACATAAGCGGTTCTTTTACCTCTAAAATCTACTTTAAATGAAAGAATGGCTTTATAGACGATTAAATCACTTCAATGGTCAAGGTTTTGTGTAAGCGGGGTGAATCATGGTGGCAGATATTGACACAGATAAAAATCTACTGCGGGAGTTCAGATCCCCGCTCTTACTGAGGTCACCTAATGGGAAGAAATTGAAACTGCTGACACAATCTTAACACTGTTATCTACCAAACGAGCTATTACACCGGGAGAGTATCAAACTTCTAGATCGTATCTGGAAAAGGGAAAAAAGAAAGGCTTCCCTAAAATGAAACCGGAAATTTTGAAAATGTTAACAGCATTTTAGTTTAGAATGAAGGGCCATTTTCATTGTTGTATATTTGTTACATGTACATTTGTTATATGTTTATCCTAAATGGTATTTTGGATAACTTTATTAATCATCCCGATTTTTAAATTATTAATAGAAATTTCAATATATATCTTGCTTATTAGAGAATTTTTCTGGAGATTTCATAATGAATGTTCTGAAGCTTAAATTTTCAAATGTAATTTTATTGTGAATTATTTCAAGTATATATATAACAATAAAGAAATGTGATTGACATTTATTTTACATTGTCTTGAGCAGATTTTTTTTAGCAACTTCAATTTTTTTTAAATATTCTAAAAAAGTCTTCTTTTTGTAAAAAAAAAAAAAAAAAAAAAAAAAAAAAAAAGTTTCTGAGTATTTAAAAAAACTGCACATTAAAATTTCTAGAATTACAAAAAAGAATTAAAATAATAAAAAAAATGTGATGGGCACTTATTTCACACTGTCTCCAGCAAATTGTATACAATTTTCTTTTAAGCGATATGCATTTTTTTAAATATTCTAAAAAAGACCATTTTTGTAAAGAAAAGAAAAGTGAAATAATTTCTGAGTATTATAAAAACTGCACATTAAAATTTCTAAAATTATACAAGTTATGACAAAAAAAAGTTACATAATTAATGTCTAATCAGTGATTTTAGAGAAAAATTAATGATATACTTCAAAATGTTAAAAAAAATCTCTAAACAAACTGTGCAAAATATTTCTCTTCGACAACTTAATATCTTTACACTAAATCGTCTCGGATTTATAGATCATATCTAAAGATACAGATATCATCTACAAATCCACGAAGATTTCACGCTTAAGTTAAGATTAAACTCAAATATGTTTATTTTCCAAGCCAGAGATAAAGCCAAAACTCCAAAATATATGAAACGCTTCACTTTACTTTTTAAATACATTTTTTTCTAAAATATAAACAAGCTTAGGTTAAGGGTTAAAATGTATTGTCAATAAACTCGTAAAAATTTTTATGAAAAAAATTAAAATGCAAGATTAGTTACGCGCACAATTTAAAAAATTGCATATTTTAGTCAAGACAATATTGAATTTTTTAGTTCGACTAAAATATTACAAAATTTTTTTCTTTATTTAAAGCGAAAATTCCGTGGTTAAATGATCGCAGAAGATACACAATTTCGAATTAGTGGTATTAAAAACTAGCATTCGCAGTATTCGCAGCTTTAATATATGTATCATATTGAGCTTTACTAGTATAATCCCTGATGACCTGAATTTACATGCCATTAAAAAATTTTTAGTAAAAAGATTATTTAACCCGTGTTTTAATAAAATAATGTTTACTTAAAATTAATATTAAAAAAATGAGACTATTAACACCTTTCTCATTTACTAATAGGATCGCAGTACATCTATTTACATAATTTTTATAAGAATTACAGGATTACCATAACAGTAGTCTTTGTTAATTGATCTAATTATTACTGTACATATGTTGTAAAACGAATTAGAATCACCGATTTATTATATTTGTTTTAATAAACTAACTTATTTAAATTTCTTAATAGTATTACGTAATTTTGATGATATATCGTTAAACATTAAGAACAATAATTATTAAGGTGAGGGGATTTCTTGATTCATAAATCAAGCCACAAGGATTAAAGTATTATTTTATTGATTGCTTTAAATGTCTTGTACGCCATACAATTCAGTTATGTACTGTGAAAAATTTATGTAACGTTATACTATAAAATTCGTGGTAGCTTTTATTGACTCCATTTTATTGAACAATTTATCCAATATAACTGGTGTTACATTACACCAGTTATACACTGTTAAAAATCTGTAAATTTACTAAACTTTTTCTAGGAAACTAGGATTCCTAGAACTTTTTATACAACGGCAACAACAAAAATTCATGTTACCGATTTTGTCACAGAAAATTTTTGTTTTACCGTTACTGAAAAAGTAGTAAGAATTCCTATTTCCGAGAAAAAATTTATTAATTTTACAGATTTTTTTTAAAACAGTTTATAGGTTTAAATCACATCATTATATATGTTAAATTATTCCATGAAACTGGAGACAGCATGTTTCCAGCAATTTTATAGAGTAACGCTATATAAATTTTTACAGAGTAGCTAATGTGCATAAAGTAATGTTTTTTTTTTCTAAAATGCTACTAAAATATTGTTCTTATTCAGAATTGCTCTCAAAAATCAACATTTTCTTATTATTGTACAACGAGCCGCTCAAAAATTATTGCTTTAATTACTCCAATTACAACATTTATTTTTCAAAATAAGTGCAAATAAATAATCCCTAAAAGTGTATTTTAATAATTTTATTTCAAATTAGGAATAATAAAATTATTTCAAGTAAATAATTGTCTTCTTTAATGTCTGAAAATATATTAAAAATCTCTCATAAAGGAAAGTATTATTTTAGATAAATAAACATACGTTTTTTCTTCTTTCAATTGACTTAAAAGTTGTTTTGCCAATTAAAATTTTTTTCTTAAATCAAAAATTGTTCAGAGAGACATGGATTTTACACTGTAAAAATATCTGTAAAGTTACTAAACTTTTCCTATGACACTGGGAGCTGAGAATTCTTTTTAGAATGCTAACAGCAAAATTTCATGCAACAGAATCGGTTACATAAATTTTTGCTGTATTTTGCTGTATATGAAAAGTTCTAGGTATCCTAGTTTCCTAGAAAAACGTTACTATGTTTACAGAATTTTTTTACAGTGTACTCTACCCTATAAAAAATAAAATTCATTAAAGTTACTAAATCTTCGCCAGGAAACCGGGATTCCTAGAACTTTTTCAGTAACGGTAACAGAAAAACATTCATATAACCGATTCTGTTACGTGACATTTTACTGTTAATTTTACCTGAAAATATCCAGAAATTCCAGTTTCCAAGAAAAAGTTTAGTAACTTTACAATTTTTTTTTTTTTTTACAGTGTACTCGAGAAACAGTGCTTTCTGTATGTTTAGTATTCTCCTTTCAGTGAACTAGATTTTTAATTTTATTTAATGTATAGCAAAATTAGAATTTTTTAAAAATACGTATTATAATACGTCACAATCGATTTTTCTATATGGGCCATAATGTGACGGAATAATTTTGAGTTCCCTTATGCAAGTACTACATGTGCTATAGATAACATATTATGTAGGAATCCTCAACTAGTGAACCACAAAAAGATACATTAATTGTATTATGTTTAAAAGTGTGTAACACTGTTACAATATATTGAAAATAATTTCCCCCATAGACGATAATGTAACGGGATAATTTTTAGCACCTCTGCAAATGGGCAATTAATGTTACAGATATCATTTGCAATACTGAAAATGCTATGACATATTTCATATCTTAATTTAATTACATGCCAATCCGAGTACATACACGCAAGTTAGAGCACGCACAGACGGTAGACAGAAAAATGGAAATCATTAACACTTTTCAACTGTGTTTCAATTTGTTCAAAATGTATTTGCTCAAAGAATGACCTAAGCTATCCTATACAAAAATTAAATTAAATTAAATTAAATTAAATTAAATTAAATTAAATAATGTAAAACAAAATATTGAGCGGCTAGTAGCAAATTTGAAATTAAATCTGCTATCTGATTAAGAGGTTATTTCAGTCAATCGAAAAGACACATTCGTTAATGCTAATCATATGGAAGAAATTTATATAGATATCGCGACTGCATTTAAACATTTTTTTTTATTGCATAGCCCGGATCATTTAAACCTTTTTGAAATGCAATCGAGATATAAATTTCTTCCATAGAATTAGCATTAGCGAGTGGGGCTTTTCGCGTAACTCATGTAGCACCATAACATTAGCGCGCAACTGGCTTCGAGTGAATAATATAGACAGTTAATAAATCATTTAAAATGTATTTTGCGCAAAATATTTTTTCAACTTCTTAAAAATTTTTCGCTTAAACTTTGGGGCTGTGGCCTGGGAATTAGAACTTTCAAAACAATACACAGAAAAAAAATATACCGCCTTCAACTAGAATGAAGAGTTAATCGCTTTCTGAATACCTAAACTAGAACTACAGTTGAGCGAACTATGCGAATAGGTTAAACAACTAATCTGAATAGACTAAATGACCCGGAATTTCTAGTCACTTGATTTCTAAGTGACGAATAAGTACGATATTGAATCGTTTCAATAAATTATCGCTTGATTTCGGGAATGGTTTCATAATCTAGAATTATAGTTACTCAATCAAATCTCTTGTGTTCGCATCTATTTGCAGAGATTTTTATATAAATTTGACCACGAGAATATTGTAAAACGCTTTTGAATTCTAATAGGAGACTCTCGAACTCTCTAGTAAACGGGGCTAGAATTTATACGGATGACATGGAACTATTTTTACTAGAGACACAACTTAGATTCTAGATGCCAGAACTATATTTTTTTCTCTGTGTATGGAACATTTGGTATCAATGTTCACAGACATTTGTAATATTTAAAAAGTCATTCCAAACCTATATAATCGGTTTTATAACACGTAAGTTCATTTGATTTGTCTAAAAATGAAATAAATAAATATATATATATGGGGTATATATATATATATATATATATATATATATATATATATATATATATATATATATATATATATATATACTTTTTCCCCTAATATTTTGAAATAATTGTTTTTCCTTCGAAAATACTTTCAGTACAACAATATTATAAGAAAAATACTAGTCATAATTCAAACCAAGTATTTCATAAATATGTTATTCAAAATATTTTCGAGATTATACGAGTATCAATAATTCAAAAACATGGGGGTAAATATTAGCAAAGTTTTATGCATGTAGTTTTAAAAAATATATAGCAAAATCGTTAAGGGACATACTTTAAGTAGATTGCTGCGGACTTGGAGCGATGATGATGTTATGATTACGCTTTTGCATGAACATAAATAAATAAAAATAAATAAACATACTTACGGTTCAGTATAGTATCAAAGTCTTATCACTTCCATGTATGTATTATATTGATTTATGAGAAAAATCTATTTTGGTATTACAAATAATTTAAAATACAATCAATATCTCAATATATTTTATAGTTTCAAAGCTTAACTCAAAAAAAAAAAAAAAAAAAAAAAAAAAAAACTTTGCAGCACTATGATATTAACACACTTATTGTTAGTAACAGCAAATGTAGATAACGTATTGGGATATTTTCGGATATGCTGGGATATGAACACACATATTTAATCAATGTGGAGGGATATTCTGGTTTGAATGGAATTGGCCGCGAAAAATTATACTCGCGAAAATAAAGATTGAACTATTGCGGTAATAAGTGCGGAATATTTTACGCTTTTTTTCATGGTTTGATGTCTCACTGCGGAAAGCAAAATGCTCTCAGGATATATTGGGATATATCATCAGAGTCAGAGCTTGTATATTGTTATTGTGATAATTAAAAATATCAATATTTGTCGATATAATGATAAAAAATCCAATCCTATTAAAAACGAACGTCTTATAACACGTCTCTGCATTTGAGAACAATTTAATTTGACTATACTATAATTAGTCCTATACGAAGTGCATAAAGTAATTGAAAAACTTATTTAATGAGATTCTGATCTTAAAAAAAATGAAATTGTATTACGTAAGAGTTATCTTTCATTAAGTTGCAGATTGACTAAGTTAATTGTATTTTAACATATGCTTTTTTATAAAGATTCAAGCCTGCTTCTTTTCATGAGTTTGTAATAGAGCAATCGTTTGAACCCAGGGAGCACTTGCCGACACCCTTTATGTAGTATATCATTGGAAAGTGCTTTAACCACTATTTCATATTATAAACATCCTCCTTCCCCTCCTCCAATTTTGTCGTGAGGTTGGCATTTTTTTAAAATTTAACCGACAACCTTCATGTGATACATCGTTTTAAATCCCTGCTACCAACTGCTTCATAATATGCACTTCACTTGCCCCCCACCCCCAATTTTGCCCTTCCTAGAGAGGATATATGTAACGTATTCTACACTGTAAAAAAAATCTGTAAAGGTACTACACTTTATCTAGGAAACTGGGATTCCAAGAACTTTTCCAGTAACGGTAACAACAAAAACTCAAGTTTTAGAATCGGTTACATGGATTTTTCCTGTTATCGTTACATGAAAAGATCTTGGAATCCCAGTTTCCTAGAAAATGTTTAGTACCTTTACAGATTTTTTTACAGTGTAGTAAGACGTCTTCTATTAATGGAAAAAACATGGAACTAATCTTAAATGATTTGGAAAAACGTATTAAAAATATTGATCCTATTTACCATCTTTCTAGTTTCTGTGTTTGGGTTCATGCTCCAAGGCTTGCTTTTGTTTTTATTTTTATTTTTTGCCATTTTTCTGCTAATTACCGAAAAATCCAATTTTTTCTACATAAACGTCCTTAGCTTTTTGTACTTATTCGAGCTTTTTCAAATTTTTACAACCAGGGGATGCAATCACATGACTTTTCCACTATTGTGGCTTCATTATAGCCTCCCTTCGGTTTGCTGTTTTTTATTTCCACCTGTTTTTAGTTGCAATTTATTTACTAAAATCTACATTATAGGCATGTTAAAACAATGATTTTAATAATCGATAGCAGAGCATATCTTATTGTAGATTCTTTGAAATACAATCTCTCATATGTTTTGTACGATTACGATTTTATTCGATTGGTAAATTTTCAAGAATCGGCCATGAATAACCATATCCTTTCAGTAGTTTTTGTTAGAATCGCGAAATTAAAGCGATCAAGTCTATTAAAGAAATATATTAAACATTTAATTCATCAATTTTCAAAATTCTTCTCCCCCCTCTAAAATCATTAACGGGAAATACGAAACTTTTAGTTCATTCCTCCATACCTCAGCAGCAGTTTTAAGATGAGGCATGGATTTGAGGATAGCTAATATACTAAAATTAGCTTAATCATTTATTTTATCTATTTTAGAAATTCACACCTAACATGGTTTAATAGGCGGATCGCACTTTTAGCACATTTTGCCATATCTCTGCAACAGTTTAGGTAGAATCGGTAAATTTAAGATAACAAATCTACTAAGACAATGATTAAACACATATACTTCAATAATTTTAAGCCTATTTTTTCTACTATGTCATCAACATCGATTTTCAACCGGATAATAGATTATATGAATAAGATAAAAAAAATTATGAATATTTGTTAAATATTAAGTTTCGTTTCATTCAAAATAATTTCAGAGAAACTGACCAGCGTAGATGGCGAAAGTTTCTAATTTCATAAATATGTTGTAATATATCTTGTTTCATATATTTATATATCTATATATACGTCATATATGCTAGTTTCAAGATTTTAAAAACCATCCTCAGAGATTCTTTCTTTTGCAAATGTTATAGTAACTTAGCAGAAAAATGTTTCTTGGGAAATATTGGTATTAAAAAAACGGTATTCGTGTTTTAAACTGGAATTCAAAATGTTGCCATTAAAGTTTTTTAAATCCACTTTTTTTATAACAAATAGCCACAATTTTCAGTATTTTTATAAAATTAACTATGCTAAAATAATATTATTTGTTTTTGAGAAGGAAGGTTCAAATTCCTTTTAAAGGGCCAGTAATCAATTTCCCTTTATATAATTAAATATTTATTTCCATATTAATATATATAAAAATTTTAATGTAAAACAAATTGTTTATGATTCAGTAAATATTATTTTTATTTTTATCGAAGAAATTTTTCTTTTCATATAACAAATTTCCGAACTTCATCAATACTGCTCATTTTTATTAAAAGAAGTTACATTAGCTATAATTTGTATCATTAATAATAAGTTTAATAATGTCTAAAATATATTTTTTTCTTTTTGATGGGGTAAACTTCAAATCATTAGATTTCATCTTAATAATTAAACATTTATTTGTCTATAAAATATATTTTAGACTTCTAAAAAAATACATATAGATTATTATTTAATAATATTTCTTTTTATAAAAGCATTATGCATTGATTCTCATACTTTACATTTCTAAAATTAATATTCTCGCCGTAATTATTAAGCTCATTTATATTTAAAGCAACCTCTATTTGCATAATTATTAATATTGTAATTAAAGTATTAATAACAAGACTACATTTTGTTGGACACAACCAATATTTATATTATGAATAATAAGATTACTCAAGTTTTAAAAATGTGCTCCTCTTCTAAGAAGACATGAAGTTTCAATAAAGAATTTTTATACTTATAATTAACTGTTTTATCTAAATAACTTACTAATATAATCTTTATAATAAGCTTTGATTCAGTGAGCATTGTTTCTTTTTTTTTATCAGAGTCTTTGTCTTTTCATATATTAAATTCAACAACTTTATTAGAGCAGCTTATTTTATTTAAATGAGTCAATATTTACAGAATTTATAATAAGGTTATTAATTTTAAAAATAATATTCCTTGCTTTTTGAAAGGAATAAACTTCCAATCACGAGTTCTCTTTCTTTCAAAAACTTATTTTTAGAAATATTTCGCAGTTCTGAAATTAGACATATTTAATCGATGCAGGAATAAGTAAAACTACTTTTTTTAATCAAAGTATTTTCTTTTCCATCCTTAAAATTCTTAATTTCTAACACAAATTATTAAAATCATTTATATGAAAGGAAAACAGTTATTTTTATTATTAATAACAAGGCGTTAATAATAAGATAAGGCGTTAATAATTTTATTAAAAACAGTCACTATTTATATTACGATTACTTACGTTCAATTTTCTATAAAAGTACGCTTTACTAAAAGAAAAAAATAAAGATCCAATAAAGAATTGTTATGTTTATAATCAAGCATATTGGGACATTCCATACAAAATGAGCAAACTAGGTATAGCTGACATATCACAGATTTTATTGAAAATCGTCATATAAGTAGATTGCATTCATTTACGTGGAAACGCAAAGTAATAGATTTCAGATTTGTTGATTTAAATTCAAAATTTTACATTAAATGTTGGTACAAAATCGAGGTCTTGTGTACATGCTTGAAATTTCAAATTTCATTATTAGCCTTACGAATGGAAAGACTGTATTAAAAATATTTACACTTAATAATGAACAATAAGTAACACATTAGTGTAATTAAGTAACTATGTTTTAATTCTGTAATTTAAAAATAAATAAATAATAAAAATTTTGTGGAAAAATTAAATATTTCAGTTACTTGTCTTAAAATAAAGGACGTATTTTACAGTTTCAATTTTTTTGGCTATTATAGCTATTGGAATATATTTAATGTACGTAAAATTTCATTCTTACATTTTGTATTCCTTAATTAAAAAAAAATAAACCGTGAAAACTGTCGATTAAAAAATTCAATATTTTTATTATTTCTTTGGACACGAAGAAAATATTTCAAAATCTTTAAATTCTTTGATATTATAAATAAAAGCGTATATTTTAAATATAAAGTTTTATTCTTGTTTTCAATTAGTTTTGTCTCAAGAATATTTTTAATTTCAGCAAAAGAAAAACAGATTCTAAAACAAATAATTATATTTTAATACTAAAATTTAAAATGGCAGCGCGTATCATTTTTCAGCAAGAAATTCTGCAATATTTTAAGAAACGCGCGTGATTTCAAAGACGGATAGTTGATAGAATGTCTAGAATATTACTTTTTGAAATTATTTTTATTATGTTAAGAATCAAAAAGGCAATATTGAAATTTCTTTAGTGTATCTTGGACTTATTATTGCTTATGGCTATGCTGTGCAATATTATTAATGTCAGACATTTCCTTTATTTATTTTTTGGGATACATAAGAGGGAAAAAAGTTTTTGTATTTTTTTTTAAGTTTCCAAGTTTTTTTAAAGATGAAGGATATAAATAAGAACTTTCGAATTTTAAGAATTTGATCTTCACATGCAATACTACATCAGGCATGAATTTCACAGATGTTCTTTTAAATCCCATGATTTTTATAACGTTTCTAGTTTTTTTAATTACAAATTTTCAATAATTACAAACAATTTAAGATTAATTATGATACTATCAGAATATTATTACTCAATTAATATAAAGATTGATTTTCAGATATTAATATATTATAAAAAATAATTCATTTTTGTTAAATAGTTTTCAAGCTACAGAACTTCAAACTTGCAACTTTCGACGGTTGCACGCATGCCATTCTATATCAAAAGTTTTATAACTATCCAAAACAGCTAAAATATTGTATTCTTCGTCAAGATATTTTGCATAGCTACATTTGAATATGAATTGAACATGTGTATCAAATTTGATTAAAATCGGCTCTTATGCAGCTACGGCTTTCTTGTTTTACATTGTTTGCTCATTATTCGTGGAATGACCCTATTATCTAATTAGATAAAGTGATACTTATTTTATAATAACTTATGATTTAGTGTCAAATCAGTTTGTCTTTACACATATTAAATTAATAATATTATGATTGCATTATTAATAGCAAGGCAAAATATTATTAGACAGCTCATATTTATATTTTGAAAAATAAGCTTAATAATGTATTAAGAATATGCTTTACTTCATAGAAAACGTAAAGTTCCAATATAGAATTTTTATACTTATAATTAACTGCATTATCTAACTTAATATATTATTGTTATTTTTACAATAAGTTATTATTTAATGATTATTATTTCCCTTTTTTACCCAACTAGTTTGTCTTTTCATATAATAAATTTCTTACCTTTGTTATTTCAACTTATTTCATAAAATTCCTCCATTATTTATGGTATTTATAGTACGGTTATTAACGTTAAAAAGATAATTAGTTACATTTTTAAAGGAATAAAGTTCCGATCACGATTTTTGATCTTTATAAATAAATATTTATTTGTACATGAAAAAAAAATTCAATTTTGCAATTAGACATACAGCTTAAGATATGTAAAATTATAATTTTTTTTATCAAAGCATTTTTTCCACTTTTTAATATCTCTGACAAACTTAATAAAAACTGATTCTAATCTAAAATTCAATTTTAAACATATTTATACTAAAGCAGTCACTATTTACATTAGTGATCACTAGTACATTGAACCCGCGGTTCCCGGGTTACAGAGTGAAGATGAAATGTTCTTATTATTTAAATTAAAAACTGTAAAATTTTTTTCAAATGTAATATGATTTTTAAATTGCCAACTAACTCCAAATAGCATTTTTACATGAAACATATTAATTATGAAATTACATATAGCTTTGAAAATTATCAAATGCGGTATTTTCATATTAGAAGAAAGCCAGGAGTTAGTCGAAGATTTCGGGACTTTAGTAGCATTTTTTCTGAACATTTTAGAGCATTATACATGCAGACGTAGTTAATTTCCATGTCTATTAAGTTTCTATTTATTTCTGCTATTTTATTTAGTTATTTATATGGAAACTTTTAATTTTGCTATGGTATACAATACACAAATTCAGAACTCTTTATATTGTTTTAAAAGCAAGCGGATTAATACACTGCTGAAAACAATTAAAGGATATTGCAGTTTTAGGTGGATTTTGTATCTGGAAAACTTTTTAGCTGATTGATACATGGTCGACAGACATAGTAGGTTATATGAGAATAAAATACACATATTTGGCAGAAAAAAGTGCATTTTATTGCGCATTTGTGTACAAAAGGAAAAAAACACAATTTGTGCATATGAGAAAAAAAGAATAAGAAAAGGTGTTTTCTTCAGAGAAAATCATTTTCAGTGGGGGTATGGCTTCCACGGGAGGCCAGCAACTTTGAACATCTTTGAGGCATGGACTCAATGAGGCTATTAATGACGAGTTGGGGTATTCTGCCCCACTCTTCCAGAAGAACTCTTTCCAGTTCTTGGAGAGTTTGTGGGGGTTGTTGGCGGCCAGAAACTCGTCTTCCTAGAGCGTCCCAAACGTGCTCGATAGGATTCATGTCTGGAAAACACGCTGGCCATTCCATTCGAACGATTCCTTCCTCGAAAAGGAAATCCTCCACCAGGTTTGCACGATGTGGCCTGCAGTTATCGTCCATTAAAATGAAGTTATCTCCGATTGCTGCAGCGTAAGGGACTACAATAGGTCTGAGGATCTCATCCCTATATCGGCGACCAGTCAGAGCTCCATCTCGAATGATGTAGAGGTCAGTGCGCCCGTCAATGGAGATGCCACCATACACCAACACTCCTACACCGCCAAATCTGAGACTTTCGTGTACGAACGCAGGATTATTCCTACTGCCACGGTCCCTCCAGATGAAAATATGCCTATTATCCGGATGCACAGAAAAACGGGACTCGTCAGAAAACAGACTATTGCTCCATTCATTTCTCCTCCAGTTGACATGCTCGGTTGTCCACTCCCTGCGGTCGCGACGATGCCTTGATGTTAATCTAACACATACCATCTTTCGGCGAGCATACAGACCTACAGCATGGAGCCGGTTTCGGACAGTCTGAAATGAAATCGTGGTGCCTGAAGCCGAGCGAAGTTGTTGTTGGAGAAGAGTAGCATTCATGTTTCGGTGTCTCCGAGCTGTTAACGCTAAATACCGATCTTCATTTGGCGTTGTTGACCGTCTAAAACCTTGCCCTGGTCTTCGGCCTGCACATCCACTCTCCACAAAAAGATTCCAGATCCTGTAAATGACACTTTGTGACACTCCAAAGGCTTGCGCTACTTCGGCTTGAGTTTGGCCCCCTTCTTACCTACCAACAATTCTCCAAGCTTCTGAATCTGTCAAATGACTTCGCTGAGACTTTGTACTCATCGAAACAAAGCAATCACTGAATACCGATCATCCTTGTCTTTATTCTCTTTTATCCAGTTGAAAGTCAAATTTCATTCGCTGCCGCTGAAGCGATGTTTTTGACGTCGAACTCAAAATTTGCATACTCCACAGTTTGAAAACCAGAAAAATTTGCATTTGTGATTCTCTTCTTCTATTTTTGGCAAAAAAAAATCGTTTATATCTTTATTTTATATAAAACTTCAAATATCCTTTAATTGTTTTGAGCAGTGTATTTCGTAATCGAGGTTCACGCAATAGAGACAAATTTAAAAACAAGTCATACTTAATTTTTTTTTTTTTTTTACCACAGCAATCAGTAAACTGAGATACAATTTTTAAACAAATTTTGTTTTAAAGTTTTTTTTTCTATTTGGCAGTGTAAAGATTGAAATTGTTTGATTTCATTCTATATTTATGCTTTTTAAATAGTCTTTTATTTACATAAAAATGCAGCATTAATGCATTATAAAAATTATCCGGAACAATATTTATAGTTTTATAAGCAAATTGTTTATTATTATTTCTTAATCCAGATAAGCGATGCAGATGGAAAAAGCTTAAAAGTTATATAGCCGTAAGAAACGAGTCAAATGAGATACAGTTTCAATCAAATATCATTTGAAAGTAGATTTCTTTTCTTATACAACGTATAAAGTTTGAAAATCTACAATAATTAGAATATGTAAAATAATGCAGTAACAGAAAATTGCAAAATCTAAATTTCACGTTGAATTGTTGCAATTCGCAAAATGACGTTAAAACTACAGTACTTGTCAGTACTTGACCGTTATAATATAGATAGGTAACAGCGCATAACAATATGCAAAAAGACAGAAACTATGTGCAATCTTTCGAAGAAAGTTTATTTACAAACTTATCTGCATGGTCAATTTATAATTCGTTTTAAACGTTTAAATTCACAAATTTTGTCGGACGTGACTTCAACGTGCAAAAAAGAGCATATATTCCATTTAATACAGGCAATTTGACTTTTATACATTATGCCAATCTAAAGTTTAAATTAGATTTTAGATCATAGATATAGCTAAATTATTAAATTTCATTTGGCTACGTGCTTCATATTTCGATTTCCAATCAATTTTCTATGTGAAAAATTTGCATCTTTTCTTTTTCTTTTCATTTCTCAAAACATACTTCAAAATAAAAATGATGAATCAAATAAATAATATATTTGTTCAAGAATGAAAGACTTTTTTTCCATTTTCCTACTGGTAAAATGACAGAAAAAAATCGTTTCCTCTAGCAAATTTAGTTAGGTGTTTCGAAAATTTGTATCTATAATAATACTTATATATCTTATGTATATTCTACCAAAAATATTTAGTTTTCAGAATTTAAACACATGCTTTTCATATATAAAATGACTTCATTTGCATTCGCTAAACCATTCTACTTTTTAAGATCTAGTTTAAACAACATGTATAGAAAAGTATGCATACAACGCCACTATCGTGGAATAATACAGATACCAAACAAAGAGCGACATTTTCATTAAAAAAAAACTCGTTAAGAAAAATCGATTATCAAACAATTCATATGTCTTCATTTTTTGTTTATAATAGCTCCATATGTTATCACAAATCTTTCATTTATATATTTTTCAAAATTTGAAAACGGATATTTCACACGGATTTTAAAACCAACTCAGTAAACGATAAGAAAATAACACACAAAAAATTCTTTAAAACAAATAAAAAAAAATTATGTATATTTTGTAAAGTAAGCTTGCTATAAACTAAAAATTATTTAATTGATAGATAAAAACGAAATAAAGCCAAAATTCAGCGGGTTTTATAGCCTACGATATTTTGTACATAACAGTTACTTTAATTACTATTTTTTCAGTTGCTATGTGAAAATGGCGATAAAAATGCACAACGATCAGCTATTTTCCATAGAGTAAAAAGAAAGCATAGAGATGAAGTATAGTGCCTGGGAATGACGCCAAAAATGTAACCCTAAATTCCGCTACAATAGATCCAACATTTAAGTTCGAGCGATAACGCCCATCGTATTGCAAACCGATTTTATGGTATACTGCACCTCCATCTATATTTTTCCTCCATGGCTATTTTCACTACACTTCTCGCAGAAATGCAGTGCTCATGTTGCCACCATTAGAAAAATAGAGCTAATAACAACAACAAAAATAATATCGCAAAAACAAATTGCGATACAGTTTTCTAACAAATTGTACTCGTATTTAAAAGGACTTTTTTATCTCTGTGAGACGGTGTATTGAAAACTAGAAGTTTAAAAATTTGCTGAGCCGAAAATTTCAGGGGAGAATGTTGTCATTCAAAAAAGGACGTAAGCGTTATGCACAGGTATATTTGTCATATATAATATAAATAGTATATTATATTAATTGCATCAAGGCTCAGTTTTATTAAAAACAGCCAGTGTTTATATAATAAATATAACGTTAAAAATATTACAAAAATACGCTTGATCTCGAAGAAATAAAGCTCCATTAATATATATATCTATATATCTATATATATATCATATTATAAAATGCAAGTTCAAAATCTCAAGGATAGAGTGCATGTCTAAAAAGTGAACAATTAGCAATAAACAATGAAAAACTATAAACAAGATACAGGCAAGAAAAAACAGTCCGTTCTCTTCAGAGGGTGGACAGAGGAGACTTAACCCCACCCCACCTCCCCTTTAAAAGATTAGAATTGTTTCAGGTTTCTAAATATATATATATATATATATATATATATATATATATATATATATTTATAATTAAACTCACTACATAAATAACTATATTAATACTATTTTTACAATAAGTTATTATTTAATGATTATTGTTTCCTATTTTTATGAAAGCAGTTTCTCTTTTCATATATAGGCAAACTTTATATTTTTAAATCATTAAATAAATGTCAGCCATTATTATATTATAATTTATTGTTTTATAATTGCTGCTAAAAATAATATACTTTTCTTTTTGAAAGCAATAAAGTTCCAATCGCAAATTTCCACCCTTTTCAATAAAATGAATAATTATTTGTACATAAAGACATTTTTCCCATTTTAAAATTACTCTTATCACTTATCACTCTGTAAAACTTATTCTTAAGCATCTTGTTTTTCTATATTTAGAATTTCCATAATGAATTTCTCGCAAAACTTGTTATGACAATTTTGTATTAAAAAAAGCTATTATTGTCATTATTGATAATAAATTAATTTAATTATTAATTACATGGCTCAAATTTTTTAAAAACCAAAACTTTTTATGTTATAAATAGTAAGTTTGATAATATTACAAAAACAGCCCTTACTTTGTAAAAAAAAAAAAAAAAAAAAAAATTCTAATAAAGAGTTTTCATTTTTATAATTAAATATGTATGTGTGCACAAAATCTGCTTGAAAAATCTAAAATCAGATAAATAGCTTTATGTATAAAGTACATTTGCTTTCAAAAAAGCGTTTTGCTTTGTCATATATTTAATTTTCAAAATGACTAATCCCACGCATTCTTTTTATGTTGCATTTAGAGAGCAGTTTATTCACTGGATAATCTTTTCGTTTTGAGAACAAAAATCCTCTGTAAGGTGAAATATTATCTTTTCAGTTTATTTCATCTATATCCACAAATTTCGTTTTCTCATGTATACTAATAAATTTCTTCAAAATGGAAAATGTATATATTTTCCCCTAAAATGTTTTTAACATTTTCCAACAAGGTTGAAAAGTGTTTAAGCATTCGGTTTGTCTATCCATCGGTCTGTACGTCTATCAATGTCACCCGTAACTATATTGATTTTTATGGAATTGATAAACTTTTTTGGGAGTCTCTTAGACATGTTTGGTATTGCTTATGATGTATGTGGGACTAATAGCTCATTTACATGGGCCCCCAAAAGTATTACATTACATTGTGGTATTAACCAATTTCGGCATGCGATTTTAAATTTATTTATTTTTTAACTGTGCTCCTTGTATATAAATTCTGTACCTCATATAAAGGACTGAACAAAATAATCCACGTACCACTTTTCTTTATAAATTACTGAAGGGGAATTATATCATTGTTACAACACTATTATAACTAAAACAACTAAAATGTATTATGTACTAGTGTAAATGCCCGTCCAATGACCAAAAATGGGTTAAAATGGTGGCTTTCTCTTAATATTTGAAATAATTGATAATATATTGGCACAGATGTAGATGCGATATTTTAGTGCACCATTATGGGTAGAAAACATCTAGCCTATCCCGTGCAAATTGGATTTAAATCGGCCTATAGAGGCGTTGATCGCAGTCTCTTTACAGGAAAATTGTCTCGTTAATGTCTTTTAACTAATGTTAAAGTGCCAATGAATATACTTTTCCTACTCCAGATGGCGTATTCGACCGCTTGAATCGACAAATGTTTGAAAGCGCTGAGGCGTGATTGATTAGATAAGTTCATACAGAAACCATTACACTCCATTTTATTATATTTTGATTTCTTAACTGAACTAAATTTTGACATCATGAAGTTAATATATACTAATGCATATTTACACACGCGTGTTAATCTCAAAGAATTGGGTTAATTTTCCTACAGCAGAAATTGAGTGTTCAATTGAGTGCCTCATATGGTTGAAATAGACATAATATTTTAACTTATTAAATGGTGGAGTTTTGTTACATAATTCTGAATGTGTGAGAAAGTGTTTCATAATCTACGCTTAACGATTGTCTTTTTCTTTCTTTTATATTCATTCAGCCAGTATTTTTACTAGAAGTAATAATGTTAGTAAAGTTAAAATATTCATTATTTAAACTTTAGTACAAATGAAATTTCTATAAAGAGTTTTCATCCATATAATTAAACATTTATTTGCATATAAAATTTATTTCTTTCGTCTGAAAGAATTTTTTTTTCGGAGAATTTCACTTTATCATGTAATAAATTTACACACTCAAATTTTTCATGTTCCTTTCATAAATTATTTTAACGAAATGAGTATTTCTGTTTTCAGACTAAATGCATATATATATTTTTTTTTTTATCACTAAAATGTATTTTATTATTTTATCTTCATTTTATTAAACGAAGTCATTATTTGTACTACTAATAACTGAGGTTAATAATGTTAATATATACATATATGTATATATATGTATATATTCCTTATTTTTTAGAAGGAAAATTTCCCCAAAAAGAAAAAAAACAATTTCCATTATTATAACTAAATATTTGTTTGCACATAAAATATATTTGACAATTCGAAAAGAAGAAAATATCTTCCAATTCAGTAAAAAATTGTTTTTATTAAAGCATTTTGTCTTCGAATATATTAAATTTCCAAACTCAATATTCTCACACAAATTATTCATGCTGCATTTATAAAACAATTCTTTTACTAGAGTGAATACTTCCGTTTCCCGAGAAAAATTTCCCCTTTAAAGTGAAAGATTATCTTTTCAGTTTATTACTTCCATAGAAACAAAAAAAAAAAATATTTCCAATATAGACTAATAAACTTCTTTCACTTGAGGAAAAGCTTTGTTTTTCCGAATATGTTGCCCTTTCTTCAATAGTACATCACCATAGCGACAACAGTATTCAAGACTTCGGACACAAAAAGATCAATAAAACGAATCATTTTCTCTTTCCTCCTTATGTTTGTTATTAAAGGAAAAATTTTATGAACTGCATAACAGGTTTGGAATACTGTATTGAAAGATTAGTATGTTACATCTAAAAAGTACTTCTTGTGATCAAGTTATAATCCTATTTGACACTGAGTGCTGGGGATATATAAACTGAAAAGAATATGATATAAATTTTACGGTTGAGAAAAAATAATAGAGTAAAATTTCCTTTGGAGGACACCTCTGAAAAGCGAGCACATTTATCTATGATTTTCATAGCTTCCAATTTCTTTAAATAAGATATATAGTTCATTTAACCTCAAACTATGGAACCGTCTTTTTAGGTTCGTTCGTAATTTTATAAATATTTATCACCTGCATACTGGCGCGTCCTCTGCTTTCTATCTGTTCATATATATAATAATATATATAATCTTTCCAGAATTTTGTTCATTCATTTCAAATTTTATGAAAGTCTAATCAAAACTTAAAAAGAAGTTAGTGTATGATTTTTTTACATACATATTTAATGTAATGATATCCCGTGATACAGTGCTCATCAAAAGTTTAGATAATGATCGTTTACACTTCTATTTTCAGAAGTATGTACCGAATGTTTGTAATTCCTCTGTCATATATTACTTGTGACTTATCCTTTATTCACACACAATAAATTTTAAATTTTACCTTTTAAATAAAATATAATGACAAAAAAATAAAATTAACATTGTGACAAAAGTATAGACAATTTGTGTATTTACAGAAAAATTATTACAAATTAAAATCAAGTTGCACCCGCATTGTTTGCAATTAGTGCAAGAATGTGACTTTTCATCGGAAAAACTAAATGCTGTGTCACTCGGGGGTCTATTTCGTACCAAACATGTTCAACAGCAGCTAGAACCTCATTAAAAGAAAATTATAGCAAAAATTTGCATAAGCATTACGACATATGATGTTACAAAAGTTGTCGCTCGGATCCGGATCAGAACTAGACGCCGGCCAGATGAGATCAATAATATTTTCAGAGTTAAACGAAGTTCTTCTATTGTATGCAACATGAATATATGCTAAAATCCATACTTTAGATCAGCAAAAGTTCCCCAAATGCCTAAAAATTAATCTCCAACGTATGTACGTAGTCTTGTGCTGCTTGGCAACCAATGAATAACTCCACAGATACACGAGCATTAAAGCTAAGTGAGGACGAAATTATTTAAAAGTCACTTTCTTTTTGTCGACTTAATAAAGTCCCAAGATCTTTACCTTAAGTCATTCCAATAGTATGCCGACTTGTTTGGGCCATTCAAATTCCACTTTTTTTTTCGTTACTGAATATCATAGCGTACCATTTGGGTCCATATGACGTATGTTTGCAAGTTAATTGAAGTCTCGCCAATTTATAGCGATATTTTAAAGCTGATTGTTTTATCATTTTCATGTAAATTGATTTACCTGTTTCTTTAATTCCTCTACAAATCATGTCCGCCGACACAGAAAGTTCTGACTTACTTTTAATGTAATTAGCAATCATTACTTGTGTAAATGTCATTTTCTGAATCCTTTTGTCATCTCATTTTCTCGTCACACAAGATCTTCCAGATTATGTTTTGTTTTGAAGGAGTCATCCTTAGACTATACTTCATAGACAGACCACTTTGGACGATTCAATGCTGCTGAAATTTCTGCAAGTCTTAACTTTCCATTTCAGCTTTCCTACTTCAATTACCTCATCTAATTGAATATTTTTAGCTCGCGACATCTTCACTAACTGATGCTATATCGAGGTATAATTAAATATTCAGACCGGTGACATCATAACTTGGAAATTTGCATTTTTCCATGAACAGTTGGCTAAAAATCAAAAAAGTGTCTAAACTTTTGCAAGATGCAAATTTTACTTGTTTCAGTTAAATTAAATATTATCTTATATTATAACCATTATTTTTACTCTACATTATATAAAATATATTTGAAAATAAGTATAGCCATTTGTAAAACTCACGTGTTCCTATTTTTTATTTAAAAGTTAAAAAACACCAGTGTCTAAACTTTTGCTGAGCACTGTATGTAATTATTTTAGGTGTCATGGTGTTTACAACAAATTTGAGACGGAGTCCTATTATTTAAATATCATAAAAATGGGCATACGTGATCGTAATATATTTTGAATTCATGCAGTATTGAGTAAGAGAGTAACAATTATTGCACCAAGATCTGAATATTTATATTTATAGAACGCATCTCATCTGACACGTATGCGTACTATTTCTAACTTGTTAATACCTTAAAGGGCTGTGTAACATAACATAATTCACTCAACAATAATTCTCAAATGTCATATTAAAACCATAAATTGGGAATTAAATTTTGCATTCATAAGGTACTACGCGGATAATTTTTTAAAAATTATTTCGAATTAAATTTTAATTTAAAACTTTTTAAATGTTTTAGTTGCACAAGTACTTTGCTCCTGAGAGTATTAAAAAGCACTTACAGGGTTACGAGGGTCAATTGTGCCATGACTTTACAAAGTGGTTATGGAGATTCTGGCAATTTTGATTCTAATGGCTAATGTTCTTTTTTCAACTAAAGTTTGAACCTCTATATATGTGTCCCATTATGTTCACTCTATCAGATAGAAGTTTTAAAATTTATGTTTTATTGTCTGGTAATAAAAAATATCTGTATTTAATTTTTATTTTTTGCGGGCCCAGTTTCCCTATAAATGTATACAAATGGATCATGTAATTCTGTGATCCATCCGCGTTATAGTTTTTTAATATGGGGTATCAGATCCTGTTTGAAAAAGTCTAAGAAACTTTAAAAAAATTAAATCAGACTGATCATGTAAATTATAAATCAATTAAATTGCATTATAAAGGAAATATTGGCTTTCAAGGTGTCTAAAAAAAGCAATAAATATGGAATCATTAAATTAATTTAAAAAATGCATTGGGTATTGAATAAGTACCTATGTACTTTACTTTAAGTAATAAATATTAAAGTTATGTGGGTATTTTCTGGAAAATATAACAAGAAAAATCTATGAACAAACGGCTACATGTGTACTTAAATATCTGATTCTCTTTTTCATGTCCTCAACGAAAGTGCGATTTGTTCAATAAACCTGAGCAGAATGTAACCAGTGTGTTTTTATATCGAACACAGCATTTTTTTTTATTTCAATAAATTTCTAATAATGTCAACTTGCCTCTAGTACGCTCTTCATCTGTATCGTAGAATTTCAAAGTTAACCTTTCTAAGTTAAGAAAATTGATTTGCTACCCTCCCATCCCCCAAACAACATGCCTTTTAAAATTTTATTATATAATTTTAACAAAGTATTATATAGTTTTCTTCATTGTAAGCAAAAAAAAAAAAAAAAACAATGGAAAAATTAATTTCTCATTGTAAGAAAACTCAAAAATATTATTTATAATAATGGAGAAACTGGATCCAACGCGCCAAATTACCCCTGATACAAGTGCCAGCTATCCCATTCATGAAATGTTTATGGGATAACTGACACGTGGGCCTTATATTTGAAACTTGAAGTAAATATGTAAAGATTAATGGACTTATATGCATAAACTTTTTTTTAAAAAAGGTTGCTTTATAAAATTTTATGCAGTATTTTAATAAATGCGGAGGAATTTCAGCCAAATTGACGTTGATTTTAGGTAGATTTAGTATGAAATATTACCTATTTCGGTCGCTCCTATACTGGATTTTCTGAACATGTCTTACTGATCTACACCGATCGTGACTCTTAGACCCCAAACTACCATCAGAAAAAAATTATATGCATATATATCTCTTTTTTATGGACACGATAACTTCTATAATTCTGCTCAAATATCTTCCAAAGAAATACATAAAATAAAGAGGCATAAAATCTGAAATACTACATATTGCGGTCTCTCCTGTGTTAGAATTTCTGAAAAACTTTTGCAGATTTACACCGAGCATGACCCCTGGAAAGTCAAAAGAAGAGGAGTCGGAGGACAGAAAAGTCCATAACGTCGTCAATTCTTAATATATCTAATCCGATTAAATTTATTATACGTATTCTCGATAATATCTACAATTTTTACATGGACAAGTTTGAAATAAGACCAATAATTATAGCAAATAATAATAATAAATAAACTAACAGAAATAGGTGTTAAAGGAAAAATCGTATTAAGACTGTATTAAAATCAAAACTGCTTATATTCTAATGCATTTTTAAATTCATTTTGTGCTCAAACACATCTAATTGGCAGGTTCTCTTATTTAGGCACGATATAATGTGACATATTGGCCAGTTTTTTGATAAAGGCAGAATATTTTTTTAAAAAAGCTGTGAAAGTGTTTTTTTTTTCGTACAGAATTTTCCAAAGCGATCGCGATTGAAAAAATTGAGGAAGTATTCAAATAACAAATTGCTTATTTTCTGATTCAGTTTTAAATCCATTCTTGCTTTCAAATGCATCCAATCGACAGTTTCTCTTATTTAGGATCTATATAATGTGCCGCATTGGTGAATTTTTTCATAAAGTCAGTCAGAATATTTATCGAAAAGTGCTGTCAAAGTGAGCATTTGAGCCGAATTCCGTTTAAGATTCCTTATCCAATATATATATATATATATATTGTTGAACCTGTAGGCGAAGTCTTCTGGGATTTATTGATTTTCCATTGATCCCCTGACTCAGTCTACTCCACTTTTCCAAAAAGTGAATTAAAGTCAATTTGTCTATGTAAGCTAAATGAAAATTTTTTTTTAAACATATGATTTATACAGGCCATTTTTTTTCTTTTAGATGATTGTTGTAGGACTATTAAGAGAACATGGTACCTTGAAATTGGTCAAAATGTCGATTTTCTTTTTTAAAAATTAACTGAAAGCTTGTTTAATTATTAAAATTTTGACACGTCATTTTTACCTATACTACAATTGTATCGTGAAATATTGTAAATTTTGTTAATAGATCTGGAGAAAGAGAAACTACCCATACAAATGAAAATTTTAAACTAATTTTGCTCCATGTTCCTGTTTTTACAGCTTGCTTGTTTGAAAATACAAAGGCTCTTTTTCTAATTTAGATAGAGGTTTGAAAATTTTTTTAATTTGTTTTCAATGGTGTATTTAATATTTTTGTGCATGAATGAACAGTGCATGGACACAGAAAATATTCCTTTAAGAAATTTTACCTTAATCTGGCCTTATCATAAACTCATCAGAAAAAATCTTCTAGCCGAACATCTTGCATGGCAAACCCTCTCCCCCCCCCCCCCACAACACTCACACATACACTTTTTTAAACTTATTTTCTTGATTATCATAGCAATTTTAACCATATTTTAATTTCTGAAACATTTGGTATTTGAATAAAATAAAAATCATTCCCGTGTTTCCGTATGTTTAACTCTATTTCTTTCAGTCTTATTGTTTAATAAAACATAACCTTATATAAGTGACAAAATATAAATATTTAATTTATTATGTTAAAGAATACTACTTTTAATAATAAAGATTTATCGCAAAACTACAAGGTATTTACAATAATAGACAACTTTATTGAAATTATTAAAAGCAAAAATGATTTTCGCAAAAATGATATTGCTTATATCAATGCGTTCCTTTGGAATAATATCTATAAAAAATAGATTGAGCCAATAAAGAGACAATTTAATCAAAAATACGTTTCAATCATTTTTACTGAAAAATATTTTAATATTGTTTTTAAGATGAAAAAGAAAATAAATGGATAACATAAGTTAAACAAAAATTTTCACGGTATGTTAAATTTTAGCACCATTACATAAACACTTAGTTTTGTTTAACTTTGGCTTTATTAGTCTGTTTGCTTGTTGTTGTTCTTTTCTTTCGCTTTGTTGTTAAAGATGCGTCTTTATAGTTCTTTAAAAGATAAAAATTCTTTTTTTTTGTCCTTTTTAATAATTGTTATTCTACTTTCTTTGTAACTGTAGCCTTCTTCATATATTGAAACAGCTTTCCGTATGACTACTTAATTCTTTGGGATAGTTCTTTACATAATTTATATCTTCTAATCTTAATAATGTAAATAAAAGAAAGTTTTATCAAATTAAGAGGAAGTTTCTACTACTTTCGGTTGCAATTTTTGCAACAATATTCCCCTAAAGCGGTTCCCCTAAAGCACATTCCTTGTGTTCACCGAGATAAATTTTTATGAATAAGTGAAATCATATCCGTGGCTTGACTACTTACTACAAGATATGTACCAGGTACCCAAAAACGACTGATGGATTTTAAAATCCAATAACTTGCAAACGGTGACAGCTATTTAAAAGATTTTTGCAGGAGGGTTATGTATAATGTCAGGAGATTTTTTACCGTATTTTTTTATTTTTGTTGGAATCTCAAACAATAGGTGGCGCTGACGGCGATTGAAGGCCAGGTGATCAGTGCTGAGTGTAGCGTCGACCTGTCCTTCAATCGCCGTCAGCGCCACCTATTGTTTGAGATGCGAACTAAAATAAAGAATTACGGTAAAAAAACTCTTGACATTATACATAACCCTCCTGCAAAAATTTTTTAAATAGCTGTCACCGTTTGCAAGTTATTGAATTTTAAAATCCATCAGTCATTTTTGGGACACCCGGTATGTGCTTCATTACCTCTAAACACTCTTAACCATAGGCTTTATTGAAATATATAAAAAAAATACACATAAAGTTAATCAAGTTATGCCTGCTTTTTCTATTTTTTTTTTTTTTTTTTTTTTTTTTTTTTTTTTTTTTTTTTTTTTTTGCAAGTTTTGATGGAATACAAATATTTTGACAAAATTTATTGTATAACATTCTTGGTAACGTCAATTAAAAATTTATATATTGATGAACTATTCATTGGATGCGATTTTGCTGTTGTTCTATTGTTTGAAAATTGACACTCATCCATAGAAACCTCTTTTCTTTAATTTGAATTTATTATCCTTTCATAATTTCAGGTTCTTTTCTTTTCCACTTTCCTAGTGGTTGTCAAAAGAAATTTATCGAAATTTTATTGCCAATAAACCTATTTTCCTAATATCATTCCCGTTC
Source organism: Maratus speculifer (assembly GCA_964019185.1). Classification (NCBI taxonomy): domain Eukaryota; kingdom Metazoa; phylum Arthropoda; class Arachnida; order Araneae; family Salticidae; genus Maratus; species Maratus speculifer. The sequence continues at coordinate 217,267,737 of OZ025299.1, read as the reverse complement.
ATCATACGACAAAAGTTATTTAGTTATTTATTTATATATTTATTTTATCATTAAAGGTGGTTTGCTGAATAATACCGAAACTATATATACTTTTAGCTAAATTTATTAGCATTAAAATCGTTTTTACTCATATTGCATTTTAAAAGGTTTTTTTTTTATCAATTTTGTTATTAAATATATACAAAGAACTTGTTTATATGGACAACTAAAGTTTTCTACACTGTCACTATGCTTAATAGAAGAATGTTCATGTCTTACGTATAACAGCTTTCCTGTATTTAAATAATTCCTGTATTTACGTTATCGGGATTTTAATAGTTAAAAATAATAAACTTTAAAAAGAGAAAAACACGTTTGAAGAGCATTGTTGTAACTAATAACATTCAGTGCACGGACTTTTTATACAAATGTATTGTAAAGTACTGAACAGTACACATGAATTCTAGAGACAAAATGAATTTACAATAAAAAAAAAAAATCCAGATTTTTGAAATGCTTCTAAAACTTTTCGTTTACTGAAAGTGTCATTTCCATATATAATTTTTCTTTTATTTTAAAATACTTAAATAGTTTTTTAAAATGAAAATTTAAACCACATAGAGTTTGTACGAAAATGAACGCTGTGTATTCTTGTTAACATTTAACCATAGTGTTAATAGAATTTCTCAAAATTCCTAGAGCTACAGATCACGCAAAATGAAATTTCGAATTTTTAATTTTTCACTTTCAAAAATCGCAGTAAATGAATTCCTAAAATAACTATTTTATATATTTCCACAGTATACGGTAAGCCACTTCATACATTTGACAGTAGGTAATTTTTAAACGGTTAATATTAGAGAATTTTTTTTTTTAATTGAAGAATATTTCAAATGTTGCCTTTCATCGTAAAAAACCCAATTATGACGAAAAATGGTTTTTTTTTTTACATAAAAACTTAAGATTTTTTTTTAATTTACCCTTTTCCTTTAAGTTACATAAAAAGAAGAAAAAACCATGACCTAACAAGTAAACAATTAAAAGTGTATTCTTCTGATGCCAGAATTTTATAAATTATGAAACCTTCAGTAATATGAATTTTCAATGTTTTCTGATTCAGAAAACGGAAATGTTTTTATAGCGTCTTAGTTTTGTAATAATTAATTATTTCAACTGAAATAGGGCGTTATCTACACTAATAAAACAAATTTTCGCTTTGAGTATGCCTGAGACTAGATAAAGATATCGCACGTACAATAAATAGATAAATATATCGCACGCTGAAAATATGTGCGCGGTTAGCCTAATACAGGTTCTTATACATCTAAGCCTCAGTTTTTAAATAATTAGCCATGTTATTAATTAATAATCACAACGCAATCTCTTCAAAGTCTCGATCACATTTATCCTGAGCTCTGTTTCAAATTTTAAAAGAAAATACTTCGTACTGGTGCTTTATTTTTTCATCTAAAAGTATCAATTGAGAAAAAATAAAATAACGGTATAAAATCATACACATGTCTGAGGTTCGTTTAATATTATTATTCCGTGCAATGCAACACCGGATGAGTCAGCTATTTATGATATATAATTTAACAATGCAATAGTTTTCTTTTTTTACTTTTCAACAACAAAATGTTATAGTATTACAAATGATAATGGAAAAGACATGGCAATATTAATCAAAAACCATATAGTATTTTAAATCTTTTTTTCGAAGTGAATAACTTTATTTGTCTGTTTTAAAAACAGTTATAATAATAACTATATGTAAAGTACAAATGGAAGCGATTTTATGAAAAATAATTAAGGTACCCTGGGGTAATAACGCCACGTTAAGGTTCTACCAATTTTCACGGCTTAGTTTTAGATAGTATTTTTCAAACAAATATAGGATCTGATGCAGCAACTCATTGACTATCTATATAAAATAAAATAATTTAACAGATATGTATTCATAAAATGTAATGGCGTTTTTTCTTGACCCATGCTATTTGGCGTTATTACCCACATATATGGGTAATAACGCCATGCAAACAAAACTATGAAATAAGATGGATTAATTGCATGTAGATAGCCCAATTCTAAAAATACAAACTCTACAAACTTAGAAATTGACAAATTGCATTCTAAGATATTGAAAATGTTCAATTTTTGTGAAAGTGTAAGAAATATAAAGGTGTGGTGTGGGAGGGGGGATGAGGCAAATGCATATCAGACAGTGAGTTTCTTTTTGCTTAAAAAAGACCGTTTAAATAGAAATATGAGAAACATTGCACAGTTTTAACTGTGTTTATTTGAATCAGTATTTAGGATGTAGCTCAGCCTCTGTAGGCAATCAACCGGGGTATTAATGTCAAGGATTGGCGTTATTACCCCGGTATAGTTATTGCGCAGTATATTTTAAATTACAAATTATCTCGAGAACATATCCAAAATCTTCAACAACATTTTAAAAGTACATGAAATGCACTACAAATTTATGTAATTAACAAAGTATTTCCGGATAAAAAGATAGTCTTCACATATACAAAACGTATCTCGCAAATATTAGATCAAGCGTTAATTTTAGTTGTTTGTAAAAACAATAAGACCTAAAAATGAAACAAATTAACTTGAAGCTGTTTTTTGCGATTTATATGACTCAAAACCCTTCTGGGCAGAGCACATGGGTGTCATTTACCTGATTATTTCATAATTATGCGAAATATAAGCACTTGGCGTTATTACCCCGCCTGGCGTTATTACCCCAGGGTACCTTATTTCAATTATTAGCAAAAAATACCAAAGCTAAAACAGTTCGATAATTACATTATATTTCTGATAAAAGAATAGTCTTTTGAAGAGAAATTATCTGTACAGTAATAAATCTAATTCGTATGAATGTTACAAAATACAAATGAGAGAAAAAATATTTAAGAAGCTCTGTGCCAATCAGATAAATTCATCATTTAATGTTCTCCTAACCATAATGATTAATGGCTTTATTGATCATATTTCAGGTTTATGACTTCCTCACTATTATATGTTGTCAGCTACACTTCCTCGCTATTATTTATTGTCAGCTTCCATTTTTTATGTTTAAAATTAGCAATGCATTAAATCTTTTGTATAGTTGAAGCATGTATTAACAATTTTGTAAAATAAAGAATTTTAAGGATTAACATCTTTTTCAAGCTCAGAATGTTATTATTTGTGCATTTTTTAAAAAAAGAAACGTGAAGTGTTTATAAAGAACACATTACATTATTGCACAAGATATTAATGTCCATACCAATTATTATGCTGGTAATAAAGCACGTATCTAATAGATGTACAATAAAACATGTATTAAAATTTGCCTATATTAAAATAGTTTTGTATATGTATGTTTTTGGATTCGTAATTTTTTTTTTTTTGTTTACACGCTTTCAAGGTCAGAAATGCAAAAACAAATGCTTTTACAAAATGTCTGTCTGTCAGTATGTGACACAAATATATTGAACGCGCTATCTCAAAAACTAATGCCGAGAACTTAATAAAAATTTATATTCAGTTAGTCCAAAACAAATTGGTGCTGATTAGTTTTGGTGAAAGTCGCTCAACAGGTGGCGCTGCTGTGCAGCATTTTTCACGATTCCCGCAATAGCTCTATCTTGAAGAGCTAATGCAGGGGTTTTCGTTAAACTTTAGATTAAGTTTATATACATGACATGAGTTGACATTTTCTAGATTTTGGGGTAAATCCCTCTGAAGGTGGCGCTGCTATGTAGCATTTATCACGATTTCTGCAATAGCCTTATCACATGAACTAATTCTCGGATTTTCATCAAACTTCAGATTCAGTTAGCCCATGACATGAATTGTGATTTTCTACAATTTTGTAAATCGCTCATTAAGAGGCGCTGTTATGCAGCATTTATCGCGATGTTTTCAAAAGATCTATCTCAATAACAAATGCATGGATTTAGCAAACTTTAGATATAGTTAGTCGTTGACGAGAGTTGTAGTTTTCTACTTTTGGCGTAAATAGAACAACATATTGCACTGCTATGCTGCATTTTGTGCCATTTTCTCAATAACTTTATATCTCTAAAAATAATACAAGGCTTTCAATAAAACTTCTGATCCAGTCATTGTTTAATATGACTTGCTGTTGTTTACATTTTAGTGTAGCTCGCCCAACAGGTCGTACTGCTATGCTGCTCTTCCTATCTCAAGAGCTAATGGCCGGATTTTCATCAAACTTTAGATTCGGTTACATGTTGACATAAGTTGTTAAAAATCACCAAAAATTGGCGCTTCTATGCTGCATTTTTCATGATTTACGTTATTTTAGCGATAATCATATCTCAAGAATTAATGCACGTAATTTCTTATAATTAGAATTCCCATGACAGGCATGAATTTCCATTTAATTTTGCCACTGTAATAACGAATTTTCAGATAAACAAGGATGAGATAGGAGAAAGTTTTGGGAAATTTTTGGACTTTAGGGGCTGTTTAGGCCCCTGTACATTTTAATCGGCTAATGCCCCACAAACATTTTACTACGCAACATGATTAGACTTAAAAATTTTCTGTTAAAAACTGCATTTAGTTTTTTTTCTTTTTTTTAATAGTTTTGCCAGTTTGTATAGAAAGATCTAGGGAATGGATTTAATTTATTATTTTCATTTTATCTTTTTGAAACCTCCTTTTCTCAAAATATCAAATTACTACACTTTAAAATTGAATATTAAATGCATTTTTAAGTATCAATAAATATAATTTTTTTTTTATTGCGAACAGTTAAAAATTTTATTTCAGTTATTTAGTAGAAATTACGGGTATTTCAGTTTCGAAATTACTAATTCAATAAAGAATTATATTTACTGAATATTGTCTTAAGAATTTCGAATTTATTAAAACAATAAAAAAGTACTTCTACCATGTACACAAAGTTTCTAAAACTTATAAAAATCCTCCGGTAAAACAAAATAGGGAGAATAAATTTAATGAACCCTTTGTTTATGTGTCAAAATTAAAACCTATTTTAAAAAAAAAGAAAAGCGTTTCCCTTCTGATAAAAATCTATGCCACTTAAAAAAATTGACAAATAAAGTATTTTTTAAACAAACTGTTGTGTAAACAGAATATAACATCGAAGATAAAAGTACTTAAAATTCGCTAATAATTAAAAATATGTCGAAGAACTTTTACGGACTCTTTGTAAATACTTCTCAAAATTGAAAATATTTTTTTGTCAAAATAGCATTTTTTTTATAAGAATCAATACCACTTCAAAATAAACAAATAAATAAATAAATAAAAATACCGTTAAAATGCATTTTTCTCGAACTTGTGTAAAAATAGAATTCAGCATCTAAAAGAAAAATATAAAAAATGCTCTAGTAATTTAAAAAAGAAAAAAGAATATGCCGAAGATGTTTAACGGAGGCTTTGTATATATGTCTCATAATTAAAACATTTTTTGTTAATTATTTCCTTTTTGATAAGTATCAGTACCACTTCAAAAATATGACAGCGAAAACAATTTTTTTCTCAAACTTTTGTGTAAATAGAATATAATACCTAAGATAAAAGTATAATTGAATCTCAATTACTTAAGTAATTATTGTTAGATATGAATCGCAGCTGTCACCACGGTCATTAGCTGAAGCAGCGGCTGGTTTCCTGAATTAAAAATCCGTTTATTGATCTTAAATAGAAAATCTTGATAAGTTTGGAAAAATGTAACTTTTCGAAACTTTGTTTTAAACTTTAATTGAGAGCTCAAACTAAGAATAATAAATATTTACACATTCTTGATGATGCGTAAAGAAGAAATATTTTGCTGAGAGAGGTTATTCCTTGAATTATTAAACCCTATGGAAGAATTAAATCTCAGAATGAATTGTTTTCTGCCAAATTAGTCGTGAAAATTTTACTGTTTGTTTTGTCCCAACAGAAAAGTTAATCAGAAAGAAAGTGCATGTTTCACTCTGATTATGTAAACTTTGCTGTTGTTTTCATGTTATGCTCTAAAATATTCTAAACATTTGTGAAAGCAAATTCAAGACATTTTCTTTGGTTAAGCGTTGTCCTTATATTTTTTAGAAGAATAATTACAAATAAAACAACGAAAATGTATGTTGAAGTTTGCATTTTACCCTTGGAAAAAGAAAAAAACTGTTGAATCCCTAAAGTTCTAGAGGGATTTCTAGTTTATCCAATTTCAGAAAACTAACGGTAAACTATTTTGAAGATTTAATAGATTTAAAATTGAAAGAACATCAAAACATGTTTTTCATAAAATTGAGTTTCCTTTTCTTTTTGATATAAACACCAGCAAACAACCTAAACAAATATTACACATTTTTTTTTAAATCAATATACAAATCTCGACTGTTAATGAACACCGTTCATTATCACGTATTACAAAATATTTCATACCTTCTGAAAATTCACTTACATGGGATGCGTGCAGCAAATTGTGTTTCATGCTTAGAAATTTTATTCTTAGAATATTATACTTAGATATTTATTTCTAAAGAAAATAATATTTTGAGGTAACTGAAAAACTTTTCTCAAAAAACCCTGTTTCGTTAAAACTTGTTGAATTTCTTTCTTTAAAAGAAATGGATTCCTTTGTTTTCTTTGCCATTTGAAAATCTTACAATTTCAATTTCCAAAGTCTAGAAAATAAATAATCTTAAACTGTCAGGTTTTTGAAATCCAATATTTTCAATTTTAAAACTCTATAAAGAAAATAATCTTAAACTGTCAGGCTTCTTGGCAGGCACCATGCATTCATAACTTTCTTATTGATGGAGTTTCTGTTGTTCGTTTCCCTTGTGACAGGGTGTGGTGCTGAATTAGCTAGACCAAACCTATCCTCAGGAGAATTATCGATTACAGTAGGCAAATGGTAGAGAACGTTGGCGAACTTAAAAGCTTAATTCAGCATTATATGCAGCTTTCTGTTACTTCTGAAAACTTCCCATTACATCTTTTATTTAAGAAATTGCAGATAAGATTGGAAAAATTAATCTTATTTATATACATTCATGTTTATTTAAAACGCGTAAAGTTGTTCAAAATATAAAATGTATAAATTTTTCTCCTTTTTCATACGTTTTAAATGTGTTTATTTACTAACCCTTTACGGTAATATTTAACCGTAAAATAATGTACACGAAAAAATTATTATTTCATTAAAGATATGATATATTTATTTCATTAAAGGAATGAAATTCAATTTTATATGGAGTTTTGCGTTGCTTCTAAAAATTTAGTTTTATATCCGTATTACGAAACTTTCTCAAAATAACTAAAGGAAAAAAATGGGGTTTTATTTATATATTTTTTTCATTAATCCGTGTCAAGTAGATTAATATGCAGAGAATATAATATTCCTTTAATTTTTAACAGTTTTTTCTTAATTCTTTCTGTCATGATGTAATCGTTAAACAAATGCATGAAAGATGCACTTCTTTCACTAAAGAAAAATATACGTTACATTTTACGGTTATTGAATTATTTTTAAAAGATATATTATTAATTTGCACAGAATTGCAATTAAGATTATTTCAAATTTGTGTATTTTTTATCTTAGTAAAAACATTTGAAGTGCCGTGAAGGGCATTACACGTGTAAATGCAGTTCACATTTTACTGCAAGATGCCAAGATATAGACAAGGTTTGTTCTCCCCTTGACACAATGACAAGATTGAGCTCATTCCTTCATAGATTTTTCTTCGATTTACAAAACTTTGGTATTTTTAAAAGTAGTGTTTTCAGTATATACCTGTAACTAAACAAGGCAAAAAGTCCTTTTCTAGAATAGAGAGCGATATGTACATTTAACACAAGGTGCATATAACAAAATAAATTAATTATTGTTTTACTTGTTCATATTCTTATGAAAAGAATTCAACTCAGGATTTTAAATAAAATATTTCTTTTCAACTTATTTACAGTGATTATTTATAATTTATAATTTCAATGTATATAAATAGAATAAACTTTTCTACCAAAAATTGAACCGACTTCAAAAGCTACTGCAAAGTGAAAAATAATTTTTTTACAGAATAGTATTAAGAAATTAAATTAAGGGCGTAGTATTTATCATGCGTATTATTATATTTATGTAGATTAATTTGATTTTTTGAAGTCGGTGCCAGCCAAGCCAAGTTACATGTAATTTTCCAATAGACACGCATCCAAGTATCTACGAGTTTTTTTACGATTTGCATTGGATAATTAATTTTAATTTTGAACTTGGCTTGGCTGGCACCGACTTCAAAAAATCAAATTAATCTACATAAATATAATAATACGCATGATAAATACTACGCCCTTAATTTAATTTCTTAATACTATTCTGTAAAAAAATTATTTTTCACTTTGCAGTAACTTTTGAAGTCGGTTCAATTTTTGGTAGAAAAGTCTATTTTTCTCTTTTTAGTTAAAAGTTAACGATTTTTTGAAGTCAGTTAATAAAAATTATAATACAGGAAAAATCATTGTAAACCATACACGTATGTCAGGAAAGGGGTTCGAACCCACGATCTCTTTCAAGAACCAGAAATCAAATCTGCTGTTTTACACCGCGCAGCCACCTGACTGCACTCCATTCGGCGAGCTTCGTCATCGTCCATGTTACTTTTAGTTTGCGAGAAATCACTAATTTTATTAGTTTTTACTTAATTACTAAAAAAGTACTGTACCAATTTCAATGAAATGGAAGAAGTACCAATGGAAGAGTAGCCTCTTTCACTTAACACAAAAAACAAATTAATCGGTTGGATAGTTTCGGAGTAATCGGTGAACATACATAGAAAAAAAAATACATTCGCGCCGAATTGATAACATCCTCTCCTTTTTTGAGGTCACTTAAAAATATATATAACACGGAAAATTTTTTTGTATACTATACACATATGTCAGGAGTGAGGTTCGAACCGACACTCTTTTTCAACACCAGAGAGTATATTCGGTGCCTTAGACTGCTCGGCTTCATTTGTTTAAGAGAACTTATTCAATGTCATGTTACTTTTCGCAAGTCTATTCTCTTTTTGAGTATTCTTTCACTGATAAATTGTTGAGTTAATAAAAAATCTCTGATACTCTGTAGTAACGGTTAAATACATAATATTCCTAATAGCATAATTAGTATTTAACTTGTTAAATATATATTTTAAAATTATAATACGGAAAAGATTATTATATACACGTACGTCAGGAGTGGGGTTCGAACCCACGCAGCCTTTCGAAAACCAGATCTTAAATCAAGCACCTTAGACCGCTCGGCCATCCCGGCATCGGTAAGTTTATTCGACATCCATATTACTACTGATTTGCGAGAAATCACTAATTTTATTAGTTTTTGCCTAATTACTAAAAAAGTACTGAACCAATTTCTTTGAAACGGAAGTGGTACCAATTCGAGAGCAAGCTCTCTCATTTAACACCAAAATCAAGTTAATTGGTTGGATAGTTTCGGAGTAATCGGTGAACATACATAAAAAAAATACATACGCGTCGAATTGATAACCTCCTCTCCTTTTCGGAAATCGGTTAAAAACGACTTATTGTATCATAGCAAATTTACCAAAGAACTAAGCTTTTCAAAGATTTTAAATGCAGAGTATAAGTAAGAAAAATAAAAGAACAGCAAAATACAAAATGTTCTCAACATTTTTCGTAAAGTTAATAAAGATATTAACAATAACGTATGCTTAAATTTTTGGTGAAATAATTTCGTTAAATAAATTATTTAAACAGTTAAAATGTGCAATTTAAATTATTTCTTTGAGTTTCCTAAAATTTTCTATGGAACAACCAAAGTTGTTATAAAAAATAACAACTTTTGATTGAATATTTCAAAATATGCGGAACAGAGACAACTAAAACTAGAATAAAATGTATTCTAACTATTCTAAATACTAGCCATTGACTATTAACAGTTCTGCACTGCTAAAGTATAGAGTGAAGAAACGTTGAAGTGCGAGTAATCCTCACGCACAGAACTCGTACACACTCGTACAATAAACATACAATTTTGCAATTGTATTATTAAAAAAATACTTAATAAAAACTAATAAGATTTTGTAAAATCCATCAAACGTAGTGTTGGGTATCTCTGTGTTCAAAACTGACCATACTGTAGTTCGAAAATGGATGGAAATAACACTGATCATGTATCAAAAGATCTGACCTGCAAAATTGTACATCCACATCACGGACCATTATTTAGGAAATAGGCATGTTTGCAGCGCACCCAGTATCTGCTAGCATGATACACCAACGTATTATGCATGGTGGAGTGTCAGCACGGTGACCATCCTTTTCCTTTCTTAATGCAGCATACAGGGAGATGCTACTCTGATGCGCCGAACGACGAATTTGGATACAGGAGTGGCGAAATGTCATCTTTTCACATGAGTCCCGATTCTGCTGTATTCTGATGGCCGTATACTTGTCTCGGGGCTCGAGGAGAATGCTTGTCGAATGCTTGCATTCGATATTAGCATAGGGACCAGCACCTGGTGTGATGAATTGAGCAACCATTGGCTAGACTATACGAACATCTCTAGTTCAGATCGACGGTAATTTGAACGCAGATCGGTACATTTCTGACATTTTATGTCCAGTGGCTATGCCTTGTCTTCGAGGTCTGTCAAACGCCATCTTCCAACATGATAACGCAAGACCACCTATTTCAAGTCGTACTCTGACCTTCCTCGATACACAGGGCATTTCATTGCAGCCTTGGCTTGCACGGTTTCCAGACCTGTCATCCTTGGAAAACATTTGCTGTTATATTCCTGAGAGACAAGCCCGCCATCCCTCTCTAGCTAATACGATTGGTGAAGTGTGGCATGGACTTGAATCAACATGGAATGAGTTGCCTGTGTCAGTCATTCAAGTCCAGTTTACCTCCAATCCTAACTCAGTAGAATCCGTTTTAGCTGGCAGTGGAGAGGACGGGGGCTCAACTGTTTCTACTACATTCGGAACTCTATAAACTTCCAAACTGCTGATAAATTTAATCATTTTGTTTTCATGCTATATTATCTACGTATAAAAAATATCTTTTTTTTTTACTTTCTTTCTTTCACGGTGTTGTAATTTTAGTGTCTAACAACGTATTTACCCATTAAAAGGCGAAGACTCTTAAAGTAAGCAAACCATGTTTTATGTCACTATAGACTGCCCGTGTTATATTAATCAAAATTAAATTAGTTATATTAATAAACTTTTCTACCAAAAATTGAACCGACTTCAAAAACTACTACAAAGTGAAAAATATTTTTTTTTACATAATAGTAATAAAAAATTAAATTAAGAGCATAGTATTTACCATGCGTATTATTATATTTATGTACATTAATTTGATTTTTTGGAGTCGGTGCCAGCCACGCTTTTATTCTTTTAGGCGTTGCATTGGATACTTAATTTAATTTTTGAAGTTGGCTTGGCTGGCACCGACTCCAAAAAATCAAATTAATGTACATAAATATAATAATACGCATGGTAAATACTATGCTCTTAATTTAATTTTTTATTACTATTATGTAAAAAAAACATTTTTTCACTTTGTAGTAGTTTTTGAAGTCGGTTCAATTTTTGGTAGAAAAGTTTATTTTTCTCTTTTTAGTTAAAAGTTAACGATTTTTTGAAGTCGATTAATAAAAATTATAATACGGAAAAAATTATTGTAAATTATCCATGGATGTAAATTTTGTCAGGATTGGGGTTTCTAACGCACGCCCTCTTTCCAGCACCAGAGCTTAAATCTGGCTCCTTAAGCCGCTGAGTCATCCTGACTGCTCTCCAATCTGTGAGCTTATTCAAAGTCCATGTTATTTTTAATTTGCGAAAAATCACCGATTTTATTTAAATTTGCCTAATTACTAAAAATGTACTGAACCAATTTCAATGAAATTGAAGTGTACCAATTCGACAGTAGCCTCTCTTTTTTAACACAAAAACCAAATTAATCGGTTGGATAGTTTCAGAGTAATCGGTGAACATACATAGAAAAAAATACATACGCGTTGAATTGATAACTTCCTCTTCCTTTTCTGAAGCCGGTTAATAATAAAAATTGTAATACGGGGAAAAATTGTAAATTTTGCATGGATATATATAAATTATGTCGGAAGTGGGATTCGAACCCACGCTCTCTTTCGAGAAACAGAACTATAATCTGGCGCCTTAGACCGCTCGGCCATGCTGTCTACACCCCATTCAGCGAACGTATTCAACACTTTTGATTAACAAAAAATCACTATTTTCGTTAGTTTTTGCCTAATTACTAAAAATGTACTGAACCAATTTCGATGAAACAGAAGTGGTACCAATTCAAGAGCATCGTCTTTCATTTAAAACAAAAATAACAGAAATCGGTTTGAAAAGTTTCGGAGTAATCGGTGAACATATACAAAAATATATACATACGGGTTGAATTGATAACTTCCTTTCCTTTTTGGAAGTCGGTTAAAAAAATACATACGCGTCGATTTGATAACTTCCTGTTCCTTTTCTGAAGCCGGTTGATAATAAAAATTGTAACACGAAAAAAAATTCTACATTTTACATGAACGTGAATTATGTCAGTAGTGGGATTCGAACCCAAGCTCTCTTTCGAGAAACAGAACTGCAATCTGGCGCTTTAGACCGCTCAGCCATGTCGCTACACTGCACTGAGCGAACGCATTCAACACTTTCAATTAGCGAAAAATCACTAATTTTATTAGTTTTTGCCTGATTAATAAAAAAGTCCTGAACCAATTTCGATGAAACGGAAGTGGTATCAATTCGAGAGCATCGTCTTTCATTTAAAACAAAAATAACAGAAATCAGTTGAATAGTTTCGGAATAATCGATGAACATATACAAAAAAAAGTACATTCGCGTTGAATTGATAACTTCCTCTCCTTTTTGGATGTCGGTTAAAAAAATACATACGCGTCGAATTGATAACTTCCTCTTCCTTTTATGAAGCCGGTTAATAATAAAAATTGTAATAGGAAAAAAAATGTAAATTTTACATGGATGTAATGTAAATTATGTCAGGAGTTCGGTTCGAACCCATGCTCTCTTTCGAGAAACAGAACTTCAGTCCGGCGCCTTAGACCACTCGGCCATGCTGTCTACACGGCACGCAGCGAACGTATTCAACACTTTTAATTAGCGAAAAATCACTAATTTTATTAGTTTTTGCCTAATTAATAAAAAAGTACTGAACCAATTTCGATGAAACGGAAATGGTACCAATTCGAGAGCATCGTCTTTCATTTAAAACAAGAATAACAGAACTTGGTTGAATAGTTTCGGAGTAATCGGTGAACATACATAAAAAAAATACATACGCGTCGAATTGATAACCTCCTCTCCTTTTTGGAAGTCGGTTAAAAAATATAATTCCATGTCTATTATTTTTTTTACTGTTATTGGCGTTGTATTAAACAAGGATTTCGTTAAAAATTGTTCCTTAGGTTTTTAAATCCGACTGCGCGTAAAGTACACCTCCCGCATATGGTACTGCAAATAGTCTGTGTCTTTAAAGTTTAATAACAAAACAAATTGCCTAAATGTTTGTAATGCAGAATTTAGATTTTTCAAAAGAGTGTAAAAAAGAAAAATCACAGTTCTTGAACATAAATATTTTTTGGCGATTTTAGCTAATTTTTCAAATAGTGGAAGAAATTTACAAATTTCAATACATTATGAGACGCCGTTCATTTCAGCCTATAACTATAAATTAAATATTTGTAAATTATATATAGTAATAATATAAAGTAATTTCTTTGCAATAAACTATCACAATTTCCAGCCATTAAATACGGGTAAAAAATTCTATTTGATATAAGATTTTTTTTATTAAATAAAATCAATTCAGTACCAAATAAATTACATTTTATTTTTAAAAAATGTGATAGAGAGCAGATTTATTTGATCAGCTAATTGATTTCATTTATTTTTTAACTCTTCCATTTCAACTAAAAGAAATATGATAAAAATAATTTTTGATCAAATGTTGTAAAATTTACCGAAAAAGTCAACTAAAGTTAGAATAAAATATATACCTCTAAGCCATTTCTTTTGCTTCATGACTGTTATGATTTCTCCTCCGCTGGAAAATAGAGTGAAAAAAAGGTTCAAAAAAGCAATTCTTCAAAAAGGAAAAACAATTGCCATACTTTAACTTCATTTGAATGATTTTTTTTCCTGTATGAAAAATGTTGGGGTACTTTTTGATCAGTACTTTCTAAAAAAAGGCGTATAAAAGTTTCTGTCGCTTCTCAGTTTCTAAATATTTTTTTCTGTATTTCCTATACAATTTTTCATTAGACTAAACTTGTGCTGTCAATTTTATAATGTATTTTTCTTACACATTTGGTAACTTTTAAAGAATTGCAATTACACAATTTATTTTTAACACAATTTAGTATCTTCTACCTTTCGAAATTAACATGCATATGTGTAAAACAACTTTCGAATATATGAATCCAACGTTAAAAAATAACTAAAGAATGCCATTTAATGCCATTTGTTTTTAGCTGTTAATAATGCATACACGTTACTATAGAGAAGTTGAAATAAATTTATATTTTTATGGTGAAGGCGCGACCAAAATGTATTATATATACACTGGTGCGCAAAATTTAAGGACGAAGGAATTTTCAAGCGATAATTTTCATGCGAATTTCAACAGGAAGTAAAATAATTGGAATAATTACTATCCCTGCATAACAGCTAGTCCATATAACATCTCTTTCAGGTCACACATGGTCACAAGAGTTTGATTCACTACGGCGAAACAATAAATAGGAAATTCCATTTCTCTTTTATGAGTCTCAAATGACTATTATATGTGACTCCACGGCCAGGTCATTGCGCCTGCTACTTTGTGAGGAGTCACCAGGTGACTTTACAATGTCGTTTTATTGAGACTCCCATGTTGTATTGAGACTGTCATTTGGAGGTTCAATTTCAAAGTCATTGTGAATGTTGCATTATTATAAATAACCAAATAATGACGCATTAAAGTCACATGGTGCCTTTCTGTCACAAGACTTTGTCAAATGGTAACAGAGACCCTACTGTGAAGTAACCGCTGTGAAAAGTGGTTAAAACTCACCATGTGACTTTAATGGAACATTGTTTGGTGATTTATCATAATGCAACATTCACAATGACTTTGAAATTGAGCCTCCAAATTACAGTCACAGGAGAGTCTCAATAAAACGACACTGTAAAGCCATCTGGTGACTCGTCGCAAAGCAGAAGTCGCAGTGACCAGACAGTGGAGTCACACAGTTGAGTCATTTGAGACTCATAAAAGAGACGTATGAAATTTCGTATTTTTTTGTTTCACCGTAGTGACTGACTCTTGTGACGATGTGTAACCTGAATGGGAGGTTAATGGACTAGCTGTTATGCAGGGACAGTAGCTATTCAAATTATATTACTTCCTTTTGAATATTCGCGTGAAAATTATCGCTTGAAAATCCCTTGAAAATTGGCATTTTGGGACACCGTCCTTAAATTTTGCACACCAGTGTATATATATATATATATATATATATATATATATTAATGAAAAATACATTATGACCGGACACTTGCGATTTTAGAGGTTTGTTATATATCTAGAAAAATACATGATAAATTATTCTGAAACTCTAGTTGTTTAGACAAGTCACATATTTTTGCGAAGATTTTTTTCCAGAAATCTCAAAGGGGACCGTTCACAAATTGAAAAAAAAAAACGAAAATCTTTTGGATAACCTTATCAAAATTAATGTGGTAAAAGAATTCAAGCTGCAGAATATGATTAAGTGGCTTATCATAACAAATTGTGTTGATTTTTTGTGAAGATAGCTTATATACACGTAGAAAAATTGAGGTTTTCGTAAAAACACTCTCAAAATTTTTGCTTATAACTTATAGTGTTCTTAATAAAAAAAAAATAAGTTCTTTTCAGAAAATATGACAAACAACATTGTACATACATTGTACATAATAACATGTAATCAATATTTTTAAAAATAATAATTGTTTGAAAATTGCGTAAGTTTACTAAATAATGTTTTTCTGCGAATGCGTGAAAGCAATAAAACTATAAATTGCATAATTTGTTAGCTAAGTGTATAGAGCAACTTTTATGAGAGTCTCAAAAACATCCCCTCATATTTTTGCTTCATTTTGAGAATAACGGATTTTAAGCTTATTCTAGCGACAATAATTTTCAGAATTTTCTAGCTATGTTTTTGATACTTTTACAAAAGTCTCTCTGTGCATTTAGCTAACATATTATGCAAATTACATTTTGATTACGTTCACGCATGTGCCGTGAAAAGTTATTTTCTAAATCGGAGTATTTTTATTCAATTTTTATTGCTTTTTAATTCTTATTACAGGGTGTTGTGTGGAATCTTTGTCATATTTTCAGAAAAGAACATTTTTTTTTATATTAGAAACTCTGCAATTTATAAGCAAAAACTTGGCAAAATTTGGGGCTGTTTTCATAAAAACCTTAATTTATGTACAAGTGTACATGCTATCCTGATAAAAATGAATACAGTTAATTACAATAAGTCATTTTATCATAATCTGCAATTTGAACGCTTTTGCTACATTTGTTTTGACAGGGTTCTCCAAAGAACATTTTTTTCTATTTGTTGAAAGTCCTTTACGGGATTTTCTTGAAAAATCTTCGCGGAAATATATGACCTGTACTTTTCTGTTTAAACAGCTGGAGATTCAAAATAATTCCTTATGTATTTTTCTAAATATTTAACAAAACGTTTAAAATCGCAAATGTCCTATCATTAATGGCAATATAGTGTATATGCTTTTAACTGTAAAGGAAAAAAAATATATAATGTATGTCCTATAATAGTCAGACATTTTAAGAGTCAATACAGAATAATATAATACACTTAACAAATTCGCTGCCGGTCACGCGCTGGCGCGTGAAATTTTCAATCATTTAGCTCAGAGGGCGGAGTTACCGGATGCGAACATGTTAAGATCGTGTATTATTGAACGTTTTGTATATATGCCAAACAAATATTGTTTGTATGAAGCTCGGCAGCTCTCTCTGTCCTGTACTAGACTAGCTAATGCAGAGCATGCAGGCTCATAAAATATGCTACATAAATATTATCCGATTACAGAAGATGGAATAAAATTATAACGACCGGTGGTGTCATTTTGAAATTAGATTTTCGATTATTTCCCTCTTTTCAAAGAAACTTTTTGGTACCCAAATCCGCATCCACCAACACCGTGACAGATCACGGCTGATTGCGAGAAAACTTAAGTAAAATAAGTTATAGAATTGGAAACAAATTTGAAGCAAAAAACATCACAGTCTTCCAAACTTTTATATCTACATTATTATAAAACTGTATATGTGATGTTTTAAATATACAATTTGAAATCTGATTTAATTTTTCCTGTTAATTGCTTTTCGTAGGCATTAATTTTATTATTTATGTGTTTCTTTCTTTTTTAATATTCACATGCTAACCAATTTTTCAACTGAAATGTATTTGGAAAAGTTGTTTGGGGGATTTTTAAAATTTGGCAGCAAATATGGAAAAATCTTTCGTTCCTAACTAGGAACAAATTTTTTAATCAGATAAATAATTTATTAATAAAGAATTTTAAAAAATTTTAAAGAATTTTAAAAAATGGTCGGACAGAGCACGCCACTATCTAGCGAAGTATGTGCCTGCCAACAATAATTAAATTGCTATGCATAGTTTTTGATCCAATATAATTTATTTAACTTAACCAATTTTAAGAGTAAATAGCTCTTAAAGTAATTATTCTGTTAAAACAACTACCTTCTTCATCTTTTCTATCACACATTACTCTATGAAACTACCAGTTTTAAGTAAAATAATAATTATTCCAGGAAAAGCCAAGAAATGAAAAGATAACTACAAATCGAATTACGACAACAATAAAAACAGAAGCAGTGTTAGATGTTTTTTACTTCACTTTAGATATTTTTTACTTTACTTATTTATAATTTCACAGCTAACACAGAAGTAGCTTTTTTTTCTGAATTTCTAATTATTTTTCTATCTCCGTTATAACATTAATGAGTAACTTTGATTTGTCAAATGCATAAAACACTTTCCTATGCATTGTTCAGTCTATTGAAGAATTAGGATTATTCAATTTATTTCACAAACATTTCAGCATCTTTTGATTTCCGAAATTAACTTGCTCACAGTTAAAACATCTGTTATAAATTCGAATGCAATGTTACATGACAACTTTAGAGTGTCATTTATTGTCATTTGTTTGGCAGTTGTTGAAAAGATAATTGCGTTGGTACAAGGAAGTTCAAATAACTAAATTTCTGTGACAAACATATATCTAAAATGAAATGTATTTTCGGATACTTGTATTTTTAGAATAAAAAAAATACTTTATAGGGATTTTATAAAATAATACATAATAATATAGAGGTGAGAGATATTTATTTATTACAGTTTTGTAGTTACTTAATAAAGTATATCCTTTTAACACATATGAGTAACTATTATTTTACATTTTGTAGTGCATAAGGTAAGGGCAGGAGAGGTTATTATGACCATTTTTTACATATCAACATTGTTATTTTTTTTACGTCTTTCTATTTGGAAAAGTGATGTTTTTAGTATATAGAAAGTAGCTTTTACCCTTTAAGAACACCTAACAGTTTTAATTATCATAGCCCATTTTTCTTTTTAAGTTAAAAGAATGGTTATAATTGCCCCATTAAAAACTCATAATCACAAAAGTTTAGGGTAATTAAGATCACCAGTGGGGAAATTATATGACCACTATATTTCCTCTCTATACTCGCCTACACACATTTATGTGGAGTAATTACGAGCATTAGAACTCCAAACTGACAAATCCGCTTATTAAAAAAAATTACACTTTGCTTCAAATTGCTATTTCGGATCTCAAACATGCTTCACATTAGTGTTAAAGAATGTCTAAAATGAAAAATACATTATGAGATTAATATCTAAGCGTGAAATAAAATTTTACCATACACAATTTTCCCCATTATAGGGGTAGTCATAATTACCCCCTGGTCGTAATTACCCCACCTGAATCCATATTTTTCTCAATTTTAATTTTCTATTTTTTTCTTATTTTCTGACATGCCTTTCATATTTCGTGCGTTGGTTTGTCAAATTTACAATAAAAGTTTCTGCGAAGGTTTCATATTTTCTAAAGAATTATAATTATTGAATTTATTTCGCAAACAATTCTGAATCTTTTGACTTCCAAAATTAACTTGTACACTTTAAAAACATCTGTTATAAATTCAAATGCAACATTACATGACAACGTTAGAATGCCATTTATTGTCATTCGTTTGGCAGTTGTTCAAAAGATAATTGCATTGCCACAAAGATAGTTCAAGTAACTAAATTTTATTGACAAACGCATATCTGAGGTGATATATATTTTTGAGTAATTGCGCTTTTGCAATGAAATCTTTTATTTTATTTCTATGCTATAGAATAAAATAGTTTCGTGCTTTATACGGTATTACAAACGGGAATAAATTTAAAGTGAGATACGCGTTAAATAATGCGCGTAATGTGTCATACATTTTTACTCACCCATCCATACGCAGTATAGGTTAAGTCTTGCAATTGTTTTGAAAATCGAAAAGAATTTTGACGGATTTACACGTTTCAGATACTAGAGATTCAGAAAAACATATTAAAAAAAAATTGCCATCCGACCTTTTGCGTATGTGTCTGTCTGTCTGTCCATCCGCCCGTCTGTCTATCTATAAACCCTCTATCTTCCGGACAAATTTGGTGTGTATTAAGTATGCAATAATGGGAAGAAGCTTATTAAATATCAGTAACCTCGATTATCGGGATTTATTTTTTTTCTTAATTTTAAATTACTCGTTCTGATGAAAGGTATATAGAATTTTTAGAATTTATTTTATTTTAAGTAGTGGCTGCAAATGACAATAAAAATGTAAATTTCGATCGGATAATTAATTTTTGAGATATTTATAATCCTATTTTCCACACTCTTTAATTTTTCATGACATTATATTTCTTTCAAATTTCAATTCAAATATATATTTTAATTAGAAATGAGACACTTCATCCCACGCAGTAAACTGTTAGTTAATAGGTTTATCATTTTTGGAGTTATAAAGATTTTTTTTCTACTTGATTCTTACGTCGACCAAAAACTTATAGCCAAATTATAAGAAAATAATGGCTTATCATAAATGTCACATGCACTTGATATTAATTACATTGCATATGTTTGTATATGAGAGCTGATTTATATTTTGACATTCCATTTGTATTTTTATTAATCTTGTGCTAAGTTATTTGTTATTTCGTTATTTAAATTAAAAACTATGCCAATTTGTATAATTTACGAGTAGTTTGGTAATTTAATATCGGTATTTGGTAATTTGTCGAAATGGGTCGATGAGATAATCATGAAGTACCCGCAATCCCGTAATAGAGCATTACTATGTATTAAAAATATTTAAATATACGTTGAACTTTTATTTTGGTATTGCAATGAATTTTATAAATATTTACGCGTGTTTTATTTTCATATTTTATTGCACGCATAGCCATGACGGTTAAGTTTAACGGGGCTTCGAATAAATAGTTACATATGTTTAAAAAATATTTTTTTTTTTTTTTTTTTTTTTTTTTTTTTTTTTTTTTTTTTTTTTTTGTGAATGACATAATACATCACTTGCTTTCACCACGAAAGAAAGAAAAAAAAACTGCGCGGTCTCGTCAAAGTGACGGTGCAAGTTTATCAAGGTTTTGATGTTTTTGATGTTTTTGATGTTTACCCAGTATGCAACCGTTCCATATGGCAAGACATTACCATAATAGCATGCATGGTCACAGTGACGTCACTGTGAGTCACTTTGGTCACATCACATCTGTGACCAAAATGCCACCACTCAGTGACGTCACATTGGGACCGAGATGTGACTTTCTTAAAAATCTTTAGAAGTTTATAAATATCCTTCAAAACATGCTATTTACTTTAAAAAACATGTTTTTGGCAAGTTAAATATCGACGCTTTTGTCGCAGTTTCGTCACAATGTTAATGTCAAATTAGTCACAAATGACACATTTTTCACAAATTTGTCACATTGTGACCACTTTGTGAAATGTCACAAAAGAGCTCTAAAACGGCCATAACGACTTCACATTTTAGTCACTGTGACTTCACATCGACGTCACATCGACAATCGATGGTCACAAAGTCACAATGTGACTTCACAACGACATTGCAGTGACGTCACCATGCTTTACGGGTACCATCCTGAGCTTCTTTTAGCCTTTTTTAATATCGTCACGCTGTTCTATCACGAGAGTTATTTTTGCATGTAACAGATATCCAGGAATCCCTTTAGAAAGTTACATTTAGAAAATGAAACACTATAAATTCATTAGCGATTTTAACTTAAATTAATGAAATGATGAAATAATCTCTCCTTCTCACTTAAATATTCATGAAGCTTATTTTATTTGTAAAAATTCCAATAATCTTGTCAATGCTCTCTCATCATCCCCTTTCCCTCTCTCCTTCGTGGAAGTTGTTTTTGTAGTTCTTTCCCTCGTCTATTTTCATTTTATTTATATTTGAAATATATATTTATTATTTTATGTATTTATTTATTTGTTTATTTTTTTTACTATTATTATTATTATTCCACTTTTTCTCTCTCTTTTATTATTATTTTTTATTTTATTTTATTTTTAATTCATTTACTTAGTTATTTTTTTATTTTATTTTATTTTATTTATTTATTTTTTACTATTATTATTATTACCACCTTTTTTTCTCTCTCTCTTCTATTATTTTAGCATTACTTTTGTCTTCCACTTGTGCTCTTTCAATTTAACGATCTTTTGTCGCACTCTTTGTAATCTCCACCCTCTTTCAGACTTTCAGCTTATCTCTGCCTCTGTCCCATTACCGCGACATGTGTTGGTTCAGCTGATGACGAGCTGTTATTGTTCAATGTCGAAACGTTTCCTGATTTGTTATTTCATTTGGCGCTCTACTCTTTAAAGTTGGAATTTAAAGAAAAAAAATTAGGCAATCTATTTAGGCCTAGAGGAGTACACAGGTATTGTTTTGTAAAGATTGCACTAACCATTTTAATTATACAGCAGTTGCCGAAGTGGTAACCTCCCATAAGTAAAGCATTGATAAGCGCAGTGAGAAGAGCATTGGTGAGAAGCGCGTAATACAGTAAAACATTTTACCTATTATTTAAAAACAGTAGAGTTTGATCGCTGTGGTACTGCCATCTAGAACTCATAAGAAAGATTTAAAGTAGCCATTAGAGTAGTTTTTAAAATATTCACGGAGTTTTTGTGTCTCTAAACAGGGGGAACTTTAGGTGTTGCCGACGCGGCAACACTGTGCGTTAAGGGGTTAATGTTGATTTAAAAAATGAAAATATTGATTCCGTGCATATTTTAAAGTAGAATTGCACAATTAAAGACATTGAAAATCGGAAATGGCGGGCCTGGGCGATGAAGCTACCGACAGGCCCGGACTGGCTGCTTTGGGGGCTCTCGGCTAGAGACTTAAAAGGGGCCCCTTACGGGAAATTTAGCGAAAACAGAATATTATATTTTATTTTTAAATTTAGGCTTGGAGGGCAAAACACCACATTTAGGCTATTTTGTCACTTGGAAAATAGTTGAGTAAAATGTAGGCTTTTTGTAAAGTTATTAACTTACTTTCACAATATATATTTACAGGGCCGTAGCTAGGAGTGAACAATAGGGGGGGGTGCTCAAGCGAATGTAGAGGGGGCTCATAATTTTTTTTTCTTTCTTTCTGACGCAGAAAGATAAATTAGTGTATATTCACATTGTAGGTACTCTGTTTCTTATTAAACTGTTATAATAACTTTATTTTATGCTAAGAAAAGTATATGATGTTGAAAGCTTTGAGTATATAACTGGTGCAAAATTAAACATCATGTTAACTTCATATGTACAAATAGGATAGAGGGAGTGTTGAAACACTTATTTTAGATACAATTCAGTAACTTTGCAAAACTCTGAAAAGGTCTCAAAACTAAATTAGATTTTTGAACAGTTTTTCATTTGAATTTTCGGAACAGAAATTCACTGAGTGACCTTAGAATCTTCTCCGGGGGGGGGGGGGGATCAAAATATTTTAGGAGGGCTGAGTCGCCCATAGCACCCTCTTAGTTACGGCCTGTATATTTATATTATTTTTATACACCATACCTAAACTTAATTCATGCTAGAAAAAAAATAAGAAGAATTATTCATTTTAAGTGGTTATTACTTAAAAATGAGCGTGAGGTATATTTTTAGTTTTTGACAATCAAATGACCGCCGAATCATAATAATCTAAATTTTACTGTGATACCTAAGTAAATATTAAAAGTGACATAACAGTAATAAAAAAAAAGTGGGTATGTATGATCGCAGATTGCTCAGAGTATTTCCTTTAATATATCTTTCAAAGCAACTTATCCCTAAATTAATAAATCCAAATTGTTGAATTTAATTATTAAATCCTTAAATAAATAAATAGCATCAATAAGTCGCATTAATAAATTTAAAGTAAAAGGAAGTTATTTATTTTAATTACAATAAAAATGCTCAAATTAAATTACTTAAATAAAATTGAAAATGCAAAATTCTTTAAAAACGCGAAATAAAAAGAAAAATAGCGGAAATATAAATAAAATTTAAAATTTTTAAAATTGAAAAAAAATGTTTAAATGAAATTTAAAATGCTAAATCATTAATAAACCGCTCGTTTTTAAAATAGAAAGAAAATTGTAATAATATATATATATATATGAATATTAGTGATAAAAAAGTAATATAAACCCTTAAACCGGCAAAAATTACGATTTTTTTTTTTAATTTCTATCTTTCTAAGGAACTGCAAGAAGTGTAAATCACCGATTTTGACGAAAGTGCTATCGTTGGAAAGATTTAATTGTGAGGAGTAAATAACTCAATGGAACTACTCGTCGGAAATGAGCCGTTTTCGAGATATCTGACAATTTATGTTACGCAGCTAGTGCACACTTTCTGGGAAACCGCAAAAAATTTTAGTCTCGATTTTTACGAAAGTGGTATCGCTGAAAAAAAATATTATCAGGAGGATTAAAAAACTCAATCGAAACACCCGTCGGAAATTAAACGTTTTCAAGATATCCGACGATTTGTATCACGTAGCTAATGCACACTTACTGGGAAACTGCATTAAGTTACATAAATCGTCGGCTATCACGAAAACGACTCATTTCCCAAGGGTAGGTTCATTGAGTTTTTTACTTCTCAAAATGATATCTTTCCAATGACATCATTTTCGTCAAAATCGATACAACAATTTTTTGAGGTTCTCTGTTAGGTGTGCACTAGTCCAGTATGTACTAGCTACGTGGCTTAAATTATCGGATATCTCGAAAAAGGCTCATTTCCGATGGGTAGTTTCTTTGAATTTTTTGCTCCTCTCGAAAAGATCTTTCCAACAATACCACTTTTGTTAAAATCTAAAGTAATTTTTTTGCGATTCCCCAGTAAGTATGCATTAGCTACATTACATAAATTGTCAGATATCTCGAAAACGACTCGTTTCCGACGGGTAGTTCCATTGAGTTTTTACTCCTCATAATGAGATCTTTCCAACGATACCAATTTCGTTAAAATCGGTGACTTAAACATCTTGCAGTTCCCTAGTTAGCATGAAAACTTCAAATTCCTGCATCACGGTTCGAACTGTGAATCTTCTGCTTACTAGTGAGTCTGTTTTCCTAAAAGTCTTTCACATACCTTTCCTTGAAGGACATAGCTGATGCTTTGTTTGTTTGTTTGTGTTTTATGCCGGCCAATTATCTACACGTGGGACATAAGCCCTAAGAGGAGATATGCCCTCCGTGGGGGGGGGTCTTTCTAAGGGAACCTAACCCGTATTTACGCAAGGAAATGCAAGGTTCGAAGAAAGCCGCGGAAAACTCCGAACGGTTAGGCCGACGGTCGGGATTGGGTTCGAATCCAGCACCTACCGTCTACCAGTTTGGAGGTCAGAACCTCTCGGCCACTGGTGGGGCCATAGCTAACGCAAATTGCCAATTCGTAACAGCTATATCTGGAGTACTATCTACGATCATGCTGAATATTATGCTATCATATGAATCTTTTAAAATAATATTACAGAACATTGAACCTATTATTTGTTGTAGAGGTTTGCATGGGCCCGGTTTGGCCCGAGACCCGTATCCATCCCGGTCAAGCAAAGAAATTTAGCGGGAGTGTTATGTGTTCGGACAGTCATTGGACTGTTATGTGTTATCAGAGGCAGGGTTTAATTTTTTCAACAGACTCATACCTAAGGCCGTGATCAGGTGTGCACTTTTTTTCTGCGTTGTAGAGTCGGGCCAGAACTGGACTTTAATTTTCTCAGAATGTGTAGGACAGTTACTATGTTTTTTTAAAAATATTAATAGCGATAATAAACTTCTGTTAATGGAATCTTCGGAAGTATAATTTAGGGTGGTTTTCAATCTACTTCTTAATAACTCGAAACTTTCTGACTAATTTTTAACTGTACATGCATAAAATTGACATAAGTGACTATTAAAGGATTTGGGAATAGAATAATTTTTCTATTTTCGGTAAATAAATTATCAAATGGTAAGAGATTTTTGTCACGTGACTGCAGCTTTCTCCCATTTTCAATGATATCGCTTCCAATAATGCAATTCCAAAATGCTAACTTTGACAATAATTCTAAAAGATATAATGTTTTTTTCAAAAAATGGAAGGCACCATTCAATTACATAGGTTCTGAATAAGAAAAAACAGCAAAACTTATGCATTTCCGAAGAAAATGAATTTAAAAATGTGTCAGGAACTAACTCCTTTGGATTTGAAAAAGCTCTAATAAATGACAGAGAAATATTTTCACAAATATATTTTTTATAATATATCTTCAAAAGTTAATAATGTTTTTACCGTCTTTTTTTTCTTTAAATCTGAACTACATTAATTTTATAATGAATCTTTATTTGAATGTTCAAAAATATAAGCTTCTAAGTAATCATTAATGTTATTATCGTGTATTTTCTATGTTGAGAAAATATCGTGATTTAAAAGTATAGTTTTAAAATAGAAAATATTTCATAAATGTGTATGTAGTATTCTTTAAAAGAATCTTAATTGTATGTTAAGAAAAACTAATTTTTTTGTGCAAATTGAGTGGAATCGGGTAGTTTTTTCTACTTAACCAAGTATTAAACGTTTTAAACATTTTCCATCGTTTAAAAATTTTCTCATTTTTTTCTTTCCTTTCCTTCAAAATTTAAATCTGTCGCTTTCGTGCAACTGCTTCATGTTGACCACACTGTGAAATTGCTGTAGTTTCTAGTTACAACTATACTATACAAGATAGGCAAGTGAGCGTCGCGATGCACTCTGAATCTGATTCTATAAGTACTGCAGAAAGGGCGATGTATCAGTCAGCAGCCTTATTGAGTCTGTCCAACGACATGGCACGATGAAACTATATAAGCCCTCGGCGATCGCCGACCAGCCGACCTGGCCAGTCCGGGCCTGGCTACTGAACGATCCGACCTAAGCCTCGTTTATTATTAGTCTATTATTATTACATCGTGAAAGAAATCTGTTGAAAAATGAAATATATAGTGGCAGCAGTTACTGCGCATTTTTCATTTTGGTAATATCACTTTTCCACGAAGGTCATTTTCCGCTATTCAAGAAGCGAAAATTATATTTTCATAAATAAATATGAGCAATACTCAATATATAAAAAAAATACATTAATTATATATAATACTGATGCATAATTATACGGAGCAACCTATTACATATTATCAAAACTGTTTTTTATCGCCTAACCTATCTCCAGATTAGAGTTTCAATACTCAGCATTCGAAAATGAATTCTTTGTTCTGTACTCAATCTAAGCGATAAAAAAAATAAATAAATAAAAATCCCAGAAAGCGAAAAATGTACTGGCTACAAAGTTCTTCGCAAAATTTTCGTTCTGGTAATATACTGTTTCAAAACGGAAATTTTTTACATCAAAGTTTGTATTTATGCAGGCAAATTATCTACACTGCGGGATATAGGCCCTAAGAGGTAGGGTGCCCTCCGTGGGGATATTTCTAAGGTAACCTAACCCGTATTTACGCAAGGAAATCCAAGGTTCGAAGAAAACCACGGAAAACCCCGAACGGTTAGGCCGACGGACGCAATTGTATTCGAACCCAGAACTACCGTCTACCAGTTTGGAGGTCAGAACATCTCGGCCGTTCGTGGGGCTTTTTATATCAAAGAAGAAGAATATCTGTTTTTACAAATAAATGTTAGCAAGAGCGTAATATTTATAAGATCTATATCCTAATATTATATATACACATGCGATTTTATATGGAATATGTATTTGAAATGCCCATAAACCAGAAGCGTTTTTATAGCCTTGACTTCCTTGGGATTCGAGCCTTATTAATCGTATTATAAAGTGAATTATCTGTTTCCTGCACCACCTGCACTGCACATCGAAGGACATAGTCTTAGATCAAATATTGTCCTACCTGCCACACATAACTATAATGAAATCAAATAAATTTGTTTGGGAAATTGAAAGAGTACATTTCCTTTGAAAAAAAATTATATATTACCTAATATAAAGGAGAAACGACCACGAGAAAAGCTAAAATGTGCTAACATCACATATTGACCTGAAAGAAAAATTAACCCCTTACAGCACAAATACAAATCTTGCACATGTGACTTCTTATTTTTAGAAATATGAAAGAATCTTCTGTAGGGAAACACTTCAAAATGAAAAAGATTTGACAGAAACCGTCACTTAAAGTGCTATTTCACGATTGGTCAAAGTCGCTTCAAATTCCAGGCGTCCCAATGTTATCCTATGGCTACGGGGGAGTTGCTTGGAAAGTGCGCGATTGTCTTATGCCGGAGCGTCTTTGACTCATGAAACGAAGCAAGTCACTAGTAATAGCCAATCCAATGCTTGGAAATCCAAATGATGGTAAAGCCTTTTTTCCGAACAGCCAATGAAATTTTTACTCATAATAGCACTTTTAGAATCATTGGCGGTAGATGAGTGCGACAACAGCACTGGGAAACATAGGCTTTCTTAACTATAAATTCTTAAATAACAGTGCTAGATATTTAAGAAAAAACATTAGTTCAAGTGTTATTCTTTAAAAAGTTGCATTTTTATATGTGTTGTTTAATTTAGTTACATATAAATCCTATTTATTTTCTTGAAGGCCTGTATACCATAGATTAAAATGTATGTATTTTAATAATTAAAAATTCTCCAGTCCTACGTGACCTATTTAGAATAGTTGTGGCATAAAGGCGATATAATTTAATATACTTGGAAATTATAAAGTAAAAACGTCTTAATTAGTACATAATATAGTAAATTTTGGAAATAAATACGATTTTATTAGCGTTTAATTTAAGAATTTTTGCGTATATTTTTCTGTGACAGCTACACCAACTAATAAACATTTTAAGCAACATTTTACAACATTTAAAGTGTATGTTTATACAACTGAAAATATTGTAAGTCTGTGTGAAAGATTGATAATATTTTTCAATTAAACACGACTTAATGTAATATATTTTAAAATTCAAAAATAAAAATAACTTATTTTCATGTAATACAGGTAAAATTCGGAAATTGATGGGATTTTGTTGACATTTATATTTTTTTAAAAATGCGCAAAAATGTTATGTTCAGTAATAGTATAACCTGTTGTAGGTTAAAAATACATAACATAAAAATTTTGCTCCTTTATAACTTGAAATTCTACTGTTCTGAATGAATTATTGTGAATATTTATGAGCCACAACCTGCTTATTCCAAAACAAACTCCTTCAAATACATAGAGATGAGGAGTAAATAACACCCGATGGAATATCGAGAAAAAGATAATAACATGTATTACTGGAAAGCCACGGCTGCTTGTATCCTATTGCTTAGAGTTCGTATTTCCGTATCTTGTCATCCAAAATCTTATGGATTACACTAGTATAGCTTCCCCCGATACTCCTCTATTGACAACCAATGCAGGAAAAAGTATCATCTCCGGAGAGGCCCTACATTCTCTTCCCCCTCCAAAAAAACGTGTATGGATGCAGGTGGTGGGGATTTAGAAGGATTCTTGGTGTCCTCTTCCCAAACAGTGTCCCATTTGGATATGTGGCAAAGCGAAACAAGTAAAAATGATTCTCGTATTCATCAGTGTCAAGCTGATGTTTTGTCTGAAAGTTTGAAATTCTTTTGGGCATTAAGACTTTGGCAAACAATATTTGTTTCCATTGTATTTACGAAAGAATTTATCTGACATTAGAAAAAATCCCTATATGTCCCTGTTTATCTTTCTTCCAAGGGTGTGATAAATTGCGTAAGTACATCGAGATGACGTTCATCACTATACAGTTTCTAGGTCTTGGACATTCAATCTTTAAAAAATAAATTTACTAATATATAAAGTATTTTTATTTTCAAACTATATATTAATAAAACATATGTATTCAAACTTATATGTAAGATATATATTTAACCAGCATTTGTATAAAACATATAAAAAGTATGTAGGGGAGATTGGGATACATGTGAACATGGGGCAGATGTGAACGTTGCAATTTATAAAAAGTTTGTATATATATATCTATATTTTTTTTTTTTTTGAAAAATGTTACCAATGATGACAGCTCTTGTAGAAATATAGAAAAAAAATTTAAGATCTTTCACATTTTGTTTGACCTCCGTAGCCCAAAAAAAAAAAAAAAAAAAAAAAAAAAAAAATCACTTTTTATAGATTTCAAATGTAAAATCTCACTTCCAACTTGCTAAGCGAATAACTTTATTTTTTTTATACAAGTATTTGATTTCTAATGTTTTAACGTACCATAAGAATACTAATAAACATTTTTGATAAAAAATGTTATCTTCAAAAGTTGACAAATGTTAATGATTTGTCAATTTAAGTCTAGTGGTTATGTGGGGGCACTGACAAACAGACTAGTTGGGGGCAGATATGAGCATTGCCCCGATAACAACACCTACATATTTAATAAATCCAATGTTTTCTAATTGTACAATATTTGGCTAAACGGTTCATACAAAATTTTTATGCATTATTAATACAAAAAGTATTATATTAAAGAATTTTGCAAATTTTTCTACTTCATTTCTTTCAAACATGCAATTATGGCTTATTTGCATCACTAAAATAGCTATGTATATGATGCTTTTAAAGGAAATTGATATTAGTAATATTTTAAGAAGTAACAAATTAAAATATATTAATGTATAGATGATTTTTAAGTGAAAAGTACCATAAAATCCCATTTTCAAGCCTCCTTTTTTTTCAAAAGCAAAAGAAGTTCAATTTGTGTGTGTAAGGGGGAGAGGGCATTTAAACGGGATTTTAAAAAAAAAACATTTACAAGCTCTTCTTTATTATTAATTTAGAAGTAAATAAAGCAAATACATGGGTGAGAATGTTTCACATTTCGGCAAGTTTTCGATAAATATTATCTAAGTGCCCCCTCCCTGAAATTTCCCCGTAATAAAAACCGAAAATACTCTAATAAAAACGTAAAAGCTTTATTATGATTATTTTTAATTTACTTGTTTATATTTTGTTCTATTGCAACATTAGTTAATCATCTAATTCTGCCTCCCCCCTCCCCCTTCACCATCTACTTATTTTTATTTTATGATATTGTGCTTAAACATATCATCCAGAAACATAAGAAACTTATACATATTTTTTCTGTATAACGAATTTAATAAATAATGTAACTAATGATTATGACGAGAAACAAATGACAGAATAAAAAACATGTCAAAGAACATTTCTTCCCTGTGTTCACATGTGTTCGCAACTAACTTGCTGTTGGTGAACACGAGAACAATTTTTCGAATTTATAAAACTATTAAAAAAGGTAAGACGAACTATAAATGTTATTTAAAAAGAATTACCTGCATAAAAAGTTATGTTTACTATATTCAGAAGTTTATGTTTATAGAAATAAACACAGTTATGAGAAAAGCTATATTTATGTGAACTTTTGACATATAACGCAGTGTTCCTTATATATGATATTCTCTCATCTAGATTGGAAATTTGATGATTTGTAAAATGTTACATTTTAGAATTTAAAATTAAGGTATACTAGGACTTCAAAAAAAGAAAGTGGCAAAAGGTGAAAAAATATATATGAATACAACTTTTATTCTCCAATAGATGAGTAAAAACTATAGTTTCGAGAGCTTTAACTTAGCAAACCCCATCATCAAGTTTTCGACAATAGGTAATAACAACCTTAACCCAACTTAAAATACTTTCTGCAAGGACACATTTAATTCTTTGATATAAATAAATAATCCGAAATGGATTTTAATGTACTAAACAGCATCCAGTTCTGATACGCGCGAAGCAAAGCAAGTATAATGTTCACCAGTACTTGCTGATGTTTTGTCAAAAAGTCAAACATTCTTTTGGGGCATTGATAGTTAAGAGAATGCTATTCCTGTTTATTGTTGGAAAAAGCATGCAGTTATCGATATCTAACCAAAAATTGACACTTCAGCAAACACCTAACGCAAATAACTATGTTCTTGTAAAATTCTGCTAAGTAATGCTATCTAGTGGTAACTAATTTGTCTTAATTGTTATGACTTATTTTTTCTGTTATTGTTTTATTGAAAAAGATGATGTCAATTACTGGAATTTATAATCCTATTTAAGAACAAGTTGGAAATTACACGTCAAGCGCAGAAAATGAGGTCCGTTCTTACTGTGACTTTATAATATTCAGATCTTTATGTAATAGTATATAGTATAAAAGCCAAAATCTTTTTCGCGTTCCTGTAAATACTATTTGATTTCTATTATGGAGGAAATAACTTATAGTGAATTTCAGTAATGTATATCAATTTCATAAAATTTGAAGTAGATTAATATAATTAAAATGCCTCCCAAACATTGTTTTCTCCCCCGTACCATTATGAAATGGAATAATTTTGTCTGGTTCTATAAATTAATAACAAATATTGTTTGTACAACAGAATGTACAGAATGTACAGAATGTATATTTTAGTATATACTTTATAGATACATAAAAATTTTATTATGTTCGAAAGAAATTAACGAATCGATAGAAAGAAATTATAAAATTGTCAGTAATAATTTTTTAATATACCTCTAATGTACTTTCAAAAACAAACGCAAGTATAAAATGCATTCAAAATTTTATGTTAGTGATTTGAACATCAAAGATCTTTAAAATTTGAGTTACTTTGGGCCCCAGTAACTGTGTTACCTTATTTAATGAAAAATAATCTACCATTGAAAAAAATATTATTATGTGGCCTTGTTTATCTTTTTTCTACGGGTGTGCTCAATTGCCTAAATGCATCGATATAATGGTCAGCATTATAAAGTTTCTACCCCTTGCATATTCATTCTTAAAAAAGTATTTTTTCGAATATATAACATAGTTTCTTTTAAAACTATATAAGGGTTCGTAAGGGTACCGTTACTTTACAGGTGAAATATCAGTTTTTTGTTGTAATAAAATAAATTAGTTGAAACACGCAAAATTTCACCTTATTTAAGCAGAATATTTGCTATATTAAAATAGTGATATAGAAGAATTTCCTATAATGGGAATTCAAGGGCCCGCACGAGCGCTGATTCATGTATAAACCATGGATATTCAAATTATGTTTATTATAATTCCTCTCATCTATAGAGGAAATGTGTTGATTTTTTTAAATGTTACATAAATATGTTAACAAACCGAGATTAATAATAAAGTATATTGATGATGAAAAGTATTTAGAAGAAAATATTTTTACCAAATGTTGCCTATAAACACAAGACTGTACTTTTTAGAGAAATTACGTAGCAGCTCTCACTATGAGGTATTCAGTAGCAGAGAGTAGTTATCTAGTCTGCAAGAAGACATTTCATTGATGTAAATATGGGACTGAAAAGTATCTTAACGTCATTATCTTCATTACTTTACCTTTCAGATATGTGATAAATCAATAATAATAGTAATAGTAGTAATAATAATAATCGTGGGCACAAAAGTCAAGCTGATGTTCTGGGAGTCCGAAATTCTTTTTTGTGTAAAGACGTTTGCAAAAAGTATCAGTTTCTATTACATTTATTGTAACATGTATCTGTTATGGAAAATAATCATTATAACTTTCTAGTTATCTGGTATCTTCCATGGATGGAATAAAATGGGTAAACAGTCGCGAAGAAAAAAATCAAATATCCTTATCTAAAATCTGCAACTACTTACAAAAGATGTAAGGTATTTCAGTACCAAACAGTTGGAAATAAATCCTACATTTAAATGATGGTAATAAAATTTGCAGAGACGACTTCTATAAATGAAAATCAGGATTTTTTTTATTTAAATGGCAACACCCAATTTTCATAATGCATTTAAATCTTATGCTCAGACTATGCTTTAAAATAAAATCCAGTCATTTGGATTATACATTTTTAAATTATAAACATTCAGAGTTTAGAGCTGCTAATATTAAATTACATTTTTACTTTTTTTTTAATATCTCGTGAATTTATAATACTAATGTGATATTTTTGTGTGGTTATAATGGTAAAATATAAATAAATTTAATTTGTAATTTAAAAATTTTATGATAGTTATAGTGAAATAAATATGCGAAAAAAAAATTGAATTGCAACTTGTAATTTGTTTGTAGATTATTTTTTCCTTCGAAGTGGTTTCCGAATTATGGTTTAAAAATGTCAGATTAATGGCTAAATGATCTGTATAACTTATTAAAACATATTTTATCATTTTACTGAAACATGTGGGTTGCCAATAGTGGAAACATACTAAAACAGTAAAATAGTCACATTGGCAGTAAAAAATAAATTAATAGATATAAATTAATCATCCTATAGTATTTCCATAATCAACTACCGAACTTTTATTGAACTATGTTTGAACGCAACCTCTTAAATTTGTTCTTTTAAAAATAAATAATTGCACTGAAACTAATTTTACGAATTTTATGAAATATTTTTAGCCTAATTGTAGATACGGAACAAGTTATTGTTGAACTTGTGTATTGCTAAGGAAAAGAACAAAGTTTGGGTTCGTTTTGCTACCCAGACAATCCCCTTAGCAAATTAGATCTCTATCTCTCTAATCAGTATTTATTTTTCTTTTATGTAATAATTTGTTACAGAGTTAGCAAATGATGTGTAGCATTTTTTTCGCGACTGCACATCGAAATAGCTTTCATCATTATTCAGTTTCTAACTCTCTGTGAAGTGAAGAACGGTGAATCTTAAATAAAAAGTTGCTAATTAAAAAAAATAATTATAGATTATGGATATAAAATCGGAAATAATATCATTAAATGGAGATGAAAAATATGTCGAACAATGCTTTTTTTTCCCATAATGATAAAATAAAATTATTTCGAAATAAAATTTGTGATACTGAGGGAAAAAGTATCAATTCACTTGCTGGAAATTTTTTTTATATTAATGATACTTTCACCAGTCAGTATGATTGAGTTGAAAATGTTAAAGTGAATATGTATGAGGACCTCAGAAGCCAAGGGGTACAGGTGACGAAAATTCGATTTGAGTTAATTCAGTTCAAAGATAATTGACGTTAATATTTGAATATCAGTAATAATTGACTGAATTGAAGTAGAAAATTGCTACTTGCTTCATTATGGTCTTTGAACTCTTATTTCAATAACTGTAAAAAAAGTAACATTTTCTTAAAATTTATAATTAATCAGCATTGTTTTTTATTCGACAAAAGTTGTTTATCTCTAGAACGCAGCACGTAATTAGAAAATCACATTTTTTTCTTTTACCTGAAAAGAAAAAAGTATATTTACAGGTCGTCTGTGCAATTAGTTGATTTTTTTCGATTTTGTCACTTATACCTCTTGGCTTCTGCGGGCCTCAATTATTCATCGGTTTAGGGAGTTCAATTAAATGCGGTGAATTCTTTTCAGCTATCAAGGTGACAGACCAAGTACTTTAGCCAATAATATTATCAGAGTAAAATGTGTCACTTGGCCGGTCGATTCAGGTAGCTCAATAGACCTTATCAGTGATGACGTTACAAATAACTCCACTCCATATATCAGCCGAAAATGCGTTCCAAACAAACAACAGAGCCCAGAAAAAGATAGAAATGAAATGTGTTGTATAGGCATAAAGCTACAATTGCAATCGTGAAATAGTTAAAAAAATGTCACCATTCGGCCAAACAATTGTGGCTCGATATGGAAACTTCTCCTAGTTCAGTAAATCCTGTCCTAGTTACACGTTCTTGTCCTTTTTTTTTTAATGATGATATTGCAAGTAGTTTTAACGGTATTGTGCATCCCTAAAACACTCTGAACTCAATGTGTTTGTTTAGAACGTATTTGTGGCTGATATGTGGAGTTGAGTTTTCTATGATGTCACACTGACAGTCCGTAGGCAGTTACTTCTCAATTAAATCCTAAGGTCTTGCATTCGGCATAGACACTTATTCTCTCAGTTGTGAAAATATCACTTCGAGTGATATCTTTACCATCAGTAACGACGAATTAAAATATACAGGGTGATTCAGCTCGTCGGTGACAAACTTTAAGGATCGATAGAGCACACCTAGACGAACATTTTTGAATAGGGAATGTAGGGTCCCTGACGCGATGGTAAGGCGCTAGGCGCTTTCGAAAATTTGGGTGCCGAAATTCGAAACGTCATAAAAACTAGGGAAATGGTTAGATTTTCTTGCTTGTTGCGTCGAAATGATTCTGTTTGTTTAGACTTTCTTCAGTACCAATTTGATAAGCGTATCTCTTAAAACATGGATAGGGGGCGCTGCAGACTTTGGAGAGCTAGACAACAACTTTAAGCCCGTTATTTTGATAATTTAACACATGCTCGCCAAAGTTTATACTCTAACTTAAAGTTTGAACCCAAAAGTAGAGCCCTGCAAAAAGCGTAAGAGCCGGAATAAAATGTCAAAGTACAGGGTGGTCGAAACTCGAAGGCTCCTAAGAGATAAACAAACATATTTCTTGACTTATGGCATGCATTTTCATGATTCTGTTTGCTGGGGCTCTCTGAAACTCAGTTGAACGGTACAAAAAGAAACATCGATAGGGGGCGCTTTGGGCAAAAAACATAATTCGTTGACATTTCGGACGCTAACTGGAAACGGGGCGCTACGATCAGTTAGAAACAAAACAAGAGAGTAATTTACTTATCATAAGAAGCTATTAAAACTGCAGTTTGTGTGTTTTTTTTTAACAAACATAGCTGGTTTCAATCATGCACAATGCGCGCAATAAAATTTACATAAGGTGCTTTTTGCTGATTTATGCAAAAGATATCGTACCATATCGATATGCAAAAGATACGTAATGCGTAGACGACAACGCGAGATGACGTAGTTGTATGCGCAGACACGTCTTTTGAACGTGCGGTACCTACTTAAGCTTCGGGTTACTTGTCTGCAGATCGGTAGTAGGATGGAACGGTACACAAACTCTGAATTGGCTGACATGCATTTGGCGTATGGCGCTGCTGGTTGTAATGGACGAGCCGCTCAGCGGTTGTACGCCGAGCGTTACCCCAACAGGCAAATCCCCTGCCATGCCTTCTTCGCTCGAGTACACCAGAGGTTGTCCACAACGGGATCTTTCGACGGAGGCAGGCCTGAACGGGAGCGATCAGTGAGCACCCCCGACAACGAAGAGGCTGTGCTTAACCTAGTTGAGGACAACCCAGGTCTTAGCACGAGAGATATCGCCAGACATGTTGGCATTTCGCAAGCAACTGCGTGGCGCATCTTACGTTCCCGGAATCTGCACCCCTACCACATCCAGCGGGTGCAGTTGCTCAGAGAGCAGGATTTTGGCCCTCGAGTGGAATTCTCAAGATGGTACTTGGCGATGAGATCCAGGGATCCTCGTTTTGTAAACAGCATTTTGTTTACGGACGAGTCCACCTTCAGCCGGGAGGGAATGTGGAACGCCCACAACAGTCATGTGTGGTGTAATGAAAATCCACATGAAACCAGAAGCCGAGCAGCCCAGGAGCGTTTCTCAGTAAATGTGTGGGTCGGCATTCTGGGGGATTGCCTCATTGGCCCTTATTTGTTACCTGAACGGCTGACAGGTGGAAATTACCTGATTTTCCTGGATCAAGTGCTGCCGCAGCTTCTGGAGGAGGCGCACGTACCCGAAGGTTCGCGTCGCCAGATGTGGTTCCAGCACGATGGAGCTCCGGCCCATTACACGAACGACGTGCGTCTCCATCTAAACGCAAGGTATGGCCAGCGGTGGATCGGGCGTGGGGGTCCAGTTCACTGGCCTGCCCGATCACCAGACCTCACCTGCTTGGATTTCTTCCTTTGGGGTTACCTGAAGGCCGAGGTATACCATACACCTGTCAGCAGTGCTGAAGAACTTGTGGCGCGCATTGTGGCAGCTGCAGGGCAGATCAGAGATACTCCTGGCATTGTTGGAAACACACACTCCTCAATGCGACGGAGGTGCGAAGCCTGCATCATGGCCCAAGGTCGAAATTTCGAGCATCTTCTGTAGTGTTATTTTTTGTAAATAAATTTCCAGTATCATTGATGTTTTTGGTCTAAATTTATTCAGAAGTGTTGAGCAGAGGTAGAAAATGTGTTTTCATTATTACTAACTGATCGTAGCGCCCCGTTTCCAGTTAGCGTCCGAAATGTCAACGAATTATGTTTTTTGCCCAAAGCGCCCCCTATCGATGTTTCTTTTTGTACCGTTCAACTGAGTTTCAGAGAGCCCCAGCAAACAGAATCATGAAAATGCATGCCATAAGTCAAGAAATCTGTTTGTTTATCTCTTAGGAGCCTTCGAGTTTCGACCACCCTGTACTTTGACATTTTATTCCGGCTCTTACGCTTTTTGCAGGGCTCTACTTTTGGGTTCAAACTTTAAGTTAGAGTATAAACTTTGGCAAGCATGTGTTAAATTATCAAAATAACGGGCTTAAAGTTGTTGTCTAGCTCTCCAAAGTCTGCAGCGCCCCCTATCCATGTTTTAAGAGATACGCTTATCAAATTGGTACTGAAGAAAGTCTAAACAAACAGAATCATTTCGACGCAACAAGCAAGAAAATCTAACCATTTCCCTAGTTTTTATGACGTTTCGAATTTCGGCACCCAAATTTTCGAAAGCGCCTAGCGCCTTACCATCGCGTCAGGGACCCTACATTCCCTATTCAAAAATGTTCGTCTAGGTGTGCTCTATCGATCCTTAAAGTTTGTCACCGACGAGCTGAATCACCCTGTATAAATGATAACAATCATTACTCATTTGAATTACTGATTTATAACATATTTATATATTTTTAAATAATATTAAAGCAAAAAGGTGCTCTTAATATGGAGAAAAATATTTTATTCCACATGGATATAATGTAACAAATGTCACCTAAATAGAAATTGTTCATATTTTTCAAGATGTAATAATGTAGAGTTTGATATTCATTTGAAATTAGGTATAACTTAAGGAGGTTCAGAATACATTTTAAAACAATTTTTATTTATTGAGTAAAAATTATGAATTTCTTAGTGATGATTAACCATATTATTTGTAAACAAAATCACATGATAAAACTTCTCATAATTTTATTTAAAAAATAAAAAACTATTATTAAAAAAGTGGAGTAATTGTTATAACTCAAAACATTATATGTAGAATTTGCATTTTTTTTTTTTTTTTACATTTAAATAAACAGGAAGACCTAACTTTTAATTTATATTCTGTATTTTTAAAAATATTAATTTTAAAATTAAAAATATTTAAATTAAAAATTTGAAAAAAATACGTCATTTTTTTCAAATTCTTTTTACTTATTTTATTTAACTTATTTTTTTAAAAATCATATTTTCAAAAGTATTTTTTTTTAATTTGCTGAATCCAAATTAAATTAAAACAATCAAAACAATAAAAAAAGAGATGTCCCTATTTTCAAGCATTTAACTGTAACAGTTCTGGAGTTATAACACTTTAAATCTGAGAAATGGTGAAAAAACCCATCATGAAGAAAAATGCATTTTCACAAGAAATTGTTTCCATGACAATCATTCTTTGAAAGCTAGGTTTTAAAAACAAACCAAATGGGGTAAAAAAAAATTTCCTCCTCTAATTGATATCAAAATATGATATACACGTCATTATATATATAAAAAACTGAGAAATTTTAGCGCAATACATTTGATTTCGAAAATTTGTAAATTTTATGTGTCCCGGACGCCATTAAAGAAATAAAAAATAAAAGTTGTCCTTTTCGCTAGCACTTCTAAAATATTTGATCAATATATATGGTTCAGCTTTATTTCCATTGTATTTTTTCGAATTTTTTATCACCCACTAGTGGGAAAAAAACTTGCATGTCCCTGTTTATCTTTCCTCCAGGTTGTTGACGAATTGCGTGAGTACATCGAGATGACGTTTATCATTATAAAATTTCCAGACTTTATACATTAATCTTGAGCAAGAATGCTAAATAAAAAATTGGTATTGTTTAAAGTTTATTTATTTTCAAAATAATCTTATGTTTAAACAGAATTGTGATTTTATAATATTTTATACATTAGACGTTAATTTTATATAGGGATTATAATTTCTTTTCTAGGGAAGAAAAATAAACTGCTAATGGAAATTTTTGGAAAAGATCGAGTTTAGCATTAGATTGCATTTCAGGATTTTCCTGTTTAGAAATACCGAAATTATACCAGAAATTTTAAATAGAAATTTTTGTTTAACCGGTCCCCTGATTTGCCCGTACGTCATACGGGCGTCCATATTTCAATCATGATTTATTATTCTCACAAGTAAATTTTTATTGCATATATTATATTATTTATCTGAGCATTTTTCTGATTCAATTAGAAAAAAATTTCTGTTTTGAAAAACCGATGATAAAATATTAAAAAATCTATAAAAGACATGAAAAAAATAGACATTATTTGAAAGATTTTTTTAAAAATATTGATTAGTTAAGTGGTTAATTTAATGAACTATAATCCATTAGTATGTATGTAAAAATTCTCCTTTCAGAGTTTCCGATTAAAAAATGAACATTTAAATTAGACGTACATACGTCGTTTAAACAGTCAAATAAACATATTAATAGGGTTTTTTCGTAGATATGCAACATTTATTACTGCAAATATGCAAAAATTTCGTATGTATGAAGCATAATCCGAGAAACATTGTCCCTAAAAGGAAAGAAATTTAAAGAAATAAAATGCGCATATTACAATTTCAGGACATAACTACGTAGGGTAAATCCGAGTTAGATACCCCATCAAGCTATTTGTCCCAGTCACTATGTTTCAGTTATTGGACATTCTTCTACAGTTGATAGTTATGAAAGACGTATGTATGAATCTTTGTATGTGAAAGTGATTTATTTCTTCAAATAAAAGTTATATTCATCAAAAATGAAAGTTTGGCTTTTAATGTATGTTCTTTTAAAATAGAGATAGTAGTAAATGAAATAAAACGTATGAGAAATTTTTCGTAAAGGCAAATTTTGGAATAATACACTTTGTTTAATTCACCATAAAATAAAAAACAATGTTGTTCATCTTTGACCTTGTACCTTCAAGGACACGCGTCTGCTTCAGCTGACGACAAGCTTTTATTTTCTTCTATCAAATTGTATTAGTTTAATTGTTATTTATCACCAATTTATTCCGTGTTCTTTCGCTTTAGCAAATGTTCTTGAAACAGGTATCCAAGAATGTTTTAGTTTATAGGCTGCAGATATGTATCTTTTTACTTTCAGACTTACAGACTGGAGCATTCGGATCAAGCAGGGGGTCTATCCCTCACAGATGGCTCCAAATCAACTATTGGGCCAATCAATTAGGGCCCAAAAAATTAGGTTGGGGTATTAACAGGGCAACTATCTTTCATTTACCCCATTATTAACATTAACGTACATGCCGACACATGCCAACACTGCCGGCTGCTGATCGATAGAGTGCCGAATGATATCTGTTTGCCGGTTTGATGAATTTCTGCCAATTATCGATAAGCAAATTGGCGAGGGGAGTCGAACTATATGCGAGTCAATTAAAAAAAGCCAAAACAAAAACTACGAATTTCAACTACTGCAAAATTTCGACATTTTATGTGTATTAACCATAAAATAATTTGTAAAATATACACATAATCATAATTCATCACTTAAAAGATCTCTGTTTTCTTTTGTTTGCTTTGTTTACTTAGGGCGTTTTCGAATTGAAAAGTGAAATCTTTTGTTTTAATTTGTGCAAAACTCAAATAAAAATTTAGAGTGTTGACTTATACGCGGATGTTTGATTTTTGATTTATAGAATAAATAGTATTAACATTTTTTTGCCGAATTTCTAATATAAAATTAGGGGGGTCGATTTATACGTGTACATGTACAGTATATATTTTTAGGTGTTCCAGTAAAAACACACACATGCACATACATATATATATACAATCAATGAGACGACTATTTTTATATAATAATGTAGTTGTGTGTTGCTTAAAACTATTTTAATATTTCGTGACGATTGGTAATTTTTTACAAAATATAAAGGCTATAAAATAAAACAAGTCACTAAAACAGACATAGGTATTATTTTTACATGATGTTTTTATTTCAACGAGCCATTTGCAGACATTAACTATACCTACAAAGAATATATGAAAAAAGAGTTATTCACTGAAAAAATTCGCATAGATATACATAAAAAATGCAAACGAAATTTATAATATCTTTTCTTAAAAATAGCTTAATAAAGCAGACTTTATTTGTAAATGTAAAAATGTATTTGTAATGTTTTTTATTTCACTTGCGCTTAATTCTTTACTCATTTATAGATTAATGAAATGATTTTAAAGTCTTGTTCTAAAATTTTTTATAGAAAATATAACTACTATTAAGCCACAAATTGAATATTAAAATATAAGCACAATACATAAACATTTATGGATAATAAAAGCAGGAATCAATAATTAAAGAAAACATAGTTCTTTCTAAGTTTTATAAGGTATTCACGTATATCCTGTTTAAATAAGTTTATATATGTTTAAATAAATACACTTCATAAAAACATTGATGATTGAGCAAATGATTATACACAAACATTTTTTAATGGAAAAATTGATTTATTGATTTATTTTTAATAACTAAAATTTTTTATTATAAACTGAAATGATGTTACTGTTATTAATATACTTTTAAAAACATGGTTGCTTAGTTTTCAATTTACAGTTTTTACAATTTCCAATAAAATATTCTTTCTAGAACTAATCATTCTTCTAGCTTTTAAAAGTAACATTAATTTATACAATATATTATTTAACATGTTTATTAAATTAAATCGGAAATTTCATAAACGTTATAACCACTTTAAAAAAAATACCTTTTCGTCTGAATTAATATTTATTTATTATATTACGTTCCATGAAAATTTTTATTTTGCCCACTAAGTTACTATGACAGAAAAACAACGATATCAACGATTGTTTCAAAATGGTTCATTGCTGCAACATTGATTGATCCTCTGTTCTAACGAGAAATAAAAACTACAATTAATTAAGGTACATTTATAAATTTTTTATATGAATGTCGGAAATAAGCGCCAAGGATACTTGATGGACCCATAAACAAATATTAACAATTATAAGTAGATAAGGTAGAAGAATGTCCAGTGATGAAGTGAATGATTCATTGAGGCAATCCATAAAATCGATTTCCAGCTTATTACCTTGACGTATAAGGGAGGTAGTTTTTGTAAGAGATTTCCACACTTGAGGTACTATATTGACTCGCACTTAACTCATGGTCTATAAACGATTCACCCTATCACACGCAAAAGGTTTTAATTGATTTATTGGGAGCCATTCTTAAAAGGAGTTGTTTATTCGAAAGCCATAAATGTTAAAATGTGCATTTATGTTGAGCGAAAAAATATATAAAACGTATTACATTTCGTTTCTATTCGTTACAAATACATTCGCAGTAAAGAACTGAGTAAAATAATAAAATGTGCTTTACGCTGAGGTATCACAAAGATTCAGTTACAGATTCAATTATTTTTACATTATATTTGCACCATTATTTTTAAAAAGTGCATTTCGTATAATATTTCTCTTGCAATTGTACACAAAGCGTGTGTAAAACATTTTTTTTTTTGAAAATTTGATGCGAGGTAGCACTGAAAAATATTCCCCTTTAATTGAACTCTGCGATACCCGCAAATATTTCAGAATTAAAACTTATATTAAGATATTCATTATATCTGAAAATTCATAAATACATTTATAAGCGATATTTTAAAAAAATGTATCAATACAATAAAACAATATGTACTGTGTAAAAACTAGAAGATAATAAAGCTTGACAGATAATAACACGAGGCTCTACAGAGGCGTAACTGTAGCATTCCCTCAGATATTATCTCTTTTACTAGCTATGTCGTGACATGGACAGATTCGTGACAAACTGAAATATCTCATTCAGTTTATAATTAGATAATAATTCGCACGAGGATCCTACGGTGACTGCTCATTAAATTTACATGACACTTGACATAAACTTCTGTACTCGCCTTCTTTGGATTATATAATATATATTCATTACAGTATAAAATAGAAAGCAACTAAAAACTCTGTAAAATGTTTCACGATCGAAGAGAAGAGTTTAGATAATAGCTCCTCAAGTTAATCCAACATCATTATGACGTTACAATAAGTCACAGTGACAAAACATGACAAAAAGAAAATTTCTGTATTTTGTCCCGTTATTACAGAGCAAATAAAGTGTCTTAAATTCAGACACATATGTGTCAGAAAAAGTAATTCAGAGTACGAAATTTCAGACATCAGAGGTGCCTGAAATTATTTAAAATTACTTGAGTGTCTTCTATGGTATTTGTATAAATAGCCGGAGAAAAATTTATGAATAATTACCTTATGTCTCAAATAAGACATTTAGAAATTCAGATGCTATATTTTTATCCCATGTGTAACGACTGTAATATACGACTGTATCACCACATATACCAAAACTATTACAGAATAATTCTTAAAAGATGAAAATTCTGTCAAAAATGCCTTTTTTGGAATCAAAATTCCGGATGATAGAGAAAAAACTAGTAAAATAAAGTAAAAAGTCTTGTCACGTGATCAAATCGTTTGTAACTCAATAATTTTATTTATAAAAAGATGGAAAATTAATTTAAATTACAAATCAATCAGTGGAGC
The DNA here is from genome assembly GCA_964019185.1 of Maratus speculifer. NCBI lineage: Eukaryota > Metazoa > Arthropoda > Arachnida > Araneae > Salticidae > Maratus > Maratus speculifer. The sequence continues at coordinate 217,223,366 of OZ025299.1, read as the reverse complement.
AGTGAACTTCAGAACAATCTCAAAGATATTTTACATTTACAAATATATACACACACACACACACACACATATATATATATAAATATATATATATATATATATATATACAGGGTGATTAAAAAAAGATGGGGAAAATTTTAAGGGGTAATAGTATAAATCAAGACAAACAATACTAAATAGGAAACCAAGGGTCCCAAGCGTTTTCCAAAGGAGATAGCCGCCATTGAAGTTTAGAGTCCAAAATTTCAAATAAACATAAAAAACGGAAAAATTGCTCGATTGATTTGCGGCTTTCACTAAAACTATTCTTTATGTTGGTATTTTCTTGAAAATAGATTATAAAGATAAATTCCGAAAAATATCGATAGAGGGCGGATTTTGGAGTAACAAACAATTGTTTTTTGCCGTTATTTTTTGCATCTCATTAAATGGTTTCACAAGCTTAGACTTATACTTAAATTTTGAGCTCAAAATCTGAATAGTTGGGAGTGGTTAAGTAGCGCAAACTGAACTGTGTTCAGAAGGTTCAAATTCAAATGATTGTAAAAAACGGAAAAATTGGTCGATTGATTTGCGGTTTTCACACTAAAACTATTCTTTATGTTGGTATTTTATTGAAAATAACTTATAAAGCTAAATTAAAAAAAATGGCGATAGAGGGCGCTTTATACTTTGGAGTTACGAAAAACAAATTTTCTGTTATTATTTGCATCTTGTTAATTTTTTTTTAGAAGCTTATACATAAACTTAAATTTTGCGCAAAAAATCTGAATTATTGGGAGTGGTTAAGTAGAGCAAACTGAACTGTGTTCAATGGGGGCGGGGACGTTCAAATTTCAAGTTATCATAAAAAATGGGAAAAAATGGTACACTTGTTTCCGGTTTTCGCTAAAACTATTCTTTATGTCACTATTTCGTTAAAAATAAATTTTAAAGATGATTTTTTTAATTTTTCGTTTGAGGGTGCCCTTAACTTTAGAGTAACCAAAAACTATTTTTAAACGTTATTTTTTCTATCTAATTAAATGCTTGCAAATGCTTAGACTTAAATTTTGAGCTCAAATTCTGAATAGCTGGGAGGGGATAAGAAGGGCAAACTGAACTGTGTTCATAAGTTGAAATGTTACTCTCCCCACACCTCGAACACAGTTCAAATTTGCGCTACATAATTATTCACAACGATTCAGATTTTGAGCTCAAAATTTAACTATAAGCTTTTACAAGATACAAGATACAAAAAATACCAGTTAAAAATAGTTGTTGATTACTCTAAAGTTTCAGGCACCCTCTAACGGATTTTTTTGAAATTTACCTTTAAAATTTATTTTCAAGGAAATACTGGCGTAAAGGATAGTTTTGGCGAAAACCGTAAACGAATCTGCCGTTTTTTCCGTTTTTTATGATAACTTGAAATTTGAACCTCCTCACCCCCATTGAACGCAGTTCAGTTTGCTCTACTTAAACACTCCCAACGATTCAGATTTTTTGCGAAAAATTTAAGTTTATGTCTAAGCTTCTAAAAAAAATTAACGAGATGCAAATAATGACGGTAAAAAATAGTTTTTATTAATTCCAAAGTGTAAAGCGCCCTCTATCGCCTTTTTTTAAAATTTAGCTTTATAAATTATTTTCAATAAAATACCGACATAAAGAATAGTTTTAGTGAAAACCGCAAATCAATCGACCAATTTTTCCGTTCTTTATAATCATTTGAAATTTGAACCCTCTGAACACAGTTAATTTGCGTTACTTAACCACTCCCAACTATTTAGATTTTGAGCTCAAAATTTAAGTTTAAGTCTAAGCAGGTGAAATCATTTAATGAGATGCAAAAAATAACGGCAGAAAACAGTTGTTCGCTACTCCAAAATCTAAAGCGCCCTCTATCGACATTTTCGGAATTTATCTTTATAATTTATTTTCAAGGAAATACCAACATAAAGAATAGTTTTAGTGAAAACCGCAAATCAATCGACCAATTTTTCCACTTTTTATGTTTATTTGAAATTTTGGACCCTAAACTTTAATGGCGGCTATCTCCTTTGGAAAACGCTTGGGACCCTTGATTTCCTATTTAATATTGTTTGTCTTGATGTACACTATTACCCCTTAAAAGTTTTCCCACCTTTTTTGAATTACCCTGTATACAGGGTGTGTATACCCTATATGGTAGCGATGATTGACACGTTTGAAATGTTTTAAATTGAGACGTCTGTAAAAACTTCATACTTTTTAAAGTATCCCAATATTGATTATGACACTTTAAAAAGTAATAAGATTTTGTAGATTAAAGTGTCCCAATATTGATTAAAACTTAATACTTTTTAAAGTGTCCCACTATTGATTATGCCATTAAAGACAAGTAATGTGTCTGTATCAGACATTTCAGTTTACGGTGACTCTCGAACAACAGTTATTTCATGATAAAAACGGAATCAGCACTAAAAATATTTCAGTCAGTCTGTAGGAAATCAGTTTGACGTCACAATTGTCGGAACTGGCCTCAATAATAGCAGCAAATAAAATGTGACTGATTTTGTTTCGTCATAGTATGACTATCAGTTGACTATCATTTCAAGTATCTAATGCAAAATAACCATGACGGATTTTTTAATCAGTTGCTCAGATTTGACTTTAAACTCAATGTGCATTTTAAAGTGACTATGGTATGTAAAGTTAAAAAAATCCACTAATGGTTATAGTCAAACAATTGGAAAAAATTATTGATTCTTTTATTTCGCTATTTTATGAACTTTTAGTGGCCTCACATGCCGATGCTTATCAGATGATATTTCTTCACATTATCACACAAAAACATTTCCAGACTCCACTATGAAATTACCGCAACTGACTTATTAGTTATTCGCACAAAGCGGAACATATGAATTTCTTAGTGCGATAGATATGACTCCATTTCCCATCTGATTCATATAATAATAATCTAAAAAACAAGAGCTGCATTTTGGTAAATGTGCTGCACATTTTGAACACTTTTATGTCACACTGTATTAATGGGGTTGCACGTTATTGTTGTAAGCTGTATCGGCACTTTGTAAAACCACTCCGTAAAATGCGGTTTTGTGTGAAACTTTTTTTTGTAAACTATTGTATATAGTATGAAATTAGTATACAACGTCGTAAAGAAAAAAATATTTCAATTAAAGTTTGTTATATATAAACTCCATTAATATGATTGAAACTTTTAGAGAGAATTGTGTATTACAGGAAATCGTGTAAATTGTGTAAAAGATATTTTACACAATTTCTATGCGAATTTCTTCTGTAAAAATAAATAAAAATAAGACAATTTAAAAGCTCTAAAAAATGTACATGGCATATGTAGATAATTATGTATATCAAAGTTTTTATTTCTAAACTTACGATATTAAACATAAAATTACAGTTTCTCATAATAAAATACATAAAAAATAATATAGAAACAATAATTTACTTCCATAAAAACGAAAAGTCTATTCTATTTACATGAAATTAATATTAATTCATTTTCATTTTGTACATGCAACCAAATTATGTAATAAATATTCACTCATTGAAGTCAAGTGTGGCAAATAGCCGCGCAAGCCTTGTATACATGATTCTATATTTATATTATATTCGCACCATTAATTTTTAAAAGCACATTTTTTTATAAAATTTTTCTTGCACATGTTATCAAAGCGAACGTCAGCCCCATATTTTTCATTTCCAGAAATCATGTTAAATTGACTGCAGATGTTTATGGTTTGAAAAATATCTAGAATGACGGAATACTAAACACGTTGCAGCATAAAAATACTACTATATATATACCTTGGGATTTACTAAAAGTTATGGAAATACTCAAAAACCCTAAAACTATCAAAGGGTTAAAGAAAGTGGTGTCAATTCAATAAATTCCTAAAAGAGATGAATGTGCTTGAGAGAAATACAGTCAATCAGGGTAACTTTGGGCCTGAGAGATATAAAAGTGTAAATCTGCTACATCACTTTATTTAAAGGCAAAATGTTGTTCTCAAAATATAGATAGCAGCAGTAGTGTGAGTTTTGAAACTCATTGGAAATAATTTGTCAAGATTCCACCGTAGCAGAATGTATCAATCTTCCGTAAAGGTGGAGCAAACTTACCCTGATTTGGTACAAAGTTACTGTGATATATTGTACTTTGACCAATAAGGATTAGGTTAATTTATCGATCCCGATTAATGCTAAAGTAAGTTTTAAGAAAAGATAGATCTGAAAAGGCAGTGTTTGTGCTTTAAGGCAGCAGTTTATTGTAACCAACTTTAAGCTAATCCATTTTCTCAATTATGTCAAATCCTGATCCAAATATTGTATTTGTTTCTTACCCGAAAACGATAAAACCTTAAACCGATGCAGAACTGTAATTCTAAATTTATGTTCAATTTCAATTTTTCCAATATTCCTCATTCTTAAGCGTAATCGACATCGATATATAAATAAATTTACATGTCCCTCCAAAACAAATCCATGCAAGGTACGACGAATACATGAAATGGCATTTTGCACTTTTTAAACACTTACTTGAAAAGCCTCGACATGCAATGAAATTTTTCAAAAATTAAAGCCTGTAAAATAAAATAAATTTATAATTTAAAAAACCGACAGACATATATGTCAATTTTAAATTTCAATGAAATTGAAACGGAACAAAAAATAACATTAGAATTGTAATATCCATTCAAAAGTTATACCTCGATATGCATAAAAAAGCATAGAAAAGAATTTACAACGTTCTTTGGTGGAAGTAAATAAAAAACGAAAATATCAATAAGCGTGTGAACTCAAGATAAAAATAACTATTCCATTTTCCTTTTTAAAATTACATTTTTACAAGTAATTTTTTACTGTCGTGTATATTTTTCAGGGTTAAATTTTTCTATTTAATTTTTCACGGAAAAATGTTCACGCATCAGTTTTTTCCTACTTTATTTAGTTCGCACGTTAAAATGGGCGTGCATTTTATTTATTTATTTTTATTATTTAAAACAAAAAGGTTTTCAATGGAGTTAAATTTTGAACGAGTTTTAATTCTTTTTCTTGCATAGTCTAAAATTTAAGAATAAGGTGTTGAAAAAGAATTGGAAAAAGTGTTATAAACCTCCTTTTAAACCATGAGAATTTATCAAGTAACATTTAATCATTTAAGGGAGATAAAAAGAATTGTTCATCACAGCGTATAATCTCTTCAAAATACTCTTGAACTCAATTAATCTCATAAACCGCTTTCAGTTTTGCTTTTCAAGCACTATTAAAAATGTTTAAGCTGTGATAAGTGAAAAATATATTTTAAACGTCTAGACATCCTTTTTAAAAGTATTTTATCACTGTGCTTGTTGTTTGCTAGGTATATTGTTAAATGCGTCTATATATATACGATCAGATTTTATCTTAAATTGACTATAAATTAATTAATCATATATAATTTAATCGTTTATACAGACTGGGTAAAAAGTCATTGACACATTTTAAAATTTAATAAAAAACAAAGTATTTGATTTACGTGATTGCGATTTAGACGGAAATGCGTCCCCTGGCCCGAAATTCATGTTCTATTCATTTAAAAATATATTTAGTTCTAAATTTTTATTGTGCTACACATTCAAATTTATAAAAAAAGTATTATTTCAGATAATTCATATGTAAAATTCAAAATAACCAGTTAAATACCATTTATGTAGACTGTGCTATGAAATTTCAATCTACGGATTGGAGTTTAAGTACAATTTGGAAATAAACTGAAACATGAAAGAGCACACTTTTTAAAATATTATAGTAAATTTTACAAAAAAATTTATCCGTTACTTTTTTATTTTGGGATGCTGTCTGTAGATTTAGAGAAATAAAGCCATCTACGAGTTAGAAGTAAACTTTTGTTCACAGAAAATTAACGATCATAATGCAACTTTATAGGAAAAATATTTGTCATTTTATTGGATTTCGAAATCTCTTAAGGAGTTTTAGAAACCATAATTTTAGTAAAATACAAAGCTGTATTTCTAAACGGCATTTGATTAACAGCAGGCAAACATCCACCATTAAATAAATGTAGATTATTATTATTTTTTTTTATAGAAGAAATTTTGAATGAATAGGGAGTTCAGATAAGGCAAAAAAATTTCATTAAAATCTACTAGTGGAAGTTTGCATCGTTGATAGTAAAGCCCTGATTAAAAAAAAATACATAAACAATTTTGTTATAATGTTTTAATACAGCTTATTAAAAAACAATCACAGGCTCGTAGCAGTGGTGATATACGTCACATACAATTTTTGTACAGGGAACCAGATACCAAATCAATTTATCGAGTCCTATATGTGTCGCATGTGAAAACTAGCACGGAATTCTGTTTATAGCTTTCAGAATAATTAAGATGTAGAACAGACTAACTCTTTTTTGTGTTTAAAATGAGATAACATCACGGAAAGTGTTGGATTTACCTGTAATTTCTCCACTAACAGTGTATGTATGTTATCTGCTACTTTTCAACATATACAGTTACAGATTATTTTTTTTTCCGAAATTTTTTTTAGTTTACAGGTATGTATAGATATCGTTCCTTTGTTTTCAGTGGTTGCGATACAAATTATCTATGTAATTATTGTCTTTTTTTGGTTTTAATGTTATATTCATCATTCATGTATATTTGTCTTTAATGTAAAATCGATAATTTTGAAAATTGTCTAGATGTGACTTGCAACTTTATTTGTCTTCACTATTTATAAATAGCCAATTTTGCACGGTATAAAAGCAGGTTTCTACGATTTAATGAGATTTACCTTACTATCCAGAAAAAAAGCGGAGAATTTAAACTTTGCCACAATTCAATAATATTAAACTTAAAGTATTACGGAATTTTAATTGCGATTCATAAATAATATTTCTTTTATTAATTCACTGTTTCAATTAAACAGACTTCTACAAATTATCTATGACTATATCTTTTTTTATAAATACAGAATTTAAACGATACTACAAATTAAAATAATAGTAAAGCTTGATTTGTAATTATTTTATTTGAAATGAAAAAGCATAATTAAAAAAATAAAACTTTTTTATTTAGAGTCACTGAGATAGAAAATATGCAGGATTATTTTTATATAAGAATGCATTTTTTCATTCAATATTTTCTACAGAGATTTAGTAATTATTCATGCTAATTTTCGTTTCATTCTGTTCTAATATTCTTGTTTTAGCTGATTTTGCTTTGTGTATCGATTCTTTATAAAGATATATGATATGATATATAATGTTATTCTTAAACATTTTATATTTTTTAAGAAATATACAGCTACAAAAAATAAACGCACATTAAACATAAAAAATATAGATATTATGTAGAAAACTTAAAAAGCTGCATTTATTTAAAAGAAGATAAAATAAAAAGCAAAAATTCGTCTTTGAATATCTCTTTCTTGATAATGTATTATTTACATCTTAGAATGCTTTTGTTTTGCGCTCGCCTATGATCTAAAAATATATTATTTCTCTTTATTTAGGTACGTTCACTCTATTATGCCCACTCTTATCTTTACAATGAAGCTCTGAAACTCATAGTATTAAATTAAAAAAGAACAATGAAAAGTACACCGTAAATCGAACTTGTCTCAATATAGAAAAATATAAAATAACCTCGAACAAATACGGTGTCTCTGCTTAGTATTTGATTATATAAAGTCAGAGTTACGTTTATATATATATATATATATCTTTCCTTCTTTTTAAGTTTTGAAAGTAACTAACATTATGCTTCAATGAAAAAAAATAAGTCACTGAAATTAATTAGCGAGAATATCAGAAAAAAAAAGTTATTCGAATTGTCATCTTACCAATGGTTGATCAGGGAATAAGCGATGGTTGGTTGGTTGATTGATTTTTGTCGTCCGATTATCTACGCTAATGGGATATAGGACCAGGGGGAGTGCCCTCCGTGGGGGTCTTTCTAAGGGAACCTAACCCGTATTTACGCAAGGTTCGAAGAAAACCACGGAAAACTCCGAACGGTTAGGCCGACAGCCGCGATTGGGTTCGAACCCAGCACCTGCCGTCTACCAGTTGAGAGGTCCGAACCTCTCGGCCACTGGTGGGGCCAGGGAATAAGCGAATCTAAAAATCAAAAATCTTATAATTATTCTTTAAAATATCATATTTAAGCTGAGAATAACAATAATTGTTACAAAAATATCAGTTAAACAAGATGCTAGTAGAATATTTAAAAGTGCCGTAATTGTTTCAAGCTAATCAAAAACTAAATGTGTATAGTTTCTAATTAAAAAGAATAATGAAATGCTTTTCTTACAGCAGACAGTAGACATAAATGTGACAACAGGTGCAATAACATTTAAACAAAAATATTATGTCCAGTGTTGCGTGTAAAACTCATTAATTGCTCCCCTCTTTCGCCCATACGTCCTACGGGCAACGTGTTTTTGTCTATGATGATTTTCTCGTATCACGTGCGGACATCAGTGGCGGTTATTTTTTAATTCTATTTCGCACCACTTTTTCTTTAACATATGCTGTGGAAACTTTTGCAAAGGCAATATACTTCAAAATGTATTTTGAAAAAATAATGGTGTGAACAGAATATATAAACAGTCACCTGTGGCAGCCTTATGAACTATTATAATTTAGTTTATTTCGTATATATCAATCTAGTTGAGAATTTTGCTGATTTGTATAAAAAAAATAAACCAAAAAAACTCCAAATTATTTAAGCTAATTGCTTAATTTATTTGCGTGTTATTTGCTTTTAATCTATTGTTTTAGTTTTTCTGGTTCAAATAGACAGCTAATCCACTGGCCGGTGTCAAATTGACACCTGCTCGGAGTTTTAATCTTAAGACGGAAAAATACAAATTTATATTTGCATATGTAATATTTATTTTTTATCTGTAATTATTTTTTTCATATATTTAGTAAAAAATGACATGAAAATGTGATTTTTTGAAATAAAAAATAGACTTTTGAAAGTTTTTTTTTCAAAAATATTGCCAGGTTAAATGGTTAATATGACCATAAAATCTATTTGAAAATATTTCTAATAATCAGTGAGTAAATATAAGGTTGCTAATTGCATAGAAAGTATTTTTTATAATGTTTAAGTTGAGTTTTCTTACATTTTTTCCTTTTATTACAGAATATTTTCATAGATTAAGAATCATTTGTCTTTTTATAGTTTATAATATCTAATAGACGATGAAGGAAAGAAGTCGAAAATTGTAGGTCAAAAATGGCAAATCAGGAGCGTTCGTTGTGTAACTAGTTTTAAAAATATTCAGACCATGGCGCAATAGATGTTGCACACTGATGTAAATATATATATATATATATATATATATATATATATATATATATATAATTATATAATACGGAAACAATTTTATTATATCTTACATGTAACGCAATCACCGTGTCAACCGGGAATCATTAACTATTTTGAGATATCATTTAATTGCATATGATATGTTTTTATAGAATAATCACCATGGCAATCTAGAGTCATTACTCAACATGGAATATCTTTGAAGTAATTACATATCATAAGATTAAATGTACTAAAGAAATCTTTTATTCATTTTTTTTTTTTAATTTTGATTCGATTTTCATAAAATATAAAATGACGCGACAAAATTATGCAATGATTATATATATAATAAATTTCAAATCATCCCGATGGGTATATTTTACTCTGTTATATGAAGAAGATAAACATACACACAGACTATGACAGTACATAATTACGAAAGACTTAAAAAACGAACAAGTGCGAACAAAACATTTGTACAAAGCTTATTACTGTTTAAATTGCCATTGTTATATTGAACCTATTATTTTCTTACCTTGCATATAACGCAGACATGTAAATTTGAATGAATTTCTTTTTTCTATCAATTGTGTACTTAATACGGCGGAATGTGCACTATTAAATTTTAAATTTGCTCAGCTTCTCTTCCTACGGTGAAATCAATTTTAGTAATTAATCGGACCCTAGCTTATCCATGGGACAGTGACTGAATCAAATAACATTGATGGTACCGGGGAAGGAATTGAGCTTACAAACAGATGCTTTCAGTTAATTTCTGTCCTCCATGATTAATACAGCATACTTATTTAAGGTATATGCCTGAATGTAGAAAACGGGAAAGATTACCAACTGAGCTTACATGTCTCTACCGGAACAATATTAAATGACTACGTGGAGATATTGTGTTTTAGTACATGAGCGTTGGTAAAGGGAAGCAGATAGTGTTCTGCAATGCGTAGTGTAACCAGGTTTTATCGGCACTCAATCCTAATCGCGGATTTTGTTGGATACAGTAGGATATCATTTTTTCCGTTTCGTGTATAGGCTCATCTTATTTACAGAAAATGTCTTCGTGTTTGGATTGCTATTGGGATGAGTTTGGTTTAAGAGGATTTTTATAAATAAACTCTAGAATATTAATTTAGATGAAAAACTTCATATATAAAGTAAAACGAATTTACATATTTTTCTTTTCTGTATAAAATATGAAATCTATACTAATAGTGCGATTATAAACTAATTTTTCAGATACTGTATTAAATTATGCGTGAATTTTATTTTATTTCGGCTATTAGAGACGAGTTGATTGAGGATAAAAAGTTTTGGTGTTAGGAGATATGCTATCGAGTCAAGTATAACGCTGTTCATGAAAAACCTTAGAAATTCGTACCTTAATGGTACCTTGGGAGTTCGGATTAAGAGAATTTTTATAAATGAACTCCAGAACATTATTTTAGATGAAAAACTTCATAAATAAAAATGAATACGTATTTACATATTTTTCTTTAGTGTATGAATTATACAATTGATAATAATAGTCCGATTATAAATCTTTTTTCAGACATTGTATTAAATTATGTATGAATTTTGTTCTTTTCAGCCATTAGAGACGAGTTGCTCGAGAATGGACATTTTTCGTGTGAGAAAAAGGGGCAATTGTGTTAAGTATAATACCTTCCACAAAACACCTCAGAAATAGGATAGATCTTTTGTCTTCATCCGGATTGAGATCTTTGCAAAAATTACATTTTCATTATCTGTAATTATTAAAAAAATCAAAATAAATTTTTCATATTGTGTAAAATAATTTATTTTTTGTAGAAAAATGAGACACGAATGTTTCGTTATTGGTTATTTGAACGCTCCCCCCGAAAAAAAAAAAATCAGACGAAAAACGAAAAATCTTCAATAATTCATTTTTTAAATATTCTTATACTTATTAAGTTTTTATTTTGAAATAATTACATTTCTGTTTTGATTCTTATTTTTTAAAATGTCGCAGACTAGTTTATGTGAGAAGCAAATAACTTTCTATATTTTCCCCTATTTATCTTTTATTAAAACAAAAAGAACCATAGGCTAGGGGCAGCAATGCAAAAGTATTGTCCCACCTTTGGTTTCATTCTACCAGCAGACAAGTTATTATATGCAATTCACATAAGAAAATTATTTAACTGTAAGTGTATAAAGAGGAATCACAGTATTAGCGATAATTTTTATAATCTAGATATAATTGATGCAAAAGGGGGGAAATGCGAAATTAAATACATTGGTTTATTTTTCAAAATTTCTTTCTAATTTTATATATATATATATATATATATATATATATATATATATATAGATAGATAGATAGATAGATAGATAGATAGATAGATAGATATAGATTATATATATATATATATATATATATATCTGGTTAATCTATATATATATATATATATATATATATATATATATACATGGCTGCCAAATTCTACGCTTATTTGAAGTCAAATAAACATATTAGGATCAGAAATTTTACTTAATAATTGACATTATGCATTCTAATACATAACATTGGCATACATTTTACTCAAAACATTATGTGGTTCGAAATATGTTTGTATGCTATAAAAAGGCGTAGAAGTTAGCAGCTCTGTATATATATATATATATATATATATATTCAAACTCACCATGTTAAAATACGCAGGAATAACAGTTTTCATTATTTCCGAGTAATTAGAACATAAGGTATATTATACTTAAAAATTAACCAAGTAATCTAATTATAAAACTTATTTATTTAAACATAATTCTATGAAGAATTTTTGTACTGCGTGGGTTTTTAATTTATGCATTTCTTTGAAGACGAAAAATACTCCCCTTGCATTTGAATTAAAGATTTAAAATTCTTCATTTTTAATTAGTAATGTCGCTACAAAAACTAAAAAATTACTTTTGTGGTTGCAATTTGAATCAGCATGAACTTAAATCATACAAAACGGATTTTATTACTTATTTTTCTCTATATTATGAAAAATATTTTGTGTAAAATTTCAAACTGCAATTTACGACATTTCTGATAAAATTTAAAAATGATTTTATGTAAATTTTAAAACAATGATATGAATACCAGAATTGGTAAATATTGAACAAACTAGTTTCGTTTACCTTTAACGACAGTGAAGATATCCACGGTGAAGATAGCGTAACATCCATAGTGGACATACGGAGGACGGTATGCTAAAGAATATCGAAACTAATCTACTCAAAGTTTACTTATTAGGCATTTTTAACTTTGTTCTAAAATTTATATTGTACTGAGTCAAGCTGTATGTTAACCACTTAAATGATCAATATTTTTTTAAAAACTTTTAAATAATGTCTATTTTTTAGCGTCTTTTACAGAATTTTTAATGTATTATAACTGTTTTTTCAAAAAAGGAATTTTTAGAGAATTGAATAATAATAATTATGCCTTGATTAAATAATGCAAAATTTATAATGGGATTTTAATGACGATAATAATGAATTATGATTGGAGTATGAATGCCCGTACGTGGTACGAGGCAAACCATGATTTCCAAAAACACTTTGCCCGTACAACGTTCGGGCAAAACAGCGAAGCGGTTAACCTTCCTACCCTGCATGGGTCTAATCGACCTAGTCCCATAATGCGTTTCATTCGATTCAAACCAGAAAATTTTTCATAAAGTAAATTAAATAAATAACGCAACGATTTAAGTCAAAAAAGTATGTTAAATGTGTCTAAATAAAAGTTCTGGTATGAAATATTTTAATCAAGTTTGATTAAAATTTCAACAGGGCAGGAAGGTTAATTAAAATTCATTTTCGTCCATTTCGGTATGCTATGTATAATAAAACACTATACGTTTGAATTTGCATGTAAAAAAAATAATAATAACTTTTTGCCTTGGACTTTTGCTGCTTATGCACAGGGAGGGCCGTTTTCTACTAAAACGACACCGTTGAATAAGTTTTGAATTGTCTTTGTTTTTAAACTCCAATATTTTTTAAGATCGGATAGCTTGATTTCGCAACTTAATCCCAACTGGGTAAAGCATTTTCATTTCTGAAATGGTGAAGTGGATGAATGGCACCAGAATTTAAAAAAATATATTTGCAAATAAGAAAAAGCTATATTCCACATAGATAATTTATCGAAAATATTTCTATGAAAATTTTGGTGTCCGATTTGCATTTACAAATTAATTTTAAGTTGTTTTATAACTATTCCGACGCCCTTGAAATGTTAAAATCTGTTGAAGCTGAGAATGGTCTTACTATGCATCTCAGGCTCAGCTGAGTTCAGAGAACACTTTAATAAATTTTTTTATATTCAAACAAAAATGCTGTTTACGTTTCACCTTCTATATAAAGAATAAAAAGACTGCAAAATCTGACATCTGTTGAAATTTAAAGATGTACTTAGTCATTAATATTAAAAATTTTAACTATCGCTGTATAAAAATTGAATATTTGCATCAGATAGAAAAAATGCCCAGGCCGGGAATTGAACCCAAATCCTTGGTTTACGGGGTTAATGTTCTATTGTTTAAGCGAACTGGATTGTTATAAGAGGCAAGCATATTTCGCTCAGATAACCTAATTGGTAATAATCTGGTCTCTCTGTTTCACGCAATTTTAACAAAAACTGAACACATGTAATTAATTCTCATACTACAAATTTAGAAGTCTCTTTTTATCATATTTTTTTTATTTGCTTCATTTCAGTTTGAATCACCGAATTCTATGCTTCAAAGGACTTTTACTAGAGGATTTTTTTAATATCGTGTTTCAAGTTAAAATGCTTTACTCACCTAATTTTCATTTTTTAAATCCTTATTCATATTTTTAAAAAATATGGAAAAAATGTAAGTAGCATCATTTTATTTTTAACAGTTCAAAACTATAAAAATATTTCAGAGAAACTGAATAACCACTAAGACGTTTCAGTAAAACATTTTGCTGTATTATAATACAAAATGTCTGTAATAAAATGAAGGAAATATTGCTATTTTCTAAAATTAAAAATCGACTACATTCTAGAATCTGTTGGTAGCATATATGATACCATGGGCATTAGAGGATTAATCTATGTCTTATTTTTATGTTATGTTTTAGAATGCAATTCTAACATGCAATTCTAAAAAACATGCAATGCATTTTTGTTACACACGTATCCGAAAAAGTTTCTGTATTTTTCATGAGCCATTGAAAACTATAGAATTCGGAATAGTTTTTACAGTTAAGAACTCACACTAATTCAGTGAAAAAACCCGGATGATAATGTTAAGGGGGCTCAGACGTTGAAAACATTTAAAAAAATCGATTTTTTTATGATCTAGTTTGATTATTCAATTAATTCTTAACTCGATGCAAAAAACCACTTAAAAATATTTGCATTTTAACGGAGCTATAAGCATTTATGTATCAACACTCTCATAGCCGCACCCATATAATTTCAACTGTAAGTCGCGTTTTCTCAAAACTTGATTTTTGACGACTAACACCAAGATTTTAAAAAATCTATTTGATGGAATGGCTTAATTTTTTTTTGCATGCGTATAACATCATTATCTATAGAATGAATTAATATCGTTTAGATAGTTTAATATTTTGAGTATTTTTAATGAAAAAAAGTTGTATTTTTTAGGAGTTTTTTCAATTTTCAAATTTGAGAGTTTTTTTAATAATGTTGTTTTTGAGTTATAGTTATATCCTTAATTCATTCTATAGAGTAAAGTTTCCGGACCATTTTACAGCAAAAATTAGGTTCTTATGTCAATTCAACGTTAAGATATCTTGATGTTGGTGATATAACACGAATTTTTTTTGAAAATTGTGTTACATAAATTTTGCTATGTTTCTTATTATATTACATTGAAGTACTTCATTTTATAAGTTTACAAAACTACAAATATACCTTTAACATTTCAGAAAGTGTAAATTAATTACATTGAATACTTCTGTTTTTATATGGACTCGAAGCGAGAGCTCTGGCTATATTCTCTGTCTGTTTTTCCGTATCGATCAACCAATGAGCCCCCCTTAAGTCTATGAGGGCATTCCCGGGTATTTTGAGTGACTCCATTGGCATCTTAAGACTATACGGCCACAAACAGAGTTGTAAAATCTGTTTTTTGTTTTTTAATTATTAAGAAATTGGCTACTGTTTTTGGTTAAGAATAGACCTTGTAGTGTCATCATTTTATTTCCCCCCCTTTTTAACATCCGTGACCCTTTAATATATTAACCCTTTAGCCATGATCCTTTAGCTTTTCTTCTTTTAACGTCCGTGATCCTTTAGCTTTTCTTCTCTTATTGCGACTCTCTAGCAGAAGCGAGGTAGATCCCGACCCATGTCCCGAATAGCCAAGAGTCTAGCAGAAGTCAGGTTGAAAAAAAAACAAAAAGTGAAAGCGGAAAAATTAACAGGAAAATTGATTAAATCAAAGACACCGAAAAAAAGGAAAAGCAGACTTGGGCTGCTAAAGCTACAGAACGACTGCAGCTGCGTCGAGCTTATTATCATTAAGCTATTATCTGACCATTTCCATTGGATGAACTCTAATCTCAATCAGGTAAACTTTTGTCAACTTAATCTGACTATAACATACCAAATAGATCAGAATTTCATTTTCCAAATAGTTGTTATAATTTGTTAAATTGTTATTATTATTATTTATTTATTCATTTTTAATTCAAAATTTTCGAATTCACATCAGAAATTTTTGATACTAGTTTATTTTATTAAAAAATATCTATCATTTTATTATCAAAAATACATATATATGTAATCAAATCTTAATTATTCTAGTGTCTGATCTTAGAAAAACAAGTTTCCAAGCAGAAAATTTATTTAGTAAAGGATTAAAAAAAATCAAATGTGTAACATGTTGAATGGAAGATTCATATCCTTAAAAATCGTTTACTGTTTTAAACTTGTACTTCTTGGATCAGCCTCCGGAATAATTAAGAGATATTGGCACCTATAGTTTACATTATAGATTCTGCAACTTTAAAATAGATAAAAGTTAGTTTAGGAAAAAATATGCCCATATTTTACTTAAAAAGTCTGGAACTTGAGACATTAGGACATAAAATATTTTAGAAGCTTACGCAAAATATGAAAAATTAAAGCGGCAGGAAGAAATATCAAACAGTTTTTTAGAGTCGTAAGATATAAAAAAATAGATAATGCTCTTTATATAAAGTTGCTTACAGCATTTATTCTAAACTATTACTTTTATCAACATTCATTTATCAAAATTTAAATACTTAAGTGATCTTTTACATTTACTGAAGTGATATTGATTATATGTTTCACATGAATAAAAATGTGTGAAAACAAAAGTATTTCGAAACTCTGATATTGCGTGTCTTAAATATTTCTACTCAATTTATTTCATTTCACTTCGAGCAATTTTCACAAAAAGCTGGACACTCATGCTCTTTAACTCTCATACCGCTATTCCTGAAATCTTGTTTCATTGTATTTCTGCTTTTAACTCGAATCATTTTCACTTTAAATCACCGATGTTTTCGCTTCTAAGGCCTTTTACAGGCGAAAATATTTTGGCTTGCTTTTTTGCAGGTCGAAAGTTTTACTCACTTAATTTACTTCTGGTTTCATTTCCAGCAGAAACATTTTTGAAATCTTTCTTCTTTTATTTTTTTCAAACTGGAAAGAAGCAAGTACACGAGTGTCATTTTTATTTTCGAGAATACAAGGAATAGAGCTTCTGATTTTTGGCCATAAAAGATTTTACAAGCTTTATCAAACTATAAAAATTTAAAGCGACATGTAGAAAAAATAAATTGTATTTTTCAGTCGCAGGAAAGTGAACACGATTAATCAAAACTGATGGAACAGTTTTCGATAAAACTGCAATCACGAAATAAAAGTAATGTTTATTACAGGAGAATATATATAAAAGGTTTTATTAAACGTTGGTGTACAGTTACATAAATGTATTATGACAAATGTACCTTATTTTAAATTGTCTGATTCACACTAGAAAAGTTACTTTTTATACGAAGTTAAATAAATGTCAAGTAGAAATAAATTACACTTTATGAAATACAATTTCTTGTAGGTGATGTTGATGTGATTATGACGGCCGATTATCTACATATATAGGCTCATATGAGGATATAGGCTCATAGGGGTGCCCCCTGTGGAGTTCTTCCTAACAGAGCCTAACCCGTATTTACTCGAGGTTACCAAAGGTTTGGAGAAAACCACGGAAAACTCCGAACGGTTATTTCGACGGACGGAATTGGGATACAAGCCATCCTCCTCCTTCTACCAGCTTCGGAAGCACAGCCTCTCTGCCGCTTGTGAGACCAATTTCTTGTAGGAAACCAATTTTCTCGCACCGCCGCTTATATGCTGGAAGTTACTATGCAGTTGCCCTGTCTATGCTCAATATCTGCAAGGGAAAAAAACAGAGGATATTGTGATATTATGTTACTTTCAACATCACATATTATTATTAGATCTCTTTCTTTTAATTTAAATTCTCAAGTTTAAAATTTAAATTATCTTTTGCAATTTCAAATTAATTAAACCTCCCTTTCACTTTCTAAAAGGAATATATTTTTCTCTTTTTTCTTGCGCGTTAAATTAAAGTACGTAGGGTTCTCATGCTTAGGCCAAGCCGTTAATAAAATAAATCAAAAACAAATCTTTTTTCATCCTAAACTTATTATCTGAGCCTGCATACTTTCGTTTGTTCAAAGAGTATATTGAAAGATATTCTAAAAACCATATGCTCCTCTGCGGCAATAACTTAGTTCATTTAAAGATTAATAGACATTACAACTCCTTTTTCGGCTTAAAATCGAATGCTCTGTTTATATTAAATCGGCGACGGACATCTGTGTTATGCTTCTAGAAATAATATTCCCTGCAATCGGTACTGGCATGCAAATTTGTACTTTGTTATATTAAACGCCAAATTAACGGCCCGATTGGCAGTTTTCAATTTAAACTTTCTTTATGAATTATCGTATAGGGTTATTATGATTTAAGGGCAACCACATTTTAGCTCGACGCATTTTGGCTACTTTATTTGACGTCAGGATTCATTCTATCTTTGACTGCCCTGCAGTTAAGATGTAGTATTCCAGTGTTGTCTGTTTACCAGGGGTCACCCCGTAAGAGTGTAACACTCTTTTATTTTTCATTAATAAATACCACATATATAGTTAGATCTTGGTCCTGAGTCTCTCTTACCTGAATTACTGCTGTCATACCCAAAGTACTTTTAATAGTCACGGCTGTTTGTTTATACGTCTCAAGCAGTTAACAAACTTTAATTTCCGCTCTTAAAAAAAACATAAACGAAAATATTCGTCATAGATATGAGTTGTAAGTTAGGGGTACATACTGTAGATTATAAGCTATAACTTTACATGGAAAATAGGGAATAAAGAGAGGTTTTTGTCAAAATCTTAAGATAATATTTTATACCCGCCTCAACTTCCCCTAATATATATATTTTCTAATAAGGAAAGAGAAACCGAGTATAATGGTTATCTTATTTAAAATATTTATTTAAACTTCGTGTTTATTTATTTAAATATTTATTTAAATTTATATTTAATTAAATTTCGTGTTTATTTTTTTATGTTATAAAAAATTAAACACGAATATTCAAAATCAGCGAATTATTTTGCATGAAAGTTGCAGTAAAAGACAAATTTCGTCTGTTACATAAATAAATAAATAAAATTATTTAAATTTACATAATTACTTAATGTTAAATTTTAATTTTCTTTATCAGGATTCAGTATTTGTACTTACAAGAATAACAATATTGTATTAAGAAGATAAAAATTCTTCCTGCGATTTTTATGTAATTTAAAATACATTGCGTTCAAGTCGCAAAGAACTGAAAAATAGAGGTAAACTGCGAAACAAGTTTCGTCAAAAATGCAGTTGAGAAACAAAAATAATGCGTGTTAAAGAAAAATATCAAAAGCATTGTTAATAAAATTTATATGCGTACATATGTGTATTATGTCTAATGTATATCTTCCCTGTCGAGAAGCAGTATATGTATCTTCACGAACACTAATATTTCATTATCAAGACGAAGAAACTTACTTTAATGTCTAATTTATTTCGTTGTTAACACTAATTATCTGCGTAATATATGAATATTAAATGAGAAAAGTTAATTAAATCTAACAGTATGTTATTAATGAGATCCAGGAAAGTGAAAACTCCTAGTAAATCGTAAATTACTTATAGAAAAAGACAACTAACATAAGCAGCAAGAAAATGTTCCCGTTGGTTTGGTAACAGACTATTGATTATTCCAGATCGACAACGCACGAAAAGAAAAAGCTCTATGACATTCTCTTCTTTAGCTTCTGGTGCTTTGCTTGCTTTATCTTTTCTTGAAAGAAAGCACGTATGTTGACTTGGATAATCTCAAGGGACAGAAACAGTGACAAGTGGAAAAGGGCATGTTAGGTCTTGTGTATGCAAGAATGAAAACATAAAAATTATTCGTCTTTCTTTTCAGGTTAAGATCCAGACAATTGGAATTCAATATTCTTTTTTTATCTGCTGGAATATCATAAGGGGTTTTATAAAAAAAACTGCACACTGCATTTTCGTACATTTTAATCTGCATTAAAATCGTTTAATTTAAATTTGATTATTTTAATATAGCTAAAAATCATGATAATTTCTAAATTATTATAATTTCTAAATTATTAATAGAAGGTAGAACCCGTCGAATTTCGACGAAAGAAAATATTTAAGAAGTAACTGTTTCATTGATTTACACTATACCTACAAAATTAGCTACAATTAAAAATGCACCTTATGTTGGTAAGTTTATTTTTTAAACAAATGATATTTAAACTAAAAATAGCAAAATATTTCCAGAAAACTCAATTCTAGAAATTATTAAAATTAAACTTTATTCGTAATGTAAGCAGTTAAATATAGTAAAGATCAGCTATTATGACAAAGTTACGAATTAAGGTTCTTATGCTTGGTATTAAAAAAATGAAAAACAACAAAATGTATTCAACTTTGATTAAATCATCGAATTTTCCCCCGTGAAATCTAAACCGTATATCACTTTTACCATGTCAAAGATTACCTATGCACCTCTTATATCCGTATTTATATTTTTTAATGACATTCTTATTAGAACATTTTAAAACCATTTCAATTCGCAACTTGAAGTCTCGATTACTGTTAGCTGGAAAGAGATACTAAACATTTTATATTCTTTAAAGTGTAAATGAAAAATTCTGAAATTAATCTGCATGCAATGTATGCGATAGCTAATATTCCTTTGACGTCACATGTGATAAAATGACGATTTTTATAGTATCAAACTCGAATTATTGCAAAGAACTTCTCTATTTGCTCATCTTGCTCGGCGAAGGAAATTCATCCAGTAGAGAACCATCAAGTTCTGTAACATAAATCGATATTTTTTGGACAAAGACTTCCGACCATACCATGCACACTGTATGTTGAGGATTTTCAATAAAGACATTCTAAATTTCTGTAAAGCGTTTCGTTTTATTAGTATGTAATTTCGAATAAATTGTTTTAAAAAGTGAAGTATTTTCACCGGAGAAGTATCGCAAAATAGTTGGGGTCAAAATTATGCACTTCTACAAAACATAAAACATATTTCAGTCGTAAGAATTAAAATATGCACTTTTTTAATTAAATGACTTCGTTTGCATTCATTCATGTGGTTTCATGTGGCATTCATGTTTTACGATCTTTTCTTAAACAGAATCTATAGAAAAGTATACATATGATGCCAATAAAACTAAATAATTCACAAACCCAGCAAAAAAAAAAAAAATAAAGAAAGAAAGAAAAAATAAATAAAATATAAAATAAAAAGTAAAAATATAAAATAAAATAAAATAAAAATAAAAAATAAAAAGTACAAAATAAAATAAAATAAATAAAAAAGTTTAAAAAAAAAAAAAAAAAAGCTAATTGGGTATCTAAAGATTCATATTCCTTTATTTGTATGTCTTTTATAGATCCGTGTTGTATCGGAAATTATTCACTGATATTTCTTGAAATTCCTGAAAAAGTTTTTACACACATATTAAGATAATTACATTTTTTCAGCTGTTTCATACCAATTAAGTAAAATATGAGAAAATAATTCAAACAACAATCCTTTAAAATACATTATTGTAACCTGAAAGTATTGTATCAAATATAAAGTATGTTTGTAATAAACTAAAAATCATTTAATTTATAAATAAAAAACCAAAATTCACCGGGTTTTATAACGAATGATATTTTTTTAATAGCACGCATTTTAATTTCAATTTTTTTTTTCAATTTTTATAAGAAAATGACAATGAAAAGATGCAGTAATCTGCTATTCCCCCCCCCACCCCAATTTCAAT
The DNA here is from genome assembly GCA_964019185.1 of Maratus speculifer. Taxonomy (NCBI): domain Eukaryota; kingdom Metazoa; phylum Arthropoda; class Arachnida; order Araneae; family Salticidae; genus Maratus; species Maratus speculifer. The sequence continues at coordinate 217,201,617 of OZ025299.1, read as the reverse complement.
AGAAATGAAGTGTTTTTGTTGCCATGATTACAAAAGCGGTATTAAATCTTCAAAAGAATTTATATCTGATAAATAAATTAAGATACATTTTTCAAATTAATCGCATTTAAAAGTTTATTTTTTTCCTATACGATGGTGTACAAATTGAAAATGTGGGATGTTTAGAAGTTTGAAAATTTGCAGTCTCAAAAATTGCAAAACTGAAATTTCATTTCAAATTTCAAAGTGTCGACGTTCGCAAAATGACGTAGGCGTTACGCACAGATACGTTTTTATTTTATAATATAGATATATGATGATATGGTCATGAATATAAGGAGGATATAATCACAAATAATGATCGTAATGATAATATTACATTATCTTCTTTGAAAAATAGCACGAATATAGAATTTGATAATCTCAAGTGGCAGAATCAGTGACAAGTGGCGCATAGGTGCAGACTATTGACACCACACAATTTTTATAGTATTCTTCAGCTTACTAAAAACTCCGAAATTCTGTTATTAAATTTAAGCCAAAAAATACTAATAATCTTCATTAGTCTTAATATTCTCCACCACTGCGCCAATTTTCCACCACTGAATTTAACTGTTTTTAGGCGCGTTCATAATTTTATAAATATAACATTATATAACAGCGCAAAAAATTCATTTCAATTTTTTTATAAAATCAGATATATAATTCAAATACAGGGACAATAAAAATTACTCTGTTGCATTAAGCCGATGTCATAAAATAGTTTCAACAGTTTTTTAATGATATTACATTCGTCGAAACTTAATGAAATTCATATGCATATATGAAGGGAATTAAAATATATATCTTGTATAGATTGCCACTGAAAGAATATTTATTTTTCATTTACAGGAGACCACAAAATAATTACGTTACATAAAGGAATAGGATGGGAACATTATTTGCAGCATATTTTAATCGTGTTGAACTATATCAACAAATACTATCTAACAAAATTTATATACGTTGCTTATGTTTACTACGAGTTATTGCATGTGTAATAGAAAACGTATTTTCATACTGATGAATTAGGTAAATCATTTTTATTTATTAAACGGTGCAATTTTGTTAAATTATTCTAAATGTGTTGGAAAGTGTTTCATAGTCTATGCTTGACACATGATTTTTTTTTATTCTTGTTTCATTAGTATTCTTCTTTTCACAACTATATAATAAATCTATACTAATTACAAATCAAATAATCAAAACAGAAACAGAATAGAATACTGCGTAATGATATAATTGAAGTTTTCGGGAAGATTGCAGAAAATATATTAGTACACATGCAATATCCTTAGCAGTATGGAGAGTTTCTTAAATTGCATTATCGTTGAATAATTAGTTATAGTGAACCTTTTTTTTCCCTTGAACGTGATTGAATCTACACATACAGGGAAGAGATTTTTCGGCGTTTTTGCATGCTAGTATAATATTAGGGAAATTTTTTTTCTCTTGAATCGCAATATTTTCCGATTTAATAAAATAACATTTCCTCTAAGGTTACACTGAGAAAAAAAATATGCCGCCTTCAACTAGAATGAATAGTTAGTCACTTTCTGAATCTCTAAACTAGAAATATAGATGTCTAAACTATGCGAGTGGGGTAAACAACTAAGCTGAATAGGCGAAATGACTTGACATTTCTAGTCTCGTGTTTTCTAGGAGACGAAACGACATTGAACCGTTTCAGTAGCGAGAAATTATCGCTTGATTTTAGGAATGGTTTCTTAAGCTATAATTCTAGCTACTAAATCAAATCTATTGTGTTCGCATCTATTTGAAGAGATTTTTAGATAAATTTGACAACAAAAATATAGGAAAACGCGCTTGAATTCTCGTAAGAGACTCTGGAACTCTCTAAGAAATGGAACTAAAATTTATAGGGATGACATGGAACTATTTTTTCTAGAGCCATTACTTAGATTCTATATGCCAGTGCCATATTTTTTTCTCAGTGTATACTGGTGTGCAAAAACGCGAAGAAGTCAAATCCCTACACATAAGACTAACTTTGTAAACTAAAACTATCAATTTTATTTGTATTTTTAGTTTAAGCATTTTTAATATTTTCGCCATCACCTATATTATTTTCCTGTAATCCCGCAAAGTACCTCAGGTTGGGAACCGCTGATCTAGACAGTTGAAATTGAATAATATATTTATTTAGTATTCTACGATGTAATAAGAAACTCTATTATTTTTTTTTCTTTTCTTCATCTTCTTTTCTTTATCTCTTTTCATTTATTTCAAAAGTCTAAGTAAACTCCAATGCTGCACTGTTTTGGTCAGGTACTAAACTGAGATTTCTACTCTATGTTTCAGAAAATAAATCAGTAACATTATACGCAATTAATTGCATAATCCAACTATATTATGAAGTACTGTTTTCAAGTTAATTTTGAATGCTGTCTTGAAGTTGTTGTAATTTCATTAAATTTTCATAGTAATTACCAATATACTCATTTATAAGGCATACTATTATCTTAATGGTGTAAATGAATTAATATTTTGTGATTATTTATGTATTAATAGTTAATAAAAGGTAAAATAGAAAGGCACTACCATTTTACCCCATTTTCAGTATAACTTTGACCCGACTCAATGTTATACTGATGGTTATAGTGTACTGATCATAGGTATTACTGTCAAAAAATCCTCATATTCCCTCATATATCATATATATTATAAAGCAGAAGTTCTGCAACTTCCAAACGAGTGTTTTCAAAAACTACCCGATGGATTTTTTGCCGATTGTATCATTCGATAGGAAATATTTCCCCGGAGGTTTATGATTCAAATTTACAGGGATAACTCTGATTTTCCGTACTAAATTTCGTATTTTTCGGTTATTTTTGACGGAAGGGTTGCAACAACTAATTTTTTGGCGATAATTGTATTTCAAAAAAGAAATGAAATGCTTTCTCTGATGGAAAATAATATAAACATTTCGAAAAAAAAACTCTGTTAATTCATTGATTTAAAATAAATAATGATAAAAAGAAAAAAATCCGTTTAATGCAAAATAATATTATGAAAGGAAAATATTTATCTTTAACGAAAAAAAAAAAAAGAATATTTATAATAATTAAGTGTAAGTAACTCAATGTGAAAGAAAGTTTTGAAGTGACACAATATTTGGATATTTATTTCTTTCGAGCCAGATTAAAAGAAAACAACGCATTAAAAATTTCATTAGGTAAAACATAAGTATTTTTTTTTCTTTTTTTTTTAAATATTTTTAAATCTCATTTTCCCGTTATGTCTTTTACAGAAGAAACTCGCAGAATTAATTTTTTTTTGTAAAAGGCTCTAATTGTTATTTGTATGTTGTTTGTTCCAATTTACTTTTGTCGCCAAATCAATGCGATTCTAAACCAAAAAAAGCACAAGAAGGAGAAAAAACTATTCTCTCTCTCTCTTTTAATGAGTCAGAGCATTTTTAGGAAAACATTTTACATTTAACTTAAATACATATATAGCAGTTAATACCACAAAAATGAATAATATTTAAATTTTAGGGTAAATGTTTTTCCACATACATAGGTATTGTAAAATAATTTAACTGCAACTTTATTATTATTGTTATTATTATTTTTTTTTTTTTTGGCACAGTTATTTCATACGCACTACGTTGGTGCGATTTGTCTCTTACGCCAATACCATATATACATCTGGGTAATTAACTGACGCCAAAGTGTCATTATTTTGCTTATGGCAACCCGGATGTTATTGTCTATTTATTAATAAATTGTCTATTTATAATTTTTTTTTTCAATTATATAAACTATTTTAATCTAGGCACATTTGTCATACATGCACCACATTTGCGCGACTGCAATAAAATGGCGATTTTATGCCTCACTTGGTAACCTGCTGTTGTTTATTTATTAATAAATTTTTATTTTATCTATATATATAAAAGAAAGTCTGGATTTCGTATTAATCACAGCACAAAGAAATCTGCCGAACCTAAAATCTTGAAAATTGGGGTAAAAATACTTCTGATAACATCGAGTGCCGCTAAGAAGGGATTTTCGAAAATTCCACCCCTAAGGTTGGTAAAAAAATGAACGAACTTTAAAAAAATTCCTTAAAAATCGGCTTTTGTCATTATTTTTCAACTGATGACATATTTTAGTGTATTTTTTCATGCTTAATCGAATGGTACCAAGCAAATTCTTTTAAGTTCCGTAGTTCGCGAGATACTTCAAATTTTCCTGATTTTAGTGGTGTCTTCGGCGCAAAAACCTGAAATTTTCAATCCTTATCTATATATATAAAAGAAAGTCAGGATTTCGTATTAATCACAGCACAAAAAAATCTGCCGAACCTAAAATCTTGAAAATTGGGGTAAAAATACTTCTGATAACATCGAGTGCCGCTAAGAAGGGATTTTCGAAAATTCCACCCCTAAGGTTGGTAAAAAAATGAACGAACTTTAAAAAAATTCCTTAAAAATCGGCTTTTGTAGTTGTTCTTCAACTGATAACATATTTTAGTGTATTATTTCATGCTGAATCGAATGATACCAAGCAAATTCTTTAAAGTTCAGTAGTTCGTGAGATAATTCACATTTTCCTAATTTGGCGATGTCTTCGGCGCAAAAACCTGAAATTTTCAATGCTCATTTTTATATATAAAAATCTTCTGTGCGTGTGTATGTAATTGAACTCCTCCTAAACGACTGGACCGATTTTGATGAAATTTTGTGTGTGCGTTCCAGTAGATTCGAGAGTGGTTTAGATTCACATTTCGTCGAAATTGATTCAGTACTTTTTTAGTAATTAGGCAAGAACTAATAGTTAGTGATATTTCGCTAATAAAAAGTGTTGAATAAGTTCGATGAATAGAGTGCAGACGGAATGTCCGAGTGGTCTAAGGCGCCAGATTTAAGCTCAGCTTCTTGAAGAAAGGGATCGCGTGTTCGAACCCCACTCCTGACAAACGTGTATGCTTTACAATAATACTTCCTGTATTATAATTTTGATTAACCGACTTCAGAAAATCGTTAACTTTCAACTGAAAGAGAAAAATAAACTTTTCTATCAAAAATTGAACCGACTTCAAAAAATACTGAAGAGTGAAAAATTGTTTCGTTACATAATTGTAATAAGAAATTAAATTAAGAACGTAGTATTTATCGTGCGTATTACCATATTTACGTACATTTATTTGATTTCCTGGAGTCGGTGCCAAGAAGGACAACGTCGTTCGGTGACAGGACAACGTCTGTCGGGTCCGCTAGTTTTATATAAATGCCAAAAGTGTGCATTAGATGTAAGATATAAATATTTTCACAAAAATTTCTAAAATACATAAAACCCATTTAAATGCGCTACTCGGGTCGGAGCTACTTAAATTTCCCACATTCAATATTTTTTATTCTTGGTTTGATAATACAAGTTCTAGTATGTACTACAGCAATTATGGATATATTATTGAGTTAAACATTGAAAATTATTTATCTCTGCATTTTATGTTTTTATGTACAATAAACAGTTCGTTTTTATTTCTAAATCTTCATGATTTGCTTCTTCCATACTTCTTATGGATAATAATTGTTGTAATATCATAAATTGTACAAATATTGTGTTGTTGAGCAATGAAAATTAAGTCTTTACACATCTGGAAAAACCATTAGGGGTTGTACTAAAAATTATCCTAAACATAATACTTTTTTATAATCAATTAATTTAGATTATATTTATCATATGGTGCAAAACTACTTCACATGGCTGGGTAATTTTGAACCAGATTAAAAAAATAATTTTTCACTTTATTCTTCATTATTATTCTTTAATTTTTGATAGTCATACAATAATTTAGGATCATTTCTTCCCTTTCATGCTCCTAGTTGCAACTATATACTTAAGATAAGAGTGTGCCATCAGGAAATAGAGAAAATTCGGATCAAAGTTACCCTGAATGACCGTACTTAAAAGTGTGCATATTTTAAAATAAAAACTTTTACTATCTATGCTGTTATCTCCTCCTACCGAAACGTCTCCTAAAAATATGAAAGGAAATCTTTTTAGATCTCCAAGCGTTTGCCACATATTTCTCTGTCACGTACTTTCTGAATTGAAAGGCTGATGCAACAAAATATTCAAAATAATGCTGATTATTTTTTCTGGCACATCAGATAAATAAAAATGTAATGTTTTCGATTACAAATCTTCATATGATGGTTTGCTTGACTATTATTTTACAAATCATAAGCAGACATGCAAAAATAATATTGCAAGCTTACAGGATTGAATATTGGAAACCATAAATATAACAAGTTCAAAACTGAACGTGAAGCGTAGCAAATGAATTGCGTTCGTACTATACGGTATAGTAGTTCGGATACAGTATAGTGGTCGAAATCTTTTGTGTGTTCCTTTAACCCCCTGACTGCCCGTCCAAAGGGTAAAATTGTAATGTTGTTTTCTCGGTAATTTATTAAAAAATGTTTTTTTTCCAACGCGATCTTTCTATTATAATGGAATCAACTTGTATCAAACCTCAGCAACGTATATAAATTTCATAAAATGTGAAAAAGCTTAATATAATAAAAACATGGCCCAAACAATGTTTCCCCGTACACCATTAAGTAGTGAAATATTTCTGTTGGCCCTGTAAAATAATAATCCACATTCTTTGCATCACATACTGTACACAATGTATATATTAATATATACTTCATAAATTTATGTCAATTCTATTATATTCAAAACAGTGTAACATCATTAAAATGTACTTGAAACTATTTTTTCCTTTTAACCGTAATGCAATGGAATAATTTTGACTGTCCCAGTATATAAACCATGCATCTGATTTTCATAAAATTTAAAATGTCTTAACAAGATTATGCAACAATTATATATTTTAAATGTCAAATGATTTGGTTAGGTAGTTATTGCTCTGTTATACGGGGCAGACAGTTGGACGTAAGCACAGACTGAACAACGACTATAGGTGCTACATTCTTATCTTGGTGTAATAGTATGCAGCATTCGGATACAGTACAATTGACGAAATCTTTTGTGTGTCCCTGTAAATAGAGAAAGTGAGTTCTGTTTTCTATCATACAGAAAATAACTTGTAGTAATACTCAGAAACGTATATCAATTTGATAAAATCTTAAATTGTTTAATTATGACGCCCTGTAAATCAATAACAAATATTCTTTGCACCACAGATTGTACAGAATATATATTATAGCATATACTTCATAGGTGTATATTAATTTTATTATGTTCGAAGGTGTGTAACATCATTAAAATGCACTTGAATTTTATTCCCATCGACCGTAATGTAACGGAATGTTTTGATTATCCCTGTCATTAAAATGTTCATCCAAATCTCATAAAATTTTAAATGACTCGACAAAATTAAGTAATTGTTGTATATTTTAAATTTCAAATGATTTGGTTGGATATTTTTTGCGTTGTTATATGTGGACAGACGGACAGTCTGAATGACAACTTTAGGTGCTACGTATTTACAAGATTACGAATGCATCAAAAAAGAAAACGATAACTCAGAGAAGAATTACGCCATTTTGATGCAAGCGCAAATATATTTTTTATAGCTTTATGCATGAAATGTGCGCTTATAACGTCATTTTTCAGAAGTAGAAATATTCCATGGTTTTGTGTTTAGGACAGTTGACCTCATATTTTGCACTGATATACCTTGTTGAACTATGATTTTATTTTAAACCTTCCACAAGTTTAACCTTTTTTTTACATTAAATACAACTGAAAGAGAAAAAAAAGTATTGAGTTCAAATCAAAGTAAAGTAATAATGGCATAGAAATAATTAATTAGAATTAATTAAAAGCGCTTTAAATTAAAACCCAAATACTATCTCGAATATCTTTTAATTTTCAATTATACATATAAGTATTTTTTTTTTATAAATTAAAGCTATTTATTCAGGAGGGCATTATAAATTAACATTTTTATTTAATGGTATTTACGAACTTTGAAAATAATTAATTCTACAATTTCATAATACAGATCTATTTTAAACATGCAGTGTTTCATAAATGTCGTTCTTAATTAATTTATTTGAATCCGAGATATCAACAGAAATTAAATTAATATTTTTAAAAACCATATGGAATAGTTTTATTGCGAAATGTTTAGTGTTTATATAATGAATTAAAACTGTAAAAAATGATAATTAATCCAATTTTATTAGTTAAATTCCAAACTAATTGGAACAATACATATGTGAAATCAACAAATATTTATATTTCAGTTTCTTAGGAATTACTAAATGTGAATTACATTAATTTATATTGTGTTTTTACTATTGTAATTAGATGTATTTTGAAATGTTTTACGGGAAATTTAGTTAATAGTTATTCATGTTATATCGTCACTTGAGAATAAGATGGTTCTATCTCGCAAAAACACATTTTGTAATGAGAAAACTTTGAAAATCAGCAGACACTGTACGCGCATCTATTCAAGTTTGCAAAAAAGTTTTGCCATTAATAAGTTCATATGTAGATACAGATAGGAGTTCTACAAAGAAAAAAAATTGTAAATAATATTTTCGTGTATTTTTTTTTCTTTTACATTTAAAAAATTGGATAGAGCTATATTATTCTCAAACGTCGTATCTTGCTTATGATAACAGGGTTTTCTCATGAAAGACGCATGGTATTCTTAATTTGTGTAACTTTTTATAGCATAACAAAATGAAATTTTGTTGACGAATTTGAATAAACATCAGTGGATTGTAAAATATTTATTACTATACAGGGTGTATCTAAATTACCGGGCAAAACTTAAAGGGATGATGTATACATAAAAACAAATAATATTAAAATGGAAACTAAGAGTCCCAACGTCTTCCGAAGGAGATAGGCGCCATGAAAGTTTAGAGTCCAAAATTTGAAATGATTATAAAAAAAAAAACGAAAAAATTGGTAAGTTTGTTTGCGGTTTTCACAAAAACTATTCTTTATGTAGTATTGTCTTGAAAATAAATTATAAAGATAAATTTCAAAAATGCCGATAGAGGGCGCTTTAGACTTTGGAGTAACGAAAAACTATTTTTACCGCTATTTTATGCATCTCATTAAATTTTTTTAGAATTTTAGACCTAAACTGAAATTTTGAGCTCAAAATCTGTGGTAAATAGCGCAAACGCAACTGTGTTCAATGGGAGTGCATAGGTTCAAATTTCAAATGATTATGAAAAAACAGAATAATTGGCCAATTGATTTGCGCTATCCAATGAAATTATTCTTTATGTCAGTATTGTCTTGAAAATAATTTATAAACATAAATTTCAAAAAATGTCGATAGAGGGCGCTTTAGACTTTGGAGTAACGCACTTTTGCTGTTATTTTTTGCATCTCACTAAATTTTTTTTAAGCTTAGACATAAACTTAAATTTTGTGCTGAAAATCAAAATCGTTGAGAGTAGTTAAGTATCTAAACTGTGTTCAATGCGGTGGGAAGGTTCAAATTTCAAATGATTATACAAAACGGAAAAATTGGTCCGATTCGTTTGCGATTTTTTCTAAAACCATTCTTTATGTCAGTATTTCCATGAAAAAAAAATTAAAGATAAATTTCAAAAAATTCCTTTAGAGGGCGCCTTAAACTTTAGAGTAACCAACAACAATTTCTAACTGTTATTTTTTGTAACTGTTGTTTTTTCTAATTAAATGCTTGAAAAAGCTCAGACTTAAAATTTGAGCTCAAATTCTGAATCTTTGGGAGGGGTTAAGAAGCGCAAACTTAACTGTGTTCAGGAGTTGTAATGTTACTCTTCCCACCTTACGAACACAGTTCAATTTTCGCTTCTTATTTACTCACAATGATTCAGATTTTGAGCTCAAAATTTAAGTCTAAGCTTTTAAAACATTTATTTAGATTTAAAAAAAACGGTTAAAAATAGTTGTTGGTTACTCTAAAGTTTAAGGCGACCTCTAACGGATTTTATTTAATTTATCTTTAAAATTTATTTTCAATGAAATACGGACATAAAGAATAGTTTTAGAGAAAACCGCAAATGAATCGACCAATTTTCCGCTTTTTATAATCATTTGAAATTTGAACCTCCTCACCTCCATTGAACACAGTTCAGTTTGCGCTACTTAACCACTCTCAGTGATTCAGATTTTCAGATAAAAAGTTTAAGTTTATGTCTAAACTTCTAAAAAAATTTAATGAGATGCAAAAAATAACGGTAAAAAATAGTTGTTCGTTACTCCAAAGTCCAAAGCGCACTCTATCGGCATTTTTTGAAATTTATCTTTATAATTTATTTTCAAGCCAATACTGACATAAAGAATAGTTTTCGTGAAAACCGCAAACGAATCGACCAATTTTTCCGTTTTTTGTAATCATTTCAAATTTTGGACCCTAAACTTTGACGGCGCCTATCTTCTTCGCAAGACGTTTCGGACCTATATTTTCCCATTTACTATTATTTGTCTTGATGTGTACTGTCACCACTTAAAGATTTTCCCAGTAGTTTATATACAAACTGTATACGTTTTATTACAATAACAGCAAATTGCTGGTTCCAGTTATTCAGACTAATAAATAGCGCGTTGAAAAATAAATTAATTTATTTAAGTTAAACGTATTACTTAACTGAACACAAACTGGTTTAAATATTTAATTATGTTAAATGTGAACAATAAAGCTTTTGTTTTTTAGTATGCTATTGCAATAGGGCGTAGGGAGGAGAAAGGGAGAGTAAGAAAATAAAGACAAAAATTATTTATTGAAATAAAATGTAATTTTTCATTAGCCTTTCATTGATTTCTCTTCACTTCTGAGAGCAAAAATCATACATTTTCTGTACGTTAAATCCTGATTCTAAGTATAGTTTTTAATGTTGTAATAATGATATTCAATTTTTTGAAAACTTTCAATATGAGTACTGTATAAATTAGTTTCTGGCTAATGGATTATGTTCCATTATTATGTATAAATCTTATAGAACTTAAACAATTTTTTAATGTTTTTAATTTGTCTTGATTTAATAACCATTACTTTAGCATTAACTCACTTTTTCGATTCTGTTCAGAGCTCGGATCAAGTATTAGCTGGAGGATGTACCTAATTATGTAAAGAAACTTTTAACTTACGAAAGACGCATAGTCCTTCCTACAATTTAATTTGTAGGAATTTATTTTACCGGCTCTTTTTTAATTAGTTTATTACAAATAATATCTAGAGCTGGTACTTCATATATACTGTCATCCATTTTCCTCACCGTAAATCTGACTGAATATCTGAATATCTTAATATCTGAATCAACTGTGGTTGGTACTTTCACCTTGCCTGTATCACATAAATTAATCAAATAAATTGGAACACAATTCATTATTCTTATTGAAGTACTGAAACATATAGTTAAAAGGATCTTTAATGAAGAAAATTTCTTCTATGTGTCGTCAAAAGAAAAATTGTTTACCAAAATAATTTATCCTTTAAATAAAGAATAAACGTTTGTAGGTTTTCATGATGCATTTAAAAAATAAAATAATAATATATTATATGATATGATGTCTGCGATTTCTTTGCACATAGAACCGTGTTATTCTGTGTGATTTTGACATATTCCGATAGAGCTATTGAAAAACACCGTAATCACTGGCGATAAATTGATAAATAAGCTAAAACCTTTGTAAAATCACCATAAAAAGAAAATTAAACAGGACGCGTTTCGGTCTACAACAATAACAGCTCGTCATCAGCTAATCCAACACGTGTCACACGTGTTGGATTAGCTGATGACGAGCTGAAATTGTTGTAGCTCGAAACGCGTCCTGTTTAATTTTCCTTTTATGGTGATTTTACAAAGTTTTTTAGCTTTTTTCCCTGATAGAGCTATATTATTCTAAATTGCATATGGGAGTAAATTATAAAGAACAAATGCAAAAAGTCTTCATAGCAATTTATGCTTCATAGCATTTTATGCAAAAAGTCTTCATAGATACAAGCAAAACTTTTCTATGATAAAAAATCAATGAAGAAAAAACGGTAGTTAAAACCTCATTTTTCTCAGTTGACGGTTTGGTAAACATAGAAAGGAACGTCCTAATTGTGAAAAAAGAGAGAAAGAGAGAGAATTTGACTGGATTAAGTATCAAATACATCAACTGCGTCATAGTTTCTAGGATTATACAAAATACATCCTTCTTATTCTGAGAAACATTTGCATATAAATGAAAATTGAAACAGGGGAGTTTTAAAAATAATCGTCAATCAAATATGCAAAATTTTCTATAGTTTGCTCAAAGGTTTGTTAATTATACTGATTTTACAGGATCTTTTAATGATTCTGTGTAAGTGATGCAAAGAAACATTACTAAAGTACAGCTATCAGTATGTAATGAAGTTTATTAAACATAGATAAAAAAGACAGGTTCCCACATTATCTTCTGCCTTAGCTAGAATCACGAGATGCTCTTTTCATGCGACTGCATAAGTACATTCAAACAGCATGTGACTCAAGCGGAAGGAAATGATCGACAAGTATAACGTACTGCGGCCTACTGTCTTTTTCATTCGACTTTATCTACGTCATGCCATCTGTGTTACGCTAAATACCATTAGGTGTGAAGAATACTGCTTCTTCGTTATTGAATAAAAAGTTTGTTCAGAAGTCATTTACTAGCAGAGACACAATTATTGTCACTCGTGGTTACTGTCCATTGTCAGCGAGTATTTATAGATCACGCAAAATTTTTAATATTTCAATAAAAAATTAATAAAAAGATCAAGCTATTAATGAAAAGTTCTAGTTATCCTGTGACAGGTTTTTGTGTTTCTAAATTAAGCGAAACAGAATAGTTTATAAGGGTTTTATACAAACGGAGAACTATTTCCTCTTGTATGCAATAGTTTTAATTTATTTTCAGGCAGGAAATCACAATTTTTATATGTTATGTATCTGGACATTAAATGATATAGCAGAAAACTTTGTTATAGGTAGATTAATACAGAAATTTCAAGATTAATTTCTCTGTTGCGCAACTACATGGTTACTAAATAAATAATTATGTTCATCTCTTGAGAATTTGAGAAGATGGAATGTATAAACTATTTAAGAAAAAATACTTTTTGAAGCATTGCCGTTCATTTGAATTTGCGCAAAAGGCTTTGAAATAATATATATATATATATATATATATTCAAAAATCGCATTAATTCAAAAATTCATAATTGGACATAAATACACCATTAACCATCAGTTTTAATGTTTTACGAACCTAATGTATTTTCCGTGACAAACTGAATCTGACCTTGGGACAGAGTTGTTTCCTTTTCTTTCCTCGAATCTAACTCTCCTCTGACGGGTAGACAAACTAGTATAGGCGATAACGAAATTTTTTTCCGTTTTTCTCAATTGTATGGCCATCTCGATAATTTTACGTTGTGTAAAAACTTTGTCAATGACTCCAGTTTGCAATTGATTTTATACCGTACCCGATTCGATTTTTATCGAGTCGTCTGCGGCTAAATTGGAATAAGTCGGCATTAATAAACGCATGGTGGAATCGCTCATTAGTCGGCCCCTCCTTTTGTCTTTGTTTTATACACAATCTTGTAGTATAAAATCTCGAACTGGGTCCCTATTGTATATGGCAACGTATAGAAAATTCAGTTGGCACGCACAGGGAAATCTTGTAAAGAAAAAAAATGTCGAACCGAACGAACATCTGTCCGGATCCTTGTGGAGCAAAGGTGTAGAGGCACAAAGACATATGTACTGCATAATATGAATAAGTGGCCATAGGGCTTTCCAACGATATATCACATCAGGGATACTGGCCAAATTTAGAAAAGTGTCCTGGAAGGGCAAAGTGGAGTGAAATTCTTCGAAGGTGAATAGCATCAGTAAGTGGTCACATGCCTTTGCCTCCTGAGGTCATCGATCTAAATTTATAAAACTGCTCTCTTTTCGGGTGCAAGAGGGGGGGGGAGGTAGGAGCGAGGAAGGTGTATATCATGAGTAATTGCTTACAGGCCTCTCCAATAAAATGTTACCTGATGGGTGTCGACTAAGTTTAAAATAGTGTCCCCGTGATGTTAAAGACGGGGGAGATACACGGCAGGTTCATAATAACCGTAATTTGTCATAGGAGTTTCCAACCACTTGTCACTTGAGTCATCTCGGTTAAATTTATAAAATTTCAACCAGGTATAAAATTGCAACGCCGTACCATTATTGCCTTATTTCGGTTTGTTGTTGTTTTTTAATTCCATCAGTTTTCAGTTATCACGTATTTTCTAAAATCTGCTTTATAAGCATCATGTAAAAACAATGATTTTAATAATCGATTGTAAAACATCTCGATTGTAGATTCTGGAAATTAATCGATGACTTTATCCATTGTGGTTTTTTATGTTTACGATTTACGATTTTTATCGATTGATAAATTTTCGAGAATCGCCCATCACTACGACAAAACCTCGAACGGTGCGTGTACCGCTTGGCTTTTCAAGGTCACCTGGCTATTAGTCAGTTAAAACAATATATTTTAAAAAGCATACATTTTTGCGCAATAACTTTCGGGTTATCGCGCGATTTCAAACCAACCTTACATATTTTTATATTATTTTTCCCGTTATTAAAAAGCCTATGCCCAAGTTTTCTACACTATTAGAAATTTATATTCCACCCTAATATTTATGCATACACGTCTTCGCTATTCTAAAACAAACGTAACAGCTATATTACAGTTGCATTACACCATGGAACCTTTTAAACTGGAATTAGAAATGGATATTGTTTTGTACAGGGACGAGTCTAAAGTCTTAATATAGCTGTGTAATTTTATAAACAGAAGATTTTGAAGTAAAATCATGGAATTTTTGACGATGAAATTTGGACAAGATAATTTTGTCAAGAAACCTAACCAGACTGATAAAATCGCAAAGATACCGTTTGTTGATATTTCTCATTTATTGAATCGAACTTGTACACGCGTATTATTATAAGTTCAGTTAAGCGGATTGTTATAATTTGATTAAAAACTTACTATATGAGCATGCGCTCTTTTTATACCTTTACTCTTGTGTTAGTACAGGCATTTTATTGGAAAAATATGAAATAAATCGAATGTGTACAGCAATAAATTGTTGCCGTAAATTATTCTCACTCTACAATGTATCAACATGTGTGTTAAAAGAATTAAACATAGCTAATGCTAATAACGGTTGCTTTTGCCCAATAAACAAGCAGTGGATTAAAAAAAATGTCATTTTTGTTTAGTCTTTAGAAATCAATTTCTCTGTATAATATCGTAATGAAAATTTTTTTTAAAGAATCTTTAATTAATAATTAATAATTTTTAATTTTTTTAAGATTGTGAAATCATTCTTTACACAAATAGAAGCATATTTCAAAATAAATTTTAATTATTGATACATGAAAAATACTTATAATTTATAATTTAAGTTCAGTGCATTTATTACAGATATATTCTTTATATAATTACTGTTTTATGTATTATGCTACAAAAACACAAAAAAATCAAATTGATAGTTTAAACTTTTTTTAATAATTGCTTCCGTGTTTTTTTTGTAATCACCGATACATTAACTTACCTAAACTTTGTAAGTATTCTTTTGCCATAAACTACACGTAATTTTATTTCGAATTCTTATTATGTACATATATGTAATTGGGTTTTAGGAATATTTTTGTTATGGACTATCATTTATTAATGTAATCATATTTTTATAAAATAATCCACAGTTTGTTCCCACTGTTTAGAATACTAATTTCCTAACCACATTACATATTTTGAATTCTAATTTCGTGAAACATATTTTTAAAAATATAAAAATCAATAAACTTGTGTAATTACATTTTGAATATATTTGAGTAGATTAATGCGAAATATCAATATGGTAAGATAATAATTAAAAACAATGTAATTATAATTTTCAGAATTCCGTTTAACTTGAAAAGCTTAATATTTAAGATACCTATAATAACATTGTTTTATTGAAATTAATTAAAATGTATTTTTCAGGTTAATCATACTCTTTATAAGAATAATCAAATCTAGAGTTAGAAACTGAAAATATTATTTTCTGAGATTTTAAAAGCATGATATTTACTTACTTACATGTTCGACCTTTAAAGAAAAATTATACGAAAACCATAAATTAAAAAACATTTTCCAACGCATTCATAATAGCGTTAACGAAAGTTTGCCTCTAGAAGTCCAATAAGGTGAAATATGATGGCCACATAAAAATTTCGAAAAGGCATAACACTTTTGAAAACTCAATTTCAGTAATTAATATCAAAGTTGGAAGACTTTTAAAATTATTTCATGAAGCCCTGCATATGAACTATAAATTTGTATATTCGCTACATAGTATGTTGATATTTATTTAGTTTGGAAACACATAACACAATTGTAAATTCTTCTTCAAAAATTTCAAATAATAATAAATGGAAATGAACTCAAATTATTTTGTCAAGCCATGTGTATGAATTAAATAATTTATACACTCAAAGTACCATGCAAAACTGTCAGGTAAATTTGAGAAAGCAATTGCAAAGTGAAAACGTGCTTCGTGCATATATCCCTCATAGACAGTAATGCCACCGATTTTTTTTTTTTTTTTTGGTCATGTAAATGAACAGCAAATGAAATTCCCGCTAGATCATTCAGTAGAATTTTTTCGTGCAGCTCAGTGTTGTATATAAAATAAAATATATGTTTTAAATAGTAAAACAGTATGAAAAATTTGAAACAACCTTACTATACGTACTAAGAATGTAATAGATCTATTAGTATAAATTTTACAAATTAAACAGACATGCCATAGTGCATCTCAATAACAAACATCACGACGTCATATAACATACTTTTCCTTGTTCACAACAACGTTAACCTCCAACATTAATAAACACATATTATTATTACTATTAGCAATACAGCCGCGTGCTTCAACTTTCCTAAACAGCAGTTTTTGTTATTTTTAGTAATACTTTATTAAATTTTTTAACCATTAAATTTCTACCTTTTGCATTATTCAGTAAATTGTATTTGAGTAGGCTATACCATTTCAAATTTATTGGAATTTTCACTGTGTTTGGTACTTCTATGCTCTTTGGGATTATGTTCCACCTACCTCCATTTCCCATTGGCACTAGTGTGATTGT
Organism: Maratus speculifer; assembly: GCA_964019185.1. Taxonomy (NCBI): domain Eukaryota; kingdom Metazoa; phylum Arthropoda; class Arachnida; order Araneae; family Salticidae; genus Maratus; species Maratus speculifer. The sequence continues at coordinate 217,184,444 of OZ025299.1, read as the reverse complement.
TCACTGCACCCCTGTCATAAAAGACCTGTATATCCCAGTTTATCTCATTCTACACTTTAAAAAAATATTTTAAATTTACGGGAAAAACAGTTTTCGCCTTAAAAATTGCAGTAAAGTTAGAAGTAATTTTTTTATTACATCTAATTTTACTGCAATTTTTTTTGTAAATATTTTGTAAATTTAACGGATTTTTTTTTCAGTGTACCCTCGATCGCTGGGGACTGCAGTTGCCTCTCATGGGAAACCCGTTCAGTAAAGTGTTTTTTTCAGGATTTTATTTCGTCGAGCTGCTTCGGGGACCCGCAGCGGATGACATGGCTTTAACATTGGTTTCAATTCTGCACAACATTGTAACATCAATTTTGCAGTTGAGTTTTAAGTTGTATCTTTTTGAACTTATCTCTACTTCAGACACGGATAGCAGCCGAAATGCGTGTTTATCTGACGTCGTGGACCAGTTACGATGTAATATAGAGTCTTTTTCAAGACTGAATAATCTGCGTGCACCCTGGAAAACTTTGACTGGTGAAGAAAACTAGGGAATTTCCACTGAAAATAAATGTGCTATATGCTCCCCCCACTTTTTTATAGTTTTCATGCACCCAGAAAAAATTTTTGTTGAATAAACAAAAATGTATTTGGTCCAACAAATCTTTTCGTTTAAATATGAGTCAATGGAAATTTTGTTTGAATAAGCAAAAAAATACTGTTGAATTTTTTTTTCGCTCGACGATTTTTTTTTTTTTTTTTTTTTTTTTTTTTTTTTTTTCATTCCGTCCAGAATTTACATCCGAAATGCATAATACCGTAATATAATAATTCCATTAATCTGTCTGAGTTTCAAAATTTTTTATTATCCAAAAATTATGTTAATCCTTTATTGCTTATAAGTAAATTAAACAAAATTACGTTGGAGAGTTATAGTTTTTGCACACCAATTTAAATTTTCCAAAAACAATAAAATTTTATTTGAATTACAAATTGAAAATACTTGACTTTAGTCTGACTAAAATCACTGATTTTGTTAATTCAAATAAAATTGATGTAATTTTGACAGTGTTAACAATATTTTTTTGTCTGAGTAATAAAACAGATTTTCTACTTGAAATTCGCTTAAAACAACCAAAATGTACGCAAAAAAACTTGTTTTGTAGTTTTAATCAATTCCTTTTTCTGGGTGCATTAATGGTAATTGGGAATGTGGATACCTTATTGCATGCCTTTTCTGTGTTTGTTTGTCCCCTCTGATTTTACATTCTACGTTCTACACTCTACGGTCTTCGTTTTTTTGTACTTACGTTTGTAGTTAAAATGAAGTCAAAATATAGGTCCACCAAGTTTTTTTGTTTTATCACTGCTGATTATATTTAACCTCTTGGTTACAATTCTGGAATGGCCCTTGGGACTCCCCCAAAGTTCTCAAAATTATATATTTTTTAACCTTTCTTTGTTTGGAAATTTATCTTTGTCTTTTTTAAGTTTTTTGGAAGTTAAGCGTGGAGGATTCACGCCGAATTCACACATCTTAAATTCTGAGATCTCATAAAGTGTCATGATCGTCCGTGTTTATTTAAGAGAGATGAATTGCATAAAGACAGACAGTCAAACAAAACGAGATCATAAATAATTTTTATATACCTTTGAAAGTGTTAAATAGGTTAATTGCAAAAGGTAGTGAATAGATGAAGATATACACTGGTGTACAAAATTTAAGGACGAGTCCCAAAATGCCAAATTTCAAGGGATTTTCAAGCGATAATTTTCTTCGGAATGTTCAAAAGGAAGTAATTAAATTAGTAATTCGAATGATTACTATCCCTGCAAAAAAGCTAGTCCATATAAAATTTCATTTAGGTCACACATGGTCACAAGAGTCACAGTCACTACGGCGAAACAAAAAATGTGAAATTCCATATCTCTCTTTTATGAGTCTCAAATGACTACTATATGTGACTCCACTGACATGTCTTTGTGACTGCTGCTTTGTGGTGAGTCACCAGGTTTTTTTACAATGTCATGTCATTGAGATTCTCGTGTGACCTCTCATCTGGAGACTCAATTTCAAAGTCGTTGTGAACATTGCATTATGATAAATTACTAAATAATGTCCCATTAAAGTCACATGGTGACTTTTTACCACTTTTCACTGTGGTTACTTCACAGAAGGGTCTCTGTCACCATTTGACAAAATCTTGTGACGGAAGCGAAAGGATAGTAGCTTGTGTTCACTTGTGTGAAAGGATAGTAGCCATTTGAAATTTATAAAAGAGACGTATGGAATTTCCCTTTTTTTGTTTCGCCATATTGACTGTGACTCTTGTGACCATGTGTGACCTGAATGAAATGTTATATGGACTAGCTATTATGCAAGGATATTATTCGAATTATATTACTCCCTTTTGAATATTCACGTGAAAATTGTCGCTTAAAAATTCCTTGAAAATGGGCATTTTGTGACTCGTCCTTAAATTTTGCACACCAGTGTATATATGGGTATCTGACATTCATTTCTCTCATTTTCAAAGGTGTTTGCAGTATTTCAAAGCAATTTAAGAAATATCTATCTTCCTTGATATATTTTTATTTGAAAATTGTTTATTTCCGTTTGAAAAAACGAGAAAAAAGTCTGTTTTTAGCAAATTTTAATATATTTCAGTCTCATAATTTTTACGTTTTTTATTCAGAAACATTCGTTACATCATCGTAAAGTCTTTTAACCGCTTTACTATTTCAGTGTTAAGAATGCTTCAACAAATATAACACACAGACACTATTATTACACATATACAGAATGTTTCAGAAAAGGATTCCCCAACTTTGAAATGACATAATTTCGAAACAATGAGAAATAGAAATTGTGAAACAAGTTGAATGTTAGACAGATTGGTTTGGAATTTTTTATACATCAATTTAAAAAAAATAGTTCTAATATCGGAACCCAGAGGTCACTGCAATCACAAAGCTGTGTCTTTGAAATAGTTCTTGAAAGTGAACTGTTTGAACTGAGATAAAAATCACATTACAATGGTTTCGATATGGTTACCTTTTTCTGCAACAACATGATGCAACTTAAAGGTAAAGTTCGAAATCACATACTGCAATACTTCTACTGAAATGGATGCGCATGTCTCACAGCTGAATTGTTCAAGCTGTTCCAACGCTTGGGGATTTTTAGAATGAACGGCGTCTTTGAAGTAACCCAACAAAAATACTTTTTTACACGTCTCAGCAATGAAACAGACGAACGAATGAAATTTCTGTAATTCGAATACTATTTAAAGCTCCATGTGCTTGTGCTGCCACCTATTATCCATTACTGGATCTTTTTTTTTAAATTGGTGTATAACAAATTCCAGACCTATATGTCTGACATTCAACTTGTTACACATTTCTATCTCTCACTGTTTCGAAGTTATGTCATTTCAAAGTTGGAAAATCCTTTCTGGAACACCCAGTATATATATATATATATATATATACATATGTACCCACATTATAATTGACCACCATATAATAGAAAAACATTAAGATTTGTTCTATATACCTTTATTATTAATATTTTAAAACACGGTTAATCGATAATTATATTAAAAAGTCAAAGATCTTAGAAAAACGACAAATTATTGACCGTGATTTCTTTTTTTGTTGTTGTTTGGGGGAGGGATTTATATATTTTTATCCACCTCCTTTCCAAATTAGTAATGAATATATATTTTTCTTTAATTTCAAACAAATAAGAGTTTTGATATTATATTCCGATGTACTATAACTTGTCATATCCAACAAAATGACATTAAAAATTACAAAATGACACAAAAAAGGAAATATAATTTACAAAAAATTAACTTAAATCAATTAAATAACTTAAATTTATAAATTGAAACAAAGCAAATAAATTTTCTAGAAATTTTCATTTCATAGTTTTGTTCATAGTATATTATATCCCACCTGAATGCAAAAATTTAAGCACTCTTATTTTCAGAAATTGCCATGGGAAATGAACTAATAAATTTTCTGCAGTTATTCATAAATAAAATGGATTTCATTTACTAAGTAAAAAAATATATTCAGAGTTGCTAAATTTTCTGTATTTTGCTTTATAGATAATTTTAAAGTTAGAAACGTGAAATAATGTTTGCGTCTATAGAACACATAATCGGAGAGCATATTTTCTATTGTTTCATTAAAAATACTGTCAGTCATGTAATTTGATTTAAAACAAAGCCTATCTCTAACACAAATATTTCATATTCGCTTATGCTTTTAAACAAAACAGGCTTTTACTGCACATGCATTTGGATCTTCCTTAATTTTATTTAAAAATGATATTTATGATATTACACTGTAAAAAAAAAAAAAAAAAAAAAAAAAAAAAAAAAAAAAAAGCGTTAAAATTACGGCAAAAGCTGCTGGCAGCAATGTTGCCAGCAGTTTTTGCCATAAAAATTGCAGAAAAATTAGATGTAAATGTATATATTTCATCTAATTTTACTGCAGTTTTTACGGCAAAACTTCTGGCAATATTGCTGCACCGTAAATTTAACAGATTTTATTTACAGAATATTTACAAATTTAACTTAATAAAGGACCTTTTTGATTTATTGTTTAGTTTAAAATTAAATTAATATATCTCACATTTTTTAATGTTTATTTATTTTAAGACAATTTTTTAAAATTTAAAATATATTTTACCATACAGATTCAAAAAGATATGAAGCAAAACTATACAATTTTACTTAGTATGTGTTTCTTTTAAAATATGAAGTTTATATTCTTCAAAATGTATCGAATTACTAAAAACACACATTTAGAGATATTCTTCCAAATTCAAACACGCTCACCATCATATTAAAGAACATGCATGTTTTTTTTTTTTAGTTTTAATATATTTATTTATTTATTTGTTTATTATTTTTTTAATTATTTTTATATGAAGAGAAAATAAGGACGCGAATGTCAAAACTCGCCTTTTCCAGAAAATTAAATTTTGGGAAATCATGAAAAAATCCATTGTTTTTCATTGTGAACTAAAATTTGAACTAGCAGAAATGCATGATAACAGTAGTTTTTTTGCGTGTTCCTGCATGTTGTCTGTGAAAGTTTACAAAAAGATTAGATTGATTGTGAAAAACGACTTTCATACTTTTGCATAAGGTGAGTTTTGAAACTTTACGTCCTCATATGTAGCAAAACATGTTTTAATCGCTACGCATAAAAAAGAAATAAAATTCACTTTCGTGCAACCGAAATATACTTATTTATATTCTGCATAAGGGAAATTCTGTATTTTATGGTTACTTTAAATAGGAATACAAGTTTTTTAGTGCCAGAAAGGACATGTGCTTCAAGGACTTTTAAGGACATTTTACCAGAATTTTTGTAAAGTAGCTTTTGGTTTATTTAGTGGAGGTGGGGGGGGGGGGGAGGTCTGTCTTTAACAACAGCTACCGGCACTTTACAAATTTTCTGATATTTAAACTCTTAAAATCCCCTGAATATCTTGAAGGTTGCGAACCATGTACGAGTAAAATTTAATAAAACTAAATCTATCAGAATTGGATTTTTTTTCTGGATTACAATTTATCTTTTTGTTTTTATGCTTAGCACTAAGATTATGTTTTTTCTTTAATAATTTATAGGGACATTCTTTTATAACTTAAAATTAAATAATAATAATAATAATAATAGTAATAATAATAATTTAAGCAGAATTTCCAGAAATATGTACTCTGACTTGAAAGCTACAAAATGAGTTTAGATATAAACATCTAGCATTAACGGTATAAAATGTTAGCTATCTAAAAATATTTTTATTTCCATGTTAATGGTAAAAATGTTTTTTTATTGTCATATATTAACACAATATTACATACCTTCCTTTAAACCAGCGCTTTCCAACCTTTAATTTTTTATGTACCCCATTCTTAATCTGTCCATTTTTGGAGTACCCCCCCCTTCTCATAAACACGGCTCCTCCCCCGACCACCAGTCAACTAGATAATGAAAACATCTTGTTTTTTTTTTTCCTCCGTTAGTAATATCCTTATCCCAACAACATAATAAATTGATAAAAATTATGTTGTCATTTCTAACATCTCTGTGACTTTACTATCAATTTTCATTATTTACACAATTATCGATATATTATCGATATATAAACGAGATATTAGAAAATAACTCCCAATAGGATTGACATTATCTCACGAGTGTCTTAACCTAAATTGAGCAAACAACTTGTACAGTTAAACGTGGGAGCCACGTATGAAAAATCTTAGTTTTACGTCTAAAATCCGCAACCAAATTAAAAAAAAAAAAAAAAAAAAAAAAAAAAAAAAAAAAAAAAAAAACTTTATCAGAGTGGAAAAAAAAATATAAAAGGTTTGTTTTCCCCAAAAAATGTTTTACGCTCATGACAAAAGTCCTTCAGGGCGCAATTTTAGAGGTACCTACAAACCAAAAATTCGTTCTGAAGTATCAAATCTTCTAATTAGTGATGCCATCTGTTTTTAAATTACGAATTTTCTCGCTTTCACAAATACCGACAAACGCATGCATCACTTCCCGTCGCACAAAAACGATCTATTTAATAACTAAACGACCAACAATTTTTTTAGATCATCTAAGGCAAGTCGCATTTATATCGCCTACAGAAATATCGAAACGTTTGGACGGATAAAAATATTTTGTATAAAATAAAATGCGCGAAAATTTCAATGAAAATGGAAAAACTTGGGTATTATGGCACGATTCCGCTCACGTTTTTACTAATAAATATTTTTTTTTTCACGAAATTATTAAGAGCACACCGGTATAGCTATATTAAAAACCTATTTAAATTAAGTAAGATTCGGAGTTTCGATTTTTTTTATGTTATGGGAACCGATAGAAAAGGAAGAAAATAAAGGGAAGGAAAAACATTTCCTTTTTAAATAGATATCAGTATTTTATGCAATGTTTTGATAAGGTGTCTATCAGAGACATTTTAAAACACTGAAAATCTCAAAGAATTCGGAAAAAATCTCCCTCCTCTTTTTTTAATTGACCACGTGAAATAAAGTATTCTTTCGAGCCGTTATATCGCGAACTATTAGTATTTTTCTACTTTTCGATCTTTCACCCTGACAGGGACACGTATTTTATATAAAATATAAAAATATTGAAGATTTTGAAATAATTATAATTTGTGAAATTTATAAATCTTTGTAAAAAAAACTACGTTTTAATGATTCATTCAAGATTAATTTCATAGCCTAAATACATATTTCGAATTCTAGTGTCGTAATATATATTTCTAACGTAATAGTACAAAAAAAATATATAAATCAGTTTAAATAAATTTGAATTTATATAAGTATATTTATTAAAACCACAAATATGATAATTACAACAAAGTATGTAATTAGAAAAATCATTAATTTCGTTTAATTGAAATAGTTTAAATGTTTAGATCATTGCAATAAAAACAATATTTTACTGAAATTAATGAGGAATTTTTTTTCTACCGTATACCTGCAGTTAATTAGAATAATCAAATACTGGTTAGAAACCTATTTTTTTATTGTGAGAGTATAATATAAAGCTATCTTTTAAGTACGTATCAGCGAATCAATTTGAAAAAAACTTTATATAGTATAAAGTTTTGCGATTAGATGTAGGGTCCGGAGGTGTAATTATGAGCACTTTTTACATTTTTAATATTGTGATTTTTTTTACTTGTTTATTTTTCAAAAAGTTGTGTTTTTAGTAAATAGAAAGTAATTTTGACCCATTTCTTAAAAGTTTTAATCACTATACCACTTTTACTTTCAAAGTTAAATAATGATCATAATTACCCCGTCAAAAAGTAGTAAAAAATAGTATTTCGGGGTAATTAAGACCACTAGTGGGGAAATTATGACTACTATATTTTCTCTTTATACTTTTCTACACACCATTGTTTGGGAAGTAATTACGACCATTAAACAAAAAACTGACAAATCCGTTTATTAAAAAAATTTGGTAACTTTAATTCAAGGTGCTATTTTGATCTCAAAAATGTTTCAGATTATTGATAAAGGATATTTAAAATAAAAAATGCATTATGAGCTTATTATCTAAACGTGAAATAAAATTTTACCATTACAATTTTCTCCATTATAGGTGTGGACATAATTACCCACTGGTCATAATTACCCTACCTGACCCTAATACACTTATGTATACTATCAAAGCCGTGTAATATTTTCTTTTCTGTATAGTGATTATATTTTTCTAAAAAAATTTTTGATAAAGAAATCGATTAATCGACTTGAAGAAATTGAATTTAATTCTCCTAAGTGGAAATGTCTTAAGAATGATGCCGAAGCGTGTCAGAACTTCATAGATCAATTTCTCTCGTCTCCCTGAATTTATACTTTTACAGTGAGTAGATTCCTGTTGTATTGTCACGTTTCAGATATAAAAGTTGTCGTAACAGTCATGAAAGAAATGATCTGGATGGAAAAGTTTACATTGTGATTTCTCTGGTATTTTAGAAACTCCTCCATAGTCCTTGGCGACAGATATATTTAAAAAAGAAAGAAAAAAATGAGAACTAAAACATAAAGAATCTTTCAAGTTGTAAAAAGAAAATCGAAGAAGTGAAATTTGTAAACAGGAAAGTATATGATCAGAAAATGGATTTTTTGTATTCAGACTTTATGTAGTGTGCGTGTCTTACGTTCCGTAAAAGTAGTTCATGGCTTTCAAATTTGCATTTATTTATTTGTTTTTATTTTTCTCGTTCCCAAACTCAAAATTTCTTAAAGTGAGAGTGTGTTCAGAAATGTTATTTTTCTGTGTGAAATGTTGAAATTGTATATATTATTTCTGGCTGTAAACTATTTTAACATTTTAAAAGAAAAATGCGGTTTACTATGCATGTAATTAACGCGCAATAATTTAGCTGTTTATTCACGCTGTATATCAATAATGTGTGTAGTACGCTATTTTGAGTAGCTCGTTACTTTCAAATTTGCATTCATTTTTGCATTTCTAAACCTATAATTCTTAGAAATAAGGAAGTTTCCGGAAATATTCTTTTTTATTTAAATTATTGAAGCTGTATTTCTGGTAGCAAAATGATTTAGCATTTTAGAAGGAACGATTTAGGTTTAGTGTGCATGTAATTTAATCATAATGATTTGGATGATTATTTTCGATGTAAATTAATAATGTGAGTATTGCATTGTTTTGAGTAGTTCATGACTTTCAAATTCACATTCATTTGAATTCAATTTAATGTTTTCACATACAAATCGCTCAAATTTAAGAAGAATGTTTTCACGTATATCCTCTACGAAATAATACATGTTACATTCTTTCCTAAGTTTACATTTCTGAATACTTTTTGCAGATTTACTCCGATGGCACCGCACATAGATCCCAAAATCACACCCAGTTAATATATATATATATATACATATATATTCACTTGTCTATCTGCATCCCTTTTTTATGGACACGATAACTTCTATAATTTTGCTTAAATCTCTTCTAAACTGGTACATAGAATTAAGAGGCACAATCTCGGTCAAGTTTGTTAATCAGTTCGGCTGCGCATGAGTGTGTGTGTGCGTGAAGGGGGGGGGGGTCGTTGAAACCCCAAAACGTCAAATGTATTAATGTTTTTTTAGTTTATCAGTAATAAATGTAAATAATAATCGTCATCTTTGTTAGTCGGAGACAATTACTACAAATATTGTGATAAAATGAGTATAATTTTTTTTTGAAACAGTAGTGCTAAGATATATAAAAAGTGTCGCACTGTGGAACTATCAGGACCTGCACCCGTCTTCCCCGATTAATGTGCAAAATCTGTGAAAGTTGGTGGAAATATGGAGGGGTTTTCTGAAAACCGAAAAAGAACCCTAAGTTCTTAGTTATAATGCATATAAAATCAGTTTAAAGTTATTATTATTTCTGGGTAAAAACCATAAATTTAAGTGTGACGAATGGTGTAACCAGGGTAAGTGCCAATGTTCTCTGAAAACCGATAATTCTTTTAAGTTCTATTTGCCTTATCTAACAAAAAAAATTTCTTATGTGAATCAAGAAGAAGAAGAACCTTAAAATATTACTGGTTTTTGGTACTCACCTTGGTAACGCCACAGAGTGTGACATAATTTTGTTAAAATGAAAAATGGGCTCAAGGCCGAAAAACAAATAGCTGTTCAGCGAGAAAAAAAAACTTAACTTCGTCAATTCTGAAGATATCAAGTCCACTTAAATTTAGTAGAAATATTTTTAGCATTATCTGCAACTATCATGTTGCGAAATTTTTATTAGGATAGATTTTTACGGCAAATAAAATAATAAGGGTTAAAGAGAAAATTATCCTATTAGCACAATTCTGATAAACCCAGCTGTCACAAAAAAAAAAAAAAATAATTTAAAAACTCGCCAATAGCGGCCAGATAAAATTGATAAACTGGGTTTATTTCAATCGTGATTCAATTTTGTCGATGAAATTGGTTCTTAACTTCAAAAATCTACGAACGCCTATAGGCCGAGCGGGCAGAGATTTTTGTTATTGAAGTAGTAAAGCTGTAGGTGTTATTTCCTGAGGTGATATAATTTATAATTTTGCTGTAAACAATTCTCTTATATAATGTATGTTTAATAATTAATGTGTGTATTCTGTTCTACTAATTATACACGTCTTATGTTAAGTTAAAGTAGTTCATGACTTTCAAATTTTAATTATCTTATTTTCCACACGCACCTCAAAAATTTCAGAAGTAAGAAAATTTTCAAACATGTACCGTTTTTATATTAAGTATGTTAACTGAACGTACTATTCCAAGCGGTTAGATAATGTGTCATGTTAGAATAAACAACTGTTTATTCGCAGAATAAACTATTCTGTTCGCCCTGCATATAATTATGCATACTAATTAATCTGTTTATTCTGCTTGTAAATTAATTCTGCGTGTCTTAAGTTATGGAAAAGCAGTTCATGGCTTTGAAGTTTCCATTTATTTATTCGCCTTTTTTTTCTTTTAAGAAGACGTACATTTTAGAAATAAAGGCAGTTTCAGATATATGTTTTGAACCCGTACTACATTTCCTACAGGAAGTTAATCTCCCATTTTTCAGTAAACAATGCTGTAAAAGATTTTGAAATAAAAATTAAATAATTTAAATAAAAAAATTTTAAAATAATAAAAATAAATATAAAATATGAAATTACAATTTAAAATTTTTCCTTTAGTTCATTTATGTATAACTGGTAGGGTGTCGCAAGAAAGCGTTTTCAAATTTTTGCATAAGAGCAATACTTCATCAATTAGATAGAAGCAATTATTTTATTATTATACGATGCTTGCATGCGTTACAATATATTAAGACCATTAAGAAATAAATGAATAAAAATATTTTATTTATCAATAAAGTATAATATCTAGTATGATTCTTTTGACAGCTTATATTTGTGTGAAATGAAACAGTCAAAGATTTAGCTTTTAAAAACATCCACAGTTTTAGAAATCAGATCCAGAGGCTATGTTTGTCAAAGCAATGTGTTCTACACGTAGGGGAATCTTTATCATGATACAAGCATGATCCATTTTTACAAGTAGGGGAAAATTGGATAAAACCGGGTAGGTGGATAAAACAGGGAAGCAGGCTTTATGGCTTTATTTGCGACGGTATCTAGCCGAAACTTTTAGAATTACTTTTAGGCGAGCGGTATGCTAGCTCCCAGTAACCAGAAATCGTTTAAACAAACTCATTTCGCAGTGGTGATTTTTTTAAAGATTTCATGTGTGAATGTTAAAAATTTGACGTCTACATTATTACTTTACCAATCCTAAATGCCAAAAGATTTAGATTAAGCAAATATAACGTATGATAGGCTATTATTTACGCGTTACTTTAACGTTTTGTATTGGTGTCTACGAGTTATCTGAACAACGCTAGTGTAACATTTCATCAAAATGGCGTGGTCGGACAAAACCGGAATGCAGATGGTTGGACATAACCGGGAAGTTTCCGGGATTGGAAAACTCATTTATTTGCGTTATTGAAATAGAATTAACTTGTTTATGCATTGTTTGACGATCTATAATTATTTAAAAACTATACAAAAAATATTATTTAAATTAAGTTGTTACATAGAAGATTGTTTTTAGTCATTTCTATTGCAACATCTATCCTTATTTCAAGCCCCTAAAAATTAGAACTCAAACAAGAAGAAAGAGAAAAGATGAAAAAAAGACAAGAAGAACTTAACCCTGAAGCTATGATGACAGACCCTTTCTATAATGACAGAAAAGAAAAGTACAAAAACTGATGTGAAAAAGAAAATTCCTAAGAAAAAAATCCTTGACATCAAACGAGGAAGATGATGAAAGTGAAGAATGCATTTTTTGCAATTGACTACATTAACAATCTAAACCTAAGGGAAATTGGATACAGTGCCTTCATTGCAGAAGGTGGGCACATGAAGCATGCAGCAGTGCAAATGAACAAGATCGAATATTCATTTGTGATTTTTATCCCTAAAAATATTAACTCTTAAAGCATAGCTTAACGCATTTTTATTTTACGTAGATTTTATATATATTCACATTCTATAAGTATAATATGTCAATTAACCTTTAATATATTGTATTATTGCAAAATTACAATGTGCTTTTAATTATTTTTTTCCAGTTCCCGGTATCCTACCTGATCGGACGAAACCGGGACATTGCACACTTCTAAAAAAAGTGGTTTTATGATCTCAATTTCTGCTCTTCGTGACTGAAAGAATACTTTTTTCTTCTTAAGGAATCACTTTATCATTTTAATACAAATTTTGATGATTTCGTTCACATGACGTACAATAATAAAAAGAAAAACATTAGGGTCTCGGTTTTATCCGACTTTCCCCTACTTAGTTTTATTTTGATTTTTCTTCAATTTAGGTTGTTGAATTTTTTTCCGAGGTGTTTTGCTATTTCCATAATTTAAAAAAGTTTTTTGGTCCCACTACTTTTGAAGTTACTTTCAAATTTTATCAAGGATCTCCTTTGGATATTTTATCCTTCTCCATTTGGTTCTTTCCTGATTGACCTGTAGAATCTTATTTTTAATCGCTTACTTTTAACACGCTTTTTCTTTTCTTGTAAGCTGTCATAAAAATTATTTGCGCGATTTGTGTAAAATCTGTTATTGTTTCATTTCGCATTACCTGTAAAAATTTTATGTCCTGTAAAACTGCTCTGTGGCTTTTTATACTATATTAAAGCATAAAAGTATTTAAAATCAGAAAGGTATTTATGATATTTCGATTCACAAAATACATTTTTACGCAGGGGCTCGCTCAGTGTCTACCTGAGAATACATGTAAGCCCGGACAGATGCTGTCACAGCCCCTCCGTAAAGGTTAAGAACCAAACACGACGCTTTAGCTGGGTGGCTACTAAAATTTCGCTACCGTCTATTAAACTCTTACTAAATAAAAATGTAGGCCTGATACTTCGACTGCTGCACAGCTTAACCTAAGCAAGAGACATATTTACACTTAAGATGAATTTGGGACATAAAAGTGAAATTTAACATCGATATGTATGTATATAATTATATACGACTACATATATCACCTTAATCATTTGTCCAAGTTGCAACTTGCCGAATGCAACCACGTCATGAGTAACACTAATATGATGACCGAGGCTAATGAATTAGACGTGTTACCGCGATACATTTCACATGTGCTTTTTTACAGAGAGTTATAGTGACGTGATGTTCATTTTTCGTATATTCCTTTGGTGCATTCGACAATCGTGTGACTTCAGAAGTCTGTTAAAAAAATTACGTGGAATGCTCCACAGCACCACAGTTAGAATCGGTGATGACTCATTTGATGTCATGAGTACCACTGTTGACTCGCTCTTCACCTATTATCCATAAGGAACTACTGTACAGCTATAAAGAGATGTAATATTGAAATGAAAATTACTGGTCTAAAAATGAGCATTTCGTATATGATTCAAACAAAATCTTTGAAATTTTATTCACATTGCGATGTTAAATGTGAACAAGCGTGTGTCTGAAATATTGGTTAAACATAATATGTTTAAGTTTGAAACTGTATAATTGTATTTTGCCATCTTTAAACAGAAATAATACGTTAAATGCTTAAAAAGTAATTTCTTGTAATGTACGGTACAATAATAAAAAGCTTGTTAAGAAATTTAAAACAGATAAATCTCTATTTGTAGGGTTTCGAGATATGAATAATGAAAATATTCAATTGAATGATATGGCCAGACAAGTAAACTTCCCTCGAGAGCGTTAAATTTACTGAACAATTTTCTTAAGTTAAATCATTTCTTTTATCATTGGCGTTTTCTTATATACATTCTTTATTTTCGGTGATTTTTTTTTTTTGGAAGAACATTGTTCGATGAATTGGTCCTTGTTTTTGTGCAGTCGCAGCTTTTTCTGAAATATTTGTTGATTAACCATGAATCGTTGCAATAATTTCTTTTTTCGAATTATTTTTCCTGTAAAAATTTATCATTTTAATTTTCGATTTTGTCCTGATTCCTATGGTGTTATATTTCTTTATTTTGTGGATTTCTTTTTTCCTTCATTTTTTTCTTAGTTTAAAATTTGAAATTTCATCTTACGTTTTGCATGACTCAACAAGATTCTAGACACAGAGTTTCAAGAAATATTCGCCTACAAATTCAAAATTCATAGGAAATTTAAAAAAATGACAAATTGGAATGGTGTTCTGCTTATCAAGTTAATGTATACTTTACCATGATGAAAATAATATTTTTCTTTAAAAATTTCTGTAAACCACTTTTTGGTAACGAAAAATAGTTTAAAGAAACATTTAAATAAATATTTTTTGTTGGCAAAACTCCAAAAAATTACCAACTTTTGTTTGGCAAGAAACAATCTTCTCAATTTATCACACCGACACTAATTCATTACAAAATTGCTGTCGCATTTCGTCATTTTATGCCTTTATTCTAATAGACCGGGAGGTAGAAGCACAGAAAATCCCATCATCAACTTTCGGGCTTAAATTTCAGAATTAATTAAAATTCGAGCAGCATTTTAAAATCCAATCGGACTGCAAACACATATCTAGGTGAAAAACAATCGATATCCCAATATTATCGGTTGCCTGGAAGATTTACCATTGTGTTTTCCTAAATTCAAAAGTATGAAAACATGGAGAACTGTGAGCATTCAGAAACAATGGTAAACAAACTATTCCAATGTACGACTTGGTAGAACGATTTCGTTTTAGTATGCGAATCAAAGTTTAAATACATCTGGAATTTTAGCCGTGAACTCGATGAAGAGATTGTGTATGCTGTTGGCCCCCGGTCTATAATCAGAAATTTGTATAATTTTTATACATGAGAATTGCCATATTTTACGCTTTTAACAATATTCTTCTGTACTATAAAAATTAAACGTTCTGTTGTCTTTAGTGTAAGTATAAATCCAATACGAAAATTTTAAATTGTATGATATTTTTGAAATCTTAATTAATTTAAGATTTCAAATTTATTTTTATTTTGAAATCTTAATTAATTAATTAAAGTTTTTAAAGTGATTATACTGTATAAATACAAAGCAATTCTTTTAAAAAAATGTTCTGCTAAACCACGCGCTGACGATATTCTTTTAATTCCTTATGATTTTCTTATGTAAATTGATTTATGGGACACCCAGATTATGAAATCAAAAATCATTAAAATTTGTTCATTCCCTCAAGTTCTCCTAGCAATGCAAAATAACATTGTTTAAGCTAACTTGTATAAATATTCATGGTTTAGAAATATCACTAGTACGTAAACTCAAGGGACACGCGTGCAAAAAATAACATAAGAAAAAAAACTAATGAATTTTGTTACCCATTGAACCATGTTAACAGAAAAGAGTGCACAAAATTAACATTTGTTAGAAATTTGAATAAATGAAGTAGCCAGAAAATTATTTTTTTCTAGCTTATCACTTATGTATTTTAGAACCTGAAAAAAAAGAAAAGAAATGATAGAGATAAATTAAAGTCTCATAACTTTTGAAAAAGTCGGAAATTGTATGTTAACCTTGGCAAATGATGTGCTATAATTAGTACTAGTACTGGTACTTACTTTGGATTGAAAGAATATACAATCGGTAAAAACAACTGTGGAGCTGATACAAACATTCGAAATTATATGTGTATTGCTAAATGCAACTAATTTTAAAATTTCTACTCTAAAAATTTGGGAAGGAAAAAAAAAAAGCGATGCATGAATTGAAAATTAAAATAGTTATAAAGATCTTAAATCATTTGTTATGTGTTTTATGCTGAAACTAATATGTTATTGTTCTACTATTTTAATAACCATGGCAACCTAGAATCTTTATTTAATATTGGATAGAATCGAATAAATTTCGGATACTAAAATTAAATAGAATACTAACCTTAGCATCCAGGAATCATTGCCCATCCTTTAATATCAGAGAAGTAATTACGTATTATAGGATTCAATAAAATAAAGAAAACATTTATTAATATCTTTTAAGTTTTGATTCATAGTTTCATAAAATTTTAAGTGACTCGACAAAATTCTGTAAATAATATATTAATTATCACACCATTGTGTTGGATATTTTTTGCTGACAAACGAGTAGAACGGCGGACAGACCACAGGACGACAATAAGTATTATATATGCATGTACTTACGAATTCACCTAAAAACGAATTCAAATTTCTTCTATTTGCATTTGCTGACGTGTATTGTTTTTCGATATTATAAAACAGAATGTACACTGAATGAATACATATTCTATAACATAACATAAACAAAGACCAATGTTTCATAATATGGTAAAATATAATAAAAACAAGAAAGAAAACATACAATAAACTCAGTCAGGTTGCAGAAGAATCTAAAAGGAGTTTTTTATCTTTAAAAAAATCAGAAATTAATATAATTTCAAGACATGAAGAACCTATTTTAAAAAGAAAGTTTCTTTTCCGTAACAGATTTTTGGAAACGGTTCTGAATAGTTTTATTATGAAAAAATCAGTTTTATCAACATATATTATGGGGTTTGCGGATGCTATTAATTTTTTATAAAATTCACTTCATGTTCAAAATATTAGTATAATTAGTTTTTTTTACAAATTGAAAATATCGTTTGATAATTTAATGTATTTTAATGCAAATGTGCAAACGATATTTTTATTAAGAACTTATTGTTGATTAAAGTTTTTAGGTACGTTCGTAATTATGTAAATACGTAGCACCAATAGTTGTCGTTCAGTCCGTCCGTCCGTCCGTCCGTCTGCATATCACAACGCAAAAACTGCCCAACCTAATCGTTTGAAATTTAAAATATATAATTATTACATAATTTCGTCGAGTCATTTCAAATTTCTTGAAAATCAGATGCATAGATCAATTACAGGGGCAATAAAAATATTCCGTTACATCACGGTCGATGGGGAAAAATGTTTCAAATGCATTTTAATGGCGTTACACTCATTCGAAAATAATAAAACTGATATGCATCTATAAAGTACTTATTATAATATACATTTTGCATAATCTGTGGTGTAAAGGACACCACAGATTGTTATTAATTTGCAAGGCCACACAAAAGTACTCCATTACATAATGGTATAGGGAGAACATTGGTTGGTGCGCATTTTAATTGCAATTAACTATTTACAATTTTATAAGATTGATATATGAGATTGATAATTTAAAAACTTCGTTATTCTACGAACGCACCTCATTTGCTACGCTTCACCTACAATTTACAACTTGTTTACTATCTTCAAAGTAATATATTTTTGAAACGATTAATTATAAATATATTTTGAAAAGACAAAATATATGAATATTTATTCAAGTGGCTCAAAATATTAAAATATTTCATATTAATTCTCCTTTAATTATTACCAATTCATATCATTGATTAAAGATGGTTAATTTTATTTAAAATCGGGATTCTTTTTGCAGTTTTTTTGCTTTTTCGTCTTAAAATGGATCCTATGAGTGATATTCCTGAATCTATTAAACTTCGTACGGTTGATTAGTATTGACACTGTAAAAACCAATATTACATAGAGAATTATTTACATTGTTTGCAATCAAGCGTTAGTAAAATCATAGCACACTATTCAAAAAATGATAAATTTCAAAATAATCGTCAAAATGGTGGCAGAAAACCAAAAATATCTGCTAAAGATAACAGGAAACTGAAATGTATAGTTAAGAAAAATCGTTTTAAAAGTTCGCGATTCTTGCACCGAATAGCAAAGAAAAAGGAATTGAAGTTTCTACATCTACAACATTAAGAAGTCTCCATAAATTTAAATTTGATTCTCGTATACCGAAAACAAAATTTTGCATGATTGCAAATTAAAAGCGTATCAGATTGAATTGGTTGTGACGTTGAATGATTGATTGTGTGATTGAGTGATTGAATTGATTGATTGAATTGTGACGTTTTTAGAGCGAAGAAGATTGAAAAATATATTATTTAGTGATGAAAATATATTTTGTGTTTCATATTGGTAATCGAGTGATCGAGTTTGGGGAATGAAGCAAGAAGCATTTGATAAAGAACGCCTGAAACGTTATGTAAAATTTGCTTCTGCTGTCATGGTTTGTAGTTGCATGACAGTAGAAGGACCTGGAAAGTTATGCATCGTCTACGAAAATGTTAACTCTCATATATATCAAGACATTTTGGAATATTACATGATTCCATCATGAGAAGTTTCATTTAAATATGATTTCATCTTTGAGCAAGACTATCATCCCCGCATACCTCGGTGTCAACTAAGAATTGGTTCCACCAACGCAACATTAAGCTACTTCCTGCGTCACCAAACTCACGAGACTTGGAAAAACTCCCATGGAAAACGTGTAACGGTTGGGTGCTCGTGCTGGGAGTTAAATGCAGACATACTCAGGAATTAAGATAAAAACACAGTTTATTAAAAACTATAATGGCCCAAGGGGAGTGGAGCAAGTCTGTACTTTTAACAACTGAGAACACTACTAAAAGATTAAACTCATACTCACAGCTCCGGACTAGCTCAATCGGGGCACCTCTGATTACTTTTCAGCTATCTTTCAGCTAAGCTACTAGATAAAATCTAATTAGACAGCCCGTGGCTGTGTATATTGCTTTATTGACTCAGATAATCAACACACTTACTATTAAATTTCTTACCACCGGCCAACTTCTCTAGTCGAATTCTCAAACTCCTTATCAATTCGCTGGAGGCTCGATGCTACTGGATCCTACTCTCTCTGGATCAATCAACGCCGCTAGACACAATCTGCTAAACACCAGCGGGAAATCGCTGCTAGAGAATCACTTCACTGACTAATATCGCTAGATACACTCTCTGCTGGCTACCGCCAGAGACACACAGCACACACTTAAACTCCAAGCTTTTATATGCTGCAAACTGAGATACTTCAAATTTACATATTACTACTAACCGCGAGCCTAACTGCAGAATCCGAAAGAGACACACACACTCTAGAAAGTTAAAGTAAAAGAGAGGATAGATGTCACTTTTACGCTTACACATGTTAAATTATTGACGTCACGATCTCAGAAATACTAGAGTGCCTTTATGACAAAGGTCACTCCCTCACAAACGTATTGTGTATAATGAAAAAAACTACAAGAATATCCTCCTTGAAGTAAAACTCAGTTAGTGGAACGTATAAAGTCTATTTTGTCTAATATTTATGGAAATGTTTGTAAATACCTTTTATAAAGTATGCAAGATTGATTGTACGCTATTGTGAAAGCTGAAAGGATGCTACAAAATATTAACTACCATATTATTCATATTCATGAGGTAATATTGTTGCATAAAATAAAATGTTTTAATATTTTGAACCAAACTAAATTTAATTCTAATATTTTGATGTGTTTCAGAAAGCTGTATACCTCAATTATTGTACCGTATTTTATACCTTGTAAATGTTAAAATCTTATTTAGCATTAAACATTTATTTAATAAGAAATCTAATTGCATTTACTTAGTATCAAAAATAAATAAATGGAAAATAATTTTTTTCCTCTTACTTTTTCTCAATTATTTTTAATATTTTGAATATGAGCTGTATTTTCCTGTTCATCGTGATAAATTAGAAATATTAATAAAACTTTGTTGCTCTTGCCTGTAGAAATTCAATTACTGAGCTGTATATTTTTCTATGAAAATTTTAAAGGAATAGATTACCGTTCAACAATTTTGCTTATAAAAATAAGCAAAATGTTTTAAAATATTTGAATGTTTAAAATTCCTAATATTTTTTTTTTAATATTATTATTTATTGCCCAATTTTTGCTTAAAGATTTTAAAATGCACATTACACAAGACTCCGTATGGATGTTTAGATACATCTAATATTACATTTAATAGAATTAAGTTTTCATTTCCACTTTAAGAAATAATAACAATTGTATGACGATTGTACTGAGAATCGAAACGCCAGTAAAATCTCCGTTTTTTTTACGGTAAAATCTCCGTAAATTCCAGAAAATTTTCCGTTTTTCTGAAATTCTGAATTCGCTGCTTTCATATGCAAGGTACGGAAGGTAACCTTCAAACAAGGTACTGTTGGACCTAAACCCTGATAGGGATAAACAGCTCATTAATATTTTCAGGCATGGAGAGTCACCGCCAGCCCGTCCTGCCGGATTAAACTGGTTTATAGTCGATATCTTGGCTAATTTTGAAATACACTGTTTTTTAAAGTATCCTAAATACCAATATTCTGGTTTCAGACATATGGTTAAAAGCATATAAAAATCCGTGGAACGTTTCCGATGCAAAAAAAATCTGTTTTTATAAATGCTTCTTTCAATATTGAAAATAGATGAGTTTCTTTTATTTTTAAAGTTAAAGACCGCTTTTTCGGAACCTTGTGCAATTCGAACGACTTTATAGCATATTTCCGTTCTTGTTTATATTATATTTTTTTAGATTAATAGACATTTGCCAATTTTAACAGCGTACACGGTGGAAAATGTTATTTCCTATATAAAACATTTCTTTTCAGTGAATCACGATCCATGAATTTATGTTTTATTAAAAATAAATATTTTTATAATTATTGAAAAAATGTGCAAGAAAATAATATTCTCGTGAAGTTTGTATCGAAATTTTAAAACGTAAACATTTATGTGAGTGCATACAAAAACTCATATAGCTGGTGGGAAATTTTTTTTTAACTTTTTACCTAAGAAGTGACTTAAGGCTGAGTAAACAAGAAGCACAGCAAATATTTTTTTTACATGACGGGAAAAGTTAAATGAAAATACAATTGAACTATTCTTTTAAAAACTTTACTTAAATGAAGATCATGATTTTTTGTTATTTGAAGATGAAAAATTAATGAATATAAACAGTTTAGAAACGTAATTTTTTTTTTTATAAATGCTTCTTTCAGTTTTGAAAATACATTAGTTTCTGTTATTTTTAAAGTTAAAGAATAATTTTTAGGAATCCTGCGCACCTTGAACGATGTTGTAGTGTATTTCTGTTCTTGGTTATATTATATTTGCTTAGATAAATCGACATTTTTTAGTTTTAACAGCATACATGGTATGAAAAGTTTTTTTTATATAAACACATTTATTTTCAATGAATCGCCATACTTCATTATGTGTTTTATTAAAAATAAATATTTTTTATATTTATAAAAACAATTGCAAGAAAATATTCTTTGGTGAAACTTATCTCAAAGTTTTAAAACTTTACTTTTGTACAAACTTTTTTATACATTTATGTGAATGTATACAAAAAAAATGCCGATGGGAAACAGTGTTAACTTTTTAATCTAAAAAAATACGGTTAAGTAAACAACAAACACAGCAAATACTTTTTACATGACGATAAAAGTTAAATGAAAATACAATTAAACTATTCTTGAAAAACTTCCCTTAAATGAAGATCACATGATTATTTGTTATATGAAGATGAAAAATTAATGAAGCTAAACAGTTTAAAAAGTAAAATTACAATTAAATTATTACAATTTAAAGCTAAAACACATCGAGATTAAAACCCTTTGACTTTGGTAAGATATATAAAATATTAATGTTGAAAAACATTAACATAAAAGATGGGATATAATTCTGTGTCATTTTGAGAAATTTTGTGTGATATGCAATTACTTTAACAAAATTTGATAAAAAATATAGCTCGGAAGTTACTTTAGTTTATTATTATTATTATTATAACTATTAGTAGTAGTAGTAGTATTGTTATTATTATTAGTAGTAGCATTGCTATTATTACTATTATTTCCCCTTAGTGACCAAAAGTGTAAGACTTCGGTAGGTTGCCCATTAAATGCTACACTTAGAAGATAATAATCGCAAATACAATCGCAAATGAGAATTTTGCGGCATTCAACTATTAAAATGTAGTTTTAAAACTCACTTATTAATATTTATTTAAGTTTAGTTTAATACTGAAACCGCGGGAAAATTTATTCAAGTTTTATAAAAACATTCCTCACCGAAATTTTCATTTAAAACTGTTTAAGTAATTTATTGAAATTATTTTTGCTCAGCTTATATTTAGCTTATTTTATAAAGAGTTTTCTGGTTCGAATTGACATCTCTGTGCATGATACAGGTCAAAATGACCCGTCTCCGCGGTTCTATTAATGCCCGAACCCATTAGTGCCTGAATTATTGTCATAGTTAAAATTCAAATTTTGCATTTTCCCACCACTTTTAAAGCAAGAAAAACTTTTATCTTAATTTATCGGGGACTTTGTCTCGAGAAAGAAAGTATTTATTTATACTTGTTTTTTACTGGTGTGAAATGCGTTTACTTGAATTTTTTTAAACTGTCCCAAAATGGGACGCTAGGCACTAATGGGTTAACTATTATTCTTTTCAACCCCTTGAGCACCGGTGGAACAAATTATATCCCACCTAATTTAAACAGGATTCGCACCAGAAACGCTTTAAAAATCTTTAACTTTAGTAAGAAAATGTTATTTTTTTTTTTAAATAATTTTTTCCGATTATTCTGCTGAGAATTCACTATTACACCGACATTATTGATTGCTCTTCAAAGGGTTAGAAAATTCAATAAACTATTTGTTCAAAAATTTTTTTAATTAAAAAAACTACTATAACGGACATAAGAGCTCTGAAAGACAATCTTTTCTACTTGAAATAAAGAAACTATGTGCGAAAAATATGTGTGAATATTCTATGTAATCTTGCCATTTTACAATATGTAATTGTCAAGCATTTAATCTGGTGACTATTAATATTCATGTTTTAAGTGCGTGTGAATAAAGAAAAAAGCGATCGCCCGATGAAAAGTAGTTTTTAACTTAAATTTTGATATACAATCAAAAGTAAAGATAAAAAAAATGAAATTCAAACTTATTTACGTAAAATTATTATGTATGGATAAAAAAATAATTTAAATATTCTGTAAAATAAAAATCAATACAATATCTCGCATCATTTTTCACACATAAAAAAAGAAAAATTTGCTAAAGATAAAACTAGGAAAGAAAATCTGTTACCGTTAGCAGTAAAGAAAATAGAAGATACGAAAAAATATATGAGAATATTTAAAATAGCCTAAAATTTTGACAATACAAATTTTTGTAATTTTCCAGTATTCAGCGGGGTTCCCATTAATATCCTACGTAGCGGATAATAACCCGATGTAGCTAAAAAGGAGAATATTTATAGCATACTTATAAATTGCACTAAGGAATGACGTGACAATAACAAATTTACTTCGCTGGAATAGGATGTACATACTGCCGCTGCTGAAGGCGCTGTTAGACGAGACTCCCCACTGCATTACGAGGAGGTAAGCCCCGCTTAAGTGGCTTGCACTTATCACATTAACTGCATTGATGGCAGCATATAATTACCAATTGTAAAAGAACTCTTTTCACTTAAAATATGCGGTTGGGTTAAAAAGTCGAATTCGGCATTTTTGTTGAACATTTTTTAAAATGTTTTAAAGATTTTTTTTTTTTCATGCAGTATTCAGTGCTAAAAAATACTTATTTTATATGAAAATGTCTGTTTCATACATTCCATCTGGTGGTGTGAAAACATTAAGTGATTTTTTTTTTTTTTTTTTTTTTTTTTTTTTTTTTTTTTTTTTTTTTTTTTGTGCGCTGAATAAAATAGCAAGGATATTTATCTTTAAAATGTTTATTTCGACTAATGTATTTTTAGCCATTTCCGATTTCATATTTAACAAAGATTGTGAAATTACATTTTTTTGACTCTCTGACTTCAGATGTTACGTGGTGCGAACTATTTCAGAAATTATTAAAAATTATATTTGTACGTTTTTCTTCGTTTAAAAAATAATAGTGTAAGTCATATTTATGTTGTAATGTGTCATCGATATCTGACCGATATACTTTTTAATAATGCCAGATAAAGATGTGTTTCCTCACTATCTTAAACTAAAATTATTTCTCCCATTTTAAACTAATAAAACTATTTAATTTCTTTTCAGTTTTGTAAATAGCATAAACTATTTATCATAAAATCGATAATGCTAAAAGATAGATTGGGAATGCTCTCGATCTTTCAATGTGTGTTTGTGATCAAGCTCTGTTATCATGCCTTGGAAAATCTGCTTCACTCGGAGGTCTGGCAATTTGTATGGGGAAAGCCCAATGCAAGATCTTGATCCACATGAGGTAAAAAATTCTACTTTTTGTTAATTATCGGATACTTTAAATAAATTATATATATATTTAAATAGGTTGAGGCGCACTCGCGCGTTCCCCAAAACTATTTTACTCCAATAAAGTAGTGTAAAACCGATAACACTTTTTACTTTATCGTATTGTCATAATCTGCATCCCCCCGAAATCATTTGAGGTGCGAAACAATGGAATACATATTCTTAAAATGGCTAGTTATACGTCTCAAAGCCTCAGTCATTTAAAAAATTCTTATTCTTTTATTCTTGAATAAGTCGTTATCAGTTTCAATTTTTATTTTTCTAAAATTCGCGTTTTCGTCGATGAATTTCTGTCTCATATGACACCGCTTCTCCGATATGCAGTTTCGGAGGTACGTATTAGAAAAAATACGTATTTAAAGATGAGACTTCTTCATGACGTGGTGCAATCGGTAATTAAATGTACTAATTTTAACCCTTTAAAAAAATCCCTACTGCAGGTTATGACGAGCCTCTAGAATGCGTTCATATATTGTTTCTGGGGTACTTTTCTACTCTAAAAGTAACTAAAGTCTGTATTTAGACAGTTTAGAAAGTCTCGGTAGAGCATATTCATATCAATTACAAAAATTCCGAAATTCTCGGGATAGTAGAAAGATAAAAAAAGAAGAAAATATGAGAAAATTCCGATGAAAAGAATAAAACGCTGACTTTTTCGGTGTTGCTTCCACTCATGTTTTCACTACCAAGTGTGCGTCTATATTTCACGACATTATACACAATATGGATGCAGTTATATTAATAACTGAATAAAATATTAGCGAGCTCATACGATAAGACATTTTTTATTGTTCAAAATTCAAAAATCTGTTGTCAACACATATGCTACCATAAGCATCAGAGGGCCACAATCATTTTAGAACATCTTGTCCTACAATAATTTTGCAAAGGTCGGATAACTAGAAGCATTGCAAAAATACATAATAAATAAATATCAGGGAAAGTTTTTTTGAAAAATGTTTTATTGAAAAATATTTCGCAGCGGATTCGATTCATGTTTTCATTACTGAATCCGAGTTCTTACGCTTCAAGCAATTGCAGACACATTTTACTATATATCTTCAAAAGCAATATTTGGCGTATATGAAAAATAATTCAAATATACCGATAAGTCATTTAAGAAATTTCTGGTAATAAAACATCTAAATTTCACGAATTCCTTGATGCGTACGAAACCTGTGAATGAGCAAATTTTTCACGATGTTTTAGAGAAAGTTTTAATAGGCTTAAGAGGCCATTCGACTGACACAAAAAGACCCAGATGATATTGTTAAGTAAATGATTTTCAAATATCTTGTTCAATTTTTATTATTTTCACTTGAATTGCTTTGGATAGAATAGCTGAGAAGGATGTACACCCGGGCTAGTTCTTACTTTTTTTTCTTGGTTATATATTTTTACATCATGGTAGTTTCAATTTCAGAACTATTTTCCACCGATTCCGAAAGTTAAAGTAATTTTTTTTCAAAAAATTCCGAAACCAAAATTGGAAAAGTAAAAACTAGCCCAGTTGTAGATCGTCCTCCGCTATCTTATCCAAAAAATCATGTAAAAATATTAAATTTTGAGTAAGATATTTGTAAATAACGCCTACATAGACTTAAAATTATCATCCAGGTCATTTTGAGCGACTAGTATAGGCTCTTAACCAATTAAAGTTTTAGGGAGTTCAAAAGACAAGAGCTATTTGCATATTATGATAAAGTGACTAACATAAAAAAAAAGAGAGAGAGAGAGAGAGAGGAAAACATATTTATTTAAAAATTCTATACAACATGTTTTCAGGACATTTTTACACGGGCGTGAAAAGAGTTTCATTTAATACGTCTAAAAATGTCAAAGAATTTGGAAAATATGTTTAAACTATGACGCGATACTACGTGAGGGAAAATATGTTCTTACTAGTGCTTTGTCAAAACTCAAATTTTTCATTTAAAAATATAAATTCACACAAACTCCAGTTAAAAATGTAAAATCTGTAAAAAAGTCGCTCCTACCATAAAATGGTGAAAACTCGTGCTAACATTTGGAGCTTCTTATTTTAACCTCGTTCCAACTATTGGAACTATACTTCAACAGGAGCACCAAATATTGGTTCAAGATTTCACCATCTTACTGTGGCAGCTATTGAGCAAAAAAAATTAGTTCAAACTAGGGGAGGATTTTTAACAGTGTAAACATTTTTCTTGATGTAAATAAAATGTGTTATTACGAAAAATAATTTCTATGTCAGAATACCGAAAATTTCTTCTAGCCATATAATATAATCAAATCGTAGTTTTTACTTCCACAATGTCTTGAGAAAGCATAAACATGTAAGAACAATTATAAAACATACAATAAATTATATAAAATGTGTCTTGTGTGAACAAAAAATTCTAGGTGTATACAGAAAAACAATATTTCATTTTCATAAAAATCTTCAATATTATTTTAATAATGCTGTATTAAAATCTATGCGCGTATGTATGTATGCTTAAAAACTCCGAAACTGAAGGGCGAAGGGCTACGAAATATGGCACACAGGTTGCTGGTAGTGGGCCCATGAACGATTGAGGGTCAAAAATTTTTTAACAATTAAATAGATTTTTTAAATAGATTTTTGACGAAATTTTGCCTGTTTTAATCATTTGGAATATTATTGCACTCGGGAAAGAAGAGACCTATCTGACATGCTTCTGTTGCCACAATGACAAAATACTATTAAAAACTACCAAAAAAAGAAGAAGAACTAAAGAACAAATTAAAATACATGTTTGATACAATTTTTTTTTTTAAATAATTTTTTTCCCTATACGATGGTGTAAAATTTGAAAATGTGCGATGTTTAGAAGTTTACTATTTTCAGTACCGAAAATTGTAAAACTGAAATTTCACTTAAAATTCGTTTCTTGTTGGTCCAGGAATATTGATGATTAATCCATGGCGTACATAATATATGACTCTATTATTACTTAAGCCATGCTTTGATCATCATAAAAATGTTTTTTAATTTCAATAATCATTAGAGAAATATTTTATCACAAATATCAACAAAGCATTTTATTCTATTTATTGTCTTATTCCAAAGATTAACGTTTTATAGTCTGCAGACATAACAACATGATAAATTATAATTCATTAAAGAAACTCACAGTAGTCGAAGAGCATTTTTCTGAATTTAATCTCTGGGATACGCATTTCTCGTGCGTAGAACGGGTTAAATATCTAGTTTTAGTAATAATATGCGAATTTATTACTAAATTTAAATTTTATTTATATTCCTTCTAATCATTTCATTTTTAAAAGTTTAATGACAGTAAGCCTACAAAACATAATAATTTAAGCCAACTGGCTATTTATTAGAGAAATATAATAACTATCTTCTGCAAAAATAAATAAGAAAAAAAGATTTAAACCCTTAAAGTTCCCAAGTACATAACACAATTTTAAAACATGACAGCAAATATTTGGTAGAAAGTAATGAGTAAAATGGCTTTCTTAATATGCTTGCAAGAGCACCATCAATCTTACAAATCGTCAATTTCCAAAATTTTATGCATATTGTTAGAAAGATATCTTGTATAAGGCCCTAAAACATTTTATGTGGCGCTCTTTGTGTTACCGAGATAATTGGGCTCAAAGTTTCAAATAAATTATTTAGAACGCTACTGGCTGACTATGTCGATGCAGGAAAAGTTCGGTGACGGAGATTTTTAATGCTATAGTGAGCCATTTTGTTTACTCTTATATATAAAAAAATAAATAAATGATTTTCTCCAGCATCAAAGGAGCTCATTATATTATTTAAATTTCATAATAAACATAATTATCAACTTAATCATAAATTTTAATTTATGCTTATGTATATAGAGGTATACAGACATACATATGTATAAATATATGTTAATGTTAAAAAAATAATAGTATTTTACTAATAACAATTGATTAATATTGTTAATAATGACACTTTTATTGAAATACTAATTGCATTAATTATATAGATTACAACATATATCCACGCACACCCGTATATACATATATAAACAAACTTTTTGTAACCATAAATCATTTAGAAGAAGGAAAAATTGGTCAGAAAAAGGATATCATTTATGATAAAACTGATTATCACAGTGCTGCATATAAAAGTTAAATAATTAAAAATATAACAGGAAAACTAACAAAATGAATGCAAATAAATATGAATAAAAATTAAAACATATGTTGTGAAAATCTTCTTCAGGGGTCATATTTCATAAAATAAGTAATATAAAGTTGATTTCAGGTTGAGATTAGCAAGCTTGGTTTTGAAGGGGAATTCTCAAATTGTCCTGTCAACTGTATCCAAAATATTAAACTATAATCAAAACAAATAAATCGAAAATAAAAATAACCATGAAAGAGAATAATTGAATTTCTTTGGAAAAAAAAAAAGATTAATATTATCACTCAACACGGGGAACGTCTTCGGTTCCATATTGATCCCCGTCAAATTTATAACAATGAAACATTACTTTCATGTGAAAAAATGTATAACGTATTAAAAAAAATGATGGTGTAAATTTAAAAGATGGTATATTACACAACAACGAACATTTTTAAATAGGAAATCATGATTTTAATGCATTTATTTGATTAAAAATACTATATTTCTGTCTCAAAGTCTAACTTTTATTTTTTAATATTTCATATGTGACTATGCTTACTATATGCTTACAAGTCGTAGAACCAGCATAGCGAAAAAATGTCCAAGCCGGGGCTCGAACCCGAAACCTTTGGAATAGCGTTCTAAGTGCTCTAACGTTATAGATATGCGCAGCTTGTTCTTTCTCACTTACATTTTGTTGGTAAGGCAGCAACTGCAGCACAAGATGTTAAAGTCTGCATGAGCACACAATCCTTTGACGTAACTTGAGACACAAATAACACAGCGTCGGTGAATGTATCATTTTTAATTATAATTGATTTTTCAATTAATTTTCAGCGGTGAAACTGCGCTTGAAATTATTGAATATTTAATATGTGGCTATCACATTGCTTAGAAGTCGTAGAACCAACATAGTAAAAAAATGTCCAAGCCGGGGAACGGATTATCGGCTCTCATTTTTCTTTATAATCCGAACACTAATGACTTCTTTTAACGAGATTGTAAAAGACTGAAAATGAAAACTTAAAAAACGGCATCGTTAATTCAGAACAAAATACAAAATTTCATAAAATCTTATATTATATACGGTAAAGGGATCTATTTTAAAATTCTTGACCTAAAAAGAAACAGAAGTTAGCAGCTTTGAAAGTCTAACAATATGGTTGCAATTAAAGTTACCTGTTTAGACCTATATAGATACCGCTCTGTTTGACAGATATCGATGAAACTTGGGATATAAGTTATATGGGGCATGGGAAACGAAATCGGCAATATAAAAGATAGTTCAAGTTCCAACAACTACACTGAAAAAAAATTGAGTAACGTTACTCCATAAAATTGGTAGCAGCAGAGCTTCCACCAATTTTATGGTGACATAACCGATATAGCTGATGTAACATTACACTAATATGTAATGCTTCACCAGTAACATGTGTTAAAATTACACCATTATATAAGTGAAAAAAAACTCCATAAAATTGGAGCCAGCAAAGCTTTCCCCAATTTTATGGAGTAACGTTACAGAAATAATTTACAGTGTAGATGCGAAAAGGGCGCATGAAGACTAAAAATGTCAATCTGTTAACGCAAAACGCGCACAAAGGCGCAGAAATCGTTTTTATCTACAAGAAATGAATTTAGGCACATTTGGGACGATTTAAAAAGCCAGTAGTAGCTGCCGTAAGATCATTATTTGCTATATGTTCATTGAGTTATCTGTTCATTTGGTTCAACAAATCCCCAGGTTATTGACATTAAATCACTTCTGAAAAATATTCTCTGGAAAACCGGTTTAAGCCACGTTCCAGCCCATAAGGGTATTCTGGCAAATAAAGCGCCAGATATGTTGTTAAAGGAGGCAACTGCTAGATCATCAATTGATGTTTCACTTCGAGTCCCGCATTCACACTTCAAAAGAAAACTTCGCGCTCATTTTATGACACATTGGCAGGATCACTGGGTCTGCACAGATAAGGGTAGATATATCTATGTTCTGCTTCCAGTCTTTGGATCTTCTCCTACTCATGTCATTCACTACAGCTGTTCTTACCGGTCATGCTCCGTTTGGGACATCCTCTTTAAATTCAAAAGAGCCCTTTCTCCTCTGTTTAAGTGTGGTGATGTTGTCGATGCCTCTCATTATTTCTATAATTGCCCTTTAAAGAACTCACTGGTATATTCACAGTCCCCCTGTTCTTCCAGACGGTTGGCTAAAAAACATTTTATCTCGTCCGACTCTGCTATCAAAGATTTAAAAAGTCTTCAAGTTCTTATGTGCCCTTTCACTTTTATTCCATCAATGAGACTGGGTTGGATTCCCAGTTATTCAGTATCCATTGTCGGGCCGCAGCAGCTTAGTTTATATTGTCATTTTATAAACTTTGCGAATTTAACATTTACTTATATCCTGCGCATATCATTCCGCCCTCTGTCGCGTATTTTGGTGGACTCAGCTTTGGCTGAAATTTGTAATTTTTAAGACCTTAAAAAAGGTACTGGGAATGACATTCATGAGCTAGAGGCTTGATAATCTCAGCAGTCACTCGCGAGTAGTAAAGGCAGTAAAGAACATAATCATGCACCATACCTTTAAAATAGAAAAACGAACGGCGAAGATATCGACGCTTAAAATAGTTTAAAAAAAACGATGTCGAGGCAGATTTTGAAAAAAGGTGAGGTTTGAATTCGAAGAGACTGAAGAGTTTGCCGTGTTGCAAGGAAGACGATTAAAATGGTTTTCAAATAAAAATGCTGAAGAAGACGCTCTTGTCGTTGTTGAAAAAGCATCCAATTCCCAATGTTCTTCAACAAGTCTCAATCAATCTCAATGTTGATGAAAATCCGTGTGCTGGTTTTTGAGATAAAACCTCTGTATAAAATGATTAAGACTTTCATAAAATAGCCAATTGTTGAGAGAGTTACTCCATGAACTAAAACTCTAATGTATATCAGGGACTAACTAAATCTGAAGTTTGATGAGAATTCGTTTATTACTTCTTGAGATAGAGCTATTGCGATACTCATAAACAATGCCGCATAGCAACACCATCCTATGTGAGATTTGAACCAAAAAGCAATCAGCACTATATTACATCATCACCTAACTGAATCTGAAGTTTTATGAAATGAAACGGAATTTGTCATCGTGGAAATTGTCAAAACGGCAGCGTATCAGAGTCAATGTTTGACGATTTGCATATATATGTACATCACACATTTATACCAGGGACAAACTTAATCTGAAGTTCATTAAATTCCGTTTATTAGTTCTTGAGAATGAGTATCTAGAAAATTTGTATAACATACAGACACACACAGAGACATTCTGTAAGAACATGTGTTTGGGGTTCTTTTACCCCTAAAACGTGTGGATCCGTCGAAAATCGGTTGAAAGTGCGAAAATTTTCACGAATCCTATGCTTTCTTCTTGTAAAGATAGAATAAAGTAAAATTGAAAGTTATTGGGAAATTTTATGTTATAAATTATATGTGTACTTTATAAAACTAAGTATACTAAAGTTCATTTCTTTCACTATATATATATATATATATATATATATATATATATATCAATTTAACAAATTATTTCAACGCTGTTAACACTTTCAATTATAAAACATTAATATTGTCATTACTTGACTAACTGGAATGCACATAGGGATATTTCTACGCCCACTCTTCGAAAGATAAAATAATTGTTTCCGGAGACCATTCTGTCATTATGATTAAATGAAATCCCTCATATAGAATATATAGTATTTTTAAATGTAGAAAATATTAATCTTTAATATCAAAATTTTGTATTATGGAGCTGAAATATTGATGGGCTGGAAATACTGGCAGACACCATGGGCGCAATTCACAAAGGGCGTGACCTGAGGAGTAGTTAATGGTTTTTCTTTTTAACAAAACGAGACGGGAAATCTATTCTTGCCCTTGGCTACAATGACCCCACCTAAATTCCCAAACAATTTATCAATTTATATGAAAACTAATATTTATTGAATGATAGTGAAAAAATATTTTATTCTTGAAAACAATTTGAAAGTTTGAGAAGTAAATGGAAAGGGCTGTTGTATAACAAAACATAAATTTGGAAAAAAATTAAATGTTGTAAATTTTATGGATTTCAGTGATTTTTCGAAGCATATGTTTGAAAAGTAAACAGGTGATAATAATCTACCTTTGAAAATTAATTTACATTTATTATCCATATATTGAAAGAAATATAAATAAAGGCTTCCCTGATTTGCCCCCACGCTATACAGGCAACTTTTTGGCCAATCATGATTTGTCCCTACCACGTACGGGCATCCAT
Source organism: Maratus speculifer (assembly GCA_964019185.1). Classification (NCBI taxonomy): domain Eukaryota; kingdom Metazoa; phylum Arthropoda; class Arachnida; order Araneae; family Salticidae; genus Maratus; species Maratus speculifer. The sequence goes on along the minus strand of OZ025299.1, from coordinate 217,151,245 downwards.
ATTCCAATCATGATTCATTATTCTCACATTCTCACCAATAAATTTTTTTTTTAAATTTTATACTATTTCATCCGAGGTTTTTTTTTTTTTTTTTTTTTTTTTTTTTCAATTACGTAAAACTTTTTTTTTTGAAAAACTGGTGATAAAAGATTAAAAACTCTGTAATTCGAAAAATGGTGTCATCGAACTAAGGAGCAAATCTATAACATTAAAATTACGATTTTTTTAAATAATAATATCATGGAACCGAAAATACCGGATATATTTTGAATGATTTTCGTTTAAGTATAAATTCTTGCAAAATCTTCCTTGTAGAAATTCAATGATTATTTCAGGTTATTTTCGCTGGCTCTGGCAACACCAGGCGTGTCAGGCAGTAAAATTCTATCCCTTTCCAGTCGAGACGTTACTTTCAATCTCCACTAGCGTTGCCGGGTGTTCCTCGTAAATTGGGACTCCAAATGCTTTGGTCACCACTAATATCATGCAGTTTTTTTCGCCATCCTTTATCACAAATTATTCTGCAAATAGAAAGGGCAAAGAAAATTAGTCTAAAATACTGGTGTCCAGAGTATTTGGAGCACTCATTTTCGCGGGACATTAGTAGTGATTGAGTGATTGAGTAATGATCTGTCTAGTTTAGAGGGTTGATGTTTTTTCCTGTTTGTTGAATAATGTATCTTTGGATAATCAGAAACACATACCGACATTTTTTATTATTTTATATACACTGTGTAATTGATTTTATTAATTTTAATTAAGCATTTAAACAAAACAAATCCAGTTTTGAACAATATTCAAACTTCTAACTATGGCTTTACAATAATAACCTATACTTTACTTAAGGAAAAGCACAACTTACACGTTGAACCCACTCAAATTAAGTTGACTTTAACATTTGGTACTCACATATTATATGTAAGTAAATTTTGCCTAAGTTTATATGTGTATTTATTTCAAGGGCTTGATAAAAAACAATGCAAGAACTACCCAGATGTTAAAAATGGGTAAGACTCTTAGCTTCCTGAAAATTGTACTTTTCAGCTAAAAACATTATTAAACCCTAAAGTACTCGACCGATTTCGAAAAAAAATTGGTGGTAGATAGGATTCATACGCTTCAAGGACATTTTAAGTACCCAGAAATTTCGTATGAAATACTTACCTTTTTTAATGAAAAGAAAATTCTATCGTTTGTTATAGTGCCTTAGGAAATTAATCCAGTGCGTTAAGAAATTTCTAGTACTAAAACTCATAAAATCCCGCGAAGCATGATGCATACAAACCTTGGTAGAATATAAAATATCCCCCTGAGACTTGACATCCATTAAAATGGAAGTTTTGCATTCTCCTTCTATTGGGTTATATTTCATTGTGACAATATAAAATACGTTTATTATTGCAATATAGGAATTAAAAATCACCATTCAGCTTTTGGAATTTGGAATTTGGCAACAGTAACTACCTTGTTTATAAAAGGGCACAAAGTGTGGTGAAGTTAGAAATCGACGCTCTGCTGTTAAGTTTTTTTTATGTTATTTTAATTTATTTCAACTATTCTTTTACGATTTTAACCCGCGACGACACGCGCCGGGCCTAAAAGACCCAGAGTGTGTATTTTTTTTCTTTTTTTTTACAATTGTCACAACTTAAATTTTAAAGTAGTCTGCAACTTAATTTATTGCAGAATTTTTAAAAATTGACTCCGACAAAATATGGTGACGATTATTCTTTGTCTTTATTGGTGGCAAAGTAAAAACCATTGAAATCCTGGAAATGCGCACGTTCTCCCGGGTTCAAAACAGATGTTAAAACTTGTCTTATTTTCTTAATAATAAATTGCATTCGTTTTTTTTTTTTTTTTTTTTTTTTTCTTACAATTTTAAAGCGAGTTATGATTTGAACACCAATTTAAATGGATATAATGTGCAGCAAAATTTAAAAAAAATTGAAATTAGTTAATTGCTTTACAAACATCAATTTTATGTTTATTTGTTAAAAAAGTAATATTAGTAAAAATATATGTATTTTATTTTGCTCGGGTCTCAGAAGAATAAGATAGTGTATGGAAGAAAATTTTAACAAACTTTATTTAGTTTAAAAAAAATCTGAAAAATGGAAAATTTCTGAAATAATTTTATTGTTCTAACATAAAGCATACTTAATCACAGAAAAAAAGAAACTTTATGCCATAACTCTTGAGCATCATCCATTTAAAGTATATTCCTATTTTTATCTAAATCGAAGTGGTAGTTTCAAAGAAAAGGGATTTAAATCTTGCATATTTCTCATAGGATTGCACCTAGTCATATCTTCTCCTAATTAAAGTTATATTTCCATTTTTATATACATTAAAATAGAATAAAATTAAAAAGGACAGTGCAAAAGAACTTTCACTACGTAATATAATGTGTATTAAAATTTTAAGTAATCATACTGAAATTTAGAAAAATATTTTGTTGATACAAATGTTTATACACAGCACTAGGTCCAGAAGACAATATTCATCATAATAGAAATTTTCAAGCGAAAATAATATGCATATACATTTTAATTTGAAAATTTTAAATATTTGTTTATTGTATTACAGAAGGTTTATGAAAATTTTAAGTTATCATACTCAAATTTAAAATAAATTTTGCTGATACAAATGTTTGAACTGCACTATGTCTGGAAGAAAATATAATATAAAACATTTAATAATAATAGAATTTAGAATGAAACCCATTTAGATATTTCTAATGTGTCGAAATTTATTTTTAATCAACAAGAAATATTCAGAATTCTAAAAACATTTTTAGGAATGGTGTTTATTAATTAAAATAATTAATGGTTGTCTACATGTCAATTGTAATCGATTATAGTCATTATTGAGGGTTTTATATGTAAGACAGTTTTGGCATTAGGACAATAATTTTAGTTTGAATTTAGTATAGAAACTTAATGAGAATGCTATTATCAACAACTTCTCTTATTCGTCTGACCATGTTCGGTCTAGGCGAGTACTGCCAGATTTGAGACTGTAAATTTCTATATTTGTTAAAAATTCAACGGATATGTACATGTGCTTTTTTGTTTGAGGACACTATTTAATTTATAAAGGTAACCTAATTGTAGCAATATAGATTAAAACTAAAGTGAATAACAATAAAAAATTGTCATAAAACACTATTTTATACGAAAGCGCTAAGTTAACACTTAGAAAAGCAGGAAATTTCACTCATGTTTCATTTTTTAAAGTTACACCAATATTTCTATTTAAAGATTTATAAGTAATCTATTTAACCTATTTTCTCGATATACATGTGTATATTTAAGTCTTCTTTAAAAAGAAATCTGCTTCAAATCGAAATATATTTATTTAAGGATTCATACCTGAGCTAGAATTTCAATACCTGGAAATTCTTTAGCACCAGCATTTTCATACAGAAAACTTCTCTTCAAATAGGATAAAAATTTGCGAGTTTGAACTAGATTATATATATATATAACAAATTTTAATTTTTTTTTCGCCAAAGCTAACCTTTATACTATCTTAATTTTCTTATAATAATATTCCGTACTTACTTCAACTTATTAAATTAAAATCTTGTTTCTAGATCTACTCTGTTAATCTTTATGGAGACGATATAAATTCTTAATTCGCCTTAAAAAACATTTATTCCAGTATGCGTAAATTTAAAAAGATGGCTCTAAATTAAAAATATTCTTAATTAAACTTTATTTCTTGATAATCGAAATAAAACTCATTTTTTCTATGTTTTTATCAACCTTTTTAAAGAAATTCTTGTTAAATTTATTCCAAAACCATACCTTTCAAAAAGTATCATTATTTTATTTTATTTATTTATTTATTTTCTCTCAGTCAACATTTGATAGTGTGCATATCAATAAATTCATGTCTTTTCTTTTTCTCTTAAAATTAATCGTCTATAAAAATCGTCTGCCTAAGATATTTAAAATTCTGAGTCGATTATAAATTGGTTAAATGATATTTTTTTAAATAAAATTGTTATCTGTCAAATGTTAATCTCGACTCTGAGTATGAGTTATATTTACATAAAAGAATACATACAGAATTACATAAAAAGAAGTTTGAGACTAGAGAATGTTCTAGAATTTTCTTTTTAGATTTAAAAGAGGAAACCTCGAGAGGTGGTAAGAAGAAGGATTCTTGGGTGTTCTCTTGCATGAGTATGGCTGGATGTAGTAAAAGATGGAATATTTTTTGGATGTTTCGGTAAAATATCGTCTGCAACAGGAGCTTTTCTCTCTACGATAGCTACAGTTTAATAAAATGAACTTGCAGCAGCCGAGGAGTGATTATTTGGACTTTCTATATTAATTTATTTTGTGTTTTTTCTCGCTGGCCATGACTTCTGTGCGGAGAAAGGGAAACCTGGCGATAATGTTTCTGCCCTCCTAACTTTAAATTGTCACACACACACACACACATATATATATATATATATATAGGGTGTCCAGCAAATAACACCCTGATTTTAAAATTAAATTTCTCAAAAACAAAGATCGACAGAACTATGTTTCTTTGGAAAAGATTGTGTTATGATTGCAAAGAATGCTTTGATTTGGCATTTTTCTTGTTTTAGATTGTTTGCGGAGAATGAGTTTTTCGGCTTAAATTGCCATAGTTTAAAGATTTTTGGAATTAAATTTTTAAAATTTTGAAATTCAAGAAATTTAGTTCGAAAAATCGTTAAACTATAGCACTGTAAGCCGAAAAACACAATCTTTTCAAAATATTCATCGTTCGAAACTTCTGTATAAGATTTTTACAGCTTACCTAATAAAGAAACCGTTTACCGCATAGTTCTGTCGATCTTTGTTTTTGAGAAATTTAATTTTAAATTCAGGGTGTTATTTGCTGGACATGTATATGTATATTAATCTATATTAATCTATATATTAACCTACATCAATGTATATATATATATATATTAACCTTACTGTTTTTTAACTATTTGCAAGTCGTGAATTAAGAAAAAATCATTTTGTCATTCTTTTAATTTTTTCTTTAATAAATTAACTAACAGGTTTTCGTATTTTAACAATTAAAATAAAATATCTTTAATGAAATTTTTAATTTTCATGAAATCAGTTTTCCAAATAACCAAAAATGTTGTTTAAAAGAAAGGAATGACAAAAAAAGGTTTTCCTTTACGCAAGATAACTAACATTTTCAATCCACTATAACCTTCTTTTTTTTTTTTTTTTTTTTTTTTTTTTTTTTTTTTAAGAAACTTTCATTCTCTAGAATCCGTGTTACATCACGTTTTTACGTAGCTATATTTCTGAGAGTTGCTTCCACAGGGAAAAGAAATCTCTTTCATTCCTGTTACAAGAAAAACACTAGTCGGACAATCTTTCAATTCGTTTTTTCTCGTCATCCTTTTCAAATAAAAAAAAATACTCTTAGGAACACTCTAGCAGTTACAGAATACATAGCACTTTAGATTTTTTGTCTTATAAACTTTCTACACAATTATATACAGACGTGCATATTTATATTGTGTTGTATAGATTGATAGATAGATAAGTATAGATATGAAAACATGAACAGACATACAGGGTGTTAATGCACATTCTGAAATCTTCGAGACATGGAAAGAGACAAGAAACCTGAAAATATTGTGCATGGAAGTATAAAAGATTTTAATTACAGGTAAATATTTTTAGGTTATATTCGTACCAATATTTAAAGAAAAAAGAAAGATAAAGTCATGCGTCAAGCATAGATTATGCAGATTTTTCCAACACATTTGGAATAATTTAACAAACCTGCACCGCTTAAAAAATTAAAATGTCTCATTTTCACCCTATGGAAATGTATAGCGCCTTTTAAAACCAAATTTCAGCTGTTACAGTCTACAATCGGAAATTTGTACGATATTTTTAGCTGCTCTGTATGTGATATAGATATTTGCAATAATTAACAATATGCATTGCAAAATTTAGTTCATTTAATAGGTACGAAATGCAAATCGTGCATTAAGAAAAAATTACATTGTTGTTAATTTAATTTTTTCTTAAATAAATTAACTAAAGTAATTTTCCCATTTAACAATTTAAATAAAGTTTTCGCAATGAAATTTTTTATTTTTATTAAATTAGCTTACCTAATAACCAAAAATGTTGTCCGGAAGAGAGAACGGAGAAAAAAAAGGTTTTCATTTACCGAAGATAGCTAAAAATATATTATTTTTTCAATCATCTAATACCAAGTTAGTTTTTTTAAAAGAAACTTTCATTCTCCAGGATCCGTGTTACATCACGTTTTTACGCAGCTATATTTCTGAGAGTTGCTTCCACAGGGAAAAGAAATTTCTTTCATTCGTGTTACAAGAAAAAGACTAGGCGGACAATCTTTAAATTCGTTTTTTCTCGTCATCCTTTTCAAACGAAAAAAAAAAAACATCTTAGGAAAAATCTAGCAGTAACGGAATACATAGTACTTTAGATAGTTTGTCTTATGAACTTTCAATGCACATACATATTTTTAATCTGTATGTATGTATAAATAGATAAATAGGTAATATTAATTAAACATTTTAAAACGAATTATGACTTAACATGCATTTAAATGGATGTTCTGTGTAGCAAAATAAAAAAAAATAGATATGGAAATACATGCAGATATGCAGAGCGATAGTATTGATTCTAAAATCTTGGGAAAAAGATATCAAGACAAGGAAGGAGACTAGAAAATTGAATGTATAATATATGGGAGCAAAGTTTGAATTAGATGTAAGTACTTTTATGCTGTAATCACAACAATATTAAAAAAAAAATATTTCTCTTTTAAATGTTCTCAAAGTAGATGTAATTTTTTTTCATTAAATCACTTTTCCCAATAATTAAAAAAGTTGCTTCGAAGAGAGAAATGAGAAAAAGATGTTTTCCTTTAAGCAAAACAGCTAAAAATATATAAAATTTTCAATCCACTAAAACCAAGTTAGTTTTTTAAAAAGAAACTTTCATTCTCCAGGATCCGTGTTGCATCACGTTTTTCCATAGCTATATTTCTGAGAGTTGCTTCCATAGGGAAAAGAAATCTCTTTCATTCGTGTTACAAGAAAAACACTAAATAGAGAATCTTTAAATTTATTTTTTTCTCGTCACCATTTTCAAACGAAAAAAAATTCCTCTTAGGAACATTCTAGCAGTTAAAGAATGCATACCACTTTAGATTTTTTGTCTTATAAACTTTCTTCATATATATACAAACGCACATATTTATATTGTGTTGTATTGATAGATATATAGATAAGTATAGATGTGAAAATATATACAGGTATACATGGTGATAATGCAGATTCTAAAATCTTGAAGACATGAAAAGAGACAAGAAACCTGAAAATACTGTACATGGAAGTACCGAAAGATTTTAATTGCAGGTAATTATTTTTATGTTATATTCCTATTAATATTTAAAGAAAAAAGAAAGAAAAAATCATGCGTCCAGCATAGATTATGCGGCATTTTTCAACTCATTCAGAATAATTTTACAAAACTGCACCGCTTAAAAAAATGAAACATTATGTCTAATTTCACCGTATGGAAATTTTTAACGAATTTCAGCTGTTCCCGTTTACAATCGGAAAATGTCTCGATATTTTTAGCAGCTCTGTATGTGTTATAGCTATTTGCAACTATTAACAATATGTATTCCAAAATTTATTGCATTTAATAGATACGAAATGGAAATCATGGATTAAGAAAAAAATAATTTTGTCGTTCTTTTAATTTTTTGCTTTAATAAATTAGCTGACATATTTTTCCCCATTTAACAATTTAAAAAAAATTATTCAATAGAATTTTTTTTTTCATTAAATGATCTTACACAAAAACCAAAAATGTTGTTTGGAAGAGAGAACGGAGAAAAAAAGGTTTTCATTAGTCAAAGATAGCTAAAAATATAAAATATTTTCAATCCACTAAAACCAAGTTAGTTTTTTGAAAAGAAACTTTCATTCTCCAGGATCCGTGTTACATCACGTTTTTACGTAGCTATATTTCTGAGAGTTACTTCCACAGGGAAAATAAATCTCTTTCATTCGTGTTACAAGAAAAACACTAGTCGGACAATCTTTAAATTCGTTTTTTCTCGTCATCCTTTTCAAACGAAAAAAAATTCCTCTTAGGAACATTCTAGCAGTTAAAGAATACATAGCACTTTAGATTTTTTGTCTTATAAACTTTCTTCATATATATACAAACGCACATATTTATATTGTGTTGTATAGATAGATAGATAGATAAGTATAGATATGAAAATATATACAGGTATACAGGGTGATAATACAGATTCTAAAATCTTAGAGCCATGGAAAGAGACAAGAAACCTGAAAATACTGTACATGGAAGTACCGAATGATTTTAATTACAGGTAATTATTTTTATGTTATATTCGTATCAATATCTAAAGAAAAAAGAAAGAAAAAAATCATGCGTCAAGCATAGATTATGATTCACTTTCCATAACATTCAGAATAATGTAACAAAATTGCACCGCTTAAAAAATAAAATATGTCTCATGTCTCTGTATAGAAATTTATAACGCATTTCAAAACCAAATTTTAGCTGTTCCCGTCTACAATCGCAAAATTACCCGATATTTTTAGCAGCTCTGTCTGTGATATAGAGATTCCCAAGTATTAACAATATGTATTCCAACATTTAGTTCATTTAATAGGTACGTAATGCAAATCATAGATTAAGAAAAAATCATTTTGTCGTTCCTTTATTTTTTTAATAAATTAACTTACATAGTTTTCCCATTTAACAATTTAAGTAAAATTTTTTCAATGGAATTTTTTATTTTCATTAAATCAGCTAACCCAATAACCAAAAATGTTGTTCGGAAGAGAGAACGGAGAAAAAAATGTTTTCTTTACCGAAGATAGCTAAAAATATATAATATTTTCAATCCACTAAAACCAAGTTAGTTTTTTGAAAAGAAACTTACATTCTCCAGGATCCGTGTTACATCACGTTTTTACGCAGCTATATTTCAGAGAGTTGCTTCCACAGGGAAAAGTAATTTCTTTCATTCGTGTTACAAGAAAAACACTAGTCGGACAATCTTTAAATTCGTTTTTTCTAGTCCTCCTTTTCAAACGAAGAAAATTGTATGTTAGGAAAATTCTAGCAGTTACGGAATACATAGTACTTTAGATTGTTTGTCTTATAACCTTTCAATGCACACACATATTTTTATTGTGTATGTATCCATAAATAGATATATAGGTAATAATAATTAGATATTTTAATACGAATTATGACCTAAACATTTATTTAACTGGATGTTCTGTGCAGTAAAATTAAAAAATAGATATAGAAATATATGCAGATATACAGGGTGATAGTACAGATTCTAAAATCTTGTGAAAAATGTTATCAAGACAAGGAAGGATACTAGAAAAGTGAATGTATTATGTATGAGAGTAAAGTTTCAATTACATGTAAGTATTTTTATACTATATTCACAACAATATTTAAAAAATATTTCTTTTGCAAATGTTCTCAAAGTGGACGTGAAACATTTTTTTTTTCATTAAAGAAATTTTCCCAAGAACCAAAAATGTTGTTTCGAAGAGAGAAATGAGCAAACAAATATTTTTCTTTACGCAAGACAGTTAAAAATATGTTACATTTTCAATCCACTAAAACCAAGTAAGATTTTTGAAAAGAAACTTTCATTTTACAGGATCCGTATTACATCACTTTTTTACGTAGCTATATTTCTGAGACTTGCTTCAACAGGGAAACGAAATCTCTTTCATTCGTGTTACAAGAAAAACCCTAGTCGGATAATCTTTAAGTTCGTTTTTTCTCGCCATCCTTTTCAAACGAAAAAAATTCATCTTAGGAACATTTTAGCAGTTACAGAATACATAGCACTTTAGATTTTTTGTCTTAAAAAACTCTCTACATACATATACAAACATACATATTTATACTGTGTTTGTATGTATAGATAGAAAGATACGGAAATATAGCAGATATACAGGGTGATAATACAGATTTTGAAATTTTGGGAGAAACTTTATCAAGACATGCAAGGAGACTAGAAAACTGAAAATACTATACGTCTGAGTGTCGTAAAGCTTCAATTAAAGGTGACTAATTCTATATTATATTTGTACCAATATTTAACGAAAAAATACACTTCTTATTAGATTTCTCTTGCAAACGCTCTCAAAATAAGAGATTTTTTTTTTAAGTGGTTCGAAGTAGCATTAAAAAATATTTGCTTGTAAGTGAAACTTCCCGATACACCACGTACATTGTCATACCTCAAGTAGTGAAGTACTACAACGGATTTTTCACGGAAGCCAAAACCTGTTTTATACATAGTATATATTATATAATAGCTCACCATTTCATTTACATGGAATTTCGTTATGCACTAAAACGCGAATAAGGATGAAAGTTATACATTAAATCAAGAAATTGTAAAATAAGAAACTTTATTTGCGAAACAACTTAGCCCAAGAGGCTGTTATTTTAAATTGGAAAAAAAATTCCTTCATAAAAACTGAAGGCAAAGCAGAACTGGTTGTCTAATTATCATTGACTTAAAGGAAAGATAAAACACATCTAAATAAGGAATTTTTTTCCAACAGTACAAGGACGTATCTGAGGCAGTGAACAGCCAGATGGTGTTATTATTAAACACATAGAGGGAATTTATGAACAATTTATATTAACTGCTGTATTGAAAGATTGTAACGATAAATATAATCGTTATTTAAGGAAACACTGAATAAGTAACATTGACATCTGGATAGGTTGCGGATATAAAACGTGGAGAAACAAACGGTTATTCTTAATTGGAAAAAAAAGAAACATTTCTAAATAATTTTTAAATTTCGTTTGAGGACCTTGTTACAAGGTTTATTTAGAAGGATGCCTCTCGCAAAACCTGTTGTATACTGTGTTAATGGTTAAAGCCCGAGTTGTCTTCTACTCCCTCTGTCCTAAGTTAATTTCTACATTTAAATATTTTTGTACTGATTATTGATACTGGGTATTTTATAACTTTGTTTGAATATTTTTCACAGATTTCAGAGTGCTGTGCTTCAATCGACAACATTTACTCACCAATTATTACCTCCTCTCTTATATATTGGATTTTAAAAAATCCAGGTTTGGCACGATCTTAAGCCATGCCCTATTTTGTTTTGTATTTACAGCATTTCTTAGAATGTCGTAATTACAAATTCCGGCCATCTAGCAAACATTCGCCTCTAATACTGGGGTCATCCACTGCCAAATAAAACTAGGCATTGTTCCATTCTATGCATATAAGACTCGAATTATGACTGTGGGATTTTTTTTACGTATAGCTGGCAACAATTTTACTATAATATTTTTTTTGGCTTTCTTCTTTTTTAATAATTTCTAAAACTTTTACCACAGTATTTCTTTAATTTTTTAATTTTTTTTAGTTTTTTTCACTTTCTAAATAAACAAAATATCGTATTTCAATTATTTTAACGATTAATTTGTTTTCATTCGAGTCCGATCTTGGCCTTGTCACCGCTGCCATAAAAATTACTTTGGTAATAGAACTTTTGCTTTTGCAATGCGTCAAAAGTTCTGTTTCATTTGGTATTTATAGCAGTACTGCTTGTGTTATCATTTTTCAAATTTTGCAGTAAAAATAACAATACATCGTTACACTATTCATGTCCTTTTTTTAGCCGTGCTTTCTACATTACTATTCATAATTTACAATTATTGTCACTTTTAAGATCGTGTTCAATTTTTTTTTTTCATTTTACGTTAGCTCTTCTTTTAACAATGTATACCATATAATATTTATTGTAGCATAATTATATTGGTATTTACTAAACTGTATCATAAGTTGTTTATGAATCCATCTACTTGAAATGTAGCAACTAATTCGGACCAAAATTTTTGGCACAAATATAGCAACGAATTTGGGACAGAGGAAGTAATAAAAATTTGACGAAACATAAATAATTTGTGCTTTTTAATTAAATAATTTTAATTTATGTATGTTTCATCTTCGATACTAGTTATAATATAAATACATTCAAGTATTAAAATTAAAATTCTAATAGACGCATATTATTATTGCACATTCAACCTTTTTTTAAATACGAATTTCTGTTTCCATTTACACAAGCTAACATTTAATTCTCTTTTCAGCTACCAAAACTGTGAGACTGATTTATCAAACACTAGCCGAATGGGGTGGAAATCCTGTAACGTAATAATAAAAAAAGTGATAGTTTCCTTTCAATAAAAGAACAAATTTACAAATTAAGGCAAATAAATAAGAAAAGGCCAATTTATTAATTAATCTTTAAATTGATTGTGAGGCTCCCGAATCATAGTTTATTTAGAAGGATGCCTTTTGCAAAGCCAGTTGCTTGCTGTGTAAAAGGATGAAGCCCGGATAGTCTACACTGTAAAAAAAGAATATATATATATTTATAAGTATGTAACTCTATTGATGTAAAGCGATAGAAATTTGTATGCTTACTAAACTTTATCTATACCTTGTATACATAAAAAGTATAATTTTACAAAACTAATTTTTTTAAAGTTACAGAAATCCGTAGCTTTACAAAGGAATCGACTAAAATTACAATAATCTTACAGATATTTTATTTTCTGTATCCCGGGTTGCTGTTACATAAATTGTTCTAGGCATCCCAGTTTCTTTAAAAAAAAATTAGAATTCTCAGAGACGTTTTTATTTATAGTGCAAACGTGTATCTGTTACATGAACTTTAGTTCTTGCCATTATATAAGAAGTTCTAGGAATCCCAGTTTCCTAAAAAAATGTTAGTACTGTGACAGATATTTTTTTACATTGTAATAATAAAAAAATAACATAACATAAATACATTATGCCTTTTTAATTGAATTATTTTAATTTATATATGTTTAAATTTGAATTACAACTCCAGTGCATCCAAGTGTTAAAATTGTATTACAATAGATACAATTTATTATTTATTAATATGCAACTTGATATAGTATAATGTCAATTTTAAAACAACGCTAAAAACATCAGAATGTAAGTAAAACCTATTCTGGCGTTTTTAACGTTGTTTTAAAATTGGCATTTTATTATTGCTCCTTCAACGCATTTGTTACATGAGAATTCCTGTTTCCATTTAGAGAAGCTCCCATTTATTTCTCTTTTTAGCTTCGGAAACTGTGTGACTGATTTATTAAACACTAGTCGGAAAGGATGGGGATTCTGAAAAGTAAGAAAAAAATATATTGATAGTTTCCTTTCGATAAAAGAAAATACACAAACTTTAAACTGAAACTGAATTCTTATGATTGTTCTCTCTTCCGAACAAAAGATTTAGCATAAAGTGTTTACTCATAAAATAAGTAGTTGTTATATTGAAGTCCTCCAGTTATCCAAACAAAGAGTTTGAATATGTAATTTACAACATTGACAATTTGAACATTGAATTGAATATGGCTTTTAAACCTTTATGCTCCGACGGTACTTTTAAGTCCCATGCGAGTAACTTGACAGATATTTTTTTCTTTTACAGTGTATTAATAAGCATAGATATGTTATTCATTTTTAATTAAATAATTTTAATTTATATATGTTTACAGTTTAATTACAATTACAATGCAATCAAGTGTTCAAATTGTATTCTAAAAGACGCATTTAATTATTTAATTATTAATATGCAACTTAACATAGAATAATATTAATTTTTAAAAAAAGTTAAAAACGCCCGAAACTGAAAATAAATTCTTATGATTGTTCTCTCTTCTGAACAAAAGGTTTAGCATAATTTTTTTTTCATAAAATAAGTTCAGGGTGAGTATAATAAAACTATCCCGACATTTGGGCCCCTAACTACAATACCATTCACAGGAAATGAATGAAATTTTGCCAAAAGTTATTTTGAGGTATGTGCTCAAGAATAATATGAAAAACAACCGTGTCACTGAAACAGTTACGGTTACAGTGAAAACATTTACAAAAAATCAAATGGCAACACCCAGTGTTTTGCATTGGAATGTGATCTCAGTTGTGCAAAACCCTGTATAACGTTGGAACGGCAACTGTAGCATGGAAATCACCGGCGGTAGATAGGCTAAAAGTGAGGACAACCAATAAGAACAGAGAAGCAGCATAAAATAAAGCATTTTATTTTGTTTCACAAAATTTACGCATGACCTCCTTCACACACGAACAGACTTTGCATGCAGCAGATGATTTAGGGGGAAACTGATACACTTTGGATTTCAGATATATCCACAGCCAGAAATCCATTGTTGTCCGAACAGGAGACCTTGGTGGCGATGGAAGCGGCAAATGACGGGAGATAACTCTGTCACTAAACTGTTGACTTAAGACACGGCATGTGGAGGAGCGCCATCTTACATCCACACAACTTCAGATGTAACATTTTGCCGTTGCAATGCGGGAATCGCTTAACGGAAAAAAATTGCCACATTTTCTGATACCTGCGAAAGACAACCGTTTTTATGTTTACTGTGTTTTAGAATGTTTATTTGGAATGTAACAAGTTGGAATGTAACTTATTTAATTTTATATCATATTTCATAGTGTCAGTCACAGGTAACTGACGCGGAAATTTCAGTGTCAGTAACCGGAGACCATAGTGGCATTCAACGTGTTAAACATTTATAGGGAGTTTGAACGGGAAGGCTTTAGAAAATTAAGTATATCTCCTTGATTTTTTATTGAATCGCTTCGAAATTTGGAGAGATTATTCTAACACACATTTTAAAATAAAATTCTGAAATCTGTATTGTAATTTTTTATATGAATGACAAGGTTCTTTTGAAATGTGAAACTCGGTTAACAATTTCCTTAATTAATAATTACTTTAAAACCATGTAAAAATAATTAAATTTTAAATAAGGCAAATATCATTATTATAATTATTTTCTGCAATTTTACATATGTAAATTAAGTTTATATCTTTAATAGAAAATGATAAGTATTCATGATATTTATAATTCTAACTAGTGCTTCTTCTTTATTCTCAAAGCTTCCTTTAAGTATAAAGAATCATTCTGACACTAATTTAAAAACATTGTCGACATTTGTAAAGATATAATAATAAATTTGAAAGTAATCAGGCTTGATACAATATTTGAAAAGTAGCCAAAGCATTTAATAAAACTTACAATAGCGAAAACACAAGGAGTTTCTAGTTGTCATGCATGATAACCATCGGTTTTGTGAAATTGATCTTTGCGTGTAGCGAAATTTAAGTTAATCTATCAATCATTAATTTACTCTTGACAGCTTTGTCTTTAATGTATTATTTGTTTATGAAAATGTGTGGTGACAGTTGTGCAATAAAGACAACTTTACAAGTAACAACTAATCAGTGTCACATCTTCAGGATGGTTAGAGAATAGATGTACATGCTAGAGACTGAGATCTCCATTTAGTTAATTCAAGATATTTTCAACAGTCTCTAGAATTTTAATACCGATAAGTTTTAATTTTATCAACTTCATTGTTATTAGATTAAATACATCATCGAAAACATTTGAAAAATACTACTGTCCTAATTAAGAGGACCACACAAACGCAGAAAAAAATCGCTTGCGACATACATCTGCCATATTTATCGCACTGCTACAATTGCCATATTTATCTCACTGCTAAGAATGCAGAGATTATCATCTCTGCTTATAAATCCTTCTTGAATGTAGTATAGATGTCCTTTGGAAGTTTTCTGCTTTTAAAAAATATGACGATACATATTAAAAAATATCAGAAAAAATAAAGAAATCTTCATACTTTGTTTTTTATATGTACTGTCGCTTTTTCGGGATTTTTTCCCTGGAAAATATTTTTTTAAATGTTCCCTTCAGAAAAAATATAACGTAAAATTTACCATTATTTATGTGTTTTTCGTAAATAATTTCTACAATTAAGTCTTGAATAGCAGAGAAAATATGATTAACAATGCGATATATGTGTGAATCTCTTATTCTAACGGAGTGGTAAAATTGCATTTTCGAGACTCGTACAAAAATTGCATTTTTCATTATTTGACAAAAATCGTGGTTTGCGTTTGGTTAGGGAAAGTGTTGAAAGCCTTGTTTATATTCTTATTGAGATCATTTGACCCAATATTTCATGGCTGTTTTCTATACAAAATATGAGGGGTCTGGAAAAATTAAATTTTTAACTTATTTATTAAGTTCTTGAGTTAGATCGTATGTAGAAAATACCACTTTTTATTTATTTATTTTTTGTATGGTTGATATTTGTTTTTATCTATAAGTTTTTTCACACTGAATCTATGAAAATCGCAGCATAAACATAGAGTATGTATTAAATATTTCAAAAATAATATTATTAAATTGTATAATATGAAAAGGCAATTTATACTCAAATTACCCTACTATAAGTAATTTTAACCCTTAGATATAACTATTTAAAAAATGTTGTCGCGGCCATTTAAGTGAAAATTTTAATTTATGAATAAAAAATAAAATAATTCATCGTTTTAATAAGAACTGTGTACTTTCAGAAGATATATGAAGATCTAATAAATCTAATAGTCTATAATACGCCGACGAGAAACTCTAAATTAGATAAACAATTTCACTAGTAGCAAGGTAAAAGACCAATAAAGTGTTCTGATTGATCAGAAAATAGATAGCCTTTAAACAGATGTATTTTTTATGATATTTTATACAATATTCCAACAATGATATATATTGTTAAAATAAAACTCTATTAAAGAAGCATATAAAAAATTAATTTAAAATTATACTTTTTTTGTTTTAAGCATAATTTTATATGTAGTATTATTGTAAGAGTTTTTAAATTATTTTACAATGTAAACTACCAGCACTTTTTTTCAATGCGAAAGAGAATTTCTATGCATCATATCATTCCTTACAGATATCACATTTCGTCTCAATTTTATCAAAATTTCGAATCATTTCCTTTTAGAAAGTCTGCCTAGAATGTATCCTTCCGGGCAATATGGATGAAATATTTACTCTTGTCAAAGCAACAATTTTTCTTTGCCTTCAACTTATTGAATTTCAGCATGCAAAAAATATTGAAATAAAAATCTTAAATACACCTTTTTTGTTTATTTGATCAATTTGGTTTCTTCTTCTTCTTCTTTTTCTTTTTAGTAATTTATGTTAAAAAATCTGTAGTAAAGAAAAATTTATGTTCCAAAATATTTTTTCCGGACTATCTGAAAATGTATATAGAAATAATTGAAATGATTAAGAAAATATAGAAGGATTTCGTCAATTAAAATTAATTAAGAGATGCGTGTCGAACATATGGAACAAATGCCAAAATTCCAAAATATATATATTTTTTTTTAATGCAAACTCCAACATGTTTACTAAATGTAATTTGGTGTATATTGCAGCTAACAACCGCTAAAAGCATTTTTAGATTAAAATATAAAATTATTACATATTTTTGTCGAGTCATTTCAAATTTTATGAAAAATGGATGGATAGCTTAAGTACAAGGAAAATCAAAAGTACTCCGTTCATTGAGGGCAATGGTAAAAAATAATTTCAACTGCATTTTAATGATGTTATAATCATTCGAACGTCTTAAAATTGATATGCATCTATGACGTATATACTAAAATATACATTCTGTACAATCTGTGTTGCAAAGAACATTTGTTATTAATTTACAGAGCTTTACAAAAATATTCCATTACATAATGGTATAGAGGAAAACATTGTTTGGGGCGCGTTTTAATGATATTAAATTATTTTTTATCAAATTGATATACGTTGCTGAGGTGTGCTACAAGTTACTTGCTGTATAATACAAAACAGATAGTATTTACAAGGATAGGTGTACTACAAGTTACTTGCTGTATAATACAAAACAGATAGTATTTACAAGGATAGGTGTACTACAAGTTACTTGCTGTATAATACAAAACAGATAGTATTTACAAGGATATACAAAAGATTTCGGATACTCTACTGCATACGAAGTACTGTTAACTATTGCACCAACATTTGAATATTTTTAAAACTTCCTTATAGTAGGAACGCATCTGATTTTCTACGCTTGACATGCAATTTCAAACTTGTTTAAAAAAAATCATTACAATTCAAGGCATAAATTCAGTTATGTGGCTGAAAATGATTACTTGAGAATCGACAGAATCCACAAAACGGACTTTCGGTACAGAGAACTTATTAATGCATTATAAAATCAATAGATTTTATATTGATATATAGTTATATATTAAAATTTAAATTGATATGATATTATTAGAAAACGTTCTCGAAAATTACGGATAGCTAAAGAATATTTATTTTCACAAATTCTTCTTTAAATTTCAAATGCATTTTTTTCTGGGGTTTCCAAAAATATAAGAACACTTTTTAAAATCTTGGGTGACACAAAAGAAATTATTATATAGATGCATTCGTAATTATTATACATTTTTGTAGATTAAGAAAAAATGGACTTTTTTTACAGTGCTCTTTTTCGACAGATTGAATTTGGGGCATCATATTGTTGCTTGTGATGTAAGATTTAGTTATACGCGGGTATTTTCATGAGCATTTGTCGTGTAAGTCATGCTTCTAGTAACTGCTAAATTGTTGCCCACCGTTATTTTCGAAGTATTTGCATGACCTTATTTAATTAATGAAATATCTCTGATAAAATAAGTCACATTTTTCCGTTTTAGAATATTGATATCCAAAATCGTAGTATGTAACTTACACGACATGTGATCATGAAATTACCCACGCATTATTTTATTTGAAAAGAAAAAATCAACTCACAAAAAATTGTCAACAAATAAATTAACCCAAAATTGTAAATCACACCCTTCCGATCTGTGAGTTGTGCTTCGCTCTAAAGTGATTTTTATGAACATATTTTTTTCCTGTTGAACATTACATTTAACTACGAAATAAAATTAAAAAAGAACCGAAATAAACCTTAAAATATTCAAAAAATCGTCAAGAGTTTATAAAATAATACCTATATTAACATATAGTTTAAAATGAAACAAATTGTTTCTTTTACGATCGCCTATAAATAAAGAGATGGGTACTATACGGCTATCCAATAGAAAATACTTTTGACGCATGATTTTCAACTTGAGAACTTTAACTACTTCGTGAAGATTTTAAAGATTCAATATATTAATTATAAGATTGGAGCTACTTAAGAAATTAAATACTCAATTTCAATACTTCATGAAGTTCTTATTGAAAATGCTGAGTTACGGAATATTTCCTTCAAGTAATTAATGTTAGAAAACTACTACAAATATTGATAATTAATAGCGTTATTCATTAAATAGTGCCTCTGGGATTACTCGACAACAAAGAGAGATATTTGTAAGAATTAAGTATGTTATTTATGCCACCTAAATGCTTACTATTTAACATAATCTTTCATCTTCAGCTCTCATATTTCATTATCATATTTTAACTTTATTGACTCCCACTTTAATCACATGCTTTGCCAAAGCTTTACGTAGAAGTCAATTTATTTGAATTTTGTATTTTGTAATATACTCGTGAACATTAATATATATTTATATTTCTTTTACTTTTATAATCTCGTTAATTTACTGTAATACTTATTACTTACGGGTTAAAAAAATGTTGTTTAATGTTGTTAATGTTGTTAATTATTGTTGTTTGTTGTTGTTGTTATACTGAAAATAAATATAATTTTATGGATTTACTGACTTAAGTCTGGACATTGATTTCTGTTAAAAGTATTACGGATTATTTCAGATTTCTTTCGAATATTTATTTAATTTTTTTCGAATTAAAATATCAAATGTATTTTAATCTTCATATATTCTAATAAAAATCAATTTTTAATAGCTTCATGCATGATAAAGGAAAATTACACCCCATTCGTGAAATAGATTTTGGATTCAAGCTTAATATTTCGTCTTCTAATTGATATTGCATGAAACTTTGAAGTATCCAATACAAACATATAATGTCGACTTTGAGATATATTTTATGCTAAAATTTTCCTTAGTGCACCAATCTGGAATTCAGTCTATTTAACAGTTTCAGAGAATTACGAATGTTTTACTCCTTGAGGGGGGGTGGTATGTCTATAAAACCACTTAATTTTAATTTCCAAAAGACGCATTGGCACCAAAATTTTGCTAAAAAAATCGGTTTATTATATGCGTAAAATAGAGTTTTTCCTTATTTACAAATAAAGTTGTTTTTAAATTCTGGTGTCAGTCATTGATGTCAACACTTAAGCAATTAATGTGGTCTGCGCAGCAAAGGGTTAGCATATATTATTTTCCAATAGTACCGTATTCCAAAGGATAAGAGGAAATAAAAAAAGGTAAGAGTTATTTAATCGAAGCATTACTTAGAAGATTTTATTATTAATGTATTACTAACTATCCCATTTTAATACTATCTACATATTAATTCTACATTTCACTTATGGCAAAGTTAGTAAATAATGACTTTTTTTTCAACTATACTGACAGTTATGGGTCGTTGTACCACATTCCTTATTTATCCTAGTAAAAGTATGTAATTAATGTTCATTGCATTTCATATGGATTAAAAAATAGAATTTTTCTTTATTTATTGATATATGGGGATCATTGCGAACTCGCACAATGTTCTATTAATCGTTAGTGTATATTTCCTATTTCCCCCTTTTTAAGGGAAATTAACTCTTTTGCTAGAAACTACAAACGATGGATTGTCATTGGAAAAAGGGAACAAATAAGTTTGAAAGCAAGTAAATGCTTTCCGTCATATAAATTATAAAAGGAAAATTTTATTCGAAAATCCCAATACAAATTTGTCTTTTTGAAATTAAAAATAATTTCATTTTCATTGATTTAGCGAGTACGATTGTGACAAATTCTATTCTCAGAGTATATGAATGCTTAATTCCAATCACATTCTTTTAGGTCGATTTAGTAAGAAATACTACCCTTTGCGATCGCACCCATTTTGGAATTTCTGAAACATTTTTGCAGATCTACACCTATCATAACCCTAGTCCTCAAAACTACCATCAGTAAAAAAGTTTCTCTCTCTCTCTCTCTCTCTCTATATATATATATACATATATATATATATATACATACATACATATATATATTACATTTTCTGGACACGGTAACTTTTATAATTTGGTCAAATCTCCTCCAAACTGATACATAAAATCAAGGGGCATAAAACCTCTGTCAAGTTCTTTAATGAGCAAAATCGGACCAAGGGAGTGGAAATAGAGAGGGTTTTTGTGAAAACAGAAAAAACCCATAATTTCTTAATGAAAATAGATATCGAATCAGTTTAAAGTTTATATTACTTCTGAAAATGGTCCAAAAGTTTATGCATGACAGATATTTGATAAAGTTAACAATGGGCTCAGGGGGCGAAAAAATAGGGTTCACTATCTAATTTAATTAAGAAGTTATAGGGGTTTTTTCGGTTTTCACAAAACCCCTCCTTATTTCCAATCCCTTGTTCTGATTTTGCCCATTAACGAACTTGACCGATGTTTTATACCCCTTGAATTTATGTACAATTTTGGAGGAGATTGGAGCAGAGTTATAGAAATTATCCTTTCCAGAAGAAAGTGATATATATATACAGTTAGATAGATGGATAAACTTTTTTACTCATGGTAGTTTTAGAGGTAGTGTCTAGAGGTCATGAACGGCAAAGATCTACAAATTTTTTTCAGAAATTCCATCATAGGAGCTACCGCAATAGCTAGTATTTTATAAGAAATCTACCTGATATTTCATACAAAATCTCCCTAAAATTGAGGAAGTATTCAAACAACAAATTACAAATTTTTTTGTTGGTTGAATGTTTGTTTTCTGGCTCATTTTTAATCCAATTTTGCTCTCATACGCATCCACTTGACAAGTTTTTAAATTTAGAAACTGTATAATGTATCGTATTGATCAAACTTTTGGTAAAGACAGAATGTATTTTTTAAAAAATGCTGCCAAAGTGGCATTTTGAACAGAATTTTTCGAAGCAAATGTGGATTAAAGAATTGAGGAAGCATTCAAATAAAAAATTCCTTATTTTCTAACTCATTTTTAACTTAAGTTTTTCTCTCAAACGAATTCAGTTGTCAGTTTCTCTTGTTTAGGAACTATGTAATGCGCCGTATTGCAGGGCTCGAAAAATCTACATGCCCGACATCAGTGTTGTTAGACGGCGACTTTTTAAAAATTTGATTGGCACCACTTTTATTAAAGGATAAAATTCCTCTTGATTAATATGTCATTAAACGAAACGTAATTTTACCAATCCAAAGAAGTGGTGCCAATCTGAATTTTTAAAAAATCGCCGTCTAACAACACTGATGTCGGGCATGTAGATTTTTCGAGCCCTGCCGTATTGGTTGATTTTTTCATGAAGATATAATATATTTCATCCAAATTTCGCTTAAGATGATTTTGATAAAACCAGCTCTTACAGAAAAATAAAATTAAAATTTCTTCAAAAGCGGCCAAATAAAATTGTTAAACTGAGTTTCTCTAATTACATTTTATTCCTTCTTATTCAAATGAGCGCCTAATGAATTCTACCTCCGTCTATAGGCCATGCCGACAAAGATTTTTGGAAAATAATCTTTGCCTTAGTCAGTCGTAAAAATTCTAAACAATTCCAAGAAAAATTACTATTTGGTGTGAATGGAGAGAAAACGCATGTTGAACATTAATAGTCGGATTTCCCTGGTCGAATTGTACCTCGTAATATTGCTATTTTATTGACTGGAGAGAATGATTCAAGAATGCTGATTAAACAATAAAATGTAAATAAAATAATAATTTTATATTTCAACATTAATTGTTTCATTTAATAAAAATTTAATTGTTAAATTAATTTATTAAATTAATATATTTATTTAAACTTTCCAATGAAATAAATCTTAACTGAGTTAAATCAATTTAATACAAATTAAGGCTGAATAATGACTTTTCACAAATGTCAATAATTGATGACATTCAATTTATTCACAAATTAAAACCGAAGCTAATTATTGCAAGATGCATGCACAAACTTTATAAATAGATCTATATTATTTAAATAATTTAATTTCGAATTTAATAATTAATATTTACTATCTACAGAATATTCAAATTCAAATTCTGTATATGCGTTAATTATAAATTTTAAGAAAACGATAGAGATAAATAAGCGAATAATAAATTAATATAATATTTTATAAAAGTTACAATTAACATAATTGCTGTACAGTTAAAGGAATTTAATTTACTGTGTTAAAATGAAATTATAATATCAAATTTATTTCAAAATAAAACTAAAGTATCAAATTTACATTGAAAACATTTAATATTATTAATTATTTCAGAAAATTATTCTTACGAAATAAGTAGATTTTAGATATTGTTCAAATTAATATAAAAAGTTTAAAATATTTAACCAAAATAAGTATCATACCGAATTTAAAGAATGTTTACATGTTTATATGTTCCTTTGAAATCAAAAATTTATCCGGATTTATTATGATTGTTTTTCACACATTCATTATACTGGTATACTACAATTTTGTTTTCTAAATAATATAAAAATTCAATTTCAGAAAATTGGGATATTAATTTTGTCTTCACAGAAATACATCTTTATATTATCATTAAATATACGTAATTAAGGTGATGATAGTAAAAATTTTGTATTATACTTCTGACTTCTAAGTTTATTCTCAGAAAGGTTTTTTGAAGTAAACTATACAGCAACAATAACATAAAACAATAAAGGCAATTTGATATTGGTTTATAACTTAAATTTGCTTTTAATTTTATAAACTTATTAAAGTTGCATAAATGAAATTATGTAAGTATTTACAAAACAAGACCTGTTGAAATAACTATAAAACTAGATTCGGAATCAATAAAAAAATCGCATAAAAAATAATTTCAGCTTTGGGACGGAGCAAAAGATCAATATTTTGATCAGTGTAATGTTAAATGCAACTCTTACGTGGGGCCTCCGTGGCTGGGTAGTCAAAGCACCACGCCGCTAATCGCCTTCGAGCGTAGGAGGTTGTGGGTTCGAATCCCACTGGCTCCATTGCACGCACACTTTGTGCGGAGCTCCTGGTTGTATATCTCTTGTGTTGTAAAATTTCTTTGTGCTATCTCGTCCCTGTATATTGACGACGACTTACAAGCAGGCATCATGTCGAGCATCATGTGGAGATGTATGTTGTTCAATACCACACCGCTGGTCCCTGGTTCGAGTCCAGCTAGCGGCATGGGTGTCTGTGTTGTCCCTGTGAATATGTATGTACTGGATATTCTGAAATAAAGTGTTCTATATGGTTTCTTGTGATCATTGGTGGTTATGCCGGCGAATAGCTGTAGCGCCTACCTCAAAGCAAAATAAATACAAATAAATACATTGTTCAATAAATGAACTCATACGTGACATAGCTAATAAACGCTGTCGCTTTTTTTCTTTTAATAAATAACGTTGCTAAACTGGAATTCGTATACTATAGGAAAAAAAAGCTGAAAATATTGTAATTATAATACCTATAAATTTATTAAAATAACTCCAGTAGCTATTTAATTGCAATTATTAAATGTTTATTTGTGAGTGAGAAATGACAAGTCGGGTACCGTCCTCGTAGCTTAAATGGTAAAGCACTGGGCGCGCTATTCCAAGGGTTCTGGGTTCGATTCCCGGCTAAGACGTTTTTCGCACTTTTGTTTCTAAGCATAGATCGCAATGCGATAATCACTTATTCTGTAAAAAATGAAGTTTATATTTGCAATTTTACGTAGAATTTTAATATACTTCTTGGGAATTAAATGTTTGTTTTTATGGACATTTAAGAAATATTTTATAGTTCGTATAATTTCAGCTGTTATATCATACTTGCGTGTTTTTATTTGTAATTAAATTTTACACGAGCAAAAAAAAGATGTGTTTCTGTAATATTCAATTCATATCAGCATTTTAGAAGAAAGAAATCTAAAAAAAAAGAAATACAATTTTGAATGTTATTTTTATTAAAGTTTAAAAAGAAAAAAAATGGTACAAACAATGATTAAAATCAAATATGGTAATATATATCAAACCCACCCTTTAAGGGGTTAAAGTAAGAAAGTTCCAGCTGCGTTAAAAACGACAATTCACCCATTTTTCTACAAACTCTAAGTCTAATTATATCTTTAACTGTAAGAATAACATTTCTGTTATTTTATCTATTTCGTCTGACAATGGGACATTACTTGTTTTCTTTTGAAAAAAAAATTCTTTTGGGAAGAGAAATTGAATCATTTTTATTAAAAGCTAGTTTTTTTTATCCTTATGTGTTCCATTTAAATGATATGCTATATTTTAATTGTTTGGTTGGGGGTGGGTGATCTAATTTTATTTACGCCTATCGTTTTAATTCTACTAAATACTAAACCTTAAAAAAGATATATTTACAAAGAATCTCACACTTATTTTCAACGGAAATAGTTGTTTACAATAACGCCATTTAAGATAGATAACTTCTATTCTTTTCAAAATCAGAACAACTAATTTAGCAGCTGTTGGAATTATACTGACGTCATTTAGCGAAATTATAAAAAGTATTTCAGAAGCAATGCTTAAAATAAATGTTACTTATATCCGAAAAGTGTGTCTACTTTTCTATATCTTGTCTAAATATAACTGCTGCCTTTCAGAAAAAAAATCAGATGTAAAATAAGTTTTTCGTTTAAATTCGATTCTTGTAACTCAGAAAAATGACTGTTGAATAATTAAAATTCCTTGGTTGAATGTAAAACTAAATCAATACAAAAGAAATCTGCATAAAGAATATGCCATTTCTACACATTTAGATAACTCTAACAAAAGGTCTCCGTTTAATAAATAAAATATGCTGTGAATGTAAATATTTTAGAAACAAAATAATTACATTTGAAAACGCTATTTCCGCCATTGCCATGATAGTCGAGAGATAACAAAGTCCTTTTGTGCAGCTCTGTGTATGATATGTAGCTTTGCATATATTCTACATAGAATGAAAATAAAAGTTCAGTTATGAAACTTAGAACACACTTGAAAATCCCTCTTTAGCAATTTTCGCCAAAAAAAGAAAATGTTTACGAATTCTTTTATGATACCATGTATATGATATATCAAATACATATACACAACAATTAATAACCGAATTTTTTTAACTATAAAACGCAAATTATTATTGAAAATTCCTTTCCTGGAATTATTGCACGTTGAGCGGACCATAATTGAATATTTTGTGTATATAATTGAATATTTTGTGTATATAAATAAACGACATATCCGTCTACTGCAGGGATGTTCCTATTTTTATGAAAAAAATATTTGAAATACATATCGGTCACATAATGGTAAATCAGCAAAAAGTAAAAAAATAAATAAAATTTTTGCAGTTAAAATTTTATGTGTTATGGTGTGTGTTATATGTACACAATTATGGTTTTAAAACATTGCTGTGTTTTTCAATTAAATTACCATAAATGAATAATTTTTATCTGTTTAACACTCTGGAACATTTTATATTAATATAAAAAAAGTTGTTTTATGTATTCAGTAAAATAATGAAAGTAATTTTCACTTTAATGTAGCTTCATCCAAATTTCTTTTTATTCCAAAGAACCAAATCTAATTTTTGGTCTAGTGCAATAATCTTATATGGACAAAAAAAAAAAATGTTATTTTATTCTTTGGATCGGTTTTGATCAGAGTCAGCGATCGTATTGGACAGATTCATGACACATAATGGAAATTATAATGCTTTTAACGATGTACCATATATGAAACGTGGTGCAGTAAAAGGCTAAACTAATCAGACAGTATTTTATAGGAAGCATTTGACAGCGCACTTTAATAGTGTATAGCAAATTTCATATTTTAAAATAGTGTAACATCATTAAACTACACTTGAAACTAATTTTCCCTATAGATCATAAAGTAACAGAAGAAATTTGAATGCCTCTCTAATGAACTATAACTGCTGCACACGTCATTTTTAATATCAAACATTTCATGGTAAGCCTCGATAGTATTTATCAGTTACATGGTAACACGAATATATTTACGCGATTTAGACCATTTTTAGACAGACTGTAGACATGCAAACAGCCACCCGAATCGAAATTATAAACACTTTTAAATATGTGTTAAAATTCAAGGTGTATACTGATTTTTAGAGGTGAATTTGTCGAGAGGCGATTTTTTGTTTGTGAAAGACAACTAAATTAAAGAAAATCGAATTTTTTTCATCAATTGCAATTAAAAAGAATCTCGCATTCCAATTTTAATACAATAACAAAACCACTAAAATATAATAATCTACATTATTTCACTTTTCTGAAATTTTTCTGCAACAAAAAAGTACTATGATTGCAAATTTTGATTAAAAGAAAAAGAGAAAAAATCAAGGTGCATAATTCTCCCGATTTCAAAGGAATTTTAAGTTAATAAACTATCTAGATAATACTTACATTGAAAATTTTGTAATTTATTTACATGATATATAATATATTTCTTTTGTTAAATAAGACAGAAAGTCAATTCAAAAATTTTCTGTAAAACTGTACGATGTCGAAAATTACCTAAAAACTAATTTAAATTAAATTTTTTTACATTGCTTACTAGGATACTTACAATTAATTTTCTTCTTTCCACCCTGTAATTAATAGTGCCAGAACTGCAGGTGTCGAATATTGCGATCAGGTTTTAATGTAATAAAATACAAGAATTTATATAAAATTTGTGAATGCAACATCGTAATTTAAAAAAAAACTTCAGCATAAAACATGTATCTGAAACAAATAGTTTATAATTTAGATGCTCCCTGGTCCACTCAGTAGAACATTTTTTTTCTTGTTTCTTCGTCAACGCTAGTGTCAGCTTTTAAAATTAACAGTTAGAAATATTATATATATATATATGTATATGTATATATATGCAGGGTGTTTCGCTACCAGACCGACAAACTTTGAGGGGTGATAGTAGACATGCAGACAAACATTATTAAATAGGAAACCATGGGGCGCAAACGTCTTCTGTAGGAGCTAGGCGCCATTAAAGTTTAAGGTCCAAAACTTCAAACTCTGATAAAAAACGAAAAAAGGGTCGATTCGTTTGTGGTTTTCGCTAAAATCATTCTCTGAATCACGAATTTTTTATAAAATTTTTTTAAAGGATATGTTCAAAAATTGTCGGTAGAGGGCGCTTTAGACATTAGAGTAACGAACAAATACTTTTACCGTTCTTTTGTGCATGGGGTTGAAATTGTTCTAAAGTTTAGACGTTAACTTATATTTTAAGCCCAAAATCGGATACATGGGAATCGGGTAACTAGCGAAAATTAAACTGTGAACCGAGGGGGAAATTTTAAACGCTCATTAACCTTGGACAAACTAATCGATATTGTTGCGGTTTGCGTGAAGTTTATGCCTTTGATAATTATTTTATTCGAAATGACATTCAGCTTTGTGTGCTCATTTTTTTAAAAGAGAGGGCTTCAGACACATCTCCGCTGTTTCAATGGCACTACTCCTGGATGTTTTACTACCAGACCACCATACTTCCAGGAAGTGTTAAGAATTTAAAAACGACACGGAATCACATAGGAATGTAGCGTTGAAAATGCCTTTTTTGCGAGTTATGGATAAAAGAAAAAGGGAACAGAAACAAGCAGAGAAACAGCAACTTGTAAAGTGACAGAACTCACTTTAATTAAAGGTTTTACTGCAAAAGGTGTTCGAAATTGCAACAAGAAGTAGTCCGGTAAGCTTGACAGCGATAGTAGATGTCGCTGTGATTTCCTTGCGGTAGATGGCGCTAAACGGTAATGCGCGTGAAAAGCAATCACGCTGCAATGATCATTCGCGAACCGGTTCCAAAGGTAGTATTCTGGAGTATTCGAACAATAAACTGGTCAACATGTTGCTCGTATATGGAGCTGCGGACTTTAACGGACACGCCGTATTGAGGTTGAACAAGAAGCGTTTTCCGCATAGGCATGCACCCCATCATACGATTTTTTCAAGTGTGAACAGTGGGCTTCATGAAACTGGTTGTATGGGCTTCTGCTGGGGTCAAATGAAAAGTTGGATTTATGAAACTCATCTACCATCAGTTAAAGACTTTGCAACATGTATTTCTGAAAGTATTTCGGCCAGAAATCTATCAAAGTTGCCAAGAATCTTTCAAAATGTGAGGAATTCTATGCGACGCCGATGTCAAGTATACCGGACTACTTCGGGTCGTACTTTCGAACATCTTTTGCAGTAAAACCTTCAAATAAACAGTTTTCAATCACTTTAACGTGCTGCTGTTTCTCTGCTTGTTTCTGTTCCTTTTTTCTCTGCTTCTTTTAACCATAACTCGCAAAAAAGGCATTTTTAACATTACATTCCTATGTGATTCCAAGTCGTTTTTGCATCCCGTACACTTCCTGGAAGTATGGTGGTGTGGTAGTAAAACAGCGAGGAGTAATGCCATTGAAATGTCGGAGATGTGTCGGAAGCGCCCTCTATCAAAAAAGGAGGACACAAAGCTGAACATCATTTCGAATAAAATAATTACCATGGGCATGACCTCCACGCAAACCGCAAGAAAATCGATTTGTTTGTCCAATCCATTTGTTTAATTATCGTTTAAAATTTCCCCCTCGGTTCACAGTTTAATTTTCGCTAGTTAACCGATCCCGTGTATCCGATTGTGGGCTTAAAATTTAAGTTAACGTCTAAACTTTAGAACAATTTCAACTCCATGCACAAAAAAACGGTAAAAGGTATTTGTTCGTTACTCTATTGTCTAAAGCGCCCTCTATCGACAATTTTTGAACGTATCCTTTAAAATTTTTTTTATAAAAAATTCGTGATTTAGAGAATGATTTTAGCGAAAACCGCAAACGAATCGATCCTTTTTTCCGTTTTTTATCAGTGTTTGAAGTTTTGGACCTTAAACTTTAATGGCGCCTAGCTCCTTTAGAAGACGTTTGCGCCCCATGGTTTCTCATTTAATAATATTTGTCTGCGTGTTTACTATCACCCCTCAATGTTTGTCGGTCTGGTAGCGAAACACCCTGTATGTATACAAACACACATATATATATGTGTGTGTGTATATATATATGTGTGTGTGTGCGTGCGTGTGTGTATGTGTATGTATATATATGGTGTCCAGCAAATAAGACTCTGATTTCAAAATTAAATTTCTGAAAAACAAAGATAGGTAGAATTATGCAATCAAAGTATTCTTCGCAATTAGAAAACAATCTTTTCAAAATATTCACAGTTCAAAATTTCTATATACGATTTTTACAGCTCACTTAATAAATATACCGCTTGCCGCATAATTGTATCGATTTTTGTTTTTATATATTGTATATATATATATATATATATATATATATTGTATATACATATATATATATATATATATATATATACATATATCGCAACGGACAAATGTATTGCTGTATATGACAAACAAGCATCCATTGAAATTTAATTTTATTCCTTTCCATTAATTTTAATAATAATAATGCCTTATATTAGCATTTTTATTAAATATTTACGCATTCAACATCTCATTTTAAAAGACTCCATCGCAGAAAATGCACCAAAACCATCTCTTCTGGGGTTTAATTATTCTAAAGCCCATACATAGAAAAACTGTTTATAATCCTTTTTTATTTTTTATCCAAGATTAATCGTATTTTCTTCTTTGAAAAATTATGTCAGCATTTTAACTCTTTAGGTATAAAAACTACTAATTATCGTCCATTATCAAATGCACTTCTTTATAGAACAAGAAGGTTTATATTCCAATTTATTTACATTCTTCAACTTTTTTAAGCTCAAGTTAATTTAGTGTTGTTAAATTTAGCACAAAAAATTGATTATATAATTAAAAACTCGTGAAAATTGCGAGAACAAAAAATATCAAATTACTCTTCTGTTCGGAAAAAGTGTCCTGTAAAAATGGATCGGAAAAAATAGGATAGGCAATAAGGTGATCAAATTTATGGAGAAGCTATTAGCCAAGCCGATGTTCCGTGTTACTGAGATTTACGAGAATCTTCTATCTGAAGTGCTTTTTTTCTATTGGAAGAGAGTTCTCAGTCACTGATCAGGTGGGAAGCCATTAATGGCACATGGTGCGCTAGGAGCTTGTCTTGCCTTTATTACGGTATTTTTCTTGGCGAATCTTAAATCGAATTCCTTTCATAGGCTTCGACAGAAGAGAAAATATTTCTCACCACTTTCGTAGTTTGTTTGAATTTAACGAGCTCTAAACAGCATCTTATTAACACTTTGATTGTGGACACATAAAAAAAAGTCTCGAAACACTAAACTAAGTTCGATTTAGTATCTTTAGAGTCTGTCATTTTGTTCTCATAAACAGTTGGGAAGTTACTTTTTAAAGATATTTTTTTTACTAAATGTTTGGTATAAGGTAAAAAAAAAATGTGAAACGAATATAACATAGGTGTATTTTTTATTATGAAATAAATTAATATACAGTATGTACTCTACTACATGTAGCTCAGTTAAATGACACACACGTTATTATTATTTTTTAACTACATGTTTGGTATAAGGTAAAAAGAAAAAAAAAATTGAATCGAATGTAGTATCCAGAAATCAAGTTTCCGACTCTCCAAAAAAAAAAAAATAACCCATAATTTATTAAGTTACTTTTATAATAAGGTACTTGTACCCAATATGGACAGTGCTCTCAATATGGACACCCCTAATATTTTTAAAAGTAACAATTTTGGTAGAGAAATTGCGCTACATGTCCGTGAAGAAAAGTAGTTGAAAAGATAATTAAGCCAGGAAAGTACAAAAAAGCTCGCTGTTTGTCATTTAGAAGGGAACTTGTTGTTTCGTAGTGTGCTGATCGTAAATGCATGTAAGTTTTAACTCTTATTAGACTTTGCAAAATTATTTTAAATATTAAAAAGTGGAGTGTTTTAGAAAGCTTTTAAAACATATTTTGAATTGCTATTGCATATATTGCTTAAAATAGTTTTCGTTATTTATTTATTACAAGATTTAATAAAACTACTCCGGATTCCCAATATGGACACCTTATGTCCACATTGGAAGTACAGCAGGTGAATCTTCTGATTCACAAAAATAGAAAGCTAAACAAAACCAACTACCATTTCATATTTTGTAGTAACTGAGGTGCTTTGCATCAGTCTTCGAAGAGCTACAACCGAAAATGACTTCCCGTTCCTAAGTGCATATTCTGAAGTTATTTACTGTGCCCTACCCTCCCCTGCAATACCTTAAGATACATTTTTTATCCCTTTTCTTCTAAAATTCCATAGAAAAGTGGTTCTTCCATACACCTTTTGTAATAGATCAATAAGGAGCCACCTGTCCATATTAGGGACTAGTGGTTCCTTATATGGACATTTATAAATATTTTTCGTTTTTATCATTTAAATTAAACCGGAATAGTTACAAGGTCGCTAATTTTAATAATGATAGTCAACAGTCCAGGGGTCATAGTCATATATTTTTGGAGTCCTATTACGTGTACATGGAGGTGAAATAAAAAGATTTCCCTTAGGGTGTCCATATTAGGCAGAGGTACCTTATATATATGCATGAAACTTTCAAGCCAGTGTAATATTTTCGTTCTGTGTGCGGTCAAAGTAAATTTTCACTTAAGTAGAACGGAAAGTGTCTACGGCCGGATTTGAACCTCGGAACTTGGATATACTTCGTTTGGTTCACTTGATTGTTACTGCCTTAAAAAATACAGATAATGTCCTATGTTCGAATCCTGGTATAGATACTGTTACTTTGTTGGAGAAAAAACAATCTGACGTGTCAAATTATTTTTACTTCAACCTAGCCACTACAACTTAACTACTGACACCTACAACAAAAATATGTTTATAATATTTCCATACATTTTAATTTTTATTAATCATAGAGAATTTTGGTATAATAGTCCAAAATAGATAGTAAAATGACCCCAAAATTCGGAGGAAATTTCAATCACCACTGAGAGATTATTATTTTTTTTTTTTTTTTTTTTTTTTTTGTCTAAACTTTTTTGGTGTAGGTGGTTTTTATGGATGAGTACCTGCGTTAGGTATAAAGGTCGATGGTAGCGAGAGGATAGTATCCTTAGTGAAGTATTTTTTAAGAGATCCTAATGCGTATGTGCTAAAATAATTTTGCAAATTTGTATGAAATAGATGTAACATAAAGGATTTGTGCCTAATCTGAGACTTTATGAAAATCAGATTCCAGCTAAAAGATTGATATGAACAAAAACATATTGTTCTTTATCTTTAAAGATGACTTTTTTTTTAATATGGCAAAAAAAGTTCCTAACTACAAAATAACCTATATAAATTGAATTTATTTTTATGACAGCAGTGGTTAATTTTAACATAATTGTTAGTTGTTAATGTTAAAATAATTTTAACTTTGTTTTATTTGGAAAACAAGATTTAAAAATGCAAAAGATAACGTTCTTCCGAAAACCCAACGATTTCGATATTTCAAAATTCAATTGGCTGCGTGTAAATAAAATTATATTCACCGATAAATATTTTATTAAATGCATATAAATATTAAAAATGTATCTATAAATATTATTTTTATCACAAGTTTACATAAAAAAGGATCTGCTAAGTATTTAAGATGCAAATAAATGGAAAAGATAGCTACACGCGTTTAGTAATATGAATTTTTATTTCAATTTTACTATAAAATAACGGAAAAAATAAAGAACTGTTGAAAATATTTGTTACACTCTTTCTTTGTTCACACGCTGATGAATATTCCTAGAACCACGATCCACAACCACACTGACTTAGAAAAAAATGTTCTTTTATTTTGATATACTGCCACCACCGACACAAATACGGCGATATTGTGAACGTTGTGAGAAAGATTATCGAAAAGAATGTAAAATTTATTCAATTCAAATTAAATAACAAATTATTTACATACAAAGAAAACTATATTTACATTTGAGTGCTCGGATATAGACGATCAGTCCCAATATGAAAATACCTATAGTAAGTACTTTCTGCGCACTGGGTTAAATTATTAAAATAAGCTATTTCTCCCTCGCACTAGAGTATCTCATGATTTGTTATCGGAGGATCATCCCGTTGCGCCGGCTGTATCCATCAGATACTCAAATTTCGGGAAAATTGCACCAAGGATATATCAACCTCACAGGTTCACGTCTCCGCTAGAACTCACTTTCTCTCTTTACAATTCCGTTAACTAAAACAGACTATGGGAGGCTCTTTCCTATCAACAGGGGTCTCGTGTTTTATCTAAATCCACCATCTTCCCGTGACGTCACCTAACTTGTTTGATATACCATGAATTTCTTTGTTTGTCTTATCTGAGGTATACATTTTGGACAGATAGGGAAACTGGAATCTATTGATGCAATAAAATTTGATCATACCATATATTATCTAACTAAAATATCTCAGATCAATTTCAAGATAAATAAAGATATTAATTTATGCCCACGTATCTAAGATATACTTCACGATAAGGAGAAATATTATTTTATGCCCAAGTAAAGTGATACAATAAATAAATAAAAAGGTATTATCAGATAACACTAATCTTAATTATTTAACTTGCTGATTAGCTTCAGAAACCTGACAATATCATAAATTGAAATTATTTAATTAAAATTATTAAAAACAAACATGTATTTCAAAATTTCTCGTTTAATAAACGCTGAATACCTCTAGTGCTCTTTTAATTCAATTTTTTTTTTTAAATAATCAATAAACAGCCTTAATCTTCATAAAAGATATCTATATATCTTTTTAGAATGCATATAGGAGCATTGCATAAGAATATCGAGAATTGATTTTGATTTTCTGCGCACAGTAATTTTTCGCGTAAAAACTAATTATTGCTATTTTAAAACATAAATTTTTAGATGTATCATAATTTTATTTGCATGTTTTGAAACGTAATTTGATCAGTAAAAAACATTTATTTGCTATCAGGCTGCGTTAATTAGAGTAATTAATTAAAGGAATTAATTTTTTACTGACACGTTAATTAGAGAAGCTTATTTTTTGTTGTCGTTAGGTGCAACTAAATGCGACAATTTTTTTATTATTATAATTTAATCAATTTAGAACGCGCTTGCTAAAAAAAATATTATTGTGATCTTCCAAACCTGTAAATAAAAAGTATAAAAAAAATTCTTGCATATAAAATTATTAATTACGAAAAAAGATTTAAAAACTTTCTTTTATGTAAAGGCATGTTTTTGTTCGTTAAATTAACTATAATTTTAAAAGATGAAATTTTGGAAAAAATAAATAACAAAACTTTTCCTTTCGCTGGAATTAATTAAGAAAATAAGATAATTTTATTGCATAATCTAATTGATCTTTCCCCAAGGAAAGCAGTTTAAGTTTCAAACAGCTTAGAGATTAAAGCATAAAGTGTTATGCAAAATCATAGAATATAGTTTAAACTGTTAGAAAAATATGTAAATTATTTTTGAAAAGATTCTAACTTAACAAATTGAAATTCCATTGTTTTGAGCATAATTTTCCTTCGAAATCAATTGTTTTAAAATATTGATGCTTGCTCATTTAAGTGAATAAAATTTTGATTTCTTACATATTTTCGTTCACATCTTAATGACTAAAATATCTAGAAGGCAGGACGGCGCAGATGATTATCAAAAGAGGCGTTTTAAGTGTGAAAACTTATCTTAAGTTTAGATTTAATTTAGAGATTTAGACTTTATTATTTAAATAATATTATTAAATCCAGTCAATCAAAGCAATTTTCGATTTTCATTAAGTTAGCAAACAAAAATTGCGTAAAATTAATAAAACAAAAAATGTATAAAGAAAGAATGAGTGAAAATAAAGAAGCCAAATAGAAAGGTCTGAATCAGCAAATATACTCCCTTATGTATGATCCTGCTATAAGGATATATACGATATGGTTGAAGATCGTAAAGGAACAGGTTTATCGCGAGTACATAAGGTTGAAGGATTTATCCTTTCTTATTATAGAGTGACTTAAAGTAGGTGGGCAGTAAATTGTAAAATTATTTTGAGATTACTGATATAAAGGCTTTGTCCAGGAAGAGTCGTTAACACCAAATTTTCTTTAAAAGTTTTTTATATGTTCACAAAATGATGGAAAATTAAGACATTTAACAACGGATTAATAATGGATGAGGAGATTAGAAAGTTAGGTCGACTTGACTGAATGTTTTTACTCCCACAGAATGTCCATCAGTTTTCACATAAAAGCAATTAAGGCTCCTGTCCCTGCCCGCGAAGACGCTCGAGCGCTAATGCTATTTCTATAGGGAAGTATTTTTCTAATAACTCTTTTGCATTATGACATTTTTAAATCTTTTTTTTTTTTTTTTTTTTTTTTTTTGCATTGGATAGCTGAGTTCCCTCTCAAGACCGCTCCTTGATTACTTTTTCGATTTTCGTCGCAGATATTTTTTATAAGTTTACTTTCACTTTCTGAACCGGTTCTGAAGTAATCGAGAAGCGATCTTGAGAGGGACCACAGCTATCCAATGCAAAAAAAGAAATATTTAAAAATGTCAAAATGCGAAAGAGTTATTAGAAAAATGCCTCCCCATAGGAATAGCATTAGCTCGTGAACGTCTTCGCGGGCAGGGACAGAGGCCTTAAGGCTGAAAAGCAAAGAGGGAACGCAAAAAAGTCACCGTGTGTTTGTTGATATGTCTATTTGAACCTTAATTGAATTTAAGATTACAGTTAAATAAAGTAAGAAAATTTAATATAATATAACGCACACTAGTTAATAAAGAACAGTATTTTTATAATTAAAATACTTAAACTTTATATAAATCTCCATAAAATCAAAACAATATACGGTTCACTTTTAGAGCAGGAAAATGTAAAAGCCCACCATCAGACACTATAAACACCTGTCTGTAAGCAGGCAAGAACAGTCTTCTTCCCCCTTCCAGTTCATTTGCGACCACGTTCATTTATAGACACGTGCTTATAGTGGATGTTATATTTTCGAAGCACCTCCTGTGTGTTGTTTTGATTTTATGGCAATTTAACCATTTTGAGGGTTTCGTACTTAAAAAGTGAAGACTGAAACATTATAAGATCACTCCTTTGTCCGTCTGTCACAGCCATTTTTCTCGTAAACTATAAAACGGAAAAAATTCAAATTGGGGGAAGTAATAAAGAATATTCCACCACATATTTACAAATTATTAAACAATTACAAATTAGTTTAGGAGAGAGTAGGGGGCGGGGCTAATTAATATACTCGAAGAAAAAAATATTTTCTTTATATATCTTGTAGGGTATCGTACGAAAGCTTTCACTATAATGAACTGACAAATACATTTCTTATAATTTTAGGTATTATATTTTGAAGGATATCAGGGAAAATGCAGTGCAAAAATATGTCCCCCCCCCACACACATCAAATTCGAAATCTACTGAAACTAAAATTCTGAAAAAAAATTAGAGGTAGTAAATATTAATTTCAAACTTAGAGGAAAACTGTAGCTGTTACCCCAACCCCAAGTCACATAATGTTTGAGAAAAGAGCATTATTCTATTGCTTACAAATTTTGATATATAGGCATTCAGCAAATGTGTTGATGACCATTGGAGGTTCCTATCGTTACAAAACTGTAAAAGCATTTTTGATAATGATTTTAAAAAAATCGACCAAAATCAGTCGAGATATTAACTGTTAAAGAATTGCATGGTTTGGACATAAATAGTAACAAGGACAGTATACCATTGATTTTTAAAGCCTAGATAACAAGTTGTAATGATATATTTGAGTAATGCAACACCAAGTAAGAGTTCAAAGGCAATAAAACTCAAATTGTTAAAAACAGACTAATATAACTGGAATTAAACCATCAATCTCCAAATTATTTCTATCGTTAAAATTTAAATTTCAGATTTCCCACCACTTTTAAAAGAGTATTTTTATGTTATTTTATCAAGGAAATTGTCTTGTGAAAGGGGTTATATATTTATCTCCACATTGACTAATGTGAAACAAGCTTTCTTACCACAATGTCTAATGATCTAAAAATATGCCACTTAGTTAATGGGTTAATCAGATAAATACTATTTGATTCACGATTAGTGTGTATTGATAGTATCTCACAATACACAAAAAGAGGACTGTGTGAATCTGTTTGAGACTTAACAACATCCAGGTCGTGCGTCTTTTGCAATTTTTTAAATCTTTTATTACTGGTTTTTCAAAAGAGAAATTTTTGACTAATGCAATCGAGAAGATGTTCCGATTAAATAAGGCAAAGTTTACAATAAAAATTTACTAGTGAGAGTAATCAAAGATTTTGAGCGCCTTGTGGCCGTATACTGGCCGCTTGTCCCCAAGGGGTTAGTTAAAAGCAGATAACCATGAGCTGACATTTTGACTGCTACCATATAAATATATATCGGTTTAAGCCTTTGAGGGGCAAAGCACTTCCATTCATAAAATGCTGAAATGATTGAATGACACCAGAATTTAAAAACAAATTTATTTCAAAATAGAAAAATTCTTTTCTTCACATAGTTGATAAAATTTAGATTTTCCTTTCAAAAATCTGGTGCCAATGTGGCATTGCTCAATAAAAATTAAGTGGTATATATTTTATACCACCGATCTTCAAGGGATTAAACCAGAAATTTTATTATAAAAATGTATAAAAGATAAAAAAAAAGTTAAATAAAAAAATGTAAATTCTTTTAATTACAAAATCTGGTGTGAAATATTTTTATAAAACTTGTCTAAATTTTCCGTACTTCCTAGTGTAAAAACCTATCTAGAAAAACGTGGCACGTACCATGGCGGTATTCAAAATTTGCAACATATTTTCGAACCGAACTTAGCACAATGTCAGGTTTAAACTTCAGACAACAGTTTTATTTTTTAGCTACGATGTAAAAAAAAAGATTATTACTACGTTCAATTTATTTTTATGAGATGCAAAATGAAGTTTAAATAAGCACTATTTATATTGTCAGCAATGAATTAAGTTAAAAAAATAAAACAAAACAGAAAAAATAACAAAAGATTAAAAAAAGAGTTGAATGGAATGGCAGCATGTGATATTATTTAAAATTCATATCTCTTTGAAATTTTATTACGCATACATTAATACTTTTCTAGTATATACAGCTATACCCACAGATGGCAATATCTCTATCATTCCAGAGTCTGATTGTAGACAAGCAAGTTTCCAACCGAGAATTTTATTTAACAAACGGCTTTAAAATGAAATCTAGTGAGTAGTATGTTGAGAGAGTCACATTTCCTTATAAACTCTGTCTGATTTAAAACTTGTTTACCTTGTATCAGACTCCGGAATAATTATAAGATTTTGGTATCAATGCTATACCCATCCCTACGTTGCATAGTTTTCTACAAAATCTTATTATGTTTTTAGCAAAGATTTCTTTCAATAGCATACTTTTTATATTTATTGTACGGAACTCTCTGAGCGCGAGTAATACTGCCACTTCACCGTTTGTTTTATATTTTCACTGTGATTTATCGCCAGTTTTTTAGTGTTGATTCAAACATTAATGTAACAGATTCTGTTGCATAAATTTTTGCTGTTACCGTGTCATGAAAAGGTCTAGAAATCGCAATTTGCTAGAAAAAGTTTATTAACTTTACAGATATTTTTCTGTATATTACTAATGTAACAGTAAAACAATCCCTAATCCAGAGATTTGATTTACCGTAATTTCGGGTGTATAAGCCGCGGATCAAACAATTCTTTTTGCACCCAGAAATCTTTTTTAGTTATTGAAGACTAATATTTAGGTCGATCTAAGACGTTACATTTGTTTCTTAAATATTTTGGGTCGAAAAAGAATTGTTTGATCCGCGGCTTATACACCCAAAATTACGGCAGATCCTCTATTAAAGTTTAAAAAAATGAGTACAAAAGTCCTTCAAGCATGACAGGAAATCTCATTTGGAATTATATGACACACTTCAATCTCTAAAAATAAGGCAGAGGTATTTCAGTTTTGAAAAGGAAATAAATTCTGATTCTAATTATAATATTTTCAATTTGCATTTCAACTTAAATTATTCAACGTCATTATGCTCAATTGTATTTCTGACTAGAAATCACTGGCCTGCCTTTTCGACAACCTTTCAAAATATTTTACATATATAGATTTCATTTCATTTTTATTAAATGTGAAATATTAGATATTGTTATGCTCTGATATTCAATGCAATATCCTCATATTTACTCAAAATTTGATAACTGATGCATCATATATTTCACCATAAGGATGTTTGCGGATTTCAAATCCAACATTATTCAAATTTCTAGATGAAAATATTTTATATCTTAACTATTAATAGATTACAAAGATCATCAACTATGACAAAGAATCAAAATAAATTAAAGAAAGAAAAAGAAACTTATTTAGAGAATTTTCTTCTTAATTTCGAATCTTCTTTCTATTCTTCGAAAAATTATCTACAGTGAGTTGATAGTTCTCATAGTATATATTTAAAAACATTTAATGCGTTTCGAGAGGAATGAAATAAAAAAAACTTCTGTGATTTGTTAGTTGTATATTTCCAGTTGGATGCTTCCATACAAACGATATTTTTAGGAAAAGTTTCGTTCGACGTTATAAAAAATTCGTATAACTTTTCTTGTCAAAGGTTGTCTCTAAAATAGTTTAAAAAAATAAGACTATCAAAGTGAAGAATAGATTACCGGATTTGAATACCAAGGCTTTTGTTTGAAAAATTGAACATAGAGGTAATTACCAACTTCTACAAGAACAGGTTACATACATGTACAATAAGCTTCCTTTTTTAACCCATTAGTGCCTAGCGTCCCTTTTTAGGGACACTTCAAAAGGTGCATTCAGCACTGTTTTTTACACC
Source organism: Maratus speculifer (assembly GCA_964019185.1). Lineage (NCBI taxonomy): Eukaryota > Metazoa > Arthropoda > Arachnida > Araneae > Salticidae > Maratus > Maratus speculifer. The sequence goes on along the minus strand of OZ025299.1, from coordinate 217,110,276 downwards.
GGTAAAAAAGAAAAGCAATAATTATTTTACTTAAATGATGCATTTTCGTGATAATGAACTAAACTTAAATCTTCTAAAAATAGTGGTGCCAACCAAATAAAATTTACGCAAAAGATGCTGGGCACGAATGGGTTAAAACACATAGTGTCTTTCCCGTATTTTTACCTGGCGAAAAAAAATATAGGAATGCATCGACTTATTAATATTCAATAGTTGCATACGGAGGAGTAGTTGTAGAAGAGGGTGGTGAGAGTTGACAATACGAGAGGTTTGATCCAGCCTTCAATAGTTTGGCAACCAAAACAATTAAAATGCTCAAACAATAGTCTTTGCTTCATATATAATTGAAATAGCTATGAAAAATTCGTGGTAAAGAGATTTTAACATAAAAAGCGATTTTTTAGAAATATTTTGTCAGATTTTCTCCAATAAAATGTCATAGAAATTTAAGTAAGTAGGTATTAAATAATTCAAAAATATTCAGCTTTTACTCCGGGTTTAAATATTGTATAATAAATCAGACTAAACATAACCATGTGCTGTAATTTAAAAACTGATTATTAGGGGAGGCTTGACCCGTTGAATGTTAGGGTTGGTTGAGCAGATGAACAAAGCTCCCTTAATAAATTATTTTCGGAAATATGATTATTTCGCATTGCACATGATGAAGAGTGATGAAGAGTTAATATTTGCATTTCTAAAATAATCTAAATTTATTGTGAAAAGATACAATATAATGTGGAAATAGAAAGCGAATTATTTAAAATTGATTAAAGAAAGATGAGAAAAATTGCTTTAAAAGCAAGAAAAAAGTAATAAAATATGAATAGAAAAGTTGATAGAAACTTTTATTTCATTTAAATATAAGTTGCAGGGGAGACCGGGGCACGTTGGCCCAGTTTCTTTATTTTTATTTTTTTAATACCTAAATTTTGTTTATTTTCAAAAGTAGTATTTTTTACAATACCTAGTACATTTAACTAGTGAGGAAAACGCATACATTTAGTTAATATGAAATTTTAAGAACTTTATGAATTTAGTTATGGTGTGATGTCATGTGGGCCAACCTACCCCGTGCACGGGGTAGGTTGGCGCATTGAGTGGGGCACATTGGCCTGCAATGCTCTTTTTTATGTTTATTTAGATGTTCAATAAAATTCATAATATTGAATAGGAACTTTAATGCATGTATATGAAAATATTTGCAAATTAAGTTTAAAAATCAGAGGGATCATTGCAGTGAATGCATTCAAAATATAATACAATAATCTCTTTTCGAACGCATTTCACATGAGCCCAACGTTTGCAACTCACACACTGTATCCATTCTTCCCCAGGCATACTTTGATTAAACTCCTTCAGACAACGTAGGCAGATATTGTCTTCGTCTTCCTCAATGTCACTTTCTTTAATAGCTTTCTTCTTCCTTTTTTGACGGTTCAGACCACTACATCCAGGCAGTGAGGGATCAAAAGGAAACAAAATCTTTTTCACAGATTGCTTTCCTTTGCGTTTTTTTGGTCTGATTTCTTCTTTTAATATCATTTTTAATTTTGACACTAATTTTTTCTTCTATTACCTTTTGTTAATGTTCAATAAATAATTTGACAAGGGTTCAACTGCAGAAGTTCTCTTCATTCTATTCGAAGCATTTTTCTTTCTTGCATCTGCCTTTTCGAATAGTCTAATGTCCTCAGGTGTTGGAGTTGTCTTATATGGAGCAGGAGAAGATGCGGTAGGCACATCTATAGAAATAGAACTACACATAATTACCTGGGTTTCATTAGAAGCTCCACCAATTGCTTTCTGCTGAAGGGTCTGGTCTATCACTGACATACGAAGGAGTACACTGACGTACGAAATCCCAGTGAGTAAAAACTTTCCTATTGAAAGGGCATATTCCAGTTATCTGAAAACCTGATGTTATATTAACTCGATTTATTGCATTGGGAAGGGCAGTTTTCAGAATTCCTGGAATATCGTAGATGGTCATAGGGCGTCTATTAGTTGTCACCCAACCATGACAGGGTGAATTAACATATTTTTTGAATAGACCAAAAACTGTGTGGTCCAATGGCTGTAGCTTATCGCTACAATGTGCAGGGAAATACCGGGCCAACGTGCCCTATCGTAAGTAGGTCAACTTGCCCCCTCGCCATGTTTGAAGTACTTTCGCTATTCTACAAATATATTAACAACATTTAATATTAATTGTTACATTAAAAGAATCGCTATAAATTGAACTTTCAAAATATTACTCACTTTTGTTCTTGTGAAGTATCTTTTGAGAGTATGAACGCTTTCTGCACACTAACGAAAATTTGCTTCGAGATCGACGAAAGTAAAAAATCAACGTTGCGCATATTTTTCTTTTGTTAAGAGAACTGGAACTCTTCGAAGGGTACGGGAACAGGTTTTCGAACATGTTTGTGGGCTTGTGGCGACATCTGGTGACTGGTCTGTGAATTAAATCAAATTCGCGAACCTAACCCTATGGCCAACGTGCCCCGGTCTCCCCCACTTACACTAGGTAAAAATAAAAAGTGTAAAAAAAAAACTAGAAATTATGAAAGTAGCAGCCTTAAGTGAAGACAAGAGTGTGACTCCACGCCCTCTCACATTAATTTTAATCTAATATTTTATACTCATTTATTAGCTTAACTGAATTTTATCCAAGTGTTTATTATTTACTTCAGGTGTTTATTATATTATTATATAAAAAAATCAACAATATTTCAATATTTTTTTGTTTATTCAAACAAAATTTTTCTATTGATCCCAACATGGGTCAATAAAAATTTACATTTTTCGTCCTCAATTTTCATCCGAAATGCATAATAACGTAATAATAACATCATCAACATTTTACACGCCAATGTTCCAAAATTGAACATCAAATTCAAAATTCTGCAAAAAATATATTTTTATTCGTATTGCTTTGTAAAAATTAGTATTTGTATAGAAAGTATATTTTAATTTTTTGGCGTCGAAATTTCATTGATACAATTAATCATGTCTAAGGGAAAAAATCGTATTTTAGGTCTTTTTTTAGACTTTTCTTTGGGCAAAATTCACAAATTCATATAAAATTCAAAATTTACCATATATTTTTATAACTAAGTTTGATCAAGTGAAAATAATCATTTTATTAGTAGAAAACAAGTTTTTTTAAAAAAAAGATGGATTTATATTGTTTCTTTTAAATAAGAAATTCGCATGCTCCAAAAATGGAACATTGGCGTGTAAAGGTATATTTTTTAACATGATAAAGTTCTTTGGTTATAGTACATGTAACTATTGATAAAAATATTCCAAATACGAGGTGGTTTAGTAAGTGTCAACAAAAGATATTTATGACTTTGATAAACTTTCTTTTAACTCCCCCCCCCTCCACCTGTCCCTTACACCTCCCCTGTCTCTCTCTCACACGTTCGTTCTGAAGTGGATTACTCACAAATGACGGGGTAAACATGCCTGTTTGTTGGCAGTTAGACATTGTTTGTGACTCAAATAAGCTAGAATGTAAGAGGTGACTTTAGAAAATAGCGTGATAAGGAATTTTTATTATTTCACTTTACTCTGTGATATTCTTCAGTTAGTTAGGATACGTCAGACAGATGAGTTGTCTCTTTCAAATCCGATTCGAACAGTAGAAGGAGGCACAATAATTTTTTTATGAATTATCAGATGATTCTGAAAAGGAATGCATTGGCATTTGTCAATTAAATTATATTATGCCATCAACACAAGAACAATGTGCTGTAGGCCAAAAGAACACTACAAAAAAATTTTTGAGTGTGAAAAAAGACTACATGCGACAATAGATTAAATGTTCGACAGAAAACTTAAAGACAATATACATATATAGATATTTTTAAAGTATTTGGTAATTTTTTTTCTGCTTATATTTTTAAGATTTTGATTTATTTGATTATTTTGCTGTGAAATGTAGTACAGACATTTTTATTATTGTTATTATTTTCTTGTATTGTTTTGTACATGTTTCTTTTTCTAACTTTGATAAATAATTGTAAAGCTGCTTTCATACAGTAATTACTGTCCATAATATATGTAATATATTTTTTAAGTAAGTGGTAAAGCTTTTTTGTATAAGCTTTATTTTATTATTTTTGCTGGAATACTTGTTGGAATCCTGAGTCAAACGAAAGCTAGGCGGGCGAATCCCGGATTTTTACTTTCTTAACCTGTGTTATTATTGACAAATGCTTATACATTACTTATAATCGTGAAAAAAATTGCACAGAAATTAAGATTTTAATTTAAATGTCTTTAATCGCATTTTATGAAAACATGTGAAAAAACTAAGTGTTTCCCGCCAATGTTCCATTTTTGGGACATGTTAGAAATCAGACATATTTTTTTTGAGAAAAAAAATTACTCATAGTGCTTATTGTTTGAGTTTTAATAGGATTTTTACCAATAAATAGTTTGTGCTACCTTTCGATTATAGTGCGGGTTTTTATTATCAAAAAATTATATTAAGCCTTTATAGCTATATAAGTCAATTAAACAAAATTACGTGAGAGAGTTATGGTTACTGTACACAAATTTAAAATTTTCAAAAACAACAATATTTTGTTGTAATTATAAATAGAAAATACAAGATTTTAGTAAGGCTCAAATAAAATTGATGACATGTTTTTAAAATGTTATAATTTCAACATTTTTTTTTTTTTTTTTTTTTTTTTTTTTTTGACTGAGCAAGAAAACGACTTTTTTTTTTTACTTTAACAAAAAAAAAAAAAAAAATCGCTTGAAACAACCAAATGTACAAAACATGTTTTGTAGTTTTAATCAATTCCATTTTCTGGGTGTATCAATATGTTAATTATGACTCAAGTAATAACTCAAGTCCATGGATAAAATCCCGACGAGCAATCTAAAGATATTAAGAATAGAGTGAATGAATAAGGAGAACCTTTATCATTGTTACAAACTTTCTGTATTAATTGCGTCTGAACAAAGAAGAAGAATCTTCCATGTCGCCAATCTTTTATTTATTAAATATATGTTTTCCAGCATCGATCTCTCTTTATAGACAGCACAGAATCATATATTAATACTTCTGACATGTGCCTGTAGAAAGAAAAATAAGTTATACATATTGAAATACTTAATTTCCGTGAAAAACTATTTCTGACACAATTATATTTGTATAGTTCAGCATTACTCTACATTCCATTCAGCGGTCGTTAAACAATCGAGGCCATTAAACCTTAACCAAATGTTTTTTTGTCGCTTACAAATACCCTGTTTGGATAGGGTTTTTTTTCCCTTTTTTAAAAATAAAATATGAATGGAAAGTATTCAGTTCGTTTCGAACACTAATTAAAATCAAACATGTTTTCATTACGCATCAATATGTGAATTATGACTCAGATTATCTTAAATGTACGAATAAAATCCCAGCGATTAATCTAAAGATATTAAGAACAGAGTGAATGGATTAGGAGAGCCTTTATTATTGTTACGAATTTCTGTATTAATTTCGTGTGAACTAAGGAGAAGAATCTTCCATGTTGCCAATCTTTTATTTATTAAAGACATATTAGACAACATCCCTCTCTGTTTGCAAACAACACAGAATCATGTATTAAAACCTCTGACTTGTGCCCGTAGAAAATAATAAATTATACGCATTCAGATATATTATTTCAATGAAAAACTATTTGTATTGCATTTACATTTGTATAGTTCAGCATTACAATCCATTCAGCGGTTGTTAAGAAAATATATAAATCTTACATTATGGCCAAAAAAAATCTTTTTTTATGTCGCTTACAAATATCCTGTTTAAAGAGTTTTTTATTATTATTTATTTTTTTAACAAAATATGAATGAAAAGTATTCAGTTCTTTCCAACTCTGATTACCATAAAACATTTTTCATTACGCATCAATATGTTAATTATGACTCATATTATCTTAATTCTACTGATAAAATCCAGGCGAGTAATCTATAGATAATAAGAATAGAATGGCTGGATAACGAAAACATTTATCATTGATAGAAACTCTATATTAGTTGCGTTTAACAAAAAAAAAAAAAATCTTCTATGTCGCCAATATTTTATTTATTAATGACATTATGTTTGTTAGCGTCGCTCTTTCATTTAGACAACACAGAATTATACATTAATACTTGTGACATGTGCCTGTAGAAAGAAAAATAAATTATACGCATTGAGATACGTAATTTCAGTGAAAAATTATTTCTGGTGCAATTACATTTGTATAGTTCATTGTTACATTCCAATCCATTCAGCGGCTGTTTAGAAAATCCAGGACATACCTATATACATATTACACCATGCCCAAAAAAAGATTTTTTAAGTCGGTTACAAATACTCTGTTTGTAGAATTTAATTTTTTTCTTTGAAATGCCGAAAGTAATTTTAATTTATGATTTTTCATAAATCCACACACTTTTCAAAGTAGCATTTATTATATTTCATTAAAAAACTTTAGATGGCAATAAGACAGTTTTGCCATACACAAAATGAAAATTTATGGGATTTTTTTTCTTTTTTTCCAACTAATGAAAAATTCTTTCAGTAAAAAAAAAAAATATATATTTACTTATGAAAGATATTTAATTCTTTTTCAACGCTAATTAAAATAGAACGTCTTTTCATTCCGCATGATGATGTTAATTATGACTGAAATTATCTTAATTCTACAGATCAATACCCGGCGTACAATCTGGAGATGTTGAGAACAGAGTGGATGGATTAGAAGAATCTTTATTAACGTTACGAAGTTCTGGATTAATTGCGTCTGAGCAAAGAAGAACAATCTTTCATGCGAATAATTCTCAGTGGTATTTTCAAAGTAATAAATCGCTATTCTTGATCCGAGATAAAACTAATACCTATCTTCCCCTCAGTAAGTTAAGTGATTGCTTCACATTCTAAAGCACATTTTTGATTAATGATGGCTGATAGTAGATTTCTGACTTTATATGCTTTGACAATGTCATTTTGTCAGCTTGAATCTAAATCGAGATGCTTCACCGTCTAAGGTCAATTCTAGTCTTAATGAGATTCAAATTGCATCGTACAGCGATAAAAGGATCATCATTGTAATATTTTACGTTAATGACTTACAGAACAGAATGTTCGGGTTCATAAAAATGAATTAGAATAATATGTAAAAAGTCTATCTGAAAACATCATTTTGATAGTTTTAGTGTTCTTTAAATGCATTATTTTATTTCAATGCTACATTAAATTTAATGATTTCAGTTCTGTTTTTGTAATAATTTCTTTTTTTTTTTGGATCTCTTTCAGTGATTTTTAATAGCATAGTATTTTTCAGAAGTTTCGTTGATATTTTAACGGGTTTTTTTTGTGTACGTTTTCCCATTAAGAAAATCATAAGCATTGAATGATAATAAAAAAGTAAAAAATAGTTATTAAAACTATTTCCTTTAAATTTATGTTAAAATTATAATTATATATTTTATGACATGAATTGCATAGTATGCAGTATATATATATAGTTTATAACAAATATGTTGAAGCAACGTTTACTTATGAATTTTTGGAGGTAAAAATGTCGATATCAATGGCAAAAGTATTTAAAACACAAGGAGGAAGATTTATAGATTAATGAAATAGACCCGCTCTCAAATAACAAAAAGTTAAATATTTTAAAACTTAACGTCAAAATTTTCTTTATTATCACAAAGAGAAAAAATGACATATGCAACTTTTTCATTTAGACCCTAAACAATAAAGATTTAATTATTTCTGGCTTCACTATATTAAGAAAGTGTATTTTTTTTACCTTTATTATGATATTTAATGACGCTTGTTAACATCTGATGCATTTAAATATTTTCCAGGTTAAATTAAGCTACGTTGCTTAGCGATAAAAACGAGAACATCTGTGACAGAGATGTTTACACATTAACAATTTTGCGCGCTTCAGTTATATACTAAGTAAAGAGAAATTTACATTTCATATTCAGTCTTTAGGAAAATTATATCTATGTTACATAGAAAATCATTTAAGAGTGTACAGTTTATAAGTAACGTATAAGCCGATAACCTTGAAATAGGATTATGTGGTTCCATTTTGAAACAGAGCCCAAATAACTCCCGATTTGTTAATTTTATATCATTAAAAAATTCAGCTACTCTTCATATGAATTTATTGACCGATCTGAAAACAAATCTTTCTACAGATTTACAAAAGATTTACTTGGAATAAAAAATTGATAAATTTTACAGCTGAAAATTTAGAAGGTTTAAATTCTACAAGTCTAGCAAAATATCTTAGAGGGTCACATCCCCCTTTATTCAAATAAGTAAATTGTGTAGGTAGTTTTACTATGAGGAGTGCGTTATATAAAAAAGATCTCTGTAAGAATAAGTTTTGGCATTTCAATATCAATGTAAAATAAATTTTTTCTTGTCTAATTCTCTGCTATTATGAATATATAACAAGGTACATCTGGCTGCTGAAACATCTCAGCATCACTAGTAGTAGGAAAATAAGAGTACGGGGACAAGCGGCGGTGGTACTGTGGTACCGTGCCACCGCCACCACCGTCCCTGCGGCTGTCCCACCGCCACCACCATGCCTCCACCGTCACACCGCCACCCTCCTGCGGTACCCGCTTAATTAATAATACTCATTAAAATTACGGTTGTTCAAAATTCAAATATAAATTTAATATTCATCTTATAGTATGATTCAATGTTGAGATGTGATTGATAATATTTTTTGAATTGGGAAGGTTGTTCACCTCTCTGTTATAATAGAATGTTCCTTTTTTCCACTAGGAGGCGTTCGTGGCGGTGGGACGGTGGAAGCATGGTGGTGGCGGTGGGACAGCCGCAGGGACAGCCGCAGGGACGGTGGTGGCTAAATTGATAATCTCATCTTGTAGTTGAAGAAATCTAAATAAAAGGGTTAAAAACTGAGATTTTTCCAGTGTTTCGCTCAATTAATAATACTCATTAAAATTACGGTTGTTCAAAATTCAAATATAAATTTAATATTCATCTTATAGTATGATTCAATGTTGAGATGTGATTGATAGTATTTTTTGAATTGGGAAGGTTGTTCACCTCTCTGTTATAATAGAATGTTCCTTTTTTCCACTAGGAGGCGTTCGTGGCGGTAGGACGGTGGAGGCATGGTGGTGGCGGTGGGACGGTGGAGGCATGGTGGTGGAGGTGGGACAGCCGCAGGGACGGTGGTGGCACGGTGCCACAGTACCACCGCCGCTTGTCCCCGTACTCTTATTTTCCTACTACTATCACTCAATTAACTGAAATATTTTCGATTCATTTTCTAGTTGAAGGTCATTTGTTTTTAATTTTAACTGATCATCTGAAGGTTTAATCATTGTTGAACTTTTGCTGGTAATTGGTTAGTTCACAGAGGGTCTGGCAAATTTCGGTACGTTTGTCCAACTTGCTACTTGAATATAAAATAGTTCTACTTGAGTAACAGGGCGGTAAGTGCTCAGTAAAAAACATAGTAAAAAAAGGTGTTAGGTGCCAGCATTTTGTTAAAGAGAAATTTGCATTCTTTAATCTCTTTATGTAGTTGGATGCATTTTCTAAAAGAAGATACTACTAGTTTCCTCTTTTTTGGGCGGTGTTTTTCCTTGACCACTCGCCGCCCTGAGTAATATAAACACTATGAAATACGAAATAAAAGTCAGAAATTTTTTTTTAAAATGTGACTTGCTAAACGGAAATTCAGGCTCCATTCGTGCAGCTTTGCACATTTCAAGTATAATGAATATTTATTGACCTTCCTAATATATGCTTCTCCTGAGCGAGAGATTAACAAACGTTAAAGACAATAACACATATGTATTTATACAGGAAAAAAAATATTTGTTTTTAAATTTTATTTTAGATTTGTTTTCTTGGTTAAAATACTTTCTAATAAATCCGACAGACATCTGCGCACCAGGTATAAACTGAAGATGCATTGTTTTGCGAAATCATTCTTTAAAATGTGTAACATTTGATCAAGTATATTCTTATTTGTGTTTTTTATTCGCAAGGGATCTTCAAAATTAAATTTGCATTAAAAATAAATACATTCAGTCTATGTTTTTCAAAAAATAAACGGCCAAGTGCGTGTATTACTTGAGCTAAGAGGGTTCCGTACAATAAATATATGAATTATTAAACGTATTATTATTATTATTATACCGCAGACCAGGCCCCTGCCTGCCGGACAATATGCCTAGCTTATCCGGTTTTTTAACTGGCTGCGGGGCAGGAGCCGCTTGATTGTTACAAGCTGAGATCTACCTGAATGTGGCTGTATCGCTATTATTTTTATAATATTACTTACTATCCTGGCCTGTTCTGGGTTACTTTTAATTAAGTGTTTGGGTTCATTCGTACATTGTTGTAATTGAAAGGGATTAAAAAGAAAGGGGGTAACGCTAATTCTTCCACAGAGCTCGTACGAGCTGCCTATACGACAACCGATACTCGAGTTTAATCTCGTAATTTAGAGCCTTGATCGGATTACCAGATCTTCACCTGACAAGGCATTCCCAGAGGTATAATTCACAGGTAACATGGAGGACTTAGCACCCACGACGGATTTTACATGCACCAGGTGCCGTTAGCGTACATGGTGGGTTTTTAGCTAGCGATGAGCCTCAAACCCACGATCTTTACGTCTATAAGCATGACGCTCTGCCATCTGGGCCACCGCTGCCCATATATTCCTAATTGTCTTACATTCATTTTCTCATATCTTGGTAGTTGATGTCACATATATTGGTTGTTGTAGTCACAATCGGGATTACCAGTTGATATTTTCTCTAATAGTTATAACTAGTTGATATTTTTAATTTGTTCACTGGTAAAATATCGTTTTCTTGGTGCGCTATATGGTGGAGCCTGTTGGTCGGCCTTTAGTTCGTCTATTATTTTAAGAGATGTCTGTTTTCACATAAAGTAGCACTTACACTTTTATATGTTGGCTTTTGCTTTTTTTCTCTGATATTAAGCTCGAGAGCTATCATTAAACGTGTTATAATAGGTCAACTGGAAAGTTCTGTCGTCAAAATTTATTTATCGCCTACTCTTTTTTTTTTTTTTTATTGACACCACTTTTTTGAAATGGTAAAATTACCTCAGTTTTCAGATTTCACATTAAAGTGAAAACAATTGCAATTTTACTATTTCTTAAAAGTTGTGACAATAAAGAAATCTGGATTTCACAAAAGTAGGTGTAAAATAGCATACAATGACAGAACTTTCCAACTGACCTGATAATATTAAAAAAATCTTTGGAAAAAGCATAGATAAGACTTTATAAAAAAACTATACAAAGTACAGTTGGCTATAGTTTATACTAGTAAAGTATGAATGTCTATTAAAAAAATCAAATGGTGTGAGGTCTAAGCAATATCAGATAATTCTGTTCTGTATAAATCTTTTTTTAATCATATTTTAATCTGATTTCTCTTGTTTTTTTCACTTTTTATTATGAACTTAATTTGGTACTAACAATAAAAATAGTGCATATGTATACTACATTTGACATATCACAAAATTAAATTCAACGTAATAATAATCTAATATTTCTTTAGTGAATCGAAAATCAAACCCTTATTTAAGTTTAAACTTGTTTTTGTTAAAGCATGATTCAAAGAATGTCGAAATATGCAACACTGCCATGGTTCGTACCACGCTTTTCCAGATAGATTTTAACACTAAAAAAGGGGGAAATTTTAGTCAAATTTTATAAAAATATTTCACACCAGAATTTTCATGTAAAATAGTTTAATATTTTTATTTAAAATTTTTATTATTTTTATTTTTTAACTTTTTTTTATAATAAGATCTCCGGTTTGAACCGAAACATAGTCATATCGTAGCAATGAAAATGACCGCTTAAGACTATTTTAGTGTTAAATAACTTTAAAAAAACACGAGAAGTGGATTGAGAGATCCGCTCAATGCAAACTAATCGTGAATCCCGTAATATTTATCTCATTAACGCATTAACACAAAGTGGCATATATTTAGATCAACAGACGTAACGGCAAGAGAGCGTCTTTCACACCGATAAATATAAACATAAATATATACTCTTTTTCACAAGACAAATTCCTTGATAAAATACATAAAAAAGACCATTCATTTAAATGTAGTCAGAAATCTAAAATTTAAATTTTAACGATTAAATAATTTGGGCGTTGATAGGTTATGGCTAGTTAACTTAATATGTTTTTAATAATTTAGCATTTCTTTCTTTTGTACTGCAACTGAGCATTGCAGTACACAAGGATATCATTAAATGTTGTTATCAAGGATTTAAAATCCGATGGCACTTTGGGAAAGCTGCCTCTGTTATGTATGGACAAATAGTCCATATCATTTAAAGGTTTATATATCACCTAATTTCCGACGATTTTTTTCAAAAATCATTATTAACAACGGTTTTGTAACTCCGTTACGATAGGACTTCCAACTCTTTACAACACCTTTGCTGAATACCTGTAAATCAAAATTTGTTCGTAGTAGAAAAATTCTATTTTCTCAAAAAGTATGTGACATAGGATAATCTCTGTATTTTTTCTGCAAGGTTTAAAGTAATGTCTACTACCTCTAATTTTTTCAAAATTTTAGTTTCAGTAGATTCAGAAATAGATGAGAGGAATATATTTTTGGTGATATCTGTAAAAATATATAATACCTAAAATTAGTTCAGCATACAAAAGTTTTCATTCAATGTACAAAGAAGAATATTTTAAATAACTTTATTTGCCCTTCTACATTTTTCCTGAACATATATGTTATTGTTTAAAAATCTGTCAATATGTCGATCAAAAGTCTTTATTACTTCTCCCAATTTGAAAATTTCACGTTCCATACTTTTCGAATAAAGTAGCTGTGACGGACACAAAAGTGATATTATAAGGGATCCGTTTTAAATTTTTGAGTACAGAACCCTAAAAAGAATGAATTTATTTTACAAAAAAGTGAATGTTAGTAGCAGTGCAGTTAAGTAGTTTGTTTCAGAGCAAAATTGAATTTAAAAATGAGTCGGGAAATAAGCAATTTGTCATTTGAATACTTCCTCAATTTTTTAATCATGATTGCTTTGGTAAATTCTGTTCAAAATGCCCAATTTGATGGTATTTTTTGAAATATATTCTGTCTTTATCTCAAAATTGGCCATTACGTCACATTATATTGTTCCCAAATAAGAGAATTTGCCGATTGGATGTGTTTAAGAGAAAAATTAATTTAAAAATGAGTCAGAATATAAGCAGTTAGGATTTGGGATTTTTTTTTTATTCAATTCCTATTTTTCTTTAATTTATTTTTGCTATAAGAAGAGATCTCATAAAAAATTGTCAGTATAAAAGTTGTAAATATTACTGAGAAGATGTGTAATAAATTTCATATTTTAAAGATTGACGTAGTTATGGATATTTTTTTCTCCCCGCCCCTTTTGGTTTTGGTTTTATTATTTATTTATTTATTTATTTATTTATTTTATTATTTTCTATTTTATTTTATTTTATTTTATTTTATTTTTTATTTTATTTATTTTTTTTTTGCAGTAAGTGTTGGTCCTATGAAAAAACTCGCAAATACAAAAGTTTTAGATAATTAAAAAAAAATTGTGATATATTTAATTGGATTTGATACCTTGAGAAGGGATGATGTTAGGAATTTTTTTCTCCCCAAAACCTTATTTTTTTCGCCCTTTGAATCCATTTATAATTTTATCAAAAATCTGTCATGCATAAACTTTTGGCCCATTTTTCAGAAGTAATATAAACATTAAACTGATTCGATATTTATTTTAATTAAGAAGTTATCGGATTTTTTTTTTCGTTTTTCACAAAACCCCTCCCTCTTTCTACCCCTTGCTCCGATTTTTCCCATTAGCGAACTTGACCAAGATTTTACTGCCCTTAATTTTATGCATCAGTTTGGATCTGAAAATATACCTAAAAAGTGCTATACCGAATAGCAATATTTATTCTTACTTAGTGATTATATCTCTTTGAAATCTTTATGGTATACCAATTCATACTCTGCTAGACCAATATTTGATATAATTAGTCTTCATGTCGCTCTGAAATTTTATGAAATAAAAACAGTCTTTATTTATAATAGTGAATGTGAATATATTTTTCTGAAAATGTTTCGAATTATGCAAGAATCTACCGTTTCAAAAATATTATTTTTAAATCATATATTTCATTCTTTCATTAGTTATGAAATGGCGTGACAGGATGAGTAACTCTACTAGAATGATTGATGATCAAAAGTTAAAGCCTAATATACTGACATTCGGAATAAATAACAAGTTATTTTCATGAAACTTTCATGTTTAAAGAATTTTTTTTTATCTAAGACATCTATTCAAAATATTAACACTTCAATAAATAAAAAAATAAATTTATATTTACAAAAAATCTTCATGACTTAATAATAATCTTGATAACAATTTTAATTTTGTATTGCCAAAAACCGATATTTAATTCAACGCCTTTGAAATTTATACATTTTTAAACCATCTAATTTTTTGAAAAATGAGCTTTCCTGTTCAGAAATTTATAAATTATAATTCTAAATGTCACTTGGTTTCATTATACAAACAATTCGGTCTTTTTAAAAACTCATAAAATTTAGAAGTTAAATAACCTTTTTAAAATAAGCGAGTAAGCTTAGCTTTAAAGCTTTCACTTCCGATTTCAGAATAACATTTTCCGGTGTTTCTGACAGCTTTTGCATTTCATTAAAATTCCTATTATTACGTTTCTCTTTATGAAAGCGAAGAAACGAGTACTGTTTTAGATAGCTAAATTTTAAAGCCCCCGCATATAAAAAATAAAATTGATATTTTCAACGAATTATTACCTTAACAAACATGCTTTAGAAAGAGTTTTATCATGCTTTAAAAATGTTTTAATTACCAGACATAGCACTGATATTGCTTTAAAAAGTTAAAATTTTTCCAGAATAGTGTTAGACTATGAATTATTCGAAAAATTTACAGCTTGTTGAAATTAGAGGTTTTAATTACAATGTTTCTGTTTTATAATACATAATGTAAACATCAACGTATGATATAAATTGCTAAAATACTTTGTGATATTACAAATTTCCGTGTAAATGATCGCATATCTAGTTGTAAACAACTCGGAAACTTTACTTCCAACGTCGAAAACCCGGTGCGTTCGTACACGGCCTCCTTCATTAGAGGCCACAGAAGCTTTCGTTTGTTAAGACGTGGAGTTTATGACGTCAAATGATGTGATCTTCGCCGACCCAATCCCGCGAGAAAGTTGTCCTAGGAATGGGCGTTACAAAGAAGAGATATCACTGGCTATTAAGTCGGCCTTAAATCACATGGTATGATGTCATGAATTCCGTCCTAACATCCAAGAGCTTTCAAGGCCTCTAATGAAGTTGGCCGTGGCTTGTACGATAACTAATGTTATACATATTCAGATCATGGCGCACTAGATATTGTGCTCTTATGCAAAAATGTACTAAAAAAAGATATATTACGATTACATATACTAAATTCAGAACTACAGAAATAATAGTACTCCTTCTTAAATATGATGTAATTATCGGGGCAAATCACTTGCTTAATATATTTCGACTACTGCCTGGCCAAATGTTCCAATAATATGATTACATATATATATATATATTGTAATTATCTTTCCCTGCACATTATAGACAGCTCCATAAACTATCATTTCCACATTATTAAATCATAACTACATAGAAAAAAAATTAAAATTGAGAATTTGCAGAACATAATAAATAAAAGTCGGCAATAACGAACAAACTTTAGGTTGGAATATTTAATATTACTTGTAATATTAATTTCCTAATTCAGGATTTAAGTTACAAAATTTTTTAAGTTACAGATTCAATTTTCTTACGTTTAAAGGCACCAAATATATCGAATTAGCAGCAGACCTGTTTCGGTAGCATATAGTGTACCGTCGTCAGTGCTAAGGGAGGTAGAAATTTGCTCATATATATATAGGAGAGACGGTTGATTGAACGTGACCAATAGGATGGCAGATGACTGCAAGTAATGGCCAGTAGGAGAACGCACTGAAATGAAACCGAAGGAAAAAGTAGGTCAAAGGGAGTGAAAAAAAGAAAAGGTAATTAAGAAAAAGAGGTTTTAATGTAATACTTCCAGCAAATTGATAGTGAGGGATGGCGAATTCACAATTTACAACATGCGCGTAACCAGGAGGGGGGGGTGCCCTGGGTGCCCGGGCACCCCCACCTGCTCACGCAAACACATGGAGGATTTAAAAACCGAAGTAAAGTAATCAGCATTCATAAAAAATTGAAAACAATGTAAGAAAAAACAATTAACTATTTTTATTATTTTTTACATATCCAGTTCATATATCTTTTTCATGTATCCCTTCTGTAGAACAGAAGAAAAATTTATGAAGTATCATGATGTAACAACAGATAAGTAATAGTTTCTCATTACATCTGTAGTCTTTTATCAATATTTTATAAAGAAGAGTATTTTAGATTTCCAAACGTTCTGTAAGCAGGCGCCATAGACACTAGAAATGAGACGGGCTCAGCCCGATTCCGAAAGCCCAAGCGGCTCATTTTTTCTAAAGCCGGAAAATGTTATTTATTTACTTGTAGAAAAGATTGAAAGAATTTTTTCCACTTAAAATTGCCCTCTTAATCCCTTTCAACTCATTTTAATTCTTTTTTCTATCAAAATGACGGGGTAACTGAATGCTTGATTATTTTAGTATTTCATTGCTGTTTCAAATGAAAACTTGTGATTATTACAGATGTATGGCTACAGAATTTCCGGCGTCGATCTATTTATACGGCACCAATAAAAACAAACACAACATTAAATTTGCTTTTTGCTGGCATTTCGTTAGCAGAATTTTTTTTTAATGGGATTATTCATTTATTTATTTAGTTATATGACGCCAAGATAATGTTTTCTTCTTTTTTTTTGAAAGACGATAATTAGCTGGAGGTTTGAAATTATTTAATATTCGATTGTGTAACGATTTATAGTCGTTTTTCATTTGAAAAGAACTTTAGTGATTATTATTTGTATTTGTCTTCATGAACGCTTCACATGCTGGGGACGCTGTTCCTTATTGAAGTCACTTTCTTACGTAAGTAAATATGATTATCTTGTTATCCCGCTAGAAAGCAACTGATCAGTGTTTCCTTTTTTTCTATAAAAGCATCCGAACTTTAAAATAACAATGTCGATTTCTTAAATTTACTTTGACTTTCAGGTACCTGTCAATCACAAAGATTGTTATGACAAAGGAATCGATTGTAATGAAAGATTGTAATTGAAGAACGTTGTTCGATTCGCCAGCTTACAAATAGTAATTTCTGCAAATTTCATGCATTTGTTCGTTAAACATAAACAGTCCATTAAATTTGTCTGTTAAAGGAAGAAAACAAATATGAGAATGCTTTTAAATATAAAGTATATTTTTATTTTATACGGATTTTCATAAGATGAATTTCAATTTTCATTTAAAAATTATATCTATGTAAGAAGTTTTTATAACTGAGATGCCACTTTTGAAACATTTTTTATGTACCACGCAATTTTGTTTCGTATATTTTTGGTATCAGGCTCGGGCGAGCCCGGTTCTCGAAAAATGAGCCGGAACTCATCTCTATCAGACACTGCTGGCGTGCCGTTAATCCAACGTTTGCAAGGCGCCATTACATTATATGCTCACACTGACAATAGACTTACCCCCCCCCCCCACTGAGAATATTTGATAAAAACAAAAGCATTTGCATCTAGATATAGAAGCTGTGCTTAATAATCTATATCTTTTAAATAATAATAATAAAAAAAAATTAAAGTCTGCCAATCACATTATAGGTTTTTCCGAAAAGAGAAAAATCTCTTTTATTCAGTTTTCATTCTCTTGGCTTGTATCATTCCAAAATGGGGCAAAAAATTATATTTAATTTGTAAATATACTTCGCACTTTATCACGTGTATTTAAAATATATGGGACTGCCAGAAAAGAGAAAACGAGCTTTAGAAAAATCTGCAAAAAACTGCAAGACAATTCAGGATATTTTTAAAGAAATAGTAACTGTCCAACATGATGTCAAATCTCCAGAAGCCACAGTAACCAAAGAAAGTAAGAATAGTTCATTATACTCTCTTAAAGCGGTTCTGAAATCCGTGCTTAACAAACGTAAAACTTTCTAACACATTTTATGACTTTTTTTTATAACATTAAGGTACAAAATTAATTCACAAGATTCGATTTCAATAGACATGTCTATTGAAGCGATTTGGAATCGAATTGCGTATTCCATTTTTTGATAAATAAAAAGTTATCGAGTTTAAGTGACTTTTGTACTTACTTTGTTTGCTTATAACTGAAACCATAAATGGTACACCTAAATCTAACGTAGTACCTGGTTACAAAACACCAGCAGTAATATATTTATTGTGGCACTGAGATCTGAGTTTATAATGGGGTTTTATCATAAAATTTGACTAAATACTTTAATTTTTTTATTTATTGTGACATTTATTATTATGTTCATAATTATGCTACTGGTTTATGCATACACGCACATACACACACATGTATGTGTATTTCGCCGGATGAGATTTATCATCTGACTAAATTTCATCTACAAGACTTTGATTAATACAATATTTTAGATCTCATACAGCTTTCTTTTGCGCCTAAGTTTCGAGCATGGTAAAAATATTTTTTTTTATTTTTATTAGACGGTAGGGTTCCTAAAAGTTTCACACTTGTGTCCACACACAATTTTTGTCTTATATCACTTCTGTAAGAAACTATATATCTATATATATAAATTTTATATATTATATAATAAATTATATTAAATATATCTATATATATATATATATATATATATATATATATATATATATATATATATATATATATATATATATATATATATGTATGTATATATATGTATATGTATATATATATATGTATATATATATATATATATATATATATATATATATATATATATATATATATATATATATATATATATATATATATATATATATATATATATATATATATATAACCTCTTCTAATATCCCTCACAAAAACAAAATTCTGTTTGGGCCCTTTTTAAAGGAATACCAGACAATTATACTTTCTAAGATAAAAACTTGTTTGAAACGGAAATTCGAGAAGTCTCATGCGATTCCGTTTTAACAGGTTATATTATATAAGATATTGTTTGAACCCAACAGGTCCGGGTTAAAAAATCTGGGCACCCCCCCCCCCCCCCCCCCGTTCAACAGGTTGGTTACGCCTATGTACAATATTGTCAAAATTTTTATAAATATGGAATCTTCAAGGAAGTTAAGTTCAAGAATGGAAGTAGGTTTGGTAATTATTTTAATTGAACTGAAATCGAAAGTATGTTTAATCTTCCAGCAATGTTTTGCAATAGAGGATTTCTTAATAAATTATATCAACAAATCAACAAATATGAAAATATAAACAAATTAATATAGGGCAAGTACAGTTTGTGATTTTTTTAAGAATGATCATAAATCAGTTATTAAATGGGAACAATATATGGCAAAAATATAGATAGAAGTATATGAATAGGCTTAACAATATATTAAAACCAACTCTCAACTGTGTTATAGACTAAAATCTTTTGTTATAGTTACATCTATACATAAAATAATAATAATAATAATAATTGCTAAATTTGTCAAAAATAATACATTTAACAATTTTTCTTCTGCCTTATTCATAATATGGATAGATTATAATTTTCGCTAATGATAATGTAAGTATTTACAAGATAAGATAGTGCTTAGGTCTGTAAAGAAAAATGGCATAAATAAAAAAAATAATAATTTTAGTAATTAGAGATTATTTTGTACAAAACGTGTTTTATAATTCCTCCGAATAATATTTAAAAATGTAGAATTTGTCTATGTTTAGAAATGTATTTTTTGGCCTAAACGGCTTCTAATACCAAATTCTTAGTATAATCAAAATGTTTTTAAAAACTACAAACACACAACTTAGATTAATGACTTAGGAAATAAAAGAATTTATACTCGTATCGTTGTCTTTGAATAATGCCGTATTTCAACTTACTCATTAGGTTAATAAGACTCTGAGTTAAATATTTTCTTTCTTTTTGGATTGAACTGCGTTTCGCCATTTTCATCCGCAAATTCAATAATAAGTCTTTTACGAAAATTAATTGGTCCGATACGTTGATATTAAAAGCTTCTATATTTGTTAATGAATACTACCGTAGACAATATTTCCACATGATAATATTCCTTAAGTAGAGAAAATATGTCGCATCGCCAAATTTAAAATATTGGCCTTTTTTGTGACAATATTTGTATTTCACTTAGCGCAACGTTCGAATTCTCGTGTGTTTGAATTCCCTCAGGTAGAGTTTAATCGTGTTTTCTACTTTTATCAAGACAGTTGAGTAGAACCTTGAGTTTGCAGATTGATTTGATTCGAATTTGTTTAAACTCTTCTGTGTCTGCCGTCTTTCTTAATGTAAGAGATCATTCTTCATTAAAGAAGCTTTCCCACTGTTTATATTTGAGTTCCATTGTTTACACAAGGAGCCTTCACAATTCTTAGCTAGTTTGGAGATAAAAAGAAAGAGTACATACAGCTAAACTCTTCGTTTTCTTTTAATTAGAAATGCAAATATTGCGACTTAGCTTTATCCCCTGCTTTATTGATGAGTTTCTTTGTCATTTTCATTTTCTTTTTTTCTTTTTCTTATCTTACACATGTCCTTCCAGTTATTTGTGAGTTACTTAAATTTAGATTTTTTTATATAGAAAGGAATGTGTGACAGATTTGCTCTTTTTTATACTGTGCTAATATTTACATGTCATTTGAAAACAAAAATTATAGAAGTGGTAGAAAAAAAATAAATTTAATTTACATTTAATTATGTCAGACATATTCTAGCTATACATTGTATGAACAATTAATTAACATTTAACACAGCATTTAAAGCTTTAGAAAAAAATGCAGCTTATAAGGATGATGTAGCGTAATATTGCCTTAAAATAAAAAATAGTTAAAAAATGACAAATTAATTTTGGCTAATATCTGTTATAATGTTAAATTTGATGAATAGAATAATTATAATTTAACATAAATATATAAAAAGAAATATTTTTCTCACTGATTAAAAATAATTGCATGGAATAGTACAACCGCGTCGTTTTTTAAAAAATTCTTTCGATATGCATTCTGTATGAGACGGTGATATTAAATGCCATTGTATTTACTGTTGTCATTTAATTTGTATTTTAGAATATAGTTATAATCAACAATGAATTTTGTATACAGCTCTTTAAAAAGTTGATGATGATTTTGTTTCAAAGGACACAGCCGGGTAAGCATTGATGTTCAGATTTTAAAACAATTGCCTTATTGTTTATTCGAATATGGCTGTATATCTGACAGTAAACAGTCTTCATTATCACCTCGTAAACATAGATATATTATACGATCGGGTTTTTTCTATATTTATAAAAACGAAATTTCTCCAAAACTGCGCACTGAGCTTTATGCTATCAAGGTACGATTTAGAAATTGTAAAGACGCATAACTTGAAATTTTTTTATACTTTTCTGTTAAAAGAATCTTGGTGAGATATAATAAAAACAATTATTTTTTAATTGAAAATCATATCTTATATTTGTAGGGGACGACAAAGCGGAATGAGGTACCTGGGTACAACGCTATATGATGTTTATTTCCTGTTAGTGGCAGTAGAGTAGCAAGGAAAAGCTTCACAGGCCTCAGTTGCAAGCAGGGCAATGAAGAATAGCGTCTATCAGATTGCTGGAATTCATTAACAGTACATTTTAGTTATAAATTGCATCTTACTCTTATATTTTGACAATTTTGAATTCATTCCTTCTTTCCGTATTCGGTCCCCTTATTACTTCAATTCTATTTAATTGATCATGTTTTTAAAAATATTTTTTTTTATGATGCATTGATAGAAAAATCAGAAGTTAAAGGTACTCATGTTTTTTTTTATTTTTTTTTATTGACATTTTAACGCATAGGGCTGAACGGGATTGGGTGGAACGAGGTACATACACCATTTATATTAAAATATATATAATATAAAAAACGTAGTAATATACAAATATATATAAATAATTGAGATTCACTAAAGTTACACTTTCCTAGTTTTTTTATTGATTAAAGCTATCGACGAAAATAATCACACTGCATCAAGTATATCACAGCACCAACGAAAACAACATAACAATACTACCAAAGCAGCATTCAAGAGTAAATGCAACGAAATGGCAAAGTCAAATTGGTATTTTGACACTTTCAATGCAAAAAATAATCTGCATTATTCCAAAAAAGCATTGTGCGCCATTCTGCACCTGGGGCAGACTGGGTTTAATTGAGTTACTTTTATTTTTAATTTTTTTAAATTAAATCTTAAAATTTTAAACAACTTTGTCAACGAAATTTTATTTTAAAATGCATAAAAATTTGGGCTTTTTTTAAATAATTTAGCATAAGTCTTTTTAGTATCTTAGACCTAAAAACTTGCTTCAAAAATTAAGTACCCCATTCCGTCCCGATAACACCTACGTAAATTATCATTCCTTTCTTATACATTCTGTGCTTGACCATAAACTATATATTGATGGAGAGTTTTTGCGGTGAGTATCCCTTATAAAAATTTACAAATATATATGTAAAAATGCGTAAAAGGTATTTGAAGATGGAATTTGAGACTGATTATTGAAATTTAACATTGGAGGAATTTTTGAAAAGAAGTCACCAGATAATTATTTCAAGAGATACCGTGCTCTCTCTAATCATATATAATACCTGGGTTTATTTAACCGAAGTTTGAGAGATAAAATTAAATAAATTATACTTAAGATCCCGAAATTAAATAAACAAAAGATTCCTGAAACAAAATTTTTGTTCCTAAACATGGTTAAAATGGGTCAAATTAATTTACATATTAAGTGAGGCTGGTGGAATCATTGCATTTTTATTATTAAGCATTATTATTACTAAAAATTATTTGAAAAACTCTTTGTATTTCATTTAATCTAGCCTTCATATGTTTTCTTTTTCATTTTTACTATCCAGTTATGCTCTTTGTGTTTAAATCTATAAATTTAAAAACAGAATCTGACTGTACAAATCAAGAAATATACTAAAAAAGAAAAAACAAAAACACTGGAAAGTTAATGTGTCAATTGAATTCTGTGGTAATATGATTACGTCTTTAAAAGTTCTTTTGTAGACTATTTCCATACTGTACATCATACCCAAAATAACTAAATTTGTTGGATTTCAGCATATTACCAGTTCAGTAAGTTTTATAAAAGTTTTTTTTTCTCATTTGGATGGCTACTTAAGTTTTTAAACATACAAATACTGCAGAAAAATTGAAAACTATTTTAGTCAAGTAAAGGTTGCTAAAATTAAAAAAATAACAATAAAAAATTAGACAGTATATTAATTCAGTTAAGAGCTTCAAATACCATTACATTCTGCAGGGCTGAATTGTGCTTGCTCACATTTCTTTATCCGATTAGGAAATATTGATGTGCAGAAATAATGCACTTTTTCATGAGCTGCTTGTTTCATCAAGGACTGCTTCCATTTCAATTCAGGCAGCCTATACCCAAATGTGTCAGTTAACCTACTGCAATTTTTTTTGAAAAAAATATGGTAGATTTTCCTATTGAATATATTAAACATCCCAAAAGGATTTTCCAAAAAAAAAAAATTTTGGCCAAGTTATGGCATTTTGAAATATAGCTAAAAATCCATTTTTTAAAAAAATTGTGCAATATAACATATGTTTATTTGCTTATTATTCCAAAACTATAAGGCCTAGACACTTGAAATAACTTTTATTTTGAAGCTATTTAAATGAGTTTTGATATGGTGTGTATGAATTAAGCATTAATAATTAAGAAATTAGCAAAAAAATTGCATATTTCGCAGAAAAATTTGTGATTTTTTGAAATTTTAAGATTTTTTTTTCCCATACAAAAATAAGTTTGATAATTAAACTAACAATGGTAATTTATTCATCCTATAAGATAGTCTTATTCATAATTTTTTTAGGCCCATGACACAACTAACTCTTATAACAACTATCAAAAATGTCCTGAAATGCCAAAATGTCGCATTTTCGAGGGGCCGTTATTCAAAAACGCCATTTTTTAAAAATCTGAAAATCTGGCAAAATAATGTCCTAATAGAACATAGTTGAGTTATGAAGCTGCATTTTGGTATTTTTGCTTTGTATATTTTCTACAATTTTTTTAAAACGGCATAATTTCCACTACGTAAAAATCTCAATTTATTGAACTTTTTTCCCTTAATAGGCTCTATTAGACTAAATTTGCTTTTACATTATGGTGGGAAAATACAGAACACTGCCTTAATTTTGTTATTTAACTGTGAATAGATTGATTTATATTAACACATTTAAATACTGCATAAAAATAACAAATTTGAAAAATTCATTTAATACTGTATTACTAACATGCTTTTATCTTTTATGCTATATCATTATAAACATAATGTAAAATGTAATTTATAAAAGTTGTGTTATAGTCCTTACCAATGTTTGAAAATAGTTCTCAAATATGGAATAGATGCTCAATCTGCTTAAGTTCATTTTTATCGAAGGAATGGAGTCGTGCAGATAGTCCACATGGAATTGGATTTTTCAGCTTTAGCAAAATGTCTTTTACTGGTATTGGACATTAGGGTGGAACGAAAGTATAGGGAAAAATATTTTCTTTTGAAAATAATTTTGTAATAGCAATTAAAAGTTGCCTTTGTATGTTAACAATAAAACTACGAAGTTTTTTTCGTTCTAAATTTATATCTTGAGGTGCCGCAAGAGCCTTAAAAATAGGGATTTTTTTGAAAAATCCAAATTTAGCATAGTATTATAATTTTATTTTCACTGTTTTAATTTTACATTTTAAAAATAAAATATTCTTTTTAATAGCAATCTATACATGCTTCTTTACTATAACAATAATAATATTAAGTTCAATTGAGGTAAATTTATGCATTAAGTTTTTGCAAAAGTCAAATAAATTAGCTTTTTTCAAAAAAGAATCAAGATGTATTATCAGTTTGAATTTAGCAGTTGTAATTACTCTTTTTGCTTACAAATAGTTGTTCAAACACTGTTTTTTGATAATATGTAAAACGTTTTAAAAACCCCTTCACATTCATCAGGACCCTTTTTTTCTGTCCAATTCACGAAACAGGTGGCGCAAAGGCAATTCATTTAAGTGGAACAAACAAATCAGCCACTGCAGTCGTCTGTTCAGATCTTTTGGCATTAAAGCAATCATAACGTTATTAACTCCAATGTTTGTGGGTGTCCCATCGCACTGAAAAGCAGTTACAGTTGATATGTTCAAATGATTGTTACCATTAAAGTACTCTATTATGCTATTTTTTTATAGCTTCACCTGTTCCCAAATGCAGGGGTTACAAGCCCTAGAAAGGATGAATTGGGCTCTTTTACTAAAGAAATATGTTCTTCTATGACCGTCTTTTTTGTAAAATTTGTTCCCTTTTTTATCTTTCACAATTGCTTTATCCTTTCTTCCATCGAAAAACAAACCTATATTTTCTCCAACTTGGTTAAGGCTTCTTACTATCTTTTTATCAGATTCTTAGATCTCTCTCTTGGAATTTTCATCCTATCAATTACTTTACATTTTTTCTCCCCTGTAATCATTCCAACATCTTTAAGAGCAGCACTTGCGATAGTTGCAGCAACTCTGTCTGAAACTCCAGATCGGTTACAGTCACTTGCTACTGTAGGAAGTACTACTCGCTTGCAGTACCTAAAAAAGTGGTAAAGTAATTTTTGGGACTGCATGTTAAGTTTCCTTTAGATATTTTTTCAATCTTATTGAAGGGCATCATTTTCAGCTTTTCTAGCAGCCTTATCTACTAATTTCTGATTGTACTTGTACTTTAATTGCTTCTGTTTGACCTGTTGCTTCTTCTATTCTCTTTGTGTTAAAATCTTGGCAATAACTTTATGACTCCACTTTTACTCATTTTTCTCACAGTTCTTTGGTCAATTAAAAAATCATGTTCAAGTTTAGCTACCTCTTTCTTTTTTCGCAGTTACAGACAGAAAATACTTTGCACTTACAGGTTGCTACATCAAAAAGACGTTTGTTTTTATTTAAAAACTTTGCTGCAATTAAATCACATTTTTATGTACCTTTTCTACTTTTTGATATTAAAATACTTCTTTATTTATCGTGATAGGCTTTTACTATTTTTAACATGCGGGTATGAGATACTATAGGAATAGATGCTTTCGACCAAATAGACTCAACTTTCTTAATAAGAATATCAAGTATTTCATTCGAAGTTGAGTCTTTTGATGTTTTTTTCTGGTTTCAGCTCATGTCAAATATAAAGATATTTCATAATTTCATAATAAGTTGGAAGATTTAAATCGCTTAATTCTTTAGGGGATCCAAAAATTGCGCATTCTAACTTTTGTCTCGTCTGAACTGACACTGCCATCACACTAAAGTTAAAATATTAACAAATAAATTTAATACTACCACTAATATTCAAGTTTACATATTCATAAACAAAACAAAATCAAAAAAGAACAGCATAATAAGATTTGTTACTCAAACAATTCATTTGCTTGCACGGACTTACGAGAGAAACATGTGACCAGACCATTGCTACAGCTACATGCATCCCTTACTCTTTTGCCACCCTACACCAGCCAATAATATACCGCCTGAATCAAGGTTACTTCAAACCACGTACTATTCTCCTGTTGAGTAATAATTTTCAGAATTAAAAAATATTTTGCTCTGTTTTTAAGTTAAAAGTAAGGTTAATCTTTCCTATTATGAAATACTGTTAAAATCTAAAGAAATGGAAGTTAAAAAGTGCAGATTTAGTAGCATAAATAATAATGGCATGCAGTATAAAACTATAATATCTACTGTAAAGTAGTTTATGTGTGTTATTTAAAAATTGAAAAAGGGCATTTGATATTTAATTTTTTTTTTTTTTTTTTTTTTTACAAAACCAAATTTATTAAAATTTGTAAAATCTGTTTAAAAATCATATATTCAAGTCCTTTGCGGCACCTCTAAATATATTATGTCTGTTAAAATATTTTAATACCGTCTTAACAAAGACATTAGACAACTTTTTATCGCTATTCCATATTGAAATTAAAAAATATTTTTTTTCGTTCCACCCTATTGGACATTCGTCTTTTCTTTTTCCACATTCCTCTGGCCACTGAAATCCCTTTGCTGGACCATGAGGGTGCATAAAGGATACTGTAATATCTTCAAGTTCTTGAGAAATGCTTGTTATGCATCCAATCCACCAGTCCTCTTCATATATACATGCTACAAATTCTCCTATGGAAAAATCCCTAACAGAGAATGTGTGTTTTTTTAAAGGCATTAATGCTTGTATTTTTCTAACATTATGTTCGACTGTTCTTGCCATATATGCTTCATTGTTCTGAACCAACCAATAATGCTGTGAACGTATACCAATTACAGGTTTTACATTTGCCCATTCTTTTTCTTTACTTGATCGAAAAGTTTGAATACTTTCAGCCTTAAGTAGTAATATTGCTATATTTTGCAACATATTTCCCACTGTATTAACAAATGAATCTGCATTCCTAATGGCAAGTGCTGGTTCTTTTTGTAGGTTAAATTTTGTGGCATAATGCTTGCATAATCCACCTACACCATCACATGCACTTTTCCCGTGTCCAGTTGCTGTGAAAATCCATTTTGCTTTTTTCTTTTTATTACATTTAGAAAATTCATGATACTGATATTTGTTTTTGAAATGACCTGCAGCACCATCTGAAATGTAAATTTCTTCTTTAAAATTTTTGGGTGGGCAGATAATTGATATTTCATTTTTTATTAGTTGGAGAGCGCAAAGAGCATGTGCTGTATCATGCTTAACACCATCAGATATAACAGCAAAACTTTTTATCTCTTCTCCAAAATAAGCGATGCATGTAAATAAGGATATTTGTGTATTTTGCCAATGGTAACTTTGAATTTCATCTGGCAAAATCACAGACCAGTTCTCTGCAAAATCAAAGTGCAAAACCAGTGCATGGTTTACTAATACAGACTCTTTTATGCTTGCCATAGCCCTTCTCTGGATCTTATGAATATAACAGTGACTGACAGCTTTCATAATCCAATGCCTTGCATCATCTAAAAATTTGGCAATAGAAGAAGTTTTCTTTATAAGATCACCACTTTCCCAAATAGCATATGTAATCTCTTCTTCTTCCAACGATAACCCCAGTGTCTCGTATGATATACCTTCTGTACCTGGGCAGTTTCCACATTCTTGAAGCCAGCAGTCCTCAGTTACTTCCTGGCATAAGCACTTTCGCAATAGATCTTCTTCCTCAGGTTTTAAATTGGTTAAATTTTTCAAAGCAATACACACAAGATTTAAGTTACTGCAATAAATACACGTGCATACTGTTCTAATTGGTTGTACTTTAACCCATTTTGGACGAAGAGAATAGAATTTAGCATGACCGATTTTTAAATTGTTTTCTTGTTGCATTAAGATGAAAGCTTCTCTTACTGATCTTGTCATAAACCTTTTAACTTTTTTTACTCTTTCTCCATTGCTATCAATAACACTAATGACATCATTTTTATTTGGGCTTTGTCTGGAACAATCCTTGCTGTCATCCAAATAATACGATAATGCAATAGTCAATGTATCTAAAGGCAAAGGATGGCCATGGTAAGGATCAGGCTTAGTATGTATGCCCTTTTCCTTTTTTATTTTACGTGCTTTATCTATCAAGTATTTTGATGTATTTGGTAAATTCTGCAGAATTTCAGCTTTACTAAAAGCCCCTGGAATCAGAGTCAATAACTGTACTTTATCATTATTGTTACAGGCTTGGAGTGCTACATTTACATTAGAAAACCAATCAGAGCAATTTGGACAGTCAGATTCTTTTGGCAGAGGTTTTTTTGCAGAAGAATCTACTCCAAAAATGTTTTCAATCTTGCTTACAGCTGAAGTAGCAAATGTTTCTGCTAGTTCTTGTCTTTTTCTTTTAACATAACCCAATCGTCTTTCTGGTCTAACTTCTGAGGGTGTCTTCAGTGGGGATATTTCAACATCTAAGGTATTAATACTTGTGTTTAAAGCACTTACAATCTCATCACTTGGAATGAAGGAAGGTGAAGAAGTTTTACTTTTACATGTTTCTTCTTTGGGCTCATTTGAAACTTCTGTATTTTTTTTCTTATAGAAAGCAAAACAGTTTAGACACAAATAATCAGAACTATTAATTGCTATAGATGGTCCAACAATGCTTTGGATTGATTCAGCCAAGTCACCCACATTATAAAATTTAACATTACTACTTTGATATACAATTTTTTTATGTCTTTTACTGTAGTCCTCACACTTCACTCTTTTAGAATTATGAAGATCTGACATAATGAACCCAAAAATAAGCAAGATAGATTTTTTACTCTCCACAATTCAAAAGACAAAAACAGACTGAGTGAATCCAGGGTGTGGGTGGGAAGATAAGAGTGCTCATTGGCTATAGTGCTCTTTGTTTCTTCCTACTAAGGTCAATCAACTCCTCAGTGAACTCCTCAGTACTGTACAAAGAAACTGACCTTGAACATGCTTGAATGTCTCAATATGTTTGTTGACTTGGATAAAGTAGTTTTATTATAAGGAAATAGTAAAAATATTCAATCTTGTAGGAATTTTATAGAAATAATTGGTTCATTTCAGAACAACTATTTATTAATTAAAATATACTAATCTAGTATAATTATTGAAATTTTGAAGATTATAGTGATTATTTAAAAATAATAATAAAATATTGCTGTTGTGAAAATTGAATTTATTAACATCCTTTAAACAAAGTAGATTTACATGATGCAAATTTAAGTAATATAAATATGTTGTATTATTAAAAGTAATGCATATTAAATTACATTACAGCTAAACAAGTTTCTTTTAGGCTATTTAAGCTAACAGATTTTATAGTACATATCAGTAATTTTATATTCAATAAATTATGGAACTATTCACAATATATTCTAATTAATATTATAGCAATTGCTCAAAAGTATTAATTTTTTCTAAAAACATTTAATGCTTTATCTAATTGATAAAACACAATTAAGATTTTTACATAGAAAATATTATACCATTAAAAAAAAAAAAAAAAAAAAAGAATGTAGTAAATAGACAAAGCAAAAATACACCAATCTGGCTCCATGACTCAACAACATGTTATTAGGAGATTATTTGTGAATGTTTTTTTAAAACTGGTTTTAAAGGAAAAAAAAATAAGGGAAAAAAATTCAATAAATTGACTTTTACGTAGTGGAAATTATGCCATTTTAAAAAAAATGTAGAAAATATACAAAGCAAAAATACCAAAATGCAGCTTCATAACTCAATTATATTCTATTAGGACATTATTTTGCCAGATTTTCAGATTTTTAAAAATTGGCGTTTTTGAATAACGGCCCCTCGAAAAGGCGACATTTTGGCATTTCAGGACATGTTTGAGAGCTGTTATAAGAGTTAGTTGTATCATGGGCCTAAAAAAAAATTATGAGTAAGACTATCCTATAGGGTGAATAAATTACCATTGTTAATTTAATTATCAAACTTATTTTTGTATGGAAAAAAATTCTTAAAATTTCAAAAAATTGCAATTTTTTCTGCAAAATATGCAATACTTTTGCTAATTTATTAATTATTAATGCTTAATTCATATGCACCATATCAAAACTCATTTAAATAGCTTCAAAATAAAAGTTATTTCAACTGTCTAGCCCTTATAGTTTTAGAATGACAAGCAAATAAACATATGTTATATATCACAATTTTTTTAAAAATGAATTTTTAGCTATATTTCAAAATGCCATAACTTGGCCAAAAATTTTTTTTTTCAAAATCCTTTTGGAATATTTAATATATCTAATAGGAGAATCTACCATATTTTTTTCAAAAAAATCGCAGTCGGTCAACTGACACCCCCTGCCTGAATTGAAATGGAAGGAGTCCAAGTTAAATTCTTCCGAACAGATTGTCTTCCCCATATTTAAAAGAGAATCAAACAAAGAAAAACTGTTAGAGTATTTTGTGACAACTTGAAAAGTACTTAAAGTGGTACTGAAGTTCTTAAAAAAAAGAAAGGAGTTGCATTTTTCTAATGTTTTTTTCAGGAAAAAAGAACTAAACGTCAAGTCTACCGACAGTAAGACTTGTCCCAAAATCCATACTAATGATAATAATAACGTATGTGTGTATTTGTGTTTATAATTAAAAAGTAAATGTTTTCATTATGTAACATTCCTCTACAACATTCAGATACCCAAAAAACATTTATAACAAAATTTTAATATTATTAATTTTTGTGTCAACCTCTAATATGGTTACATTCACTCTATAGAAATACACTCATTTCAATAAAACATGGAGCACCATGAAGTAATATATTCGAGTGAGTATGTTTCTCCCAGATATGCAAATGATTAAAAGTACAACGTGATTGCGCGATGCGTAAATCCACCAGAGAGTGATGAACTTTGAATTTTCTGGGGTATAAAATATTACGTAAAAGCACTTTGCCTGCACTTATTCTATTGCAGAGTGCTACTGTTTCATCAAGGATTCTGGTAGAGCACCATAGAAGAAAATACGATGTGCTATCAGAATACAAGAAGGGAAGAATCATTAGGATAATGAAATCTGGGTTCTCAGATCTGAAATTAATCAGCCACCTAGGCCATTCTGACACTATTGTAAAGAAAGTTTGGGGTCAGTGGATAAACACGTCGTCGCATACACGTCGTTCAGGCTCAGAACGCTTTCGCCAGACCAATAACAGGACAGACCGCCACACACTGGTAGATCCAACGTCATGACCATCCACTATCCCAATAGCGACTCCTGTATATCTCCGTACCGTTGCAAGGCAACTTGCTCTAGGTTATTTGGTATAGATGCGTCGTTAACTGTGCTACGAATGCATTCCACGAGTCTGTGACACTACGGAAAGAACGAGGTTTTCTTCAGTGACGAATAAAGTTCAATTTCGGTAGTGATGACAACCGTGTACTTGTGTGGATTCCCGTGGTGAACGACTTAATCCGACCTTTCCTTTCCAGCAGCACACCATTTATACACCTGGTGTGATGGTGAAGGGTGCCATCACATACGGAACTCGATTATTTCTAAAATTGATCGACAGATCTTTGACTATGTATCTTTGACAGCGTAGTGTCACATATGCTGCCACTCATAAGAGCTATCTGCAGGTAAATTTCAACAGAATAATGCTCGCACAGTCCCCATTTGTCACACATAGAGCTTATCTGAGATCACTTGGTCCGTCAGTTTGAACAACCTTCGATATTGGCACATTTTAAGTTAGAGAATCTATTACAGGAGCTCTGGAACGTGATGTCGCAACACAGCATACGACACCTGTATGTATTGATGCTTACCCATATCGCATTCTGAATTCAAATTAAAAATGGCCCAACAGATACAGATTTGTCATTCCTTTATACTTTTTCTTCCAGTATAATTATCATTTTGTTTTAATTTTGAAATCACTTACTGATTTCAACGCTGTAAACGCATAGGTGAAATTTCGCTCTATTCTTGGTACCCCACTTTTTTATTGCAGTATGTAGATTATTAGTGCAATTGTGATGTTTTGTTTATTTTAAATTTTAAAGTGAGATTTCAACTTTACAGTTCCCAATCATACTTTTGCTAAGCATTGCCTGAAATTATTCTTAAAACACTAACTATGCTTATATTCGAATTATTCTCTCGAACTATCAAACGTATGCATCTCAATATTTGACATTCTGCACATACACCAATGTGATTCCAATAAACATAAAAAGGGACTCTAAACGTTTTTCAAGAGTTATCTAATGTAGGACAGGAGAATAAACAATGAAAGACAGCTAAAAATTATTGTTTTGAAATCTACGTGACTTCCGAAAGAGTGGCAACTGTGAGCGCTTTAAGCCATCAAAAAGGAAATTGCAAAATATAAGTAGGTATGTATTTTAGATAAAATTTAAAAAGTATATTCTCAACTAAAGTTATTCGTGAATTTTCAGAATTAAAATGTGACTGGCAAAATGTAACTATCAAAATAGCTTAGATCAAAAAATCGCAAACTTTTATGCTTTAAGTACTTCTTGAAAATTGATGACGTTCTTGGCGCAATATATGTGACTTCGTTGTAAAACTTGTGAACTAAAAAAAAAAAAAGACTGTATGCAAATAAACCTAACTTCTGTATTTAAGTTTTTTTGCTTTAAATTAATTTTTTCACGTAAAATGTCCAATAAAAAGATAATTCTGCATTTTAACTTTTGCTCATTTTTTCCACATTTGATATTATTTTGCCGTGAGTAATTTATAAGACGTCTTTAACTATTAGTGTGATCCAAAAATTTGTTTTTTTAAATAATGAATGAAGCAAATAAAAAAATAGTACCCAGGTAAACTTGTGGCATTGAGCTCTCATCTGTTTACTCTAATTGTATACACTCTCAAAAAAACTTCCGTCTTTTCACAGAAAATGCACTGGCAGCACTGCTGCCAGAAATTGTCTGTATATTGACGATTTTCTGTTTATTTTTTTCTCTGTCAAAAGAGGAAAAATATCCGTCACTTGAAAAAAGTTTGGAAAAAATCAATGCGGAAGAGGCGGGGATCGAACCAAGGACCCCAGGATTACCAGACCAACGCTAATCCACGGCGCTACGGCTGCTCATGATAATTGTGCGTTAAAATAGAACTCTTCATTTCATATGGTGTGGGTTGGTGTATTTCGTTAAAAAGCTTTTAATTATGCAGTTAATCTCGGAAAGATTTCATCTTTAATGAAACTGTGGCTGGGTTTTTTTTACGTTTAGTATTAATATAGTATAAAAATGTGAATTTTAAATATATTACGTAGAATGTTAGAGAAAAAACATGGATGTTCTATTTGTGAGAATTTTTGAACGAATAAAGAAAGTAATTGTTATTTATTTTTAAATTCGAAAACATTTTTGTCTTTTAAAACTAAATTAGACATTTTAATCAATAGAATATTTTTGTTTTTCATTTTAAAAATAAATTCGAACTTATTACTAACAGACCCAATGCGCATGCGTGCTGGATAGAAACGGAAACTTTTCCTCATTTTTCGACGCTCGGAATGAACTCACAGAACAAATACGTTTTCTGGGAGAACAGAAATTATTTGTGAAAAAATAACGATAACTTAGTGTATATTGACGAATTTTTCTGACAGTGTATTATGCAATTATTTCAAAGAATGAAGCTATAAGAAAATAAATTAACGGGGAATTATCCCCCGTGTCTCTCTTTATACTTAACCAATGAGCCTCCAAATTTAATCAGGGACTTCGAATTACTTCAGGGACTTATCAGAATAAAATGTATACCAAATTTGAAACAAATCAGATAATTCTGCATGAAAGTGCCATATCGTTATATTAAGTGGGTATTTGCTTCCCCATTTCCTCCTTAATATTTAACCAATGTATCTCCAAATCTAATAAAAAATATCCCTGTCGGCTGGGCCTATAGGCGGAGGTAGATTTCGAAGAGTGCTCATTTCAACAAAAAAAAAATATATATGATTAGAGATAAACCCAGTTTAATAACTTCATTTGGCCGTTTATGAAAAACTTTTAATTTCATTTTTCTGCAAAACTGGTTTTATCAGAATCATCTTAAGAAAAATTCAGCTCAAATGCCCATGATGACAACATATTTTGAAATAGATTCTAAATTTATTAAAAAATCGACCAAAACAGTACATTATACAGTTCCTAAATAACAAAAAACTGTCAGTTGAAAGCATTTGAGAAAAAAATTGAATTTAAAAATGAGTCATAAAATAACCGATTTGTTGTTCGAATACATCCTTAATTCTTTAATCATGATTGCTTCGGAAAATTTTGTGCGAAATACTCACTTTGACAGCATATTTAAAAATATATTCTATCTTTATCAAAAAACTGGCCAATGCGTCACAGTACATAGTTCCTAAATAATCTGATCTGTAAACTGTCGGATCTGTAAATTGGATGCATTTGAGAGCGAAAATGGATTTTAAAACGAGTCATAAAAAACGCAATTTGCTATGTGAAAACTTTAAATTTTCAAATCGCGAAGACTTCGGGAAATTCTGTTCAAATTACCCTGTTTGGTAGCCTTTTTCAAAATATATTCTGTCTTTATCAAAAAACCGATCAATGCATCACATTATATAGTTCCTAAATAAGAGGATCTGTAAATTGGATGCATTTGAGAGCAAAAATGGATTTAAAAACGAGTCAGAAAAAAACGCAATTTCTTATTTGAACACTTCCTTAAATTTTCAGTCACGATGATTTCTGAAAATTCTGTTCAAAATACCCTTTTTGGTAGCCTTTTATGAAATATATTCCGTCTTTATCAAAAAACTGACCAATGCATCACATTATATAGTTCCTAAATAAGAGGATCTGTAAATTGGATGCGTTTGAGAACAAAAATGGATTTAAAAACGAGTCAGAAAAAAAACGCAATTTCTTATTTGAATACTTCCTTCAATTTTCAGTCCCGATGACTTTCGGAAATTCTGTTCAAAATACCCTTTTTGGTAGCCTTTTTTGAAAAATATTCTGTCATTATCAGAAAATTGACCAATGCGTCACTTTATACAATTTCTAAATAAGAGGATCTACCAATTGGATGCGTTTAAAATCAAAAATGAATTTAAAAATGAGTCAGAATGTAAGCCGTTTGGATTTGAGGTTTTTTCTCCAACTCCTATTTTTGTTTAATTTCTTTTTGCTATACGAATTGGTCCTATGAAAAACTTGTCAATATAAAAGTTGTAGATATTTTTGAGAAGATGTAAAATAAATTTAATCAGATTTCATATCTTAAAAATTGACGGAGTTATGGATTTTTCTCTTTTTTCAGCGCCCTTTTTCTTTTCATTTTTAATTTTTTTCATCGGTAAAAGTTGGTCCTATCAAAAACTTGTAAATACAAAAGTTTTAGATAATTTTAAGAACATTTATAAAAAATTTAGTTGGACTTAATATCTTAAAAATTGACGAAGTTATGAATTTTTTTCTCTCAAAATCCCTGTTTTTTTCGCCTCTTAAGCCCACTTCTAAATTTATCAAAAATCTGACATGTATATACTTTTGGCCCATTTTAAGAAGTAATACAAACTTTAAACCGATTCGATATCTTCTTTAATTAAGAAGTTATGGCGTTTTTTCGGTTTTCACAAAAACGCCCCCTATTCCGCCCCCCTTGGTCCGATTTTGCCCATTAACGAACTCAGCCAAGATTTTATCCCCATTGATTTTATGTACCAGTTTGGTGGAGTTATCGTGTCCATAATAAAGTGAGATATATATATATATATATATTATATATATATAAACTGGTGCGATTGCAATAGGTAGTATTTCTTACGAAATCTACCTAAAAGCATCTCTTTGTCAATTAACCTGGAAAAAAAAATTGAAAAAATTTGGCAATCATGCATCAAAAACCATTTATCAACTTTAAAAAGGGGAGCTCTCTTTCCTCCATTTATATGTAACCAATGACCTCCAAATTAAACCAAGGAACCTCCTTAAGAAAATAAACCGGTATAACCAGATTTGAAGCCAATAAAATAATTATTTATGGAAAATCCAATTACCTAAATTAAGAGGGACTTTACCCCCTTTTCCCCCTTTGTGTTTAACCAATAAACTTTTAAATCTTATAAGATAAGCTCCTTGTCTGGATAAATAGGTATATAAAATTGAAGCAAATCAAACAATTCTACATGAAAAAACATTTATCTAAATTAAGCGAGGTTTTAGTTCCAAGTTCCTCCCTTTATATTTAGCCAATAAACCTTGAAAACTAATCAGAGAAACGCCATATCAGAAAGAACTTAGAAAAGAATTTGAAGCTAATTTCAAATTTTTATCAAAAAATATTACTTTACGTACATACGTATGTGATGTAGAATCACATATAGTTCTCTTAAATTTTACATTTTTCTAAATTACAGTTAAAGCTAATCTTTAATTAAATATCTAGTTTATCTTAATGTTTTATTTCGATCCCACAATAACTTTCCGTTCAAAAGAAAAGAAAGAAAAACATCTAGCATCTGCTTTATTACTGATAAACGGCTGTCAGATAAAGAGAATTCATTAAGATGCGTATTTCACCCTTGCTGGAAACAAATAAAAAAAGAACAAAGATATGCTTTGCTTGCGGTCAGTAAAATCGCTTTTCTCTCTGCTTAATTGTGATTCTAACTTATTCGTTAGGTAATAATCTTTCCTTGTGCATGCCACATTATTGTGTCTTTCATAAATTCTCCCAAAACAGAGTCCTAACGTACGAATTGGCGCGAATTCCTTTTGGCGTATTTTTTTTAGGACTGCCCATTTCTGGTTGCCCTGTATTAAATTCAAAATCATCTTAATTGTTTAAAGCGTAACAGAAAATTTCATGGTTATGATATCATTCACTTTTCATATGCTCCTTTTCGCCAATTCTGGATGCCAATGTGTGAATTCTGAATGAGAAAATTCAATTGCCTCTCTCTCGCTTCATGCACTCAGTCATGTAACAAAGGTCTCTTGAAAAATGGTTACAGGCACCATCCCTAATTATTTCAGTAAGAAATGATTTAATTTTTATAACTCTACCTTAAATAAACAAAGTTATTAAAAAGCATTTATTGTATTATAATAGATCACAGCCTACAACTCTAGCGAATGCATTTGTTTAAAAGAACCTGGCCAACAATATACTTTAAAATACAGATCTCCACTACAGAAACTATGGTGCCTACACCAGGCATTCGCAACTTTT
This sequence comes from Maratus speculifer, assembly GCA_964019185.1. Lineage (NCBI taxonomy): Eukaryota > Metazoa > Arthropoda > Arachnida > Araneae > Salticidae > Maratus > Maratus speculifer. The sequence continues at coordinate 217,072,224 of OZ025299.1, read as the reverse complement.
TCAAACATCGAGGGATGGTGCCTGCTGTTATTTGCCTGCTGTTATTTGCCTGCTTTTTATTTGCCTGCCAGATTTTTCCGGACTATTTATTTTCCTGAATACAATAAATGTGAACTATTAACGTCAGTCTTCAAGTATTTTCGAACGACTATTTCCTCGTCAGATAAGTCCTGCTTATGTTTGTGAATCATTACATAAGTGCTCCCTTCCTTCGCAGACTGTTGTGTGAAATATGCCTATGCTCCGGTGAATTATTGCCGCCGGATTTTTCTTGCTGGACATTATGGAGTTGGCTTATAGTGACAAGTTCTCTTTTATTTGAGCAAGTGATTCTTCTGATCGGGACGTTTCGTGATGATCGGTGCTTCGCTTCCGCTCGTTAAATTTTCCCCTGCCGATGTAGGCCTAAGAATCTACGACTGACGATTTGTGACTCTTATTTCACCTCCGTTAAATCAACAATATCACGCTCACTGACATAATGTTTTTATTTCATCTTAGCGGTGTACTTCAGTGACGATTCCATATGCTTTCGACTAAAGTGACACAGAATTTCGTTTTGACGTTTAAATTCTTCGTCATTCGTCGATAATATGATCTTCACATTGGATTTATTCTTTAAATTTTTGGATGCTGACACTGATGTTTTTCACAAAAATAATTACATGCGCTATACTATTAAAAAAAACCCTTAAAACTACAGAATTGATCAATTTTGTGTCTGTAATTTTGTGCGCTATTGAACGTTTATTTTTACGATAATACTGTTACAAGTTTATTTGTAGTAGTTGAAAGTAAAAAAAAAAAAAATGAGTGAAGAAGACATTCATTGATAAATATTTACAGCATAAATTTCGCAGATGAGAAAGTGTATGCTTTTATATTTAATAGGTTAAATCTCAATTTCTATTTTAATTATATGATATTTTTATTTAAAAAAAAATTATGTTGAGTAATTTTCAACCATTTTTAGTTTATTATGTATTAGTTTTTCGGTGCTCTAATTGAATTTCTTTAAATACGAACAGTTATAAATGATTTTAGATTGTCTTGAAACATTTCACAGCTTTACAAGTGCTATTTAAAAACTATGATACAAACGATAGCATGATAAAATTATATTTTTCAAATATCTAAGTACTTATTGCTGTGCACTTTTTGCTGAAAGTCGTTTGAGAAATATCAAGACAGTTTATTACTTTTTAAAGAAAGTATTTTTATAATTTCCATTATTAACTAATGACTATATATTTTGTTTATTTTTTTAATACAGTTATTTTTGAAGTGTTATAAATTGACGTATATTCCTTTTTCTTTTTCATAAATTTTATATAATATTTCCATGTAGATGAAAAAGTTCTAGCTAAGTTAATGGTGCATCTCTTTTTCCTATAAAAAATAAGGCATGATGTTGTCGGGTTGCAACCATTATTTTTTTAATATGAGGTTTAGATAAAAGAAACAATACAGAGAAAGATGCATGTGAATACTGGTTATACAATAAGGATGTATGCACCTTCATATATTATTGACAGTGGGCTCATTTTCAGATAAATAAAATTTTATCGTTTGAATCACATGCCATGTGCACATGACATAAATAATAATAATGATGCATGCATAATCGAATTATAAATTCATGTATCAAAAATATATTATTACATTTTATCCTACTTTTCTTTCCTGATTTTTTTCACTTTAAAGGTAAGTTGTGCTTTATATTGTTTGTACAGTAATTTTATTAGGAGATTGTTTTTATTTGTGCAAAGACTAGCCATGTTCTTATTTGCATAATTAAACCTATCTAACATCTTAATATTCTTAAAGTGTGTGCATTGTTTATATCTATTCGAGTAGAATTATTTTTACACTCTAGTCTGAAAAAAAACAAAAAAATTATAAGATGAATAAGATACAGTATGATACTGAATAAGATACAGTATAAATCATTATTTTCGTCAATTATATTAGCTAATAAAAACTTCAATTTTAGGAGTGTTCAATTAAAAAAAAAAAAAAAAAAAAAAAAAAAAAAAAAAAAAAAAAAAAAACATTTGATAAATTCCTTAATATTTATTATGATATTTCTTATGCATTTCATATAGGATATAAACAGTGCATTAAAACAAAATGTCGTCTTAACTAAAGTGACTAATTTCCCCCCTTCTAATTTATTTTAAGACTTTTTATACATATATTTCCAGTGTTTGTTTTTCCTATTTGCACCCCACTTGCAAAAATATTTCGTTAGAGAGGGTCCAGTTTTCTAATATTTAAATAAATATTGAGATTTTTTTTTCATGCTTTTTCACTTTTATAAATGTAAAACACAATTTTGATTAGTTTAGGGATAGACATTTATTTTAAATTTTTAGCATCTATTTAAAAATATTCTCACATATAGCTGCTTTTATTATATTGCATTGTAGATAGGTCCATTTTTTTAATAATCAGATACTGTGCTCGTTTGTTTATTTTCGTATTTTTATAATTTAGGATATAAATTGTTTATAATGACTAAAAAAAGGTCACGTAAATTGACACAAGATCCATCTGTTGTGTTTAACTTTAAGTTTAGACCTGATGCAAAACAGGTAATGTCTTTTAAAACTAATATGGATTCTGAAACAATTGGTTTAGATTCTAATTCTTTGAGATTTCATGTTTGAGTAGTTTAAAGGATTCTATTAACAGATATTCTAGATCTGTTGTTTCGGATGTTCAGAAATTAATTGATCCTATTTCAAATGAGAATAACCCAGAACTTATGGCAAAATTTAATTCCTATCAAAAAGAAATTGAATTAAAGTTTAATATTTTAAGTGATTTGACGAATAGTGTTCATTCTGAGTGGACTGTTTTACAAAAAAATAACAACCAGTTACATAGGTTAAATGAGCTGTTGTTCGAAAAAGTAAGAACACTGAACTCGTCCAAACAGTCTAAGCATAATGAGATGGCTATTCAATGCGACATTGATGAATCTAAATTGGATGAACCCCTTAATGTTATTAAAGATAAGGAATGTAATTCTAGTGGGAAAGATTTGGCCAAATTTCTGGATAAAGTTGAATCTGAAACACACATAAATTCTGGTGCAAATAACTCTAAATTATCAAAAAACAAGAATACTGATCTTATTTCAATACCGAATTACATCCTAAATTTATGTGAGCTCAAAAATCAAGTTAGAGATTTATCTGACTGCACTAAAATAATTCTGTTGGATCTTGATGACAATATAGGTATACCAGATATTATGATGTCTATAAATGAAAAGATTGGCAGTACCATTCCTTCCATTAACTTTGAAAGAAAGCATAAATTAAGACAGGGATTAAAATATAACTGGACAATTAGTGTTACATCATGGATAGCTGACCTCTTAATTCAACATGGAAAATTAAATATTAATTCTGTTGACTACACTGTCAGGCCATTTATTAACATAAAACGTTGCTTTCATTGCCAACAAATTGGCCACCAGGCAAAATTTTGTGCATATGATTTGGCATGTGCTAATTGTGGTGAATCACACACTTCAGATAATTGTAAAAATGCTTCAAGATGCATTAACTGCATCGCACATAACCGTGCTTACAACAAGTTTTTCGACATAAATCACCCTGCTTTTTCCACTTGCTGTAATACATTTAAATTTTATTTCAAGCAAAAACAAGCTTTTAATCACTCTAAAATATAACGTAAATATTCAACACTTCTTCAGGTATGCTATTTCATGTATATTTAGTTATTTACATATTTTGTTGGTTACCTTCAGGTGATACTTGGATTTCTCCGCTCTTTTACACAGTCTTTTTTTTTACATCGTTAACCTTTTTATTCATAACACAAACATAAAGCATTAATAATTATTTTTTTTCATACACTATTCTTTCGTAGATATATATTTTTCATATGGTGTACACATTTTAATACATTGTTATTTAAAGATTACTTTCAATCATTTCATGATTTACATTTTTCGGGCATTGTTCATATCTCTGATTCTCTTTCATTCAACTGTTTCGTGAGCTCAGGAATAGATGAATGATTCAAAATTTCACATTTTTGATTTATTGATAGTTTTCTTCTGGTGGTTAAGCCCTAATTATCAGTAAGACTTCTGCGGTGAATCTTAAATGTTTGTTTACACAATTTATTTTTTCTTTATTTGTATCTTTCGCGATAGATAAAAAATTGCACATCTATTTTGTCTTAATTCGATGTAGCTACTCTATTTTTAGTAGGTCTGTGTAATTATCAATTGCACTTTTCTTTACACACAGTGTTAGTGCGAATGTTCACTAGTGTATCAATATTACAGTGGTGAAAGTTTTACAAAGTTCTTTTTCTTTTGATATACTTGTGGATATTTGCAACTGACTCACTTTTCATACAACTTCTCTTTGCATGCAGCAATTACAATGTTTTTATACAAAGATACAATACAATGGTAGTTTACAAAGGTATATATACTTTGCAGCATGCTATGCAGATAAAGTTATTCACATACATGTACATTTACATATGCAATTGTTTAATTATCGGTCCTCTATCAAGTTTTTTTAGAACATATTGATTATTATCTTTAATACATAAGTCATTTCTTTACATCTTTTTTGTTTTGGTTATGGATGATTTAATCCAGTAATTTTTACCTTCCCATTTGCACTATTCCATGTTTTCCCGTTTACACGCGTGAATTTCATTACTCTTTAGGCGTAATTTAGATAGATAGAGACACTTTTTTTTTTTGCATAACATTTGTTCGTAATTAAATATCATTTATATTCGCTTCTCCACATTTCTTTATTTTCATTTGGGTATACATGATATACAGTAGTACTTTACACTATATTTACGACCATTAAAAATTAGTTTTCAGTCAATGAATACTTACACATGTAGCGGAGCTTACTCCTTTTTATTAAAAATTCTAGCAAGATGTAAAATTTTATATATAGACTAAAATTCACACACTTATTCACTTTAAATTCAATACTCATCCTTATATAATTTGTAAACAGTACTTCCACATAAAAAAAATGCACTTTAGTCATTTTGTAAATAACGATGAGTGGTATACGACAGTCAAGGTGGTATTTAAAATTGCATACCTGTCAATGTTTTCACACTTCTGGTTCAAAGGATATGAAGTGAAGATAAATTGTAATTTTTATAAGCAAAGAGGCTGTCATACGTTTGCTTTACTTGTTAATACATGTCTTTTATTGGTCTTTATACCAGTTGTATCTTAAATTGAAGTTACTTTATAGGTCTCCATGTTACATTTCCACACATCTTTCCCACAGTTCTAAACTTTTTATACTTTTGCATGAAAGTTCAGTGTCTCCCACTTACCAGTAATTATTCTTGAATAAAAGTATTTTTGGGAAGATACCGAATTCTTTACGAGGATTTCTTTTCTCATGTTACACTAAAATACCGTTTTAGATGTCAATATAATGCAACGTTGATTTTAAATTTCAGATTTAACTTAATAAAAAAATTCATTAGTTTGGGTATTAAAAAAAAAAGGCAAAAAATTAGAAGTTATACATTTAGGAACGTTGTTATCACATGGAAGTAAATGGTCAACGACAGTGTTTCAAAAAAATTTCCACATGTTGGTTGTCTAGCATTTCTTGAACTCTCATCTCAGATATAAGTTTGTAGTAAAACTTATTTTGTAAATTTTTAAAAAAAAATGGTGGAAATTTCAAGTATTTCCTATTATTCATTATTATGGACATTTTTAATCCTTCTATTTACATTATGTTTTTGTTTATTTGTATATTATGTTTTGTGTTTAATTGCATTATATTACTCGAGTATTTTGCTATTATTATTGTGTTGATCAATACACATAATTAATGTTTCTTATTATAAACAATTTGGATTTTTTTGCCAATTGGTTAATGACCTGTGGACTTAGAAATGATATTTGTTTTATTAGTATGTGCACATTTTTTATACAGGTCCTTGTCTAAATAAGACAAATTGAAAAGTGATCACAAATTTTATTAATGAAGCTGCAGCTGTTTCTAAGCAGAAACAATATATGATGTCATTTGTATGACAAAATTTATGGTACCAATATATTTATATCATGATATATATATACTTTTATTTGGGATGGTTGCCTACTTAGAGAGAAGTTCAATTACTGTTTACTTTATTTAGTAAATGTTTAGTTTGTTTTCATGAACATTTTACACATTGTTACTTGTAAGAGCATATGAAAATTGATTTCTCTTCCTGCATGTACCTTTATAGATTTTTTTTTTCTCGCCTGTGAAAGGGGTGATATATGTGATGTAGAATCACATATAGTTTTCTTAAATTTTACATTTTTCTAAATTACAGTTAAAGCTAATCTTTAATTAAATATCTAGTTTATCTTAATGTTTTATTTCGATCCCACAATAACTTTCCGTTCAAAAGAAAAGAAAGAAAAACATCTAGCATCTGCTTTATTGCTGATAAACGGCTGTCAGATAAAGAGAATTCATTAAGATGCGTTTTTCACCCTTGCTGGAAACAAATAAAAAAAGAACAAAGATATGCTTTGCTTGCGGTCAGTAAAATCGCTTTTCTCTCTGCTTAATTGTGATTCTAACTTATTCGTTAGGTAATAATCTTTCCTTGTGCATGCCACATTATTGTGTCTTTCATAAATTCTCCCAAAACAGAGTCCTAACGTACGAATTGGCGCGAATTCCTTTTGGCGTATTTTTTTTTAGGACTGCCCATTTCTGGTTGCCCTGTATTAAATTCAAAATCATCTTAATTGTTTAAAGCGTAACAGAAAATTTCATGGTTATGATATCATTCACTTTTCATATGCTCCTTTTCGCCAATTCTGGATGCCAATGTGTGAATTCTGAATGAGAAAATTCAATTGCCTCTCTCTCGCTTCATGCACTCAGTCATGTAACAAAGGTCTCTTGAAAAATGGTTACAGGCACCATCCCTAATTATTTCAGTAAGAAATGATTTAATTTTTATAACTCTACCTTAAATAAACAAAGTTATTAAAAAGCATTTATTGTATTATAATAGATCACAGCCTACAACTCTAGCGAATGCATTTGTTTAAAAGAACCTGGCCAACAATATACTTTAAAATACAGATCTCCACTACAACGTACACCGTGCATACATAAACAGCGGGCTCACAAACTCTTAGGCTTTGATAGCCTGTGAGCCAAAAATCATTTTTACCAATTCAGTCAGTTAAATCATATATTGGTGGCTGAATTACTTTCATGTAAAAATGGCTTCTATTTCTGGCATGTTTCTTATCCGTATTCCTATCAGTTTCATAATTTAGAACAATGTGCATGCAAACGAACATCTGTACTTAACCATTCCGAGTTACCTACAATTCTGAAAAGCATCCTTTTTTCTTGTAACGTCAGAAACGAACACAAATTCGAAAGCATTTATAAAAAAAATTCTTTTGTTGCCACTGATTTTCGGAAATGTTATCGCGTATAAAAATGTTTTCTCTACCCGTAATGTAGGTTTTTCAAATACTATCAATTGTTCAGTAAGCATTATGGCTTTTTAAAAGCATGTTTTACAAAAAAAAAAAAAAAAAAAAGTATAAATTATGAGATTTTTTACTTTTACATGTTAAATTAATTAACCAATAGAAAATGTTTACTTGAGAATTTATAATATCCCAAAAACGTTTATTCCTTTTTGCGAAACCCGATTAATATATGTAATATAAATCGCACTCTGGAACGTTTCCGTAATTCAGTGGCAAAAGAAATAACTTCGTTTTCATAAAAATTTCTTTAAATATCGCCACGATTTTTAAAGATAAAAAAAAGTTTTTTAAGAATCGTGAGCAATTCATAAGAGTTCATTAAATATTTTCGTTCATAGGTATATGTATATTTTCCAAAATTAAAAGAAATTGCGTCTTTTTCTATCGTGTACATTTCTAGCTATTGAACTTGCTAGAAAGATTAAAAGTAATTTTCTAGTTTTTAGAACTCGTTCAACAGTCTAATTTGATATCGATCTCATGTCTATCAATTTCATCACGCGCCTTTCAGTCTCTCAGATTTTTTATTTATTTATTTATTTATTTATTTATTTATTTGATTTAGTTGACTCCCGCGTTACCCGTTTATCATACATATGTCAGATATACTATTGTAGACTTTTGATTATCCAACCGTATCCAAACGGACACTTATGGTAACAAAAAATGCACAAATAAATGTCTCGGATAAATGAATATGTCGCATAACTGTGTGTCTGATAATTGGATATCTGCTGAATCTTGCAATCAGTGAAATTTATCAAGATATATTTAATGTTCTACGAAGCCATTAACATAAATTTTATGTCCTAAATTTTCTCAAATAATTGCAATTCTAATTTAATTTTTCAACTTTATTTACAGCCCCTGCAAAGAAACGAATTTGTTAATGGCTTCTACAAAGTGGTTGGAAACTTTTAAAACTTGTTTTTTATCTTGCCATTTTATTACTGCTGCAGGTTTTATAAAAACGTGTGGTGTTTTTTACATTTAGTTTGTGATATTTAAACAATTTTATCGGGTGGCATTTTTTTATCTTCCGGTAACATTTAATTTTTGAAATACAAGCTTTTATTCCGATTAAATACGTGACGTTTCTGAAATATTTTTTCGTTCATAAATATGAGTTAAGAAAGTTTGGGGCATTTTAATTTCAATAATTTCGGTTATTTTTTACACTTTATGTTTTTACATTTTTTTTTCAAGGAAAAATTTTAAATCTGCTGTAAATCGAAAATATATTTGGTAGGTCTGAATATTAATTTTACTCGTGCGTGGTCAAAAGAAACTGACATAAACGAAAATATACTAACGGCAAGTAAGTATATTTGTAGAAATTAAATAGCACAATCAGTTACTTTTATGTCATAATGTCGTTCATTTGCATAGTTCATTATGAAATGCATCATGATAATTGTTTTATGATTAAACCAGGAGTGGCATGAAAATTGAATTAGTTCTTAATTTATCATGAATAAAAGCTCATGTTGACAGTTTACAGCTCATTATCCACTGTGTATCCACCAAATTTCGGTTATGTCATAATAACTATACGAAATTATTCTGAAATCGTCAGTTTGTTTCTCAATTTAACCATCCCAAATTTATTCGTAAAACTGGAATGTTCATAGTTATTCCGAAATGGAATCACCAAAGGATGGTCACTTTATTGTCAGAAATTGTTTTTATATTATATGTAGCTGTGGACTCATGAAAAAGCAACATTCAGGGAGACCTTTCACATATACAATCATATATATTTGTTTTGCATCAGGATTTCTTGTAGGTACTTATATAATTCTTAAACAGTTTATTTTATCAATAAGTTAAATGATATCCATAACTATGTACATTCTTAAAAAATATTTAGAACTTTTTTTATTATCTATTTCAAATAAAGAGTTGTTTTACAAGTTAAAATGAGACATCTCTTATTTAAATATTATAAATACCTTTCCTATTTCTATTCCCAAACCACGGTATTGAAATTATTGAAAAAATCATTATTTTTACAATGTCTTTAATAAGAGATGTGCACGCATTTCAAAATCATTTTACAACAGTATCACCATTAGTACAATTAATATAACATGAAAAAATTCACAACTTTTTTTACGTTTTATGAACTCATCTATGGTAGTATGTAGTAGCTGCTCAATCTCTTTCAAAGTTTTGTAATTTCCCCACCAGTAATATAACACCGCTGGTGTATAAGTAATAAGTTATTTTTAAAGGAATGCAATTCCAATATTAATTTTGTGAAAATTATTTTTGGATGTGAAAAATTTATTTAAAGCATATGATAACATGCATATTTTATTTAAAGAACATTTATTATGGTTTTTATTTGAAAAATATTAAAATATTTGAAATGTGAATATATGAATTTAATGGTTATTTAATTCGATATTATTGCTTCCAAATTTACTCAGTTATAATATTTATTTGGATATCAGAAATATTCATAAATAATTCTTGAAAACTTGATGAAATATTGATACTATGTATAATTAATCATTTTTTAAAAAAGCTGTTTTATATCTAAAACGCTGAAATATATTTAAAACATTTTGGTCACGGAACAAATAACGAATTTCTAATCTACACATACAGCGACATACATTAAATTGGAAAGCAATATCCTTTTGTTTGATACAAATGGTGCTGTTAAATGTATTGATAAGTCAATACTCATTTTTGACTGCTGGGATCTATGGCGAAAGACCGTTTTAAGTCATGCAAAACCTCTATTAATCACCATCTGCATTAAAACACATTCACTCCGAAAGAGTTGAGTTGAAGCAGAACAGTAATACTTATGCTAATGGATTTCTAACTGCAAAAGATTAAGTAAATTTGTTTGTTAAATGACATTCTAAAAATTGCTAGTCTTGCGTTAATAGTTTTTGCAATAAAAATATTTGTGAATAGCTAAATTTATATATGGTAGTTCTATTTACTTTGAATAAAGCAATGATTTATATACAAATTCTGTAATATTGTTAAGATAGACAGTTATTGATTAAATCAATAACTATTTCACAATGCTAAGTAAAGCTACCCATGCATTTGCTTCTAAAATAAACCTTTAATATCTCAAAAGTTATGAAGCTTTTATATGTTGTTATTTAAAAAATATATAGATCCACATATATAAATTTTTATAAAAATATCTCATGAAACTGGGGGCTTAAGAAAAGAATATACTTGTGATACTTAATAATTATAATAAGAAACTTTGTAAAAATCACCATAAAAAATCAAAGTAGGAAGCGTTTCCAGCTAAAAAGAATACAGCTCTTCATCAGCTGAAGGAGACACGTGTTTGTAATTACACGAGGTCAAAGGTGAACTGAAGAAAGAGGGTGGAGATAAGAAAGAGTTCGACAGGTGGCGATAGTTGAAAGAGCAAATGCAGAAGACGAAAGTGGTGCCAAAATAAAAAAGTAGAAGAAAGGTGCAAATAATATAAATAGAAAAAAAGTGAATAAGATTAATAATAGTAATAAGGTCATCATAATAATAAAAATGAAATAGAATAAAGTATAAAGAAATTTAAAAGCTAAAGCAAAATAAAGAAAGAATGTATAATAATAATAATAATTATAATAAAAATAATAATAATAATAATAATAATAATAGTAATAATAATAATAATAGTAATAATAATAATAATAATAATAATAATAATAATAATAATACAAAAAAATAAATAAAACTTTTTATTTAATGAAAGTAGATAAGGGACAAGAGAAACGAATTACAAACATATTTTCCATGCAGGAGAAAGGGAGGGAGATGATGAGAGATCACTGACATGATTATCAGAGTTTTTATATATAAAACAGACTTCATGAACATTTAAGTGAGAGGTAGAGGCAGGAGAAGAAATAATTCTGCCCATGGAGAAATTGATGACCTGATTATCAGAAATCGCAACTAGTCGTTTAATTATGGTTAAATCTTCCGTAATCTTTTTAAAGCAGATCAAATTAGCGTTTTTAGAGTCTGTGATGTCTAAATGGAAAATGGCGGGCGTAGCTTATCGAAGGCAGAAACCCTTAGTTGTCGTAAACTTAACCCATAGTTATCTATTATATACTGCTGATATTGTTTTTACTAAAACTGTTAACTGCAATTAACATTAAATTTGAAACACTGATTAAAGTTAAAATTTATTGAACAGTTATTTATAAGACCAATAAAGTTTATTTGTTGGGCAAAATAGGTATAGAAAGCATTTAAATTACGTTAAACTTATATTTTACTATTACTTTAAGCCATTTTAAACATTTAGAAAACTTTTGATTTTAATCAATGAATTTTTTTTTAACTAGTTGGTAAAAATCACGATTTAAACACCGATTTAAATTATCTGGTTGACAAGCTAGTTAATAATCAAAAGGAATTGAAACAATGAAGAAAGTGACAGGCATCTCACCGCATGGGAAAATAACCGGCCTATATTTCTTGTAATCAGGTAATTCTGCGAAATTGTGAGTTAGATAAAAGTTACTCAAATTTCCTAAAAAAATGCGCAGTTTGAGGAAATTCTGAGGTATTGCTAAAAAGAACAAAGGGCCATTTGAAAAACATCAACAAAAAAGTTTGACTTTAAAGAACTTTATCAGTGGCTTTACCGTGTTTTACTTGCTACAATTTTTTAAAATATGCATATTTAACACTAAAACTATCGGAAATTTAAGTTAAATTTTATAAAAAATATTCACATCAGAATTTTGATTTAAAACAGTTTACCTAATATTAGTTTTTTCTTCTATTAAACTGCCAGCATTTGTTACATTCTTATTTTTGTAATTTTCTAACATTAAGTAAGTTCCAATTTAAATATGTCTAAAATATTAAAGTTACTTTTACTGGTTCCATTCTATTTTGTACTGCTGCGGAAAAATTATTGTTTAGATTGAAACTCCAGAGGTCATGAAAACCCTTTATAATTGGTTATCTTACTTATAATTTGTGGTAAGATGCCAAAATTCAATCTTTACAAAAACAAAATTTTAAATGAATGCTATAATATCTGTGAAATGAAATAACCTATTAACCCTGGAGAAAGCGCGCTTACCCAGGGTATGAATGGTTTTAACTTTGTCACCAATAAAATCAAATTAAAAAAGTCGCTTTATTTAGACGGGAACAACTCTTACAAATCTTGCGATAAAATAAGTTGAAGATTATTTTTAAAAAATTAGTGGTTGCAATTGTAAAAACCATACGCACTCCGTGTCTATTAGGCCCTGCGCGCGTCCTCCCGGGTTAATTAATATATAAAAGTGAAATCATTAAACAAGGAATCAATGAATAAAAAATAAAAAAATAGACGTTTTTTTAAACAATTACTTCAAAAACTACAGCATTTTCACCCAGCATACTCTAACAGCATTAGAATGTATATATAAGAATAAACTCGTCAATTATTGAGCAAAAACAAATGTTACTAAAAATTTTATTATCAATTTAATTTTATTTCGGTTCATATAGACTTATCTAAAATATAACACCAGACTTAATATTGCATGTTCTTTTTCACATAATTTGGATTTAATTTAATTGTATTTTAGACAATTAGGACTCTTCATGAGGATATACTTTGAGTGCCTGTATTCATTTTAAGGGAGAAATGGGACAGTAGATATTTTCATTATTTTTTGTAAAATCAATGTACTGTGTCTCCTGTATTAAAAAATAAATAAATAAATCTTCCTAATTAGAAATATCATTTTCAACCAATACTGAAACTCGAACATTTTAAGAAAAAATTTTTATTGAAAATTCCCGCAAACAGCAACCATATTATGTTGTAAAGGTGAAATTTTAAAATTTGCAAGATTTATATTCATGCATTTAGAATAAAACAGCTGTTTGTAACTAGAAATTTATAGATTTCAGAAAGTAGTAATTTTCTTTCTTTATTAAAATAATTTTGAATACATTTTCTTCATAAATTAAAACAATATCATTAAAGGCTTTTATACCTTTTACCGAGTTATTTGCTTTTATTTTGGCTTCCTTAGGCAAAACCCATAGATATATATGAAGTCATGCAACATTCCCATTAGGCAACTTCTCGAACGCAAGAACCTTTTTAATATATATATTTTTTCTGAAGAAAAATACTAAATGACGCTTAATGCACAGTTAAAGATTTTTGCGGTTGAAAAATGAAGATTGAACAAATAAAACGTTCACATATTTTACTTTTACGAGATAATAAATAAAACAATTTATAATTCTGACGGACCATCTTTATTACGAAAAATCGAAGAATGGGATGGTTGTCGCGTAAAAAAATATAGCACATGTCTTTTATTGTTAAGATTCCTAATTATATTAGATGGCATTCAAACTATTAGGCTCACACACATTCTTTTTTTATTGCTATATAATAAAAGACATTCTTTTCGAGGCTTATAAAACATCAGCATCTTCTGCCGTGGTTCATATCATTTTCAAATTTATTATAGGGATATATGTTACTGTATTTTAAATACCATATCAAATAAAATTTATAAAAGCTGCAATTTGTTTTCTATATTCTTTCAGTAAGATTATATTTTTTTCTGTTTTTATTAAATTGTGTTCTCTGAAGTTCTTAAAAAGAATTACTATCATTAAAGAACTTCATATCTTTTATCGAGTTTTTCACTTTTAATTTAGCTTCATTAAGCCTTAAATGAGATTTGCAAAAAATCATGCGACATTTACATCAGGCAACTTCTTTTGAACTTCAGAGCCTTTTTAAAAATTATATTTCATTTTCTGTCTAAAAAGACACAATAAGTGATGCTTAATGCACAGTTTAAAGATGTTGCTGTTGAAAATTGTATATAAGATACATAAGTTTCACATACTTTACCTTTGTGAAATAATAAAGAAAATAATTTATACTTTTATGGATCATCATTACAACAAAAGAAGTAACGATTGGATAATTATCGGGCACACATATATGGCGCGTGCCTTTTGTTGATAATGTTCTTAATTATATTATATGAAATTCAAACAATTAAATCAATATATATATATTTTTTGCTATATAATAATTGACATTATTTTGGAAGTTTACGAAATTTCAGCATCTTCTGTCACGGTTCATTTCTTTACGGTTCTTTTCTATTTTAAACTTACTAAAGTGATACTAACTTTTAAATCTATCTCAAACCTATTTTATAAAAAAATGAAACTTATTTTCTATAGTCATTCAAAATTGTTATTTTTTTTTCTATTTTTATTTACCTGCGCAAAACAATGTCATTAAAAATAGTACTTTTTAATCGTATTTTTCGCTTTTAATTTAGCTTCTTTAAGCCATAAATTAGATATATATGAAATAATGCAACATCCCCATTAGGAAACTTCTTTTGAACTCCAGACCTTTGTTTAATTACAATTTATTGTTTTTCCACTAGAAAACGTAATAAATGATCCTTATTTTACAGTCAAAAGACGCTGTTGATAAAAGTATATTGAACAAATAATATGTTCATATTCTTTACTTTTGCGAGATAGTAAAGAAAATAATGATGGAAAATCTTTACTACGGAAAAACAAAGAAATGGGTAATTGTCGGGTACACAAAAATCGCGAGTTTTATTGTTAAAAATTATATTGGCCGACATTCAAATGATTAGGATCTTACGGACTCATTTTCTATTGTTTAATAAAACACGTGCTTTTTTAAGCTAAAACAATTATTTTCTTTCACGGTTTATTTTTTTATGCATCATTAAAGTAATAGCTAATTTTAAATACCATTTTAAATTATTTTTTAGTATATATTATTATATAATTTCAGTATATATTTGTTTCTGTATTCTATTTTCTATAATTATTCACTAATGTTCTAGTTTTATTCGATTATATTTCCTTGTGTTATCTAGTGCAATTTGATCGATATTTAGATTTGTAACTGAAGAACTGTCGTCTTAAATTATTATATAAAGAAATTATTATAATATAATTTTTGATAAAGTTAAAAGTGGGCTCAAGGGGCGAAAAAAACAGGATTTTGGGGAGAAAAAAATTCATAACTTCGTCAATTCTCAAGATATCAAATCCAACTAAATTTTTTATAAATGTAATTAACATTATCTAAAACTTTTGTACTTACAAGTTTTTGATAGGACCAATTTTTACCGATGAAAAAAATTAAAAACGAAAAGAAAAAGGGGGGGGGGAGGAAAAAGAAAAAAATCCATAACTTACTCAATTCTTAAGCAATCAAATCTAATTAAATTTATTTTACATCTTCTCAATATTATCTAAAACTTTTATATTAACATGATTTTCAAGGGACCAATTCTTATATCAAACATAAATTAAACAAAAATAGGAGTTTGAGAAAAAAACCTCAAATCCAAACTGCTTATATTCTGACTCATTTTTAAATTCATTTTTGATTTTAAACGCATCCAAATGGCAGATCCTCTTCTTTAGGAATTATATAATGTAATATATTGGCCAGTGTTTTGATAAAGGCAGAATATATTTCAAAAAAGGCTGCCAAAAAGGGTATTTTGAACAGAATTTCCCGAAGTAATAGTGATTGAAAAATTGAGGAAGTATAACAAATTGCGTTTTTCCTAGGTCATTTTTAAATCCAATTTTGTTCTCAAACGCATCCAATTTACAGGTCCTCTTATTTAGGAACTATATAGTGAGACGGATTGGCCAGGTTTTTGATAAAGGCAGAATATATTTCAAGAAAAGCTGCCAAAATGGGCACTTCGCACAAAATTTCCAAAAGCTATCATGATTTAAGAATTGAAGATGTATTCAAATAACAAATTGGTTATTTTATGACTCATTTTTAAATCCAATTTTGCTCTCAAATGCATTTAATTGACAGTTATTTGTTATTTAGAAAATTATAATGTGCGTATTCATCAATTTTTTGATAGAGGCTAAATATAATTTTTAAAAAAGCTGTCAAGGTGGGCACTTCGCAAAACAAAAGTTCTCAAAGCGATCATGATAAAGAATTGAGGATGTATTCAAATAACAAATCGGTTATTTTATGACTCATTTTTAAATTCAATTTTACTCTCAAACGCATTCAATATACAGTTATATGTTATTTAAGAACTGTGTAAATAAAAGCTGTCAAATTGGGCACTTCGCACAAAATTTCCCAAAGCGATCTTGTTTAAAGAATTGTGGATGTATTCAAATAACTAATTGGTTATTTTATGACTCAATTTTTAAAATTCAATTTTTCGCTCAAACACATTCAATTGGCAGGTTTTTTTTGTTATTTAATAATTATATAATGTGCGTATTGGTCGATTTTTTAATAAAATCAGAATATATATTCAAAATATGTTTTCAAAATGGGCATTTGAGCCGAATGTCCAGAAGCCGAATGTTTCGTTTAAGAGGATTTTGAAAAAAATCAGTTCTTACAGAAAAATGAAATAATTTTTTTAAAAGCGGCCAAATAAAGTAGTTAATCTGGGTTTATCTTTAATAATATTTTATTTTTTGTTGTTGAAGTGAAAACTCTTCGAAATCTACCTCCGCCTATAGGCCAAGCCGACAGGGATTTTTTAAATATATTGTTTACATTTTTCGCTGGGTTTTGAAGAAGAGAGCTATCATGCATTATTTAACTATTTCATGTAAAATTGGTATTCTTCTATAATTTATGCAAAATTTCAGTTAAAAACAATTGCATAAGAGTTATATTTGATAATTCTTATGCAATTGACTGATAAAGTGATTTACACATTTTGATAGAAGGAATCGGTTTTCTATTGAAAGAAAATTATGTAATATATTTCAAGAAATTCGAAAGCGTTATTTAGAAAGTTAAGTGAGATTCATTTTATAGTTATGGAGATTCGGAAAGTTTTTACTTGATTATTAAATTTCTGTTGGCAATATATTCAGTATAATTACATTTTACACATACAAAACTTTTCAATACTTTATTTTGACTAATTTTGATATGATAACACTGATAGAGCATATAATGTTTTGCTATTTTATAATTGTTCTTTTAAAGATTTCTTTGAATTTATTTACAGTCTATGATTTTTTATTTGTTTTCTACTTCTGTGTCTACATAGATCTAGGCAGTGTTATCAACTATTTTTAAAATTTATGTAATTATTTATATGTCTTGTACTAAAAGTATCTTAACTAATACGTTATATAACTAATTTTTTTTATACAAGTTGTATTTTGTTGGACATCTTCTAAAATATGACAGGAAATATATATATAGATTCAGTATGAGTATTAGTAAATTGTAATTTAACAATAGGAGAAAAGAAGCCGATTTACAGAAAATTCATTTAAAAAATAAATTAATAAGAAGTTTTTTAGCATAAAACATGCTAGGTTTTATAATTATTAGCACTATGTTTCACAAATTTCAATTTAAAAAAAACATCGATCTATATTTGATAAGTATTTATTCCAGATTTTCGATATGCGTTTTCACAAAGCAGTCTTTAACAGTTGGTCATGATAGAAAATTTAGTAGTTAAACTATCAGCCTCATATCTAGCGCGAGTATGCACGAAACGTGTTGACTGACTGAAAAACCTTTTAATATACCATAATAAATCACACACACACACACACATATATATATGTATATATATATATATATATATAAACTTTCTGTATATTTAAACATATGATATTGACTATACTAGTACACATATTGATATGCTAGTTAAATTATGTAGTACCATGAAACAAGGTGCAAATTGCAAGTCAAGAGTACTAAACGAGGTGTGTTTGTACTATAAAGAAGTTACACAAATGTATTTTTAAAAGTTATTATCTTTGCATTAAAAGCCAATGAAACTCAGAGTACATCGCCCCTTCATTATGTATGTTCAAACGTTATCTGTGTTTAAGGATTAATAACTAGGCTAATTAAAATAGATTTTTCTCGAAAACCCTTGTCAACAGTGCTTTTTCACTTCTGCTACTATAGATATATCCAGCGTTCCTTAACAACATTGCGGAATGCCGCAAATAGAAAATTGTGTGCAATAGAAAAATGTGCTTTGCTAAAAAAATGGTTTAGAATAATCACTGTAGTTTTTCGGCAATGTTTAAGCTATTATCTTCTACTTATCATTTTTCGCATAATTTTAGTTTCAGTAGATTTGTAATTATACGGAAGGGAGCATATTTTTGCACTATATTTTCAACGATATATCTGAACTTTAATATCTAAAATTAGAAAAAATGGTGTTTAGACAAGAGATTCAGTTAATAACGACATGATTGGTAATAACATCAAGTGCTAATATTACGCGTAAATATAAAGAAATCCGTGAGGTGAAATCTACGGCTTTTTCGCAGATAGGGTCCTGAGTCATCTGAATCACAAACAACTGCTAAATGTTTATTTGTTGTATTTGTAGAAACTTATCGTTAGAGGAAGCATGTAAGAATCAAGGCCGGAGGTAATTTTTGTGGTCTGGTACATAATTATTAGGAAATGCTTTGTTTGTTACATAAATTTGTTGAGCAATATGAATCAAATTATTAATTGAGAGGTGTTGTTGACTCTCAAAATTAACAAAAAAGGTCATATGTGCTTCAAAACGGTCTTCAAAAGACTCATTAAATTCTCTTTTAACCATTGGAATGTTTCCAAGTCTTTTAAAATTTATCGACCAATCAATAATGACAAAAACCATTTAATTAAATTTTGAGAAATTTCTAAGTTATGCTTCAATAAAAATAATAAATTTATGAAAAACAAATTATGTTAATAATGAAAAATTAAAACGTGTTATGAATTAAAAAATCACTATGGTTCTCATTTCGACAGTACTAAAAAAATTTTTTTACTCACTAAATTAAGGGAAAAAAGTGTGGGCGAAGGGTAGGTGAAGAATGTTCAAATCAGATTTAAACACTAGAAGGAGCTGTTTGCCTTTCTATATTTGTGTAAAAATTGAGGTGGATGGACATAAAAATCAATAATTGAGAAAGGAAACTTTTATTTTCATATATGCCCAAGATATACTTCAATAATGAAGTGACACAGGAAAAAAATCTTTTAAAAAGATAAATTAAAATACTGATTATTAATTATTAACGCAGCTTTATAATTTGACTACAATTATTTACATAAATGTAATTTATACAGCTTAAATATGTACTGACAAGCTTTCGCTGTTTTAAAAATAGTTGATAGTAGACCATACATGACGATTCGTAGTTATTCGAACTCCTAAGAGTATTAAAAAATAATCAGGAAAATTAACTAATGAGAACTCAGTAATAACAAAGAAATAGCGTTAAAAAATGGTATTAAGTGCATTTGATGTTGTTTTAAAAAGCATGCCGATTGTATGCATAATTGTAAGCGTGATTGTATTTCACGTTGTTCTATAACCTTTCTTTTACAACACGTTAATTTTACGTATGTCCCGATTATGGTAAATTGATTTACTTTTTTCTTGGTAAAAAGTAGGAAGTAGTGAATTTATTAATATATATAGATATCATTTTTCTGTGTCTTCCTTTTAAGATATAGCAACAAGAAAAAATAAAGTTTAATTTAAATTATCTTTTCAACAATTTTCAATTATTTTTATCATAGGCATTATATTTTTTAATTAATCATAATTAAATTATTATTACATAGTTAATTTCAAAGCTCAGATTATAAATGTGTTAAAAGATACTCATTTTTAGAAAACTTCTTTTAAATAAAATTTCCTTTATCGAATGCAGCATTTATTAATGAAAATTTCTGTGAATATGATGATTTACAGATCGTAGATATTAACAGATCGTAGAGGATTCCAATCCTCAATCAAATAATCAATTGTTTTTATTCACATACTACATTTATCTTTTTCGCTTTTCATTTAAAAAGTCACACTTTGAAAAAAAATATGTATATTACTTATTTTGTTTAATTTCGAGTTATTAAGCATTGTTTTGTACTCCTGCGTTTAGCGTAATTTCCGGCGTATAATCCGCGGTTCAAACAATTATTTTTGGACCCAGAAATTTTATTTAGTAATTGAAGCCAAATATTCACGGCGATCTAAAATGCTATATTTTATTTTAAATAATTTTTGGGTCGAAAAGTGATTGTTTGATCCGCGGATTATACGTCGGAAATTACGGTACTAGTGCTTAAGACATTCCAATGTAACATTTTTGAAGCTAATTGGCATATTTTACTTAGTGTGGTTTTACAAACAATTAACTCGTATACAGTTATCACCATAAAGTATATTTGACAATTTATTACATGCTCTCGGCTATGTATAACTGTTTAAAATTAACATATTCATTTGTAGTTAAGTCCTAAAAATTTTTTAATTTAGTTTTGCTGTCGAGAAAAAACTTGTGTGCATAGTCTGTGTGTTTCTAGATCAGAAAATGTGTAATAAATGAATTACGAAAACCATCTTCACATACCTGAACCCGAGTTCAGTTAAATCAAAATAGGCGGAGAATGATGAAAAAAATAGAGTGAAAATAGTTGATATTTTAAAATATTTGTATGAAATTGTCTTGATGAATTTAGAAATAAATATTGTAATTTAGGTGCATTTAAAAATCAGTAGCGAACAAAGGACTGCACATTTTCAAATATTCCCAATTTATTGCCGAATAAAAAAGATTAACCTATGAACAAAAATCTTCTTGATTATGAAAACTATAATAAAATAAGAACAAAAAATTATTGATATTCAATAAATCTGCTTTAAAATTTCCTTGAAATTACTCTCATATATTTCAATCAAACGTCCTATTAATTTTCATGCATTTAAAAAAAGGATATTAGTAATTAATGGTTGGAGTATTTTGTCCATTATTTGATTCTTGTTAAGGTCATACTTTTACTTAAATCTTATTTGTCAAGCTTACTCATTTAAATTTTTCTACGAAAAAAACCAAACGTTATCGAAAATACTAAACACTTTAGAAAATTAAGTATATTATTTATAACGGAACAGCCTCAGCATTCTTATACTAAAAATTTAATAATAAAATATTAGTTTTAAAACAAACTTATAAATATTCATCGAATCATCTTTTAACAACAAAAATATCATTTAAGATATCCAGGATTTACTTACAAATCGATAATTACAAAGAAAATTTAATAGATTTTCAGTCTCCAACAAAAAGAATATATCAATGAACAACAAAATTTATTAAAAATGAAAGAAAAGAAGAGAAATAAAATAAAGTCATTGATATTCATTAAATCTGCCTTAAAAGTTCCTGCGATTCTTTAAACATGCTTAATTTACAGAGTCTACACATGTTTATGCATTAAAAATCACCAAAACATACAATTAGGGACAACAGTACTAAATAATAAAGGTGTTGATTCTCGAAGCTAATGAATAAATTATCAGTTTTAATGCGTTCTTTACTAAGATTTATTAAAGCTTTTTTGAGCAACAAGAATTCATTCAAAACAAATAATTTTTCTGAAAATCTATAAAGATAGGCATTTTCTTTCAGAATTTCTCAAGTCATTCTCGAATAGAAAAAATGAGAAAATAATAAATCTGTAGAAAACAAACCTGTTTAAACATGGAAAAAAAAAATATGATAAAAAAATCTGTGATATTCATTTAAATCTTTTCAAAATTTCGTGGCAATAATTAGAACATATATAATTTACACAACCTACACGTGTTTATGCATTAAAAAGAATCTTATAAGGCTGAAAATTCAGACTATCAGTACTAAAGAATAAAGATTTTGACTCTCTAAATTAATGAATAAAAACCTAAAAATGGGGGAGGAAGAAATGTTCAAATAAAAATTAAAGACAGAAAGGAGATCTCATATTTAAATATTTGTGTAAAAACTAATTAATGAATTCATAAGTAAACAAGGTAAGGTGAATGCATATAAAAATCAATAATGAGGAGCAAAATTTCCACTTTGAGTTTCGCTATCATTGTAGTCATGAATATAAATATTGTTTAGATACATTTCTCTTTTTTAATTCTGATATTTAAAAGTTGTTTATTTGTATATGGAATTTTAGTTTCATTTTTCTTTATTTTATAATGTATTTTATATTGTTTAACGCATTCGTTTACCCAATTTTGACATTCAATTTAATATTCATCAAATCGTGGACAGAAATCAATCTAAGATATGGAAGTTATAGGTTTTGTCTTTAAATATAATTTTTTGAATGGGTTAAATTACTTCGAAAATTAGCTACTTATGAAGGTAGTCTAGATTTTGAGTATGACCATTTTTATCCTTGCTAACATGTCTGCGTCAAAGCGACATCTATCTTTTATGTTCCTTTAATTATAACTAATGCTATTTTTCCTCCCTGAATCTCAATTTTAATGTTATTTCATGCAGTATTGTAATAGTTGGATCGCTTTCCATAGCTTGCAAGCTATAAATATGGCATTGAAAGTTTAATCATCCGGATCAGACAAATGTCGCACTTCTGGTTTTGTGTTTGCAATTCTCTTGTGTTCTAGTGTATACCGTGCCCATTTGATTGAACGATTGAAAGTCACGAATAAACGAGTTTCAAGGAGCAACTCAGCTTCTTTTGGTAAGGGTTTCAATTTAATAATTTTAATTAACAGGTAACTGGAATCCACGTAATTATGTCAATAAGTTACATTTTACGCGTTTTGTAATGGCTTTTGATTGTTTTAGATTTAGCAACCATTTAAATCAACCATTTCCATCTGATGTTAAAGTGGCCATTTTCCTTCTAGTAAATTAAATTTTTATTACTAGTTCCGAATTTAAATTTGATTAAGAGACAGTGGAAATAAAATTTTAATATAAATTTGAGAAATTTCGTACAGTTCTCCAGCGCTGGTGTTATCTGACTTATTCCTTGCAGTAATAAACTTGTTCGCTTATTCATAAAATCTGTCGCAAATCGCATCTTTACTTGATGTGGAGAAGACGCCCGTAATTTTGAGATAACTTTAAAACATATTAAACAAAAAACAAGAAAGTAATTGAGTAATTAATATTTTTTCACTACTTTAAACAAAGTCATATTTAGAAAAATAACAAAAAAAACCCTTAAAATACGAATTATGTATTCACGAAAATGTTGAAGAATTTGTGTTACAGATGCATTTTGCTGGGATCATGTACATTTTCGCGCATGTACATTTTGGTGCGGTTTAAATATCTAATAATGTCATACATACAGGATTGTCTTAAAATAACTCGTCCAGATATATGTACACCTAGCGACCTAGCTGCTCATCTAATCCAAAGGAAATTCAGGATATAGTTTATCGAAGGTACGTGTTTGTGCTCGTGATATTTTTAAAACAACAGAACTCTCACGGTTACAAGTAAAGTGAAATAATTCCGAAATTTTTGAATAGCTACACCCTTGTTTTCCCCGCAAATTCATCAGCGCATTGAAATATATAAATGGCGTTGGTACAATAAACGTATGACTAGAATTGCCGGTTTAATGTCGTGGCAATCAATCATAATAAAGATTCTATGTAACGCAGTATTCAACACTTTGAAATAAATTGTTGCATTTATATTCTCCTTATGCAAACACAAGCATAATTCAAAAACATACCTTAAAACAAATCTTACAACATTTACGGTTCACAAGTGAAAAAAACACGGAAAAACAATTCTTGTAGACATTCCTTCGTTCCTCGCATATAAAAAACGAGCTCATTCTCCGCAATAGTGAAATCAGCAAGACAATGTTTAAGGATTCCAATTCAGGAGAAAGTCTACCTATCGTGTATCATTGTATAACCAGAGATTATTTGGGGCTTTACGTCATACAAAAAAGTGGAATTGGTATTTCGGATCATTACAGCAGCGAAATATCGTTAAAGTTATTGTATGGATACATACCTTCACAACACTCTAAACCATGCGCACGTCACCACAACTGTTTAACAAGTGATGCAATAGCACTTTGATGATATAATCATTTCTCATAACTTTTCAGTGCTGTTGCCACAACAATCCCACAACTTCACTCCAGGGTGATTCCATGCATACCTGCAACGTGAGTTACCAACTACAATTTTTTCTACCAATATTTTCGTTTTGAAAAATGAGACTTATTTTAAAGCGGATACCTCATTAATTGAACAAAGTCAAGAAAACTTTTTGAAAATAACGGTGAACAACAATTTCGCAGTTATAATCTTTGTAACTCACGTTACAAAACCTCATGGATTGACCCTCCATTGTATTTCTGCTTCTGATGTTATCTGAAATCAAAGTTATACACATGAGATACAAAACACAATTGTCAGAACAAAAATATACATACACAAAAACAAATTGTCAGAATTGAAAGATGCCATAAAACTATGAATTGTAATGATTCCTTCTATGATGTTACATTCGGCATTGTCATAAACAGGCTCACACATGCAAAACCTGCTTGCATGTGTTTCCATCCATCCCTTACAACGGTATTTTTTGCAAAAGTTTTATTCAAGCAATTTTAATCGCACATGTATCATCTCAGCACTATTCATGGTTTTTTCAATGTCCTGATGAATTTGTAAATTTTAAAAACGGAATTTTAGAAATTTTATCAGTGTAGTCGTAATCTTGATAGCTGTATTGTTTTCACACAACGCGATCTCGAGTGCATGCATTGAAATAAGCATATCTGAAATTTATTTTCCATTTGTTGATCTTTTAAGCCACTGGGCTCATGCATCGCGGAAGTTTTTTTATGACCACCCTGTATAAGTTCTCATTAAATTAATATATTTTAGACTGACTTATAATGTCTTTCAAGGAGTGTATAAGAATTTGAACATTGTATTATAATAAAATTACATGCCACAGTTTTTCTTAAATATTATTACTTTTAATTAATTTCTAGATATACTGTTATACGTGCATATATAAAAAAAAATATGAAAATAGTGGAATTTGATATCATAAAAGCAATATATGTTATTGTCAGAGCTCTAGTATTTCTTAAAAGTTTTTTCTTTTATATAGTAATGATAAAATTGCTTGTTTAGAGTAAGAGAAATAAATACATCGCAAGGAAATTACATCAGAATAATGTTTTTGTTCGATTAATATAATATTTCAAAGACATGTAAGGCTCATTATTTAGTACTAATGTTCAGAAATTTTAAAAATAGTTTATTGTAAGGGGGAAATGTAACCTTAGCTAAATAATAGTAATAAAATAAAATATAAGAGAGAAAAGAATTTGTTATTTTCGCCCAGACATTAAATGAAGTTTTGCTGTAATGTCTTCAATTTATTTTAGTTTTAAGAAAAAAAATACTCAATTTGAAAGATTTTACTGGAATGACAAAAAAAACATTAATATATTTTTATACGAAAATATTTGATAGAACAATATTTTACACGGCAAAATAATACTTCCGGAATCACATTACAAGGTACATTATTTCGCTTTACCTTATATATTATTAATCTTATTATATACATTAATTTTTTCTACACACTGAATGCTTAAATTATTTTATGCTAAGTTTATTATCTTTCAATACACAAGGAACCATATTTTTTAAATTCGTTTAAAAAATTTCATCCACATCGTATAAAAATTATTCCCTCTCCACTGGATATAAATGTAGTTTTTTCTCAAAAATAACATGAATAAACGAATAAAACTAAGGCTTTGCAAGAAAATAAGACTATATTGATAATTTCATAAATGAATATAATGTTTAAAAACTTGATTGAATAAATAATATTTTTAATAATTTTTACAAAAGTGATCTAAGCGAAGTTAGAAATGAGGCATAGAAATAAGATATTTTGTTTTTGCATTATTTATTTGTTACAACATACATGGATTAACTATTATAAGAAAATTGCGAATCATATTCCTCCCTATTAAATTATATCCTCATTTCATTTAGTAAATGAAATATTTCGAAATTAGGTAAGAAAATCTACTTACCTTTAATTAGCACGATGACTTGACTTGACTTTCTGACTTGACTTGGATGAAGAGCTGAAATATTTTATTTTATATATTTTTTATTTTGTGGGAAAAATGAATTTCTCAGGAATTAAATGTGAAGCATCGTTAAACGTGGTTACTATTTTAATAAATATGAAGAAAAAATATTATTATGTGAATAAAATTATATTTGATTGGACAGTGTTTCCGCTCTCAACGGTAGACAATGGCTAATTTCTAAACCGTTAATCATAGACTAGTAGGCAAGAAGTATTTTTTAAATCATTTAGGTCAAAAATTGCTTATTAAAAAATTACGAAAATAAAATTTTTATACGGTCCTATAAGTGATATTTAGTAAATTTGCATTACTACTCTAAAAAATAGGATAAAAAAGTCCAATTTCTCTGCGATTAAAATTGAGTGAATAATAGTTGTAAAATGAAATGAAGTGAAACTAATTGAACGCGTAAATTAAGAAAATGAAAATATCGTCTGATTTTATTTGTTATTTATTCGAAGAACTTTGACAAGTGTATGAGGACGATGGAGTTCTCTGGATGTAATGATGGATGTGGCTTTTGGAATTAAAAGACATTTTTTATAATATATGGACTTTTAGATTAATTTGAACTTAGAATAAGTTTATCTTAACAGATGAGTATGAATTCAATTCAAGAGCTCCAAAAGTATCGCGTAGATGCAACCCGCAAAATGAAGACATGCGTGGTTAGTAAGTAATTTTTAAACTAACCCTGTTTTCGAATTCTAACATACTGGTACCCTCGGTTCGGGACAGGAGTTTTTGAATTTTAATTAATTTTAAATGAAAAAATGAATCTGAGTAGTTTGAAAACTCAGAGAAAAGGACTGAGAGCTGCTTTTACTCTCACGTTTAAGAAAATTGAAACTGAATTAACTAAAGAAACATGTGAAATTAAAGAACTTTCTATTTTGAAAACTCAACTGTTTGATAAATTTCAACGGATGGACACTTGTCAAAATAAAATTTCGGAAATATTGTTACAAGATAAGGACGAAAAATTGTTTACCGAAGATTTTGAAGGTGCAGAAGAATAGCGAGAAAAATATATAGAAATATGTGCTCGTATTGATGAAAAGATACAGTTTTCTTCATCTCCTGGCGAAGAAGTAAAACGCAAATTTAAATTACCGGAGATCGAGCTGAAAAAATTTAACGGCGAACCAAAGGAATTTTTATCATTTTGGAGCCAGTTTAAGAAAATACATGAAGACGATTCTATTGCCGCGGAGGATAAGATGCAGTATCTATTCCAATGTATGGAACCGAAATCAAAAGCGGAGCGTTTAATATCAAGCTATCCAGCTACCGCGGAAAATTATCCGAAGGCTATCGATCAATTGAAACAGAGATTTGGACGAGATGATCTTCTTGTTCAAATTTACGTCAGGGAATTATTAACCCTCGTAATGAAAAATGCCACTGCGCCTAAAATGAAAGTTGACTTAGCCTCTTTATACGATGAATTAGAAAGCAAACTTCGTGCCTTAGAAAGTTTGGGAAGAACTCAAGAGAAGTATGGAGACTTTCTCATGCCCTTGGTTGAGAGCTGCTTGCCTGAAGAAGTTCTTTTGACCTGGGAAAGAAGCCGAAATCATGATACATATTCCAGTGAGAATTCCAGAACTTTAAAAAAACTGATGAACTTTCTACGCCAAGAAGTTCAAGGAGATGAAATAGTATTTTTAGCAAGAAAAGGTTTTGAATCTGTTGTTAGAAAAAAGAACATTTCATCTGAAATTATTAGCAAACCTGATCCAGCCACCGCATCTGCATTGGTGAGTATAGAAAATAAAGGTAAGAAAAACAATTGCATATTCTGTGATAGGTTTCACCCCTCTAATAAATGTTTTGGGGCTAAAAAAATGTCTTTAACTGAAAAACAAAACATTTTGTTAAAAAAGGGGATTTGTTTCACTTGTTTGCAAAAAGCTGGTCATCTGAGTAAGAATTGTAATATTAAAAATAAATTAAAATGTAATTATTGCCATAAACCTCATTTTGAAATAATGTGTCCTGAACAAAATATAAATAATAATCAAGATGATACTTTGAAATCTGAAAATTCTCTTTCTAATTGTAGTAGAAATAAAGTTGTGTATATGCAAACGCTTGGCGTGCGCATTCGATCGCAAGGTCGCCAAAAAGTCGTACGCGCACTGCTGGATTCAGCGAGCCAAAGTAGTTACGTAAGCGAGAGAATAGCGAAAACACTAAAAATGCATCCTATAAGAAAAGAAACAATTATTCACGCGTTGTTCGGGGGGGATGAAACGAAACCTAAAAAACATGATGTGTTTTCGGTAGAAATCAGTGAATTAGATGGAAATAATGCGTTTTGTTTTGAAGCATTTTCCGAAAAAAAGATTTGCGGATTTGTACCTAAAATTAAAGATTATAGAATTTTAAATGAATTAAAGAGAAATAAAATAAATCTATCTGATGATTTTTGTAAGAAATCTGAAATGGATCTTTTGGTGGGGGCTGATATGATAGGAAAATTACTGACAGGAAATTTAATTCAATTAAATTGCGATTTGACTGCCATAGAAACCAAGCTCGGTTGGACAGTAATGGGGAAACAAACGTGTGGCAAGAAACATAACGTTTTGACAACATTGTCTATGCACGTTAGAAATATTCCTTTGAATGAATTATGGGAACTTGAAACCATAGGAATTTCTGACCCCATTCAGAATTTTGAAAAACAGGAAAATTTTGATTTAAATGATTTTAAAGAAAAAATGAAAATTCTTCCCGATGGCAGATATGAAGTAGGGCTTCCATGGAAGTGTAATTTTAAGAACTTGCCCGACAATAAAGTTTTAGCTTGGAAGAGATATGAAAAAATGATTAATAAATTGAAATGTGGGGGATTTTTCGATGAATATCAGGAAGTATTTAAGAATTGGGAAAAAATGAATATTATTGAACGTGTTCCAGAAAATGAATTAAGTAATAAATGTCATTATTTACCGCATAGGCCCGTTATCAGGTTAGATAAGGAAACCACAAAAATACGCCCTGTGTTTGATGCATCTGCTTCTGAGAAAGGGAAACCCTCGTTAAATGAATGTTTGTATAAAGGCATCAATCTTATAGAATTAATACCTGATATTCTTGATCGTTTTAGAATGTATCCTATCGGTATAACTGCAGATATAGAAAAGGCTTATTTAATGTTATCTGTTATGCCTAAAGATAGAGATTTTCTTAGATTCTATTTCCCATGTAATGAAGGACAATTGATTTATAGACATTGTAGAGTTGTATTTGGTGTCTCTTCTAGCTCTTATTTATTAAGTGCATCTATAATGCATCTTTTAGAAAATAGTCCTCCTGAATATAAGGAAACTGCTGAAAAATTAAAATGTTCATTTTATGTAGATAATTGTGTATCAGGTGTTTTTAACATTAATGAAGCTGAAATGTTTATTGAAAATGCAAAGTTATCAATGTCTAAAGGGTGTTTCAATTTGCGTTGTTTTGAAAGCAATGTAGCTTGCAAAAATGTTGATAAACATACTGGGGATACTTCAGTTTTGGGGATTATTTGGAATTTAGATAATGATTCTTTGAAATGTTGTTTAGATTTAGAAACATTAACGTGTGAAAGGAAAATTACTAAGAGATTAATTTTGAGCATTGTGCAAAAGATTTTTGATCCTATCGTCTTATTCTCTCCTGCTACATTGCTTCCAAAATTATTGCTACAAGACTCATGGAAACAGAAAATCCCATGGGATCGAGAATTACCTTGTAACATTGTGAGTGCTTTTCTGAAATGGTTGAAGAGTATTGATGTTTTAAAAGAAGTAGCTATACCTCGATACTTAGAAATTAATGCTTCATCTGAACTTCATGTTTTTGTTGATGCGAGTAAAGGGGCATATGCAGCGTGCGTCTTCGCTAGATCAATAATTGATTCCGAAGTCAAGGTTACGCTTGTTAGAGCGAAGTCTAGGGTTGCTCCTCTCAAAACTTTGAGCATGCCGCGTTTAGAGTTAATGGCTTGTTGTATAGGTACTCGACTTGCGAGTTCTTTCGTCAAGGCAATAAATATGTCAGGTCTGAAAATCACATTCTGGTCAGATTCTACTACCGCAATTTGGTGGATAAAGGAACATGGAAATTGGTCGGTTTTCGTGAGCAACAGAGTCAAAGAAATTCGGCAGATGTCCAATATAGAGTCATGGAAGCACGTTCCAGGAAATTTGAATATAGCGGATATACTTTCACGTGGATGTTCTCCACAGAAAATGCTTAGTTCGCGATGGTGGGAAGGTCCTAAGTGGTTAAAAGAAAATCCTGAATGTTGGCCAATTGGCGCGATTGACTGTCAGCCAAAAGATGTTGATTTAGAAAGAAAACAAGTTGAAATTACGAATATTGATCTAGCTAAAGACGCACCCCTTTGGCTCTTAGATAATATATCTAATTATGATAAGATGATAAGAATATTTGCTTGGATTCTGAGATTTGTAAATAATTGCCGAAATGTTTCTAATAAGTGTAAATATTTTAATCTTACTCAAGATGAAATTGAAAATTCTGAAAAATATCTAATCCGTTTAGTTCAGAGCTGTTATTTGTATAATAAAAGGTCATTAAATGATATTGTAACATTCACAGATGATAATGGTATTTTAAGAATAAAAACTAAAATAACTGAAAGAAATGACCGAGAATCATTTTTGTACCCAATATTGTTGCCAGGTAAATGTGAATTTACTAAGTTATTGATTAGATCAGTACACCAAAAGAATTGTCATGCAGGGATAAGAACAATGCAATCTTTAATAAGAGAAAGATTTTGGATAATTAGAGCTAGAAGAACTATTAAAAATGTATTGTACGACTGTATTGCATGTAAACGTTTTAAGGTAAAGTCTTTGTCAAGCGAACCAACACCTTTGCCACCAGATCGCGTGACAGATTGTGCTGTCTTTGAAATTATTGGAGTAGACTTAGCCGGGCCTTTATTTCTAAAAAATGGCGAGAAAGTTTGGATAGCATTGTTTACTTGTGCCGTTTATCGCGCAGTTCACCTTGAACTAGTAAATTCACTATCTTCTGATGCTTTCCTGCTAGCACTTAGACGTTTTAAAGCTAGACGCGGTAGGCCCAGCACTATTTATTGTGATAACGGAACAAACTTTAGGGGGGCTTCCAATGAACTTTCAAAATTAAATTGGGATAAAATTTTAAAAGAAACCATGACGCATAAAATTGTTTGGAAATTTATACCTCCCACCGCAGCTTGGTGGGGAGGCTGGTGGGAAAGGTTAGTTCGCATTGTAAAAGAATTGTTAGTACGTACTTTAGGTAGATCTGTATTG
This sequence comes from Maratus speculifer, assembly GCA_964019185.1. NCBI lineage: Eukaryota > Metazoa > Arthropoda > Arachnida > Araneae > Salticidae > Maratus > Maratus speculifer. The sequence continues at coordinate 217,040,363 of OZ025299.1, read as the reverse complement.
ACTTATGAAGAATTGAATACACTTATATGTGATTGTGAATCTGTGATTAACTGCAGACCTCTAACCTATATCTCAGAGGACCCACTGGAGCTAGTACCTCTCACACCCGCTATGTTTCTTACTGAAAACCGAAGTTTCAGTAATTCGGATATTATCGAATTAGATTCTCAAAGTTTAAGGAGAAGGTTGAATTACAGAGCTAAACTTCTTACCGATTTTAGGCAACGTTTTAGAAAGGAATACCTCAGCGAATTAGTTCAAAAACACACTGAAAAACATACACGTGAACCGCGAGTAGGAGAAGTAGTCTTAGTTGGGGATGATAACAAAAAACGTTTATTTTGGCCTTTAGCAAAGGTGATTCATTTAATTCCAGGACGGGATGGTAAAGTTCATGCTGTTAAGTTGAAAACTCAGCACGGCACGGTCTTACGTCCGGTGCAGCGCATCTTTCGTTTAGAAATATATTCGAATGAAATGATTGAAATTGCATCCAAACCGTCGGGTGAAGAGAAAACTAGTTCCAGTGAGCATGATGATCATGAAAATGTGTCTTCTCCTGATAGTGTCATACTTAAGAAATATACCTCTTCTGGAAGATGTGTAAAAGCTCCAAAGAGGTTGGATCTTTTTAATGATAATTGTTATGTATTTGAAACTCTCCCCAAGTTTCAAAGGGGGGAGGATGTTGTAAAATGAAATGAAGTGAAACTAATTGAACGCGTAAATTAAGAAAATGAAAATATCGTCTGATTTTATTTGTTATTTATTCGAAGAACTTTGACAAGTGTATGAGGACGATGGAGTTCTCTGGATGTAATGATGGATGTGGCTTTTGGAATTAAAAGACATTTTTTATAATATATGGACTTTTAGATTAATTTGAACTTAGAATAAGTTTATCTTAACAGATGAGTATGAATTCAATTCAAGAGCTCCAAAAGCATCGCGTAGATGCAACCCGCAAAATGAAGACATGCATGGTTAGTAAGTAATTTTTAAACTAACCCTATTTTCGAATTCTAACAATAGTTGTTTAAAGTTGAAGTATCCTTTTTGCTGTAAAATAGAGGTTAAACACAAAATTACTGGAAATAAAAATAAACGTCAGGATATAAAATTTAAACATCAAAAGTAAAAAATACTTTACAATATTATTTTTAAATTTATGTTGATGTTTACATCATACAGCAAAATATACAACATGTACTAAAATATAAGTAAAAAATTTAATTATGAAAAGCAACAGTCACAATCCGTTACAAAATCACACATGTATAAATTATATTAGATTACTTAACTTATACAATTTGGTCTTATAAAATTAACAAGTCTTATAAAATTAATAAATGGTACGCACCTAAAATAGTATTAATAATACAATGTTATTGGATATAAATATGTATACGAATTGGACCTCGATCTAATTTTTGGAAGTGAGTTATAATTTGAATACAAATTTTGAAATAGGAAAACATACATATGCGAACCTAAATAAAAGCTTATTACAATAACACAACTTTTTAAAATAACATTATGAAAAGAAACAGTTTCATTTTCTTACAAAATAAAACATATGTAAAATACAATTGAGGATGTGAATTTCAAAACTCACCTTATCGAGTTATATTAAACAAAAGCAAATTTTGTTTTCTCTATCAGTCTATACCAATCTGCAGTAATGTAACACAACAGTCTAGAAAATTATAATGAACAACAATGGACACATTTAATATATTTCGCGATTTTCCCAATTTTTTTTTTTTTTTTTTTTTTTTTTTTTTTATAAAGAGAATTTTGAAACTCACACCTTCAATTATTTTAACACTAGAACGCCCGGAAATTTTGATCATGTTTGACAATAATATTTCTCACCGGAATTTTTATTCAAAATCATTTAGTTTATTTATTTAACGTAAATCTGAATGGATTAAATTTAAATTATTTCATGAAACATTTTCTGGTTCGAATTGAAATTTAATTGCATGGTTGGAGTCGAATCGACTCCTTCCGGGCGTTCTAGTGTTAAGCAATCTAGAAGTTAATAAAAATTAATACTACCGTAAAACTTAAAAAAAATTAGAAGTTGAAAAATGATTCCAGAACACTGCTTGTTTTGTCTATATCTTAAAAAATGACTGAGTTATAGCACTCTGAATATCTAGTATGACTGACATTTTGAAACGATCTGATTTTTGTCACGTCATAACACGGGTATTTATGAACCGATTTGGATGTAACTTGTTGTGTACATAGTACATAATGAGGCCTGGACCGAGTTCGTTAACCAGTTCCATCGGCCCTCTTGATTCAAAATGACAGCCATTTAATTTTTTTAAATTAAATTTTACAATTAGGTACAAAAAAGTGTGAAATTTAAAAAGATTTTTCTTTTATCATTTGACCTTGATACAAAGATTCCAGAACATTTTTTGTTTCGTCTGTGTCTTAAAAAATGGCTGAGTTATAGCACTTCGAATTTCTAGTCTTGCTCACGTTTTGAAATGATCTGAATTTCGTCAAGTGATAACCCGCGTATTTATAAACCGATTTGGATATAACTTGGTGCGTAAATAGTACATACCGATGTTTGGAGTTCATTAGCCAGTTCCATCCACCATCTTGTTTCAAAATGCAAAATATTAAATTAAGAAAATTTTAATTTTAAAATTAATCGCAAAAACGTAAGAAATTGAAAAAGATTTTTCTTCTGTATATTTGACCTTGATACAAAGTTTCCAGAGCATTTTTTGTTCATCTATATCTTGTAAAATGGCTGAGTTATAGTACTTTCAATTTCCAGTACGGTCGACATGTTCAAACGGTGTGAAATTTGTCGCACAATAATACGCATATTTATAAACTGGTTTGGATATAACTCCGTATGTACATAGTACATACCAATGTCTTGCTCGAGTTTACTGGCCTACTTCATCCGCCATCTTGTTTCATAATGGCGTTTATTTAAGTTTGTCAAAAAAATTTTAAATGTATAATGATATACAAACAAAAATTTAGAAATTGAAAAAAGTTTCTTTCTAAAGGGTTTGATCTTAATAATGAATTCCGGAGTATTTTTTGCTTTATCTTTGCTTTAAAAACGCCTGAGATATAGCAGTTTGAATTTCTAATGCGGGTGACATTTTTTTAAAAATCAATTTGCCCGCGAGAAGCACTCGTATATATTAATCGATTTCGATGTGAGTGTGCATGTGCACATGAATTAAGATTTCGTCCAAGCTCATTGGTTTATTTTACCAATAATGTTGTTTTAAAATGGCATACACTTCCTGATATCGTGGAATTTAGCGACCCTATAAATCGTTTAAAATAAAATCAGCTTGAATAAAAGATGACTAATTTCCAAAAACTCCCATTAATATTCAGTATTGACAAAAACTAGTATTCATTCTTTTATAATCGGGTTCCACAAATTTGAGCTTCGTATGTTTGAATAATATAACTTTATTTAAAATAAATACATAAATAAATAAGGTATATGAAAGCTATCTCTTCCTCCCGGTACTGCCGGAAGGACTTTTTTGCTATTACTTACTCTCTTAAAATATTCAAGGAATCCTATTTTTAAATATCGATTTCAAACACGTCATCAACAATGTGTAAAAGTATTCTGTCGTAGTTGGATACAAATGTGGATATTTTTCCTTAAATAATAAGAAGAAATGAAAAGGATTAATGCTATGAATGAATGCAAGAACATATTGAAAATGTAATACAATAATTTAAACATTTATATAAATATGGAAAAAAATCAAATATTGGAATTATAAAATGTTTGAAGAAACATGAAAGCAAATAATAATTCCATATACATATCGTATTTCATCATAAATTTATATATTTTTTAAATATATGGTTTACTTTTATCACAAAATAAATACGGAAAGTGGGTGTAAAAAATTTAAAAGGACAAACGTATAAAAGAGAAATCAAAATTCACATAAAAATATAATGTCGAATAAAAGTATTTTTTTAATATACTGAAAAATAAAATAATCGAAATCTCTTCGAATGAATTTCCTCTTCTACACATGCAGTGCTTAATATATTTTACAAGAGTATTCAGTTTCTCAAAATATTCAAGGAAGCACGAAAATAATCAATTTCTTACGCTTCTCAACAATATATAAGCATAATTCCATCTTCGAAGGATTAAAAAGTGACGTATTCTGAGAAGTAATAAGAATAAATCTATAGAACTAATGCTATGAATGAAACAAAAATACATTGAAAGTGTCATAAAATAATTTGAATATTTCAGAATTTATGGAAGAAATCAAATATGTTAAAATAAAACATTAAAAAAATGAAATAGAATGTAGAATAAATATAAATAAGGCATTTCAATATATAATTTAACATACATGATTTATTTATTTGTCACTTTATTACATGGTCACAGTGTTTGTTTGTAAAAAAAATCAGAAAATGCATAGAAATTTAGGATTATAACAAGCTATTTGTTAAAAAATATATATGTATTTTAATCTGCAAGATATTATGACTGTGAATATCTTCTTCTTTGGTTTAAATTATTTTTAACCAGCATTTACGATTCAAAGTATTCAAGTAAAACTGTTTAAAAATAGACCTCAAGCATTTCATCAATTTGTTGTGTTGCAAAAACCAATTTTACCAGAAAGCAATAAAACTAAATGTACACATATAACGATCTAAATAATTGCAAAACTACATTGAAAGTTTCAGAATAGAATTTAGGTACTGGAATATTTATCGAAGAAAGTAAATCTGGGGAAAATGCATTTTTCTTATAAAATCATGGTAGGGTCATTCCATGTCAATTCAATAAATTTTTTCATGGTTTGTAACCCGACCGATAGGGATTTGGTACGGGGCTATCCCTGACTTTATAGTTTGCGAGATATGGGGGGCCAGTTTTTGGATTTTTCTCAAATCGCATATTTCTGAATCTGTAATTTGAGAGAGTAGTTCAATTTTCAAAAAATTGTTTCTTTAAATCCAAAATACGCATCATCTTAAAAATATCACTGTAAATACATAAAAAGATGCAAATTAAAAAAACAACAATAATAAAGTTATTTTGTAATATTTAGGATAAAAAAAGTTAAAAAAAGTTGAAAGTTATGATTATTTTTCGAAATGTTTGTAACTATACAAAAAAAAGCTACACATAAAAAAGCAAATGAAATTTCCAATTTCTTTTTGTTTTAAATTAATGTTTATACATTGGGCTTTCTATAGATTAAATACAAATGATGCCTTTCTCCTGGCTTATGTAAAAATTTTGGGTACATTTCGGTATAAAATAAGAAAAATAATATTATACACAATACCCTGTAATCAAAATTTAAAAATTAATAAAAATTGTACGAAAAATAAGCAGGTTTACTCAATAATTTTTCATTGCGCATGTGTTAAGGATATCAAAACTTCATTTGCATATCGTGTTATCTAAATATATAGAGCAACTTTTATAAAAAAAAAAATAATAATCATATGAAAAATGAGCAGGTTTACTAAATAATTTTTCATTGCGCATAAGCGAAGGCTGTCAACATTTCATTTGCATATCGTATTAGTTAAATATATAGAGCAACTTTAATAAAAGTCTCTAAATCATAACTTGAAATTTCTAAAAGCTATCGTCTATCGAATAAGCTCAAAATCTGTTATTCCCAAAATGAAGCAAAAGAATGAAGGGTTATATCCAACTTTAGTAGTACGTGCTATATTGTGTGTTCTGTATTGACACTAATCAATGAATAAATGGTTACAGCCCCCTTTTTTTGTTTCATTTTCCGAATAACGGATTTTGAGCTTATTCTATAGACGATCACTTTTAGAATTTTTAACTTATGATTTTGAGACTTTCACAAAAGTTACTAAATACATTTAGCTGACAAAATATGCAAATGAAATTTTGATAGCTTTCATGCATGCGCAATGAAAAATTATTTAGTAAACCTGCTCATTTTTCATACAATTTTGACTATCGTTTAATTCTGATTACAGTGTATTATGTACATAGTGTTTGTCATACTTTTGGAAAAGAACATTATTTTATATTAAGAACTCTGTAAATTATAAGCAAAAAACTTCGAAAAAGTTGTGACTATTATTATAAAAATCTTAATTACTCTACAAATATACATGCTACCCACAAAAAATGAACGCGGTAAATTACAATAAATAAAGAATACTGCCCAGTTAAACTGAAGGCATTGAGCTCACAGTCTACAAATACTAATTGTACATTAAAGCCTTATATTTTCAAGGGCTAATTCCGTTCGAAAAAAAAATTAAGAAGGGGAAACAGCTCTCCACTTTCCTCGTTTTTTATACTTAATCATTGAACCTCCTATACTATCAAAGACATGCTTTATCATATAAAAAATCTATATCCAAAATTCAGAGCAAATTAGAAAATTCTTAATAAAAACCCATTTAGCATTTATATAACTTAAGAGGAGTTATCCCCTTCTTTTATACTTAACCATTAAACTTCCAAAACTATTCAGAGATTTGAACGAAATCTGAAAATTCTGCTTGAAAAACCCATTTATATAAATTAAGGGGGGGGGCATTAGAACCCCTGTTCCCCCTATTTATACTTATTCAATGAACACCTAATAACAGTCACGGAATCGCCTCATCAGAATGATCCTAATCTAAATTTTGAACAAAAACTTAATTCTGCATGAAAATCCCATTTATATCAACTAACGGGGGGGGGGGCATTAGAGCCCCTGTTCCCCCTATTTATACTTATTCAATGAACACCTAACAACAGTCACGGAATCGCCTCATCAGAATGATCCTAATCTAAATTTTGAACGAAAACTTAATTCTGCATGAAAATTCCATTTATATCAACTAACGGGGGGGGGACATTAGAGCCCCTGTTCCCCCTATTTATACTTATTCAATGAACACCTAATAACAGTCACGGAATCGCCTCATCAGAATGATCCTAATCTAAATTTTGAACGAAAACTTAATTCTGCATGAAAATCCCATTTATATCAACTAACGGGGGGGGGGCATTAGAACCCCTGTTCCCCCTATTTATACTTATTCAATGAACACCTAATAACAGTCACGGAATCGCCTCATCAGAATGATCCTAATCTAAATTATAAACGAAAACTTAATTCTGCATGAAAATCCCATTTATATCAACTAACGGGGGGGGGGGGCATTATAGCCCCTGTTCCCCCCATTTATACTTATTCAATGAACACCTAATAACAGTCACGGAATCGCCTCATCAGAATGATCCTAATCTAAATTTTGAACGAAAACTTAATTCTGCATCCCATTTATATCAACTAATGGGGGGCATGAGCCCCCGTTCCCCCTCTTATACATATCGAATGAACTCCAAAAACTAATCAGGGAAGCGCCTTGTCAGGATATACCTACATACAAAATTTCAAGTGGATCGGATATTTTTATCATGAGTTATCGCGTTACGCACGAACATACGAACATACGAACGTACATACAGAACGGACGGGCACATAAGCTCTCAGGCTATGATAGCCTGTGATCTAAAAACGTAATCAGAGTCTACAATTTGTACGCTTTTGCTACAATAAATTGACAGTGTAATCTTTAAGATATTCGTTCTTTTTCAATATGCTGAAGGTCCCTTATGGAATTTCGGGAAAAAAATCTTCACGGAAATGTATGACCTGTACTATTTTCTTTACACATTTTGATTTTAGGATGATTCCTCTTGTATTTTTCTAGATATTTATCAAAATATCTAAAATCACAAGTGGCCAGTCACCTTTGACCATATAGTGTGTATATACAGGGTGTCCGAGAAAGATCTGTACAACTTCAAAAAATTATTGAAAAAGAAACAATAGGGTTACAGCGCAACTAATTAGTACATTAGATAGAATAACTCAAAAAGTTTTTTTTTTCCTATAACTTAACTTATTGCCTTAGGAAATTTATACATGAGACCCTTTCGTAGCACGAAAAATATCAAGACGATATTCTAATTCCATCCACGACTGTTTCAGCATGTTAACATCAACAGTAGCTACAGCTGTTTGGATGTTTTGCTTTAATTCTTCGAGACTGTTAACTTGCGTTCGGTATACAGTATCTTTAACATAAACCCAAAAGGAAAAATCCAGTGGTGTTAGGTCAGGAGTTCCACACTACCCGTTGTCATAAATATGTGATACCACTCACGAATGCTTGACCGAGATGGTGGCGATTCCCCATACGTCGTTCGATAATTCCGTTGTGTTTGCGTATCGGATTTTGTTTCGATAAACCACGCAACAAATTGAGCTTTCTTCACGCGATCCGCCATGGAAATAACTAAAATACTTTAATATTCCTTTGCATGACATGTAGCGCCATCTATGGTCATAAACATACTGCAGAAAAAAACATTTTGAGTTATTCTATCTAATGTCCTAATTAGTTTCGCTGTTACCCTACTGTTTCTTTTTCAATAAATTTTTGAAGTTGTACGGATCTTTCTCGGACACCCTGTATATTAGTACTATGTCACCAAATTTACAAAATTTTCTAAATTAATCTTTTGATTATTCTATATAAGGAACTTAATGATCCCGGCCCAATTTTCTTCTCGAAACTCGGTCCGATATTTGTTTGGAGATTTCTTTTCCCTAGAGGGCCGGATCGAGATGGGCGTGGAGTTATTTTCCATCTGAAGTTGGGGCTGGAATGCACTGTTCTTGATGTTTGATCAGGCAGACATTTTCACTCCCAATTCCAATCCAGCTCAAATGAAGAAATATAATCAAAAACAACTATTTAAACTATTTGAGCCTGAAATTTCTTAATGGTAGTTTTTATAAAATATGCATAAATTGCATCAGCAGCCTGTATAGTGTTAATTTTTTTGTACAGATACTTATTTATACATCGATATGCTTAAAATGTTTTCTTGTACGAGACATTCTGACAAAAACAGTATTGCTGTCTTTTTTCACATTTATATTGCTCATTTTAAAGAAAAGTATCAAAATTATAAAAGGAAAATAAAAGTAATAAAACAAAATGAAATCTTTATAGTTCCTTTTTTTTCTCAGGATAAGGTCGACATTTTCGTTATTTTTCACTAAATGAAGGACACCGTGTCCTTAAAAGTGAGATTTGTTGAAAAAAATTAACCGAACCCCCGATTTGCCCGTAAGTACGGGCAATGTGTTTTTACCAATAATTATTCGCCCATACCACGAACATGCATGCATATTCCAGTCATGACTTCTTATTCTCATCTGTAAATTTTTATTGCAAATTTTGCATTATTTAATCCTAGCATTTTTCTAATTCATTTAGGTAAAAATTTCTGTTTTGAAAAAAGGCGACGAAAGATTAAAAATTTCTGTAAAAGAAATGAAAAAATTAGACATTATCGGAAAGTTTATTTAAAAAAATATTAGTTAAGGGATTTATTACTGAGAGCTGTGGTAACTGGATCTAAGGCCATTTTATAAATAACCTCGGTGACTTTGTGACGATGTGATTAAGTTTTAGCTTCTCTCAACATTCCATGCTAACCTCTACTCCTTAAAACAATGCGTGTCAACTCAACCAAATCTCTGTCTTTGTTGTGATAGGAAACCGAAAGTTCAGGCTTTTACTTTGCAAACAACGTTAATTTGATTGAACATTTTTGGCTGCTTATTAAAATACAGTAAATTCCTTTATTAAACAAGTCTTTTTTTAAAGACTAGATATATAAATACATTAATATTATTAGGTATTTATACATATTTACTTCATGTTTTAAATGAAATTCTGGTGTTCTAGTTACCCTGTAAATTTTTCAAGAATGGGTTAACTGGGACTTATGTTAGATGTTATTGGACCATGTGAGATTCAATTATCCCAACAATTTGAAATATTTATATTTTTTTCAGTTCCTCTTGCAACGGGAAATTAATTAATGATTGTTTACTGCTTGGAGAAAAGAAAATTACATTAAAAATATTAAAACTGCATAATAAATTAAAAAAAATTATGTCGGCGCGTATCAAACCGAATTACTTAAGTGAGATTGCTAAAGCTCGACATTTTACGATACAGATTAAGAAGGGGCACATAAAACAGAGTGACAGCATTAGAAAATTATCGAATCCCATAAAAAATAATTCTGTTTAGTATAAATTATTATACTTGATGTAATAACTTTATTATACTGGGGGATTTATTGGACTAGTCGAACTTTCTTTGAGGTAAACAAAAATAGGAAATGAGACATTTAAGTACTTACATACCATACTCATGTTCAAAGATTTAACTTGTCATGTAACATTTATAATTCTTAGCTATACTAAAGTATGTATTTACTTCTTAATTCTATTTTTTACATAAATAAATTTAATAATTTCATATTTGGTCCTTTTTAGGCACATTGTCAGCAAAGGTTTCTCTTTAGTTGAGGTTTAATTTGCGTTATCTACCAGGTTTAATTTTTTAAGTTATTTATTTTTTCAATCACAAATTGATACCATTTTTAAAAAAATACAAAGACATGTAGAAGATACACATACTTGGTTTGTAACGGTTGGATGCTCGTGCTGGGAGTTAAATGCAGACATACTCATGAATTAAGATAAAAACACAGTTTATTAAAAACTATACGGGCTCAAGGGAAGTGGAGCAAGTCTAATTTTCACAACTGAGAATACTACGAAAAGACTAAACGCATACTCACAGGCTCCGGAAACTAGCTCAGTCGGGGCAACTCTGATTACTTCTCACTATCTCTCGGCTAAGCTGCTAGATAAAAGTTAATTAGACAGCCCGTGGCTGTAGATATCCTTTATTTACCTTGAGATAATCAAATGCAATTACTATTAAATTTCTTACCACGGCCAACTTCTCTATTCGAGTACCGAAGCTCCTTTACAACTCACTGGAGGCTCGATGCTACTTTCAATCTGCTAGATACCAGCGGAAAACACACTTCGCTGACTAATATCTCCAGAACACTCGGCTGGCTATCGCCAGTGATTCACTTCGCTATCTAATGTCGCTAGTCACACTCAGTCTTGGCTGGCTAATGCCAGAGACACTGCCTGCTAGCTGGCTAATGCAGCCAGAGACACCCACACACACTCAAACTCCACGCTTTTATATGCTGCAAACTGAGATACTTCAAATTAACATATTACTACTTACCGCGAGCCATAACTGTAGAATCCGAAAGAGACACACACACTCTGGAAAGTTAAAGTAAAAGAGAGGATAGATGTCGCTTTTACGCTTACACGTGTTAAATTATTGACGTCACGATCTCAGAAATACTAAAGTGCCTTTATGCAAAGGTCACTCCCTCACAGGTTGAGTTGATCCATTTTTATAAATCAATTACACCCATGAAGAAATAATGATGAAATACTGATTTTTTTTTCCTTTTTAGGCAATAAAATGTATTTTAAAAAATTTCTGTATGCTAGAAAGTATATATATTAAAAATGAAGACCACCAACAACGTATTTAGCTTTATTTTTAGCTTAGTAAACTTTTAAAACTTTGCGAGTTTTACTTCCATGTATTTTGGACAAAATAACGCGTTTTTGCTAGAAACTTATATATTACAGAATGCAGAGAGTATTTTCCATCATTGTATTACTTTCGAATACATTTTCTTCAGGAGGTTAAAAGTATCAATAAAGACCTTTATATCTTTTATCGAGTTTTTTGTTTTTAGTTTGGCTTCCTTAGGCAAAACCCCTTGATGTATATAGCCATGTAGAAGTCATGCAACATTTCCATTAGGTAACTTTTGTTGAACTGATAGCCCATTTTAATATATTTTTTTTGAGAAAAAAATATTAAACGAAGCTTAGTGCACATATAAAAAAATTTCTGGATGTAAAAAGTAGAATGAAAAAATAAAATAGTTAAAATAATTTATAATAATAGCCGGCCATCGTTTTTACAAAACATCGTTGTCGCAAAATCGTACATAACATATGTCCTTTTTGGTTAAGATTCTGAATTATAATAGATGACATTCAAAATATTAAATTCATACACACTCACTTTTTTTTTTAATTCTGTGCATTAAAATACATCTTTTAGAAGGCTTATAAAACACCAGAATCTTCTGCCATGTTTTATTACTTTTAGAAACATTTTAAAATTATAGATGTAAGTATATTTACAGTACAATTGAAAATAAATTTAATAAAAGCTGGAATTTGCCTTTTAAATACATTAAATGCTGTTAAATATTTTTATTATTACTCAGTTGTATGTTCTTAAAATGAAATAGTGTCATTAAAAACTTCGCACCTTTCATCCAGTTTTTCACTTTAAATTTAGCTTTCTTAAGCGATAAATTAGGTATGTATGAAATCATGCAACATCCCCATTAAGCAACTTCTTTGAACTCCAGAACTCTTTTTTAATTATATTTTATTCTTTGTCTACAAGAAAATAAAATAAACGATGCTTAATGCAGAGTTAAAAGACTTTGCTGTTGAAAAATATATATCGAACAAATGAAAGGTTGATATACTTTACTTTACGAGATAATAAACAAATAAATTTGTTTTTTGATGGGATATCTTTACTATGGAAAAACGAAGAACTGGATAGTTTTTCGTAGATATGTAACACGTGTTTTATTGTTAAGAATCTTAATTATATTGGACGGAATTCAAAACATTAGGCTTTTATACGTTCATTTTGTTTAATGTTGGTCAATAAAATATCCCCTATTTTAAGCGTAAAAAAACAAAGTATCTTTTCTCACGATTCATTTAGTTTTGAGAATCATTAAAGTGATAGAGGATAACATGTTTTAAATACCGTCTCTGATTGTTTTTATAGTATTTAGATACTGTTTTTTGACTATTCACTATTGTCAAATTTTATTGTATTTTATTCTATAGAATATTTTCAATATATTCATATTTCTGGTTCAAGAATTATCGTCAAAAATTATTATGTAAGTAATCAGTGTATTGGACACAAAATGCTGCCTTGTACAAGTGGAGCATGTGCACATGCGATTTATGAAAACGCATGTTTTCTCACAAAAATGTTTTGAATTATAATGTGGTTTTGGGTAGGACGGAGTATTGTACGTTGGGACAGTTTTCACATTTTAATATTTTACTATAATGATTAGAGTCCGTTTCAAAATTTAAAAGCAACATTTCAATGCTCCAACATATTTCTCTATAATATATTTCTAGAAATTCAGGCAGTTAAAAAAATGCCACTCATTTAACGTAGGCAAGGCAAACTATCCGAAGATACAACATCAATTTGCGCCTCTGGACATACTGCGTAATTTAGGCAATATGTATATATATAACTAATTAATATTTTTCTACAATAACTAAAACAACCTTTTGTAGAATAATAATAACAATTTTATTCCAAAAAAACTTTTTTTAAGGAATTAGTAAGTAAAATTTAAGTTATCATCATTGGTAAGGACATTAACTCGCTTTTGATACATAGAACCATAGAGGAGAAAAAAAATCACAGATACAGTTGCAAGAAAGTAATCTATTTTCTTATTTTTAACACATCTGTGGTATTATCATAATCAATATTGTCACCATCTTTAGCACTAGATAAAACGAGTTTATCATTAACAGATATAAAAACGACTATTTTGTTCTGGAGGAGGTCTTTTCATTTTCTTCCTACAGCAATTTTCTGCTTGGCAATTTCAACTTTTACTAAAGAAACTCTTTAGTAATGCGTAAATTTTCATTTCTTCTACACACATTGCTTTTACAAGTGGCAGCTACGAAAAATGACAATATCAATACTGGAGGTTTGATATTTTGAGAATGTGAAGATAAACGTCTTATAACACATTTGCTGCTGAAAATTCAGCTCTTTCATTCAACATTTCAGTTAAAGAAATTTTAAAATACATTTACAATAACTTCTACTACAGAATATATTGTGATTTACTGTCCAGGAGGTGATATCGTCTATTCATTAAGTTTACTGTCATAAGGAACAATCACCACATGGTTTAAATAAAGTTAAAACGACGGTAAATCTAGAAGCACTATCATTATTTTCTCATAACCAAAACATTAAAAAATATTCTTAAAAAATAAGTTGCAATTGACTTCTTATAGAAGTATACAGTGAAAAAATGAAACATGAATGAAGAAAAATATTTACTTTGCACGAGTCAAATATTCTTTTTTTTTCTCCAAGTCGTTTATTTATTGCTTCCGATGTTGTCTATAACTATGATGAGATCAGTTAGTTATACAGCTCATATTCAAAATATTAGAATAATTGAGAAAAAGTAATAAGAAAAAATTATTTGTCATTTATTTATTTTTTATACTAAGTAAATGCAATTAAATTTCTTATAAATTAAATCTGGAATGTTTAGATAAGATTTTAAGATTTATAAAATATAAAATACAGCACAATAAATTAGGTATACAGCTTCCTTAAACACACCAGAATATTAGAATAAAATTTAGATTGGTTCAAAATATTAGAATATTTTATTTTACGCAACAATATTACCTTATGAATATGAAGTAAATGGTAGTTAATATTTTGTAGCATCCCCTTTAGCTTTCATAACATCGTACAATCGATCTTGCATACTATATACAAGGTGTTTACAAACATTTCTATCAATATTAGCCCAAATAGACTTTATACGTGCCACTAACTCAGTTTTACTTGAAGGAGGATTTTCTTGAAGTTTTTTCTTCATTATACACCATAAGTTTTCGGTGGGATTAAGATCTGGTGAATTTGGTGGCCAAGGAAGTACCTTAATGTTGCGGTGGCGGAACCAATTCTTAGTTGACACCGAGGTATGCGGGGACGCTAAATCTTGTTGAAAGATGAAATCATCTTCAAATAAATCTTCTGATGATGGAATCATGTAATATTCTAAAATTTCTTGATATATCAGAGAGTTAACCTTTTCGTAAACGATGCATAACTTTCCATGTCCTTCTGCACTCATACAACCCCAAACCATGACACTAGCAGCAAATTTTACGGAACGTTTAAGGCATTCTTTATCAAATGCTTCTTGCTTCATTCTCCAAACTCGAATACCTTGATTACCATATGAAACACAAAACATACTTTCATCACTAAATAATATATTTTTCCAATCATCATTGCTCCATAAACGTCTTGATTTACACCAATTCAATCTTATACGCTTTTGTCTTGCAGTCATGAGAGGTTTTGTTTTCGGTACACGAGATTCAAATTTAAATTTATGGAGACGTCTTAATGTTGTCGATGTAGAAACTTCAACTCCTTCTTCTTTCCATTTTCGGTGCAAGAATCGCACACTTTTAAAACGGTTTTTCTTAACTATACGCTTCAGTTTCCTGTCATCTCTAGCAGATGTTTTTGGTTTTCGGCACCATTTCGGCGATTATTTTGAAATTTTCCAATTTTTGAATATTGTGTTAGTATTTTACTAACGCTCGATTGCGAACAATGTAAATAATTCGCTATAAAACATTGATTTTTACCGTGCCGATACAAATCAACCATACGAAGTTTAGTAGATTCAGGAATATCGCTCACACGGCCCATTTTAAAACGAAAAAGAAACAAATTGCAAAAAAGAATACTGATTTTAAATAAAATAGTCTGAATTTAATCAATGATGCCACCAGTTAAGAATTGGTAATAATTAAAGGATAATTAATGTGAAATATTCTAATATTTTGAACCACTTGAATAAATATTCTAATATTTTGACTTTTCAAAATAATTTTTTTTGCAATTAATCTTTTCAAAAATGATATTAAATTTAAGATAACAAGTAAGTTTAATCAACAATAAGTTCTTAATAAAAATATCGTTTGCATATTTTCATTAAAAGACGTTAAATTACCAAACGATATTTTCAATTTCTAAAAAAAAGGTAATTATTCTAATATTTTGAATATGAACTGTAGATCACTATTAGACATAAACAAAATATTGTTGCAAATAGTTTATGAGAAATTGTCAGTGATCCGAGGTACAAGCGTCCGAATGTACAACACTCATCCCTATTGTTATTACTTTGTAATTCATAAAAAATAAATGTAGATCTCAGCAGTAGATAAGGACAATTTGAATGATATTTATGTTGTAGTATCAATATAAAATAATGAAGACAAAATTTGATCAATTTTTTTTATATATAAGGATTATTTAATTAAAATTACCTTTATGGTTACAAGAAAAACACACATATACATATAAATATTTATTGCCTGCATTTTTTTCACTGAGTTTTCAGACGGTGAGTTTATGACAATTATTTTTAACAAAGTGATTTACACATTTTGATAGAATGAATCGGATTTCTTTTAAAATGGATGCACTTTATTTCAAAGAAATTGAAAACGTTATTTAGTTAAATGTGATTCATTTTACATTTATGAAGATTAAAAAAGTTTCTCTTTTGTTACTAAAGCATTTACGTGTTAAATATGTTTAACGTTGTTACAATTTACACTTACAATACTTCTTAAATCTGTATTTTGACTGAGTTTGATATTATAACACTGAAAGCCTAATATTTTGTTATATTGTAATTACTCTTTCACCGATTTACAAAGATGTGTTTTTTTATATTTGTGCGAGAGATAGCCTTAGGCAGTAGGGTGGATCAAAAAACCGATGTATTTACAATCGAAATATGCCTGTGAAAACTGCCTTTTATAATAAAAAATTAATTTGTGAAATTTACACCTATTGGATAAGAACTTTCTCCGCTACAAAAGGGTAACATTTCTGAAAAATTGCAACAAACATGTTTTTTTTTTAATTATTCAAATGTAGCAGTACAGTTTTTCAGAGAACGCAATAGTTACACCAAGACATTGGTAGTGTAACGCATAAATTTCATTATGCTGATATCATATTTTTTATGCCGCAAGACGGTCAAAAATTCTAAAATATTAAAAAAAAATTTTTTTTCAATTTTTATAATTTTTGTATGTTTTCTACATTTTTTACACTTCTGATCGACTGGAAAAAAATCTTCTGTTACATCCATCTTTAAGAAAAATACCTAGAGATAGCTGCACTTACATTTTTTTCTCTCTCATTGAGAGCCATATTTCACTTGCTTCATTTTTTCGTAATATACTCCATTACTCTATGCTTAGAAGGCTCTAAAGATAGAATTGAATGTTAGGCTAGAAAGAAGGATATGTTTCATCGTTTCGAAGTCAAAGAAGAACCAAGATACCAGTAACCAGGTTGATACTTGAACCAGGTCCTCATTATTTTACTCATTTATCAAAATCGCCAGTAAAAGCGATTTCTAAATGCAATGACATTGTATTATTTCTGGAAAAGAAGGAAATAGCTATTACAAAAATAATTCGAATCAGCCCTAGTACGATTGTATACAGGGTGTTTCAAAATAATCTGGACCAACTGATATGACAAATCAGGCATACGACAAGGATAAAAAATCACATAGGAACATAGTGTCGCAAACTACTTATTCAGTCACAAATACAGGGTGTTTCTTTCTAGCTACAACGTGTTTGAAAGTAATATTTTCCAGGAAAAAATAACATCGTAATGAAAATGGAACGATATGTACCTAATTTTGTGCGAAATGTGATAACGTTAGGAAAAGATTTGGAAAAAACATATTGCTCAAGCAATCGATGATGCCCTATAAACTGATGATCAGTTCAAAATTTGAGGTGCCAAGTACGTATTGCTGGTGCGCATAAAGCAAACTTCTACCACTTTTAATTGGTGTTATCACACTTAAAAGAAAGGTGAGAATGTCTATTAAATGTTTTATTATAATTTATTTCATTTTTCTGAAATTTATTATCGTCAACCCAAATTGAGTTAGGATGAAACACCCTGTATTTGTGACTCAGCAAGGGGTTTGCGGCCCTAAGTTCCTATGTGATTTTTTATTCTTGTCGTATGCCTGATTTGTCATATCGATTTGTTCATGTTATTTTGAAACATCCTGTATAACAAAAGATCAAATATGTCAATAAATGTTTGTTTGAGTAAGAGTGAAAACCATTCCAGTGGCATATTTTCCCACATTTCAATAAGCTTCGTCTAAGAGATCTTTTCAAAAAATTTGATAAATGTACGATGCGTTATCGGTTATATTTTGATCCAGTTGGCACAATTCTTGCAATTTGCGTGTTGCTACCAATTGCACAGTTTAAGCCAATTAAATCTGATCTCCTACCTGTTGGTAAAGTTTATTTGACAACTGAACAGAAATATATGTTTGAATACAAGCTGTTTGAACAGGCGTGTCTTCATCTGGTATTTTTTATCGAAGTAATGGATCAATATTTCAAGCAAAATATCTTCTGAATTTGTCAAATTGTATGAGAACATCCTGAAAGTGTACTACATCGGTTGTTTCACAATCAAAATGAATCCCTCGTGTTTCAATGGTTCCCATCATATGCAGACCATCTACCAAAGATTATAAGTCCTATAATTTCATGAAATGCCTATTTTAAAATCAATGCTATATCTTCAAGTGCTTCCAGATTGAGGAGTGAATACTGAGATCCTAGTCATGAATAGAATTGAGAAAACAAGAAGTTCTATGCAATCGAATAGAGCTTTCTGACATTTCACCATTCCATACTTAAACTTTGAAATTAAAAATGGTACCTATATAATGCACTGGCAATACTGAAAACTAAGGAAACTGTCTTATTGGCTGAAGATCTTGGTGACAAACCAACAATGGTGAGTTTTTGAAAAGTCAGTCAAAGCTACTACTCTTGCAACTTCCATTGTTACGCTAAATCAGAAGAACGATACGTGAAATAAAGTCACTGAAGCAGATGCTAAAGTCTGCGGGATGGAAAAGAGGACGATTTACAATATACCAAGTTTATCCGCACGAGGAATAATGACTTCATTTGAAAGCAAGTCACATTATGAAATTTATTTCAGCGAAACAACTTAACCCTCTTAATGACAAGCCAGTGTTAATACGTTCAATATCTCCAGGTTTCAATGCAATATGAGCAATGTTTAATGTTCTATATATCTAATAAGTTAATGGATTTTTAATTCATTGTAAAATGATTTACATTCTTAGGTTTCACATAAGCATTCGTAAATAAAATATTTTCATTTGATGGTGAAAGAACCATGCTTTTTTAGTATTTAAAAAAATTCAATGTAAACAACAATTTAAATTTTCTTTTTTTGCAAAACTGTCATACAGTTAAAATGAGCTAGGTTCAATAGAATCCACCTATAAGGATTAAAAATAATTTAAATAATTCTTAATATGCCAGACTGTGATCTTTCAAAAGAAAAAACTCCATTCACTCCATTTCATGAACACAAAGTATAATTTCAAAGTATAAAAGAAAATGATTATATATATGACGAATTTAATTTAAAAACATGCCTTATCCAAAATTAAAATGTCGAGCTTTCTCTGTCAGTCTATCATGCTGATAAACCTGCATCGAAAAAACATTGGAATGTGCACAAAAACATCTTTTATTCTGTAGTTCTAACAATGTGAAATCTTAGTTTGAAACGAAAACCAATGGGCACAGTCAGAGATATTTCACGATTTTTAAAATTTGATTTTCTGGAAAATCGAGTTTTGATACTGTCGTCATCGTATGTTATAAGAATGTTATCTTGTAAGACATATTTCAGGTACTAAAGCACATTTTATTGTATAATTATATATTTAAACTTTAAACCAAATGTTGTTCTATAAAGTCATGATAAAGATGTGGATAATTTTCTGTATAAAATATACAGACCGTGCCGCACTAATGACTACTACTATCTCTAATAGGCATTTATTTTACTAACATCTGTTTGTAACTAAACTATAATTAAATGCATGGGTATATTAAGGTCATTGTCCCTAAATCAGACGTGATTTTCCTATAGTTTTGTTGCATTTAGTGTAGAAGTGGCATTATAATAAATAAATATGTATTTTATTAAACATGAAACTATAGAATACCGTGCTTTTACATGAAAACTAAATATTTTTATGGAAATGGAACAATTGTCTGCAGTTTATACCTAAAATAGACAAGAACAGATAATTTTCACATTTAGGTATTTCCTTTTTTCGTATTAGCGGCAGTTAAAACCCAAGTGAGAGGACCAAAGTCCTAAATTTGACATTGTATTTTATATGTGCAAATTCATTCAAAAATATTCATTTAATCAATTTATTAATCATTAACTAGATAAAAGATACATAATTATTCATTAACCAGAAATTTTCACATAAGAACTGTGAACCATCTGCGACACCGTTCGATCAAAAGATTATTGAAAGATTACCATTTTTCAATAAACTTTTTGAACTTGATTAGTTCTAGTTAAATTTCAACTATTTAAATATTTCTAAGAACTTACTATGCCAAGCCAACTCTAAATGACTGTTTTAAAAATAAGAAATTACTCAACAAATACTATTTATGTCTTAAACCTTTTGTATAATTTTAATTCTAGTGAAATTTCACGCATTTAAAAGTATTAGGATTCCAAACGAAAAAAAATTGGTTATAACTAAATTGGAAATTACAAGTCAAACTGTTAAAATTAATAAAATTAGCAATCATTGAGATCAATAACAGTAGTTAGAAGTTAATTTTATTTGTAGTATTAGCGATAATGATATATAACCACGTGAATGCTGTATAAAATTTAATAAGTGATATAACAGGAATATTGATTTATATCAAAAATCTTATTTTATTAATTAAAAATACAAATATATTAAAGCATTATTTAAATAACACGCCATTTTAAAATCTGGCCTACGTGAATTTAAATTAGTATGAAGTAAATGGGTTAAAAATAATTTATGATACAGATTTCTATTTTTAACAGTATTATTAAGAATATTTATTGAATATATCTCTAGTTATTATAAAATTTCAAAAGATAAAAATTTTAGATATCTAAACACTTGAAATCCTGTAATGGTTCTAATAATTCCATTTAATTTGTTTTGATTAAGTAAAGAGCATATCATAGTCTAATATTCTCTATAATATTAGAAAATAATTATATATAAATTTATATAAACACAGTTTTCTTTTTTCATTTTATTCTTATGTAAATGCGAAAAAAGATTTAAAATATCACATTTAAGGAAAATGCGAAAAAAAATTGCGGACCTTAGTTCCATCATACCTTACTTGGATTCGGCGTATAAGCTACCGAATGTCATAATATTTGTGAAATTAACTTATTTTATTATCTTAAAAGAAGCATATATTAAGCGATTTTAATCTAGATAAAGTTTTTTAGAATTATTAGTGTGTGAAATTATTACGAATGCGAATCCGTAATCATGTGTTTGTATTTCCTATCTCGAAATACTCAGATACTCTTCAGTCTTATAAATTACAAAAAAATAAAAACACGCATTTTTCTCTTTCGATGTTTTTGAAGACATATTAAAGTTACCAGTTAAAGAAAATTAACTGATGGATTATTATCCTGTCTTAATTGATTATTATCCCCTAGCTCTTATTTTACTAATCCAATGCAGCTTAATAAAAAGTTATCTAACATATTTCAATACAAAGTATGAAAAATCCCATGAAATCTTATTTTGTAAACCTTTTACAGGGTGAGTCATAAATATCGAAACAATAGGCTATCTCCTTAAATATTGCCAATAGACCCATACTTCCAATCGCAAAATTTCATAAAAAAGGTAAACTTTTTGATAAGATAAGTTTCAACTCCATTTGAAAAATTACGAAAATTAACTTTTATACGGACCCCGTAGGATAAAAATTACAATTAGGAAAACTTTCCTTATCTAGTCCTGAACAATACACAAAAAGTTGCATCTTCATATCTTTAAAAATCGTAGACTTATAGCCGTTTGAATAATTCATCAGATTTTAAGGAATTAGACACAAATTAAAATGCGCACAATCCAAAATACAATGTTACTGAACAGTTCTAGGAAACGTGTAACAAAATCTATCTTTTGAGTTAGTTTTTTTTCTTTTTTGTTATGGATAGCCATATAATTTGCTTAGAAAATCACATCCTAAAATTTATCATATAATTTATAAAAATTTCATATGATTAGTACTGGTTTAAATATGATACTTAAAAATCGTTTCAACTCCAAACATTATTTATCTTATTTCAATTTCTTTCCATTTAATTAAAGATGAAAATCTGATTTTATTTTGTTTCGGGGATTTTGTTTTTCAATATTAATTTTAGAACTATCAAAAAATTATATATAACATTTAAAAAATCATATTTTCAAAAGTAAAGAAAATTTTAATTTTGCCCGAAACAAAACTAATGTAAAAATAATATTTAAAAATGGCATGTTTCAAGTTTGTACTTTTTTTCTTTAACAATTCTTAACTTTTAATATGGTCTGCACTGGACGAAATTTTCAATCTGGGTCTCGAATCATCCATATTAAAATCACAGTCTCTCTCTTACCTAATACACTATATGGCCATTGATTATTGGCGATTTTAGACATTTTACTAAATATCTAGAAAAATACAATAGGAATCATCTCGAAACTCTTAGTGTAAAATATAATAGTATACGTCATACATCTCCGTGAAGATTTTTTACCGAAACTGCATAGGGGACCGTCAACAAATTAAAAAAAAAGAATATCTTTTGAATAACCCTGTCAAAACTAATGTAGCAAAAGCGCTCAAACTCTAGATTATGATTGAATGCCTTATTGCAATACACTGTATTCATTTTTATGGAAATAGCATGCATACTCGCAGAGTAATGAAGGTTTTTATAAAAATGGTCCCAAATTTTTCCAAGTTTTTCCCTTATAATTTTCAGAGTTCTTAATATAAAATAATATTTTTTTCAGAAAATATGACAAACAATATTGCACACAGTACCCTGCACTCAGAATTAAAAAATAATAAAAAATGTATGAAAAATGAGTAGGTTTACTAAATAATATTTTACTGCGCATGCGTCAAAGATATCAAAATTTCATTTACATATTATGTTAGATAAATGTATAGAGCAACTTTTGTAAAAGTCTCAAAATCATAGTTTGAAAATTCTGAAAGTAATCGTCTATAGAAAAAGGACAAAATCCGTTGTTTCCAAAATGAAGCAAAATAAATGAGGGATTTTATCCAAATGTAGTAGTACATCCCGTATTGTGTATTCTATATTGACACTAATTAATGAATATATGGATACAACCCCTCTTGTTTTTGCTTCATTTTGAGAATAACGGATTTTCAACTTCCTCAATTGACGATTATTTTCAGAATTTTCAAGTTATGATTTTGTGATTTTCGCAAAAGTTGCTCTAAACATTTAGCTGACATAATATGCAAATGAAGTTTTGATATCTTTGAAGCATGCGCAGTAAAAAATTATTTAGTAAACCAACTCATTTTGTATACAATTTTCATTATTTTTTTATTCTGATTACAGGGTACTGTGTGCAATGTTGTTTGCCATATTTTCTGAAAAAAATATTATTTTATATTAAGAACTCTGAAAATTATAAGGAAAAAACTTGGAAAAATTTGGGACCATTTTTATAAAACCTTAATTACTCTGCGAGTATGCATGCTATTTGCATAAAAATGAACAAGGCGTATTACAATAAGGCATTTAACCATAATCTAGAGTTTGAGCACTTTTGCTACATTAGTTTTGACAGGATTATTGAAAAGACATTCATTATTTTTTATTTTGTTGACGGTCCCTTATGGAGTTTCGGGAAAAAATCTTCACGGAGATATATGACTTTTACTATTATACTTATACACTAAGAGTTTCGAGATGATTCCTCGTATTTTTCTAGATATTCAACAAAATGTCTAAAATCGCAAGTGTCCAATAATCAATGGCCATGTAGTGTACACGCATGAAATAAGTGAAATTTGGTTCAATCATAATTTTTACGAAAACTACATAGATTTTGAAATCGCTTTTATTTAATTAAAAAAAATCCTATTTAATTTATTTTTTTAAAGAATAGTATATTTAAATGCTAAAAAAATAAACACAATAAAACCAGAAAAAAAATCTGCCTATCACGGAATTCTATCTTAAAAAGAAAATGTGTTGATCCATGCAAAATGAATACAATAATACCTGAGAAAAAATAAACTCCATTTAACCCTTTTAGGAAGGGCATTTGTCTACTGCGTATTTTTTCTTTCCTATGCGAGTCCGTCTTAAAAGGTTTTACTGTGTAACATTTTTCTAAGTCTCCTACGCACGGGATATGGATTAGTTATATTAAAAGATAAGTGAAACATTTAGAATTAAACAGAGATTCATTGATAAAATAAAAATATCACAGCCTTTGGCTCTTCTTTAATAATAAAAAGTATAAATATAAAAAACGAGAAGCTATAATAAGTATTTTTGATCAGAACTCCTGCCCGCGAAACAATTTTTAACTACACTGAAGTAAAGAACTATGCAGAAATTCACGGCTGAGCCGCACTATGATTTAAACTTTTTTCCAGGCTGGTTCGGATAATAATTTTACTATTTTTCCATGCCGGTCAGAAAATTTTCCCCTGTGGGTCGGTTTGGAACTAGATCTAGATATTTCGATCCCTGCAGACTTCCAGTGCTAACGATCAACATATTTTGATTTAAATCAATACGCTGCTTTATTATGTCCAAATAAGAGGCACGGTCTTAAATCGACATTTAATACGGACAATTTGTGAGCTATCCCTGATTTGCTTTGAGAATGAGTCGAAAATTCTTCATTTACAGGCATGGTAAACATGCGTAAGTCATGAATTTTGGAGAATTTTAGATTTTAATATCTTTGTCAGGTTTTCAGATACGGAGATGAAATTTTTTTTGTTCAATTTAGGAATGGATAAGGAATAATTTCCGAACTGGGAATTTTGCTCTACGGGGGCCGCATAAAAATTTAATTTTCGTATTTTTTCAAATAGACCCCCCATGGAGTTGCAACTTATCTTATCAAAAATTTCACCCTTTTTTATGATTTTTTTTAATGTATGGGTATAGAGGCAATATTTAAGGAGATATCCTATTGTTTCGATATTTATGACTCACCCTGTATATCTCTCTCCGCATTTACGGTTTTCGATTTGTTACATTTAAGTATCTGAATTCCTTAAGAAGTGAAATTGCGTAGTCTATTTTATAACTCTAATTTGAAAGCTGATCGCACATTCTTTAACTTATACCTCAGGTCAATGAAATAGAAATCGTAGTCCATGACGTCCATGAGGTCTTTTGAACTTCAAAGCCTAGAAAGAACATTGTGATCCATTTTCGGGGTAGGAGAGGGAGTGCGGCATTTAGTGAAGATTGCTACGCCATAGATTGAACGATGTGTATTTGAACTGATAATTTTCTTTAAGAAAACGTTTAAAACGTAGAGAAAAATAATTCAGGTTTTGTTCTTTAAGATTGGATGCCTCATTATGCAGCATTCATTTACCTTTCTTGCATTAAGATATTAAGTAAAAGAACATTGTCGCATTTAGAGCTCATCACATTTAGGCACACACACTTTAATAACTAACTCATACTATTTTAGAAGTAATAATTACTTAGATATTATTAAATCGATTTATTCATTTAAAAAAATCTATTACAAAATTCAGATAGATTTAGTTTTCAAAATACGGAATTTTTTTTAAGTTACTTAAATTATTTATATCACAACTGATTTAGCTTTATTTTACTAAATCTTGTATAAGTTAATGCGAAAAATTAAGTTTTAGAAAAGTCTCTATTTCAACCTTTAAATATTTATTAACAGGTATATATTAACGAACGCATTTATTCTAAAAAATAAATTCGTAAATTCATACACCAAAACATGTATTCTGATTAAAAACAGATACGATTTGTTTTAGAACTGTTTGTAAATTGGATGGCAGATGTGCAGCTTTCATATTGCACGCTGTTCTGTGTAAATTGATTATACCATTTTAAGCTGTCTAGATGCTTAAAATGTTATATGATATCTGAAATGCAAAATCTAACAAAGCAAAAGTTTCAAATTTTTAATAGTGCACGTCAAATAAGCAGCCAGATTAGAGGCTATTTGCAGCTAATCCCCAATCCGTGGGAACAAATTAGCCAGCAAATGAGAGCACGCGGTAAATATGGGATTTAACAGTTGTTTTTTTATGGCTGGATTCTAGGAACAAATTGCACATGCATTTGTTAATGTATCCTGCTTTGATGATTTTGTTTTTCTTGATTGATTTACAATCGATCTTCAAAATCTACTCTTGGCACCTCCCAAAAAATGTAGTAAATTAGGTAATTACTCCTTTTATGTTTTCCTGGGGCTTGTTCAGATGTGCAGCGCACGTCGTGCGCCCGCTCTGAAGTTTTGCATGGAGTATATCTCTTTGAAGATAGGAATTTAAAAAAAAAATCAATTATTGCATTATTTTTGTGGTTCAAAATGGCTAAAATCCACGACAATATTTCTTTATCTTTCAAAAACATGGTTTTTGTAATAGAAATACGTACTTGTGTTCACTGAAATAAAATTTAAAACCTTCAACAGATAACATTTAATTTTTTCCCCTATTTTAGTATGAATGGCGATTTTAAATATTCACAATTTGTTTGAAAATATCTATGGCTCCGAGCAACGCCGGGCTGATCAGCCAAGCTTAGAATAGTGAAATTAAATGATTTTGTTTTAAATCTTAATAAGGTTTGGCAGTTTTCATGTGTCTTGTTTTTGATGCTTTTTCTTCAATTGGTTTTGGTTTTGAGTGTGTTGGTAGTCCCAAATTCGTATAGTTTTTCTATTTCATGGCAAATACGAAGATGAAACCACACACTTCATTTGTAATTCCAAAGTATTTCGGACCTGAAGATTCTGCTTTGGTTCTACAAATTCCGTTTGTATTTATATTAATTATTTATTTTTTTCCATCCATGTTCAATGTGATATAAGTTAACAAATTCAATGGTTCATATATTGTAATAGTATTAATATATATATATATATATATATATATATATATATATATATATATATATATATATATATATATAATACACAATGCTTCTCTGAAAGCATTTGATGGAATATTTTTTTTTCACATGAAAATAATATTACCGAAATCCTTTGCAATACTTTTATTTGTCTACACGTTGAATGTTTAAAATCTTTTATACGAACCCTTATTGTCTTCAAATATTCTAGAAAACATATTTTAAAATTCCGATTTCATCAACACCGTATAAAAATGATTCCATCTTCATGGGATATAAATTTGTTTGTTTCCCAGAAGTAATAAAAACAAATGAACAGGAGGACTACTTCGAAAGAAAGCAATATTACATTGATAATGTCATAAACGACTTTAAATATTTAAAAATTTAATGGAAGAAATCATACCCGAGGAAAATACAATTTTTGCAGAATCAAGAAATTGATTTTAGAATGCAAAAAATAAGGGATTTCATTTTATTGTTATTTATTTTTTAAAACATATATGGATTACTTATAATAAGAATCAACTATGCAAAGTTAATTAATGTTTATTATGCAAAGTTTATTGAATGAAATCTTTTAGGAATGAAGACTTGCAGTAAGGCTATCGGTAGGACATTTAGATATATATAAATACTGAATAATGACATTCCAAATATGTCAAACGATAGATTTATTCTTATAGATGTTGAGTACTTAAAGTATTTTTTTCTACCAATTATTTATTTTAAAAAATAAGTAAATTTATTTTAGAATTCGATTCAAGTCCCTTGTGAGTATTGTATAAAATGTTTTCACCAAAGTCTGATATAATTGAGATTTTTCCCCAGAAACAATAAGAAGACGTGAACAGAAGTGATACTTAAAAAGAAAGATATACTCTATTGATAATTTCATAAATAAATTTATATATTTAAAACATTAGTGGAAGAAATCATGATTGTGAAAAATACAATATAATACTGAAATATGAAAGCTTACGCAGAAAGTATTATTTTTGTGTTATTTATTTTGTAAAATACACTAATAATAAACTGCAGTTACGGAAAACTATCTGGCTAAAATCAAAATGATAAATGCACTTTTCGCAATAAATCACAAATGAACATTATAACACAGTTAAGACTTTGGTAGAAAATTTATATGTGACCTGTGTTAATTACGCCACGTTAACGCCACGTAAATTTTCATGACTTAGATAAAAAAAAATCTAACAAATATAAAATTTGATACAAAAAATGTTAATTATGTATACTAGAATAAATATTTTAGCAAATGTGAATTAATAAAATTTATTGGCATGATTTCTTGATCAAAGCTATTTGGCGTTGTTACCCACATTTGCGAGTAATAATTGCTTACAAGTAAAACTATAAAATAAGATGAAATAATGTCATCTAAATTGTCCATTTCTATAAATTCAAACTCTACAATCTGACAATCGGTTGATTTTTCTTTCTTCTAACATGAAAATATTTCAGCACTTAGGGCATACAAATTTCTCTGTAAAATGTTTGTTTTTCACAAATTTCTGCGTATAGCCTTTTTTTTACAGCAATTATAATATTGCTTTTTCAGGCGTAAAATAAAAAACTAAACCTTTTCGGATGTAAATCCAGCAGTGAAAAGAATCAACCAGATACATAATGTTAACTGATGGTTTTATCAACCCGGTATACTTACTGCGCATTATATTTTAAACTACAAATTACCTTGTAAACACATTCTAAATCATTCAAAAGGCTTTAACCCTTTCCGGCACACTGTTCCCAGTCCAGGATACATATTTTTAATTGCAAACTTGCAAACGGCACCAATAATATTTTAACAAAATTTTGCTTTTATAATGAAGCTTAAATTAGGCGATTCTTAATTTCTAAAAAAGTCGTTTGTAAATTCCGGTGACAGTCGATGATTTCTCATTTTACGAACAGAATTTGCCAGTGCCGAAAAGGGTTAAAGTGCCCAAAAGACACAACAAATTTATGTAATAAACAAAGTATTTCCTAATAATTGTATAGTCATCAGATCACAGACGTTACTTTTGAAATATTAAATAGGGTGTTGATTCTTAGGGATTTTTTCAGCGATAAGATCTACAAATAAATCATATTAACTTTTAGCGGTTGTTTGTGATTCAGCTTACTCCGAGCCCGTAGGTATTATTATGTTTCGGATTCATTCATAATTACGCAAAATATTAGCCCCTGGTTCGATCACATCGGGACTCCTTATATACATATATATATATATATATATATATATATATATATATATATATATATATATATATATATATGTGTGTGTGTGTATATATACCGGGTGTCCCAAAAATGACAGAAGGATTTTTAAATTCAATAACTTGGAAACGGTGACAGTTATTAAAAAAATTTTTGCAGGAGGGTTATGTATAATGTGAGGAGTTTTTTTTTTTCGTAATTTTTTATTTTAGCTCGCAGCTCAATCAATAGGTGGCGCTGACGGCGATTGAAGGCCAGGTCGACGCTTCACTCAGCACTGATCACCTGGCCTTCAATCGCCGTCAGCGCCACCTATTGTTTGAGATGCGAACTAAAATAAAAAAAATACGGTAAAAAAAACTCCTTTCATTATACATAACCCTCCTGCAAAAATTTTTAAATAGCTGTCACCGTTTGCAATTTATTGAATTTTAAAATCCATAAATCATTTTTGGGACACCCGGTATATATATATATGTGTGTGTGTGTGTGTGTATGTATATATATATACTCATATATATATATATATATGTATAGTGTCTTGCAGTTGATTTATTTTTTATACTTAAAATATTGTATGCTAAGAGATATTTTCTTGAAATATTCGAGGAACCATATTTTTTAAATATTCGATTTCAAAAAATTCACGAACATTGCATAAAATGTTTCCACATAAATTCAGAATTATTAAAAAGAAATGAATAATTCCGTTTTAATTTGGAAGTAAAAGACTATATTCATAGTTCCATAAATGAATTTTAATATTTAAATATTTATTGGAATAAAACTTATCAAATACTAATCCCTTCCGGCTCCGCCTAAAAACGGAGGTACATTTCGAAGTTAAAAATTAATTTCAGCAACAAAAACTAAGTGTAGGATGGATATAATCTGACTTTAACAATTTTATTTGGCTACATTTGGCGAGTTTAATTTCACTATTTTGTAAGATCTTCTTTTATCAGAATCATGTTTAAGTGAGAATTTTTTTATCTACTGCTTTTTTTCATCTGCACTTGTTTTAATATTTGGTCCTATTAAAATCTTGTCAATGTTAAAGTTGAAGATGATTATAAAAAGATTTATATTAAATTCAATTGTACTTGATATTTATGAAATAACAAAGTTATGAATAATTTTCTTCTTCACATTTTTTTCTTTTTGTTTTTATCTTTTTTATTGAGATACGAGTCGGTTCTATCAAAAGCTCACCAATATTTGTAAATAACATTAAGAACACTTATTATAAATTTAATTTGATTTAATATCTTGAGAAATAACAAAGTTGTTATTTTTTTTTCATCCTAAATTACTATTTTTAACATTCCAATTTCCACACTTTTATGCTGATTTTATCCATTTGCAATCATCTATATATGCATCGTTATATGCATATATACACCTAAATTATTTAGGTGGGGGGGGGGGTGGTTCCCGGGATCATATAGCGTAAAGTTATAAAATGATTTTTAAAATGTCGCACCATGAAAACAAATATAATAGGTAATATTTATTAGTAAATTAAATTAATACAATTTTTACTGGAAATTGAAAGCAAATTTAGTATGTATGTAAATAAGGAAATCCAGGGGATGTAGTAAATAATATTTAATATTTCCTGACTAATGACACAATGACTATTTAAAGCTTGAAATGAAGGAGGGTTTGGGGGCCATTATGTTTATATGCCGAAACGTTCGGCTATATTTTCCAGAGCTCGATAGGGATGTCTTACCCGTATCGAAGCTAAGAATGATTCTGCTTGACTTTTTACTATTATTAGGCTAATTGGATAAAAAGAGGTAGTCAGCAAATTCACACCCATGAGCCGGTCTCAATACGTCACTCGCTTCCCGAGAGAAAACGCTGACCAAAGCAGTTAATTAATGAGGTGGTTTGGAAAGGCAAAACTGCAACTTACATGTACATAAATAAGAGTTTTGCAGTTGATATGAAAATTAATTTTTTAAAACACACGTGGATTATTTATAATGTTAATTAGCTATACACTGTTATTTAAAAAAATGATGTAATAATGCAGGATTGAAGTAAGGATTTTGGTAGTTATACACCTATATATAAATATTTAATAACAATATTTCGAAACTATCCAACAGCGAATTTATTTTGATGCAGGCAAAGTGGTTAAAATCTTCTATTCACTGTAAAACATTTGTGTAACGTAACTCCATAAAATTTGTGTTAGTTGCTGCCTCCATTTTAAAGAGGTCATTTTTTTCACATATACTATATGCCCAAAAGTGACCGATCACTTGCAATTTTAGACATTTTGTTAAATATGTAGAAAAGTACATGCGTTTTATTCTGAAACTCTAAGTGTGTAAATGTAATTGTACAGGTCATACATTTCCGTGAATATTTTTTTCCCGAAACGCCATAGAGGACCGTCAACAAATTGAAAATAGCGAATATCTTTTAGAGAACACTGTCAAAACTAATGTAGCAAAAGCGTTCAATTTGTAGATTATGATCAAGTGGATTATTGTAATAAATTGTGTTAATTTTTATGCGAATAGCATGTATACTTATAGAGAAATTAAGGTTTTTATAAAAACAGTCCCAAATATTTCCAAGTTTTTTGCTTATGATTTGCAGAGTTCTTGATATAAAATAATGTAGTTTTTGGAAAATATGAAAGCACAATTTTACACAACAAACCTGTGTTCATAATTAAAAAAATATTTAAAAATGTACGAAAAATAAGAAAGTTTATTATAATTTTTTTTAGTTGCACATTGTGTTAGCTAAATGCTTAGAGCAACTTCTGTGAAAGTCTTATAAATTATCGCTTGAAAATTTAAAAAATGGATGTCGAAAAAAATAAAAAAAAAACTCAAAATCCGTTGTTTCCAAAATGAAACAAAAACATGAGGGGTTGTATCCAAATATGCTACTAGTACGTGCCACATTCTGTATTATCATTATTCAGTGGATAAATGGATACGACCCCTCATTTTTTGCTACATTTTGGAAATAACGGGTTTTGAGCTTACTCTATGGATGATACATTTCAAAGTTTTCAAGATATTTTGTGACTTTTTCAATTTCTAAAAATTTTCAGTACATTTGACTAACACAATATGCAAATGAAATTCTGATATATTGTACACATGAGTAATGAAAATGTATTGAGTAAACCAGCTCATTTTCTATGAAATTTTTATTACATTTAAATTTTGATTACAGTATATATTGTACAATGCTGATTGTCATATTTTCGGAAAATAACATTATTTTATATTAAGAACTAGGAAAAGTATGAGAAAAAAACTTGGGAAAACTTAGGACTGTTTTTACTAAAACTTTAATTCTTCTACGTATGAAAATGTTATCCGCATAAAAAAGAACACCGTAAAATAAGCCACCTAATCATTATCTACAGTTAGAAAAATTTTTTACATTAGTTCTGACAGGGTTATCCGTAAGATATTCGTTCTTTCTCAATTTGTTGACAGTCCCCAATGGAGTTTCGGGAATCTTCACGGAAACCTGTAATATAAAGACCTGTATTTTGACCTGTGATTGCAGTGCCATGCAGTGCAGTGTTATGCAGTGTTATGCAGTGCTACACATATGGAATTTTAGGCTAATCCCTCATGTATTTTCCTAGATATTTAACTATATTTCTAGAATCGCAAGTGGGTGGTCACTTTGGGCCATATAGTGTATATAACAGTGTAATTTAAACATATATTACTGGAGTATCATTACAATGTTACATCGGTTATATCGGTTAAAGTACACCATAAAATTGGAGGCAGCAAGGCTGTCACCAATTTTATGGAGTAATGCTAAACAAATGTTTTACAGTGTTATACCAAATATTTTCTTAAAATAGTCAGGGAAATCTACTTTCAAGCATCGATTCATCAAGAACCTCATCAATATTATATAAAGAATATTTTATCGTAATGTAATATAAATTTCTCTGAACTTTTCGCAGAAATAATAAGAAGAAATGACAGAAATAATACTCTGAATGAAAACAATGTCACACATAATAAGTAGTATGACAAGATATGCCATTCAACTGAAATTTCATATAATGTAAATATTATAACGTTATATGTCATACAACATAAAATGTTATACATTAATTTAAACATTTCAAACATTATAGATGGAATCAAAGGTGAGAAAAATGCAATTTTTCCATAAAGATGAAAGCGAATTTAGAATACATAAAATTTACTATTATATAATAATTTATTGCATTAAACATATATGAATTAATTTTAAGAAAGAATATTGGGAAGAGAGTCTGCGTTATTTGGAAAAATTGAAAGGGTGGATTTATTGTACAAGATAAAAAAAAATGAAATGTTGAATAATAGGTTTTAGAAGAATATTTTATACTGAAAACAATATAATCGAAATCTCTGCTAATGAATTTCTTCTTCTCTTTATGCAGTGCTAAATATATTTTATGACGGTATTAAGTTTCTCAAACAATTCAAGGAAACATAAAAAAATCCATTTCGTGCGCATCCTCAAAAATTTATAAACATAATTTCATCTTTATTAGATTCAAAAATGACGTTTTCTCAGAAATAATAAAAAGAAATTTACAGAAGTAATACTCTAGGTGAAACAAAAATATATTGAAAGTTTTCAAAAATTATGGAAGGAGTAAAATCTGTAAAAAAAGAACATAAAAAACATGAAAGAGAATTTTGAATACATATAAATAAGTTATTTCAGTGGTTTTTTTATCTACATGGATTAGGTATGAGAAAATTGGTAAACAATGCCATTTTATAGGATCCGAAGAAACTGAAAGGCTAAATTACTTGTTCGGCAAAACCCCCCCAGAAAACACATAGAACTGCAGGATCATAATAAGACCTTCGGTTAAAAAAATGTATTTTATCCTGTAAAATAACATCACCGAAATCACTTACGGTGAATTTCTTCCTGTATGTATACAATGCTTAAATTTATTTTTTCTTGCTTGTATTGTATCAAAATATTCAAAGAAAACTGTTTAAAAATACAATTCAAGTATTTGATTTTTTTGTGTTTAAAAATGACGTTTTCCCAGAAGCAAGAAGAACAAACGTACACAAATAATAACCTGAATAATAGCAAGCGTATATTAAAAGTGTCAAACTAAATTTAGCTATTTGAAAATTTATAGAAGAAAATAAATCTATGAAAAATGCAACTTTTATAAAAACGTGAAAGCGAAGCTACAATGAATACAAGTAAGATAGTATATTGTTGTACGCTTTTAAATAAATATGATTTAGTTACAAGAAAAAATAACAAAAGAATAGGCTAAATATATCGATAAAAAATAGAATCAAACCGTGTATGAAAACGCCCAAGGCAGAAGAAAAAATTTTGATGAATTTTTTTTCAAACGAAAATATCTGTGTGAACCATCAATTTAAAGCTAAATAGTTGTTGTTCATGACCTTATAATTTTTAATTTAATAATAAGTCTATATAGAAAAATCGGATGCTAATAATATTAAAACACATTAACAGTTGAGAATAAAAGTTTTTTTTACTTCTTTCATTAATTGCAATGAAATTATGCAATGAAATTTTCAATATGCAATGAAAATAACAATTTATTATTAAAACTAACAGATCTATGTAGTTGAAAGTTTTTATCTAAAGATATTAAAAGCAATTTTAACTTTATTTAATAGTTGATAATTAAATGTCACAAGCGTAACTGAAATGATATATATGTTTTACTTTATAAAAAACTATTTAATTGTTTTACCCAAAATTTTTAATTTTCTGATTTAGAGCTAAAACAAAAATTTTACACAATGTATGAAATTACAAATTCATTGAAAAATTAAGTAAGCATACTCTGCGCGTCATATGGGGAAATAAAACAGTAACAACACGTTTTATTGAGAAACTACCGAAGAACACTCATTAAGTACAATTTGTTAAAGCCAAAACTAATGACACTATCAACTACAAAACATGCATATAACATCATTCGATACAAAGATTTCATGATTTCTCCACAAGTTTTCGCGTTTTCTTAATGTATATATTTAATGCGTTACATTTTTTGGTTGAAATTCGATGAAGTGATATTACTATCAAAATTGGAAGATAGGTAGCACCCCGGACTCCTCGACTTGTACCCAGATATCATAAGGCAGATCGGACTAATTCTATTGTACTAGTCTGTTCCTCTAATGTGCCAAAACATCAAGCCGTAATTCGATGACGTGGTAGTGCTGCCAGAAGAGGGGTTTGGCACCATTTTGGTTTATTTAATCCCGCATTGTACAAAGTTATGCCAAATCAGTCTTTTTCACTCCCTTACTGTAAATAAACTTTTCCTAACCCATTAATTCATCTTGAAAGACGATGGCAAAGTAATGTAATGCAAAATATTATGTTTATCGTGTTTGAATTGTTCAAGATGATGTCATTTTATGCTATAACATTTAGTCTGTTGAGGGGTTTTATCAGGATATTTAGAGGCTGACAAAAATATTCTTACAATTTTTTAATTTATATTTAATTTTGCGCCAATTTCATTTCTTTGCGCGATGACGTGATAGTAACGCAAATATCGAGTTGGCGCCTGCTGCTGTTCATATCTTACTAAAAAATGCCGAAAAGAATAAAACTTCTTCAAGCGAAATAGATAAAACATCCCTTTTGTAGGTGAATTGGGAAAATTCAATAGCTATCTAAAGAAATATTTTTCTTATGTTAAAGCAATAACAAGAATATATTAAAAAATCTGCAGAAATTACTTAATCTCTTTAATATTTCTTGTAAAGTTTGATGAATTTTTTCTTAGAATGCGATTTAAATATTGTGTTATACAATTTAAGTCTAATGTTAGATGTTCAAATCTTTCTTATATTAATGATATTATAACATTATAAAAAAATCCCTGTCGGCTGGGCCTATAGGCGGAGGTAGATTTCGAAGAGTGCAAAATTCAACAAAAGTGCATTCAACAACAACAAAAAAATATATATATATGATTAGAGATAAACCCAGTTTAATAACTTCATTTGGCCGTTTATGAAAAATTTTTAATTTCATTTTTCTTCAAAAACTGGTTTTATCAGAATCATCTTAAGAAAAATTCAGCTCAAATGCCCGTTTTGACAACATATTTTGAAATAGATTCTGAATTTATTAAAAAAAATCAACCAAAACAGTACATTATACAGCTTCAAATTACAAAAAACTGTCAGTTGAATGCATTTGAGAAAAAAATTGAATTTAAAAATGAATCATAAAATAACCTATTTGTTGTTTGAATACATACTTAATTCTTTATTCATGATTGCTCGGAAAATTTTGTGCGAAATACTCACTTTGACAGCATTTTAAAAAATATATTCTATCTTTATCAAAAAACTGGCCAATGCGACACAGTATATAGTTCCCAAATAAGAGGATCTGTAAATTGGATGCGTTTGAGAGCGAAAACGGTTTTTAAAACGAGTCATAAAAAACGCAATTTGCTATGTGAAAACTTTCTTAAATTTTCAAATCACAAAGACTTCGGGAAATTCTGTTCAAAATACCCTTTTTGGTAGCCTTTTTTAAAATATATTCTGTCTTTATCAAAAAACCGATCAATGCATCACATTATATAGTTCCTAAATAAGAGGATCTGTAAATTGGATGCATTTGAGAGCAAAAATGGATTTAAAAACGAGTCAGAAAAAAACGCAATTTCTTATTTGAACACTTCCTTAAATTTTCAGTCACAATGATTTCGGAAAATTCTGTTCAAAATACGCTTTTTGGTAGCCTTTTTTGAACTATATTCCGTCTTTATCAAAAAATTGACCAATCCATCACATTATTTAGTTCCTAAATAAGAGGATCTGTAAATTGGATGCGTTTGAGAACAAAAATGGATTTAAAAACGAGTCAGAAAAAAACGCAATTTCTTATTTGAATACTTCCTTCAATTTTCAGTCCGGGTGAGTTTCGGAAATTCTGTTCAAAATAACCTTTTTGGTAGCCTTTTTTGAAATATATTCTGTCTTTATCAGAAAATTGACCAATGCGTCACTTTATACAGTTTCTAAATAAGAGGATCTACCATTTGGATGTGTTTAGTATCAAAAATGAATTTAAAAATGAGTCAGAATATAAGCAGTTTGGATTTGAGGTTTTTTTCTCCAACTCCTATTTTTGTTTAATTTCTTTTTGCTATACGAATTGATCCTATGAAAAACTTGTCTATATAAAAGTTGTAGATATTTTTGAGAAGATGTAAAATAAATTTAATCAGATTTGATATCTTAAAAATTGACGGAGTTATGGATTTTTCTCTTTTTTCAGCGCCCTTTTTCTTTTCGTTTCTAATTTTTTTCGTCGGTAAAAGTTGGTCCTATCAAAAACTTGTAAATACAAAAGTTTTAGATAATTTTAAGAACATTTACAAAAAATTTAGTCGGACTTGATATCTTGAAAATTGACGAAGTTATGAATTTTTTTCTCTCAAAATCCTTGTTTTTTTCGCCCCTTGAGCCCACTTCTAAATTTATCAAAAATCTGTCATGCATATACTTTTGACCCATTTTTAAGAAGTAATGTAAACTTTAAACCGATTCTATATCTACTTTAATTAAGAAGTTATGGCGTTTTTTCGGTTTTCACAAAAACGCCCCCTATTCCGACCACCTTGGTCCGATTTTGCCCATTAACGAACTTAGCCAAGATTTTATCCCCTTTGATTTTATGTACAAGTTTGGTGGAGATTGGTGAAAAATTATAGAAGTTATCGTGTCCATAAAAAAGTGAGATATATAGATATATATATATATATATATATATATAAACTGGTGCGATTGCAATAGGTAGTATTTCTTACGAAATCTACCTAATTATAAAATATTTACGAGATAGTAATTTATTGTAGTTCATTATTCTGATTATATGAAATATGTTATAGTATATTATTTCAGCTCTCATATTCACTTACATGTGCAAATCATTGCTAATTTATCAGACTAATTTATCTAATGATCTATCTAATTAATATTTATCAGACAATAAAGAAAACATTTTTAGAATTTCTGAAACAGTTAACAATAAACCTTATCTGTTTTAGAAATTAATCAGAAATGTAAAAAGAATTCAATTCAATATATAGTACATGCAAATTGGTAAAATAAAACCAATTGCAAAGAATCTATTTTATTTATTTATTTGTTTTATTAAAAATTGTTAACTAGAAATAAAGAAACAGCTAATGAAAGGGAGAAATTATCTGGAATGACGTTAGGTCTTTTTATAGAATTATGTTCTTATTCAAGTAATATCCAATCTAATATTTTATTATTGTGTCAAATTTCTCCCAAAAATTCAACATTACATACCAAATGTTTAAGAACTGTACACTTTCATGAAACACTTTTAAGATAGAAATTTTTACAAAGCTAAAAATCAAACCATTACGTGTCAAAAAATGAAAAATGAATCTTAAACTAAAAATATTTATCAATTCGACTTGTCTGTTTTCTTCTTTTTCGTTCATACGAGGTGTCATATTTTTTTCCAAATACCATAGTCAGATGTGTGTTACTGTAGAATGTGAGCTGCGTGGAGATATGTAAGACGAATTTTTTTTTTTTTTTTTTTTTTTTTTTTTTTTTAAGGGAATAAGATTCTATAAGTAACATTATATTTTAACTTCTATAATATGCGTCATTATTATACAAAAAACCTATTGAAATGTAACTACAAATATAGACTATAAAAAAAGAAAAATGTCTTTTAATATTATTAAATGGTATGGATAGTTACGAATGAAAGTATACATTAAGAACTTATGAGTTACCTATTATTTTTAAAAGCCTTATCTTCTTCTAGAAAAGTTAGAAATTAAAAGAGAAGCGCGAGTATATTTTATCTCCTTTTCTAAGATGTCATGTAAATTATAATTTAATTTAGAAATACCGTTTAATTTTTGTTTTAAAAATATGTAAATATGCCATATGCCATAAGTGATGAAAAACGTACACATATTAGGCAAATTACTATGCACTTATGATAGATAATTGGTGTTTTTCTTTAGATATCACGCTCTTGCAACACTTTCAAACGTTAGTTCGTGTAGAAAAAAAAGTTCGATATGAAGTGCATGTAATATCATTAAGTTGATTCCATGAAAATTTCTCATGTCTGTCACACAGCTAAAAATCGCTATGCTTCTTCGCCACCATTATTTTTGAAAAGTTTCCTTCGCCCCGTTCAACTGATGAATTATTTCCGATTAAATGAGTCACATTTTTCCGTTCTAAAATACTGGTAGCCAAAAATCGTTGTATGTGATAGACATGACAAATTTTCATGGAATTAGCCATTAATATGTTTGCGTATTTTAATGTCTTATATATTTTAAAACATGTGCCAAACATTAAAACCTTTATGTGTCAAATGTTTCTTTATATTAAGTATTTAATCTTAAACAAAGATCCAATTGAAAACAGTAAATAAAAAAAGATAAACAATTAAACAATTGGTTGTATTATGGGAAAAGTAAAGATTTAATGCCCGTTTACTTATCTATGGTTAATTGGGGGTAATTATGAGCATAATTTTCTAATTTCAACTACTGATATATTTAACAAGCGTATTGTGAAACAGTCTTAAAGTTATTGTTTCACTTATATAATCCAATTAAAATTAGTTATTGGCGGTGTTAGATGTTATGCAAATATTTGAAATTGCCTGACCATAATTTCTAAAAAGACTACAGGTCTATTGTGAACATATTTTTTTGTTCCGAAATGGTATAAATGAAAAAAATATATGTTCATAGACAACTTTTGTTCAACATCAAATTCATACGCACATTACTCTACCACTATCTGACCCACCCGTGGTTGAACAAGGAAATTATAATAACGTTCAACAAACCTAAAATTAATTTTAAATAATTTTATTTTTTAAAACAAAAACCATTCCATACGTGTGATCATTGTGAATAATGTGGAAATGATTAGAACTAAACTTCATACGTATTGTTTCTATGTGGGAAACTGTGGAGCAATTGCGGTGGAATAGTTGTTGATTGTTCGCAATTAATTGTGATAAATTTCACTAATTTGAAAAATTACGCCTTTTTTCTTCTTTTTGCTTTTCTCTCCACAGAATTTCCCGTCGACTTTCAGAACTCCATCACTTATTGCGTTTCCAAAGCTCTAAGTGGTCAGTATTTTTTTTATTTATTTAGTTTTTTTTTTTTTTTAACATTTGCTTTATAATACTGAGTTATTGCTTAGCAATATCGAGCCACAAAAGGAAATTCGTTGAGAGTCATGCTAATCTTACTCTCCAGTCCCACGTACGCATTGAGAATCTTAATTGTTTTATTTTTTGTTTTCTTAGTTAACCCCTTAACTGATCTCTATTTTTGAAAAAAAAATTTGTAAAATAATAACTATTTTTTATTTCAAAAATCATATTTTCATGTCATTTTTAAAAGAAACATATGAAAAAAATAATTACAGATCAAGATTATATATGCAAATATAAATTTGTTTATTTACGCCTTAACTCTAATACGCCGACCAGTGGATTAACTAGCAATTCGAACTAGAAAAACTAAAGCAGTAAATTAAAAACACATTACATTGTTACACTTAAGCAGTTAGGTTAAATAATTTTATATGTTTTTTCTGGTTTCAAAAATTTTTATATAAATGAGAAAAATTGTCAACTAGATTCAAATGTACGAGATAAACAGAATTATAACTCTATACAAGGCTGTCTCAGGCGATTTTTTATATTCTGTTCGCACCATTATTTTTATAAAGTACATTTAATGTATGTTTCCCTTGCAAAAATTGACAAAGCATATGTAAAAGAAAAAGGGGTGTGAAATAGAATTAAAAATAGTCCATACGTGATACGGTTAGATCATGATTGACAAAAACACATTGCCCATACGATGTATAGGTAAAACAGGGAAACGGTTAATTGCTATTCTTTTATCTATAAAAATAATCACTATTGTAATGTATTCAATTTAAACTGCCATATTATATCTTTACACAAAAGTAAAAGGGCACAAAAATTACACGGAAAATAAAATTTATCATTGCATATTCATAGGTGCCAACCTGACGTTAATCTTTCGTAATAAGTGTGTCAGTTTGACCCTGGTTTAACCCTTTGAGCTCTGGGGTGTAAATTTCTTCAAAATTCCAAATTTCACTTTGGCACCGGTATTTTGCAAAGAAAAAAACCGCTTAACGATGAACACGAAAAAATGCATTAAACCTTTTTCAAATAAATTTGGACGAATTTTGTGGTGCCAATATGACATTTCGGAATTAAAATTATGTGGTAGAAAATTCTACCAGCAGAGCTCAAGGGGTTAATGAATTTCGAACCAGAAAATTTTCAACGAAATTAGATGAAATACGTTTAACTTAGAAACCTGAAATTAAATAAATATATATTCATGAAGTAAATTTTCTTGTTCGAAATGAGATTAACCTGG
Organism: Maratus speculifer; assembly: GCA_964019185.1. NCBI lineage: Eukaryota > Metazoa > Arthropoda > Arachnida > Araneae > Salticidae > Maratus > Maratus speculifer. Next base: position 216,998,662 of record OZ025299.1, on the reverse strand, counting down.
ATCAAACTAATCCAGGTATTACGGATGATTAGTTGAAAGTTTGCAGCTATGCATTTTTTTAGAGCTGAATTTTTTATCAAAAGATATCCTATGGTCAAGCGAATACAAACTTTAGGGAACCAAGATTTTAGTGCCATGATCGACTAGTGTCATATCTGGCTGCATTTTCGTTGCCTTATAGATCTTAACAGCATTTAAATTTTCTTTCTTTAAAAAAAATAAATAAACTAATAAGGAAATCGATGAAATCAAATTTTTCTTGTGATGAGTTTTTAAAGGAAATGTCTTACCCCTCTATGCTCACTTGGATAAAAGGTTCATGAAATCAATATATTCTATATCACTGACATATTATATAAACATCTGAGATGTTGTGTAACATACATTATTAAAATAAGGAAATCCGAAAAAAAATGCAAAATATAATTTACACTTCAAAGATCTAAAATAAATAAATATAAATAAGAAATTTTTCACAGGGCTGAAAAATAAAAGCTGTTTGGTAATTTGAAACATCTAATTTTACTTTCTTTAAATTTTATTTTTCTTGTATGCTCTGCTTTTCTGAATCTGAAATATTCAGAATGCAAATAAAATTCTGTGTTATATTTTAAAGTTAGATGAATGACTTTTCGTTTTTGACATAAAGTCTCAAAAGAGACTTGCTTCGCGAAATACTGTTTATAAAAACTATCAATAAATAAATTTAAATTTCGGTTTATCCATTCATTTTTTAAATGATTATTTTCATAAGTCTTTTTTCCTGACTTTGTATTTTTCATTTCATAAAAGTAATACTTCTGTGTCTCTTTCAGAATCTTATTCATATTTCTGTTGAAATGAATTTTTCATACAAATTACTTTATTCTTTTTTTCAGTTGAAAATATTTTATTTAATGTAAAATATTTTCAATAACAATAAAATATCGCGTCGCTTTGCAAATTAAGCTTAACTTATTCATTTTTCCCTTAAAGAAATGTAATATTTTCTTGAATTTTTATTCTATTTCATTTAAAAGAAAATAATAATTGGTTTCATGTACTTCTTAAAAAATATATAAAATCCGGAGATATTTTTCATTAAAAACGGATTTTCAGACAAGAATCTTTTTAAATTATTTTAAAACGTATTTTTCTCCGTGTATTAATTGCAGATATTAGTCATTAAGGGATTTATTTACAAGGGACTTCTGTTTTCAAAGCAATTCAAAGCAATTGCGAGATCTTTCAGCACATTCCAATTTTCGAAGGAAGTAAAAGTAGGAGACAGAAAAATTTTTGATACATTCTTTTATTCTGAAAAATGACGTTGCTTTTAACCAGATAAATAAGAATGGAATTTGTTTACACAGGCTTCAAAATATAAGTTAATTAGTGGTAATTAAATTTAGTCATTTAATTACCTCGATTAAGTGTGAGAAATGAACCAAGAATCCCATTTATGCAGGCTACTTTTGTTTACAGGAAAGATAATTAAAATCTTGGCTTTACGTCATTGAAACGATAATGTGCGTGAATTTGAATTTATTAACAAGGCGTTAAAGTGTGACAAGAGCAAACAAAAAAAAATAAAGTTGTTTATTCTTAATGTTATCACGTATATACTTTTATTTTTCTGTATATGTGTATTGTACGTGACTTAAATAATAGCAAAGCTGGTAATGGTAAATATTTCTAGAGTTATTACTGAAGTCCTACTTTTTTGTTTTTAAAAAAGTTTTGAATTTTTACTTAAAAAAATCAACAAAAACTGATTGATAAAGTGTAGTACAAATTTTCTGAAAAAGATATCTCATGGAAACTAGAGACGAATTTAGGTATTTTGATTATATGGTTGCCATTAAAGGTAGCAATTTTTAAAAATAAAAGAAATAATTTTTTAACTTTTCCTTGTACAAATATTCGGACGTTAGATGCAACGTTATTTGGAAATCCCACCCTTTAAAGAGTACCCACAACAGCGGTCCGCTTTTTAACACTAACATTTCCGATGTCTAAATAATCCTGATAGTTTTCGACAACATTTACAGTAGCAGTACACCAGAAAAACGATTCTTTATAAATAGAGTTGCTCAAAAAGAAGAACAGTGTAAGTCTTATACGGGGTTACCACTCTCAACGGTGGCCAATGGCTAATTTCTAAACTGTTATAGAAATATAGTTCTAATTGCTAAAATGCTTTTAAAAAGGTGAAAAATTGTTTTTTAATCGATTTAGGTTACAAATGTTTTTTACTAAAAAATTACGAAAATTAAATTTTTATACAGTCCCCTGGTATTGGTAAGTGATATTTAGTAAAATTTTCCCATCATTCTAACAAGCAATACAAAAAAGGTCACATTCATCTAACACTAAAATTGACCGAGTTATGAAACCTTAAATTTCCTGACTTAAACCACTTTTCCGTAATTGAAAACGGATGAGTTCCACTAAGCTTTAAGGGAATGCTTAATGTATTATAATGGTAATCCCTTTCCAATGCTGTCTAATGCTTAATTCCTAAACCATATGTCACAGACATATAGTTCCAACTAGAAAAATGTTTTAAATGAGGTAAATAAATATTTTTTAAGCGATTTAACTGAAGTTGCAGCCGCCATATAAGTTTTTCAGTAGCGTTAATTTTAATTAATTAACTTCTAGATTGGTTAAAGTGAGATTAAGACGTGAGTTTCAAAATTCTCTTTATCGAGAAAATCAAATTTTAGGAAATCGCGAAAAACCTTTAAATGCGTCCATTGGTTTTCATTATAAATTTGGATATTGAAGTGTTATATTAATGCAGATTGGTATAGACTGATAGAGGAAACAAAAGTAAAACAAACCTTGAATTGTATTTTTACATATGTTATATTTTGTAAGGAAATGAAGCTGTTTCTTTTTTCATGATTTAATTTTAAAATGTTGTTTTATTTTGACAAATTTTTAATTTATTTATGAATTTCTTATGTATGTTTACCAAGCTCAAAATTTGTATTCAAATTTTATGTCACTTCCAAATATTTAATTGAAGACCAATTTGCAAACTTATTTATATCGAATGATAATGTAATATAAATACGATTGTAGGTGAGTATCATTTATTTATTTTATAGGAGTACACCAAATTATTTTAGGTTAAGTAATCTAATAGAATTTTAAATACATATCATTTTGTATCGAATTGTGACTGTTGCTTTTCATAATTTATTTTAACAAAATTTCTTTTATTTTTTTTTTAATTTTTTTTATTACAACTCGTATATTTTGCTTTAATATGTAATCATCAATATAAATTAAAAAATTATTTTATAAAAATTATTTTACTCTCAATGTTAATGTTAAATTTTACATCTGACGTTTATTTTTATTTCCAGTAAATTTGTGACTGACCCCTATTTTGTAGCAAAAAAGATGCTTCAACGTTAAACAGGTATTACTCAGTCAGTTTTAATCGAAGGGGAATGGGGCTTTTTTTTGTCTAACTTGTTAGAGTAGTGATAAAAGTTTACTATATATCACTTATAGGACCCAAGTACCGTATAAAAATTTAATCTTCATAATTATTTAATAATTTTTTTAACTAAATCGTTTAAAAAAGAATTCTTTGCATTTTTTAAAGCATTTTTGCAACTGGAACTATATGCCTGTAACTAACAGTTTAGAAATTAGCCATTGGCCGCCGTTGATAGTGGACACCCTGTAAACCTTTAATCATTCTACCCGGGTGCCAGAAACCTACAGATGTAGTTTATTTATTGATTTATTTATTTATTCTATTTCCAACCTGAGAAATATATAATAATATTTTATTTTACAAAGGCGTCAAAATATCAGTCCATGGACAACATTTAAATTTAGTCAGTCAATCCCTTCCTTAAAATCTGGTGAATAAACGTATGCTACTTTTTTAGGGTAATTTCATTTATGTAAAAAATAAATAAAAATCTTGGAAATCGGAAAAAATCTTGATATTAAAATCTCTAAATGTTTGTAATATACTGTACAATAATTTGAATTTATTATCAAGAATATAAAGCGTGAAATGAGCAATCAAAAACTGAAACAACAGTTATTTATTAATGCACTGTAAATATATACAAGTTGATTCAAAACAACGTGGTCAAAATGAAAGTGCAAATAATTTTCAAAAAGTATTCCAGTCCATTCAGTGTCGATGTAATGCGCGTCTCCAGATATCTCATGAAAACTTTTAGCTTATCCTGTAGAAACATTGATCCTAAATTTGCAACATATGCAGCATAAAAGAAATGATGAAGCTTAATTTTTGTTTATTCTTCTTGTATTACATGTAATTTACATTCTTCTATAGCACCGATACTCAAACTTTTTTTTCTCGCGGGCCGCAAGCATAAGTTTCTGACTTTAGGCGTGCCGCAACAAACTTGTAAAATTTAAAAAAAAAATTAAAATGATATAAGTAGTATAACAATGCAATCGAAAATGGTCATTAATTTAAGCAGATTTGAACGTTTGTCGTAGTATAAATATGCCAAATAATTCAACCCACTCTTTCCAAATAATACATTTCGTTGTATATTTCTATCGCAAAAGCTATAGAAGTATATTGCGATGATTTTCGTTTGGCAATAGCGCTGTAAAATGTTTTCAGTGGCATTTTTTCTCTGCGTCAAAATTCGAACCCTAAAAAGATATATAATAAATATACATGTGATAATATAAGAACTCAAAAATTCCAAGTTCTAAAAAAACGGAAAGTTTCTCTAATAACTTTTACTCATTAATAAAAAAAATATATGAAATGATGTAGATCATATACAGATCTACAAAAAAAAAAAAAAAAAAAAAAAAAAAAAAAAAAAAAAAAGATTAACAACGTTAATGAGTATGAAAGAAAATAACCAAAGATTTTTTTTTCTTACATAAGTCGTGCATTTTTAAGCTGAAGTAGTAAGGTTATGTTTATAGAATATAGAAAAGAAAGATATACTGGGTCATGCAAAGAATTAATAGACGACAGTCTATGATGATAATTCCTGGAAGAATGATCCAATATTTTTAAGCGTGTTTTGGTCTTAATTGAATTTAAACACAAAATACTGGTTTATACACAAAATAGTGGTTCGTGTATATAGATAGCTGGTAAAATACAGGGCTGTAGAAAAATATTCAAGTATGTTTCCTTCTATTCAAACTATTACGATTTCTATCGCTATTCAACATAGATTGAAAGAATTTATCGATTCGGTTTGTCTATCTGTCTGTCTCAATGTAAAAATTCTAACTTGCGTTAATATATTTGAATTACTCTTAATTGATGTATGTTATTGAAATTTACGACGCCATGTTCGGTAAAGAAATTAAAGTATGAACGTTCATGGTTTATCTAGAGAGCTACTCAAATGTATTCCATTACATCATTGAGAAATGTAGAAATTAGGTCTAATGAGAAATGTAGAAATTATATGAATACGTAGCAACTATAGTCGTTGTATGTCCTGTCTGTCTGTTTATCTGTTTGTATATAACAGCCTAAACGTTATCGAGCAGCAAGGTTTGAAATTTTAACTTATATAAATTTTAACATTGCAGAGCTTTGTCGAGTCATTTCTAGTTTTACGAAAATCAAATCAAAATTAAAAAATGTATTGATTTATGCTTTCTTCGTTTTACTAAATTCTATCATATGTTACTGATTCAGTGATATCCCATGATAGGTTATGATTCTAAGTCGCTATGGTTATTATTGTTATTTAAGACGTAGTTTTATATTGCTCAACACCACATTACTAAATTTAATATTTTAGTAAAATTTGTATTCATGCATTTTTGCAAGAGTGCAACAACTATTGCACCGTCTGATTAGTTATAAACTTTGTTCTAGTATGAAAGCATTTTATTTGCCACACAATTAACGAGTTGTTTTCATCACGGTGAAAGATAAGTTCTGCAAGTGCTAAAAGTATCCGTCATGTGTGTTCAAGCAAAACTGAGGATGATTCTAGATATGTAAAGTTTAACTGACAATAAGTAAGGTTATATTAAAGCAATTACTGTGTGTTCCTAGTAATTTTCGTAATGATATCACGTAAAGAATAGAAAATGTGTTGCAAATCTCGTTACAAGTCTTTATTATCATTTAAATCACAAGCGTAAATTTTGGTTCAGCTTTGAATGAGAGACCCAAGTTAAATGTAGTAAAGAAATTAACGTACTGTAATAAGTGGAGTATAATGCGAATATTATTGTCTTGAAATTGTCGCCCTCAAGAGCATACACTAGTCAATTAGAAAGACCCGGATGATAATTTAATGTCTATGGGTGCGTTATTTTCAAATATTTCGCTCAAATTTTACTATTTTTACATGATTCTTTTGCATAGGACAGCTGAGGACGATCTATAACCGGGCTAGTTTTTACTTTTTCGATTTTGGTTTCAGATTTTAAAAATACTCTAACTTTCAGAATAGGTTAGGACCGGTTCTGAAATTGAAACTATCATAATGTAAAATTGAGTGACTAGAGTGGCCTCTTGAAAGCAGGATTACCCATAATACGCAAAATAGTTCTTCAGCGTTACAAACCATACATGCCTACTCAGTCTCATTGAATACAACACATAGATATAGTAGAAATGTACAAGTAAAATACAAGTAAATGTACAAGTAAATATAAAAGAGTTAATTGATTTTGTGTGTTGCACTTTTTGTAATATGAAAAAGCATATGATGTATACTTCCAGTTTCAACGAAATCTTTACAAAAATGTTTTTAAGAAAAGGAAATTATGCTTCAAATAAAGAGGAATACCATAGCTAAGTGAAAGAAGTGATACAAAAATTGCAAGAAAAATTGCAATGTTACGGGAGTGCAACAGTTAATGAACCGTCTGATTATTTATAAAAATAGTTATTGCATGAACTCACTTCATTTCCCACACAATAAACGACATGTTTTCATACCTTTAAAGGATATTTTCTCTAACTGCTATAAGTATCCGTCATGTGTCTTGAAACAATACTGAGGAAGATTCTATACATTTAGAATTTAACTGACAATACGTAAGGTTATATTAAAGCAGTTACTGTGTATTTCTAGTAATTCTCGCAATGGTATCACATAAAGAACAGAGAATGTGTTGCAAATCTCGTTATAATGTCTTTATTATCATTTAAATCGTAAACGTAAATTCGGGTTCACCTTTGAATGAGTGACCCAACTTAAACGTGGTAATGAAATTAACATACTGTAATAAGTGGTGTAGAATGCGAATGTTATTGTCTCGAAATCACAGACCTTAAAACCAGGATACATATAATACGTAAAATAGCTCTCCAGCATTATCAAACAGTACACGCCTACTCAATCTCACGGATTACAACACATATATGTTGTACAAATGTACAAGTACAAAGAAAAATAAAATATTTAATTAATTTTTGTGTGTTGCACATTTTGTATTGTGAAAAAAACATACGATATAGATTTTCGGTTTGAATGAATATTTTAATAAAAATTTTCAAGTAAAGGAAATTATACTTGAAATAAGGAGGAGAACCATGATTAAGTGAATGAAGTGATTCAAAAATTTAGTAAATCATAATTTCGTAGTCTTTTTTAGCACTTTCCAACAAAGTTGAAAACTTTCAGTATGCTGTAGATCATATGCAGGGTAACACAATAGAATCTTTAAGTGTTACAGAATATGAATGAGCTTAAAAGTAGCTTTTAAATGTGTGACGTATTTTTACGATATTCGACGTATTATTACGATGTAGTGTTTCAATGTTTGCCATGTTCATTACGTTCTGTTTAGGTACATTCTTATTATTGGAATCCTATAATCCTTTTACTGAAATTAAAATATACACAAATATAAAATATTGTTCTTCATGCATTTTATCAAAACAGTTTAATAGCTACCGCATCAAAATCTGAATATTTAATGAACTAGTTATAGTACGAAATCGCCACGTGTGACGTGGCGCTTTCGTGCAATATAAACAAATATTCAAACAAATATAAACTTTCGTGCAATATAAACCAATTGCAAAATGCACGTGTGACGTGTATTTTGCAATTTGTTTATATTTACTCTCTTCTCAGATTCTTTGGCACTTTATTTACAAAATTATGAATCAAAAGATCATTTAACCCCAAGAGTTATCTTCTTTAAAACTGTAATTGCATTTCAGGAATGGCAATATATTTTATGTTCGTCCATACCGCAATTTCCAAAAAAAATCTTTGTAGAAAATTTCACATTATATTAATTCACACAAATAATTCATACATTCATCAAACGTTATTTTTCAAAACATTGTATATATATATATATATATATATATATATATATATATATATATATATATATATATATATATATATATATATATATATAATAGTCGACTGGGATTACTTTTCCTGGGATCCATCTCTAAATCAAGGGGTTAATGACACTAGGTATATTAGAAATTTTTTATGATAACAATTGGAAATTTAGATAAGTTTTTTCATTAAAACCAATTTAAGTAATCGGTAGTTCTAGTTTTTTAAAGATATTTACGTGATTAATTAAAAAATATGTACAATGTAAAATAAAAGAAAAAAAATACGTTAATTTTAAGGAAAAACTTCTGGCAGCAATGTTGCCAGCAGTTTTTGCCGTAAGAAACGCAGAAAAATTGGATGTAAATCTTTTTTATTACACCTAATTTTACTGAAATCTTTAAAGCAAAAACTGTTGGCAACATTGCTGCGCCGTATATTTAACGGATATTTTTTTACAATGTACTTTTATGTAAACCTCACAATTCTTATAAAAACAATCGAATTAAATGTTTTGTGAATCTATATGGAAATGGTGAGGTGGTAATGGTAATGGTAGCGAAAATTCTTCTTAAATGATTTTATGTGTGCCACCAATGGAAAAGGTTAAAAAATAAATGTAACTTAACAAATATTTAACATTCACTGTAGCTTTCTGATTTCTAAATGGGATCTGACAAGGTATTTCTTTTATAACAACTTACTTTTATTTATAGACCGATTAAATAAATGTTACATAATCTTTTTTTTTAGTGGTACTTAAAATTACAGTTGGAAAATAAATGTTTGTCCAAAACTTTACTTTAACTGCATCATATTCTCCATTCTCAAGAAAAAGACTATCTAAAACGCACTAAATATTAATAAAAAATATCTTGTACAATTAGAAAAGCTATCGATTATAATCTAAAAATGCATAATTATTAGAATTTTTTTAATTCCGTCTTTTCCCTTTTAAATTCTCCAACACGGCTCATGAAATTCACATTTACGAAATTTAATTTTTATCCATTCATTAAATTTATTCCTAAAAGCCCTTAATTTATTAACTGCTCAAAAGTTTTCGGATAAAGAGACCACATGAGTTTGCAGAAAATGCCCTATTAAGCTTCTGCCTCAAACCACAAGTTGAAATTTTAAAATTGATTCGGTCCTCGGTATCAGAGTGTTCTGAACGAAGTATTTTAAATACCGAGACCAAGTTAATTTTTAATGACTTATTCTGTTTAACAGAGTCCATCTTTTAATTAATTATCCAATATTTCCCAAAAAGCATTTACTGAATTTTTAATGAATACATTTATTTAAAAAAGATTTAAAATGCATTCATTTTTTTAGGTTTTTGATATAAGAAAATGTTGGTACATTTTAAAAAAATAAAAGGTATAAGCAGGCCAAGTAGAGTGTTCATAAATTATCGGTATATCCTTACCTCATAACTTTCTTTTTAAGAACATTAGGGTTATTACGAATTCGTAAAATACAACATAAAAAAGTTTTTTTTAATTATTAACAAAAAACAAAGTTGTGAAAAAACACTGGCGAGATTTAATAATTAAAATAATATACTTTCTAAAAATCACCACAAAATGAAAAATAAAGCAGGAAGCGTTTCGAAATAGTGCAATGACAACTTTTCATTGAACTAATTCGTGTCAGTAAGTGAACAATGTCAGAGATAAATAGAAAGAAAGAGAGTGGAGATTACAAAGAGTGCGACACGTGGCACTAACTAAACCAGCACATGCGGAAGACAAAAGTGATGCCAAAATAACATTAATAATAATAATAATAGAATCCTTCCTCTCTTCAGCGTGGATGTTCCTTTTTTTTAATTTCTTTTCCTCGTCTCTTGTCTATTTTTATATTATATATACTTTAAAAATATATATATTAATTTATCTTTATATATTTTTTATTTAATTTTGTTTAATTTTTCATATTATTAATATTATTTTCTACTTTTTACCTTCTCTCTTTTATTATTCTGGCAACAATTTTGTCTTCATCCTGTGCTCTTTCAACTAGTGCCACGAGTCGTACTCTTCGCAATCTCTACCCGATTTCTTTCAATTTACCCCTGACATTGTCCCCTTACGGACAGATGTTGATTCAGCTGATGACGAGCTGTTATAGTTTTAACTCGAAACGCGCCCTGCTTTGTTTTTCACTTTATGGTGATCAAAAAACAATATTGCCTATGCGTAAAGTTACACCTGAAAACATTATTAATCAAATAATGATTATTATGAAAAAAAAATTATATTTGTTTCAAATTCATCAAAAAGACAGTCATTAATTATGAGCAGAAAGTTAAATAAATATTACATAATTCATTAAAATTATTTAATAAATTCATTAAAACTTTTAATATTAATTATTATTTGATAATAATCGTTATTTATTCAATAACATTTTATGTTGCATGTGTAATTTTGTGTTACTAAAAAGACCTTTTGAGTTGAAGTTAACGAATATCTAATAAGTATTTCTGTTAAATATTTAAATAAAAATTATGGCGTAAGGAAATATTGACAATAATTTATGAATAGACTGTTTAACAGCTAGTTTTTTTTTTTTAAATTAATTAATAGCAACATTTTATGTTGCATGTATAATTTTGTATTACTAAAAAGATCTTTTGAGTTGCACTTAACAAATATGTAATAAGGATTCTTGTTAAATATTTAAATAAAAACTTATGTTATAAGGGAATATAGACAATAATTTATGAATAGACTGTTTAACAACCAGTTTTTTGAATTAACTATTTGATATTTCAGAAAAACTTTTTGCTGATTTTGAAAAAAAAAAAAAAAACGCACAGAAGAAATTTTTCAAAAATAAACCCTGAGTGGTTGATATAAAAGAATTTTTAAGCACCGTAATTTCGGGTGTATAAGCTGCAGCTCAAACAATTCTTTTTCGACCCAGAATTTTTTTAAAAACAAATATAACTAGTCAGATCGCCGTAAATATTTGTCTTCAATCACTAAATAAGATTTCTGGGTCCAAAAAGAATTATTATTTGATCTGCGGCTTATACACCCGAAATTACGGTAAGTATTTTTGCATATAAACACATTTTTTAAAGTTTTGATTTATGTTTATTTTACTGCTGCTTTTCGTATATAATAATCCTTAAAGAATCTTTAATAAATTTAAAATGATTTGTAATTGTTTAAATCTAAAAATCGAAAAGAAATACCATGAATCAAAATGTCATAAAAGGTGTCATTTGAAACTGGTAGAAATAGTGTTCATTAAAACCTTAAGTTTAATGACATATTTCGTTTTAACAGTATTTTAAATAATTTGCTTATATTTTTAAAAATAATTGCTTCCTGACTTTCAAAACGTTAATTTTTATTTAAGCAAGACAATTTAAAAATTTTATAAATAATTAATCAAATATTTTTGTATGCAAAAACTTCAACATACATTTTAAAGTGTATGCGATAATAGTATAAAATATCATATCCTGTTTTCCCATCAGCGTTGTAAGATTATTTTATTATCATACATCTCGCACAAAAATATGTGGAATTTTTTGTTTAAATATATTCATAAAAGAAAAAATATGTAATTTAAATTTATTTGTTTCTTGATAGAAAAGCGTGTTTTAAGACGTATTTTAATTACAAAGTTCTCTCTAATTTTAAAAGCATATTCTATTTTAACAGGATTCATGTTTTAATTAATTATCTTCTATCTTGCATGAAAAACTTGTTGATTTTTTAAAAAGAAAAAAATATATTTTTTTAATTTGTTAGGTTCTTTATCAGATAATTTTAAATAGTAAGTCAATCATAGTGTGCAATACACATTTTTTTTATAAAGCACACGTTTTCAACAGTTTTGATCATAATAGAAAAGCATTTAAGAATTTATTTTATCAGTCTGTTTCTCTGCCGGCTTTCACATTCACATAAATATACTCAGAATGAATCTTGCTGAATTTTTTGTTTAAATATATTCATAGAAGAAAGAAAAATGTAATTTAAATTTATTTGCTTTTTGGTAGAAAACCGTGTTTAAAGACTCATTTTAATTACAAAATATTCTCTTGTTAAAAAGCATATTCCCGTGTTAGCACTCCTCAAAAGCATACTCTATTTCAACATGGATCCTGTTTTAATTAATTAGCTTTGCATGAAAAGTTTATTTTTTATAAGGATAAAAATGTTTTTTTATTGATTAGGTCCTTTATCAGAGCCTGTTAAGTAGCAATCCAATCATATTTCGTAATACATATACTTTTTTTAACGCACACGTTTTTAACATTTTGGATTATAATAGAAATAGATTTAGGAATTAGATTTAGGAATCTGTCCGCCAGCCTGTTCTCAAACTCGCATAAATATATCGGAATGACAAAAATTTTGATATGGTAATGAAATTGATTGTAGAATGCAGTGTGTATGATGTCGAATGTAGGCGAATGGAGTGTGTGTAGCACTGGGAGTTATTTTACAGGGTCAAACAATTAATTCCGTTTAATTATCTTAAATTATGAAAATTTGTTTCCGGAGCACTTTACTTAAATTGCATATTTGGATTTATCATTTTATTATACTTATGTTAATAAAAGAAAGATTCTCACTGTGTATGTGTATGCGTGCTTGTCTGTGCCTGTCTGTTGCGATGGCTAAAAATGTGTATGAAACTAATTAAAGAATGCCCCAGTGCACCAGCGGCTCAAATTTTTCATTTCTTCATAACTGAGACAGATATCAATTCGAAAGTCATGAAAAACTACTTTTTAAGAAAAATTGGCAATTCTGCCCGCATATGATCAGAGTTTCATTTGCGAAGCACGTAGAAGTGAATAAACAAATGCTGTTATATGGTTCGCTTTTCTTAACGCCTATTGGACGAACTATTCGGGACACCAAAAACAGGAAGACATATTATTCAATTTCATATATTTACGTCTTATAATCAGATAAAAAAATATTGTTGTTAAGCCTTTAAAGTGATTTTTTTCAAAAAATGTCCCGTTCGCGGTTGATGTTATATTACATTCGGCAACCCTCTCTTAGGGGGTTATTTCAGAGGTTTCTACTCAAAAATACCGAACTAAAGCTGCAACCTACTTCTCTACAAAATTGAAATTAGTTTTTAAAAAATATTAGTTAAGCCATTTTTAAATAATTTCCATTTGTATATAATTTTGTGCCTACAGCACACTGTTAAAACTAAAGATTGCATATGGCACGCCTAGGGTGAAACGCTTCTCCCGTGAGCGACACCTGATAGGGTGCCATGGGGGTGCCTTGGGGGTGCCTTAGGGCATCCCTAGTGGTACAATTCTGGCTCCTTTAGAGGAATTGCTGACGGGTCAAGGGTTTCACCTTTAGGAGTGCCATATGCAACCATTAGTTTTAATAATGCAGACGATTTTTTTCCAAAGCTAAAAGTAACTAATTGACACAAGCATTTTAGAGTATCTCCGTAGACTGTATTTAAATTACTTTTAAAGATTTGGAAACGTTGACATAAGAAAATTAATTTCAAATCAGAAAAAAAAATCCGAAAATTCTATGAAAAAGCTAAAATACGAACGCGGTCTTATTCGGCGAAATATCGACTAATGCTTCAATTATTAATATACTAATTTTTTAATGAGATTTTAAAAAATTCTTTCATGCAACCATATTTATAACAGATTAAAATTTCAGAAAATTCGGCCGATATTTTTTACTTGTTTTTTTAAATGAACCGGTGTAAGAAAAAAAAACAGAACGCAAAGACATAATTTTTCTTGAACTAGATATCAATATTTCTTCACGTCTTCATGAGGGATTCAAAAATTTCATACAGCAAAAGCATTTTTTTCATGCTATGAAATAACTACATGGAAAAAAAAAACAATAAAATGCTTTAATACTTACGACTTTACCACTACATATACACATTTTTTTTACGTATCTTTCCTTAAACCAGTGACGGTAAGCTTGTGCTTATGGTTTAACCCGATTTTCTATGAATAATGAGATAAATCTCATGCCCAAACATTTTTTTTTTCTAAATAGAAATGATTTTTCAGAGAGCCTCCCGAATTGCTTTGTAGCTTTGAAGGACAAGATCGAGAAAGAGTGAGTGAAGGAATGCCTTTTCTTTGTTCTCTAGGAGGGGAGAAATGTGGCATTTGTAATAAAATAATCCCGCGCGTGTACAAAAGTTTCGTTCATTTATTACGTTATAACGCACGTTCAAATAATTTTAATGAAAGAGTAAGACAAAAGTTATTTGTATATTTTGGTGAAAGGTTATTGAATGTAATTAATACCCATTTTTTAAAAAAATATGTCTTGTTTTAAGAGGTAAAACTAATTGTTTGCATGTTTTCTACAAAAAAAAAAAAAAAAAAAAAAAAAAAAAAAAAAAAAAAAAAAACATGCTTTTTACAGAAACTGCAATAAAATCGGAAAATAAATATGCTATGCATGATTTATTTTTTAAAAAAAATAGTAAAGAACAGAACATTGTAGAAAAGAACAATACATTCGTTTTTAAAAACTTTTCAGTAAAAAATATAATGGGACACGACGTGGGATGAGTTTTGTCCCACGAGGGGGCTATCGTTCCAAAAAAAGCGAGTGTGCGTATGAGTTAAATACATAAAAAATTAAAATTCCGATGTTTAATCTAGTTTATAATCACGAAGCCGAGCAACGCTGGGCTGGTCATTTTTTTAAACATTACACCTTCTTATATTTTGTCATTTATTAGAAAATGCTTTATTATCTACACCTGATGCGTGGTTTTCTGCTTTACATTTAATCCATAATTAATTATCTTTCGAAAAAATGTTTCTTGAATTTTTTTTAAGAAAAACTTAATTTATAGAAGAAAAAAATCTGAATGTACAATAAACTGACTCTACATTTATACGGAAAAACATAAATGAATTTATCGTTTGCACTTGTTTGAAACAACAAACACTCTTCATTTTTACAAAATCTCGTTTATTTTAATAGAGACATTTTCTTATCGAATGTTATTTCATGAGTTTGCTTAAAGTATGACAAAGGAGCAATTTATAATGTTAGAAAAAAGATTTCTGTTGCATATAAATGAAAGCACAATAATCTTCTTTTTTCAATTAATATATTGTACCGACATTTTCCCCTATAAACAGTCCCAAAGCGATCATTTGAATATTTTACAAATATGTATTTTAAAGATTAAAAAAAATATTTTAATAAAAGTAAAGGTAAAATTTATAGCTTTATTTACAATGTATATGATATATCTGTACATGAGGAAATATTTTAGTTTTCTTTTTATTGCAGACTATTGTATTTCATTTCGAAATATCAAAATCTATTAAACTTACTTTCATTCCATCTCCTGGAACTATTATCGATTATACTTGACAGGGCTCGCATCTGAAGGACACTGTTGCACCACATCTTGGATAAACTATGTATTCTGCCCTCTTAATCTATTGCTTGTGTTGCAATAGCATAATAAATGCGAATATATGAAACAAATATCATTTTAACAATACGGGGAAGCTCATTTTGATTCTGAATAAATCAACCATCATTATTGATATATTAAATTTCATAAGCACGCTTAGTACTATACAGAAGGGCAGTTTGTATATTAAGATTGATTATTGACTTTCTCCCTACTAAAGTCTCCCTTTCTGGGGTGTTATGATTATTTTATTACAAGTTTAGAGGCATATTTACTGTCTAAATGATTATATTTTAAGGAAAATATAAAATAATATAGTTACTTTAGCGAATTTCAGGGTGTTTCAATATATAGATTTAAATATATTTTTGGACCTTAAGCGCTCATAAAATCAACGTGGATTATTAATTTGTTAATACGTTTAAAAAGGGAATTTATTTGAAAAAATGACAATTTTATCAACTCTCTATAGGGAAAAATAGGTGATATAATACAAATCATTAACATTTCTAAATAAGCCTAAATTAACAGGCTTTTGTAAAGTATTTAACGTTTTAAAGCATGATAATTTATTTTGTATGGATAACATTATATTTGAGTCTATTGTAATTTATCTACCAGAAAAAAAAAACAATTTTTTTAATGTTATAACGTCACTTCTGAATTAACCAGTAAAAAGAGCTCGAAAAAGATAATTTAAGTTATATGCTCACTTTGAATTTTTCCACGGCATAATAACCGCTATTCAACGGTGTAATTAAATTTATAACTCATTTAATAATTTTCTGAATTAATAATTGCCACATTTCAAAGATAGAAAAAAAAACAGTCAAGTAATTTGTACATAGAACAAGGAAATGATGTCATAACCTTCTGTGATAACAAATGCGAACAAAAACAGATTTCACGAGAACAAATGCACGGTGCCACGTATAAATATCGTATAATAGCTCATCAGAAGGCCAAAAGAAAGTAGTAAATGACAATAAACGATCATGTAACTCCTGACTTACCTATTCATTTAAGAGTTAAATACTCATAAAAAGAAAATCAATGTGGGTTTTATAAACTTATACTGTAAAAAAAAAGACGAATACCATCACGTACAAAATATAATGTAAGCGCAGACGAAAATATACAACAATTTTTCTCTAATTGTAAATGAATTCGAAAGCATTATTTTTTTTCATAATGCTTAAAAATTGATGAATTTTCTAGTATGATTGAAAATTACTAAAATTTACGTTTATTTTATTACAGTTGATTATACGAAAAAGTTTAGGCAGTGGATTTTATTTCGTATTAATCAGTTTTATTAAACGGAAAGATATGATTTGCGGTTGGTTTCAAATCTTATGTAAATATTTTCATGTTGAAGAAATGGGTTTCGTAGACAAAAATGATAACAAGTTTATTAACAGAAGTAATTAACAGGGTTATTATTTTGATTAAGGTTTATTTTATTTTGTTACTCTCTCATCTTTCAATTTAGTTACGCAGCTGACAATGTTCTTCTGAGATTAAATAGCACCCAAAAAACTTATATTCCGTTTTGAGAAAAGTGATTAATATACTATAAAATAGAATCGGAATGTTTCCAAAAATCAGTGACAAGAAAAGAAATTTTGTTTTTATAAATTTTTCTTTAAATCTCGAAAGTGCATTGCTCTTTTTTGTCAAATTTTGCATAATGAATTAAAAAAGAGGTAAATGCATGATAGAGGAAATTTTATTTAAAAAAATCATATACAAGTACATTTCAATTTCAAAAATAAAAATCTATTTTCTTAAATTAAAATGAACAATAAGTTAGAAATCAATAAATAAGTTGCATACTATCCAGTGGTGGATGAGGTTACAAAATACAAAAAATCTAGTAATCGACTTTTTTTAAACAACTATGAAAAAAAGCGCCGATAAAGAAATAGAACAGAAATAATTTGAACAATGTTTTATTAAGAATAAGCGCATGGAATGGGAAACTTTTGAAATTAAATCAAATAAATTAATTAATTGAATTTAAAATCACTTTTCATCAACAGTTTTAATAATTACCATCACGGCAGCAAATTATTATCTTCGTTACTGAGTATTATTGTAGTACTGGTTCAGTATTATTGATTATTACTGAATTAATTCTTCTCCCCTTTTTCTTCAGAGCAAGAATTTTTATGTATTTCGATTATTTCTAACCTTACACTGCTAGGCCATCAAAGTTGCAACACTACCAAGGAATGATCGAACAAAAGTCAAAATCACATAAAAGGAAGCAAAGATTATAATATGCAAATGATTAGTATTACAGCGAAATTAGGCGATGCAGGCAGGAGAAACATCTGAAGCGCTGCATAAAAAATGTTGCGCAGTTGATTTCTAATTCGGAAAACCCTTTGTATGGTCGGTGTTTGCTCAGAATATCGTGTTATGCGTCGAATAAGAAGAGGAATTGCTTAGTTGCAAGTGTTGGAATTCTATAGAGTCAAAATCATTGCCTGTTGAGAGTGTGGTTTATCGTTTACCCCCCCCCCCCCCATGACTAACGCCCAAAATTATTAATATATTGTGATGTCGACTCTACAAAATCGTACAATTACGTCATGGAACATTGGTCAGGAAATGTACATGTTTGCAGCGCGCCCAGTATTTGCTCGTATGATGCGACAATGGAGCAGCGTGGAATGTCAACATTGCGACAATTACTGCGGCTATCCTTGACATTGCAGAGAGAGAAAGAGAGATGGCGACTCTGGTGCGCCGAACAAAAACACTGGATACGGGAGTGGCTTTTGTCTTTTAAAACGAGTATGGGTTCTGTGTGAAGTATTCTTAAGGCCGTATGGCGTGTCTGGAAGCTTCTAGGAAAACGCTCATCGGCTGTTTTTAATCGATGTCGGCATAAAGACCATAGCACCATGGGTGATGGCTAGGGCAGCCATTGGGTATACGACATTCACATCTTTAGTTCAGATCTACGGTAATTTGGACACAGATCTGCCCATTTTTGACATTTTATATCCAGTGGTTGTGTCAAGCCTGCCAAATGCCATTTTCCAACCCGATAACGCAAGACAACATGCTGCATGTTGTGTTCTCACCTACACGGTCTCCAGATCTGTCACCCATTGAAAACATCTGATCATGGGTTGGGGAGAGACTGGTGCGCCACCCCTCTCCAGTAAATAAGCTTGAAGAAGTGTGACTTAGACTTGAAGCAGCATGAAATGAGTTGCTCGTTTCTGTCATTGAAACCCAGTTCGACATTACGCCTAACCGGGTAAAGACAGATTTATCTGTCAGAGGTGGCAACAGTTTTTACAGATTTCGCATTCCTGTAAATCCCCGAACTCCTTCAAAAATTAATCAGTTTGTTTTCTTCCATTTTGCTCACGTGCAATAAATATCTTTTGGGGATTTTCTTTCTTTTACGGAATTGCAGTTTTAAAGGCCAGCAGTGTAGCTATCGAAACATACCATTATAAAACCAAAATTGCAATTATGTGTGAGTGTCATTATTAAATAGGGAAAGAATGTGAGTACACGCATGTGGACCCAAGGAGTGAGAAGATTATAAACATTTAAAAAAGTAAACTGGGGCACGTTTAGCAAGATGATTTTTTAACATTTTCCAATGTACTTAAAAACTGTTTATGAATTCTTCTTGTCAGTCTATCTGTCCGACTGTGCTTTATTTGTATCATTATATTTAAATTATTACGAAAGTGCTTTATTTGTAGCATTATATTTAAATTTATATGAAAATGATACATATTATTCGTGTTTTCTCTGCCGTGGTTGGTATTTAAAATGGTATTTAAATATGTATCTTAAAGGTTCCTTTACAGGAACGCTCTAAAGATTTACGTTACATTACGGCCTACGACAAAAATCGTTTAAAATGTATTTTAATCATATTACACAATATAGTATCATCATAATGAAATTATTAAACACATTGAAATTGGTATCCATCACTACGGTGTAGTAAAAACACTTACTGTAGAATCTGAAGTGCATATAATTTGTGGTTCATTTACAGATACACACCAAAGTATTCAGTTTTGTTCTGCCTAGGAAGAATATTTGTAAGAAATACGTTTTCAGCTTTTCTATGTATTTAAAAATTTAACTATATACTTTTTCTATATTACTTGATTTTATAAATTCTACAGATCATATTCAGGTTTATACAAAAAGTCTCAGCTGCATTTCTGTTTCTTGAAAGAAATAGCAGATTAAACCATGGCATTTAATACAGTGCTGTCTAAAAAGTTCTGTATCATTGTTGTTACTGTATTAAGATTTTTGTAGCATTTTTCAATATGTGCATTCGCCTACCTTTGTTTATTTTAAGATCATTTTAGCAATTGAATGGCATATTTGAATTGGCATGAAGCTAAACAACCAAGTTTTAACATATAAACGCAAAACAGCTCTATACAATTACTAAAAGTTTCTTAAAATGAGCAAAGGTAAGTAAATGTACATAATCAAAAATGTCAAAAAATTATTTTTTTTTACCAGTATTGTTTACATACGAATATATTATATAAAAGTCTGTATAAACAAACTTGGATATGTTTTGATCTATTCATGATAATTGCTGAATTAGGGTTTTCAAATGCGGTATGCAATTTCAAGCTTGCTTATTTAGACTTTTTCACTTTAATAAAACGTATTTTTTTTTGTGGTGTGCTCAATATCTCAGAATGCGTGTCATAATCTTTGCTGAACGCATGATTTTTCGTTCTCATTTATTATTTATTGTATGCGAGTAAATTTTTGTCTATAAATTGCCCAAATATTTATTTGATAGGGAAAATTCTGCCTTTTAGTTTTCAGTTTTTCACTCTACAAACTTCAAATTTCGCTATTTTTATATTGGCATATTTAAAATTTTATAATATTTCAGAAGAATTCGCTATATTTAATAAAATGTAACTAAATTTATGTACAAATGTTTAATTAAAAAAATGTATATTCTACCACATATTAACAACAACAAATTTTCTCTCTATTCATAATAAGATGATTTAATAAGAGCATGGGATAAAAATATAAAATAATGCTCAAATGAGAGCTATTAATTTCCTCTAAATTTAAAAAATCATTTTATATAAATACAATTAAGTTAATACATAAGATTTTCTTCGTGCGACCTACTCTGCTTGATTAAACAAATTATTTAAAATTGCACTTCTAATGGTTTATGCAAATGATTTAATTTGTTTTATTATTTATTTTGGATATTTTTCTGATTATAATATTACAAATTCGATTTATCGAGGCAAATGCACTGACATTAAATTTTATATTTCCCAAATCACACAATTTAAGTTTCTAAATCTAATATAAGAACTTCTAAAATATAAATAAAATAAAGCGGTAGTTAGTCCGAAAAGTTCTCCAATATGACTAAAAATGTGCTGGTTAAATGTTTAAGAGCTTTCGAGCTTCATTATGGTATTTCGAAAGTGACAGGATCTACTTAAACAAACATCTACTGCAAACTACGCATTTAGCTCTATTTTTTCGCAAGAACTTCAGGAATTGATGCTTTTAAACACCATTTGCGAAATTTCAACAACTGAATCACAGGAACTTTCTAGAGAAGGTAATGACAAGATTATCGTTAAGAATGATTGCAAAATAATATCACTAAAGCGAAAACGATTTTACTTTAATTAAATAAATTGAATTTCACGGAGCATTTAAGAAGTTGACCAATCTCTTAAAAAAGTTAACGTCATTAGTTTCAAGAATAAACATCGGAAGTTTGTGTAAAAGTAATCTGGAAAAGAAGATTTTTTAAAAATTATGTGTCATTTTTTCAGGCTTTACCAACATTAA
Organism: Maratus speculifer; assembly: GCA_964019185.1. NCBI lineage: Eukaryota > Metazoa > Arthropoda > Arachnida > Araneae > Salticidae > Maratus > Maratus speculifer. Next base: position 216,977,099 of record OZ025299.1, on the reverse strand, counting down.
TTTATATTACACCAACACTTTTTAAAAGAATAAACTTCAAACTACTCGTACTAAATAAACAGAAATAATTTCAAAATCCTTAAAAAAGCACTTCATTTTTTTCGTTTAATATAATTTTAATTGGAAATTAAAATAAATGATTCTAACATAATTTTGAGTATATTTTTCTACGTTTTTTATTGTTGTAATTTAAAAATAAGATATAATGAACTGCGACCATATTTTAAAAACTCTTAACTATGCAGTAAAGTGTTTAAAATATACCTGGTTATTTATTAATTTTTATTGGTCAAGAAATATAACTTTATAAAAATTAAGACAATCTGTCTTTTGCTAAAATTAATAATGCAGTTCTGCAGTTCTGCAATTTATAGACATGTATTGTACACTGGTGTCCAAAATTTAAGCATAATTGGTAATTAAGTAATTATTTTTAAGTAATGAAAGAAATATAAATTGAAATGTGGTGAAACTCCAGGTGTGTAAACAGAATAGATCGCGTCATATATTTTCACGAAGAGTTTTCTCCGAAATCAAACAGGGGACCGTCAACAAATTGAAAAAGAACGAAGATCTTTTGGATATCCCTGTCAAAACTAATATAGCAAAAATGTTCAAACTGCACATTATGATTAATTGGCTTATTGTAATGTACGGTGCTTATTTTTATAAGGACAGCATGTACACTCGTAGAGAAATTAAGGTTTTTATAAAAACAGTCCTAAATTTTTCCAAGTTTTTTTGCTTATAATTTGCAGAGTTCTTATTATAAAATAATGTTCTTTTCTGAAAATATGACAAACATCATTGTACACAATACCCTGCCATCAGAATTTAAAAATAATAAAAATTGTAGGAAAAATGAGTATGTTTAGTAAATAATTTTTCATTGCGGATGCGTCAACGATATCAAAATGTCATTTGCATATTGTGTTAGCTAAATGCATAGAGCAACTTCTGTAAAAGTTTCAAAAACATAGCTTGAAAATTCTGAAAATGGCCGCCTATAGAATCAACTCAAAATCCGTTATTCCTAAAGGAAGCAAAAAAATCAGGGGTTTTATCTAAATATAGTTGTACGTGCAATATTGTGTAGGCACTAAACGATGGAATATGGATACAGCCCCTCATCTTTTTGCTTCATTTAGGGAATAAAGGATTTTGATCTCATTCTATCAACGATAATTTTCAGAATTTTTAAGCTATGTTTTTGAGACTTTCACAAAAGTTGCTCTATACATTTAACTAACATAATATGCAAATGAAATTTTAATAGCGTTCACGCATGCGCAGTAAAAAATTATTTAGTAAACCTGCTCATTTGTCATACAATTTTTATTATTTTTTAATTCTGATGACAGGGTATTGTGTACAATGATGTTTGTCATTTTTTCAAAAAAGAACATTTTTTTTATATTAAGAACTCTGCAAATTATAAGCAAAAAACTTAGGACTGTTTTTATAAAAACCTTAATTTCTCTACGAGTATACATGCTATCCTTGTAAAAATTAACACAGTACATAACAATAAGCCAATTAATTATAATGTGCAGTTTGTACGCTTTTGCTACATTAGTTTTGACAGGGTTATCCAAAAGATCTTCGTTCTTTTTCAATTTGTTGACGGTCCCCTGTTCGATTTCGGGGAAAAATCTTCGAGAAAATATGTGACGCGTACTATTTTGTTTACACACCTGGAGTTGCAGCACATTCCGATTCATATTTCTTTCATTACTTAAAAATAATTACTTAATTACCAATTATGCTTAACTTTTGGACACCAGTGTATATTTCGATGTTACCAAGATTTTTTCTGCAAATAATTAAGCACAAAAATTCAGATATGTTCATATATTGAAATGTATATGTTGAAGAAACTATTACATACAAAAACACAGACGAAACTCTGAAAATATGTAATGTTGTAAAACAATTGTTCCGTCACAAAATTTCGATTACTTGGTTGTAGACCAGTTTCTTGCGCTAATTTCAATTATGCTTTCCTTTTTACTTTCTTCTATCTTCAATAGAAGAAAGTATTGTAATCGAAATTTTTTTCGACTTACGGTTTTCGACGGATTTACACGTTTTAGGGGTCAAAGACTCCAAAAAACATGTTTTTACAAAATGTCTGTCTGTCCGTGTGTCTGTGTGTCGCCATTCTACCATCAAAAAGTGTATGAAGTTATGCATCGAATTAAGCCAAACTTTTTTGTTTAGGTATATTGGTATGGCTAGTTGGTCCTCCCTGAATTTGAAAATAATCCGCTGGAAGGGGGCGCTGCAATCACGACTTATGTGCCATTTTCAATATTGCACCGACCAAAAGTATATGAAGTTATGTATCGAATTGAACCAAATTTTTTGTGTATCTATATGACTATGGCTAGTTGGTCCTCCCTGAATTTGAAAAAAAATCCGTCGGAAGGGGGCGCTGCAATCACGATTTATGTGCCATTTTCAATATTGTACCGACCAAAAGTACATGAAGTTATGCATCGAATTGAAAGAAATTTTTTTTGTAAGTGTATGGCTATGGTTAGTTGGATCGTCCTGAATCTGAAAAAAATCCGCCGGAAGGGAGCACTGCAATACTGAATTTTATGCCATTTTCAATATTGCACCACATAAAAGTGTATGAAGTTAGTTCTAGAACTGAACTAAGCATTTTGTATATGATTATTTTTTGGTAAGGCAAGTAGGTCCTCCCTGAATTTGAAAAAAAAATCTGCCTGTCATTCTATTGTCCATCGGCTCGTGCAGAGACGGAAATTCTTTTTACACTGATTAATTGATTGAAGCAGAAATTTAAGATGAAAATCAAAGTTATTAGGGTATTGAATTAAAATTATTAAAGCATTAAAACGAGTAACTTTTTTTAAATATTAAAATGCATGTATGAGATAGAAGAAAGTTTTGGGATTGGCACATCCAACTAGTTTCTTTAGGTCATCATGTTTTTTAGAAAATCGTTTATTTAATTTTATGCAAAATTTAGGCACAATAAATGCCAAATTAAATTACCTTTTATAGATAATTATTACCGTGTCATATTTTTCAGTTAAATGTCGCAGTCTGCATATTCTTAATATTTATCTGCAGTTATTAGGTTTAACTTCCATATTCTGAATAGTGCAACTATTCTATTAATTTTAATTTTCAATTAGTTGGCGCAGAAGTGATGTAATTTTTTTTCGACTAAATTTTTGTGCTGACTTCAAAACTGAAAGCCGTTTTCTTATATGGGTGATTCTCAAAATAGGGGACAATTTCAAAAATGAAATCTTTAAAAAATTACTGTTAGCAAAATTTCTGAAAAAAATATGTGTTGTTAATATAGTATTAGGTATACTTTTCATGTAGTCAGCAGAGCTAAATATTTAAAAATTAACATTAAAAAAAAATAATTAATATTGTTTGAGCCATGCTAATGACAAAACAAATTGAATGGAATAAATATATTAAGAAATTTTTTTTTTCTTCCTGTTTAAATATTTTTTCTACGTTTATTAGCCTTCCTTTCTAACAAATAGTTTCCATTTTTACATATATACATATAAGGGGAATAAAAACATTACCAAAGAGCAAACTTTGTTTACATGAACAACATTCTGACACTAACAGTGTAAGAAGCTGTCTTAGTGATTTTCTGACAGATTTAATGCATATTTTAGGATAATAAATGTAATACCTAAATTTATATGTAAAATTAAACTTTAAAAAGAATACAATATAAGTACTGGTTACATTTATACACATAGGAGTCTTTAGCATGGACAGAAAAACCATGCTAATGACACTGATATTTGTCCATGCTAATGACAAATTTTAATTTAAATAAGATTATGAGCCATAATATAATCGCAATGCAATAGTCTTTTCTGGGGCTTTTTAAAACACAAAAGTTCTATGCAAATAAGTAAAATAAAAATTTTAACTATAAAATAAACATGAAAATTATTATCCATTCTAATGACATACAATTGATGTACTCGCCTAATATTCAACTTCTATTCTTAAAATACAATACATGCTTCTATTTTCAGGCTGGAATAAAATGGCTACTTGTTGCCATGGAGAAACTTTATATTTTCAAAGTATTGCCATATGTGAAAATGAAATTTTGATTAATAAACAGCTGTTATAGTGTGACCTTGTTTTGAAAACAGAATATGGAGGACAAACTTTAATTATCTTTTTATATACTATAATTTTACTTTTAAAAAGAAATTTATTGGATAAATCCTATCCTTGATTAATTTAAAGAAAGAATAACATTTGTTTTATTTTCTAAACATGATATTAACTCTTGAAAAAGCTAGTATATACAAGGCACAGCTGCTGTGGACATCCATGCTAATGACATTTTGAACATTTATTCTGTTATTTTAAGGTGTTTTTAAATAAAAAGTGAGCAATTCTTGAGTGCAAATAATGAATAATATTAAGACAAACATATCTAAGTATAAAAACATGACAGAAAACCTCTCAATTTTTTTTTGTATGCTGAAAGACATAAATTGTCCCCTATTTTGAGAATCACCCATATATTTCTAAGGTTTTCAGTAAAATTAATTTTTCGTTTTATATGATACTAACATAAGTTCGACATAAAATACCTTTTAGTGGTATGCACGGAATTGTAAAATAGTTGAACAGTCTCGGATTCCTATGAGGTTTATAATCAAGCATGGCTATAATAGAAAAACAATTGAAACATTCAGTAAAACATATCCTAATTAAGTGAAATATATCTAAATGTTTCATATAAAGTGTATTCTTACTTTTTTTGTCCAAAAAAATAATTTACACTGTTTACAAAAACTAGCCGTTATAGAAGGGAACGATACCAAATTTCAAATCGTTTCCAAAAACCAGCGTAGAAAGATATTAACGTACTTATATAGCTGTACTATTTGGACATCAGTAAGCTTTATTATAAAAACATAAAAAATGTGCAAATTAGGCACAATATTCAATGGTCACATGTCAGTATTATCTCAGAAATAATATTTTGGTAAAGTAACCTAGACAGTAATTCTAACATAAAACAAAAAATACAGTCTGATAGTGCTTTATCTCGTAAAATTTCACGTAACAAAAATTTTCAATTTTGTATAATTTCAAAATATCTCAAACTAGAAATTATGGAGAAATTCTAAAACAAGTTCCGAAATCAGTACAAAAAACTTATTTCGGTTTATCACAACTCAGAAATTTAAATCTGTTAGCCTGTGTAATCAATGATCACTCGAAAAGGGAAAACAGTTGTGTTGCTTAATATTTCTAAGTATATCTCGGTGTCTGTAATTTTCATTATTTTCACACATGGTCATTGAAACTCTAACATAAAATTTTATTTACATTAAATCATTTGAGCATAAAACTTAACCAAACAGTTAGTAGTCAAATCCCAGGGCAAATTTTGAAAAGGAAACTTAGATTGTCTCAAAAATAACTCAAGAATTTAGTCACTTTACTAAACATTCAAAAAGGTTATCGGTGTTGCTCTTTGATCATTTAAAGATCTGAAGTCAAACATGCATGAACTTGTCGTTTAAATATCATCTTATCAGCAACACACATTATTGTATTTGCTTAAATGTAACTTTCTTGAAAAAGTTTCTTTCGGAAAGGGCATTGGATACTGCAAAGTTAAAGAATGGCAGTAAAGTCGCCAATCTTTCCAAATGTTAAAATTTATTAAGTACCTGAAGTTTCTCGGATCCTTCGAAATTAAATTTCAGGTTTTATCAAAACTAGTTTAAAATTGCTTCCCTTTCTTTTAAATAAAATAAATATCAATATATAATTCATTATATATCTATCTTCAATTTTCTTTAAGACATTTTATTCTATTTAAAAAAATCAGTGATACGTGTATAAGTCATTAAGAATTATATAAAACTCGTACATATTACACATTTAAAAATATCATTTTCAAATTTTTAAAAAGAAATGAAACACCATAATACCAGGGCTCCCATATGGTCCGCGAACTGAACATCAGTATTTTTTTAACAGAAAATTTCATAATATGTTTGAGCTAGAATCAACTTCCAAACGTGGTTTCTTGACAATTTGCAAGAAAAATCTAAAAAGAAAATTTCTCTAAAAAAATTCTGATGTTCAGTTCTCGGACCATTTGGGAGCCCTGTAATATATAATGACAGTTTATAAAAAACAAATGTTATGATATTTATAGACTATAGATGTCTATAAACTTCTATATGTTTATAAACTATTATTCTAGAAAAGAAATACCTAGGAAAATGTTGGATTCAAAATGCTTCGGAAAATATTCAATAATGATGTTCTTTTGGGAATTTAAACGAACATTAACGAAATTCGGAAAGTACATTATACATAGGCTAGCCAGCTGTTATTCTAGTACCATTTTAGAAATTCCAGAATTTTAAAGTCCTTTCAATGAATGGAAATTTTTTTATGCAATAATAAGTTCGTTACCTAAATCCGGGTTTCTTAATTAAAGAAGAAGAGCATATACTTAGCCGCTGACTTCTAATGGAGGCTGAAATGAAAAATGACTAATGATCAAGGTACCCTCGTGGAAACAATAGTCAAAAAGTAATATTTAAAAGTAAAAAAAATATATATATTAAAACTCTTTTGGTTTAACTTTAGTTGTGTTCATTCATTCACAAGTGCGTAAATAATAAGATTCACGAAATGTAGCGAGAAATATTACATTTCAATGTTTCATCTGTATCAATCAATTAGCAAGAAATAAAACGATATTAATGAAAGATTTAAAAAAAAATAAATACATAAAAACTGAAAGATTGTGCAGTTATTATTTTATTAGCATTTCATGAAACATTTTTGGCATTAAATTAATATTAAAGAAAATATTTTAATATTACCGTCATTATATTAGCTAATTTGAAATTGATTAGCATAAAATAAAATCTTAAGAATACATACTATATTCCAGAATGAACTCAACTAATTTAAAATCGAATAACAAATAAAGGGGGACTTCCATTTAAGATATTCTGGCAACAGAAAAATGTGAGAAATGAGGAATTTCTGTACTAAACTTTCAAGTTTGATTTTCAAATATCATCAAAAGCTGACACGGCTTTCTCTCAAGCCTGTAGTACTGCTAAAAATAATTTTTTAATTTAAAAAGGGAAAATTGGCATATCAACACTTAAATAGGTCGCAAGATAAAAATTGAGTGAATTTTAAATCATTTTTTATACATTTGTTGAAACTTTTGAGAATTTTAAAACGACAGATCACGGTCTATAGATAAAGTGAGGAGCTAAGAAACGTATAAATAATATTCCAGATTTTCTTGCATATTAACTGCTTCAAAAATAATTACAATAAACCACTGTTTATTCTTGAAATGATTCCTTAACCCTTTCCGGCGCGGTGTCCCTTAAAAAGGACACCTAATTTTAATTTTACTGGCACCAAGAATATTTAATTAAAATTTTCCTTTGATAAAATGCCTGAAAATAAGCAAGTTCGTATTCTCTAATAAATTCGTTTATAAATTCTGGTGGCAGATAATTATTTCAATTAAACTTACTCCGCGCCGGAAAGGGTTAAATGTAATAAAGAATTAATAAGAAATATAGTCAATCTGAATTCCTGATGTCTTATCCCCAGTCCAGTAGAGCATCTTTTAACCTGGGCTAGCCTGATTTTCTATCATAGAAAAATTTTCATTTGATTTCGATATTCGTTTTTATTAAACTGGTATTTCCACAGCCTTCTTTCATTGAGCCTTACCATCGCCATCGTATTCCAATATCTTTGTAACCAAATATCACTTTCTCAAGAAATTAATACATTATTGCAAATCTCGTAGTGTCGCTTTGGATGATTTTAAGGTTTATTCCGATGAAATTGACGCCTTATTTTTACTAATCCTTAAATTAGAAAGAACGTTATACGTCTATTTTTTGCAATATTTCAGACATTGATTCCGGATGCATTTCTTGTTTTTTTATGTATAAGTTTGGATCCTTATTAATTTGTCCCCGCTCATCTATATTTACCAAACCGTATTTTTGACGAACAGTTTAAGTGTAAATACGTGCTAAATACCGGAGTCTCTATATTTTGGTATTATTTTGAGAAATGTACTTGGATTATTATTTTAACGTAATGTGAAAGAAAACAACAAAAATTAAATGGCTATTTTCATTGATCCTTGTGAAGATTTGTTCCTTGAAAAGCATGGGTGTTTGTACAAATAAAAAAAACCCCTGGAATAATTAGCTTAATTGAAATCTTTTTCATTTTCAGTCATTTTAAATCATTTTTTGAAATCATTTTTGTTATTCTTTGTCATTTTTGTTCGCAACATGAAGATTCACACCCAATTCACGTTACAATAAAACGAATAATTAAATTAAAATTTCATTTTACAATTTTTGCTCAATCTTTTTGTTTATGTATACTAAAGTAATAATAAGAAACGAATTTGGTCTTCCTCCATTCCATACTTATGTTTTAAAAAATCTGTGGCACTTATAGTATAGTGAAGGATAATATCAAAATACAACGCCAACTGTTTATTAGCTTTTATATTTGAAGAATGTCTAAAATAATGAATATATTTAACTATTGTTATTTATACAAATACTAATTTTATTTTCTCTAATTGTTCATAAGACGTATCTAATTGAAAGGAGAAATAATTCAAACGATGAAGTATAATTGACATTGCTCTTATATTTCGAAAACCAAAAATAGAAATCGGCACAGTATAATCTTGTGTTTTCATTTACATACCTATTTAATTAGAACCCAACGTTTTCTGATATTTGTCTTCTTTAGGATTAGTTATACATAAACATTTTTTAAATGAGAAGAACGTTTTAAGTTTAAATTGGGAGCTCTTTTGCAAAGCGCATTTTTAAACTTTAAAATGAAGAAAATTTTATGTGCTATTGTCAATTATTTTTACGGGAAAATTGTACATTATCGCATTTACATTAGAGAAAGGGGGACACTGGGTAAATATTTTTTTAGGAAATAGTTCTAATTTACATTTCATTATATATACACTATATGGTCATTAATCTCCGAAAACTTTCAATTGTAGACATATTTTGAATATTTAAAAATGTGCTTTTAGAATCCTTCTAAAATTTTAAGATTATAAAAGAGTTTATTTAAGTTCGCATTTATCAAATTTAATGCAATATGGAGAACAATTTTGGGATAAAAAAACCCTAAAATAATAATAATAACATTTTGGATCACCTTGTAAAATAAAATGCACTATATGTTATACAGCTATATCAGGCAAATATGCGGCTAGTGTAGGTTATGTGTAAGAGTAGCTTTACTAGTCACGGTGATAGAGCAAACAAATTTTAAGGTTAAAAAGAAAAAAATGCCGGGTTTTGTCTTATAATGTGGAAAGATCTCACCCTGTTTTAGAAAACTTGGCAAAATGTATAAGAAATAACATAGTGCAATTGGAGTATAAAATATTAAATATTTGATGAAATATAAACAGTATAAAAAATATGTATCTAGACATGTGCGAGCGATAACAAAGGTTTCTTTTCATGATTTAGTAGTTAATCCACTGAAGCAATTCCTACAAAACTGCAAACAAATATTCTAATAATAAATTAAAAATGCAGAAAGATATTGGCGACAAAGCAAGCAGATATTTAGCTGCTCACTAGAATCTGCTGAATGAAAAGCGGTTATCCAAAATTTTTATAATTTTTACTTTTTTTAACGTTTTAAATTAAACTGGTTATAATATTATACTTTCAAGCTCCAAAAAGTTATGGGCTTCCGAAATTGAATAAATGTGAATAAATTGCATATATAACAAAGCTATGGAGAAATGTCAATATTACAAGTCACAATTCGTCAATGCAGAATTACCGGACACACTGCCTACTAGACTGAAATGTAGAAAAATCAGGGAGGATGAGGATTGGCAGAGAGCCGCTGAAGGAAGAATATAGAAAAAACGCAGCCCTTTCATGGTACGCTTTGAAACTGTCAAATATTCAGCAGGGGATAATCAGATATACTGAATACTAAAATATCTTTGGAAAATAAATGCGATTATTTTTTACTCTTTTGACTGTATAAACTAATTGCATAAATTTTTGTTTCTTTAGGGTTTCTAACCAGTCAGGCTGGAAATTCCCCTCTCTTATGCTAAAACTAGGAACACGTCTGTGTTTTCTCCTTGAAAAATTAAAATTTTTACTTTCCGTTTTTGCATCTACTTCTTGCTGTATGTTTTTTTTTTCACTTAACATTTTTTATATATGTTTTTAATTCTTATTTAAATTATTAAAATCGTACATAAGGCACTTACCTGTTCTTAACATATAAACTTTAATATGTTTTAGAAATATTTTCGCAAATAAAAAAAAGAAATAAATGTCATCCAAGAAGACAATATTGAGATTAAATTAAAAACGTCATCTTACCAGGAGAAATTTGAAAAATACGGATTCGTTTCAAGCCCATAGGTTTGGCATTACAGAGAAGAATTTGCGTCATGGCATATAACAAGCCTTTAGAATTATCATATACGAGCGATTTCTAGATCACAAGAAGAGAGACTTTGCGTTATCTAACTAGGGAACGTTCAATTGTATAAGTTTTGGACTTGGTCAAGTGTGTTATCAAAAGAAAGATCTTGTCATGTGCATTAAAAAGTGCAATGGAACTACCCTTCCCAATCCAACCGTTTTCGAGATATCAGATCTTGAAGAGTGAAGAAATAAAGAAATAAATTGACACGCAGGTATATAAATTTTTCGCAAATCAAACCAGCCTACGAAAAATTTTCTATTTTACCCACTATATATATTTACCTACAGTTTATCCATCACTTCACGCCACAAATTTGCAGAAAATTTTGTATAAAACAATGTGTTAGAAATAACAAACCAGATGGAAAAACTCTCCAAATGTAGCTGTACGCGAAATGCCTGTCTAAAAGAGGGACAATGTGCGAGTGTAAAGGATTTTGCTCGTAGTTCAGGTAAAGGCATTGACAGAAGTATTAAAAGCAATGCATAGAAATTTTTAAGTTCCAAACAATTGATATACCTGCCTGCCAATAAATAAAGTTGAAGCTGGAGTTATATAATTGAAGTGAAAAAACTTCTTTAAAACAATATGAAATAAATTAATTGCGCAAGGTCTTTCGAAAGAACTTAGTCTTTCTTCATCAGGAACAAAAAAGAAGTGCGTCTACTGTGAATTGTGCCGCTACATTCATAGTAGATGCACGTCTTTTTTGTACCTGCCTGTCAATTTATTTACTTTTTCATTCACATATCAAGTGCCGATTGCTAGAGAAATTTTGGATTCGGACGGGCAGTTTCATTGCACTGTTTAATGTACATGGCGAGATATTTCTTTTGATACCACACTCGTCCAAATTCAGAACTTACACCTGGGAAGGTTCCGTAGTAAGGGTCAAATAAATATATGAAAGGTCCATCTCAAATAAAATGTAGATAAATGATTAATATGTAATTTATAAACCATCTATCTCGAAATGTCGTTTTCTGCTATACAAGTTATCATTTCATTCTTGCTTTAACAAAGTAGATTTTTGTTTTAATGCTTTCCAGAAACTGAGTTCGCAAAAGCTTTCAGGGAACTTGTTTTCTAGGTACTTGTTTTCTTGAAACTGCGATAAAACAAAATTCCTAGATAATTTAATTATAAATCCGAAAAGGTTATTTCTCACAACCAGTGTTAAGGGAATAATTTAAAATTTAAAAACCTACCTCTGCTGCGCACAGGCTTTTAAAATATTTAAGAATTCGGAAATTTGAGATTTAACTATTTCAAGCTATTTGAAAACAAAAGGATTTCTTTGAAAGAGAGTTTTAACTTGTCCTTCGACTAATTAATGTAATTGGCTATTGGTTGATTCTCAGTAAATTATGTAATATTTCAAATAATGTTTGAATAGATTGTATTATTTTTTAAACCAGTTAAAGGGTAACTGCAATTATATTGTTGTGTTCACCTGGTAAAAAAAAAAAATCTTTGTAACGGCAATTCATCGCTGCGCTAAATGAAATACAAATAAATGCTTCTCCGAAACTTTTATGTTTAAATAATCATTTCAAAGGAAAATAATACTCTTGTTCATTGAAATCTAGTTTATACAAACCATCAATTATAACATGTTTTGTTAACTAACTTTCCACTATGATACTCCAGAGATACCAGGTGATAAAAAAATATTACACATTTTAGCACAGTGGTATGCTGGTTTTTTGCAATGATCTTCTATCACTGAAAAACAAATCTTGACTATTTTTGTATAGGATCAGTTTAAAAATTAAAAAGTGTATTTTTTTCTAGTCCGCGACAAAACACTTTCTCAAAAATAACTTTATAAATTCAACTTTCTAAACATTTTTAGAAACTATTCCATACTAATCACCAATCGATAAAAATTTAAAGTATGCTCTCTTATCTTTCTGTTTCTCAGTAATTAAATAAAAACACCATTTTTAAAAACAAATTATACATAAATATTGACAAATCGCATGAATATTTATAATAAATATGAATCTAGATTTATATTTCTTTTACCAAAAAATGTTCATTGGTAACCGTCTCCGCCCTCTACAAAAGCTCCTTCTCCTTATCTATACTAATAAAATCCGTGCGCCTCTGTCTGTTTGTCTGCTTGAAGCCGATTACAGTTCGCAACGCGGGCGGGTTGGACGTCGCGAGAGGTGTCTTTCGATTCGAAAAATTCCGGGAAAGTCATTTTGGGCATTTTTTGAGACCGTAGGACCAAAATTAAAAAAGTTATGAATTAAAAACCGGTCGAGAATCGGAACGAAAAACGTCTAATTTCCCAAACGGAGCTCAAACGGAGCTCTGAGGCAGAACACTGCGCCACCTTGCGGTGAACGACCTGAACTTTTCCCCTTTGGCTAAAAGAAGAAGCAGCCGAAAACCTTTTTTTTTCTCCCGGGAAAACGACTTTTTCTTTCGTTTCGGTTCTTTCAAAAAGAACTAATTGGTAAAAAATGTTAAACACATTTTATTTTCATACTTTTTTTTGGTAGCATGCACGAATATTGTGTAACCTAAGATTTACGCGATTAATACTAATTTTTGTTAGTACAAACGGAAAACGAGCTGCCAAAATTATTTGTTAGTTATGTTGTTTATGATATTAATGAAATTACATATTTTTCTTAATAGCAGTCTTTTGCAGTTTTTAATACCGAAACTTTTTTTGCGCGTTTTTTCTTAAACCATCATACAGACAGTTTTTAAAGTAGATAAAACTGATTACATATTCAGAATCTGCGTAAAAGTCTGCTTCTGATGAACCAAAAAATACGAGAAAATGTCTTATGGGCGCGCTGCGCCAACCGTGCAAAACCAAATATTTTTAACGGGACGATGGCGACCATGGCGCGTAGCGCCGGTGGGTGGTAGGCCGGTGGGCTGCCTTTGCACGGTGGGCACGTAGCGCCCACTGTGCGAAATCACACATTTTTAACGGGATAATGGGCGCATAACAGCCACAGCTCTTTAATTTACGTTTTTTGTGCTTGAGGATTCGAACTCCAAGACTTGCTTATTAAATGATTTTTTTTGCTTATTATATACTGCTTAATATCGAGGTTCGTTTGGAAAAAGTGGCCCAGCTAGCGGGCGTAGCTCGCTAGTCTATACTAATAAAATCCGTGCGCCTCTATCTGTCTGTGTGTCTGCTTGAAGCCGATTACAGTTCGCAACGCGGGCTATTTGGAAGTCGCGAGAAGTGTCTTTCGATTCGAAAAATTCCGGGAAAGTCATGTCGGACATTTTCGAGACCGTGGGACCAAAATTAAAAAAGTTATGAATGAAAAACAGGTCGGGAATCGGAACGGAAAACGTCTAATTTCCCAAACGGAGCTCAAACGGAGCTCTGAGGCAGAACACTGCGCCACTTTGCGGTGAACCACCTGAACTCTTCCCCTTTGGCTAAAAGAAGAAGCAGCCGAAAACCTATTTTTTCTCCCGGGAAAACGACTTTTTCTTTCGTTTCGGTTCTTTGAAAAAGAACTAATTGGTAAAAATTGTAAAACACGGTTTATTTTCATATTTTTTTTTGGTTGCATACACGAATATTGTGTACCTAAGATTTACGCGATTAGTACTAATTTTTGTTAGTACAAACGGAAAACGAGCTGCCAAAATTATTTGTTAGTTATGTTGTTTGTGATATTAATGAAATTACTTATTTTTTTTTAATAGCAGTCTTTTGCAGTTTTTAATACCGAAACCTTTTTTGCGCGTTTTTTCTTAAACCATTATACAGACAGTTTTTAAAGTAGATAAAACTGATTACATATTTAGAATCTGCGTAATAGTCTGCTTCTGATGAACCAAAAAATACGAGAAAATGTCTTATGGGCGCGCAGCGCCAACCGTGCAAACCAAATATTTTTAACGGGACGATGGCGACCATGGCGCGAAGCGCCGGAGGGTGGTAGGCCGGTGGGCTGCCTATGCACGGTGGGAACGAAGCGCCCACTGTGCGAAATCACATATTTTTAACGGGATAATGAGCGCATAACAACCATAGCTCTTTAATTTACTTTTTTTGTGCTTGAGGATTCGAATTCCAAGACTTGCTTATTAAATGAATTTTTTTGCTTATTATATACTGCTTAATATCGAGGTTCGTTTGGAAAAAGTGGCCCAGCTAGCGGGCGCAGCTCGCTAGTCTATACTAATAAAACCCGTGTGCCTCTGTGTGTCTGTCTGTCTGCTTGAAGCCGATTACAGTTCGCAACGCGGGCGAGTTGGAAGTCGCGAGAGGTGTCTTTCGATTCGAAAAATTCCGGGAAAGTCATTTCGGGCATTTTCGAGACCGTGGGACCAAAATTAAAAAAGTTATGAATTAAAACCCCCTCGGGAAACGGAACGCCAAACGTCTCATTTCCCAAAAAGAGCTCGCTTACTTTACACTGCGCCACGTTTCGGTGAATGACTAGAACTTTTCCCCTTTGGCTACGAGCGCAAAAAGAAAAACCAGCCGAAAACGTCTTTTTCTCCCGGCGCTAAGTGCGCTTTTTTCCGCATCAATTTTTATGACTTGCCATCGATTATTTACCGTAGTTTTCGCTAAAATATTGAACTTGGAAATAAAACAGGCCGCCGCAGAGAAAATATACCGAGACTTTTTTTGCGCGTTTTATCTTAAATCATCATGCAGACAGTTTTTAAAGTAGGAAAAACTGATTACATATTCAGAATCTGCGTAAAAGTCTGCTTCTGATGAACCAAAAAATACGAAAAAATGTCTTATGAGCGCGTAGTGCCAACCGTGCAAACCAAATATTTTTAACGGGACGATAGGCGCGAAGCAACCATGGCTCCGATCCACAATCTTTTTTTTTTCAAGTGCGCGTAGCGCCCACCGTGCAAAATCACATATTTTTAACGAGATAATGGGCGCATAACAACCATAGCTCTTTAATTTGCCTTTCTTGTGCTTGAGGATTCCAACACCAAGACTTGCTTATTAAATGAATTTTTTTGCTTATTATATACTGCTTAATACATTGTTCGTTTGGAAAAAGTGGCCCAGCTAGCGGGCGTAGCTCGCTAGTATTTATTAGAAGAGGGAGTTAGGATATTATGGAGTACCGTTTAAATTTCCATTTGTAAGTGAACAGAAAAAAATCAGATACATTAAAATATAGTGAAGTACAAAATGTCATCATTTTTAACCCACTTTTAATGCGTATATAGTAAAACATTACATATTTAGCTTTAAAAAATGACAGTTTACGGGTACTGCCAATTAGTCAGCAAATATCGTATAGCATACTAAGGGACATTAAATCGGCAAGGAAAACATGATTTAAAAGAGTAAACAAAAAATTAATGAGTAAATCTTAGTGCATAACTTGTAAATGATCACATTCTATGATTTTTATTTTTTATTTTTAGACACATATCGAGAGAGTTGTGTAGCTGATATTTCATATTTCCTAAAACTAACCTATCTGAAAAACATAACATCTTCACTCATCAACTAGCCAGAATTGAGGAAAATTGACAGCAATTAATATAACTATACTTTACCTGGCAATGAGATCACTGACAATATACTATCACTGACAATGAGATTTTATAATTAATAAGAATTTTAAGAAATTTACTTGCAAAAAAGGCAAAAGGTGAGAGTAAAATTTTATTTCACTTTTCCATTCCTACACTGTTAAAAATAAAGGTTGCATTTGGCGCCCAGGGGTGAAAAAATGTTACCATTTGATAGCCTCAGGCTTGAAAATGTGTTTGGGGTGCCGTTTGAGTCCTCACTGGGTGATTTACTCTAGATAGGGTGCCACGCAATGCATACCGTCGGAAGATTTTCACCCTTTAGTCATTTGCGCATTTTCTGTGACGTGTGTATTTCCCCTTCAACTCGCCGTCACAGGTGCGTCAAAACAGCAATTTCTCCCTACGAAGACTATTACCGCGAATGCACTATTCCAATTTAGTTTAGAATTTCTTATGGGTGCTTTTTAGATAAAGCAACCTTTGAATTTCAGGACATTTGAACATTTCAGGGAGACTTTGAAGGTGAGCTCTATGGCCGAACGGTTAGAGTGTTGAGGTCATAACCAAATGTTGTGGGTTCGAATGCTTCGCGGGCCAAAAGTCGTTTTATAATTTACTTTTATTATTTGTCCCTCTGGATTAGGGGTACCATCTTTTCACCCTAATTAAAGGTGTCATTCTGGCTCCCGTGGGGGTATCACCAGTGAGACAAGCTTTTCACCTCTAAAAGGTGCAATGTGTCACCTGTAGTTTTAACAGTGTACGACTGATATCAAGGAAAGACTAAGCACAGTGCTTTATAGGAGTACCAGAAATTAGTATGGCAGATTTATGCTTGGCTGCAACACCAGTGAACAAAGATTGGCTCCTAATAAAGGTTTAAGTACTTTTTAAAAAATTGAATGTGAAAAAATAACTTCTTTCTATAGTTTAAAATTTCAATTGAGTTTCAAGTCTGTCTTTTCTACATCCTTTATATACTATTTAAATGTTCGTCAGTTATTTAAAACAATGCTTTTTCTAACATGAGCATTAGGAGTTTTCTTATAACTTTATCCCTCAGAACGTCAGGCTTTTTACGTCCTACCGAGACTAGGCTGTTAAAAAGTCTGTATTCTGGGGCCCAGACCTTACTTTTTTCTGAAGAGTAAACCAGGTCTAACATGTTTTTTTCATTCGGATCCGGGAAAGGCTTATTTCTTCCCAGGTCTGCGCAGGGCTAAATTTTTATTTCCGCTATCGATACAACCCGTATTAAAATCATTGTTTCTGTATGACCATGCAAAAATAAGTACAATTTGCTCAGCCCAAATATTTTTACGAAAAATGCACATAATTTTAAATCGAAATTATTTTACTATAAAAACTGAAAAATTCCTTTTCTTTAAAGGATATTATTCGTATTCGATTTTCGTATATTAATGGAAAAAAATAAAGTAAAAAAGAATTGTCTATGTCGCAATTCAGTCTTCAACGGAAAAAATTTATGCAAAGTAAATATAATAATACGACAGAAAAAAATCTATAACATTTATACATCAAAGAAATGAACTTGTCAATAACGCATTTTTTTCTTCCCCGTGATATTCTATCTTAAATGATCTTACTGTATAACAAACAATTTTAAAGGAAAAGTGAAACAAGTACGTATAAATACAGATTCATTAATAAAACAAATATATCGCAGCTTTTCTTTAAAGTAAAAATTATAAACATAAAAAAAAACTTATAATAAATATTTATGCCAGAACTCACCCATACGAAACAATTTTTAACCATATCGATGTAAAAAACTATGTAGAAATTCAGTTAGTACGCGACGGGCTTATATTAACTATTATATTTTATGTCATTATATTAAAGTATTATATTATATAGTTATATTATATGTTATATAGCTATATTGATTAACTATTATATTAAATATTAACTTTTTTTAAGTCGGGACGAAGTTTTTTCTATTGATCTATAATTGTCCTGACCTAGATATTTTGACCCATACCCATGCATACTTCTAGTGCAGACTGCTAGCATATTTTGAAAGCTGGTTTAACGTAAAATATGTAAGCTGCTTTTTTGTGACCAAATGAGGTGCACTGTTTTAAATCGACATTTAATGATGGACAATTTGTGGATGACCCCTATCTTGCTTTCAAAATGAGTCAAGAACTCTTCGCTTAGAGGCATGGTTAAGTAGTGTAAGTCACGAATTTTGAAGAATTTTGGATTTTACTATTTCTGTGAGATTTTTAGATGTAAACATGATTTTTTTTTGTTCAGTTCAGGAATGTATAAGGAATAATTTCCTAATTGGAACTTTTACTCTATGTTGGAGCCCGTATAAAAATTTAATTTTTGTATGCTTCCAAATAGACCTCCCATAAAGATGCAATTTATGTCACCACATTTTGCACTTTTTTATGAAACTTTGCACTTGGAAGTATATATCTAGGAGCAATATTTAAGGAGATAGCCTCGTTTCGAGAATTATGACTCACCCTATATATACACTGTCTATCTCTCTGTTGATTTGAAGAATGAACCATTTTGAATTCTAAAATATTTTCCTAAGATGTGTCTTAGTCGATTGGACAGTTTGAATATGGTAATTCCTGCTTTATCTCGTACTATATTCAAACAGAAATCATTTTCGGCTTACTTATATCGGGAATATTTCCCTTGAAAATGTGTTTTCAAAGTAGCCCTTTCATCACGTAGGCCAAAAATCACGTAGTATTATTACGTGATTTTTTTTTGTAGTTTCCTCCTTTATTTTTAATAAGTGCTATTATTAAAAAGAATTTTTGAATATATATTTTAGTTGAAACCTACTTTTTGTTTAATTTTGATTTTGTAGCTTATCATAAAATTTAACAATTGTAATAATTACGAAACATTTTATCATATATATGTATACATACACGCACACACACACACATATATATATATATAATATGTCACATCATTTCGCGTTAAACTTAAAAAACACACCATTGATTAATAAATACTATGTCTCAAACGCTTCAGTATAATTTTTTTTCATCATAGATGCATAAGAATTCATACTTTAACGTAATATTCACGACATCTAGTATTTTTATACGTGAAGTCTGTATTTCCCTATATCCGAGAAAAACAAAATTTATAAAATTTATTTTCTTATTGACTTCGCTTTGTCTTCATATTTTCTAATACACAATAATGCTTTTTGTTTTGTTGCAAGCATCATTTCGGGATTCTAAAAGCTGTCATAAGTGGAATACCATAAAGAGGCCAAGTGAATGGATCCTTCACAGAACGTGATCTGGAACTGAACATGGACGCTCATACGAAATCCAAGCCACGTTTCAGATGCTGTTAAAGCTTTCTAAAGAGAACTCTGACAGCTTTCAGAAATCCTCCCCACATTTATCCAGCCTGATGTGTTAATAAAACGAAATCAGTTGTCTTCTTTTAACAAGAAATGAAAACAGTGAGGGAATTTTAGCCCTTTCTTAGAGTAGGAGTAATCGTGCCTAGCAGTTTGTAAATATTTTCTTTCTCTCTGAACCCGCAGTTATTCGTTTTACATGGTAATTATGGTTGTGTTGCCGAAAAAAAAATAAAAATACAAAATATCTTACATTTATATATTACAAAGTTCAATATAAAGTTTAATAATTAAGAATATTTTATGAAATTATCAATTTAAACGATTGACGCTTAACGAAGAATATGTTAGATATTACATAAATTTTTTATAAATAAATCCAATGTAACGCAGATATTTCCAAAATTTAAAATTCAGTGTGTTTGTATAAAGAATGAAATCTTCCGATAAGAAATACATATGGGATAGACACTTAGTCCCTTAAAAAAATCGTTCTTTATTAGTTGTGCTAATTGAACATACCGGTGTCCCAAAAATGACTGATGGATTTTAAAATTCAATAACTTGCAAATGGTGGCAGCTATTTAAAAAATTTTTGCAGGAGGGTTATGTATAATGTCAGGAGTTTTTTTACCGTAATTTTTTATTTTAGTTTGAATTTCAAACAATAGGTGGCGCTGACGGCGATTGAAGGCCAAGTGATCAGTGCTGAGTGAAGCGTCGACCTGGCCTTCAATCGCCTTTAGCGCCACCTATTGTTTGAAATTCGAACTAAAATAAAAAAAATTACTGTAAAAAAACTCCTAACATTATACATAACCCTCCTGCAAATTTTTTTAAATAGCTGTCACCGTTTGCAAGTTATTGAATTTTAAAATACATCAGTCATTTTTAGAACACCCGGTATATGAGATGTAGGTATTCATACATAAATTAGCAATTAGATTTGATCAAAAATTCAAATGTTATAGGAGATAAGGAAAACACGATTCTATTTAAACTAAATGGCAATTAAAACAATGTTATGTCAAAAAATTATATATGACTTTGTTTCATAAATAGAAGATCAGTAATGCATGGTCTACTTATACACTACCTGGCCATTGATGATCGTCCACTTGTGATTTTAGACATTTTGTTAAATATCTAGAAAAAAAAATGAGGAATTATCCTAAAACTCTGAATGTATAAACAAAATTTACCCGAAACTTTATAAGGGACCGTCGACAAATTAAAAAAAATGAATATCTTTTGGATAACCCTGTGAGAACTAACGTAGCAAAATAGCTCAAACTGTAGATTGTGATTAAGTAGCTTAATGTAATAAACTGTGTTCATTTTTATGTCGCTAACATGTATACTCCTAGAGAAATTAAGGTTTTTTTAAAAACAGTCCCAAATATTTTCAAGATTTTTGCTTATAATTTGCAGAGTTCTTAATATAAAATAATATTATTTTCTGAAAATGTGACAAACAACATTACACATAATACCCTGTAATCAGAATTAAAATATAATGAAAATTGTATGAAAAATGAATAAGTTTACTAAATAATTTTTCACTGCACATGCGTCAAAGATATCAAAATTTCATTTGCATATTATATTAGCTAAATGTATAGAGCAACTTTTGTGAAAGTCTCAAAATCATAGTTTGAAAATTCTGAAAATAATCGTCAATAGAATAAGTTGAAAATCCATTGTTCCCAAAATGAAGCAAAAAAACGAGGGATTTTATCCAAATGTAGTAGTACGTCCCATATTGTGTATTCTATATTGACACTAAGCAGTGAGTATATGGATACAATCCCTCTTGTTTTTGCTTCATTTTAGGAATAACGGATTTTCAACTTATTCTATTGACGATTATTTTCAGAATTTTCAAGCTATGAATTTGCGAGTTTTCCAAAAGTTGATCTATATATTTAGCTAACATAATATGCAAATGAAATTTTGATATCGTTGACGCATGCTCAGTGAAAAATTATTTAGTAAACCTACTCATTTTTCATACAATATTTATTATTTTTAAATTCTGATTAGAGGGTATTATGTGCACTATTGTTTGTCACATTTTCAGGAATGAATATTATTTTATATTAAGAACTCTGCAAATTATAAGCAAAAATCTTTGAAAAATTTGGGACTGTATTTATAAAAACCTTAATTTATCTACGAATATTCATGCTATCGACATAAAAATGAACACAGTTTATTACAATAAGCCACCTTATGACAATGTACAGTTTGAGCGCTTTTGCTACATTAGTTTTGGCAGGGTTATACAAAACATATTCATATTTTTATAATTTGTTGACGGTCCCTATAAAGTTTCGGGAAAAAATCTTCACGGAAATATATGACCTGTATTATTATGTTCATACACTGAGAGTTTCATTATAATTCCTCATGTATTTTTTTTATATTTAACAAAATGTCTAAAATCGCAAGTGGACGATCATCAATGGCCAGGTAATGTACTTTAAATAAATAAAACACGTGGGTAAGTGTGAAACACATGTCACACAAACGGCTTCGTTTGATATTTTTTTCAAAACATCTTATTCTTTAATTATTAAATCCAAAATTTTATTTTGTAATTATTAAATAAGATACCCTTGGGTAATAACGCCACGTTAAGGTTATACCAATTTTCACGGCTCAGTTTTAGTTTGTATTTTTCAAACAAATATATGATTTGATACAGCAACTCATTGACTATCTATATAAAAAAAAATTAACAGATATGTATTCATAAAATGTAATGGCGTGATTTCTTGACCAATGCTATTTGGCGTTATTACCCACCTATATGGGTAATAACGCCATACAAACAAAACTATGAAATAAGATGGAATAATTGTATGTAGATTGCCCAATTCTAAAAATACAAACTCTACAAACTTAGAAATTGACAAATTGCATTCTAAGGTATTGAAAATGATCAATTTTTTGTGAAAGTGTAAGAAAAATAAAGGTATGGTGTGTGTGTGTGGGGGGGGGGGGGATCAGGCTAAAGAATATCAGACCGTGAAGCTTCTTTTTGCTTAAAAAGGACCGCTTAAATAGAACTATTAGAAACATTGCACAGTTTTAACTGTGTTTATTTGAATCAGTATTTAGGATGTAGCTCGGCCACTGTAGGGAATCAACCGGGGTATTAATGCCAAGGATTGGCGTTATTACCCCGTTATAGTTATTGCGCTGTACATTTTAAATTACAAATTATCTCGAGTAGATATCCAAAATCTTCAACAACATTTTGAAAGTCCATGAAATGTACTACAAATTTATGTAATTAACAAAGTATTTCCGGATGAAAAACGTAGTCTTCACATCACAAAATGTATCTCGCATATTTTAGATCAAGCGTTAATTTTAGTTGCTTGTAAAAACAATAAGGCCTAAAGATGAAACAAATTAACTTGAAGCTGTTTTTTTGCGATTTATATGACTCAAAACCCTTCTGCGCAGAGCACATGGATGTCATTTACCAGATTACCAGGATGTCATTTCATAATTATGCAAAATATTAGCACTTGGCGTTATTCCCCCGCCTGGCGTTATTACACCAGACCACCTTACTTACATAAATTGTAGTATCAATAAATTAAATTTTGAAATAACTGTAAAAGGAAGTTATTTATTTTAATGAAATCAAAAATGTTCAAACCAAATTATTTAAAAAAAAAATCTAAAATTCCAAATTTTTCGAAAATTCGAATAAAAAAATAGCGAACAAAAAAATAAATTTCCTAAAACGAAATGTATGTTTAAATGAAATTTAAAATGATTTTGATTCAGTGATTTTTTTTTCACAGCATAATAATAATAACAAAAACAACATAAACCTTAAATTGGAAAAAAATATGATATTTCATTTAATTAAATCGAAATAAATATGATAATTTCAATTGTTAGCACCGGTATTTAAAACCGGCAGAAACATTAAAATTAAAGGTCTCTTTGAAAATTTAAATTGTAAAAATGAACGAATAACTTTGAAAAACAAAAATCATTTAAAATAATTTATTTCTGTAAGAATTCTAAATTTAAATTTTCAGACTTTTACAGTTTTTATGTACGGACTGTGTGACAGACAGCAAAAGAGTTAGACAAATAAGGTTTCGTCAGATGAACGATATCTAAAAATGATATTAAATGTGATTTTCAAACGACACTGCATACACTATTCTACAAAATACCTCCGGCGTTGAATTGATAAAAGGAGGTTCGAAGATTGCAAACAAACAATTTTGTGTCGAAGAACGTATGTTTAACTTTATAGGTAGCATATAAATATATAAGAGGCATAAACAGCAATATCCGGGGATCTTAAAATAATTAGCCTCAAAGTTTATATTGAAGTTTCTGTAAGTTTAAATAAATGACTATTTTTGAAAACAGGTAGAGTAGCATGTTTGGCAGCGTGTTCGAATACATAGATTTATTTGGAGGTTCGAATCCCAGTCAGATTCTTATTTTTCGTAGAGAAATCTTTAACAATTACTATTGAATCGCAATTAAAAAAATATTTTTAGTCCATTTTTTTCATTTAAATAAGGTTTAAACTATGGAATATTCCATATTTAAATATTTAATGAAAAATATTTTATTATTGAAATATTCCACTGTTTGCATTAAAATTTAAATTCTCGTTGGCTTACTTAAAATCATCAGTTAGGTAGATATTTCTTGTAGTTTAAGTTTGACAAACATTTTTTTCTATACACATACTAAGTATACTAATTTAAATTATTCCTTTCACTAAAACGAATACAAAAATTCTGACAGATTTAAATAAAGCATTTTAGATCATTAAAAATGATTCTCCTGCAATTGCAATTCAGATTATAATTTCATTAAAAAAGAAAACTGAAATATGAAAGGCATTTTTCGAAAATGCTAACCTTAAATTGTCTTTCAATATGAAATTGGAATGTCAGTTTACTTATTTATTCGCTTATTTTTAAATAAGCGTCGTTTGGAAAACTGTTACTAAGCTTTAAATTGTGATTTCCGATATTTCTCTGTCAGTATCTTTAAGGGTTAATATATCGCCTAATTTTCGATGATGTTTTTCGAAAATCATCATCAAAAATACTTTTATAAGTTTGTAACGATAGGTACTTTCAGTACTCCTGAATAAATTTGCTGAATATCCATAAATTGAAGTTTGGATGTAACAGAAAAATGCTTGTTTCTCAAAAACTATGAAACCTAGGTTAATCGCTTAGTGTTCCTTCAAGTTTTAAATTAATGTCTACACTGTAAAAAATTTTGCCGTTAAAAAACGGAAATAGTACTGGTAATCTAGACGCCAGTACTACTTCCGTTTTTTAACGGAAAAAATTTCCAGGAATAGTTCCGTTTTTTCACAAAATATTTCCGTTTTTTAATATTTCCTTATGTAAAAATTTTCGTTTGAAAAGTTAAAAGAATTTTTCAAGGACAAACTAACATCTTTGTGATTTTTATTCTTTACTTTACAAAGGCACGTTAATATCAGGGACACATTATATACATTTAATTTAAACAACAGAGAAGAAATGTTACTAACCTTCCATAGGGTTTGAACTCACGACCTTGGCTGTCGTAGCCGGTAGTGTAATACCATTACGCTATGATTTCATATAGCACCATTTCAAATACCTTTACTTATTTCGGATGCATTTCATGAAGTAAAGACAAGATTTTTAAACGTGGGTTTATTTTTGTAGAGATAATATTTTTTTATTGAACGGACAGTTCTAAATCAAGTTTTACAAATTTTCTTTCTATAATTTCTAATAGTTAGCTTTTTAATTTTAGCTTTATATATATAAAAAAAAGTTTAACCTTTAAAATATTACATGCATAAATGAAAGTATTAAATTTTGTTTCCTTCTTTTTTGGAAGAGTTTCAAAACTATTTTATTCATATTTATTTATTTATTTTATAAAAGGATACTAACACACTAAAAAAAAAAAAAAAAAAATAAATAAATAAATAAATAAATAAAAAACACTTATTTTTAAAAATGTTTTGTATGACGATCTATTGTAAACTCATTAAAGATAATTACTATGGGTTATGGGTTATTAATTACATTTATTGATTTTTATAACTTAGGTAATCGCCAAAATGATAATAATTTCGGTAATATATTTCGATATATTTTAAATTTTAAGAGCGAGTTTCTTAATTTGAATATATTAAAATATGTATATATTAAAATTAAAAGTAGATTTTTTTTCACTTAAAATATCTTTCGCACTTTTTATATCATGATATAAATGAATTAAACACATTTAAAATTATATTGAAAAAAAAATTCCTTAGCTATCTCAAATTTAAAAAGAATTAATAAATCTTTTTTTTTTTTTTTAATTTGTAAAAATATGCTATCTTTTTAATATACTTTAAATTTTATGTGCGAACTTCTTAATTTGAATAGATTAAAAAATATATATATTAAAATTAAAAGTAAATTTTTTTTCCACTTTAAATAACATACGCACTTTTTATATTATAATATAAATAAATTAAACAAAATCAAACTGAAAAAACAAAAAACTTTCCTTAACTATCTGAAACTTAAAAAGAATTATTAATAATAATTATTATTACTATTATTTTAATATTATAAAAATATGCCGTCGTTTTATAATTAAAACAGAAAAAAAAATAAGAGAAATGTTGCTATGTTTTTCTATTTCTCATACAGATGGCACCACGACACTTATCAGTTAAAAATACTGATAATTTGTGCTGTTTAAAACGGAAGATGTTCTGTTTGCGGTGAGATTTACGGAACAGTTACTGTATTTTTAATCTCAAAATAGCAAAAAACGGAATACTGCTGTTTTCTTGGAAAAATCAAACTATTCCGTAAAATTTTAGGGAAAAGTTTGTGTATATTAACGGATATTTTTTACAGTGTACGACCTCTAATTGTTTTCCTGATTTTCGTTTCAGTAGATTCGGAAATAAAGGGGGGGATCATATTTTTGAACTACATTTTCGATGATATCTAAATATTAATCCCTAGAATTTAAAAAAAAAATAATATTTTTTAGTTCAGCGTAACAAAAGCTTTCTCACGATGTCCCACACGTTATACAAATAAAAGTTATTTTTCTTCAAATAATTTAACTAGCCCCCTACCCCTCCAAAGCATATTTATAAATTTTTAATAATTTATAACTATATGGTTTAATATTCTTTATTACTTCATCCAATTTGAACTTTACATGTTTCGTATTTTACCAGTAAAATGGCTGTGACAGATGGGCAGATAGACACAGGAGTTAACTTATAATGGTTCCGTTTTCACTCTTATCTACGGAACTCTAAAAAATGTGGGATATTGTACACACTGTTCTCTAGAGCACTTAAAACGAGTTGGAGCAAGAAATTAGGCATGTACTCTTACAGTATTTATAGCATAACATTTATTCTTCAAGAAGAACGACTTCGGTTATTTTTATCTGATAGAAGTAAAAAACGATATCGTACACTATAAATCTGCGTGTAACAGATAACCAATTTAAAACACACGAAAAGGGGGTTGTTAACAGGAATGCAATCCTTTAATTTTTGCATCACTTTAGTATCAGCAATTGACAAATGAGCTTTAGTGGAGCTTTCTATGTTTAACACTTTATTCATAATAACCACCAACTGACACTACTAAGCAAAAAGTTTCTAAAGTTAATAAAAAATCTGTTTATATTTCATGTAATGCAAGATAAAATGAGCGCTATATTTAATCGTTTTTTTTTAGTTTCATATAGAATGCAGTAAAAAATATACTGAAATTAACAAATCATTAAATTTAATAATGTAATACATATAATATACGCATTTTCTGGTTAAGTACACTGTTAAAAATTTTTGTTAAATAATAACGCGTTGACTGCATATTTGATATTCACTTTACCGTTTTTCTAGAAAATTTGTTAAACACGATTAATTTACAAAGATTTCGTTCGACCAATTGTAAAAAAATGCTCATTTAGCTGTTATACCTAAATACGCTCAAACGAATGCTATTTTACGTAATGTTACTTCTCTTCTAACCAATCAAAACGTTTCTCATTCAGTTTAAGAATCTGGCAACATCTGAAAAGTTGTTTGCGCGGTTGTGTTTGTTTACGATGGCGGAGCGAGCGCGAAATTCATCGTCAATCTTGTTGAATGGAAACGAAGTATGAGAAATTTCATCATTCAAGTAAGTTATTTTGCTGATTATTTTAAGGCTTATCATGTTTACTTTCATGTTGGTGGATTAAAATGCGAAATTTAAAAAATGAATTCGAATATGTTACATCGAGATGCGTTTAAATTCTGTTGTCGCGATCCAAAGTTGATTCAGAATAGAATTAGATAATTTCTTTCTCCTGTTTTTATATTATATAAATACGATATTTCATCATATGATAGGAATCTTTTAAAGATTTGTGTGAATTTTTTTTCTTATCGCTTTTGATCGTTATTATTTAATAATAATAATTATTATTTTTTATTAACACTTACTACACTGATTTAATACGTTGAAGAGCAGTTTGTTTTGAGCGTAATAGTCCAAATAAATAATTAAATATTTATAAATTTTAGCATATGTAATCGCAATGAGATTTTCAGAGTAATGTTGCACTAAAATACGAAAAAATATGTGAAAAAAAAGGTAAACTAATTTTTTTTTTTTTTTTTTTTTTTTTTTTTTTTTTTTTTTTAAGTAAAATGAAATTTGCCCATGTGTGGTTGAAAATAATTTTTTAAACTAAATAAACAGTCACTTGCATAATTAATAAAAATTTGTAATAGCTAAACCTGAAGCAACATTACTTCACTTTATGCTTTTATTGTCTTCATGAAGAAAAACTCATTGAATTGACAAGGAAAATGCATCATGTTTATTAGGCACACACATTAATATTTATTTGAACTTTTAATAATTTAATCATTTTGAAAATTTTCCTACTTTTCAGTTTATTACTTGTTAGTTTTAACATTTTACTATATTGCAAGCATTTTTTATAATTTGCATTGTGTTATTGCATTCAAGTTGCTGTTTAAAATTGTAAACATATAAAGCAATGACCAGAAATCTGCAAAATTCTAAAATTCACACAACCACTGGTCCCAAGTTGTGAGAATTTGAGGTTGTCTACTTCATATATGATGATATATATCAATGAACCCTGCAATAGCATAGCTATAAATTTAAAAAGTAAAGGGCGAGTGGGGTGGTGTGGGACACTTTTTATAAAAGTAAGAAAATCAATTTTCTTTGACACAAACTAAAATTTCAATATATAGAGGGCAAGGTGATTCACTTTTTAATCGCTCTGAACAATTTAGAAATATAATATGCAATAACTATTTTATAATTATTGAATTTCCTTCTTTTATCTTTATGACTATGTAAAAAGAATAATATCATATCTACACAAGCTTGTGCATAGTGACATGAATATCAGAATATCTAACGCTGGCTCAGTACAGCCATCTAGCGGATCTAAATGTAAACACTGGTATATATTTGTACCTAGTATTATTGGTATTATAATATTATAAGTAATATTATTATATTACTAGGTATATAATATTATAAGTAAAGAAATTGTAAGTTTCAAAATGTGTCCCAAACCCCCTCACTATAGCAATTAATCAAAACTTTATAAGGCACAAGTTGTCTAGTATCAGATAGCTATACTACAATCAAACAAGAATTGTAGGTTGATAATGTATGATGTGTCGAATATAAAATTTACAAAACCTGCTTGCCTGAAAAAAAAAAAAAAAAAAAAAAAAAAAAATCAAGATAGTCATAGATGGCAATAAAAAATCATCAATTCAATTTATTTACATTTTGAAGTAAATGAATATGTTATAAATGTTATAATTTCCCAGATATGTCCTGACTTTTCTCACAGGGTCCTATTTTTGTGAAATTCAGAAATTTTTCTTACATTTGTGAAGATTCTAGTCAAAGTTTTGTAAATTTCAAATTATCGAGTCTTCAGGTTCAGATTTTTCATGTGAGCTAAGTAATATGCTTTTTGTGGAGTTGAACTGCTTATTTACAGTCCAGATTTTAATTTTAAATGACTAAATTTTGAAAAGTTCAATTCGAAGGGGAAAATTTCTGAGAAAGGTCTATTTAAGAAACGAATAATTCTGAATTGGTATAAACTGTTTTGCGAAGGGTCCTGTTTTAAGATAAATTATTTTGTGAAAGGTCCTTTAAACATTTTAAAATTCCCTGATATTTCCAGATTACTGTTAAAATAAATTTTCAATGATTATTTCTTTAACAATATTACGTTAATGCATGGAAGCAGCAATTTCAACAGAAAAACAATATGGGACTAAACAATGCCTATTATTTCTTCATACATTATTTTTGCAGTATATTATGATTATTGCTTACTGTTGCTGAAAAATTACCAAAAATAAAAACTATTTAAAAATCTATTTCATAAAATAATAATAATTTGTATGCTTGAGAAAAGGATGGCAAAGGAAGGTAAAATGTGTGCTTTTTAGAAAATTTAAACAATTGATTTAAGTATATTTTCAACAAAATCAGAATTAAGTAATAAAACTTTGAAAAAAAAATAAAGATTTTTATAGTCTATATGCTGGAATTGAAAAGGAAGGTGTGATAGTTTCAAAGAAGAGGGTAAACTGAAATTTATAGAGGAATTTTAAATAAGATTTCTATTATGGAGGAATGCAATGTGGAAGATATATTCATTAATTTAACATGTATCTCAAATTATTCGATTTAGCCAAAAAAGGTTTTTTTTTAATTTACATACATGTTTATTGATAAAAATACACGTTGTTGGAAACATAAGTAGTAGGTAAAACATACTTAAAAATAATTGAAATTAAATAATTACAGTCAATTTTTGAAAAATTTTGAAAAAAAAAAATCATATTTTAATTTAAACAGTATCAGTAAGAGTCTTATGAGCAAAAAATACTAAAAAATAAATAAATTTGTATTAGTATCCCTAAACTTCTTTTTTAATATTAATATTTTAAACGATGTATCTAAAATAATTAAAATACCGATCTTGTGATAATCACAAATAAATTTAAAGGGTGAATAATTCTTACAAACAAGTATTTTATTAATTATTTATACCCTAATTGTTAAATTTATTTGAAAATAACTATTTTGTTTCATTAAATTCTGGTTCAAAATGAAGCAATAAAACAATTCTATATATTATTTTTTTTTTTTGGGGGGGGGGGGTATACATTACTAGAATTTTGGATGTTTTAGTATATTTCTGATATTTACAATAGTACTTAGTAAGACTAAGGGAAGTGAGACTATGAGAATGATTAAGTTGTTGATTATATTAATTTAATATTGAAAAAACTGAAATGAAATAGTCAAAGCATAGCTTTTAAAGAAATTCCAGAAAAGTGTTCATTTACGGCACAACTACCCTATATGGATATTATTTTTTTCTGTGTGTGAAAGAAGGGGGGGGAGGGGGAGACGCTTGAAATTTTCAGTATTAGTTTAACGACTTCCAAAAATCTTAGGAAAATTAAGAATTGTATCAGATTGAAAGAGCTGTACTTGCTTTATTAAAATACAGAAATAAGTAATGCAATGTATAAATTCTTTATTATTAAGAAAAAAAAAGCTTTATACAATGCTAATGTATATAATATATGAATATATTTGGCAAAAATGTTGCAGTAATATCAGAAATATCTCGGATTTCTTTCAAAAATATAATTATACTTCTTTCATGAAATATTTCCATCATAATATCAAGAATAACATATTGAAGTACATACAGAATGCTATAAAACTAAAAAAATTTGTAATTTTGTCCCTACATCTGAACTTAAAGTGTCATTGTTTACATCAATGAGAATGTATGGATTTTAGGTGCCTGTGGATTTGAGGAAGTCTGCTGTCCATTTATTTTTTAAATATCAAGATATTTTTTATATTTCATATACCTGATGTTTACTTTCGAAAAGATGTTTCATAGTTTCTATATTTTATATTTATTTTCAATCTATCATGCTGCAAGATATTTTTTATATTTTCAGTTAAAAAAAGTGTTAATGAATTTTTGAATTGTTGGTGACTGTCATAATGTAGATAAGGAATTTTTGTTTCTGGCAGTGAATTTTTTACTGTCTAATTTAGGTAATTAGTTACATACAGCTTTATTAGAAAATAATCTTTTTTGGTTTTGATTTAGTTGAATTTAAGTTTAAACTGTATAGCATTGTAGAAAATAAAATATGACAAGATTACATTTATGTTAACTTTTTCTTTAAATAATAAACTAATTTTTATTTAAATTTTTTTTTATTTCTGATTTTTTAATGTTTGATACTGAATCCTATTTTTTGTTTTAAATGTATAAAGCAAATTGTTTTTATTTTCAATTTTGTTCTTAGTATAAAAAAAAAAAGTAATTCAAGAATATTGTTTGACATTTTTCTAGTTGAGTGCAATATATTTCTTTTTAATTTTATTTTTGCTTGAAAATATTTATTTAGTGTTCATTTTTGAAGGAGTAGCCAACCATCCTTTATCAAATTTACAAATTGCACCCTGCCCTTTTTAAAAGTTGTAAAATGCATCACTAGTTGTATCCAGATATTTCTAATAAAAGTTTCTCCATTCCATAGTATTTCTAAACCTGTGTTCTTACAATCTTGCAAAAAAGATAGAATTTTCTTATTTCTTTAGGAAAAAAAATTGAAATTATTCAATAACCTTGTAATTTATTTGTATTTTTATATTTTTATGTCATAAAATCATTCAAAATTAATGTTTATTGCATATTTTCCAACATTTTTTTCTTCATTAAAGTCAATAATATATTTTCTCTTGCGATAGTCCCCTTTTTCTTTCTAGTGTAAACAAGGGTTTGAAAAAACCCGGGGTTTTTTTTAAAAGCCCAACCCACTGGGCCCACCAGTCTAAAACCCAGGTTTTTCTGAAAAAATGCGGGCTTTTTCGGGTTTTATCAAGTTTTTTTTTTTTTTTTTTTTTTTTAAACACTTTAAATTTCTAATTTTTATACACATAATAGTTAAAATCTGAATGTATCAGTGAAACCTGGGTATAATTTTGCATTAAGAATAACTTAATGTATATATTAAAAAATCAAGTTAATTTAAAAGGTAGATTTGTGTCTGATATGACTAGTTTTTTGCATTAAGGTTATTTTAAGCCAGCTATTTTGAGTTAACAAAGAAGGTTCAGAATGTTCGAAAAAAATGTACTTAGTACTAAATACAGTTTGAAGTAATTACAACTAAATCAATGACATTCAAAACTGCACTTTGCTTTTACAAAAATTGATTACTAGTAATAATTTTACGAATGAAATTATGATTAAAATACTATACTAATGCTAAATCAGAATTAGTAAGTACTTTTTATTATAACCAATTAATAGAATAAACCAAATAATTTTACAAAGGTACTTCAATAAATTAGGATTCCCAGGATATGTGGTATTTTGTTATGAGTTTCAATGGTATAACATAACATAAAACAGATTATGTATCAGTTTTTTTTTTTTTTTTTTTTTTTTTTTTTTTTTTTTTTTTAATGGAAAAAAAGTTTGTTTTTGTGATATATAAAAAATTAAGTTACAATTATTTCTTTTAAAATTTTTCATTTCATGAGAATTAACATTTTTTCCCCTTGTGGTGGAGAGAGAAACTTTATAAGTGATGTATTGTTATTAAGAAATATACCTTAATATCAGTATTAAGATCTTAATAACGATATTATGAAATTAATCTTATGTAATTTAAAGTTGAAATTTCGAAAAAACCCAGTTGGTTTTTTGAGTTGGGCAAAATCATAACAACCCTGTTTTAAGTTAAATATGCTAAATTTATATAGTTTCATTAATTTTAAAAAAGAAATCAGTTGAAAACTTTTTTTTTCCCTTCCTTACAGCTAATTTACTTTTTGGTCATTATATCAATGCTTAGAAATTCTTTTTAAATCTGGTTCTTTTGAAATATATTTAAATTGGCATTTATCTTTACATTAAGATACCTTAAATTAAATAATGATACAATTGTAAAAAGTAAAATCTTGAAAAAAATTGAAAAAACCCACAATGGGTTTTTTCAAGTGGGCCCACACGAAAAAACCCGCCTGGGCTGGGCCCACTTGGGCGAACCCTGGTGTAAACACTAATTTATTATAGCAGTAAATTGGCTATTTTAAAATTACTGGATTATTATTATTTTTTTTTAAATATTGTGATATTTACAATCCTTCATTATTTGAAATTTTAAAATTTAAAAAATCTTAAATATTTTTTAAATACATTAAAACTATATTTTTTTATATTTAAAACTTTAAAAATTACAATTAAAATAAACAAATCAAAAGATATCATTTCACCACTGAAATAATAAAATTAATACTTATAATATAATAAGTATGGTAATTTGTAATTAAATCTGAGATTTTCTGCATATAGAAATGAAAACCATGGCCTGTTTGTGTTTAAAATTATTGATCTTGGAATTCAGAACAGGCTCAATTAAAGATATTTTGATTGAAACAGTTTGACATCATATCAAATATACAGAGCAATTTTAATCAAAACCAGTTTTGTTTGCCAAATGTAACCAACAGTGATGTCTGTTTTTTAATTGCTTAGGTATACTTTAGTTCAAATTATTCTAGGGTTAAATTGCATAACATCTGTATATAAATTTAGTTGATGTGAATAATTCATCAATATTACTTTTAGTTTTTATTATGTGTAGTTTGAAATATTGAAATACAGACTGCACATTTGCAAACTTCTATTCTGAATACTAAAGGTTTCTTTTTTTTATATTATTTTCAAAGATTTTGTATATTGAAAAAACTATCTCTAAAAAAAGTAATTAAAATGAATGATTCTACTGAATCAGTATTTGTTGACCACTCTTTTTTTAAAAAAATGTTTATTTTGATGCAGGAAAAAGAGAATCATCAAAATAGATATATTTGTGTTTGTACAAAATCTGCCATTATATTTAAGTTTACTTGATAAAGGGATTAAAATTTTTGTATTTTTTTTTACCATTTTACAAGACTTTTATCAGATTGAAATTACTTAATTTCTATTTCCCTTATGTTTATGTAACTTAATTGTACTTGGAACTGCTTTCACTTTAGAAATCAGTCATTTTCTTTGGAAAAAGGTAATGACCTCCCCTCCCCCCCCCAGAAAAAAAGTAAATGTTTGTACAAAAAATTAGAATATCCCTCAAAATAAAATATTTTTTAAAATTATTATTAAGAGAACAGCCAAAAGAATATTTAATGATCTAAAAAATTTGTTGTCAATATTCCAGTTAAGCACTGTCTAGTGCCAAACATGATTAAAATCTTACCTACATCATTTGAGATAGTATAATATAAGAATATTGTTTAAGTGAAAAATCTCTGTTTTGGAATTTTGATACAGTAGCATTTTAAAAATAAAATATGTGCATATTAAAAAAAAAGAGGGGGGGAGGCAAAAATGTAATGCTAATTGTTGAGATTTTAGAGTACACAAAACATAGACTTGATTTTATTATAGTCAAAGAGAGATTTATTACCTGAGCAATTCTTGTCGGCGACTTTCATAAGCAATTGTATGTTTCATAACTTGAATTCCAGTCTTCGATTTTACGATTTCTTCATATCTTGAAATTAGTTATTTATGAATTATGCCTACTGGCAATATTATACCTTTTACGTATGGTGCTTCACAAACAAAAAAAAAATTATGATTTAGAGGGATTTAAAGAGGTTTAATAGATTTAGCAAAACGTAAACATTCTTTTTGAAACAGAACCTTCTAAAGCAGTTCCGCAGTCAACTGCAGAATAAAGAATACAATCTAAAAAGATGGATTAGAGATGATTAAATACAAATTATATCTATGAAAAAACATATTATGAATTTTAAAGTACAAATGAACGAGAATTAATGAAATATAATATTAATTAAAGTCAAAATAGTCTCGTTTTATCAAGATCAAAAGTTTTGGTGCTGCCATCTACAGTCATTTTTGCGAGTTAGTGTCTTAATTAGTGTCTTTTTACAGCAAATTTCTTTTTAGTTCTTTTTAGGATTTAACATCCTCCACCCCCGGCAGTAGAGGGGATACCTTTGTAATAGGACGCTTGATATCACCGTCCGCTGTTTTAATCAAGACTACACGAACTCGATTGTCTTGTCCTGGGAAAGTTTGTAGAATGCGGCCCATTTTCCATCTCATGGGCACGGATCGTTCATGAATTATTACCAAGTCTCCTTCTCGTAGATTAACACTTGGAGTAGTCCATTTAGGACGCTGTTGGAGATGTTGGAGATATTCTCTTGACCATCTATACCAAAATTGGTTCTTGGCTCTTTCAATAAGGCGCCAACGAGCATTTAATGATAGAGCTCGCGAATTAGAAGCCTCTGGAATATCAAGGAGCGGTGCTCCGATTAGAAAATGACCTGGAGTTAATGCGCGCGGATCTGATGGATCTGAAGACATCGGCGTTAGAGGTCTGGAATTTATGCAACTTTCTATTTGACACAGTAAAGTGGATAATTCTTCAAAATTTAAAATACTTGATTTACATGCCTTTAACAGATGATTTTTTGTAAGCTTTACAGCTGCCTCCCATAGCCCGCCAAAGTGCGGCGCATATGGAGGAATGAAATGCCAATTGATTTTTTGGCTCGAAAGAAAATCTTGAATTTCTCTGTCCCTCAAATATTGGAATAACTGCTTTAGTTGATTTGCTAGACCTACGAAATTTTTCCCATTATCTGAATAAATATCAGACGGCAGGCCTCTACGTGCAATAAATCTCTTTAGGGCTGCTAGCAAGGCTTGCACAGACAAGTCTGATACCACTTCCAGATGCACTGCCTTAGTGCACATGCAGACGAATACACATATGTAAGTTTTTATTTTTATCTTACTTCTAGGCAAATTTGGCTTGGTTATGCAGGGGCCGGCAAAATCTATGCCAACCTTGGAAAATGGACGGATTGGGGTGATTCTGTCAACGGGAAGATCTCCCATCATTTGTTGACAAGCTTGTGTTTTTAGGCGTTTGCACAGTACACATTTGTTGAGCTCTTGTCGCACAGTAGAACGACCATTAACAAACCAAAATTGTTGACGTATAATAGAAAGTACTAACTGTGCACCTGCGTGCAAATGTTTCTCATGTACATGCTTTATTAATAGTTTAGTGACAAAGTTATTTTTTGGGAGTAGCATCGGATATTTTTTATCGAAGGTTAAAGACTGATGTTGGGACAAACGACCACCTACTCGAATGATATCACTTGAATCTAAAAATACATTTAGTGGTAATAGTGTACTATTGTTTGGTAAGGGTTTTCTTTCTTTTAACAACTTAAGCTCTGTGTTGAATTCAGAACTTTGAATTAATTTTACAATGCATTGAATTGAATTAGAGATTTCTTCTGAACTTAGATTTCCAAATTTTTTCGATGTACTATGTCTAGCATTATGAATAAATCTAAGACAATAGGCTGTGACTCTTGACAGCTTAGAGAATTTCGAGAACTTAAGAAGAAAGTCAGGAGGTGCACTTACTTGT
Organism: Maratus speculifer; assembly: GCA_964019185.1. Lineage (NCBI taxonomy): Eukaryota > Metazoa > Arthropoda > Arachnida > Araneae > Salticidae > Maratus > Maratus speculifer. The sequence continues at coordinate 216,940,038 of OZ025299.1, read as the reverse complement.
GTTACATTACTGACAGAGTCAATTACTTGATTTAACTCATCTATTGGAGCAGTGAATTTAGGTATTGGGATTTGCTCATTTGACAGTAGCCATGGAGGCCCATGCCACCACAGAGAATGATTAAGAAGCTTTCGTGGAGGAATTCCCCTAGAAGCTACATCTGCAGGATTTAAAGCACCTGGAATATGATTCCATTCATGGGAAGGCATTAATGCGTGTATTTGACATACTCGATTGAGTACGAACTGATTTCCCTTTAAAGGTGGTGCTTTTAGCCAACTGAGAACAATTTGGGAATCCGACCACAAATAAATATTGTCAAATTTTACTTTTAATGTGTCAATAATTACAGAACATAACTTAGCTAGCAAAAGAGCCGAACAAAGCTCGATTCTAGGCAATGTTTGAGGTTTAATAGGATTCACCTTAGTTTTTGCAGCAATCAAATTAACAAATACCCTTTCAGGTGTAACCACACGTAAATATGTAACAGCAGCATAGGCTTTATTCGAGCCGTCGCAAAAACCGTGCAGTTGAATTTGAACAACTGCTTCATTGAATAAATTTATGTATCTAGGAATTTCTATCGATTTTAATAAATGCATTTCAGATGAAAATTCATTCCAAACATGTTGTATGGCAGGTGGGATTTTCTCATCCCAAGAAATCTTATCCTTCCAAAGATCTTGCATCATGATTTTTAACTTTATTGTTGTAGGAGCTAGGAAACCCAGAGGGTCAAAGATTGTAGCCACTACAGATAACAAGTCTCGTTTTGTTTGTACATCCTTTAAATCAGCGAACCTAATTTGTAAAATATCTTTGGAAGAGTCCCAAAATAAACCAAGAACTTTAACAGTATCGTCTTCCTGAATGACCTTTTTTGAGGAAGCCTTCATTTCATCAGGTAAGTGAGCAATTACATCAGGATCGTTACAGGCCCACTTTCGTAGATTAAAACCTCCACTTTTCATAATTTTAATTAGCTCTGTCACTAAATTCTGAGCGTTTTCTTTTGAGTCGGAACCAGAAAGGAGATCATCAACGTAAATTTCCTCTTGAATAATTTGGCAGGCTTTTTGATTAGATTGTTCATTATCAATGGCCAATTGGCGTAATGTCCTAATGGCCAAAAAAGGTGCACATGAAAAACCGTATGTAACGGTCAACAGCCTGTATGATTTGATAATTTCTTCAAAATTAAATCTCCACAGAATGCGTTGATAGTCAATATGATTCTGATTAACGAGTACTTGTCGAAACATTTTTTCGATATCAGCACTAAAAGCAATTGGATTCATTCTAAACTTTAATAATAAAGGAAATATTTCCGGCTGCAATTTCGGACCTATCTCAAGATAATCATTTAAAGAGCGGCCTGATGAACCAACTGCAGATGCGTCAAATACTACTCTAAGTCGTGTAGTTGAACTATCTTCTTTTAGTACCCCGTGATGCGGAAGATAAAAATGATCCGGATTTGAGATTTCTGAATTTGGTACAAGTTCCATGTGCCCCAAATCGATATATTCTTGCATGAATGCTAAATATTGCTCTCTAAGCAAAGGGTTTTGGTGGAGTCTCTTCTCCAATAAATAAAACCGCTTTAGAGCTTGAGATTTTGAATCTCCGAGGATTGGCTTAGATTTAAACGGCAAGTTTACAACATATCGTCCTGATTCTGTGCGTGAAACGGTTTTAGAATAATTATCTTCAACAAGAGAAATTGGATCAGAACTGGGAACCGACTCAAGTTCCCAGAACTTTTGCAGCTGAGAAGTAATCTGCGTAGTAACATGACAGCTAACAGATGAATTTTGGTTTGATTCATTCGAATAAATAACTCCCGATAGTATCCAACCCAGTTTAGAATTAATAGCACTCGGTGATCCTTTAGGTCCTAAAATAGACTCTCCTATTATGATATTAGCAAACAAATCTGCACCTATAAGAAGATCAATGGGACTGGACACATGGAAATTTGGATCCGCAAGATTCAAGCCTTCAATATGTGGCCAAAACGTAGTTGTAATCAGAAAATTTGGTAAATTTGTTGTTATCTGGTTAACAACTAACGCGTCTAACTGAAAGATTTCATCATTAAAATGGGGAGAGAATGTCAAAGAAACTTCCTGAAGAGATGTTTCTGCCACTAAATTATTTATACCTGAGATTTTATGATTTGTAGGCCTTGATGGAAGACCTAATTTTTGACTACAAGTTTTAGAAAGTAGGCTCTTTTGAGAACCACTATCGATCATCGCCCTGCAAGGAATGAATTTGCCTGATTTGGATTTTACACGTATAATGGCAGTAGCCAACAATGTTTGAGAATTTTCACAAAACGATTGATTAGTAAAACAATTTGATTCATTTAAATTACCTACAGCATTTGGGGTTGTTACATGATCTTGTTGTCCAATAATTTGTTGTTGTGCAGGGGTAGATTGATCACGATGAAGGAGTGTATGATGTTTCGAATTACAATGTTTACATGTGGTATTTATCAAACAATTAGCAACAAAATGGTTAGAACGCAAACAGTTCGTACATAACTTTTTAGATTTTACTAAATGCCAGCGTTGCTCAACAGATAAATTCTGCATTAATGGGCATCTATGAAGTTGATGGGGTTCATTACATTTCGGACAAATAATTTTTTGTGATTTATTCACATTATCCGTTACGACAGTATTCGATACCGATCTTTTTGGAAAATGTTGAGATTTAGGATCAAATTTATTATTAAACTTAGATTCAGTTTTAATAAATTCAACGTTACAATTCTGCAGACTACGTGCTTGTTTTTCAAGAAAACTAATTACCATTTCATAAGTTGGAAAACAATCATTATTTAATGATAACTCCCACTGTTTTCTTAAATTATCATCAAATTTTGTTTGAATTAAATAAACTAAAATCAAATCAACAAATTCATTAAATTCAAATTTTAAAGATTTCAAATTTCGAATAACTTCATTACAAGTATCCAATAGCTCTAGAATTGATTTTTGCGTAGGTGATTTTAATGATTTAGCATTAACGAATTTTGACAATAATGAGTATGCCAAATTCTTACGATTATCATAGCGATTAACAAGTGTTTCCCACGCTTGTTTATAATTATCACCGGAAATTGAAAATCCCGAAATTAATTTAGCAGGATAATTTTTTACACTCGCTATTAGATAAGAAAATTTTAACTGATCTGATAAATTTTCATTATTATGAATTGCAGTCAGAAATGTTTCCTTAAAGGTAATCCAATTATTGATATCGCCATAAAATATCGGCAATTCAAATTTAGGTAACTTTAAAGCGTTATCCTTAACAGAAATTGAATTATTACTGGTTTCACTCGTAATTTCTTGTATTTTTACAACCAAAAATTCCTCGATTTTTACTAAATCGTCAACAACAATGTCCTTCGCTTTTGTAAATGAATCGTATAAAGTGTTAATACTTTCTTCTGCGATTCCAAAATAAGATTTCTTTAAATCAGCTTCTAAGCTAATTAATTCTTCTTTAAGCTTCTCAGTTAATTTAACATTTTTATTTTGTATTGCTTCAGCTACTTGAATGTTATATCTGTTTATTTCTTTTATTGTGAAATTAAATTTCTGTTCATTTTGTATCTCTACTTTCGTTTTCATTCTGAAGTAATTAACTTTTATAATTAAACTTTAAAAATACTATTTCACTGAACGCTCCTGCTAACGACGGACCAAAAAATTTATTTATGTTGAGATTTTAGAGTACACAAAACATAGACTTGATTTTATTATAGTCAAAGAGAGATTTATTACCTGAGCAATTCTTGTCGGCGACTTTCATAAGCAATTGTATGTTTCATAACTTGAATTCCAGTCTTCGATTTTACGATTTCTTCATATCTTGAAATTAGTTATTTATGAATTATGCCTACTGGCAATATTATACCTTTTACGTATGGTGCTTCACAAACAAAAAAAAAATTATGATTTAGAGGGATTTAAAGAGGTTTAATAGATTTAGCAAAACGTAAACATTCTTTTTGAAACAGAACCTTCTAAAGCAGTTCCGCAGTCAACTGCAGAATAAAGAATACAATCTAAAAAGATGGATTAGAGATGATTAAATACAAATTATATCTATGAAAAAACATATTATGAATTTTAAAGTACAAATGAACGAGAATTAATGAAATATAATATTAATTAAAGTCAAAATAGTCTCGTTTTATCAAGATCAAAAGTTTTGGTGCTGCCATCTACAGTCATTTTTGCGAGTTAGTGTCTTAATTAGTGTCTTTTTACAGCAAATTTCTTTTTAGTTCTTTTTAGGATTTAACATCCTCCACCCCCGGCAGTAGAGGGGATACCTTTGTAATAGGACGCTTGATATCACCGTCCGCTGTTTTAATCAAGACTACACGAACTCGATTGTCTTGTCCTGGGAAAGTTTGTAGAATGCGGCCCATTTTCCATCTCATGGGCACGGATCGTTCATGAATTATTACCAAGTCTCCTTCTCGTAGATTAACACTTGGAGTAGTCCATTTAGGACGCTGTTGGAGATGTTGGAGATATTCTCTTGACCATCTATACCAAAATTGGTTCTTGGCTCTTTCAATAAGGCGCCAACGAGCATTTAATGATAGAGCTCGCGAATTAGAAGCCTCTGGAATATCAAGGAGCGGTGCTCCGATTAGAAAATGACCTGGAGTTAATGCGCGCGGATCTGATGGATCTGAAGACATCGGCGTTAGAGGTCTGGAATTTATGCAACTTTCTATTTGACACAGTAAAGTGGATAATTCTTCAAAATTTAAAATACTTGATTTACATGCCTTTAACAGATGATTTTTTGTAAGCTTTACAGCTGCCTCCCATAGCCCGCCAAAGTGCGGCGCATATGGAGGAATGAAATGCCAATTGATTTTTTGGCTCGAAAGAAAATCTTGAATTTCTCTGTCCCTCAAATATTGGAATAACTGCTTTAGTTGATTTGCTAGACCTACGAAATTTTTCCCATTATCTGAATAAATATCAGACGGCAGGCCTCTACGTGCAATAAATCTCTTTAGGGCTGCTAGCAAGGCTTGCACAGACAAGTCTGATACCACTTCCAGATGCACTGCCTTAGTGCACATGCAGACGAATACACATATGTAAGTTTTTATTTTTATCTTACTTCTAGGCAAATTTGGCTTGGTTATGCAGGGGCCGGCAAAATCTATGCCAACCTTGGAAAATGGACGGATTGGGGTGATTCTGTCAACGGGAAGATCTCCCATCATTTGTTGACAAGCTTGTGTTTTTAGGCGTTTGCACAGTACACATTTGTTGAGCTCTTGTCGCACAGTAGAACGACCATTAACAAACCAAAATTGTTGACGTATAATAGAAAGTACTAACTGTGCACCTGCGTGCAAATGTTTCTCATGTACATGCTTTATTAATAGTTTAGTGACAAAGTTATTTTTTGGGAGTAGCATCGGATATTTTTTATCGAAGGTTAAAGACTGATGTTGGGACAAACGACCACCTACTCGAATGATATCACTTGAATCTAAAAATACATTTAGTGGTAATAGTGTACTATTGTTTGGTAAGGGTTTTCTTTCTTTTAACAACTTAAGCTCTGTGTTGAATTCAGAACTTTGAATTAATTTTACAATGCATTGAATTGAATTAGAGATTTCTTCTGAACTTAGATTTCCAAATTTTTTCGATGTACTATGTCTAGCATTATGAATAAATCTAAGACAATAGGCTGTGACTCTTGACAGCTTAGAGAATTTCGAGAACTTAAGAAGAAAGTCAGGAGGTGCACTTACTTGTGTTACATTACTGACAGAGTCAATTACTTGATTTAACTCATCTATTGGAGCAGTGAATTTAGGTATTGGGATTTGCTCATTTGACAGTAGCCATGGAGGCCCATGCCACCACAGAGAATGATTAAGAAGCTTTCGTGGAGGAATTCCCCTAGAAGCTACATCTGCAGGATTTAAAGCACCTGGAATATGATTCCATTCATGGGAAGGCATTAATGCGTGTATTTGACATACTCGATTGAGTACGAACTGATTTCCCTTTAAAGGTGGTGCTTTTAGCCAACTGAGAACAATTTGGGAATCCGACCACAAATAAATATTGTCAAATTTTACTTTTAATGTGTCAATAATTACAGAACATAACTTAGCTAGCAAAAGAGCCGAACAAAGCTCGATTCTAGGCAATGTTTGAGGTTTAATAGGATTCACCTTAGTTTTTGCAGCAATCAAATTAACAAATACCCTTTCAGGTGTAACCACACGTAAATATGTAACAGCAGCATAGGCTTTATTCGAGCCGTCGCAAAAACCGTGCAGTTGAATTTGAACAACTGCTTCATTGAATAAATTTATGTATCTAGGAATTTCTATCGATTTTAATAAATGCATTTCAGATGAAAATTCATTCCAAACATGTTGTATGGCAGGTGGGATTTTCTCATCCCAAGAAATCTTATCCTTCCAAAGATCTTGCATCATGATTTTTAACTTTATTGTTGTAGGAGCTAGGAAACCCAGAGGGTCAAAGATTGTAGCCACTACAGATAACAAGTCTCGTTTTGTTTGTACATCCTTTAAATCAGCGAACCTAATTTGTAAAATATCTTTGGAAGAGTCCCAAAATAAACCAAGAACTTTAACAGTATCGTCTTCCTGAATGACCTTTTTTGAGGAAGCCTTCATTTCATCAGGTAAGTGAGCAATTACATCAGGATCGTTACAGGCCCACTTTCGTAGATTAAAACCTCCACTTTTCATAATTTTAATTAGCTCTGTCACTAAATTCTGAGCGTTTTCTTTTGAGTCGGAACCAGAAAGGAGATCATCAACGTAAATTTCCTCTTGAATAATTTGGCAGGCTTTTTGATTAGATTGTTCATTATCAATGGCCAATTGGCGTAATGTCCTAATGGCCAAAAAAGGTGCACATGAAAAACCGTATGTAACGGTCAACAGCCTGTATGATTTGATAATTTCTTCAAAATTAAATCTCCACAGAATGCGTTGATAGTCAATATGATTCTGATTAACGAGTACTTGTCGAAACATTTTTTCGATATCAGCACTAAAAGCAATTGGATTCATTCTAAACTTTAATAATAAAGGAAATATTTCCGGCTGCAATTTCGGACCTATCTCAAGATAATCATTTAAAGAGCGGCCTGATGAACCAACTGCAGATGCGTCAAATACTACTCTAAGTCGTGTAGTTGAACTATCTTCTTTTAGTACCCCGTGATGCGGAAGATAAAAATGATCCGGATTTGAGATTTCTGAATTTGGTACAAGTTCCATGTGCCCCAAATCGATATATTCTTGCATGAATGCTAAATATTGCTCTCTAAGCAAAGGGTTTTGGTGGAGTCTCTTCTCCAATAAATAAAACCGCTTTAGAGCTTGAGATTTTGAATCTCCGAGGATTGGCTTAGATTTAAACGGCAAGTTTACAACATATCGTCCTGATTCTGTGCGTGAAACGGTTTTAGAATAATTATCTTCAACAAGAGAAATTGGATCAGAACTGGGAACCGACTCAAGTTCCCAGAACTTTTGCAGCTGAGAAGTAATCTGCGTAGTAACATGACAGCTAACAGATGAATTTTGGTTTGATTCATTCGAATAAATAACTCCCGATAGTATCCAACCCAGTTTAGAATTAATAGCACTCGGTGATCCTTTAGGTCCTAAAATAGACTCTCCTATTATGATATTAGCAAACAAATCTGCACCTATAAGAAGATCAATGGGACTGGACACATGGAAATTTGGATCCGCAAGATTCAAGCCTTCAATATGTGGCCAAAACGTAGTTGTAATCAGAAAATTTGGTAAATTTGTTGTTATCTGGTTAACAACTAACGCGTCTAACTGAAAGATTTCATCATTAAAATGGGGAGAGAATGTCAAAGAAACTTCCTGAAGAGATGTTTCTGCCACTAAATTATTTATACCTGAGATTTTATGATTTGTAGGCCTTGATGGAAGACCTAATTTTTGACTACAAGTTTTAGAAAGTAGGCTCTTTTGAGAACCACTATCGATCATCGCCCTGCAAGGAATGAATTTGCCTGATTTGGATTTTACACGTATAATGGCAGTAGCCAACAATGTTTGAGAATTTTCACAAAACGATTGATTAGTAAAACAATTTGATTCATTTAAATTACCTACAGCATTTGGGGTTGTTACATGATCTTGTTGTCCAATAATTTGTTGTTGTGCAGGGGTAGATTGATCACGATGAAGGAGTGTATGATGTTTCGAATTACAATGTTTACATGTGGTATTTATCAAACAATTAGCAACAAAATGGTTAGAACGCAAACAGTTCGTACATAACTTTTTAGATTTTACTAAATGCCAGCGTTGCTCAACAGATAAATTCTGCATTAATGGGCATCTATGAAGTTGATGGGGTTCATTACATTTCGGACAAATAATTTTTTGTGATTTATTCACATTATCCGTTACGACAGTATTCGATACCGATCTTTTTGGAAAATGTTGAGATTTAGGATCAAATTTATTATTAAACTTAGATTCAGTTTTAATAAATTCAACGTTACAATTCTGCAGACTACGTGCTTGTTTTTCAAGAAAACTAATTACCATTTCATAAGTTGGAAAACAATCATTATTTAATGATAACTCCCACTGTTTTCTTAAATTATCATCAAATTTTGTTTGAATTAAATAAACTAAAATCAAATCAACAAATTCATTAAATTCAAATTTTAAAGATTTCAAATTTCGAATAACTTCATTACAAGTATCCAATAGCTCTAGAATTGATTTTTGCGTAGGTGATTTTAATGATTTAGCATTAACGAATTTTGACAATAATGAGTATGCCAAATTCTTACGATTATCATAGCGATTAACAAGTGTTTCCCACGCTTGTTTATAATTATCACCGGAAATTGAAAATCCCGAAATTAATTTAGCAGGATAATTTTTTACACTCGCTATTAGATAAGAAAATTTTAACTGATCTGATAAATTTTCATTATTATGAATTGCAGTCAGAAATGTTTCCTTAAAGGTAATCCAATTATTGATATCGCCATAAAATATCGGCAATTCAAATTTAGGTAACTTTAAAGCGTTATCCTTAACAGAAATTGAATTATTACTGGTTTCACTCGTAATTTCTTGTATTTTTACAACCAAAAATTCCTCGATTTTTACTAAATCGTCAACAACAATGTCCTTCGCTTTTGTAAATGAATCGTATAAAGTGTTAATACTTTCTTCTGCGATTCCAAAATAAGATTTCTTTAAATCAGCTTCTAAGCTAATTAATTCTTCTTTAAGCTTCTCAGTTAATTTAACATTTTTATTTTGTATTGCTTCAGCTACTTGAATGTTATATCTGTTTATTTCTTTTATTGTGAAATTAAATTTCTGTTCATTTTGTATCTCTACTTTCGTTTTCATTCTGAAGTAATTAACTTTTATAATTAAACTTTAAAAATACTATTTCACTGAACGCTCCTGCTAACGACGGACCAAAAAATTTATTTATGTTGAGATTTTAGAGTACACAAAACATAGACTTGATTTTATTATAGTCAAAGAGAGATTTATTACCTGAGCAATTCTTGTCGGCGACTTTCATAAGCAATTGTATGTTTCATAACTTGAATTCCAGTCTTCGATTTTACGATTTCTTCATATCTTGAAATTAGTTATTTATGAATTATGCCTACTGGCAATATTATACCTTTTACGTATGGTGCTTCACAAACAAAAAAAAAATTATGATTTAGAGGGATTTAAAGAGGTTTAATAGATTTAGCAAAACGTAAACATTCTTTTTGAAACAGAACCTTCTAAAGCAGTTCCGCAGTCAACTGCAGAATAAAGAATACAATCTAAAAAGATGGATTAGAGATGATTAAATACAAATTATATCTATGAAAAAACATATTATGAATTTTAAAGTACAAATGAACGAGAATTAATGAAATATAATATTAATTAAAGTCAAAATAGTCTCGTTTTATCAAGATCAAAAGTTTTGGTGCTGCCATCTACAGTCATTTTTGCGAGTTAGTGTCTTAATTAGTGTCTTTTTACAGCAAATTTCTTTTTAGTTCTTTTTAGGATTTAACACTAATTAAACATAAAGTCTATGTAACTGCAGTTTAACTGTTTAAAAAGCCTTTTTTTATTTCATTAAAAATATTTTATTACAATGCGCATTTTTGGTCATTTTGTAACACTTCTCTCTCTCCCTCTTGTAAAAAAAAATAAGCATATTGTTTAATACATTATTATTGGAAAAAAAAAACTTTAAGAAATACAACAGTTTTTAATTTAACTAGGCACATACCTAAATAATTAAACAAGAATCATAGCAATATTATCTGTTTGGCATTCACATTTCCACTCTGGCATCTTAATCTTTGAATCAATGTTTCTGCATTGTCCATTACAGTAGACTCCCTCAAATCCGCACATGTAAGAAATCAAACATTCAGTTCGCATACAGAGAGAGAATTTAATTTTTTTTAATTTTACCAATTCTATGCATATTTTAATGTGTATTTTCTGTTAATATTCCTGAATCCATGTGTTTTCATGAAGAAAGAATAAATTTAGTCTTGAAAAAATTCAAGATATTGCTAATATCACTGCTAATTACAATCTTCTTACCAAATATATTTATGTATTAATCAAGCTTTTTTGGTTTTTAAGTCTGGGTAAACCTGAAATAAAACCTCCTTATTTTATGATTTTGATGTGAATTCTAATGTTCCTGTGAGATAAGCTTCATTGAATCATTTAGGAAAAATAGATTTCTTCTTTACAATGAATATTTAATCATACATTATTGATTATTAACTTGACCTTTGCTTTCAATATTTTAATCATTTTAAAAATTATCTATATTTTTATTTTAGTTTATTACTTATTTTATTATATTGTAAGTATTCGTTATAGTTTAGATTGCATTATTTATTGCACTCAAATTACTGTTTAAAAAATTTAAACAAAGTAATGACCAGAAATTTGCAAAATTCTAAAATCTGCACAACCTCTGGTCCGAAGCTGTGCGGACCCCACCAGTGGCCGAGAGGTTCTGATCTCTCAAATGGTAGACGAAAGTTGCTGGGTTCGAACCCAATCTCGGCCATTGGCCTAACCGTTTGGAGTTTTTGTGGTTTTCTTTGAACCTTGTGTAAATACGGGTTAGGTTCCCTTAGAAAGACCCCCACAAAGAGCAGTCATTTATAGATTTAATTACTTTGTATTTTGGTAAAAACAGATTACAGACTATTTTGAAATTTTGATCTAAATAACAAGTCACAAATAAAAAGATAAAGTTTTGGTTTGGATCAAACATGATAATGATATAAAAAGACAAATCCTCTTCCTTTCTAGAGATATCTTAAGGTATCATGTGCCAGTCTACCTCCCCCCCCCGCTTTTCCCTAAAGTGATAACATTACATTATATGTACCAGCCCATTATCAGGCTGTTCATGTATTTGCTTTTAATTGTTCATCTATTTCCTTTCAGGGTTTAATTGGAGTTCTTTGCTGCATCTTAATTTAAAGTTTATTGATGTCCTATGTTTTTCGGATGCCTGCCATTCTGATGTCTTCATAACAAGAAATCTGGTACTTATGCTTAAAAATTCTCATTTTTACATATTTGACATTTTGCTTAAGATACATAGTAATTACAACATGATTTGCTAATTTAAATTTTTATTAGCATGATTTTAATAAGTTTTTTTTTAAATTTGATTTAAATCAATAGTTTGAAGAAGTTGTTTTATTTAGAATTTAGATCAAGATATTTTGTAAAGAAAATTGGGTATGGCCATAAACATGTTGCACATTTTAGGAGTAGAGGAGAGAAAGAAGGTATAAATCTATGCTTTTAATGTCCCCCCCCCCCTTTTTTTTAATCAAGTATTGAATTTTAAAATAAAAGTGCAAATAGAAAAATTTTAAGTTATTAGTAAAACAGTTTACTTTCTATTAGGATAAGAAAATTTTTAGGGTAAATATAAGCTCTTTTTAATGTATTTTTTAAATCAGAGTGAGAGAATGTAGGCAAATGCAGCTTGGGGGGGGGGGGGGGGGAATCAGATATTGCATTATATTTTTAAAAAACTAATAAAGTATTTTTTAATTTTTTTTTTTTTTTTTTTTTGGTACAAATTTTGAAGTAGTTAGTAAATAATTGTATAATCAATCATTTGTTTATTATTTCATATTCATTTTGCTTCAAAGCATATGAATAATTGTTTTTCGTTAACAAGCTAAGATGATTTCTTTCTTTATCTGTTATAAATAAACTATGTATTTTATAAGATAAACTTATTCATAATTAGTTGTGTATGATTAAAAAAAACCAGATGTATCTTACTGGCAAATAGGATTTTTTTTTCCATTTTTAAAAATTAAATATATAAATATGGTGCATCCAAACAAAAATGGAGTTCTGCTGGAGGTCTCTTCCAAAAGTTCTTTAACTCTTAGACATTATGGGATATTGTGCTTCGCAGTGTTGAATTCATACCAGATTTTTCAAATTTATAAACTGTCTTTTGTGTACTAAATAATAAACATTTGGATGTAATTTGATAAATATTCTTTTACGCAGTTATTAAAATAATAAATTTCAAATACTTCTTGGAGATTTTTGTTTCTTCTTTTGAGTGATTATTTGAAATCAACATTTTTAGTCATTAGATTCAGCTGATAACAGAAGGGGAAAAAATATTATTAGAATGCTATAAATAGCAACAAATCTTTGAATACTCTCTTATTCGACTTCATATTTTGATTTTAATTCTTCATGATAATCTCCTCAATCAAGAAAAAAATTCTTGTACAGTTTGGGCAAAATCTTAAAGATAATCCTGTTATGTATTAATTGCTTTAAATAATCTGCATTTTTAAAAAATTAATTATTTTCTATTAAATATTAAATATTTTAATCTATTTTTTTAATCATTTCACATGTTTTAAGCCTTCTCTTTTGAGCAATAGATATGTTCACCAATGCATACGGATTTTCATCTTATACATAAAAAAATGACCTAGACCCACTTTATCCAAGGCTTATTGCTAATAAAGTGTTAAAAGTAGAAATTACTTATATCCATTAATCTGAAACAAATAAATTATAAAGGAAAAAGAGAAAATATCATTAGATTTCTTCTATTTTTTTTTTTTGAGGAGGGGGGGGGGAAACAGTTGGTTTTAAACTGTGGTTAAAACCAACTGGTTTAAACCGTGCCAACCCTGATAATTTCTCAACATTTTAATCAAAATTTATCTTATTTCTGTTTTTATTCCCAAGTACTTTGATTTTGAAATCAGTTATGTTGAAAGCAGGTACACATTGATATCTCTTAGCAAAAAGTGTGGACTAATAACTATCCCTAAACATATTTACATATGACTGGAATGTCTTCAGCATTGACATGCTGACAAAACGCAGTAGAGCATGATGATAACATACATACAACTTATAGATATTTTAAAACAGGGAACAATGAAAATACAAATCTTTGGCTTTTGCAATTATCCATATTATTCTGAAATGTAGTGTGAATATATGTACAGTCACTGCCAAAAAAAATCTTGACACTTTCGATTTTTGATGTTTTGTTAAATATCTAGAAATATACACAAGGAATCATTCTGAAACTACTGGTGTGTAAGCAAAATAGTACATGTCATATATTTTGACAAAGATTTTCCCCCCGAAATCTAACAGGGGACCGTCAATAAATTGAAAAAGAACGAAGATCTTTTGGATCACCCTGTCAAAACTAATGATGCAAAACAGTTTAAACTGCAGATAATGATTAAGTGGCTTATTGTGATAAATTTTGTCGATTTTTATGAATATAGCTTGAAAACTCATAGAGAAATTAACGTTTTTATAAAAACGCTCCAAAATTTTGTAGTGTGAAATGTAGTGTAAAACAGTGAAGCGATAAAATGTAAGGCCAGGTGAGGTAATTGCAAAAAATATTATTTTAATCTACAAAAGAATTACATTGAACATGCAAACAGGCATTGCTCTCAACATTTTAAAAACAATTTCAACAATAATATTTATAAATATTACTGATAATAAAAATTTAAAATGCATATTTTGCTCATACCATGAGGGTTTTCTGAAGAAACATGAAATAAAATCCTTCATTACTTTTTTGTGTGTGTGTGTGAATTTAACTACATTATAACCTCGATCCATTGTTTTTCTAAGGGTGCGGGGGAACAATAAATGCGTGAAAATGATGAATGCGGATTACCTTCAAAACATGAAAAAACACCATGTTTAAGCATTACTAATGAATGTAATGTATACAGTATACTAATTTATTGCTTACTAAACTGTAAAATAAATAATCCGAAGTTATAGAATATTGATATTTATTTTAAAAAAATCAAAAGTTTTGCTTGGATTTTCGATTTTATTATTTTCTTTAAATCAAAAAATAAATTTTCAAGATATACATTATTTTTTTTTCAATTATTAATGAATGTTTATTGTATAGGCTACAATAAAATTGATGCATAGTATCTTGTTATATGTACCTACATTAAAAATATTTGCACTTTTCTACATTTATTTTCTTACAGAAAAAAAAAAAAAAAAAAAAAAAAAAAAACTAAGCTCCTAAAAGTAATAGTGAAATTAAAAAGATGTTAAGTAAAAAAAAAAAAAAAAAAAAAAAAAAAAAAATGTGTTGTTCATGTGAATTTAGTGTGTACTTTTTAGAAAAGAACAATTTTACCCCCCTCCCCCCCAAAAAAAATAAAATAAAAATAAAAACAAAATAAAATAAATAAAAATTTCATTCTTTTAAACAGTTGCATATAAAGATACTATATTTACTGTGTGTATGTACTAATTATTGATGTACATTAAATAGTGAATTTTAAAAATTATGTGTAAGGTTGTTATTGTGTGATATTAATTGTGAACAGGAGATATACAATATAAACTTTCAAAAACTCAGTCTTACTGAAAAAGTGACTAAAATAATAAGAGATAAGTTACAAGTTTAAAATATACATTTTATTTAAAACTTTTTACTTTTGGGTTGTATTTTCAACTTATAACATCTTTTTTTATTATCTCAGTTGGCTTTTATGAAAAACAGTGAGCTTTTTTAAGCTCATATTGTATATTTTTTGTTTGAATCAGAGTGGAATTTTTCAAATCAATGAAGTATTTTGGTTTTTGATGTGGTCGTTCACAAGAACTTTTTGACATCACAATTTAAACTTGTCATAAACTGAAACGTCAAAAATCACCAACCCTGTGGTCAGATTTTTTTAAAAAAAAATTTTTGCCTGAAGATGATTTTTTAAAACTTTCCACAAGTCAATTTTGTTTTGAAAATTTATTTGAATGTATTTTATCTGAGTATCATTATATTATGGCTAAGTTTAATCATTTAACTTTTTCTTTAAGGTACTCAATGTTGCTTAATCCTGTGTGTGGAACAAACTACAGCAAACCAATTGACACTGCTATTTATATTGTAACATGGCCAACCAATGCATTATTCTACCAAAAAACAAATTATGAAAAGAAATTTATATGAATTAATATAATTATGTATTATAATATAATGTAATTTATTTATTGTAATAAATATATTTCTGTGTTTTAATTGATTGTTTTGTGATTATTTCTAATTCATAATAATCTTTATCGCTTTAATCTACTAAAATAAACAATCTTAACTTTTAACTACGTTTTTTCTAAATACACATGAAGCAGTATTTTTATTGCATTTTAAATTGTCAATGGTTAATATGTAGAAGTTTTGTTAAATATTGTTTGTTGACAATTGTAAAGATTCATAAATTTATCGGATTCATTTTAATTTATTAATCTTTTTAATTTTTATTTTGAAAATTAAATTTATAAATGCAATTTATAAATGTTTTTATAGTTTATTAAACTTCTACATATTTGTTTGTGAAGGCCCATTGAGTATTCCACTTAAATACTAAATGTAAATTCATATATTTCAGATAATCAGTGACGGTGCTGCAACTATATAAGTCATTTAGAGAATAAAGTTTGAATATTTCGATATTGTCTTCAGTTTTTTGCAGTTGTATTAAATTTGTTACAAAAATTTTGGTTTTTTAAAAATATATATAGGAAATATGTTTAAAAGACACAAGTATAGTAACATGTGTATTCTTTGTACATCAACTCAATCTAAATATTCATAACTTATTCTACAGTAATTTTTTTATAATTTCATTAATTCTTTACTTCCTAATGGCACTTTAAATCACTATTAAAATAACTTGTTCTACGATTCATTTGGTATATTGATTGTAATAATACAATTTAAAATGAATTATACTTACTTTACATTATTGGTTGCAAAAAACAAAAACATTTCTAAAAGGATGATTTTTTCCCCCCATTTCCATCTTTTTAGCTATTTTGGCATTGAAAGAAAAGAGGGGAGAGGGGCAGTTTAAGTTTGGAAAT
This sequence comes from Maratus speculifer, assembly GCA_964019185.1. Lineage (NCBI taxonomy): Eukaryota > Metazoa > Arthropoda > Arachnida > Araneae > Salticidae > Maratus > Maratus speculifer. The sequence continues at coordinate 216,923,501 of OZ025299.1, read as the reverse complement.
ATTTTTATATTTCAGTTGTAACAGTATATTCAGTTGTAGTTCAGTTATATTTCAGTCAATTATATTTGTGCATTTCTTGATTCTATAAAATATAAATAAAACATTTGATTGAAGATATAAATATTGCACAGAATCCCTATGCATTCAAATTTAATTAATTTTACTTAGCAAAATTCTTCTAAAATTTATTAATTGATTGTGTAAATTTTCTAATGTAGCTTCAAATATCACAAAAAATGCTTTGGAAAATGAAAGTTTCACAAATTTATAATTGGGAACATAAAGGTTTAAAACCCCAACATACTGTAGTAAATTTCTGAGTGATTAATTGATTTATATAATAATATTGTAAAATATCGATTTTAAGTTAACTACATACAGAATTTCTAAAAGTCTGGTATTAGTGCTCTACTTTTAAAAATATATACTAAGTTTTGCAAGAATAACAAAACACTATTTTTCCATTCTTAAAAAATCGCAAAAGTTTGACTTGTTAGGCAGTGGCAGTTTCAAACATTTAACTGAAAGTAAGAAAGTAAGTAGATAGATTTGTATGTTGAGAGAAAATGAAAAATTCAATTAACTGATAAGAATCTTGGAAGTAATTGTAAAATTTTGGTCAATTTTAAATTTTATTCTTTGAAAATATATGATTTTTTTAAAAATACATTGATATTCTTGTTTAATACATATAGATAACATAATATAAAAAAGAAACTCATGTTATATATGGATAATAATCTATATTGCATGATTAAGAAATTTTAATCTAGTGCAGTAATAAATTATTTGTTATACGGCCAAACAAAAAGTTGGTTCCTGGTCGGGCATAATCAGTATTACATACTACTCTTTTTATATTTTTTAATATATTATTTATTGTACAAGAACTGCTATTTATTTATTTTACTTTTTTAAGACTGTATATCTATACATTAGTAAAGAATGAAACCAATTTGATATAATTTTACATGTACTTCTGATATTCTTGTAACATAAAATCAGAATTTTTATTTCCCATTTATTAAATACATTTTTAATTTATCGTTTTATGACTGTGAGATGTATATATACGAGCTTTTGATTATTTGATTTTTAATAAGGTCAAACATTCATATATATGTGTATTAAGCTTATATAACAAGCTGAAAATATGATTAAATAACTTATCAAAAATTATAATCAAAAGACCAAACATGTCCAGAGTGTTTTTGAATTTGACTGACAAATTCAGAGGAGTTATTGTGGTTATTTAACTGCATTATAATTTTTTTTAACATGTGACTGTAAAATATCAATGTATGATCATTTGATTTTATTATGGATTTATTAGTATATGCTTATAAAGTATGCAAGATGTTGCCGAATTTGGGCGACAAAATCATAGGGTTGATAGGCATCATGGGATGAAAATTTTTCATGGTACATGAGATGATTTCAAACCACGCTGAGTTAGATAAAATCACAAAAATAGTTGTGAAGTGTGTGTTGAGTAGAACAAATAAATAGGAAAACATTTATTTGACCTTAGCAGCAATACAATGTATTACAATTCCACATCAGGGCATGATTCGACATGACAAGGGATTTTTACTTCTATTGTTCAAAATTACATGTGCAAATGTCATTGCACAGCAATCATTTTGTACATGTCTACTGTGCAGTTACCTTTGTGGGTTCAATTTCAAACAATTCCTATAAAACTTCCTCGTCTTTTCTTTCTCATGTCAAACTGTAATGCATTATAATCCTGCTTAGGTCAAATAAATGTTTGTCTGCTTATTATTTGTTCCATTCAATGAAACACCCTTCATAACTACTTTTGAGTATTTCTTTCAATGTGGTTTGCAACCATCTATGTTCTGTGGCAATTTTTCATCCTCTTGATGCCTACTATCACCCCTCTGAATTTGCCGATCTAATTCAGAAACACCCTATATATTTTATGGTCATATATTAATAAAACCGTAATGCAGTCAAATGACCGTACATACATATTTTACAGTCATATGTTAATAAAATCATAATACGGTCAAAAAACCATACAATGTATATTTCACGGTCAAATGACCATCTTATACAATTACGGTCAAATGACCATTTCATACAATTACGGTCAAATGGCCATTTTATACAATTACGGTCAAATGACCATTTCATACAATTACGGTCAAATGACCATTTCATAAAATTACGGTCAAATGACCATTTCATACAATTACGGTCAAATGACCATTTCATACAATTACGGTCAAGTGACCATTTCAGTGAGTTACGGTCAAATGACCATTTTATACAACTACGGTCAAATGACAATATATATATTTTTTACGGTTATATGACAATATATATATAACACGGTTAAGTAACCGTTATCTCGAAATACGGTCAAAATGCCGGACAGAATGCTGCCGTTCAAATGACCGTTTTCTGACGATGAAATTTTTAACAGTGTATGTTAGTAAGAGATATTTAAAGCCAGTACGTATTTCTCTTATTTTCAGTTTAGTAAAGTTTTACTCAAGCATTGTAAAAATAAATAAATAAATAAATAAATAAAATAAAATAAAAATGTTAACATTTGTCAAACAAACGCTGGCAACATTGCTGCTAGCAATTTTTGCCGTAAATTTAACGATGATCTGTCAGTAAATAAGGCGAATATTTGTACTTAAAAGAAGTATTGGCAATTACGACAGCAAATTTACGATTACAATCTTATTAAGAAAGAACAGTGAACTGGCAATACTTACATCATGAATAATTTTGAGTTTTTATTTTCTCATATAAACAACAATCTTTTGATTATTTTAACAACAAAAAAGGTAATTTTGTAAGTAATGATGCATTGTCTTACTTTTATTTTATTTTGTTTAAGATCTTTAACAAATATACATTGTAACATTTTTCCAGTATATATATATATATATATATATATATATATATATATATATATATATATATTTTACAACTGAATCATGTTTTTATTTTTAAACAAAGAAAAGAACATATGTGCTTCACCTGTATTCTGACTTTATGTAGTCTGATAAAAGACAATTTTAAACAAATTTTTTCAGTGTGAAAACTGCAATAACACACGAAAATGGTCTTAAACTTGCCATAAAAATAAAGGAAAACGCAATTTTATTTTAAAGATATAATTTTTTCTCTTAAATGTAAAAAAAAGTATGAAATGTTGATAACATATACAAAACTATAAGGACTAAAGTAAAAATAAGAAATAAAAGAAATGACATTGTTATAAAATGAAGCTACTTTTTTACTATTTTATTTTTTCATTACTTCAAAAAGCTTTGCATAACTCAATATCTGTGGCCACTACAAAGATGAAGGAACACGGCAAGCTCTAAATTCTAGCAGGGGGTTTTCATATAAGCAGGGTTATTTTAATACCGTCAGTATCATGAACAAACTTTTGCCAGAAAGCTGCAACTATAGCATTAAATTATATATTGAATTGAAGTTTTATGTCATTTAAAGAAATGAAATTATAAAATACTCTAACCATATCTTTATTTTTTTTTAACAATATAGATTTTGCAACTTTTTTTTTCGTTTTTGCATATGCATTTATGATAACTGATGCCTTTACTGTATGTATATACAAAAGTAATAGAAAAAAATAAATATACAAGCAGTTTTTTCATCCTAAGCATTTCTATAGAATATATCTATACTAATATTATAAAGAGGAAAGATTTGATTGTTTGTTTGAATTGAATAGGCTCCGAAACTAATTGACGGATTTTAAAAATTCTTTCACCGTTGGAAAGCTACACTATTTCCGGTAAACATAGGCTATATATTAAAAAAAAAAGAAAAAAAATAGCGATTCTTACTAAAATGTTAATAATGCAACCCAAGGTGTAGAAAAATGGCGTTAAAAAATCCATACATCGCTTGCGCTGCCTATACTATTGATTATCTACACTAATATTACAAAGAGAAAAGATTTGATTGTTTGTTAGAATTGAATAGGCTCCGAAACTACTTGACGGATTTTAAAAATTCTTTCACCGTTGGAAAGCTACACTATTCCCGGTGAATATAAGCTATATTACATTTAAAAAAAAGTATGGATCCTTACTAAACTGCCAATAATGTAACTTAAGGTGCAGAAAAATGACCTTAAAAAATTCTTACATCGCGTGCGCTGCCTATATTTTTGATTATCTCTACTAATATTATAAAGAGGAAAGATTTAATTGTTTGTTTGTTTGAATTGAATAGGCTCCGAAACTAGTTGACGGATTTTAAAAATTCTTTCACCGTTGGAAAGCTACACTATTTCCGGTGAACAAAGGCTATATTATAATTTTTTAAAAAGTATGGATCTTTACTAAACTGTCAATAATGTAATTTAAGGTGTAGAAAATTGGCCTTAAAAATCATTACATTGCGTGCGCTGACAATAGTACTGATTATTATCTATATACATAAAACAAAGTCGGGTTCTTTACACCATTTATAAGTCAAGAACGGATGGATCGATTTTTATGAAATTTTGGATGAAGGTATCTGACACCTTAGATTAACATATAGGCTACTTTTTACCCGACTACCTAAAAGGAGGGTTATGTTTTTAGTAGTTGAATTTAATGGGATGAAGTGGTAGGAACAATTTGTAGTGTCAGCAATGGCACGGAACTGAGCGTCTTACTTTAGACGAAGCAAAGCGAGGGCGGGCTGCTAGTATTTTATAAAGGAAAAATATATATGTGCATGAAGCTGACGTCATTTTTCGAATGGCAACAACAGATGATCAAATTTAACATTAATTTAATAATATTGAAAATTTAAAAAATATTTTTCAATTTTAACACCACCAAACAGAGAAAAAAATGTATTTTCTTACATTTTTTGAAAACTAAATCGCAATTTACTGAATTATTATTGCTTTTAAAATATATTTTAAAATTATTTTACTAAATTTGTTTCTATCACTTGCTGACAGACATTTAGAAAAGGCAAATATGTTACCACTTAAATTAGTATAAATTAAATAGTTCATAATCTGTTTCCGGTTTATGTTCTATAAGGAAATCTAAACGTTATTAATCAACAAATAAAAAAATATGTGTGGCACTCGGGGACTGCCGCGGAAAAGCTATTGCATAGCATTTTTTATCAACTTATGCAAAAATACCGCGTCAATGTCTGCCAAAGTCTATCGAAGGATACCGTGCCGAAGTCTGCCAAACTGAAACGTCGTTAGCCGGAGTGTTAGGATTTTTTCTCGTTACCAAATTCCTAGATTCGGTCGCCGAGCTCAAAGCCCGCGATAAAAGCTATGCAATAGCTTAATAATTTACCAAACAAAATTTGGTCGCACTACGAAAATTAGATCGCGAGTTATAAGCATTTTAAATTTTTCGACCCTCACGGTGGGGGGGTCTCCTGTCACCAAAAATTAACACTGTCTCATAAAAAATTACCAAACAACATTTCGCCGCGCTACGAAAATTAGATCGCGAGTTATGAGCATTTTAAGTTTTTCTACCCTCACCGTGGGGGTCTCCTGTCACCAAAGATTAACAATATCTCATAATAAAATACCAAACAAAATTTGGCCGCGCTACGAAAATTAGATCGCGAGATATAAGCATTTTAAATTTTTCGACCCTCACCGTGGGGGGGGGGTCTCCTGTCACCAAAAATTAACACTGACTCATAATAAATTACCAAATAAAATTTAGCCGCGCAACGAAAATTAGATCGCGAGTTATAAGCATTTTAAGTTTTTCTACCCTCACCGTGGGGGTTTCCTGTCACCAGAAATTAACACTGTCTCATATTAAATTACAAAAAACAAAATTTGGCTGCGCTACGAAAATTAGATCGTGAGTTATAAGCATTTTAAATTTTTCGACCCTCACCGTGGGGGGTCTAATGTCCCCAAAAATTAACACTGTCTCATAACAAATTACCAAACAAAATTTGACCGCTCTACGAAAATTAGATCGCGAGTTATAAGCATTTAAAATTTTTCGACCCTCACCGTGGGGGGTCTCCTGTCACCAAAAATTAACAATATCTCATAATAAATTACCAAACAAAATTTGGCCGCGCTACGAAAATTAGATCGCGAGTTATAAGCATTTTAAGTTTTTCTACTCTCACCGTGGGGGGTCTCCTGTCACCAAAAATTAACACTGTCTCATAACAAATTACCAAACAAAATCTGGCCGCGCTACTAAAATTAGATCGCGAGTTATGAGCATTTTAAATTTTTCGACCCTCACCGTGGGGGGTCTCCTGTCACCAAAAATTAACAGTCTCATATTAAATTACCAAACAAAATTTGGCCGCGCTACGAAAATTAGATCGTGAGTTATAAGCATTTTAAATTTTTCGACCCTCACCGTGGGGGGTCTCCTGTCACCAAAAATTAACACTGACTCATAATAAATTACCAAACAAAATTTGGCCGCGCTACGAAAATTAGATCGCGAGTTATGAGCATTTTAAATTTTTCGACCCTCACCGTGGGGGGTCTCCTGTCACCAAAAATTAACAGTCTCATATTAAATTACCAAACAAAATTTGGCCGCGCTACGAAAATTAGATCGTGAGTTATAAGCTCTTTAAATTTTTCGACCCTCACCGTGGGGGTCTCCTGTCACCAGAAATTAACACTGTCTCATATTAAATTACCAAACAAAAATTGGCCGCGCTACGAAAATTAGATCGTGAGTTATAAGCATTTGAAATTTTTCGACCCTCACCGTGGGGGGTCTAATGTCCCCAAAAATTAACACTTTCTCATAACAAATTACCAAACAAAATTTGACCGCGCTACGAAAATTAGATCGCGAGTTATAAGCATTTTAAATTTTTCGACCTTCACCGTGGGGGGTCTCCTGTCACCAAAAATTAACACTGACTCATAATAAATTACCAAACAGAATTTGGCCACGCTACGAAAATTAGATCGTGAGTTATAAGCATTTTAAGTTTTTCTACCCTCACCGTGGGGGGTCTCCTGTCACCAAAAATTAACAATATCTCATAATAAATTACCAAACAAAATTTGGCCGCGCTACGAAAATTAGATCGCGAGTTATAAGCATTTTAAATTTTTCGACCCTCACCGTGAGGGGTCTCCTGTCACCAGAAAGTAACACTGACTCATAATAAATTACCAAACAAAATTTGGCCGCGCTACGAAAATTAGATCGCGAGTTATAAGCATTTTAAGTTTTTCTACCCTCACCGTGGGGGGTCTCCTGTCACCAAAATTAACAGTCTCATATTAAATTACCAAACAAAATTTCGCCGCGTTACGAAAATTAGTTCGTGAGTTATAAGCATTTTAAATTTTTCGACCCTCACCGTGGGGTGTCTCCTGTCACCAGAAATTAACATTGTCTTATAATAAATTTCCAAACAATATTTTGCCAAGCTACCAAAATTAGATCGCGAGTTATAAGCATTTTTAACTTTTCGACCCTCACGGCGGGGTGTCTTCTGTCACCAACAATTAACAATGTCTCATAATAAATTACCAAACAAAGTTTGGCCGCGCTACGAAAGTTAGATCGCGAGTTATAATCATTTTAAATTTTTCGACCCTCACGGTGGGGGGTCTCCTGTCACCAAAATAAATAAGACCACCAAAATAAACACTGTCTCATAATAAATTACCAAACAAAATTTGGCCGCGCTATGAAAATTAGATCATAAGAAACATAAGTTTGAGACTTGATATCCTAATATTTGAAAAATACCGTGTCAATGTCTGCCGAAGGATACCATCCCGAAGTTTTCCGAACGGAAACGACGTTAGCCGAGTGTTAGGTTTTTTCGTTACCGATGTGTTAGGATTTTCCGCGTTACGGAATTTTTGGATTCGGTCACCGCGCTCAAAGCCCTCGATAAAAGCTATGCAATAGCTTAAAAATATATAAATTAAATACAAATTAAATAAATGCAAACTAACAACGTTTAAAACATTGAAAATATCAGAATGAAAAAGGACTATCGGTATTTCTTCAATTATTTTTTCTTGGCACGAGGCCAAAAATAAATTATTGCTTTTAATAAAATTTTCATTTGCTTTACTAATTGCTAACATATATAAATATTTGTTTATATTGTTAATGTTGAATAGTAAAAATATACATTAAATATAAAAAATATATTAAGGATTTCAATTTTAAAAACTACAAAATGTACAGGAATCCGAAGACCCCAGGTTGGAACTTTTGGGAACAGGATTGTGTTGGAATAGGATTTTTATTAATAAACAAATTGAAATTTAATATATTTTTATAACTATCTCGTTTTAATTTTTACTTTCTACTCAATTTAAGCTGATTAATATACTATATCTTTTTACTTGCGTCTATTTAGTTTTTTAAACATTTTTTTTATTACATTGTAAAATATATTAAAGATTAAAAACTATGAATAAAATTGATAAAGGGTGACTTTCATCAAAAGATAACGGGATAAAAACATTATCGCAGTATTAATTTCCTGTTTATTGAGAAACATATTTCTTTTCTACAGTGTATATATTGATGATAAAGTAAGTAAAATTTTTTTTTTTAATTTCGTTGCATTTGGGCTTTTTTATGTATACTAGCATTTGTCATGTGTCAATATCGCTAGATCTATACATTTAGTATACACTTATCATATTTATAATTTTAATGGTTTAAATTTAATAACTAAACATTTTTTGGGGAGCTAGCACTTTAAATTTACAGAAATTCATAAAGTGTTTAAGACCTGAATATTATTAATTGAAGATGCATTTTATGCTTTCTTAAGAAACATATTTTTAAATTAAATTACTTTGAAGATAGCAAGTTGAACAAAATACATATTTTCCTTTATTACCGAAATGAATTGATTTCATTTTAAGCAGCTCATTGTTATTTGTTTTAACTATATTGTCGAAAATGAATTTTCTTCAAATGATTTTTCTCCAATACTTATACTATAATCCTATATTGACTCGAAAATTTCAGTTGAAATCAACCCGTAATCCTATAAGAAAACTATGGAGGCCCCCGTAGCCGTTAGAATAATAAAAAAAGATCTATCCCTTTTTCAAATCGAATACATGCTTTATACTAAATGAACCTGATACTAAATTGAATTAAAATTATCAGTGTACTGAAATCTCTAATGGAAAAATTATCCGTAGTCATAGCTGTAGTGATTTTGTGTTTGTGTTTATTTTATGTTAATATACAGCGCCCGTTGTAAGTTCGTACAGCATTAAGAAATCACATGAAAGGAAAAATACTCAGAAAGAATTTTATTTTGTGCGAATATGATCGAAGCGACATTCGATTTTTTAATTATGAAAAAAGTAACTGTAAGACTGCAATCTTTAAGGCACTGCATTTATCTTCATGGGACTGTTTCGTGTAGTTTTAAAGTGTCTTATATTCTGGATGCTTGTTTTTTTTTTTTTTTTTTTTTTTTTTTTAAGAGTTTTTTCTGAATCTGTTGGGAGAACCTGTATAGCCACTTCCGTGGCGATGTTGTGCCTGTATTGCAGGAAATATAATGCGTTTCCTGTCGTCACCTTCATGCCACCCCATGGGGTTAAGACGTTCCTGTTAGACACTTTCACTTTAGACCAAGTAATAAATCGAGGTTTTAAATTTGAGTGACCCTTACTATTTCAATATCTTGGAAGATTGCTGGTTGTGTGGATACTTAAAATTTCGTGTGTACCGAGGTAAAAATTTGGCGAAACAAAAGAATGTATGCCATTCACGGTTCGTAAATGGCATCTGTGCAAACATGCTACCCTCAGCTGTAATATGCTTATTGACCTACCTCAATTGCTTAATACTTGGTGGTGGTGCGCATATCGAGCATATTTTACTTTAAAATAAATATACATGACCATGTTAATATGATTTCTTTCATTGTTAGTTTTATTTGTTTGATTTAATCAAAATGTTTCCGCATGACGTTTGAGCACCATCTTTCGGTTACGTTTGCAATATTTTTTTTACATATTGAAAAAATCAAATGTCCCTCAGATTATTTTCGCCCAAAATAAATTATTTTTCGAACATTACATCTTTTGCTATTTTTAAAAATATCCACGAACTTTGTTAAATTTCATCCGAAATAAAATTCTGGATTTCCTTTTAAATAATATCATATATTATTCTATTAAATTAAAATTTTAATTTGAAAGTAAAATGAAACCAGACAAATTAATTTTTGCCATCAGATCCTAAAAATTATCCTCGTAACCGGAACTCGAAAGGAACACCGAAAGGAAATCAATAATTGAGATAAAATGCGTCTCTCATGCTCTTTGTATCTGTACTAATATACCTTATCTATGTATATACTTGTTTATTTATTTTTTAAATAAAATCTAGTGTATATGAACCTGCCAGTAACCTTACGTGTATAAAAATACCTTATATTGTTATAAGTCCGAGTAACCACTTATGGCATTTTTCTACCCAACAATAAATCTACAAATTCAGAAGATGTCGCAAAATGAGAAAATGTTTGGAGCACATTGCTTCTCATAAATTTTTTAATGGTATAATCCAAATTTGCTGAGTTACGGCCTCTGAAATAATAGCTTTTTCTGCTTTCATATAATAGACATTTATAAAAATAGAATGTTGAGATTTTTATTTGCGTCTCCTCCTTGTGTCAATGCGACAGAAAAGTGAACATCTCTTACTGTTTACAAACTATTAAATTTTAAAAAGATCATGGAAGTCTTGAAAAGATTGATCACAAGATACACCATTAAATATTTTTTTTGCCCGTGGTGTTACATTATGCAGCTGCTGTACTGATTTCACTATTACCAAATACTTCAATTTCAGAATCATAACTCAAATGACCGGCATTTACGTAGATGCCTTTTAATGTGTTTGAAAGAATTTTAATTAATGTTTGATCAAATAAAGTCAAACGCATGCGTAATATTTTTTCTCCTAAGTAGGATGTTCGGCAGTAGTAGGAAAACAACAGTACGGGGACAGCCGGCGGTGGTACTGTGGCACCGTGCCACCGCCTCACCCAGTGCCACCGCCTCACCCAGTGCCACCGCCACCGCAGTCCCTCCTGGTCCCCCACCATACACCCCCCTCCACGATCGCCCCCTAGTGGAAAAAAGGAACATTCTATTATAACAGGAGAGGTGAACGACCTTCCCTAATTAAAAATATTATCAATCACATCTCAACTCGGAATCATACTATATGATGAAGATTAAATTTATATTTGAATTTTGAACAACCATAATTTTAATGAGTATTATTAATTAAGCGAAACACTGGAAAAATCTCAGTTTTTAACCATTTTATTTAGATTTCTTCAACTACAAGATGAGATTATCAATTTAACTCAAGAAAGTTAAACATATATTTGAATTTTGCTTCATAGACATCTTAATGAGTAGTATTAAGTAAAAACAATAGAAAATATCCAGTTTTATAGAAAAAGACTGATTTCTTACGATTTTTATCAACTATATGATCAATGTAACGACTTAAAAGTTGAAAGTTAAACATGTATCCTAGTTTTTCAACAGCTATAGCCTTAATGAGTATCGTTAATTAAGTAAAAAAACAATGGAAAATATCAAGTTTTATGGAAAAAGACTGCTCTCTTACGATTTTTATCAACTTAAGAGAGAAAACTTAAACATACATTTCAGTTTTTCAACAGCTATAACCTTAATGAGCATTCATAATTAAGTAAAAAACAATGGAAAATATCGATTTTTATAGAAAAAGGCTGATTTCTTACGATTTTTATCAACTGCAACATCAGTGTATCGACTTACAAGTTGAAAGTTAAACATGCATTCTAGTTTTTCAACAGCTATAATCTTAATGAGTATCGTTAATTAAGTAAAAAACAATGGAAAATATCAAGTTTTATAGAAAAAGACTGATTTCTTACGATTTTTTCAACTCAAACTTCAGACTATCAATTTGGTAGAAAGAAATTTAAGCATGCATTCGAGTTTTGGACAACCATTTCCTTCATGAACATTATTAATTAAGCAAAACAACAGAAAATATTAAATTTTTAACTGATTTCTTCATATTTATTTTTTTTTATATATATATAAAATCAGAATACACAACTTAAAATAGAAATTTAAACATATTTTTTAATTTTTGAACAGTCGTTACCTCAAAGAATTTCAATAATTAAACAATTAACAAAGGAAACTAATGATTTTTTAACGAAAAAAGACGAATTAAACGAATTTGGTTAACTTTTACTCTAAATGGAAATTTCATCATACTTTTATATACTAACTAAGTAGAATTTTAATGCATAAACGAACACATTTCAGTAAATATTCAACGCACACGCAAATATGAAAACAACACCTGCTTCTTGTGACGTCATATTGAAACCAAAAGTTATTCCTCCGAAGTCCCTCACCATACCTTTTCACCCCCATCTCCCCCAATTTTTTACCTTAGGTAGGGAAATGGACAATGCAATGACCTCTCATTCTTGTATATTTAGAAGTCTGGGAGAAAAAAAGAGAAATTTTATACACTCCAATTTCATAACAGTTACCGCAATATCCCAAAATTTGAATTTTTGGAAGACATAATCAGTATAATTAATTAAACAAAATAATAAAAATATTATTTTTTAAGATGAAAAGATGAATTTAAGCGAATTTGATTAGTTTTACAATAGTCTTTTGAACAACAACTTGGAAATATAGATTTCTAACAGAAGAATTAAACGTATATTTTAATTTTAACAACAAAAACTTAACAAGTATCATTAATTCAACAAAAATAAATATCAATTTTAAAGAAAAGACGAATTTGAATAATTTTACACTAGTATTTTCAAAAGCAACATAGAAATATCAATACTTATTCACATATTTCACTTATTCACTGTATTCAGTACTATATTTAATAAATATGGATACAATTTAAGAATTTTCTAATCTATAATTAAATATTAGCTGTATATTTAATGTTACCCATGTTTTCAACATTAGTTCATAATCGTGAATTTTTTATTTTAAATACCATGTATTCAGGTTCAGATTATTTTCACTTGAAATCATACAGAATTTTTTAACAGAGTTTGTTTTTGAAATCATTGAAGCAACTGTATTTAATATTTTTAACACCAATTTTCTAAGATTTTCTAACATTTTCCGATTATACATTCTTCAGAAGTACATTTCTAAATGTTACAATCACTTTACATATCGAAAAGATATCATTGAAGCAACTGTATTTAATATTTTTAATACCAATTTTCTAAGATTTTTTAACATTTTCCGGTTATACATTCCTCAAAAGTTATTATTACGTATTCTAAACAATAGAAAATATTAATTTTAAGAATAAAAAGACGAATTTAAACAAATTTTATTAGTTTTACACTATTTTTTCTCACCTCCAACACGGATATATCAATTTTAACAGAAGAATTAAACGTATATTTTAGTTTTTAACAACAAAAATGTAATAAGTATCATTAATTAAACAAAAATAAATATCAATTTTCAAGAAAAGACAATTTTTTACACAAATTTTCAACTTTGAAATACATTTGCTTACATATATTGTTACAGTATATTACTAAACTTAAACTTTTTAAAAAGTTTGAATGTCTTTACAAAGGTTCATACTTATATTTTTCACGTCTTGACTGCATTCGAAATCTTACAATAAAAGTATACTTTTATTATTATTATTATTATTATTCTAGAAAACCTAAAAAATCGTTTCTTGCTGCTTTAGACACTTGACATATTAAAACTACTCTACCCATATAATTAATCAAATTAGGACATGATTCATCTTACACTTCAAAATTTCTGAATTTTTACAATACTTATTTTCATCAAACTTTATTCTTGATCCTATATATTTTAATAGCACAGAATTTTAACATCTGTTTTTATCTACTTATCAAAAAATTATTAAAACACCCAACAACATTTTCCAAATATGAATATTATCTTTACAATTTAATAATGCAAAACATACACGAATACAAAGTTTAATTTTTACAAACATTTCATATTTCAAATCAAACTATTCGAAATTTTCACAACATAAGAGCAAACATTAGACGAACTTTTTAACATTAATATTGCTTACATCTTTTCATCATAACTTTTAACTATGATAATTATCCATTTTTAGGTTGATTGTCGAAAAACTGTAACTGAAATTACATAAACTTAATGTAAAAAACCATGTTCTCACACAATTTCTTGAAATTCAACAAAGAATTGACTATTACTCCAATACTTATCTACTTCAATCTCGACTCTCGATAGTATATAGATATTGCATCATTACATACTTACAACTCTTTTCAAACGTTTATCAGAAAATCAAGTCAATCAAAGTCTAGTAGTTATTACATACCTGTTCCTCAGAAATATTACTATCATATGAAACAGTAAAGAAAATTAATAGATATTTAATATTTAATAACTTCATACGTGAAATTACTGCTGAATAAGAATACTAATAATCAAAAAAATCAACTGTTGGACAAAAAAATAGTACAGATTACCGAAAATTCAAATCATTTTTTCTACAAAAATTACAAAAATTAACAAATGAATGACAAGTTAGAGAAATAACTAAAAAAAAAAAATAATGAACATATTTACAAATTTATTAAAATCACACCTTTTTCTGGATTACAAACCACAATTTCTTGAAAAATTTAACACCGAATTTGTAAGATTTTAATCCTAGTATTACATACACTCAATAAATATTCAAAATTAAAAAAAAATAATTTTTTAGTCTCATTAATAAGCAGAAATTCTATATTAAAAGAATATTTTCATAGTAGTACTTATAAAAATGAGAGTTTACAAACTGATTTTCATAATTTTATCACATTTAAACTTAATATTTTACATAAAACATTATTTAATCAAATTTTATGCTTTCTAATTCAGTAAAATTCAATACTTTTTTAGTTTTTAAACCAATACCACAATATTTATTTACATCAAACTTGATTCTTCACCTTTTATATTTCCACATTACACACGTGAGATAAATACTAACTTGGATCAGGAGTTGAAGTCAATTGATTCCATTCGATTTTCATCATGTACGCATTGCTCCTACACGAAATTTCTTACTGCTATAATCATCTAATGTATTAAAACTAATCTACTCATATTTTTAATCAATTCATCAGATGTTTCATCTCGCACTTCTGAATTATCGTGCATCAAGTTGCTTAAAATATAAATACTATCTTTATAGTTTTAATGATATATAGTATACATGGTTTATCTTGAGTTAGCACTTCCATAGTATTAATCAAATTATATGTTTCATCTTGCACTTGATCTTAATGTTTTCATCTTGCATCTGAATTATCGTCCATCGAGTTTTTTAAATAATAATATATTTATAGTTTTTGATTATACATAGCATGTACAAATACAATCTTTAATTTTAACATTTCATATTTCAAATAACCTATTTCCGAAACCAAGCTATGTGAATTTTACCACAATGCTTATTATCATAGAATAATTTGTGTTTCACACTTTTCTAAAAATTATCAGATATGTACCCCTCAGAGAAATTACTATCATATGAATAAATGAAGAAAATTTAATTTATATTAAATGTACACGAAATTGATTGCAATATACATGTATTTAATAAAAATAAATAGGCGATTATTTATACATTAAACCTTTACTAAATATATATTTCTTTCATTATACAGATGTTTCAACAAGATGAACCAAAACAGCAGCAAACTTCAGAAATTAATGATCCAAATGATTCATCCCTAGCACATGTAGCGTTAACGAATAACACATATGTGAGTACTTATATGAGAAATACTAGAATTCGTATATGAAACGTAATTAGAGTAAATACAAAATGATTTGTCTTACTACCTACACTTTAACAAGTGCTTTTTACCTATATTATTGAAGAGAATCCTAACTGTGTCCATTTATTTCTACTACAGATGTGCTCTATTTGCTACAAACACTTCTTAAGTAAATAGAATTTAACAGAACATACAAAAATCTATACAGATGGAAAACCTTACACTTGGAAAGATTACCATAAATGCTGTTTTCAAGGAGACGTGAATAAAAAATGCACACATCATCATATAAAGCATCGTCAGATATATGTAAACTTAGCGAAGATATTCAAAAATTAGTCAGACTTTTGTAGAATTTAGAAATAAAGGAAGATATTTAGGCTATTTATCCATCATATTTTCACAACACTTACCACAATATCTCAAACTTAAAATTTGGAAGACATACACACTGCTGAAAAGTAATTTTGTTATTCTTCTAACCGATATGAATGTATAGATATTATTTTGCAGTGTATTCTTTGAATGCTCACATTAAATATTCTTTTATATGCATATATCGTTGTGTTTATTTTTCTAATACCTATTACATTAATGAAATACATAACATTTTAAGTGAAATAACACTCTCACAACTTAAAAAATGCATAAGAACATACAAAAAATAAGCAGATGTATGAAAAAATATACAAGTTTACAAAATAATTTCATTGTTTTCTAGAAATATTAACAAAAAATATTTACAATATGAAAAAATTGCAAAAGTGAAAAGAAAAAACACAAATGTAAAAACAAAAACCACAAAGTGAAAAACTCATAACAAAGTTTTTGAAAAAAAATATTTACAACAAAATTTTTTTTTACAAAAACCAAAACTTCCAAAAATATTTTTTTCAAAAACATTTTTTACAAAAAATTTTTTTTTGAAAATAAGTTTTTACAAAAGTAAAAAATAAAAAATCACAACGTTAAAAATATGAAAAATTTTAGTTAAAAAAGTGTAAAAAAAATTGCAAAAAAAGTTGCAAAAATTTCAAAAAAAGTTACGAAAAAAGTATCAAAATTTTTGTTCTTTTTAATACAGTATGCAATGGTGAAACCATTGTATTTGCTATTAAAAAGAACAAAAATTTTGATACTTTTTTCGTAACTTTTTTTGAAATTTTTGCAACTTTTTTTGCAACTTTTTTTTACACTTTTTTTAACTAAAATTTTTCATATTTTTAACGTTGTGATTTTTTATTTTTTACTTTTGTAAAAACTTATTTTCAAAAAAAAATTTTTTGTAAAAAATGTTTTTGAAAAAAATATTTTTGGAAGTTTTGGTTTTTGTAAAAAAAAAATTTTGTTGTAAATATTTTTTTTCAAAAACTTTGTTATGAGTTTTTCACTTTGTGGTTTTTGTTTTTACATTTGTGTTTTTTCTTTTCACTTTTGCAATTTTTTCATATTGTAAATATTTTTTGTTAATATTTCTAGAAAACAATGAAATTATTTTGTAAACTTGTATATTTTTTCATACATCTGCTTATTTTTTGTATGTTCTTATGCATTTTTTAAGTTGTGAGAGTGTTATTTCACTTAAAATGTTATGTATTTCATTAATGTAATAGGTATTAGAAAAATAAACACAACGATATATGCATATAAAAGAATATTTAATGTGAGCATTCAAAGAATACACTGCAAAATAATATCTATACATTCATATCGGTTAGAAGAATAACAAAATTACTTTTCAGCAGTGTGTATGTCTTCCAAATTTTAAGTTTGAGATATTGTGGTAAGTGTTGTGAAAATATGATGGATAAATAGCCTAAATATCTTCCTTTATTTCTAAATTCTACAAAAGTCTGACTAATTTTTGAATATCTTCGCTAAGTTTACATATATCTGACGATGCTTTATATGATGATGTGTGCATTTTTTATTCACGTCTCCTTGAAAACAGCATTTATGGTAATCTTTCCAAGTGTAAGGTTTTCCATCTGTATAGATTTTTGTATGTTCTGTTAAATTCTATTTACTTAAGAAGTGTTTGTAGCAAATAGAGCACATCTGTAGTAGAAATAAATGGACACAGTTAGGATTCTCTTCAATAATATAGGTAAAAAGCACTTGTTAAAGTGTAGGTAGTAAGACAAATCATTTTGTATTTACTCTAATTACGTTTCATATACGAATTCTAGTATTTCTCATATAAGTACTCACATATGTGTTATTCGTTAACGCTACATGTGCTAGGGATGAATCATTTGGATCATTAATTTCTGAAGTTTGCTGCTGTTTTGGTTCATCTTGTTGAAACATCTGTATAATGAAAGAAATATATATTTAGTAAAGGTTTAATGTATAAATAATCGCCTATTTATTTTTATTAAATACATGTATATTGCAATCAATTTCGTGTACATTTAATATAAATTAAATTTTCTTCATTTATTCATATGATAGTAATTTCTCTGAGGGGTACATATCTGATAATTTTTAGAAAAGTGTGAAACACAAATTATTCTATGATAATAAGCATTGTGGTAAAATTCACATAGCTTGGTTTCGGAAATAGGTTATTTGAAATATGAAATGTTAAAATTAAAGATTGTATTTGTACATGCTATGTATAATCAAAAACTATAAATATATTATTATTTAAAAAACTCGATGGACGATAATTCAGATGCAAGATGAAAACATTAAGATCAAGTGCAAGATGAAACATATAATTTGATTAATACTATGGAAGTGCTAACTCAAGATAAACCATGTATACTATATATCATTAAAACTATAAAGATAGTATTTATATTTTAAGCAACTTGATGCACGATAATTCAGAAGTGCGAGATGAAACATCTGATGAATTGATTAAAAATATGAGTAGATTAGTTTTAATACATTAGATGATTATAGCAGTAAGAAATTTCGTGTAGGAGCAATGCGTACATGATGAAAATCGAATGGAATCAATTGACTTCAACTCCTGATCCAAGTTAGTATTTATCTCACGTGTGTAATGTGGAAATATAAAAGGTGAAGAATCAAGTTTGATGTAAATAAATATTGTGGTATTGGTTTAAAAACTAAAAAAGTATTGAATTTTACTGAATTAGAAAGCATAAAATTTGATTAAATAATGTTTTATGTAAAATATTAAGTTTAAATGTGATAAAATTATGAAAATCAGTTTGTAAACTCTCATTTTTATAAGTACTACTATGAAAATATTCTTTTAATATAGAATTTCTGCTTATTAATGAGACTAAAAAATTATTTTTTTTTAATTTTGAATATTTATTGAGTGTATGTAATACTAGGATTAAAATCTTACAAATTCGGTGTTAAATTTTTCAAGAAATTGTGGTTTGTAATCCAGAAAAAGGTGTGATTTTAATAAATTTGTAAATATGTTCATTATTTTTTTTTTTTAGTTATTTCTCTAACTTGTCATTCATTTGTTAATTTTTGTAATTTTTGTAGAAAAAATGATTTGAATTTTCGGTAATCTGTACTATTTTTTTGTCCAACAGTTGATTTTTTTGATTATTAGTATTCTTATTCAGCAGTAATTTCACGTATGAAGTTATTAAATATTAAATATCTATTAATTTTCTTTACTGTTTCATATGATAGTAATATTTCTGAGGAACAGGTATGTAATAACTACTAGACTTTGATTGACTTGATTTTCTGATAAACGTTTGAAAAGAGTTGTAAGTATGTAATGATGCAATATCTATATACTATCGAGAGTCGAGATTGAAGTAGATAAGTATTGGAGTAATAGTCAATTCTTTGTTGAATTTCAAGAAATTGTGTGAGAACATGGTTTTTTACATTAAGTTTATGTAATTTCAGTTACAGTTTTTCGACAATCAACCTAAAAATGGATAATTATCATAGTTAAAAGTTATGATGAAAAGATGTAAGCAATATTAATGTTAAAAAGTTCGTCTAATGTTTGCTCTTATGTTGTGAAAATTTCGAATAGTTTGATTTGAAATATGAAATGTTTGTAAAAATTAAACTTTGTATTCGTGTATGTTTTGCATTATTAAATTGTAAAGATAATATTCATATTTGGAAAATGTTGTTGGGTGTTTTAATAATTTTTTGATAAGTAGATAAAAACAGATGTTAAAATTCTGTGCTATTAAAATATATAGGATCAAGAATAAAGTTTGATGAAAATAAGTATTGTAAAAATTCAGAAATTTTGAAGTGTAAGATGAATCATGTCCTAATTTGATTAATTATATGGGTAGAGTAGTTTTAATATGTCAAGTGTCTAAAGCAGCAAGAAACGATTTTTTAGGTTTTCTAGAATAATAATAATAATAATAATAAAAGTATACTTTTATTGTAAGATTTCGAATGCAGTCAAGACGTGAAAAATATAAGTATGAACCTTTGTAAAGACATTCAAACTTTTTAAAAAGTTTAAGTTTAGTAATATACTGTAACAATATATGTAAGCAAATGTATTTCAAAGTTGAAAATTTGTGTAAAAAATTGTCTTTTCTTGAAAATTGATATTTATTTTTGTTTAATTAATGATACTTATTACATTTTTGTTGTTAAAAACTAAAATATACGTTTAATTCTTCTGTTAAAATTGATATATCCGTGTTGGAGGTGAGAAAAAATAGTGTAAAACTAATAAAATTTGTTTAAATTCGTCTTTTTATTCTTAAAATTAATATTTTCTATTGTTTAGAATACGTAATAATAACTTTTGAGGAATGTATAACCGGAAAATGTTAAAAAATCTTAGAAAATTGGTATTAAAAATATTAAATACAGTTGCTTCAATGATATCTTTTCGATATGTAAAGTGATTGTAACATTTAGAAATGTACTTCTGAAGAATGTATAATCGGAAAATGTTAGAAAATCTTAGAAAATTGGTGTTAAAAATATTAAATACAGTTGCTTCAATGATTTCAAAAACAAACTCTGTTAAAAAATTCTGTATGATTTCAAGTGAAAATAATCTGAACCTGAATACATGGTATTTAAAATAAAAAATTCACGATTATGAACTAATGTTGAAAACATGGGTAACATTAAATATACAGCTAATATTTAATTATAGATTAGAAAATTCTTAAATTGTATCCATATTTATTAAATATAGTACTGAATACAGTGAATAAGTGAAATATGTGAATAAGTATTGATATTTCTATGTTGCTTTTGAAAATACTAGTGTAAAATTATTCAAATTCGTCTTTTCTTTAAAATTGATATTTATTTTTGTTGAATTAATGATACTTGTTAAGTTTTTGTTGTTAAAATTAAAATATACGTTTAATTCTTCTGTTAGAAATCTATATTTCGAAGTTGTTGTTCAAAAGACTATTGTAAAACTAATCAAATTCGCTTAAATTCACCTTTTCATCTTAAAAAATAATATTTTTATTATTTTGTTTAATTAATTATACTGATTATGTCTTCCAAAATTCAAATTTTGGGATATTGCGGTAACTGTTATGAAATTGGAGTGTATAAAATTTCTCTTTTTTTCTCCCAGACTTCTAAATATACAAGAATGAGAGGTCATTGCATTGTCCATTTCCCTACCTAAGGTAAAAAATTGGGGGAGATGGGGGTGAAAAGGTATGGTGAGGGACTTCGGAGGAATAACTTTTGGTTTCAATATGACGTCACAAGAAGCAGGTGTTGTTTTCATATTTGCGTGTGCGTTGAATATTTACTGAAATGTGTTCGTTTATGCATTAAAATTCTACTTAGTTAGTATATAAAAGTATGATGAAATTTCCATTTAGAGTAAAAGTTAACCAAATTCGTTTAATTCGTCTTTTTTCGTTAAAAAATCATTAGTTTCCTTTGTTAATTGTTTAATTATTGAAATTCTTTGAGGTAACGACTGTTCAAAAATTAAAAAATATGTTTAAATTTCTATTTTAAGTTGTGTATTCTGATTTTATATATATATAAAAAAAAAAAAAAATATGAAGAAATCAGTTAAAAATTTAATATTTTCTGTTGTTTTGCTTAATTAATAATGTTCATGAAGGAAATGGTTGTCCAAAACTCGAATGCATGCTTAAATTTCTTTCTACCAAATTGATAGTCTGAAGTTTGAGTTGAAAAAATCGTAAGAAATCAGTCTTTTTCTATAAAACTTGATATTTTCCATTGTTTTTTACTTAATTAACGATACTCATTAAGATTATAGCTGTTGAAAAACTAGAATGCATGTTTAACTTTCAACTTGTAAGTCGATACACTGATGTTGCAGTTGATAAAAATCGTAAGAAATCAGCCTTTTTCTATAAAAATCGATATTTTCCATTGTTTTTTACTTAATTATGAATGCTCATTAAGGTTATAGCTGTTGAAAAACTGAAATGTATGTTTAAGTTTTCTCTCTTAAGTTGATAAAAATCGTAAGAGAGCAGTCTTTTTCCATAAAACTTGATATTTTCCATTGTTTTTTTACTTAATTAACGATACTCATTAAGGCTATAGCTGTTGAAAAACTAGGATACATGTTCAACTTTTAAGTCGTTACATTGATCATATAGTTGATAAAAATCGTAAGAAATCAGTCTTTTTCTATAAAACTGGATATTTTCTATTGTTTTTACTTAATACTACTCATTAAGATGTCTATGAAGCAAAATTCAAATATATGTTTAACTTTCTTGAGTTAAATTGATAATCTCATCTTGTAGTTGAAGAAATCTAAATAAAATGGTTAAAAACTGAGATTTTTCCAGTGTTTCGCTTAATTAATAATACTCATTAAAATTATGGTTGTTCAAAATTCAAATATAAATTTAATCTTCATCATATAGTATGATTCCGAGTTGAGATGTGATTGATAATATTTTTAATTAGGGAAGGTCGTTCACCTCTCCTGTTATAATAGAATGTTCCTTTTTTCCACTAGGGGGCGATCGTGGAGGGGGGTGTATGGTGGGGGACCAGGAGGGACTGCGGTGGCGGTGGCACTGGGTGAGGCGGTGGCACTGGGTGAGGCGGTGGCACGGTGCCACAGTACCACCGCCGGCTGTCCCCGTACTGTTGTTTTCCTACTACTTTCGGCTGCTTTGGTACAATGAACAAAATTTTCTATTTTAGTTTTTCCAATTCCGTAAGTTGTTAAAATTGGAAAATCATAATATATTCATGTTGTGTATGTACAAGATATTCTTTAAATTCCATTGAAACTATGCAGACAGAAATTGTTCTAGCATAATGAATAAAAATTGAATAAAGAGAAATTACAAGACAGATTTTCACTGAGAAACATTTAATGAACATAGTGGAAGGCAACATTCGGTACATCGAAATTAAAATTTATTACAATTATATAAGCCTGGAAACCCGATAATAAATAAATCTATTCAAAAGCAATTGAAACAAACTTTGCACCACTATTAGCAAAACAAAACTAGAATAGCTTAAAATGTGTAACAAAAGCTACTCTCTAGATGTTGTATGATATAAAGCTAATATATGGGCAGAGTGCCCATGCTTGGGTCGGTGTGCGCGATAAACATTTTGAGTACCATCTTATTTAAACAAAACGACAAACACAAATAAGGCTGCTCCTACTTTCAATAAAGTTATTTATTGTTAAGCCAGGTGTAAAGTCCTACTATTGTAAGATTTTTTTTTACTCAAGAAATATGCATCGTAGCATTATAGCCTTTCGTTCAATTTTTATGTATTGGCATCGAGAAATTTCATTATGCTCAGTTTAGAAATTAATGACACGATATTTTTCTTAAGGAAGTCTTTTTACTATTGCGTCTGAGAAAAAAAAAAATCCACTTTATTTAATTACCAATCTGCCCTAGGGGAGAAAGAAAACAGATATTTGCTTGGCAATTACGTTTTTAAGTATATATTAAACGATTAAACTTAGCGGTTAGTCTCCACAGGGAAACAGTATCAAAGGTTGAACACTTAGGTACGAATATCAACTTTTGACATCTTGTTAGATAATTTTTCACGGAAGTAAACTGTAGTAAAATTTCATGCAAATGAAAATTTTAGTCTCCTAATATTAAATTTATCTTCAACCTTACATGGATGGTGGTATGTTTATGAAACTACTTAATGTCATTTCCCAAATGCCACAAAAAGAGTACAATTTTGATATGATTTGTTTTCGTTTAAGAAGTATGTAAAAAATACCTTTTTTTATATCCAAATAAATTTACACCGAAATATCAGTGTCATTCATTCATTTCAGCATTTTAGCTATATAAGTCATTTGAGCCTGAAAGGCTATATGGTAGAAAAAAAACTATAATGCGTGAAGTACTTTATCGTATCTGACAAAGTACTTTAGATAATTAACTAAAATTTTTAATTCACATTTTATGAGCTTCTAGAAATTTCCGTTAAAAAAATAAAGGCTACAATATATTTTTTACTATTATTAGTTTCATAATTCTTTTTTTTATGAAAACCACTTCAAAGTGAGAAATCAATTGAAATTATTTATACTGTAGATACAATGCTATTATTCGTTCCTAGCATTCATTATTTGCCATTGATATGATGAAACTGATAGAAGTGGGTAATTATCCATATCCAAAAAGCACTCATTAACAGCTTTCTCTGTTCCCAACAATAATTGACATATCATACGGTTTCATTTACAAAGACTTTTTACACTTTCATGATTTAGTGAATTTTAAACAAAAAAGTATAATTGTATTGAAAATTGCTTTCAAGCACCGTTATTTTTAATGCTTGCGGGAGTGACTGAGATGGGTCAGAATAAGTTTTATGTTCAACGCGATTTATTATTCTTTCTCCATATTTCTCGCTGCGTTATTGATATAAAGCATTTTATTTTATGACAGCATTATTTATAGAAACATTCGTTATGAAAATTAAGTACGTACAGTCGTGGAAAAAAAGTAAACAGACAATACTAATTCCTCAACAAATTATAAAAGAAGAAATTCTCTTGTACCCAATGATTTAAAATAAAGATTACTTTTAAATGATGTTTACAAAATGAGCTTACCGTACCATTTACATATTAAAACGAACCCATACTTCATTTTTTTCAATGACAATATCTAATTTTAACTAGATATCTAATTGCCTAGACACTAAATTCAAAGTCATTTGAATGATAATTTTTAGCTCGCAGTCTATCAAAGCCTAAAGAGTCGTAAGATTTGCCCGCCCGTGCTGTGTGCATGTATGTACGTGCGTGCATGCGTAACGCGATAACACGTGATAAAAATATCCGATTAACTTGAAATTTCGGATATAGTTTTATCCTAATAAGGTGCTTCCCTGATTAGTTTTGGGAGTTCATTCGATAAATATTAGAGGGGGAACGGGGGCTAATGCCTCTCCCCTTAATTTATATAAATGTGTTTTTCATATAGAATTATCAGTTTTCGAGCAAAATTTAGATATAGGATCTTTCTGAAGTGGTGCCTCCGTGATTAATATTAGGTGTTCATTGGATAAGTATAAATAGGGGGGAAAGGAGCTAATCCCCGACCCTTTATTTCGATAAATAGGTTTTTCATGCAAAATTATCAGATTTCATTCAAATTTTAGACATAGGGTCATTCTGATGAGGGCATCTCCATGATTTGTTTGTGAGTTCATTGGATAATTCTAAGAAGGGGAGAATCAGAGGTGCCCCCTTAATTTAGGATAATGGGTTTTTCAAGTAGAATATACCGGTTTGCTTTAATTTCGGATATAGGTTCATTTTGATAAGGCGTTTCCCTGATTTGTTTTGGGAATTCATTGGATAAGTATAAATGGGGGATCAGGGAGTCTAACCCTCTTAATAATGTAAACTTTTTTTCCATTGAGAATTAACAGATTTGCTTCAATTTTTGGACACAGATTCATAGTGAATAGACGCTCCCTGATTACTTGGGGATTTTTTTTTTAAGTATAAACAGGGGAACGGGCGATTATCTTCTTAAATTGAATAAATAGATTTTTATACCGAAATATCCAATATGCTTTAAATTTTCGTTGTAGGTTTCTTCTGATAAGATGAATCTCTGAATAGTTTTGGCGGTTTAATGGTTATGGGGATGAAGGAGTCGGGAAAGGAATGGGGAATAATTCCTCTTAAATTATATAAATTAAGCAAAAAGGATTTTTAAGTAAAATTATCGGACTCGGTTCGAATTTAGGTTATAGGTTTATTAATTGAAAAGTTGTATCCCTGATTAGTTTTGGGGGGTTCGATGATTAAGTATAAATAAGCGAAATGGAGGAGGGCTATTTTATCCCTTTATTGAACATCCCTGAAACAGCAACACGTTAATGAGACAGAAAAAAGTCTATTTAAAGTTTTTACTAGAAAAGGTGTTCTAAGTTCGACCAGAAGTAAACCGGCATGCTTAACAACGGCGTCGCATGGAATCCCTCACGCTTTGAAAGATTCCTGGCATCTTTGATAGATTTGTAGCAGCTACAGAAATACCAGCTGCGAGATCTTTGACTGATGGTACGGGAGTAGCTTGCCGAAATACTTCTGGTCGTAATTTCGAACACCTTTTCCAGCAAAACCTTTAAATAAACTTTCCTCTGTCACTTTAACATGTTGGTGTTTTTCTGCTTGTTTCTGTTGCTTTTTTCTCTGTTTCTTTTAAGCATAACTCGCAAAAAAGGCATTTTCGATGTTACACTCCTATGTGATTCCGAGACGTCTTTGCATACCTAACACTTCCTGGAAGAATGGTGGTCTGGTAGTAAAGCACCCATGAGTAATACCACTGAAATGTTGGAGATGTGTCCGAAGCGCCCTCTATCAAAAAATGAGCACACCAAAGCTGTACGCCATTTTCAATAAAATAATTACCAAGAGAATGACCTACACACAAACCGCAAAAAATAGATTACTTTGTCCAGTATATATGAGCTTTTAAAATCTCCCCTTTGGTTCACAGTTCAATTTTCGTTAGGTACTCGATCCCGATGTTTCCAATTTTGGGCTTAAAATTTAAGTTAAAATCTAAACTTTAGAATAATTTCAACCCCAGACACAAAAGAACGGTAAAAAATATTTGTTCGTTACTCAAATGTCTAAAGCGCCCTCTATCGACATTTTTTAAACGTAACCTTTAATTTTTTTTTTTTTTTTACAAAAAATTCGTGATATAAAGAATGATTTTAGCGAAAACCGCAAACGAATCGACTTTTTTTCCGTTTTTTATCATTGTTTGAAGTTTTGGACTTTAAATTTTAATGGCCCCTAGCTCCTCCAGAAGACGTTTGCGCCCCATGGTTTCCGATTTAATAATGTTTGTCTGCATGTCTACTATCACCCCTCAAAATTTGTCGGTCTCGTAGCGAAACACCCTGTATATAATATGCAGGGTGTCCAGCAAGTAAGACCGTGATTTCAAAGTTAACTTTTTCAAAAACATCGATCGATAGAATTTTGCGATAAGCGGTTTGCTTATTAGGTTAGCTGTATAAATGTTATAAGTTTCGAACGGTGAACATTTTAAAAAGATAGTAAACTGATTGCAAAGAATATTTGACTTGACATTTTTCTGGCATAGATGGGTTTTTCGATGTACAGAGCCATATTTTAACGATATTCGAAACGATATTCTCTAATACTCGAAACATTAAGCTTCAAAAAATCGTTAAAATATGGCACTTTACACCAAAATACTCGTTCTCTGTAAGCAATCTAAAACAAGATAAATGTCAAGTTAAGCATTCCTTGCAGTCAGAACACAATCTTTTTAAAATGTTTACCTTTCGAAACTTCTGTTTAACATTTTTACAGTTACCTAAAAAACAAACCGTTTACTGCATAATTCTATCGATCTTTCTTTTTGAGAAATTTAACTTGGAATTAGGTTCTTATTTGCTGAACACCCCGTATATATATATATATATATATATATATATATATACATTTATATAACGGCCTACTTCACTGATTAGTTAGCATTCACAGAAAAAAGTATATATATACATATATATATATGTATATGTACATGCAGAACAATTAGAGGCTATTGATTATGTGTTTGCTATCTCCATAATTTTCACAATAGGTGACAAGTTTTATCTTCAAATAAAAATATACTATGCAGATAATCCCTCTACTTCTTTATTACATTCCATGATGAAAAATGTTTTCAGAATCCAGCAAACAAACATTTTTTTTCTGTGAATGTCCAGTAATTAGTGAATTAGGCTGATATTCATTGAACGAACTGTCCCTAAGCATTTGTTTAGTGTTCTATCACCACCTTTGATTAACTCTGGATATCTTCTAATATCAGTTCTATGAGAATAAACATTAATGGGGCTTATTTTTTATCAAGATAAAATAAAAAATGGATAGATGGATCTAAAAAATGCCAGGAATTTTTAAAGAGGACATTCTTTTAATTCTTGGATACTTTGTTATTATAAAAAACCTCATTTAAAAACAAATATTTAATTAAATAGTATAAAGTGTAAGCTTTCTAGAAAAAAATAACACATTTTTTATACCTTAAGAATCTAATTACACGACTAGATTAATCTTATTATATTAGCCGAGAATAAATTTTAGAAATAAGATGAGCAAAATGAAAGATGCTTATAAATTGATTAGAATTTTTATTTTTAGATATTTTTTGTTTAGACTTTAACCTCTAAATATTTCATACATAATATTCCGTTCACTAAGCTCCAGGTTTCGCTACAATATCAGCTATATTAAGATAGTATAATTCTACAGACTTAATGAATTTTAAAAACATGCTGAATGATTTATATTCTCAAGGATTACACTCACATTTGGAACTACGTTTTTCTATAATGTTACAAAATCATATCTGTTTAACTTTTAAAACAAATTAAGAGAAAACAACATTAATATCTTAACTTTTTGAAAGAAGTTCAAAGGGTTAATCTGTGTTTTAAAGTAACTCGTATTGTTACTTACTATTCTCGTTTACCATGAATTGTCAACATTCTGTAACAACAAAAAAACTGATTTTTAGAAAAGGAAGAGCATTTATTATAACAAAGTTTCTTGAAATACAGAACTATTAGAAATCCTGTTATTAGATTGGATATTTTCTGCTTAATTTAACTTAGAACAGAGAAATTTCGGCTATTTTTATCTTCAATTGACGAATGTTCAACGATTTTAGGAACAATTGACAAATCGATTTTTCTATCTAGAAAAGGAAAGTGTACTGGCGATAAATTTGTCGTTTTTCCTTGGTGATATCACAAAAATATTGCTTAGATTTCAAAATTTTATAGTATTTTTTGCTTAAATTTTATATTTTTTTGTGAATTGAGTAAAAAGATCAAATAAAAAAAAGTTAAGAAATTCATTCATTATTAACTGAAACGTAAGTGCATACCTCTTCAAAGTGTGCAGAAAATGGACTTTCTGTTTTAATTGGATCATAGGAAATTTTCTGAGACACATTGCCTCAAATAATTCTAAAAATTAGATTAACCCTTCACTGCACCGTGTGCCTAAAAACGCTATAATTCTCATTAAGTGCCATGAATTTAGCCAATAGAATCACTGTAACTGATCAAGAACTGTCCAAACAATGAGATATCTCTTATTTCGTCTATGTCAGATGGCTGCATTTGACAAAATATTAGAATTTGTTCTTCTAAAGCAAACAATTTTTCGATCAATCTAGCAAGCCAAAATTTACTATTGCTATTTTTATTGAATACTTAAAAATACTAATATAAAGAAAGTAGCAGAATGTTAACCAGATATCAATTAATTAATTTAAGCCGATTTAATTGCAAACTATAACAATTCAATATTAAAACACCTAATTGTGTATACAGGGTGAGTCATAAATATCGAAACAATAGGCTATCTCCTTAAATATTGCCCCAAGACCCAATTGCAAAAATTCATTAAAAAGGTAAACTTTTTGATAAGATAAGTCACAACTCCATGGGGTGTCTATTTGAAAAAGTAGGAAAATTAACATTTATACGGCCCCCGTAGGATAAAAATTCCAATTAGGAAAACTTTACTTATTCAGTCCTGAATTATATACAAAAAGTTGCATCTTCATATCTTCAAAACTCGCAGAGTTATAGCCGTTTTAATAATTTATCAGGTTTTAAGGGATTAGACACAAATGGAAATGGGCGACAATGTTACTTTAACAGTTCTGGGAAACGTGTAAAAAATCTATCTTTTGAGTTAGAATTTTAATTTTTTCTTCTTTTTTGTGATGATCAGCCATATAATTTGCTAAGAGAATCACATTCTAAAATTTATCATAAAATTTATAAAAATTTCACATGATTAGTACTAGTTTAAATTGGATGATTAAAAATCGTTATTTCTCCAAACATTATTTATCGGATTTCAATTTCTTTCCATTTAATTAAAGATGAAAATCTGATTTTAGTTTTGTTTCGGGGTTTTTGTTTTTCAATATTAGTTTTAGAACTATTAAAATTATTTATTGAAAAAGTAACATAACTTTTAAAAAAATCATATTTTTAAAAGTAAGTAATTTTTCGATTTTGTCCGAAACAAAACTAATGTAAAATAATTAAAAAAGACATGCTTCAAGTCTGTACTTTTTTCTTTAACAATTCTTAACTTTTAATAAGGTCTGCACAGGACGAAATTTTCAATCCCAGTCTCGGACAATACGTATTAAAATAACTGTCTCTGACTGACCTAATACTTGCATGAAATAAGTAAAATTTGGTTCAATCAAATTTTTTACGAAAACCAACATAGATTTTAAAATCGCTTTTATTTTGAAAAAAAAATATTTTAATTTATTTTCTTAAGAATAGTATATTTAAATGCTAAAAAATTAAACCAGAAAAAAAAATCTGCCTATGACGGAATTCTGTCTTAAACAGAAAATGTGTTGATCCATGCAAAATGAATACAAAAATACCTGAGAAAAAATAATCTTAATTTAACCCTCCAAGAAGCGCATTTGTCTATTACGTATTTTTCTTTCCTATTTGATTCCGTCTTAAAAAGGTTTTACTGTATAACATTTTTCAAAGCCTCCAACGCACAGAATATGGATTAGCAGTATTAAAATAAAAGTGAAACGTTTAGATATAAACAGAGATTCCTTGATAAAATAAATATATCACAGCCTTTGGCACTTCTTTAATAATAAAAAGTATAAATATAAAAAACGCACTGCTATAATAAGTATTTTTGGTCAGAACTTCTCTCCGGTAAATAATTTTCAACTACACTGAAGTAAAAAACTATGTAGAAATTCACGGCTGAGCCGAGCTATGATTTAAACTTTTTTCCAGTCTGGTCCGGATTATGATTTTAACATTTTCCCATGCCGGGCAGAAATTTTTTCCCCTTGGGTCGGTTTGGGACCGGTTCTAGATATTTCGATCCATGGAGACTTCCAGTGCTAACGATCAGCATATTTTGAAAGCACGTTTTGATTTAAATCAATACGCTGCTTTATTATGTCCATATAAAAGGCACGGTCTTGAATCGATATTTATTATAAAGAATTTGTGGACGATCCCTCATTTGTTTTGAAATTGAGTCAAAAATTCTTCATTTACAGGTATGATAGACTGGTGTAAGGCACGAATTTTGGAGAATTTTGGATTTTAATATCTCTGTCAGATTTTCAGATACGGAGATGAAATTTCTTTTGTTCAATTTAGGAATGGATAAAGAATAATTTCCTAATTGGGAATTTTGCCCAACGGGGGTCTTATCAAAATTTAATTTTCGTATTTTTTCAAATAGATCCCCCATGGAGTTGCAACTTATCTTATCAGAAATTTCACCCTTTTTTATGAATTTTTGTAATTGGAAGTATGGGTCTAGAGGCAATATTTATGGAGACAGCCTATTGTTCCGATATTTATGATTCGCCTTGTATAATAGGGTGGATCAAAAAATCGAAAATCGGTTAATCGAATCGGCGCGGGGTGCAAAAGTTGCCTTTTATGCATACTAATTAACATATGTTTTTTTTTTATTGAAATCCATTCATATCTTCCGGTGCCCCAAATGCCTCAAAAATAGTTAAAAATTGAAATTTTTATAAATTTTATATATTTTTTTCGCTTCTTAATATTTTAAAAATTATTTTTGGAGCAAGTTGCGAAAGTTGCCTTATTTATATATTAGTTCAATCTTTTTTTAAATTTAAATCCATCCATATCTTCCGGTGCCTCCATGCGCCCCCAAAACAGTAAAAAAATGAAATTTTACAAAAATTTATAATTTTTGTTTTTTTTAATTTATTTTAAATTATTTTATCAGCGGGATAAAAAAGATGCATTTTATAGTATATTAGCATGCATCCAAATAATTTTCGACTTTGATAAATTTCTTCCAATGCCCCAAAACTTTCAATTATTTGCCGAAAATCGAGTTTCATGCAAATTTTGAGCTAAAAAATACAAATAAAATTAACTGTTAAAGAATAATTTATCTAACGTAAAACGTAGGTAGAGAGGATGAGAAATCGTTAATCGTATTTTATTAAATGTATAAAATAAACTTTTTATACTTTATTATTTGGAAGAGAATATAGATCTAAGTGTTCTCAGCTATGACCAGATATATTTATATGATATTTACATAGCAATATCACGTGGTGAATGTGGTTCTGATCTGGCATTAATGAAACCTGGTCCAGTTTATCACTCAAGATGGCTAACAACGGCGTGTAGAATTTTAAGGTTGTAAGTGGCTACAGAAAATCCTTCTGATAATCTCATTACTCTTACAACATATATTATGAAGGTATATGCACCTGTATGGTTTCATATCAAAGCAAAGTCATCCATAACTGAAGGAGCCCGTCATATTTGGAAACTTATCACACATTCTAGATATTTGGATCCCAATATAAGAAAGATCGTAGATGCTGTTATTCAACGAAATAGTTTTTTTTTTTTTTTTGGGGGGGGGGGGGTGGCACCCTGAAAATTTGCTATTGTCAATGCTCACAGATAACACAGAGCATATCAGATCTTTAGCAATGCGAAAGCTAATTTGTGCTAGAAATAAAAAGAGAAAATCACCAGAAGTGAGAATTTTCAAAGTACCCCAAATAAACTTCAAAGCGAAAGATTATTTTGAACTTATTTACTGGCAACGAGTTGGACGTTTTGAACCACCTCTTTTGATGAATGTGCCTTGCGAAGAAATTCAGAATATGATAAAAGTTGTAAAAACGAATGAATGGTCAAAATATCCATGCCATACCTAAGCGGTTGAAAGATGCGTTCGACTAGTGTCTGAGGCATCAGAAACTGTATCTGGACAAAAACAGAGACACAGTTTTATATTGAATAGAATAAAATCAAGAAGCCATATAAAACACTTTGATACCAAAAAAGATTACAAACTTTAAAAATATGTAAATTTCCAAATTGAAAGATGTAAAACTTTTCTCTACGTAAGTTCGATTTTTGTAATTTTTATGATTTAATGCTTTGATTTTTAAATTTATATGTCGCTTATTATTGTAAAATTAATGTTATTTATAACCTTATACGTTATTATTTTAACTGTTTTAAAAATTTGTAAGTATTTTTCGTAAATTATAATTCTTAATACATTTTTGTAAAATTTTCAGTTTTTAATTATAATTGGTGAATCAAAGATGTGAATGGATTTTGATTAAAAAAATATATGGGAACTGCAGAGTTATGTAGTATTGTAATAACAACTTTCCAACGCAGTGCCAAATGAATTTCAAAAAGTAAAATAAAATAAAATAAAAATAAAATAAAATAAAACAAAAAAATTTCAAGAAAATTTCAATTTTAAACTATTTTTGGGGCGTTTGGGGCACCGAAAGTTATGAATGAATTTTATTTTTAAAAAATATGTAAGCTAAGATAGATAAAAGATAGCTTTTGCACCCCGCGCCAAAAGAAATTAAGAAAAAATAATAAAACAAAAAAATATAAAAGAAAACATAAAAAACTCAATTTTTAATTATTTTGGGGAGCTTGGGGCACCGGAAGATATGAATGGATTTTAATTAAAAAAAAAAAAACCTGTAAACTAGTATACATATAAATGGCAACTTTTGCACGTCGCGCCGATAATGATTTCTAAAAAAAAATTTCCTATACTTTTCGATCCACCCTATTGTATAAGGTACACACCATAACATATCTAATTTTAGCTGCAAATTTTTATATATTTATTTATTTATTTATATTTTTTACTATTTTTCCCATTGTCAAACCGATACGTAGATTCCATTTTTGCTGTCTTTTTTTTTTTTTTTTTTTTTTATAAGTAGAAAAAAAGTGCAGTGAAGGGTCATGGAGATGAATATTTCAACTGGAATTCAAAATCGTGAATCATGAAAATTAAATATTTATCTGGAATTTTTTATCAATGAAAGAAAATCTCTTGATTTAGTTGTATTTTTTAATGAAATAATTTAAAATGAATATTGCATAGACGTAGGTCATTATTACAGATGGTGAATAAAACCACAGTAATCTAATTTCGAGGACAGCGAATTTTTAGATATAGACAGTTGTACTTTTAGCCTTGTTGAGAAAACTATTTTCTACTGCAGAAGGTTTAATAGTGAGTGATTCTAGGCACTATTTCTACAAATTTCAGTAGTATTTTTATATCGAAATATGGAGTAAGAAGTTATATATTTTTAATAATTAAAGTATTTCGAATTTCTTTTAGTTTTATCAGAGTTCATGCTCTTCTAGGGCTTTCAAGCTTCTTTTATTAGAATTTTTGTTGAATAATATTTGCGTTACTTAATGAAAAATAATCTACCTTTAGCTATAGCGATCAGTATGTTACGAACTTTCCGATACTAAAAAATTTAAAATTCTACAAATTTTTCGATGCGTTAGTGCCCTGTAAACAGAATATTTTTAATTAGAACAATGGTAACAAACATTGATTAACTGTAAAAAATTGTGTAACGTTACTCCATAAAATTGGTGGCAGCTTTGCTACCTCCAATATTATGGGGCATTTTAACCGATACAGTCGGTGTTAACATTGCCCTAATTTGTTACTCTGATGTGATACACCAGTAATATATGTTTAAATTACACTATTATATAAGTGAAAAAAATAATCCATTAAATTGGAGGCAATTATTGCTAACTCTTTTGTGGAGTTATGTTACACAATTTTTTTATAGTTTACATAGTAA
Source organism: Maratus speculifer (assembly GCA_964019185.1). NCBI lineage: Eukaryota > Metazoa > Arthropoda > Arachnida > Araneae > Salticidae > Maratus > Maratus speculifer. The sequence goes on along the minus strand of OZ025299.1, from coordinate 216,888,507 downwards.
TTGTTATTCTATTAATCTTTTATGCTACTTATTTACATTTGTCTGCATTTTATCAGCTTCTGTCTAGCGCTCAGAAATTATTCTGCAAATGACCACGATAATTACCTCCGTTAAATCTCGATCGAAAAATAAATGTTATATCATTTGTGTCTATTACATAACTTTTTTTAATTAATGTTCTTTGTTACATATGTGCACCGTAACAATTTATGAATGTTAGTATTAGAAAATTAGTTACTATCTCTTTACAAAAGAGAGAGAGAGAGAGAGAGAGAGGGGGGGAGGGAGGAACTGCTGTGCTGTTTGACTCCCTTTTCTGCTTATACTGCATCCCTATATCAGTACTTTAATAACATCTATGTAAAACATTGAACTGTTATTTTGCACAAGAGTACATTTGACCCGACCGAGACCAGCATGTTTTACATACATTTTATTTGGTTTATACCCTTTTTTTTCAAATAATTAAATTCAGCTTATCAAACAAGGAAATGTTTTAATTTAAAAAGTAAAATTTAATTTGTAGTTTTAGCTGTATCAAAAACAAGTGATTCAAGCATCATTTAAGGATGCACCAACGGTTCCGAAGAGATTAAAGTACAAAATAAATAATAAATAACAAAAAAAGATATACAAAAAAATATTTCGACATCAAAATACTGTTTCTAATAAACACACGGTAAAAATAAATGTTGTAAAAAGTCGGGACTTGCATCAAAGCTAACATAACAATATCAGAATATAATAACCATAGAACTAATTTGTATTATTGTTATTTTTTATGTTCAATTAATTAAAAATATGGATTGACACCACTTCTTTGGTTTTGGTTTGTATTTATGTCGGCCAATTATCTACAAGTGGAATATAGGAACTAAAGGGGGATGCCATCTGTGGATGTATTTTTACGCTGCAAGGAAATTCAATGTTCGAAGAAAACTATGGAAAACACAGAACGATTAGGCCGACGGCCGTGATTGTGTTCGAACCCACACCCGCCGTCTAACAGTTTCGGAAGCAGAACCTCTCGGCCACTGGTTCTACACATTTTTTTCTTAAATCTAAAATATTCGTAATACTCATTCTAAATATTTCTGCCTTTAAATAGTATCAAATTGTAATTAAAATATTAGTGGTTTCAAAAGATTTAAATGAATGACGATGCAAACTCCCTATGCCCGTACGTTGTACGGGCAAATCAGTTAAGTGTTTAAAGCCTTACCTGTAAAAATGTTATTATAAAAAAATTCTATATCATGTTTAAGATATAATAAAAAGTGAAATAAATGAAATCCAGGGGTCGCAGCGTCCCTAAAATTTTCACAGTTTCCTACCACAATTTTTGAACTATAATATTTATTCTAAAATTTCATTGTAGATCTTAAAGGACTATGAATAGAAGATATTTGATTTAAAATACTGCTAGAAAAGTGCGAAAATTTTAGGGACGCTGCGACCCCTGGAAATCAGCATTTTTACTTTCATCTTTATATGCATTTATAAAGTCAACGTAAAACGCTAAACTATTGAATACTATGACATGAAACTACATGAATACAATGAGTACTTGCTATTCAATAGTAAGAATCATGAAAAAATTAAACGAAATTATTTACTTTTTAGGTGGCGGTTAGAAAACAAATTTCGGTTAAATTTTTAAAGTAAAAAAGAATACAGGAGTTTTTTAAAATGTAAAATAAGGGGAGAATAAACATTTAGAAAATATTGCGACTTTAGCCGAGTGAAAAAAGAATTAACTAAAACATCACTAATCCTTAACTAAAATTATTATTATAAAAAAAATCTCCGAACGTATGTAAGATATCATAACATGACAAATAAAAGGAAGCAGCAGTTCAGATATTATCGATTATATCTTTGTTTTTGTTGCAGTCACGTTATCGATATTAATTTGAAATGTCATTGATGGCGTAAAGAATTTGTTATGCAGGAAACGTGATCATGTAAAAAACACTTCTTATATAAATAGCATATTTTATGTCTTCTTAAAAAAATGTACGCGATCTGCTATTGAAATAAAACGGAGTTCTTTTGTATTTTAAATTTTAATTAGAATATTAAAATTCGAATGTAATACGTAAACATGTGAAACCTCAATAATCTATTAGTTCTACCTGATATCCGGAAAACGAAATAAAATTCTGTGTTTATTCGTGTGTAATACGCGCCTGCTTATTCACTAAGGAAACGGCATATCTTGTATATAGTATGCATCATTATAATCTATATCGTAAAAAAAATTGCAGAGTTACTAAACTTTTTCTACGAAAATAGAATTTCTAGATCTTTTTATGTAAAGGTAACATAAAAAATTCGTGTCACCGTTTCTGTTTCCTTTTTTTTTTTTTTTTTTTTTTTTTTTTTTTTTATAAGAGTATAAAATAAGGAAAAATGAAATTGAAAGTTCTCTAAAACTTTTGTCTAAAAAACAAAGTCTCACTCTAAAATAATAATAATAAAAGTAATAATCTCACTAAGAATTTTTCAGGAAATTCGAAAGCCTAGAAGTTCATGTATTAGATAGAAGTTTGCATTGAAAAAAAGAATAAAATAACTAAAGTTAATTTACATTTTTTTTTTTTTTTTTTTTTTTTTTTTGCAAATAGAGTTGCCTATATATTTATATAACTAAAATCTAGCTTATAGATAAAATTTTAGTAATATTTCTGTAATTTTCGTAGATTATTTTGTAAAGCTACAGATTCTACCTTCACAAAAACTAGTTTTGCAGATTTACATCTTTTTTTGCACAGTTTACAGGTAAAATTTAATACACTGTAAATAAATTAAAAAAACTATATATATATATATATATATATATATATATATATATATATATATATATATATATATATATATATATATATATATATATATATAAACTTTTTTACTGATGGTGGTTTTTGGATTTAGAGGTCATGATCGGCGTAGATCTGCAAAACCTTTTCAGAAATTACAACATAAGAGCAACCGCATTAAGTAGTAATTCATACGAAATCTATTTAAATGAGGTGTATAATGTTTATTGATCACATGCAAGGACACATGGAAAAATATTCTGTTACATTACTGTCTATGGAAGAAAAATTGATTTCGATGCGTTTTTCAGATGTTACAGCACGTTATGCAGAAAAAAAATAATGTTCAACTCTGAGGTGTACCAATACATACTTCTCAAGATTACAGCATAAGTAACACATTTAATTTTGTCTACGAAGACATTCAAACCAATTCCACAACAGAACGGACTATGATTGTTTTGAAATTTCTTAATAGTATTGTATTAATGCTGTAATTTGTCCGTAATCTGTTATATGTATGTAATCCATGAGTTTCATCCTTGTTTATAGATGTAATTTTTCACAAATGAAGGGGAAATAATACTGAGTTTTTTTTTAAATGGTATTGATGCCACATTTTCTATGGTAAAGACTTCTTAGTGATTTTTCCGTTTATGTTTCGGTTGTTAAGGATGAATTATCTCAAATTCTGAAAATAAAATAATAACTATAAAGTTTCTTGAACAATAATAGTTTTAAAAATGATTAAAATGATTTATCGAGAGTACCTTCTTTGGTAGAGTAATAGCTAATTCCCAAATCATTACTTTCAGATGTACATTTAAAAAAAAGTATCTTGTTAACATTCAAATTAAATGACAATTCCCTAAAAATAAAAAAAAATAAATTAAATTTTAATATGGCGTATTATTCTAGTACAGTATATGTAGAGAAACATTCGCCACGCTGTAAGAAGTACAGCAAAAATCATTCAATTTTTGATTAACTAGAATGTACTTTATTTATAAATAGAGTGATAGATACCATAGAACTTTAAATATGTGCTATAATGAAACGCATATTAAACTTCTGAAATTAAATGGCCTCTTGCGGGGGTTTGATAGAAGAACAGTTGGGAGTCTGCTTTCCTTCGGTAGTGATGAAAAGTGCAGGGCTTCTCATATGAACCTATGCGATTTCGAAGATGTGAAAGTTCAGCCTCTAGTAACCTAAATTTTGGAAACAATTGTATCAAACATTCAAAGATTAACTTAACAACGATCTAATAATATATTTAAAAAATTACCAATAATGACCAACAAACTAGGGATTATAATTTTATTTATATTTGCATAATCAAATAATACGGATTTTTTTTTAAATTATCGATTGCTCTCAAGTGTATTACTTAAAACATACATAACGTAACAAATTTGGTAAAACCTTATAACAAGTGACTATTATGTGATTAGATATTCTGTCCATTATAAAGTTATACCCTTTTTAAGAAATATGTTTAAAAAAGCAGAACCTTTATAGATAAATAAATACGTTATGTATTTAAAATTTAATTAGTTTATCTAAGATAAAAATATTTATTATAAATATAATAATAAGCATTTAAAAATTATTTCTTTTTAATTTAATAATGTGTATTTTTTGAAATTATTAATTACAAGTGGTTTATTAACATAAATAATATACTATCAATCATTTCAAAAGATACATAAAAACATTATAAATTCAATAATGAGAAATTTTAAATGAATTTAGAAGTAAATTTCATTTGACAAGCTCATTTTCACATCAATTTGACATGGAAAGTTTCTAAAATACCATTGATCGTACTTAAATTTCAGTACGAGATAATTTCTATCATTATTTACAATTGCTGCTTTATTGTTTAAAAAAATGAATTTTTTTACCTGCTTTATTTTTTGAGTTGCTTAAATTTTTGCGAGATAAAAAAAGTTGTATTATTCTTTAATCATCCCTTAATATATGAATGCTTTCAAATTGATTTTAAACATAACAGATTCTTTAAAAAAATTGGAAGTGTTTTAGTCCTCGTGTTTTAGGCTCGAACAAAAAAAATTAATAGAGCAACACAACAAAAGAATGTTTTTTGCACATGATTTATGGTGGTATTTTAGGCGTATTAAAAGTTAGAATGATTTTACTTTTATAATAATTTGGTGAAAAGAAGGTTAAAGGGTTAAGTTTCCCTGAAAAAAATTAGTCAATATGTTTTGTAAAAAATAACGTTAATTGGCATTATAAATAATTATTCCTTTAAAAATAAATTTGTTGATATATTATTCATAGTTCAAAGCATTTGTTAAAATAACTAATAGCTAAAAATCTTCTGTAGAGAAATACATAGAAAATTATTAAAAGTTTTCCTAATTCCAATTTGTTTGCATTTTTCCATGTTGAAAATCCTTATACTTTTGTCTTGAAAGCCAAAAACTAAAGAAAAAAGAAACACATCAACACAGAAAAATTGCTTACATTGATCACCCTTTTGTTCCTTAAGAAAATGTTAATTAAAAATTCCATTTTCTTTTGATAATCTGAAAAGAGAAGTAGGAAATTCTTAAGAAAAATGACCCTAAACGAATGCAAAAAATCAATTCTTATTTTCGCATCCCCTACTTTCGAAACAATTTCAGACAGTTTTTAATTTGACAGGTTGTTTGGTTTATTACAATAGACTTGTTAGGAAAGCTACAAAAAACAGGAAAAACAAATTTCTTCATAATTAAATAAAAATCCACTTCTCTTGAATACACATAATTGCTTTTAAGAAAATCACTTTTTGTTTCTTTCTAATATTTCCCTTATTTTATAGTACTTGACTTTGGCATTCAACATGCAATATTGTAGACTGTGGCCAAGAATGATTATGTAATATATCAATTATACAAAACATTAATACGTGAAATAGTATTTGGTTAAGAATAATTTACTTTAAGTCACATATCTTTACACCTGATTAGAATTTATCTTATATTTACATACAGAAAAAGCCTTGAATTTTTCTTCTTTTGTTTCAAAAAATAATACAGGGTTAGCAAAAAATAACTTACACTGTCAGAAAAATTCGTCAATATACACTAAGTTATCGTTATTTTTTCACAAATAATTACCGATTTCCCGGAAAACGTATTTGATCTGTGAATTCATTCCGAACGTCGAAAAATGAGGAAGAGATTCCGTTTATTTCTTGCACGCATGCGTATTGGGACTGTTAGTAATAAATTCGAATTTATTTTTAAAATGAAAAACAAAATATTCTATAGATTAAAATGTCTAATTTAGTTTAAAAAGACACAAATGTTTTCGAATTTAAAAATAAATAACAATTACTTTTTTCATTCATTCAAAAATTCTCACAATTTGTTAATAATATTCAAAGTTGGATAAGTTCAATAAAGTTGAATTTACTAAGTTATTTATATGATAAATATTCCCATTTAAAATGTACTTTAAGTGAACACATTTAAAAGATATTTCAATTAAAAAATAAAATGCAAAAAGAAAAAAAAATGGTATTATTCAAAAAAATCTTGTCATAGAACATCCATATTTTTCTTCTAGCAATCTACTTAAATATAATTAAATATCACATTTTTATACTATATTAATATAAACGTATAAAAACCCCAGCCACAGTTTCATTAAAGATGAAATCTTCCCGAAATTAACTTCAAAATTAAAAGCTCTTTAACTAAATAAACCAAACCACACTCATAAGAAATAAAGGCTTCTACTTCAAAGCACTTTTCCCCGAACAATCGTGGCGCCGAGGATAGGAGCTGGCTTTCTAATGCTGGGAACGTGAGTTCGATCCTCACCGGCGGCGTATTTATCTTTTCGAGACTTTTTTCAAAAGACGGATATTTTACCTCTTTTGACGAAGAAAAAAATAAATGGATATTCGTCAATATACGGTCAATTTCTGGCAGCAGTGCTGCCAGTACTTTTTCTGTGAAAAGACGGAAGTTTTTTTGAGAGTGTAGCTACTTTTTGTTTGATAATCGTTCCTTTATTTTACAGTACTCGACTTTTGTGTTCAAACTGTAATGGCGTAACGTGTAGTCAGGTATAATTTCATATTATACCAATTACATAAAACATTAATACATAAAATAGCGTTTTATTTATAATAATTTATTTTAAATTACCTACCTTTATAGACAATTAAATTTTTCAAAAAATTAGCAAAACATTAGCTCTTGAATTTAGTTTGAAGTAGCTGCAATCTGCAACATGGACTTATATTGTAATAAGTTGGTTATACTTAATCCTAAACCATTTCTTCAAAATTTGAAATAAAAATAGATTGCTACAACATCGTAGATAAATTAACTTCTTTAAAATTTTTATACATACAGACCCGTATGAAATTACTTATTTCTCTCTCATGCATTCTTTGATTAATGAATCTTTAAAACGAATACCTCATTTTGCGCTTTATACCTAAGCTTTTTTTTTTAATTTGTCCTTTTTCATGGGACTTTAGTTAAAACTGTTAATTTATTTATTTAATGAAAAATATCAAAACTTTTTGTAGGAAAAACAACAAAAAAATGAATGGAATAGACACTTTTAACTATTTTAGAGAAATTAACTATAAAAAAGTCAGCATTATCATTTATTTTTAAACAGATTTAATTTAAAAAAAAAACTTTTTAACTATAAAAGATCGGTTTTACAGATAATAAAATAGCTTTGTAAGAAGTATGAGTGCGTAAACAAAAGCATAAAAAAAATATGTTCTTTAAAAAATTTTCATTTAACACTATTGCATTTTTTTGCCATAATTCCATTAAATGTGTTACCAAAAATACTCTTAAATGTAATCAAGTCATTTTTAATGGAAATTTTAACACTTTTAAAGCAATGATTTTACGAAATTTTATTTTATAAAGAAACTTTCTACGAATAAAATAAAACTTTAAAAAAATCGAAATCTACCAAAAAGAAAGCATGATTCATTGATATTTTTCAATTATTTTTTAACCTAAAATATAAGATTTTTTATATATAGTTTTTTCTGTCTAATATAAAGATTTAAAAATTTTATAAAGCACAAGCAAACATATTTTTTACGATACGGCATCTTTCAGCTTTTTTAGTTGAAAAATATAAACATTTTTCCTCTTAAATAGATTTTAAAATAAAAATGAAATTCTATAGACATGAAGTACTCTTAAGTAAAAAAAAATAATAAAAATAACTTTTAAATAACAATGGTGTGTTAAAAATCGAAATTTAAAAACATTTTACGTTAATGTGCGTTTTTAAATTTTTAATCGGATTTTAATTTATAGACTCTACTACTACCAATTCACCAACCAAAAACTATTTAAGAGAAAAAATACACTTAAAGTATTACGACATGAAAAAATGTTTAATAGCTCTATTTGGCATCATCTTAATAAAATCTCTCGTTGGTAACTTAGAAAAATTCTTCATATTACTTTCATATATTTCAAAGAAAGTAGAATATGCAATATATTAACATTTTCTGTTGTTAAACATGCCACAAATTACCGATTTTTTAATGTTAATTTGCTGACGTATAGAAATATTTATAATCTTTGAACTTTTTCGTTGAAAAACAAACCAAAATTAATTAATTAATAATTATGAGAGTGCGAAACATAGCAATACTGAAAACATATATCAAACAAATCAGTCTTTTGTACCGTAAGAAAATGCTTATTAAATATCCTATTTCCTTTTATATTCTTTAAAAGGTACTTCCCCTTTCCCTAGAAAAAAGACCCGAAAAGAATGCAGACAATCTATTCTTATTTTCCTACATCTTATTTTTTAAGCTATTTAAAACTATTTATATTTTGACACATTGTTTTGTTTATTACGATAGTCGGCACTGTAAAAAAAGAAAAAAAAACCAAGGGGTTCCTAAAAATTCAACTAATAAGAATGTATTTATTAAAATACAACACATTGCTCATTGGTGCACAAAACAAGAATTTTAATATACATTTGTACAATTAAAATAAAATAAAACTATCAACGTTTCGCGCCGTCTTCTTCGGGCGTCTTCAGGAAAATATGATAATGGAAGGACTAAGTTTGCATCTTGATCGAGAGATAATATTTCTAATAAATTAAAATCTAAATGAATTAAAAGTTTTAAAATGTTGCCACTTACACGTGAGTAAAAATTAAAATATTGCAACGAAATAAAATTTTTAAGATTTTATGATGTTATGCCATATTTTTGGTATATTGTAGGATAAATTATCATTACATGGTTTATTTTCTCGTGCAATGATTTCGATAGATTCTCTTATTTTACATTGAACTGGGTTATTGCACGGAACTATGATTTTGGCCTCATCAAAGTTAATACGGCAACCTTTGTTCGCCAAGTAGAAGCGAGAAAGAGCAGTATTCTGTTTCTATTGTTTAATATCTCTGTGATGCTCTTTAATTCTACGTATTAACTTTGATTACATTACAAACTTTTTTTTTTTTTTTTTTTTTTTTTTTCAAATGAAACAAACATTTCTTTTGTAAACTGAACAAAAGAATTTTTTGTATAACTAACTTAAAACTTTTTAGTATGAGCCACCAATCAAATTTTAGAAATGGCTCCAAAAATATTTTTAAGAACCATTATGTGTGCCCGAAGGGTAGGAGCTTCCTTCGAGCTGCATCCGGTTGGTAAGAAGACGGACGAAGGTTTTCGGCAAAGCCGCAATAGATGGCCGCACCAAACATTGCTTCCTTCTCTGACAGGATTTTCACAATCCCTTTAATTAACGAGTACTTACACTGCATACTTTCGGTGCATATCTGGCGGTGTCCAGCATAGAACCAGGGACCTTTCAGCCTGGAGTTCGGTGCTATGACCACTAGGATGTCACGGCCACACCAAGTGAGTTTTAGTAAAACTATTAAAAATATAAAACTATTGACTATTTTTTGCTAGCTTTTTTCTAGTAATTCTTACAGATTTTCTTGTAACCGAGTAAGATTACTAAACTTTTTTTAGTAATTTGAAGGATTACTAAAATTTTTTTAGTAGATCGACCCTTTTTTACAGTGTGGTTACCAAAGTTATGGCTAAGATCAAAAACAGAATATCTTCATAATTAAATAAAAATAAACTTGTCTTGAATAAATATAATTGCTTTTAAGAAAATAACTTTTTGTTAATTACTATTTCTTTCTTCTTTTTTCTTAGCCTGTTCTTGGATCAAGTTTTAAGTAGTTGTAATCTACGGCTAGGAGTTATTTTCTAATAAACTAGTTATTCTTCTCATGCAGTGCCGTAAGGAAATGCTTATTAAGTATTCCATTTTCTTCTACAATCTGTAAAGAGGAATCCCAATTCTTAAGAAAAAAGACCCGAAAAGAATGCAAAAAAATAAATTCTAATTTTCTGGTATCTTAGTTTTGAAACTGTTTAAAACAATTTATAATTTAGCACGTTGTTTTGTTTATTACAATGACCTGGTTACCAAAGTTACGGCTAAGCGCAAAAACTGGATATCTTCATAATTAAATAAAAATAAACTTTTCTTGAATAAACATAACTGCTTTTAAGAAAATTACTTTCTGTTAATTACTATTTCTTTCTTCCTTTTTCTTAGTCTGCTCTTAGATCTAGTTTGAAGTAGTTTTAATCTACAGCTAGGAATTATTTTCCAATAAACTTGTTATACTTCCCCTGAACGTCCCGTAACTTAAAAATTTTAAATAAAAGTAGATAACTAAAGCATTATAGATAAATTAATTTTCAATTTTTTTAAATATTCAGAACAACATGAAATTACTGTCTTATACAGGATGAGTCATAATTATCGAAACAATAGGCTATCTCCTTAAATATTTCCATTTGGCACATACTTACAGTTGCAAAGCTTCATAAAAAAAGTGCGAAATGTGATGATATAAATAGCAATTCCATGTGAAAAAAAATTAATTATTCAAAAGTAATAATTCAAATAGTAATAAAAACTAAATTCAAATAGTAATAATTAATTATTACTATTTGAAAAAAAAAAAAAATTTTTATACAGCCCCCGTAGGTCGAAATTCCCAGTAAGAAAATTATTCTTTATTCATTTCTGAATTAAACAAAAGAAATTCATCTCCATATCTAAATATCTTCCAGAGATATTAAAATCCAGAATTCTCCCAAATCCGTTACTTACACCACTTAACCATGCCTCTAAGTGAAGTTTTTTTTTTTTTTTTTTTTTTTTTTTTTTTTTTGAGTTATTTTAAAAGGCAGATAGGCATCCACAAATTGCCCGCTACTAAATGTCGATTATTGCCTGTTCCTCTTTTTTGGACATATAAAGTAGCGTAAAGATTAACTACGCTGAACCTGCTTTCAAAATATGTTAATAATTTGCATTAGAGGTCTGCTCAGATCTAAATATCTAAATATCTCGAACCGACCAATAGAAAAGAGTTCGGCCCAACAAGAAAAAAGTTAAAATCATAGCCCGGGATAGCTGAATTTTACATAGTTTTTTATAACGAAATATGGTACGCAACAGTTACATGTTATAAGAGAAATTATAATATTATTAAAGAAAGAAAGAATAAAGAAATAATATTAAAGATATATGATAATTATATATGTAAATTAAACTAATGTAAAATTCATGTAAAGTAAAGTCTAACAATTGTTTCGTATGAGTGATTTCTAACCAAAAATACTTATAACAGCTTTTTCTTTTTTAAATTTAGGTTTAAATTTTTCTTTTTTTAAGAAACGAAAAAGCTAATATATATATATGACTATTTATACATAAGGGTTTCACTTTTCGTTTAGTATCGTTTGCTTACAGTAAAATCTTTTAAGATGGCATTTTATAGGAAAGTAAAAAATGCGTTATGGACAAGTTCCCGTCTTCGGAGGTAAAAATGCTATATTCTTTTTTCTCAGATATTATTATATTCACTTTCTATGGATCTTTTTCGTTTAAAACAGGATTGCATCATAGGCAGATCTTTTTACTTGGATTTCCTGTTTTTAATTTACATTTTCCTTAAAATCTACTATCCTTTTGAAGTATAACTTTACAGTTTTTGTTATAAAGTAATGTCAATTTAAACATACAGGTGAAGTTAATAAAAGTGTGGTAAAATATCGGCAGTTTTCGTGAAAATTTTTGGGTCGAGTGAATTTCACTTATTTTTGAACGGATTAGATCAGTCAGAGACAATGATTTGAATACGGGTTGTGTCGAGACCGGAAATAAAAATTTAGCTCCTTGCAGACCTAATAAGAAGAAAACCAGTCTCAGTTCGGAATGAAAAAACATGTTGGGAATGGCCGAGTCAATAAAAAAAATAAAAATAAATAAAAAAAAATGGTAAGGCCCCGGGCTTAGTTCTACTCGGCCTCAGAATACAGACTTTTTTAACGGCCTCATCTGGACGATAAAGAGCCTGAAGTTGTAAGGTTTAATGCTATGAAAAAAAAAATTCTAATAGCATGTTAGAAAAGCATTGTTTTAAATAACTGACGAACATTTAAGAAGTACAGACATGAGGTGGGAACGGCAAAAGTTAAAATGAATCCTAAATTTAAAGTTTTTTCTTTCACATGCAATTTTTAAAGAAAAAAAAGCACTTAAACATTTTACTAGGAGCCAATCTTTGTTTTAAACTTTAAATGCGTTTTCTTTATGCTGTTTTTTTTTTCTTTTTTCACAATTTCACTCCTTTAAATTATTAACTGAAGAATTATTAAAGAAATAGAGGAAAAACTTGATACTTGTATTTTTTTATATTTTTTTTTATATTTGAACATACGATTTTTGAAAAAATAAGGTGCATAATTATTAAATAAATAATGTTAATATATATTTTTAAAATTAATATTTAAAAAATCCTGAAGCAAAACCAAAGTTATATTTTTCTCTTTAATTAAATGGAGAAAAAATTGAAATCCCATGGATAATGTTTCGAGTTATAAAGATTTTAAATTACTGTACCTAAAACAAAAATACTGATTAAAAAAATTAACTTTATGAGAAATTTTAGGATTTGATTTCCTTTGCATGTTACATAGTTACCATCACAAAAAGTAAAAAAAAATTTAAAAAAAAAATCTAACTCAATAAATATATTTTTTACATATTTCCTAGAACTCTTAAAATAACAATTTCCTTGAATTGCACATATTTCAATTTGTGTCTAATCCCTTAAAACCTGACGAATTATTTAAATGGCCACAACTGTGTGAGTTTTTCAGATATGAAGATGCAATTTTTTATATTCAGAACAGGAATAGATGTGGAAAGTTTTCCTAATTGTAATTTTTACCCAACGGAAACAACATAAAAGTGCTTAATTTTCGTTTTTTTTCCTTTTTTGTACGACTTTCAACCCTATGAAGTTGCAACATAAGCCACTATATTTTGAGCCATTTTTTATGATTTTTTTTGTAACTAGAAAGTATGGGTCTATGGGCAATATTTAAGGAGCCTATTGTTTCGATAATTATGACTCGCACTGTATATTCATTACCTTAAACGTAAGAGAAAGCGAGTTCAAGACTCATTTTAAAATACTTTTTATTTATTGTGACAAAAATTTTGAAAATTTTTATAATGGTTATTATGTCTTATTATTTATCTATTATTATCTTATTATTTGTAAATCAAAGTATGTGATAAATGTTCTCATAATTAGTTTTCAATTTAAAATTTAAAATTAATTTTTAAAATGGTATAAGTTAAAATAATTATAACTCGAAATACTATTTGTAGATTTTTTTTCATTTAAGTTACAGAAATATATATGTTATAATCTTGATTCAGCATTTGTTTAAATATTAATTTGAATAAAAATTTAAAATATTAAAAAAAAAAAAAAAAAAAAAAAAAAAAAGATGCAATTATTTTTTTAATCATATTTTTGAAAGAAATATATTTTTAAAATTTGCTGAGTCCAAAATAAAGTAAATCAATTGAAAAAGACATTATCAAAGAGTGAAACATTTATCTTCAAAGGTTATTAACTAATAATAATTTTAATATGCAATAAAATCCATCATGAAGTAAAAGGCATTTTCACAAGAGGTCGTTTCCACGAAAACTATTGCTTTAAAACAAGATTTTGAAAACGAAACAAAAAAAAAAAAATATATTAATATTTCCTGTTCCAACTAAGATAGAAATATGATTTAAACGTTAATTTATGAAGAAATAGAGGCATTTTTAATGCAATAAAATGTTTTTGAAAAGCTTCAAGATTCTTGTGCCTCAGACTACCTTAAAATTAAACTCTAAAGACGGTTGAATCTAAAGTACAAAAAGAATGGAATAGCTACTGTTGACTACTTTAAAGAAAATTTAACACTTTAAAAAATATTTTTCTTGTCGCTTATTTTTCAACAATTTTAATTTAACTTTAATAAACTTTTTTTTATTATAAAAGATAGTTTTTACAGCTTCGGCTTATTGAATAGCTTGTAAAAAAGAAATATTAGTGCGTAAGCAAAAGCAAAGGAAAAAATAAATAAAAATACAACATGACCTTTAAAATCTTTTGTTTCGAATCTATCGCATAATTTTATTAAATGGATTACAAAAAATATTTTTATATGTAATCAAACAATTAAAAAATGGAAATTTTAACACTTTCAAAGTAATGTTTTATCTTAAATTTTATTTTTAAAAGAAACTCTTAAAAAATATAATAGAACTTTAAAAAATCGAAATCTATAAAGAAGAAAAAAATTAAATCATTGACATTTTTTAAATTATATTTTAAAACAAAATATAAGATTTTTTTCTTATTAAATTCGTTTTATCTAATATAAAGATTTAATAATCTTATAAAAAATATCTTATTTTTTATTAGAAGGTACGTTTTAAATTTTTCTGTTGACTTTTACCTTAAATGGATTTTAAAATAAAAAAGTAATTCCAAAGATATTAAGTACTCTTAATTAATATATATATATACAGGGTGTCCAGTAAATGACTGACTTATTTTGAATGTAAATAACGAAAAAACGGTTTGAGATAAAAATGCGTGGTTTGCTGCATTGTTATTAGAAAACCAATAAATTTTTAGATATACACTTTCTTAAAATAGTTCGAAATTCGGCTAACAAATTGGCGCTGGCGGCTGCAACAGGCTGCCAAAATTCAGACATCACTCTAGTTTTCATATGCATAAACTTTTCGGAGCCGAATCTCAGTCGACATGTTGAATCCTCGCTCCACTCAACAACAGAAATAGAGTTTGTTGGAGAGAAAGATATTAAAAATAATACTTGTAATTGAATAATGTCTACTTACCTTAATAAAAACCAACAAAACTTACTTTTTAGTAAGCATTGACTTTTCACACATTTGCAATAAATAAATTGTATTAAAAATGTTTTTGTAACCGGTAAACTGATTATCTTTTTATGTGCAATAAATTGAAAACATGGGATAAACACCAGTTTTTTAAGTTAAAAAATCTTAATATTTAATCTAAACATTTCTTCCATTAAGTAGTATGAAATTGTATTTAACAAAATTAGTGATGTCAAAAAACACTAAGAGATGGATAAAGCAAACTCTTCTCGCCTGTAGGTCGTGTAGTGAAATCAGAAATTAAAAGGGTGGTACGCAAATAGTGGTGGCAAGTTCCCTGTCTAAAATAAAAGCGGGACAGTGACTTATAAATCCGCACATAAGAATATAATAAACCGTAGAATAAAAGCTCGTCTATATTTCGTCAGTAAAAAATCCTGTCTTAAACATAAAAAAATTATTGATCACGACGGAGAATGTAATATACGGTTCAACCTGCTAAGATGGAAACCTATCTAAAACGAAATATTTTTCATTTTCCGCAAAGCAAATTTATCCCTAAGTTACATTCATATTTTGACATGTAACATGTCTGAAAAATTTTATTACGAAAGCCACGACAGATTGCTTTTTACGCACAACCCTTCCCTCTTCTTTAACTGTAAACGCATTACACTGAAATGAAAGGTGCTTTAAAAAAGAAAAAAAAAGGCGACTTACCTATTGTTATATCCTGCGAGTCACCCCTTTTCAAAATTTCATTACAGAAACCATAATAGATCCTGAATCATGATAGAATCATCATAGTTCTACTTACTTTAGTTCAATTTTATAAATATAAATATTACCAAATTTCTGTAACTTTAGTGTTTTTCATATATAATTTTCAAAAAGTTTTTAGAATAATTTTTTAAATAATGTTAAATGTCAAAATATAAAAAATAATGTAGTGATAAATTCAGTTTTCGAAAAAATGAACAATATTTCGTTTTACGCAGGTTTCCGTCTTAGCAGCTGATTTTGTATGTTACTTTCTCCGTCGAAACCAATATTTTTTTGCGTTTAAAACAAGATTTGTTATAAACGGATTCCTTCCTTCTAAGGTTTATGTACTGACTTATAAGTTACCTTCCCGCTTATTTTAGACAGGGAACTTGCCTCTCAACACTATTTCCGTACCACTGTTTTAACCACGCAACAGATTTCACAAAACGACGTGGGCAGGAAGAGTTTGCTTGATCCATGCTTTTTAACAATACTAATTTTTTTAAAATACAATTTCAATCTATTTAATGGAAGAAATGTTTAGATTAAATATTAAGTTTTTTTTTTTTATTTAAAAACGCGGTGTTTACCTCATACTTTCAATTTATTGTACGTAAAAGGAGAATCAGTTAACCGGTATCAAAAACATTTTTTTGAATACGATTTATTTATGTTAAAGGTGTGAAAAGTCAATAGTTATTAAAAAAGTATGTTTTGTTGTTTTTTACTAAGTAGAAAAGATATTGTTCAATCATAAATATTATTATAAATCTCTTTCCATCCAACAAACTCTATATTTGCAGGTGAGTGGCGAGTCGATTCAACATGTTGACTGAGATTCGACTCTGCGAAATCATCCGAAAAGTTTATGCGTATGAAAACTAAAGTGATGTTTGAATTTCGGAAGCCTGTTGCCGCCGCCAGCGCCATCTGTTGGTCGACATTCGAACTATTTTAAGAAAGTGCGTTTCTAAAAAATTATTGATATTCTGATAACAATGAAGCAAACCGCACACTTTTATCGCAAACCGTTTTTTTTTTTTTTTTTTTTGTTATTTAATTTCACAATTGGTCAGTTATTTACTGGACACCCTGTATATATGTATATATATAATACGTTTTTTAAAATTAAGTGGAAGTATGAGTCTAGGGCCATTATTTAAGGAGATAGCCTATTGTTTCGATATTTATGACTCACCCTGTATATATATATATATATATATATATATATACACATAAATATATTAATACATATATATGTATATATATATATATATGTATGTATGTTTTTTAAAAATTACTTGGGATTAAAAATGTTCTA
Organism: Maratus speculifer; assembly: GCA_964019185.1. Lineage (NCBI taxonomy): Eukaryota > Metazoa > Arthropoda > Arachnida > Araneae > Salticidae > Maratus > Maratus speculifer. Next base: position 216,871,306 of record OZ025299.1, on the reverse strand, counting down.
TTTGAAAATCACACTTTAAAAAACAAACGCTTTCATTAGGTAAGTTTTTTTTAACGTGTTAATCGGATTTTAATTAAAAGAATATACTGACCAACCATACACTCTCTAATAAAAACTCTTTTAACGAGCAAAATGTATTCTACATAAAGCATTTCGTCATGAAAAAGTAGACTCTGTTTATAATTATTTTAATAAAATATCTAGCCGGTAACTTGTGAGAAAATCTTCATTTAGCTGTTTTTCATATTTTATATTTGAGTTGAATTTACAATGTGCTAATGTTTTCCACTTGTCAAACATTTCATAAACTTTTGAAAGTTTTCTTCATGTAAATATGCCGTCACTTAGCAACATTCAAGATTTTTAAACTATTTTATTGATAAATTAAAACATTTTATTAACCGATAAATAAAGTTAGTTGAAAAAATACCAATACGTGAAAAATATCTACACTAATCAGTCTTTTGTACCGTCAAAGAATGCCTATTAAATACTCCAGTTTCTTTTATTATCTGAAAACAGTCTCGCAAATTTCTTAAGAAAAATGACCTAAACGAATTAAAAAAATCTTTTTTTAATTTTCATATATCTTAATTTAGAACCCATTTCAAGCAAGTTTTAATTTGACACGTTACTTGGCTTATTACAAAGGCCTGGTTACTAAATTTAAGGCTAAGAGCAAAAACGAATCCTTCTTAATTAAATAAAAATGCACTTTTCTTAAATAAACATAATTGCTTTTAAGAAAATCACTTTTGGTTAGTTGCTATCTATATCTTCTTTTTTCTTAGTCGGCTCTTGGATCTAATTTGAAATAGCTGCAATCTACATCTAGGAATTATTTTATAATAAGCAAAATACAATTAATTCTAACATATAACTTCAAAATTTAAAATAAATGTAGATTACTAAAATATCATGGATAAATTTTAATAAGCATAAAGCATTTTTAAGGATAAAGCATTTTTAATTTTTCGACCCTCACCATGGGGTGTCTTCTGTCACCAACAATCAACACTGTCCCATAATAAATAACCAAACAAAATTTGGCCGCGCTACGAAAATTAGATCGCGAGTTATGAGCATTTTAAATTTTTCGATCCTCACCGTGGGGTGTCTCCTGTCACCAGAAATTAACAATGTCTCATAATAAATTACCAAACAAAATTTGGCCGCGATACGAAAATTAGATCGCGAGTTATAAGCATTTCAAATTTTTCGACCCTCACCGTGGGGGTCTCCTGTCACCAAAAATTAACAGTCTCATATTAAATTACCAAACAAAATTTGGCCGCGCTACGAAAATTAGATCGTGAGTTATAAGCATTTTAAATTTTTCGACCCTCACCGTGGGGGGGTCTCCTGTCACCAAAAATTAACAGTCTCAAAATAAATTACCAAACAAAATTTGGCCGCGCTACGAAAATTAGATCGCGAGTTATAAGAATTTTAAATTTTTCGACCCTCACCGTGAGGGTCTCCTGTCACCAAAACTTAACACTGACTCATAATAAATGAATAAACAAAATTTGGCCGCGCTACGAAAATTAGATCGTGAGTTATAAGCATTTTAAATTTTTCGACCCTCACCGTGGGGGTTCTCCTGTCACCAAAAATTAACAGTCTCAAAATATATTACCAAACAAAATTTGGCCGCGCTACGAAAATTAGATCGCGAGCTATAAGCATTTTAAATTTTTCGACCCTCACTGTGAGGGTCTCCTGTCACCAAAACTTAACACTGACTCATAATAAATGAATAAACAAAATTTGGCCGCGCTACGAAAATTAGATCGCGAGTTATAAGCATTTTAAGTTTTTCTACCCTCATTGTGGGGGGTCTAATGTCTCCAAAAATTAACACTGTCTCATAATAAATTACCAAACAAAATTTGGCCGCGCTACGAAAATTAGATCGCGAGTTATAAGCATTTTAAATTTTTCGACCCTCACCGTGGGGGGTCTCCTGTCACCAAAAATTAACACTGCCTTATAATAAATTACCAAACAATATTTTGCCAAGCTACCAAAATTAGATCGCGAGTTATAAGCATTTTTAATTTTTCGACCCTCACCGTAGGGTGTCTTCTTTCACCAACAATTAACAATGTCTCATAATAAATTACCAAACAAAATTTGGCCGCGCTACGAAAATTAGATCGCGAGTTATGAGCATTTCAAATTTTTCGACCCTCACCGTGGGGTGTCTCCTGTCACTAGAAATTAACAATGTCTCATAATAAATTACCAAACAAAATTTGGCCGCGCTACGAAAATTAGATTGCGAATTATAAGCATTTTAAATTTTTCGACCCTCACCATGGGGGGGGGGTCTTCTGTCACCAACAATTAACAATGTCTCATAAAAAATTACCAAACAAAATTTGCCCGCGCTACGAAAATTAGATCGCGAGTTATAAGCATTTTAAATTTTTCGACCCTCACCATGGGGGGTCTCCTGTCACCAAAAATTAACACTGTCTCATAATAAATTACCAAACAAAATTTGGCCGCACTACGAAAATTAGATCGTGAGTTACAAGCATTTTAAATTTTTCGACCCTCACCATGGGGGGTCTCCTGTCACCAAAAATTAACACTGTCTCATAATAAATTACCAACCAAAATTTGGCCGCACTACGAAAATTAGATCGTGAGTTACAAGCATTTTAAATTTTTCGACCCTCACAGTGAGGGTCTCCTGTCACCAAAACTTAACACTGACTCATAATAAATGAATAAACAAAATTTGGCCGCTCTACGAAAATTAGATCGTGAGTTATAAGCATTTTAAATTTTTCGACCCTCACCGTGGGGGTTCTCCTGTCACCAAAAATTAACAGTCTCAAAATATATTACCAAACAAAATTTGGCCGCGCTACGAAAATTAGATCGCGAGCTATAAGCATTTTAAATTTTTCGACCCTCACTGTGAGGGTCTCCTGTCACCAAAACTTAACACTGACTCATAATAAATGAATAAACAAAATTTGGCCGCGCTACGAAAATTAGATCGCGAGTTATAAGCATTTTAAGTTTTTCTACCCTCATTGTGGGGGGGTCTAATGTCTCCAAAAATTAACACTGTCTCATAATAAATTACCAAACAAAATTTGGCCGCGCTACGAAAATTAGATCGCGAGTTATAAGCATTTTAAATTTTTCGACCCTCACCGTGGGGGGTCTCCTGTCACCAAAAATTAACACTGCCTTATAATAAATTACCAAACAATATTTTGCCAAGCTACCAAAATTAGATCGCGAGTTATAAGCATTTTTAATTTTTCGACCCTCACCGTAGGGTGTCTTCTTTCACCAACAATTAACAATGTCTCATAATAAATTACCAAACAAAATTTGGCCGCGCTACGAAAATTAGATCGCGAGTTATGAGCATTTCAAATTTTTCGACCCTCACCGTGGGGTGTCTCCTGTCACTAGAAATTAACAATGTCTCATAATAAATTACCAAACAAAATTTGGCCGCGCTACGAAAATTAGATTGCGAATTATAAGCATTTTAAATTTTTCGACCCTCACCATGGGGGGGGGGGTCTTCTGTCACCAACAATTAACAATGTCTCATAAAAAATTACCAAACAAAATTTGCCCGCGCTACGAAAATTAGATCGCGAGTTATAAGCATTTTAAATTTTTCGACCCTCACCGTGAGGGTCTCCTGTCACCAAAACTTAACACTGACTCATAATAAATGAATAAACAAAATTTGGCCGCGCTACGAAAATTAGATCGTGAGTTATAAGCATTTTAAATTTTTCGACCCCCACCATGGGGGGTCTCCTGTCACCAAAAATTAACACTGTCTCATAATAAATTACCAAACAAAATTTGGCCGCACTACGAAAATTAGATCGTGAGTTACAAGCATTTTAAATTTTTCGACCCTCACCGTGGGGGCTCTCCTGTCACCAAAAATTAACAGTCTCATATTAAATTACCAAACAAAATTTGGCCGCGCTACGAAAATTAGATCGTGAGTTATAAGCATTTAAAATTTTTCGACCCTCATCGTGGGGGGGTCTAATGTCCCCAAAAATTAACACTGCCTCATAATAAATTACCAAACAAAATTTGGCCGCGCTACAAAAATTAGATCGCGAGTTATAAGCATTTTAAATTTTTCGACCCTCACCTTGGACGATCTCCTGTCACCAAAAATCAACACTGTCCCATAATAAATTACCAAACAAAATTTGGCCGCGCTACGAAAATTAGATCGCGAGTTATAAGCATTTTAAATTTTTCGACCCTCACCGTGGGGGGGCTCCTGTCTCCAAAAATTAACACTGTCTTATAATAAATTACCAAACAATATTTTGCCAAGCTACCAAAATTAGATCGCGAGTTATAAGCATTTTTAATTTTTCGACCCTCACCGTGGGGTGTCTTCTGTCACCATCAATCAACACTGTCCCATAATAAATAACCAAACAAAATTTGTCCGCGCTACGAAAATTAGATCGCGAGTCATGAGCATTTTAAATTTTTCGATCCTCACCGTCTGGGGTCTCCTGTCACCAAAAATTAACACTGTCTCCTAATAAATTACCAAACAAGTTTGGCCGCGCTACGAAGATTAGATCGCGAGTTATAATCATTTTAAATTTTTCGACCCTCACCGTGGGGTGTATCCTGTCACCAGAAATAAACAATGTCTCATAATAAATTACCAAACAAAGTTTGGCCGCGCTACGAAAGTTAGATCGCGAGTTATAAGCATTTTAAATTTTTCGACCCTCACGCTGGGGGGTCTCTTGTCACCAAAATAAATAAGACCACCAAAATAAACACTGTTTCATAATAAATTATCAAACAAAATTTGGCCGCGCTATGAAAATTAGGTCATAAGAAACATAAGTTTGAGACTTGATATTCTAATATCTGAAAAATACCGCGTCAATGTCTGCCGAAGTCTACCGAAGGATACCGTTCCGAAGTTTTCCGAAAGGAAACGACGTTAGCCGAGTGTTAGGTTTTTTCGTTACCGATGTGTTAGGATTTTTCGCGTTACGGAATTTTTGGATTCGGTCACCGCGCTCAAAGCCAACACCCCCTATAGTCAAAGCCTCCGCACCGAATCAAGATGGCCGATCACCAAGTCCTACTTCCCGCAACCATAATATGAGTTTACGCAAACCCACACTTTAAAGTTGCAATTCCCGTTACTTTTAAAATTCATAACACCAGTTTTTATTTTCTCATTTAATTAGAAATTCAAATAAAAGCGGATTTCTCTAAGATGTATTTTTTAAAATAATAATCAAGTAAATAATTATCATTCAAATAAACAAATACTGTAATTTAAATACTAAAAATATTAAAAATTAAAATATTTTTTATTTATTTCCATTTATTCCCTTCGGACCACATTATTTTTATTGTAGTAAGTTGTTTATCTTTTTTTTTTTTTTTTTTTTTCATTTAAACCAAATTTTTGTTTGACTTGCGCTTTTTAAATGAAAAAAAAATCTGTCTTTAGTTGTTTTTTTTTACGCAATCATTTACAATATAAAGGTTTGTCAATAGAGTTAAAGAATTTTACGGTTTTTTTAAAAAAGCACTTTTGGAAAATAAAAAATGTTAAGAGGGTTACTTATTGTTTAAAAAATCTACAAAAAAGAATCTTAAAATAGAAATCATTTTAGATTTCTAAATAGACATGACTTAATTTAGAAATAGAATATTTCCTTTGCCTTATCAGTGTCACAGTATTTTAAAAGAATAAGCATAAAAATAAATAGTTAAATGGTCTTACGTATGTTAAAGGAAAAAAAACTTAAATTTAATTATAACTTTATATCAATTTTTCTATAAAATATACTAAAATTTGTAATTTAAATTAGCTTTATAACCTAGAAGCTAAATTCTTTTATATGACTGGAATTTGATGACTTGACTTAAAAACAAAAGTATTGGGGAAAAAAATTTCCAAAAATAATATGTTGTGTGAGAAGATTTTCCCCCCTAATACTATCCTTTTTTAACACCCCCCCCCACACACACACACTCCCATGTACTTTATTTACTTTTTATTATTATTATTATTAATTGAGGATTATTTTAAAAACAGGATGCTAGGTATTATCTCTTATTTACTTATGTCATTGCTTTAACATTATTATCATATAATCATTTCTGTTATACATATGCAAGATATAAAATGTTTCTCACAAAATTAAAGCCAAAAGAAAAAAATATACATAAAATGCATGTTTTTTACCTTTAATTATTTTATTATTCAGTATTTCCTTATAAGACTCTGCTTATCTATTGTGTATATATTTGAAAGTGCTTAGCTTGGTAAAATCAATCATGTATGTATCATAACAGTTTTAAGTCTATTTTCTGTAACTATTTAAAGATTTTTTGTTAATTCATTATAACCATTATCCCCTCCCCCCGCACAGACATATGTAAAAATTTTCTTGTATATATCTTTGAACAACCAATTATAAATAATTAATAATAAGACATTGTTGCACATAAGTTGCTGTACAAAAACATTCCCAAAACCTTTCTTTTTTCATTGGGGGGGGGGGGGTTAATTTTAGAAATCGAAATTAAATATCAGCCGGTGCCATTGGGGTGGGGAAGATCCAACAACTCGCCAATCTATAGATTTTAAAATTACTATACTATTATTATTAAAGAAAAAATATGTTCCTTATCAATATATATATTACTTTTTAAATTACAATTGTTATTTCAAATTATTATTATTAAAGAAAATAGCGATTCCTTATCAATTTATAAATTACTATTATAGATTATTATTATTATTAAAAAATATTTTTTCTGTCAATATAAAAAATATTTTTAATTTATTGTTATTATTTAAGAAAAAAGTCTGTACCTTATCAATATATATTATTTTTAAATTACAATTATTATTATAAATTAAGGAAATTATCATTAAGGAAAATAGTGATTCCTTATACAATTATAAATTACTTTTAAATTATTATTATTATTATAGATTATTATTATTAAAATAATCTGTTTTTTTAATTAATTTATTTATTTTTATTTATTTATTTATTTTTCGTCAATCTAAAAAGCATTTTAAAATTATTATTATTAAAGAAAAAAATATTTTTTGTCAATCTAAAAAATATTTTAAAATTATTATTATTATTAAAGAAAAAAATCTTTTCCTTATCAATCTATAAATTATTTTTGAATTACTATTATTATTACCAAAGAAAAAATATGTTCCTCATCAATCTACAAATTATTTTTTTATTATTATTAGAAAAAAAAATGTTTCTTATCAATGTATAAATTACTTTTAATTTACTATAATTATTAAAAATTATTATTATAAAAGAAAAATAATATTTGCCCATAAAAATAACTTTAAAATTAAGAGTATATATAGAAAGAAAAAAAATTGTCAAAACATCAAAATCATTATAACAGCTGATATGCTAATTATGTACTAATGAACACTGCAATAACAATAAATAAACTCTTTGAATATTTATGAATTAATTTAAACACTGCATCCAGATTACTGATAGTAAATGATTAAAAACTAGTAAAGAGTAAAATTATATAATTTAATAAGTATATTCGGATGCAAACTAATAAACTGGAGTGTAGATACAAAGAAATAAATAATATTAGTTAAAGGACGGGTATTTCTTATAAACATATTATGCATCAATAATAACAAAGTCCTGTGAGGAAATACTGAAGGTTAAAATAAACTGGATAAAAAAGCCAAATGAGAAGCAGAAATATCATATTATTATTATCATTTAAAACAAAATACTAATTCAAAGTATAGGTAAATGATTCAAAGCTACTGTTGTATTACACGTGTGACTTGAAAATTAAATTGATAATCATTAATCTTACAAATATATGACAGAAATTATATTTAAAACCTTGCTATTAAAACAATGACATAAGTAAACAAAAATAACACTTACTTTTAGTCTTTAAATATCCAAATTACTTTATTAAAGCACAACAAATCATACAACAAAAAATGGCGATATGCGAACACGAGGCAGAAACATGCACTACTGCTGGTACAGGGGAAATCACTCCCTTTTGGTCTTCGGACTAAAGGGTCGGCCATATTGGCATTTTTGGAATTCGCTGTGGAGGCCTTGACTATAGGGGGTGTTGTCAAAGCCCGCGGTAAAAGCTATGCAATAGCTTAAAAAAAAAACGTTAGTTTTATTAGGAGGTATCTTTCAATTTTTTTGTTGAAAATATATAAAAACTTTTACCCTTAAATGGATTTTAAAAAGAAAAAGTAATGATAGAAATATGAAGTGTTCTTAATTTAAAGATTTTTAAAATACGTTTTTTAAATTAACATGGGATTAATAATTTTGTGTTTGAAAATCAGAATTTCAAAAACAAACTCTTATATCAGGTAATTTACTTTATGTTTTAATCGGATTTTAATTCAAAGAATATACTGCTATGAAATGACCAAAAAAAAAAAAAATACATTAATTCTTACGTTTGTAATCATATTAATGAACTCCTTGGGGACGAAAGACACGTAGACATGCAGTAAAAAGGCTTAAGTATCCTTATTTATCCCCACCAGTAAAATTTTACGGTAAAATTTGCCATATTTAATCAGAGTATTTTCTCGCTTTAATAAGGCAGAAATTCCTGTTTTTAAAAACCAGTGACAAAATATTAAAAATTTCGTAAAGGCTTCCGTCGCGAAGGGACTTTACTTCTTAAATTATATGTTCAAAACGTACTTCTTGTATTACTATTTGAGGCGTTACGCTATTTGTAATAAGAGTATTATTTAAAAAAGTTCAGTTAATGTCAACAGCAAAATATGCATTTTCAATCATTTTCAACTGGCTACAAAGTACTTATTTCTTTTTCTTGAATTTAAATATATGTAAGCAATAGTATTTTGGAGATAAAAAAATAAACTATAAAGAGCTTTTGTTCAGAAATTTTGTTGATGATGTTGAAAATATTTGAATAACGTTGATTTTCTTTGAATGATCGGTATTGGGGCACTGCCTCCCCCCCTCTTTTTTTCCTCATTACGGTTCACTTTCAATTTCTAGTTTCTTTAAGAAATCTCTCTTTCTTTGTATGAAGAGAGACTTACAAATAGAGCTGCTAACTATGCTCGTTTTCACAGTACCACAATTTTTGAATATTAATCTTCTCTTTAGTTATACAAAAATTTCTGTCCCTATTAAATAAAACCAAGATTAATATTCAAGATTCTTGTGCTAAAAACTTCGTAAGTTTGATATTCCTCCTCTTTTATAAATCAATACATAATAATATGTTGATAAATTTACCTTTTGTATTAATATTTCTGAATGCACTTTATAGGATAGATTATGCTGTTGTGAAAACGAAGTTAAAACGAAACAAAAAAAATCATATTTCCTGTTCCAACTAAGATAAAAATATGATTTAAATGTCAATTTATGAAAAAATAGAGACTTTTTTGCAATAAAATGTTTTTGAAAATTTTCAAGATTTTTGTGTCTTAGACCACCTTAAAGTAAATCTCTAAAGACAATTGGATCCCAAGTACAAATAGAATGGAACAGTTACCGTTGACTGCTTTAAAGAAAATTTAACAACTTAAAATATGTTTTTCTTATCTCTTATTATTAAACAATTTTAATTTAACTTTAATAAACCTTCTTTTTATTATAAATGATAGTTTTTAGAGCTTATTGAATAGCTTGTAAAAAAGAAATATTAATGCGTAAATAAAAGCAAAGAATAAAAATAAAAATAAAACATGACCTTTGAAACCTTTTATTTCGAATCTATTGCAAAATTCAGCCATAATTTTATTAAATGGGTTAGAAAATCTATTTTTTATATGTAATCAAATAATTGAAAAATGGAAATTTTAACACTTTCAAAGTAATGTTTTATCCTAAATTTTATTTTCAAAAGAAACTCTTAAAAATATAATAGAACTTTAAAAAATCGAAATCTATCAAGAAGAGAAAAATTAAATCATTGATATTTTTTCAATTATTTTTTAAAACAAAAATATAAGATTTTTTTTCTTGTTTATCGTTTTATCTAATATAAAGAATTAATAATATTATGAAAAATATTTTTTTATTAGAAGGTACGTTTTAGATTTTTCTGTTGAAAATGTATAAATACTTTTCTCTTAAATGGATTTTAAAATGAAAAAGCAATTCCAAAGATATGAAGTACCCTTAATTAATATATATATACATATGTAATACGTTTTTAAAAATTATTTTGGGATTAATAATGTTCTATTTGAAAATATGAATAAAAAAAAAAAAAACGAACGCTTTTAATAGGTAAATTTTTTACGTGTTAATCGGATTTTAATTAAAAGAATATACTGCTATCAACTAACCAACCAAAAACTATTAAAAAAAACTCTTTAAAAGAACAAAATGTATTCTACATAAAGCATTTCGGCATGAAAAAGTAGACTCCGTTTATCATTATTTTAATAAAATATCTGGCCTTAACTTGTGAGAAATTCTTCATTTAGCTATTTTTCATATTTTATATTTGATATGAATTTATAATGTGTTAATGTTTTCCTCTTGTCAAATATTTCTTAAACTGTTGAAAGTTTTCTTCATGTAAATATGTTGGAACTTAGCAACATTCAGGATTTTTAAACTATTTTATTGATAAACTAAAGCATTTAATTAACCGATAAGTAAAGAGAGTTACAAAAATACCAATACTTAAAAAATATCTACACTATCAGTCTTTTGTACCGCAATAGAATGCCTATTAAATAATCCATTTTCTTTTATTAATTGAAAACAGTATCGCAAATTTCTTAAGAAAAATGACCCAAAACGAATGCAAAAAAAAAAAACTTTTTTTTATTTTTCTATATCTTAGTTTAGAACCTATTTCAAGAAAGTTTTAATTTGACACGTTACTTGGCTTATTACAAAGGCCTGGTTACTAAATTTAAGGCTAAGAGCAAAAACGAATCCTTCTTAATTAAATAAAAATGCACTTTTCTTAAATAAACATAATTGCTTTTAAGAAAATCACTTTTGGTTAGTTGCTATCTCTATCTTCTTTTTTCTTAGTCGGCTCTTGGATCTAATTTGAAATAGCTGCAATCTACATCTACGAATTACTTTCTAATAAGCAAGTTACATTTACTCTTAACCTATAACTTCAAAATTTTAAATAAAAGCAGATTACTAAAATATCATAGATAAATTAAAGTTTTTTATTTTTTTATATGTAAAGACCCTTATGGAATTACTTTTTTCTGTATTATATATTCATCGGATTAAGGTATCTTTAAAATTAAAATATTTTATTCACAAGTAAAAAAAAAAAAAAAAAAAAAAAAAAACATTTTTGTATGGGGCTTTATAAAAACTTTTAATTTATTTTTTCTATGAAAAAAAAATCCATAATTTTAGTAGGCAAATGAATCAAAAATGAAGAAGAATGAAATTTTTTTAACTACTTTAAAGAAAATTTAACAATTTAAAAAAAATCTTTTCAACGGTTTTAATTTGACTTCACAAAAACCCTTTTTTATAATAAAAGATTGGTTTTACAGTTAATAAAATAACGTATAAGAAAGACGTATTAGTGCGCAAACAAAATCACAGAAAAAATATATTTTTTTATTGTTTTCATTTTTCAAAAGTTTTCTTTGAAATGTATTGCAAAATTTAGCCATAATTCTATAAAATGTGCTACAAAAAACATTCTGAAATGCAATCAAGACATTGAATAAAAAATTGAAAATTTCAACACTTTTAAACCACTGTTTTATCAAAAATTTTATTTTGCAAAGAAATTCTTAAAAATAACTAAAAAAAAAAAAAAAAAAAAAAAAAAAAAAAAAAAAAAAAAAAAAAAAAACGAAATCTATCAAGAAGAAAAAAAAAATTTAAAACAATATTTTTTCGATTATTTTTTAAATTAAAATATAAATTTTTTTGTGTTAAATTCGTATTATCTAATATAAACATTTAAAAAAAAAAAAAAAAAAAAAAAAAACGTTAGTTTTATTAGGAGGTATCTTTTAATTTTTTTGTTGAATTATATAAAAACTTTTACCCTTAAATGGATTTTAAAAAGAAAAAGTAATGATAGAAATATGAAGTGTTCTTAATTTAAAGATTTTTAAAATACGTTTTTTAAATTAACATGGGATTAATAATTTTGTATTTGAAAATCAGAATTTCAAAAACAAACTCTTATATCAGGTAATTTACTTTATGTTTTAATCGGATTTTAATTCAAAGAATATACTGCTATCAAATGACCAAAAAAAAAAAAAAAAATACATTAATTCTTACGTTTGTAATCATATTAATGAACTCCTTGGGGACGAGAGACACGTAGACATGCAGTAAAAAGGCTTAAGAATCCTTATTTATCCCCACTAGTAAAATTTTACTGTAAAATTTGCCATATTTAATCAGAGTATTTTCTCGCTTTAATAAGGCAGAAATTCCTGTTTTTAAAAACCAGTGACAAAGTATTAAAAATTTCGTAAAGGCTTCCGTCGCGAAGGGGTTAACTTTACTTCTTAAATTGTATGTTCAAAACGTACTTCTTGTATTACTATTTGAGGCGTTACTCTGTTTGTAATAAGAGTATTATTTAAAAAAGCTCAGTTAATGTCAACAGCAAAATATGCATTTTCAATCATTTTCAACTTGCTACAAAGTACTTATTTCTTTTTCTTGAATTTAAATATATGTAAGCAATAGTATTTTGGAGATAAAAAAATAAACTATAAAGAGCTTCTGTTCAGAAATTTTGTTGATGATGTTGAAAATATTTGAATAACGTTGATTTTCTTTGAATGATCGGTATTGGGGCACTGCCTCCCCCCTCTTTTTTCCTCATTACGGTTCACTTTCAATTTCTAGTTTCTTTAAGAAATCTCTCTTTTTTTGTATGAAGAGAGACTTACAAATAGAGCTGCTAACTATGTTCGTTTTCACAGTACCACAATTTTTGAATATTAATCTTCTCTTTAGTTATACAAAAATTTCTGTCCCTATTAAATAAAACCAAGATTAATATTCAAGATTCTTGTGCTAAAAACTTCGTAAGTTTGATATTCCTCCTCTTTTATAAATCAATACATAATAATATGTTGATAAATTTACCTTTTGTATTAATATTTCTGAATGCACTTTATAGGATAGATTATGCTGTTGTGAAAACGAAGTTAAAACGAAACAAAAAAAAATCATATTTCCTGTTCCAACTAAGATAAAAATATGATTTAAATGTCAATTTATGAAAAAATAGAGACTTTTTTGCAATAAAATGTTTTTGAAAATTTTCAAGATTTTTGTGTCTTAGACCACCTTAAAGTAAATCTCTAAAGACAATTGAATCCCAAGTACAATAGAATGGAACAGTTACCGTTGACAGCTTTAAAGAAAATTTAACAACTTAAAATATGTTTTTCTTATCTCTTATTATTAAACAATTTTAATTTAACTTTAATAAACCTTCTTTTTATTATAAATGATAGTTTTTAGAGCTTATTGAATAGCTTGTAAAAAAGAAATATTAATGCGTAAATAAAAGCAAAGAATAAAAATAAAAATAAAACATGACCTTTGAAACCTTTTATTTCGAATCTATTGCAAAATTCAGCCATAATTTTATTAAATGGGTTAGAAAATCTATTTTTTATATGTAATCAAATAATTGAAAAATGGAAATTTTAACACTTTCAAAGTAATGTTTTATCCTAAATTTTATTTTTAAAAGAAACTCTTAAAAAATATAATAGAACTTTAAAAAATCGAAATCTATCAAGAAGAGAAAAACTAAATCATTGATATTTCTTCAATTATTTTTTAAAACAAAAATATAAGATTCTTTTTCTTGTTTATCGTTTTATCTAATATAAAGAATTAATAATATTATGAAAAATATTTTTTTATTAGAATTTACGTTTTAGATTTTTCTGTTGAAAATGTATAAATACTTTTCTCTTAAATGGATTTTAAAATGAAAAAGCAATTCCAAAGATATGAAGTACTCTTAATAAATATATATATATACATATGCAATACGTTTTTAAAAATTATTTTGGGATTAATAATTTTCTATTTGAAAATCTGAATTTAAAAAAAAAAAACGAACGCTTTTAATAGGTAAATTTTTTACGTGTTAATCGGATTTTAATTAAAAGAATATACTGCTATCAACTAACCAACCAAAAACTATTAAAAAAACTCTTTAAAAGAACAAAATGTATTCTACATAAAGCATTTCTTCATGAAAAAGTAGACTCCGTTTATCATTATTTTAATAAAATATCTGGCCTTAACTTGTGAGAAATTCTTCATTTAGCTATTTTTCATATTTTATATTTGAGTTGAATTTATAATGTGTTAATGTTTTCCACTTGTCAAACATTTCTTAAACTATTGAAAGTTTTCTTCATGTAAATATGTTGGAACTTAGCAACATTCAGGATTTTTAAACTATTTTATTGATAAACTAAAGCATTTAATTAACCGATAAGTAAAGAGAGTTACAAAAATACCAATACTTAAAAATTATCTACACTATCAGTCTTTTGTACCGCAATAGAATGCCTATTAAATAATCCATTTTCTTTTATTAATTGAAAACAGTATCGCAAATTTCTTAAGAAAAATGACCCAAAACGAATGCAAAAAAAACTTTTTTTTATTTTTCTATATCTTAGTTTAGAACCTATTTCAAGAAAGTTTTAATTTGACACGTTACTTGGTTTATTACAAAGGCCTGGTTACTAAATTTAAGGCAAAGAGCAAAAACGCATCCTTCTAAATTAAATAAAAATGCACTTTTCTAAAATAAACATAATTGCTTTTAAGAAAATCACTTTTGGTTAGTTGCTATCTCTATCTTCTTTTTTCTTAGTCGGCTCTTCGATCTAATTGGAAATAGCTGCAATCTACATCTAGGAATTATTTTATAATAAGCAAAATACAATTAATTCTAACATATAACTTCAAAGTTTAAAATAAATGTAGATTACTAAAATATCATAGATAAATTAAAGTTCTTATTTTTTTCATATCTAAAGACCCATATGGAATTACTTTTTTCTGTATTATGCATTCATCAGATTAAGGTATTTTTTAAGTTAAAAAATAATAATCCGTTTTATTCGCAAGTTGCTTTTTTGCATTTTTACATTTTTGCATGGGATTTTATAAAAACTTTTAATTTATTTTTTCTATGAATAAAATCTATAATTTTAGTAAGCAAATGATTCAAAAATGAAGAATAATGAAATTGTTTCTTTTAACTATTTAAAAAAAAAAACAATTAAAAATTTCTTATCTTGATTTTTCAATATTTTTCAACGGTTTTAATTTGAATTCACAAAAACCCCTTTTATAATAAAAGATTGGTTTTACAGTTAATAAAAAAGCGTATAAGAAAGAAGCATTAGTGCGTAAACAAAAGCACAGAAAAAGTATGATTTTTTTAATCGCTTTTATTTTTAAAATTTTTTCTTTCGAATGTATTGCAAAATTCAGCCATAATTCTATTAAATGGGCTACAAAAATATTCTGAAATACAATCAAGACATTGAATAAAAAATTGAAAATTCAACACTTTTAAACCAGTGTTTTATCCAAAATTTTATTTTGTAAAGGAACTCTTAAAAATATATATCTCAAGAAAAAAATAACCGAAAACTAACAAGAAGAAAACTTTTAAAACGTTAATTTTTTTTAATTATTTTAACTACAATATAATTTTTTTTCTGTTAAATTAGTTTTATCTAATATAATGATTTAATAATTTTATTTAAAAAAATAAATTCGTTAGTTTTATTAGGACGTATCTTTGAATTTTTTTCGTTGAAAATATATAAAAAATTTTCGCCTTAAATGGATTTTAAAAAGAAAAAGTAGTGATATAGATATGAAGTTTTCTTAATTTAAAGATTTTTAAAATACGTTTTTTAAATTAACATGGGATTAATAATTTTGTGTTTCAAAGTCAGAATTTCAAAAACAAACTCTTATATTAGGTGATTTACTTTATGTTTTAATCGGATTTTAATTCAAAGAATATACTGCTATCAATTAACCAACAAAAGACTATTAATACATCAATTTTTGCGTTTTGAATCACATTAATTAACTTCAAGTTTTAAACTGTACGTTCAAAATATGCTTCTTGTTTTATTATTTGAGGTAATACCTTGTTTGTAATGAGAATATTATTTTAAAAACGACATTATTTTTAAAAGCAAAATATGCCTTTTCAATCATTCTCAACCTGCTACAAAGTACTCATTTTCTTTTCCTGAATTTAAATATATGTAAGCAATAGTGTTTTGGAGATTAAGAAATAAACTCCAAAGAACTTTTTTTTGACAAATTTTGTTGAAGATGTTCAAAATATTTGAACGTCGATTTTGTTTGATTGATCGGTATTTGAGCTGCCTTTCCCCTCCGTTTTTTCGTCATTAAGGTTCTCTTTCAATTTAATTTTTGTAGACTAATTCTTGAATTTATATAAATGTAAGCAATTGTGTTTTGGAGATAAAGAACTAAACTCCAAAGAACTTTTTTTCAGAAATTTTGTTGAAGATGTTCAAAATATTTGAATAACGTCGATTTTGTTTGATTGATCGGTATTGTGGCGCTGCCTCCCCCCCCCTCTTTTTTCCTCATTACGGTTCACTTTCAATTTATTTTTTTAGACTAGTTTCTTTATGAAATCTCTCTTTCTTTGTATGAAGAGAGACTTACAAATAGAGCTACTAACAAAGGTCGTTTTCACAGTACCACAAATTTCGAATAAGAATCGTCTCTTTAGTTATACCAAAATTTCTGCACTATTAAATAAAACAATGATTACTATTCGAGAGTCTTGTGCTAAAAATTCCGTAAGTTTGATACTTCTCTTTATAAGTCTTTACATAATAATAACTTTATAAATTTTCCTGTTGTATTAATATTTCTGAATACACTTTATAGGGGGGATTATGCTGTTCATAAATATCTTTATTAGAAGATTTGACATTTGTTTTCTATGTCACATGATTCTCAGAACATTAACTAATATATCTAAAAGTACCGTAAAGTTTCTTTAAATTAAAAAAAAAAAATAATAATTTAAATATTTTTAACTTATTTATTTAAATTATTGCTTTGTGTTATGCATATATATATAACTTTAAAAAAATTCCTAGTGCAAATTCCAATGTAGATAATGCTGCTGAAACTATCGCTTTTTTTTCGAATAAATATATAAGAATCGATACAGAACCCGTAGAACATGAGAACGTACAAAGAGCCTTATCGAGAATTATTGAAGTCATACCACACAGTTTTAAACATCAATTTTCATTTATTTTATTTATGGAATATATATTATCTTATAAAGCATAAATAACTTTTAAAACTTATTCAAAAGAATTCCTAATGCCTAAAACATAATAAATAAATAAACAAATTTTAAAAAAAAGTTCACATGCGGCATCGCTGTATATAAACTTTCAATGTATACGACACTGTATATATAACGCTTGAAACGTTCGATGCAAAAATAAAACGCGATAAAAAATAATAATATGTTTTCCACTCAGACATTCGCCTTGTAGATAAATACTTTGCGTGATACAGGATTTTTCTTGACGCCAACAAAACAATTAATTCAAAATTTCAACAATAGAGGACGCTAACGCAAATAATTTCATGGAATAAGGCGATATTGCTGCCTCAAAGCGAGATTTAGTTACAAAAATGCGTACGTACATTATTCTTTAATATTTTTGTATCCAAACCTTGGACTGTGTGAGCAATAGGGAATTGTTTCATGGCATTTCTGCAATAGCGTTCTATATTGCGGACATTTTAACACTACATTTTAAGGGGTCATACAAAATCCCGTACGACGCTGAACATTTATTTGCAAACCAACTGTCTCTTCAACCCATAAATCTCCCAATTTTTTTTTTAATCGCGTTTGAATTTTGCATCAAACTTTCTAAACACCCGGTAAATTTAGTAGCAGTCAAATTGACTGTTATGTAGCGTCTAGTGTTTCTTTTATCAAATAAATAACACTGTACCATATAAACGATACAAGTAAAACAAATACATTATACATATCGGTTATCAAAATTGTTCCAGAAAATAAAGACATTTGACTTAAAATTATCTTATATTTCAATTTGGGGACGCTAAAAAACAAAAAAGTTTAGGGGTCGTTTTCACACTTAAATCATTCACTACATTTCACATTAAGATACCAAATTAGGATATTAAATTTCGTCAGTAAATAGGTCTTTTTTTTTCATTGACGCTATTCGTTTATTAGTTTAAGAATTACGACGATTTAAGATTTTAAACAGCAAATTTTAAATTAATTTGTAATGGTTTAGAAGTTTTTCAACTAAACTCAAAAGTTCTTCACGTAATGAGCTGTAAATTTGTATTAACATACTTTGAATTCTAAAGGTTGATTTCTTTTCATAAAAATTATAAATTAAGAATCATAATATTTTCGAAAGAAGAACTTTTCCAAAAATATATTTATAATTAATATTATTATTATCATAATTTAAATAAAAAGAAATTTAATCTATAAATTTCTTAACTCATATCAATTTTTAAAAGTTCAGAATATGCAACTGAAAATTTACAGATCATTCTGCTAAGATGTTTTTGAGTAATGATTAAAGAACTACTTGCATTGCAATCAAGTATTTAGAAACAATTGCAAGCGAATTTAATTTTACGTGTACAAAATATAAACGTTCAACATGATAGAATACTTGACGGAATGGATTTTTGATATTTAAGGTATGAAGATATTACCTAGAAAGTTAAATATACTGTTGAAATTATTCTTGTGTTTTGGAATTTTCGCAGTTTGTTATAAATTTAGTTACAAGAAGAACAACTATATCGTATTTTTAAATATAAATTAAACGGTGAGATAATTTTAAAGGCTGTATAAGTTTACTTTTTTTCACATCTTGGAGATTAAAATTTATGGTTTTCTCTATCTCTTAGACACACACACACACACATATATATATATATATACCAACAGACTGTACTTGCAGTATGACCTAAAATTGACCGCAAATTTTGAAAAATCAATTACAGTTAATTGTTTTAAATTTTTTAATTTTATTTTTCACTATCTGATTAGGCAAAATATAGTGTTTATTAAAGTTTCTATTACAAATGAGAATGAAATAAAAACTCAATTTTTAATTTATTTTGTATTAAAATAAGTGAAAAGGTAATTTTGATTTACAAAAATACCATTTTTCCAGTCATTATTGTTGCCAGTGAAAAAAAAAAATGAGTTTAACATTCTGGAATTATGCAACAATCTGTCTATATTGATTTTTTTTTAAATACAGAAGAGAAATTTCAGAAAAACAAAATATTTCTGAAGAAAATTAAATGATTATAGCCACGAGATTTCCCACGCCTTTTTAATTAAAATCTTGCACGGCAAGTGTAAAAGAAACTTAAAGAAACTCATTAACAGATTTTTTTTAGGAAAATATTTTTTTAAGAAATGGTGTTTTCGGGGAAATAAACTTGATATCGCGATTAAAATCTAATGAGATTCAAGGAAAAAATAACTTGACCGATATTTGCTTAAACACAATTACTTCTTCGCTATTTTTTTCTTTTTCTTTTTTTTTTTTTTTTTTTTTTCTTTTTCCTTTTTTCTAACGGGAAAAATATTCCTACACTTTGACATGCGTACATATATTTTAAATAAAATTATTGATATGCTGGATTAAATGATGAATATAATATTGGCTTAGAGTGCCATTTATACCGTAATTTCGGGTGTATAAGCCGCAGATGAAACAATTCTTTTTCGACCCAGAATTTTTTAAGAAACAAATATAACTAGTTAGATCGCCGTAAATATTTGTCTTCAATCACTAAATAAGATTTCTGGGTCCAAAAAGAATTGTTAGATCCGCGGCTTATACACCCGAAATTACGGTATATTAAAATGAACCCTTTTCAAAGAAATTCCCAGTTTTAACAAGACATTTCAAATCTTCAGTTCAAACTATGCTTATATACCAAATTTAGCCATGTAAATGATAAGTTTTTGAATTATAAACATTCAAAATTTAGTGTTTCTAATATTAAATCACATTTTCATATTTTTATTAGTATCTCCTGAAATTATGTTCCTAGTGTGCTAAATTTTTATGTAGCAATGTTACTAAAATACCAAACATAAATACGGTGAGTTTATAAATTTTATAAATTTATGCTATAAATTATAAATTATCAATGTAATATTCAAAAAAATTATGAAATGCAACCTACAAATTTTTAATGGTTTTAAATTTATTAAGTCCTGCTTTCTGCAAATCAAAAGTTTAAAATTTTTCTTCCGATTAGTTTTCTTATTATGCTTAAAAATGGCAAACTTTTTATTTAAGAGGCCGTCTGCCATAAAAGTGACTGCTCGAGAAGTACCTATTATGATTTGATCAAGAAGGGGGCTATCTCGGTCAATAATCGAGTACTGAACTTCAATTTGGATATAGCCTCTAAAATATGCTCGTTTGAAAATAATTAATTTCTTGGAAACTTATTGTACGAATTTTGCTTGAAAATTAGTTTTTGGCTAATTGAATGGTGTAGAGTGCATTTATACTCTCAGAATTGGGTACTGCTATTGAAAGAAAAACTATGTTAGGGTTCGTCTTAATATGTATATGCCTGCTAAACACATTTTATACACATAATTTAAAATTAAACTTTATTTTTAATCGTTCGATACCAGTAACTATTTTCTACGATACATAGCAGGTGGTGTTTACTTTTTTTTTTTACTTCCTTGACTGTATCTTAAGCAGCATGTGTCCCAGCCAAGCCTATCTAAAAACCTTTAATATTTGGCTTGAAATACCATTGAAATCTTTATGTTATTTCGAAGGCATAAAATGTCGAGTGAACAAGTCCTTAGACTAATTGCTGAATTGTAGTGTTGCAACGCATCATGCTAACTACTGAACTACTGGGTGTTGTGACTAAAACCTGTAAAAGGATACCAAGAGTACACTTTAATTTCTGTTACATGATTCCAAAACATTAGAATATTAAAAACTATATCTTAGCTTGGCACACTTTTGGTAGCTGCAAATATGAGATGGTGAAATCTGTTTTTAGTATTTGGATCTGCAGTTAAAACGTAGACCCAAATATTTTACTACATCACCATTTTATAGATGTAGAGACACCATCGAAAGTCGGTTCAACAAAGAATAAGATTTTTAATAGTGTCGCACAAACCTGTGTGCTTATTATAATAAAGTCCGGAGCAGTAAATATTTTTAGTAAAGGGATTTATTGGACTACATGAATATCCAATTTTAATTTCGGTGTTAACTTTATCAGGAAATGCATTGAAGCAAAGTGGGAGCAAAGTATCTTCATTCAGGTCAAAAAGAATTTCTTATCAGTTCATCTATTTTTTTTTTTTAAAGAACCTGTATTTGTGCGTTTTCTAGGTAGAATAAAGTGTTGTTGCCGTCGAAATCCATCTTTCCATAAAATTCATGATACACATTTTCCTTTTTAATAAACATTTTGCTTGAAAATGTAGTTTTCTTTAATTATATTCATTTCTTAACCGACTTTATTAGTAAATCAAAGTGACGAAAAATTCACTGTTTCCAGATGTATAACTACTTGAAGAGCGATGGTACACTTATATTGTACCAGAAATTTTGAATTGAATTTGGCTATTAACGTATACTTGAAAAAAATGCTTGGAGTTACCTGATTAATTATCAGTTCGTTTATTATATGTTTCAAATAAAAAATTGTACAAGTTACTATATGAAATCAACATTACAAGATTACTAATACTTGCCCCTGAAAGTGTTAAGCATTTGCTATTTTTGATTTCTCTTTGATAATTGCTATAAAGAAAGAAGAAAATCGATATATATAAAACGTTTAAATTCAAACAACTAATTTTAAATAAAAAGTAAATTTGATTAAATTTAGATGAATTATAAAATTTTTAATTAAAAATTTAATAAATCAGCAAAATAATTTAGCAGCTAATGTGAACTAAACAAATGTTAGCATTATTTATTAATATAACCATTTCTGCATAATAAAAGCAAAATTTTGAGGAAATTTTTTAGCACAATTTTGTCAGTTTGAAATTAAAATTAAGTCTTATGTGCCTAGTTCAATAGAGTACTATCAGTTTTAGTCACATGCTGCGATTTTTAACTATCAGTTTTTTGGAACGGAAAACTGTGACTAATTTTATCGGAAATAATGTGTATTGAATATTTATTGATTTTTTGAATAGGTCGAAGTAAGCATTCCGAAAATAACAGTGATTAACAGGGAAAGCAGTTTTCAGTTATATGACTTGAATAAATATTTTAAATAGAAGATTCAGTTATCTATATTTATAATATTTTGTATTTATGATTTATAAGTACTGAGAAGAAATAAATATGTGTCATGTTGCAAAATCGCACTACCACATAAAAAGTAAGACTCCTGAGACACCTTAATCGGAACATGTCACTATAGCATAAATATTGTAATAACAGACTTAAACAATACTGGAAATCATTATGAAAGGATTAGGAACAAGTAATTTTAAATATTTTTTATATATTTTCATGAAAAGTGGAATTTCTCTAATGTACTTTCCAATATTCCATGCTTCAAAGAAAATGAGAAATATTAATAGGAAAAATAAATTAAAGCATTTTCAAATTCCCGAAATTTTCATATTGACCATTATGTTCTATGAAACAATATACTGTTCGAGCATCATTGCTGACAACATCTAATTCTATTTAATCACATAAAATAAGCAGTCACTTGTGTTTGCTTCTTGCTTTGGAAAGAACTTTTCTTTATTTTAAATTGTATTTTCCTGACAAGAAAAATTGTATTTTCCTTAAAAAAAAAAAAAAAAAAAATGTCGCGGATAATTGGGGCTCTACTGTATATACAGGGTGATTAAAAAAAATGGGAAAAATTTTAAAGGGTAATAGTATACATCAAGCCAAACAATATTAAATAGGAAACCAAGGGTCCCAAGCGTTTTCCAAGGAGATAGCCGCCATTAAAGTTTGGGGCCCAAAATTTCAAAAACACATAAAAAACGGAAAAATGGGTCGACTCTGGTTTCACTAAAACAATTCTTTATGTTAGTATTTTCTCGAAAATAAATTATAAAGATACATTTCGAAAAATGTCGATAGAGGGCGCTTTAGACTTTGGTGTAACAAACAACTGTTTTTTGCCGTTTTTTTTTGCATCTCATTAAATTGTTTCGCAGGCTTAGAATTAAACTTAAATTTTGAGCTCAAACTCTGAATAGTTGGGAGTGGTTAAGTACACAAACTGAACTGTGTTCAGAGGTTCAAATTTCAAATGATTATAAAAAATGGAAAAATTGATCGATTGATTTGCGGTTTTCACTAAATCTATCCTTTATGTCGGTATTTTATTAAAAATAAATTATAAAGCTAAATTTCAAAAAATGACGATAGAGGTCGCTTTAGACTTTGGTGTAAGGAAAAACTATTTTTTACCGTTATTATTTGCATCTCGTTATTTTTTTTAGAAGCTTAGACATAAACTTAAATTTTGCGCAAAAAATCTGAATCGTTGGGAGTGGTTATGTAGAGCAAACTGAACTGTGTTCGATGGGGGTGGGGAGGTTCAAATTTCAAGTTATCATAAAAAACGGAAAAAATGGTAGATTCGTTTACGGTTTTCGCCAAAACTATTCTTTATGCCAGTATTTCCCTGAAAATAAATTTTAAAGATAAATTTCAAAAAATTCCGTTAGAGGGCGCCTTAAACTTTAGAGTAACCAACAACTATTTTTAACTGGTATTTTTTGTATCTAATAAATGCTTGTAAAAGCTTATAATTAAATTTTTAGATCAAAATATGAATTATGTAGCGCAAAATTGAACTGTTTTTGAGGGGTTTGGAGAGGAACACTTCAACACTTGAACACAGTTCAGTTTGCCCTTCTTATCCCCTCCCAACTATTCAGAATTTGAGCACAAAATTTAAGTCTAAGCATTTGCAAGCATTTAATTATGCATTTAAAATAACGTTTAATAATAGTTGTGGGTTACTCTAAAGTTAAGGGCACCCTCAAACGAAATTTTTAAACATTTATCTTTAAAATTTATTTTCAAGGAAATAGTGACATAAAGAATAGTTTTAGCGAAAGCCGAAAACAAATCGACCAATTTTTCCGTTTTTTATAATCATTTGAAATTTGAAACTCCCCTCCCCCATTGAAGACATTTCAGCTTGCGTTACTTAACCACTCCCAATGATTCAGATTTCTGCGCAAAATTTAAGTTTATGTCTAAGCTTCCAAAAAAAATTAACGAGATGCAAATAATAACGGTAAAAAATAGCTTTTCGTAACTCCAAAGTCTAAAGCGCCCTCTACCGCCATTTTTTTTAAATTTAGCTTTATAAATTATTTTTAATAAAATACCGACACGAAGAATAGTTTTAGTGAAAACCGCAAATCAATCGATCAATATTTCCATTTTTTATACTCATTTGAAATTTGAACCTCTGAACACAGTTCAGTTTGTGCTACTTAACCACTCCCAACTATTCAAATTTTGAGCTCAAAATTTAAGCTTAAGTCAAAGCTTGCGAAACCATTTAATGAGATGCAAAAAATAACGGCAAAAAACAAATGTTCGTTACTCCAAAGTCTAAAGCGCCCTCTACCGACATTTTTCGGAATTTATCTTTATAATTTATTTTCATGAAAATACCAACATAAAGAATAGTTTTAGTGAAAACCGCAAATCAATCGACCCGTTTTTCCGTTTTTTATGTGTATTTGACATTTTGGGCCCCAAACTTTAATGGCGGCTATCTCCTTGGAAAACGCTTGGGACCCTTGGTTTCCTATTTAATATTGTTTGGCTTGATGTATCTATTACCCCTTAAAATTTTTCCCATCTTTTCTGAATCACCCTGTATATATACCGTAATTTCGGGTGTATAAGCCGCAGCTCAAACAATTCTTTTTCGACCCAGAATTTTTTAAGAAACAAATATAACTATTTAGATCGCCGTAAATATTTGTCTTCAATCACTAAATAAGATTTCTGGGCCCAAAAAGAATTGTTTGATCCGTGGCTTATAAACCCGAAATTACGGTATATATATGACAATATTAGTGCAGCATTATGTGAACACAGTTCAGATTTTATTTCATTTATAAAAAAAAAATATTTAAATAGTTTAATTGATTTAACAAATTTAGAGGCTGTGGAACATCAGATCAAACTGGACCCAAGAAACAACGCAATAGTTACTCTCAACTATTATCATTTTTAGGTGTGTTCGCAATGATAGAAATATGTACAGTGGTCGCAGCGTCCCTAAAATTTTCGCAGTGGCATACCACAATTTTATAACTATAATATATATTGTTGAATTTAATTGTAGATGTTAAAAGAATCTTAGGCGAAGATTTTTGATTTAAAATACTGGTAGAAAAGTACGAAAATTCCTGTGGTCTGTCAGTTTGTTTGTCCGTCTGTCCACATATAATCGCGCAAAAAGTACCGAAATGGATGCCTTTAATTCTAATGCATATAATCATTGTAGAATTTGTCGAGTCATTTCAAATTTTATAAAACTGGAACAAAAACTTAAAAAGATGTCACTAATTGATTTCTTCATTCTGTTAAAGCCTATCATTCGTAATTAAATCAATGGTATCCAGTGATAAGTAATGATTCTAAGCTGCCGTGCTGATTATGACATATTTAAGACGGAGTCACATGTCTTTCTCATTATTCAATTTAATATATATAATCGTAAAAGATTATATATTCATGCATTTTTTACATAAGATTGCAATAGATATATAGTTCAAACATCTGAATATTTTTAAAACTTGTTATACTACTAACAAATCTCATTTGACACGTTTGATGAACAGTTTCAGACTAGTTTATAATAAATTAGATCTGAATTCATAAAAAATAAAATTATAATGAAATTCCGTTTTATTTTTGCCGTTTATTGATTTCATACTGAATTAACCACCTCCTAACAAATTCAATATATTTCATGAACCGAAATTGATTTTCATACTTTATAAAAGAAATATGCGTGCTTCAAACTATCCCATGATATCAAGTTTATTCAGTATACAGTTTTTAATAATATATCTAGTGCCTCTAGATTAAACAACTGTCAAAAAGATCGGTATTTTGATGTCAATTAAATATTTTAAATCAAAATATTTCCATAGCATTTAATGAGAATTTTGCATGATCAATTAGTGTGTCATTTTTTTTTCAAAATCTTCTAACTGGAGCATTTGATTCACAAATGGAAAATTTTGCATTACAATAAAATATTAATAACAAATCAGAAAAACAAATATGATAGATCGTACAACTTCAAAATCTAAACTTTTTTAAAAGTAAAATTCTAGTTATTGACAAATATGCATGCTAAAATTGAGTTTTCAAAATATGGAAGCACAAAAATGTAAAATTATGCTAGAGAAATCAATTAGACGTTTGAGCCTACCATTCACTTTTAAAAATTTGACTAAAAATTCACTTAATGTTCTAGTATATTTAGATAAATCTATAAAATAACTTCTGTAGTTTTATTAAAAAAAAGAAAAAAGAAAAAAACGGATATATTCTTTTAAAAGTAATTTTCATGGGAAAAAAAAATATATTTTGTATTCGTAAAATTTATATGGGATTTGAAAGATTCGAGATTAAATAGAGTACAAAAACATCAAGATACACTATGTTAATTGCGAAAAATTTACAGTTTTTTATTACCATCAAAATTTAACAGAGATTTCTGCCTTATTTAAAGGAAAATTTACTGCAAAACTTGAGCTATGCGATAAAAGTGTAAACGGTGTGAATCTATTCATTATTCTGCAACATTATTATGCTTAGCTAAAATACTTGTAAAAATACACAAATATATGTATTAATATAAATATTTCTAAAATACTTGTACACTACCACCAAACACAATAAAATGGAGGTGTAAAAATTAAATTAAATTTGTTAAAAAAGATCCTTTCCGATATTTTAGGGTTCCGTACATAAAAAGTTAAAACGGAACCTGGATCTCTCCTGTGTTTTTCTATCTGTCACAGCAAATTTACAAGTAAAATATGAATTGGATGACGTAATAAAGGCTATCGACCAATATATTTTTAGATTATTAACCATTCACAAATAGAAATAGAAAAAAAATAGGGTCTAATTAAGTTACTTGTAAAAAGTCTTTCTTCTGTATATCTTGTGAAAGCTTTCGCAATACAAAACTTAAAAATAAATTTCTTTTTATTTTAGATGTCATATTTTCAGAAATATCGTCGAAAATATATTGCAAAAATAGGTTCTTTTACCCCTGTTTCCGAATCTACTGAAATTAAAAATATGAAAAATATAGGAATAGTGGATGTTAATTTAAGAATTGGAGGAAAACTATACCAATTACCCTAGATCAGGAACAGCAAACTTATGGCACATGTGCCACAGTTGGCACGCAGGAGATTATTTTTGCAATGACATAGATTCGTCCTAAATCAAAACGTAAACATACAAATGTTACCAGGATAATAATCCTAAACATAAAGACTTGAATACACGATTTTAATTGTTACACAAATTTCCAAATGTCATTAAAACTCCTCTCATTCTCCAAAATGAAACATACTTGGGATATCTTTAAAATAAATTACACGAACATATTATATATATTTATATATTTATTTTAAAATAGAGATGACTTTGATTGAAGAATGTCAAAAAAATGTCAAAAATGTTGCCTTGCAGATAATCAAATCAATGCCAAAACTTTTTAAATATATCTCGTCGAGGAAAAGCTACAAGGTATTGGTTGTGTCATTTAATATAAATAAACAATATAAAATTTACCCTTCTAATTATATATAGTTTCGTCTTACGATTGTTAAGGATTTAATTATAATTTTGTTTTGTTGTTAAAGTTTTTAATAAAGCACTGATTACAAAAAAGTAGATATCATGATGTCAATTTGGACTGCAAGAATGCCTTTTTGTTAGTTTGAATAAAGGTATAACGCTAGAAAAACTACAAGGATGTCAATATTTATTTTGATCACTGAATGTCTCAGTGTAGACATTTTTTAATATGCATTCTTTAAATGCTTGCTCAAGGTTTCATTAAAATTCTTTATTTATTTATTTATTTATTTATTTATTTTTAAAAGATTATGTTTAACAAATTACACTTCAAAGTTAAGAAATAATCATAAAATTAAAATGTTTATTAAATAAATATAATCTTAGTCACTAACCTAACCCTAGTGTAATTATATTAGATTGTTTTATGGTTAAGGATTTCCGAGTTAAAATATATTGAACAGGATAATAATATTTTCAACTTATTGACTATTTAAATCAGTACTGACTAGATATATAAGCCCATTTCGTTAAAGTTCTTAAAGCCTGGAGAAAAATTTGTTTGAAATGTAATCTCAAAAACATTAACAACATAATCACAAAATAAGATTATTATAATATATATACATTAATGACTTCTGAGTGTTTATTACGGAAATTTACGAAGAAAGGTATTACTAGTTTCTGACCTTATTACTTCAATTAAACAGTGGAAATTCAAATTAAATGTACCTTCTGTTCAAAAGTCTCAGCCATAAAAGATGCTTATCACCTTCACAACAAGAAATATAGGTGCAATCATAAGAACTAATCCTGGTTAAGAAGGTGAGATAATGATTTAAAAAGCATTACTGGAGATTAAGAGTAGCGTTTCAAAGAATGCTATAATTATTAAGTCTAGACTTTCCAAGATTGTCATAAACATAACATTTATGCACGTCTGTTTAATGCAATTTAAAATATACGGCTATTCTGCACGTTGAGGTGGATCTCAGAAATAATAGATGAATATTATAAGCCAGATAGTCTCTAGTTTGGTCACGACTTCAACTGCCGTGGTTTACTTATTTATAGAATAATATAAGCGATAGCATAATCCTATACAGAATAATATATATGCGAAGAATGCCACATTAATTGTTCAATTTATTTTTAAGATAATTTTCAGTCTCATATAGTTATCAGAGATAGTAAAATCTCAGTCATACATATAAATTATCGGCAAAACTTCAACAGCATATGTTATCTGCATGAGATATACCAAATATACTACTTTAGAAAATTAGGATTATGTTAAGACAACAGAGTGCTGTGAATTACTCCACGATATTTTAATGCAACTAAATTAATTTAATGTGGCTACGAAGATGCTCGAGAAAGAGGGACATAAACTTATTTCTCTTTACACGTTTAATTTTTTTAATAAATTATTTTGTTGAATGAGTGTAGGAAGAAATAATGTAAAGTACTAAAATCCGTGGAGTTACAATCTATTATGATACTGGCTTACAGTGTTTAGTTGTTTTTCCATGATCAACCGCTCTGTGGTGCTAGACATGTTTTACTGTCAAGTCATCAACCTAACGCGGAACCCTCAGTCCTTAATTTCCGGGTAAGCTTCATTCACTTTTTTCGTACATGTGAGAGATGAAACGGCGAGTAGAGTCAATTGCAGCATGGTACCACGAAGCGTTTCCCACAGAGCTACCAACGTTTACACATACAATGTAGTTACTTTATCTAATTCTAAATACAGGTATTATTATCTAATATTAAAATAAGTAATCTTTTAAAATGATAATGACACTTTTTCTGCTTTAGAAATCAGTAAATTTGTGAAGTTCAGGAAGATATTATTATTTATTTTAATACACCATCATTAAAAGGAATAAAATTTAATTAAAATCTTAAAATAACAAAATCTTACAAAATAGCAAAAAATTCTGAAAAAGACTGCAACAAAGCAATCAAAATAACGAAGATTGAACGAGAGTCTTATTTTGAAATTTTTAAGTAATTTTATCAGGCTATTATACACTGCTACTGCTACAAACGCTTACAATGTATGCAAATCGTTACGCTAGTGTATATAATCTTGATTACTTCTTCTTAATGCATCAACTGAAAATCAAATGCTCTACAAGTAAAACATGCCAACTATCCAGGTGTGATATGTGAAATGCTATCCGATTAATGATCATGGATAAGTATCTGTAAGATTTATTACTATCATCATGGGATTTATGTAGCTTATTACATTTAAATGGCCTATTTCGATCAAATATGACAAATTTTGTTTATTGTGTATTTCAAAGACTGTGCAGCAACACTCATTGTTTTCTGATACTTAATTGTATTTTAAAAAACAAAAACTGCTTTCAAATACTAAGTGCGTTTCCTCAAAATATGTTTTGTCGAATAATAATGCGAGTAAAAATTACACACAAACACGCACACACACACACACGCACACACACACACACATATATATATATATATGACAGAAATAAATTATTTTTACCTGTAATAAAAATGAAGCAAAATAAAGTTTTTTTAAGTGACAGCAATAATCAGGGCCAGTTTCGGCGTAACCATAGGACAAACAATTTATCTGACAGCGCTCCACTCAATTTTATGTTTTGTTAGGTGCCCAGACACCTTCTATACAATTCGAAATCAAGTTATCTTGTGTAAAATAATGATTCTATTGAAAAATTGTCTGGAAATATTTTTTCGGGAATGAAAGTTAGTTTTGACTTTTTTCTAACAGTTAAAGCTGATATAATTGCTGAAAAATGTTTAAGTATGAGAGTCCGTAAAGGAACCATAAACGAAAAAAATAAATATTAAAAATATATTAAATAATAGAAGGTTTTTAGAATTTATAAATAATTATGCATGTTATTTCTCATACATTTCATTCTGCATATTAAAAATTATTCGATGACGTATACATTAAAAATTAATAATTTATTGTTAATTTTGCGAAATATTGTAGTCGGAGACATTAAACCACGTTTATCGTATTTGTAAGGACACCGACCGACATCGTGCCGTTCCCGATAACATCAATTTACCGAACGAATAACTTACGATAAAACAAAAAATAATAGAAATATTTATGTCTCTTCAACCCATTTGTAACAGTTTTTAGAAACATCTTCTAAAATTCTTTCTTAACCTAATGCAGAGATGCAAGCGCTGCGCCAAAAATGGCTAAGTGTAGCCACTAAAATTTAATGGTATTCTTTGCTTTTTTTTTAAATCTCAGAAAGCTTATCATTAAATAAAAACTTTTCTAACAAAAAATTGAACCGACTTCAAAAACTACTGCAAAGTGAAAAATAATTTTTTTAGATACTATTAATAAGAAATTAAATTAAGAGCGTAGTATTTACCATGCGTATTATTATATTTATGTACATTAATTTGATTTTTTGGAGTCGGTGCCAGCCAAGAAAAGTTACATGCAATTTTCCAATAGGCAGACATCCAAGTATTTACGCGTTTTTTTACGATTTAATATTTAGTTAAAATTTTGAACTTCATTCTTGTACGATTTGCATTGGATACTTAATTTTAATTTTGAAATTGGCTTGGCTGGCACCGACTCCAAAAAATCAAATTAATGTACATAAATATAATAATACGCATGGTAAATACTACGCTCTTAATTTGATTTCTTATTACTATTATCTAAGAAAATTATTTTTCACTTTGCAGTAGTTTT
The DNA here is from genome assembly GCA_964019185.1 of Maratus speculifer. NCBI lineage: Eukaryota > Metazoa > Arthropoda > Arachnida > Araneae > Salticidae > Maratus > Maratus speculifer. Next base: position 216,839,603 of record OZ025299.1, on the reverse strand, counting down.
TGAAGTCCGTTCAATTTTTGTTAGAAAAGTTTATTTTTCTCTTTTTAGTTAAAATTTAAAGATTTTTTAAAGTCGTTTAATAAAAATTATAATACGGAACAAATATTGTAAATTATACATGGATGAAATTTTTGTCATGAGATGGGTTCGAATACAAGCCCTTCTTCTAGAATCAGAGCTTAAATCTGGCTCCTTAGACCGCCCGATCATCCTGACTGCGCTCCAGTCGACGAGCACTTTTAAATTGCAAAAAATAATCAATTTTATTAGTTTTCGCCTAATTACTAAAAAAGTACTGATCCAATTTCAATGAAATGGAAGTGGTAGCAATTCGATAGCAACCTCTTTTATTTAACACAAAAACAAATTGATCGGTTATCCAACCGATCAATTTCGAAGTAATGGGTGAACATACATAGAAAAAAAATACATACGCGTCGAATTGACAACTTCCTTTTCCTTTTCTGAAGTCGGTTTATAATAAAAAAGTATAATACGGAAATTTTTTAAAAACTATACATGGATGTAAATTTTGCCAGGCGTAATGTTCGAACGCACGTTCTTTTTCCAGAACCAGAGGTTAAAGCTGGCTCCTTAGACCGCTTAGTCATCCTGATTGCGCTCCAGTCGGCGAGCTTATTCAATGTCCATGTTACTTTCAATTTGCGAAAAATCACCAATTTTATTAATTTATGCCTAAATTACTAAAAAAGTACTGAACCAATTTCAATGAAATGGAAGTGGTACTAATTCGAAAGTAGGAAATTTCCCAATTCCATAATAATTTTACTGTCATATATTTCTTTCTCTAAAAATTCCCGTTAATGAAACTTTGCACGAGATTTGATACCATGATTCAGTAAATCCTCAAAAACTTTTTACTGGCTAACTTTGTGGAAATTTAAAATGAATGGCGTAACAGGAACATGTAGTTGTATTTGAAATATTATTATTGCTTTTGTTATCTAGTTTATCTATAAAAATTGAATTATTAGTTTAGAAATCTATATTTCTTTTGCAAAACTAAATGCATTAGGCATAGGCATGTTTCAACACTGCATAAGGCAGTAAAAACTAAAGTCTTTAGGCATGATCCGACAACATAAGCAAGGCACTTATTAAGTTTTATTTTATGTCATTAATATTTCAATAAGTGGAAGTAAAAAAAAATACGACAATAGATGTGATTATGTAATGTACCAAAATATAAGGTTTGCAACATATGTACCTCGGGATTACACGTCTTTAATACACTTCTACACTTTATTTAAAACAAAATGTCATATTTAATGACATATAGTTTGCGATTCAATAAGGCAAATTTTATTTTTCTGTATTAAAGGACTATCAAAAAAATATTTATTTCATAAAATATTCGTAAAAGATCATTTATTACTTAGGAAGAATTTTTAAATATCTAACTTCTGTATGCGAGTTTTTCTCAAACATTTCCATCTCTCGGTGTTATTTATAAAATATACTAAATAATTCGTATTTATGTGTTCATTTTTACGTAGGTAAAATTAATGTACAAACAAGATCTTTTGATTCCTACTAAAGAAATAATTCACATAGGATAATGTCAAAGAATGTCACGTGCAGTTCAAGAGACGCCATTTTGCTCACTCATGTTGTCACTTCCATACAGCAAAGATGGGAAAACAGCTTTACAATGTTACAAGTCGAAGTATCTGTATTTATTCTTTTGCGAAATGTATGTTACAAAGACGAATGTTTGATTTTATAGTCATGGGAATTATATTTCAGTTTTCCTTATTTTACATGGTATGTGATATAACATTTTATAAGTTAAGTCTATTTAATTAATTTCGTTATACATTAGGTCGTGAAAGATGAAATATTTATATAATGATATTGTTCAATTTTAAAACTTATTATTTCACATTCCTTTAATATACCCCTTTTTTTCAAAAAATGCACATCATGCCTCTTACAGAAATTATTGTAAGCTATAAAAGATATTAAAACTTTTTTAAATTAATTTTGTTAAAAAAGACTAGTCTGAAATTCGCTCTATTATAACAGTATGGTTCATACCTTCAAGGGAATTTTCCAGGAGAAATATGAGTATTATTTATATAAAAATAAATCTAGGTTAAATGTGAGAATTTTTCACGGTATTTAATTAGGAATTTTCTACAAGAACGTACTCGTACCGAGAAATATTCTAGTCCAAAAATTCCAGGATAACGTACGAATTTTGTAAAATTCGTACCGAGCTCTTACGTGAAACTACGACATCGCAGATCACGCGGAATATTAGTAGAATATTAAGTACGTCTTTTGTCACTTGCTAACTAAACGTAGAAACTAACAGAGGTGAAAAATGTCCAAGCCGGAGCTCGAACCCGAAACCTTTCGAATCTCGGTCCAACTGCTCTACCATTCAATCTACGAGGACGTTGCCCAGCTTCACACTCCCTTATATTACATATGCACAATAAGGAAAAATCTTCATTAGCACACAATCCTGAGCCATAACACAAGACACAAATAAACCCAGCATTGGTGAACACATATACAATTTAATTATTTTTCCAATTAATTTTCAGCAATGAAATTACGCGAATTTTCAAGCATAATTTCATTGTTGAAAATTAATTGGGAAATTAATTAAATTGTATATTAGTAGAATATTTAGCTCTAGAGTTACTACGCAGCAGACAGTATCAAAATGTTTCGCGAAATTTCGACCAGACGATTTTCACCTTAAAATTTAACCACATGGTCGATCAGTATCAAAGGCCAATAATGACGAATTAAATGTCATCTGGCTGATCAGACTGAGCCTGACTCATCTCAGAGCCGGTATGAATTATTGATAAAGTTTAGATAAAGTAATTCTTTAGGTTTGAAAATAATCAATTATTTCTAATTATCTACCTTTGCCTTCTTTTAAGTGCGTTCGTAATTATTAAAATATGTATCACCTATAGTTGCTGTTCAATTCGTCCGTCTGTACGCATATAACAACGCAAAAACTACACAATCCAATGGTTTGAAGTTTAAAATGTATAATTGTTGCATAATTTTGTCAAGTAATTTCAAATTTTATCAAAATCGGATGCATAGCTTAATTACAGTGACAATCAAAATTATCCCGTTACATTACGATCAATGGAAAAAATAGTTTCAAATGCATTTTAATGGTGTTCCTTAGAACATAATACAATTCATAAGCATTTTTGAGATAATACTAAAATATACATTCTGTGTAATCTGTGGTGTAACGAATATTTTTTATTAATATACAGGTCCAAAAAAAGTATTCATTTTCATAATGGTACAGGGGGGGGGGGATATTTTTTGGAGTGTGTTTTAATTTTATTACACTAGTTCACACTTTATTAAATTGATAACCGTTGTTGAGGTTTAATGCATATTATTTTCTGTATAATAGAAAGCACTGAGCATTTACAGGGTCTCACAAAAGATTTCGGATACAGTATTGTATCCGACTTACTGTATATTTAAAAAAATTCCCTTTAGTACGAACGCAATCTCATTTGCTACGCATGACGTGTAATTTCCAACTTGTTTTTTACAAATTTCATACTTACAATTCTGTTATGACCCAGTAAATGAATGTGTCATTTATAAGAGTGTACTTATAAAACAATTCTTATAGATGTCAGAATTTTAAGTTCATTTTAAGGAACTATAAATACTCATTTACGGACACATGTCATAAAAATTTTAGATTGCACCATGTATCGAACTACTTCAGTCAAACACGGAAAGGAAACAAATACAATTTTTGTTTTTAATATATCAAATATATATTCCTTCTAACAAGAAAAAAATCATTTAAAAACTATGTTGAAAATTTTAACTACTTACCCTGTGAATATAAATTGATTAAGGACGAAAAATTATTTTTAAGTTCAATTAGGTAGCTTTCATTACAAAAAGTAATAAAAAGAATATTGCCCAGTTAAACTGATGGCATTGAGCTCACAGGCTACGCATACTGATTGTACATTACAGCCTTATATTTTCAAAGGTTAATTCCGTTCGAAAAAAAATTAAGAAGGGAAAACAGCTCTCCCCTTTCCCCTTTTTTATACTTAATCATTGAACCTCCTAAACTATCAAGGACATGCTTTATCATATAAAAAATCTACATCCAAAATTCAGAGCAAATCGGATAATTCTTAATAAAAACCCATTTAGCAGTTATATAATTTAAGAGGAGTTATCCCCTTCTTTTATACTTAACCATTAAACTTCCAAAACTATTCAGAGATTTGAACAAAATCTGACAATTCTGCTTGAAAAACCCATTTATGAAAATTAAGGGGAGGGGCATTCGAACCCCCGTTCCACCTGTTTATACTTATTCAATGAACACCTAATAACAGTCACGGAATCACCTCATCAGATTGATCCTATATCTAAATTTTGAACGAAAACTGTTAATTCTGCATAAAAATCCCGTTTATATCAATTAAGGGGAGGGGCATGAGCCCCCCCTTCCCCCTGTTTATACTTATTCAATGAACACCTAATAACAGCCATGGTATCGCCTCATCAGAATAATACTATATCTAAATTTTGAACGAAAACTTAATTCCGCATGAAAATCCCGTTTATATGAATTAAGGGAAGGGGCATGAGCCCCCCGTCCCCCCTCTTATACATATAGAATGAACTCCAAAAACTAATCAGGGAAGCGCCTTATGAGGCTATACTTATATACAAAATTTCAAGTGGATCCGATATTTTTATCATGAGTTATGGCGTTACGCACGAACGAACATACAGAACGGACGGGCACATAAGCTCTCAGGCTATGATAGCCTGTGAGCTAAAAAGCTACCAATTGCAGCCGTCCGGAGGAAAGCACTTCCGGAAAACTTTGGAATATTTGCTCCGATCATGACCCCTAGACCCCAAATCCACACTCTGTTCAAATGTTGACATATATAAATATATATATATATATATATATATATATATATATATATACGGTGTCCGAAAAGTCTGGAAACGGTCGAATAAGTAGAGAAATATATATCAGATTGAAAAAATAAAATATACGTATTGAATATTTTTAAATAAGCTACTCAGTGATACTAAATTTAAACCCCGCAACCGACGTCCTGGGGGTCAAAGGGGGTCCAACTTTGAAATATTAAATTATAACCCCCATTTTCTATTTCAGATTCGCAATCTACAGACAAAAATACGTAACTTTTGTATTTAATGTTCATTTCAAATTTTCCTTGATCATGGTGTAATCGATCATATTCGACAGATACATATTTCGGTTATCCCAACCGTGTTTCGCCTTCTCGAAGCCTGATTAGCCAGAACTTTTGACGTCAAATTCCACGTCTTTTGCAGGAATACCGTTTCTCGAAAATCGCTGGTGGTAATTATTTCGTTGGTGCGATAGACTTTTATATGATTTTCTCTACAAAAATCATTGAAATATATTACATTAACTTACTATTGCGATTTTTATTTTATCCTGACAAACATTTCTAACTAAAAACTTGTGTATTTCAAATTTTTAACGCATAAATAAGCACCTCCCCTCCTGAATTGAAAAAGGATAATCTTCATCATTTAGAAGCGGGATGTTTGTATATTATGCGTTTCATTGGATTCTGCTGTTTAAAAAAAAATCATTTAATACGACTGATAATGGTGCATTTTTTAAAAATTATTACTACAGAAATGTATAAGACAAAATATTAAAAAATAAACATATGAAATATTTTTATGCTGGCTGTGCAACGAATGAAGGAGTATCGTAAATTCAGGATACATATAGGTCCCGTTATGAAATATCAGTTTTTTTTTTATAAAATAAATAAAGCTACTTCAAAAACTCGTATTTTCTCCTTTTTTTAACCAGCTATTTTCAACGTGGGATTGAAGGTTTTCAAGATTGATTAATTGCTGCAACTTCAAAATAACAAGTAGGACAGAAAAAATTTCAATAGTTTTTAGAGAATTTCAATAGTTCTTTCAATAGAGATATATCATAACTTTTAGTAAATTAATATATTCTTTTAAATTTTAAATTGTTTTTCATAAATTTAACCACTTTACCCATCAATATTTTAGCAAAAGCTTTCAAATAATTCCTATTTTTTTATGTCTTTTACAGAATTTTTAATCTTTTATCGCCGGTATTTCGAAATAGAAATTTTTGCCAAATTTAATCACAATAGTGTTCGGATTAATTAACACAAAATTTATTGGTGAGAATATTAAATTATGAATAGAATATTGATGCCCGTACGTGGTATGGACAAATCATGTTTGGCAAAAACACGTTGTTCTTATGAGGTACGTCCAAATCAGGGAAACGATTAATCAGTAGAAAAAATTGGTATTTTAATCTTTTAAATCTTAATTATATTTTAATTCCTTAGTACTTTCGGGACTTGTGGTGCATATGTGCATCATCAAAAGGGGATCGCACCATTTTTTTTAAAAATATTTAAAACGTTTTTTTTTTTTTCGTTTTTCAACCTTTATATTTCGCGAATTATTCGACCGCTTTCCGATTTTTCGTTCACTTTGTATTTTGTCATATTATTTTATCGCTATAATGGATAAATAAATAATTTTCTACACTAACGTCCTGTTAATTAAACTAATAGGTCGTCTCCGCCAACAAATAATCATCTCGTCTCAAGTTTCCCGAAACCGCATCACTTAAAAATTTTTAAGCACCGTGTTTTTTTACAATTTCCTTTGCTTATGAATTACCAACAAATATTTAATTAATAATAAAAAAATCAGCTAATAATTTTTATTTATTAATGGTGCCAAAAATAAATTACACATGCACCTTTTGATGATGCACATATGCACCACAAATCCCGAAAGTACTAAGGAATTAAAATACATTTTAGACTAAAAATATTAAAATACCATTTTTTTTTCTATTGATTAATCGTTTCCCTGATTTGGACGAATCTCATAAGTGCAACGTGTTTTTGCCAATCATGATTTGTCCATACCACGTACGGGCATCCATATTCCATTCATAATTTATCATTCTGACCGGTAAATTTTGCATTGTTTTATCAGAACCTTATTCGGATTAAATTTGGCATAAAATTCTGTTTCGAAATACCGGCGGTAAAAGATTAAAATTCTGTAAAAGACATGAAAAAAAGGAATTATTTTAAAGTTTTTGCTAAAATATTGATCAGTAAAGTAAAAAATTTAAAAGAATATATTAATTTACTAAAAGTTATGATATATCTCTAAGAACTATTGAAAAATTTTCTGCCCTACTTGTTATTTTGAAGTTGCTGCAATTAATAAATCATGAAAACCTTTAATCCCACCCCAGCTGAAATTTAAGGGTTCGTACGCATCCTTGAATTTCTAGAACAGAAGATTTTCTTGTTGAACATTACTGGTTAAAAAACAAAAAAAGAAGTTTGTTTGAAGTAGCTTTCTTTATTTTATAAAAAAAATATTGATATTTCACTTGGAAAATAACGGGACATATAAGTACCCTGAATTTACGATACTCCTTCATTCGTTGCGCAGACAGCATATAAATATTTCATATGTTTATTTTTTTAAATTTTCTAAAGTAATATTTTTTTAAATGCACCCTTATCAGCGGTATTAGATGATTTTTTTTAACAGCAGAATCTATTGAAATGCATAATATACACACATCCCGCCCCTAAATAGTGAAGATTATCCTTTTTTAATTCAGGAAGGGAGGTGCTTATTTAAACATTAAAAGTTTGAAATACGCAAGTTTTTGGTTAGAAATGTTTGTCAGGATAAATTATAAATCGGAAAAGAAAACTAATATAACATATTTCAATGAATTTTTGTAGAGAAAATCATGCAAAAGAGCATAGCATTATCGAAATAATCGCCACTCGCGGTTTTTGAGAAACGGTATTCCTGCAAAAGACGAGGAATTTGACGTCAAAAGTTCTGGCCAATCAGGATTCGAGAAGGCGAAACACGTTTGGGAAAACCGAAATATGTATTTCTCGATTATGCCCGATTAAAACGTCATCATGGAGGATTTGAAATAAACATTAAATACAAAAGTTACGTATTTTTATCTGTAGATTTCTAATCTGCAATAAAAAATGGGGGTTATAATTTAAGATTTCAAAGTTGGATTCCCTTTGACCCCCAGGGACTCGGTTGCGGTGGTCAAATTTAGTATCACTGAGTAGCTTATTTAAAAAATTATAATACATAATTTTTTGTTTTTCAATCTGATATATATTTCTCGAGTTATTCGACCGTTTCCAGATTTTTCGGACACCCTCTTATATCTATCTATCTATCTATCTATCTATATATTGTTTTTGTCATGTTGTAACTATCGTATTTATGAACCGATTTGAATGAAACTTGGTATATACATAGTACATACAAATGTCTCGACCGAGTGCGTTGGCCAGCATCATCCGCCATCATGTTTCAGAATGGCAGCCATTTAATTTTTTAATTAAAATTTAAAATTAAATGCGAAAAAATTAAAAGTTAAAAAATATTTTTCTCGTATGTGTCAGTCTTAAAATAATGATTCCAGAACACTTTTTATTTCGTCTATATCTGAAAAAATGTCTGAGTTATAAAACTTTGAATTTTTAGTATGGCTGACATTTTCTGATATTTGCCACGTGTTAACACGCGTATTTATGAATCGATTTGGATGTAACTTGGGTTGAACATAGTACATAATGCTGCCTGGACGCATATTTCAGATGTGTATATTGCTGGGACGATTACTGTTTCTAAACCAATAGGAGACCGTCATTATCACGGTCAAGTACACGCCCACACAGTTTGATTGACAGGAACTTGTGGACAGTTGATCGTGTGTGTTTATTATTTATTTGTACTCGGATTGTTTGAATTTTGTACTCGGTAATTAAAAATTAAAGGTACGAAATATTTTTTTTTTTTTCAAAATGACTGAATTTTATTTACTTAAATTAGAAATTATACTTCCTCTGATCCTGAAATAAATAAATAAATAAATAAATAAAAATTAAAGTAAGAATTTTGCTTATACGGATATTTTCGCAGAATACTTTTTTTCCCATTTGTTTAATATATATATAAATCATTTTGGAATGATATTTAGAATATTAACACGTTGACGGACACTTGCGTCTATAGCCGTCAAAGCGAAAATTTTAAGTGTTGAAATTAATGATTGACACCGGGATTTGAAAATAATTGTATTTATAAATAAGAAAAAAGCTAAATTTTACGAATTTAATAAATAGAAGTTTTTTTTACAAACATTCTGGTGCCACTGTGCTCTTTGGGAATTAAACTTTGGGAACTTGTTCTTATTGTCCGTCAATGTGTTAAAAGGGTTTGAAATATTTTTTTAAATGTCTTACTTATTAATAAAAGACAGCCTCCAATAATTAAAAAAAAATCACCAACGGACTCTCGGCCCGCGATGGACTCGAACCCATATCCTCCGGTTTCAAGCTCGACGCTCTAACCATTCAGCCAGTCAGCTCACTTTCATCCGCAACAGATTATCGTTATAATTAGCACCGTCAATTGTCCACGAGTTCCTGTCAATCAAACTGTGTGGGCGTGTACTTGACCGTGAAAATGACGCTCTCCTATTGGTTTAGAAACAGTAATCGTCCCAGCAATATACACATCTGAAATATGCGGCCTGGACCGAGTTCGTTAACCAGTTCCATCCGCCATCTTGTTTCAAAATGGCGGCAATTTAAATTTAAAAAAAATTAAATTTTAAATTAGGCACAAGAAAGTGAGAAATTGAAAAATATTTTTCTTTCATGTATTTGACCTTGATATAAAAATTCCAGACCATTTTTTGTTTGTCTGTATTTTATAAAATGGCTGAGTTATAGTACTTTTAATGTGTAGCGTTGCTCAAATTTTGATGTGATCTGATTTTCGTCATGTGTTAACACGCGTATTTATAAACCAATTTAGATGTAACTTGGTGCGTACAAAGTAAATACCGATGTCTGGACCGAGTTCGTTGACCAGTTTCATCCGCCAACTTGTTTCAAAATGGCGAAATATTAAAATTTTAAAAAAAATTTTAATTTTAAAATTATTTGCAAAAAAGTAAGAAATTGAAAAATATTTTTGCTTTGTGTGTTTGACCTTAAAGCAAAGATTAGAGAGCATTTTTTCTTTCACCTATATCTTGAAAAATGGCTGAGATATAGCACTTTCAATTTCCATTGTGTTTCACATTTTGAAACGGTTTGAAATTTGTCACACGATAATGTTATTTTTATAAACAGATTTGAATATAAATACATGTGTACATAGTACATACCAATGTCTTGACCAAGTTCACTGGCCAATTTCATTCGCCATCTTGTTTCTAAATGGCGGCCAAGTTTTCAAAAATCTTTTAAATATATATAGATGTACAAACAATTAATTAGAAATTGACATACACTTCATGGCATACACTTCATGACACCGTGGAATTTGGCGACCCTATAAATCACTTAAAATAACACCAGGTTGAATAAAAGATGAATAATTTCTAAAAATTACTATTAATCTTCAGTATTGACAAAAACTAGTATTCAATCTTATATAATCGGGTTTCATTATTTTGAACATCGCATGTTTAAATAATATAACTTAATTTAAAATAAATAAATAAATAAGTATATGAAAGCTACCTCATCCTCCTGGTACTGCCGGAAGGGCGTTTTAAAAATTACTTTTAGAAAAAAAAATAATTTTTAATTTCAGGGCGGTCATAAAACGTCTTTGCTATATATGTGATGATTAATGATCGTACTTTTGAAGAAATCGGGACGGATATTTTAATATAGTGTTTTAGAGTATGTAATCGAGAATGAGGTGAAATAAAAACAACTAAACTAAAATTAGAGACATAGTAATAAAACTTTTATAAATTCAACAATGCATTTTGTTTCTTTACAAAATAGCAACCACATGGAAAAGCGATGTGTGGCATTCAAGTACCTCTAAAAGTGGAGAGTAAGAACAAATGGAAAGAAGAGTGGTGGAAACAAAAAATCACACAGATCGCATGAAAGCATTTTATTCAGATAAAAGGATTGTCTGGTGTTAGTCTTTTCACACTATGGAGAGCAATCAAAGAAGCTTTTTTTTTCAATAAAGTTATAAATTCACTACAAATGTAAAATTAAGTCATCTTTGAAAAATATATTAAATTCTGTGTGAAACAGTTGGAGCAAAACGAGGAAAATTATGTTTGTTTGGCAATTTAGAAGTAATTTCTGGGATAATTTAAATGATAACTTAATTATTAAAACAACTAAATATGAAATAGAGCAGGCAAACTTAAACTGTTAATGAACATTAATTATTTTAAACTTCATGCGGTAAAAAACGGACAAAGAAATATAAGCTAAAATTTCAGTGGAAGAGGACACATTATATGATTGATTACTTATTTGTCGCAACTATAGAGCAAAAACAAAAGTTTAAAATTAATTTAACGCGTTCTAAAGGTTAAAGTTTTCGGTGCAACAACGGGATCAAAACGGATATGCGGTACTTTCGTCTGGAATTTAGGTATCTATGATAAATTTTGTTGCTATAAAGTAATAAATAAAAGAGAAGCATTTATCAGAAAAATATTTTTTTTTTTAAATTTTATATCATGAGAAGGAATAAAGTTTTAGGGGTAAGAGAAGATTTCAATGACTGCTGTAACTCGGCGGTCCTCAACTAGGTGTTTACCTTTTTTACTTCCAATTTAATAATAATATTAGTTTATACATACATAGTTGTTAAATATATATTATTAAATGAACTCCTAAGTATGATCATTTTTATTTTTGGAAAAAGCTGACTCTTGTCAGAATTTTTATGTATATAAGTTATTTTTTTCCATTTCTGAAATTTTTTCATTCTGAAATGGAACAAATAGAGGCATATTTTGTGTTTGGCTGGCTGATGAGAGGTACCAATGACATTGATTTTACCAGAGGCCTAAATACACCACGATTTATTTACCTGGGGGCTAAACGGAACGATGTTACAAAAGAAATGAAAGGTAGACATTATATATAGATATATAATAACCATTAATTGCAAAACAATATATAAACCATTGAATTTAATACAAAATTACCACATTGAAACATGGAAAGAATAAATTAAAATAAATATAATGGAAATATGTATATATAAACAATGTAGAACCTTCAATCCCACAAATACTTCAAAAGAAAGTGAGTAAATAGTTAGGTTTCATCATTGTATGAGCCATGAAAAGCAAAATAATGCGAATTTGGGGCTGCCAATACGCATAAAACCAAAATAAAATGGAAGAAAACATTAATAGTAATGTTACTCATGTTCCAATCACGTATAGATTTTATTCAATTTCCCCATTTGCTCTAATTAGCAAACAATATTGGAACCGTCAACGATAGATTTATTTGCTATATCTTGATATTTTTTTTTCGGGAAATCTTTGAATAATGCCCACAGTTGATCATCGTCAACAACAGAAGCAAATCCGTGTCGAGATCTCCTTGATGAAATTTTTAAAACCACAGCTCACCAGCTATTACATTGAGGTTTTCCTCCCCTCAAATTCTACAAATGTTTTTTGTGCTTTCTGCCTCATTGCAACCAAATTGAAACTCGTAAAAATAAATTTCATGGAAATATCGCTTTCCTCTTGTTTCAAAAGTGTTCTAACACAAAAATAGCTTTTTTCTTTTAGTTATGGTGACAATTTCATAATTTTTACGCATTTACTAATTAAATACAATACGGAATGCTATGCTGAAAACACAGCCACTAGGTTGTAGTTGTATAGACATGATGGCAAAGACTTTAATACTTCCACAGCCCGGAAAATCATTTTAGCATTTCCTGAAAAACGGAATGTTTTGAGATATACCCCTTTTGAAGGAAGGGTGCGATATCAGCTTCTAAATTCAACTAATATTCTAAAAAATAGATAAAATGAAAATAATAATAAAATTTTATTAAAAAAGCTTTAAAATTTTGTACAATATGTACCGCTAGGATTAAATTATGCAGAAAAAAAGACTTAAAAATATGTTACATTGTAAAATGATGCATTATTAATATTAATTTAATATGCTAGAATGTGTATAAAATGTATTGATAGAAAAGATTTTTATTATCACTAGACGGTTGCCCGCCCTCAGTAGCCCGAAGACTATCTGAATGCCAGTTCTACAACCCCACACATTCACGTTTCTGTGCCATGTCTCGTCAGTTTCCGGCAGATATGTTTGATCGGTGTTCTGGGGTTTCGTTTGCATATCTTTTTTTATTGTTAATGAAGAGGTCTTCCATTTGTTCTTCCATCTGTTCTTCTTTCTGTTCTTCCATCTGTTCTTCCATTTGTTCTTCCATTTGTTCTTCCATTTGTTCTTCCATTTGTTCTTCAATTATATTCGACGATTCACTGTTTGAGAGCCTATCTGTCCTTTTATTTATAGAAGTTCAAAATGAAAAAAGATTTTCTTAGCAGACGATTTTTTGTGATAAATACATTATCTGTTTTATATTTCTTCTGCTTTATTCCTTTTATTTATAGAGTTCAAAATGAAAAAAGATTTTCTTAGCAGACGATTTTTTGTGATAAATACATTATCTGTTTTATATTTCTTCTGCGTTTACCTAAGCTGTGTAAAATCTCTATAAATAAAAGGTATAGAGGATGAGAGCCTATCTGTGCCTCAATTATCCTCAGAATTCCTTTTATATATATAGATTTCTTGCTATAAAGAAAATTTTTTCATATATTTTACAGTTTTTTTTTATAAACGTACCCCAGTTTTATTTCACGATAAATTAGCTACTGTTTTATCACACGCTATGCTAAGGTAAACATTCAGTTTAAACGCAGATATGGAACTATCGATTATTTTCTAGGGGTGTAAGCCTAGGCCTAATTACCGGAAGAGTGAACTAGCCCCAATCAAAGCAAACAGAAATTTTTATCTTATTTGACAAAGAAATTCTGCAGAATTAAGATGTTAAAATAAGAAGAAATTTTCTGTTATAATTTAAAAGAGAAGTACGCCTCTTCGGTAATTGTTTTCCTTTTTTCTTCCTAAGAGCCAGATATATTTGGATAAGTATATTTTTTTAATTTGCCAATTTTCAACACAAAATGGGGTCGAACTATATCTGCAATTTCGGATTATAAAATTCTTTAATGAGTGGTCTATTGCTTTTGAGAAACCAATTTTTCGATTCTTTGTGTGTTGTTATAGTTGGAAGTTAAGAGAACATAATTTTGCCAAAAAACATCACTGAAACAAAGCTTTAAAAAATCATAATTTCTTTTTACTTTTAATATTTCCAAAATATAATAATGCATATTGTCTCAGAAATCTACAAGAAAGAGTTTTCATTAATGAATTCTCCATACTTTCGTAATCAAGCATGAATAACATTAATAATCACAATCAACTAAATATTAGAAGACTGAAGTCTGAGAAGTTTGAATTTTGCATATTGGGATCTCTTTACACAAAAACTTATTATTATTTGGTAAATTTTGAAAATATGATTAATTCAAACTTTAATCAACATTTCTCAAAACACTACCAATAGTTTACCGCAAGAATAAAGCATTAGTTTGTAGTAAATTTCAGGCAGCTTTTTGAATGAATATCTGAAAATCGCTCTAGATGAGACCGATAATTATGGTATCGCCTAGAATTTTAATATTTTTCATGATTTATTTTTATTATTATTATTTTTTTGCATAGGATAGCTGAGGATGATCTACAGCCGGGCTAGATTTTACTTTACGATATTTGTTTCAGATTTCTTTAAAAACATTATTTTAACTTTCGGAACCGGTTTTGAAATCGAACCTATCATAATATAAAAAAAATAATTAAAAGCGAAAAAGTTAAAACTTGGTCGTTTGTAGAGCATCCTAATCTATCCTATGTCAAAAAATCATGTAAAACTTAAAATTTGACAGGGATATTTGAAAATAACGCCCCCATAAACTTAACATTATCATCCGGATCATTTTGAGTGAGTTGTGTTGCCTCTTACTTGCCTTTTTCATAACCAAACCTTTTCGCCATTCTATCGAGGTTATCCCTGTTCTTAGTTTAGCATCTTTTTCACTCTTTTAGGGCCATTCTAACACCACATTGACCTAGAAATTGAGTTCTGGTTAGACGTATATTTTCATGGTATATGGAGAATAATTACATGTTTATAAAATTATCCAATATTTAGAAAAACAAGGACAAATTTTGTATCAAGCACCAGATTTTGAAACATGTTTTAATACTAAAATAGCACTATTAAGAAATTTAACATTTTCTTACAATGAAATGTTAAATCTTAAGAAACAACTTAAAAATAATCTAATTAAAATACATTTTCAGGCATGTCGTCCGTATCTGATAGTGTGTGCGACGTCTTTCGTGTAGCCCTATCTATAGATGTATACAGACTAACTAATTAAAGTATAGATTAATATATACCTCAGAGAAAAACACACTTCCAGTAAATACCGATATTAGGCAGTTTTTTAGCCGACTTTCTTTATTTGTTTCTACAAATGAACAATATATGCATTGCACTCTATAATTCACCCAGAAAACATGCAATGTCTTTCAGTTATTTCGTTATACTTGAAATATAACATCATTAAAACGCCCCGCAAACAATTTTTTCCCTGAGAGCCTAATGGGAATTTTTTGTTCGTTCCTGTAATTGAACTGCACATTTTGCTTACTCTGCACTTTTGTAATAACATGTTGCAGTACATATGAATGATTTATGTCAATTTCACACGTTTGAAATATAGTAACATCAATTAAATAAACGTAAACGATGTTTCCATATGAAACACGATATAACACAATTCATTAATGTGTTTCTGTAAACGAAATATAAATGCTACACAATCCATTTTCAGTACCAACCCTTCGTTTCTATAACTGGATAATATACAAAAATTCATGGCAGTCTCAGAGCAGTTACAAGTGTTACACTCTAAAAAAGAATGTGTAAATTTACACACAAAAACAGGTAAATCGATGATACAAAACCGATTTGTCTATATGTGTAAATTTCAAAATACACATTTTAATATGTAATTTGATGATAAGTCCAAAAGTATAAAAGTTAACTGATAGCCTTTTAAATATACACTTTAATGATTATTTAAAATACATGTGTAAGTTTCACTGAAATACACATATATCTATGTACCGTAATTTCGGGTGTATAAACCGCGGATCAAACAATTCTTTTTGGACCCAGAAATCTTATTTAGTGATTGAAGACAAATATTTACGTCGATCTAACTAGTAACATTTGTTTCTTAAAAAATTCTGGGTCGAAAAAGAATTGTTTGATCCGCGGCTTATACACTCGAAATTACGGTAATACTTTCACAGATATATCTGTGTAACATTATGTTTTTATGCGTATTTTTAAGAAATAAGGAAATACACATAATTTTGTGTAATATGCAAAATAGATATATTTTTGTGTTATATGCATAGCTGCCAACTTTTACGCATTTTTCCTACCACAAAAACTTTATGATAAATATTGTCTTATTTAATCGTCAAAATCTTACGATTAAATAAATGGAAAATCTCCGTACAATTTTAGTGGTAATAAAAATCCGTAAAAGTTGGCAGCTATGTATATGCAAATACACAAATTTGTGTGTAATATTTTGTTCTTACACATAAGTATTCCTAACATGCAAAATACACATTTTTGTGTAATATTTAAGATACACAGTTAATGAATAAATAGCTTTTGTGCACATAGCTTTATTTTATGAATTGATATGTTAATTGAAAAAAATGTTTTTATGATCGCGAAACAACATTATATCAAAAACAAACTCCTGTATTCTTGAAGTGTATATTTTTTTCGAACAGATTCGTAGTCTTTAAAAAAAACACACAAATAGCTATACGCTTGATTTCTAAGAAAAATGGTCATCTCTAGAACACAAAGAGACCGGCCGACAGACAGACAAACCGATGTTATAAACACTTTTTATCTACTCGCATGTTTGAAAATATTAATAAAGCTACAAAACTGATGGCATTCTGTTTGCTACAGTAATATGTTTCTATATAAAAGACAAAGTGTTACCTGCAATATTTTTTTTTCTATTAAAATATTTTTTTACTCACTAATCACACACATTTAGTTTTATACTTCCTTTATATAAAACAAAAATGCCAAGAATATATTCAGATAAATAAATGCTGTGCAACTGATCCCCTAAACGTTTAGTTGTGAGGTGTTCCTTTACTTTTAGCAATTTAGCTGATCTGCCGTTCTCATATATATCCTTAATAGCTAAATATTACGTAGCTGCCGTAGCTTCCTGAGGGAAATTATCCTACTTTATTCCACTATATAAGAGTGAATAATTAAGAAAATAAATAAAATAAACAGTAATAAACTTTAGTTTTTAGAGGCTTCTTTACTTTTACTACCATTTAAAAAGTCGTTTATATGTTCATTCTTTTATGCACAGACAATACGTTGCTTTCACGTATGCTTAACAAAAAGTAGCTGATAAAGAATAGATGAAAGTTTTATTTTTTGCTTTTATTTTATAACGTTTATAGATTAATATTTTCGAGATTCTTTTGATATATTTATATAATAAGCACTATATAAATACCTTTGAATAATCACCTACTGATGCAACTTTGAATTGCTGAAAGAAGACACATTGTATGCATACTATTAATTAAAATACTTAAAATATGAGAATGTGAGTTTTAAAACTCACTTATTTAAAAATTTAGGAATTGGGTTTTCACAATCTTTCTACATGCTGTCGAACGTGCATTAAAAAAAAAAAAAAAAAAAAAAAAAAAAAGTTACAATTTGCAGAAAAATTTGACTTATCGTGTATTTCTGGCATTGTAAAATATGAGTTTACAATGCAAACGGTTGGATGTAGTGAGAAGTCTTCTTTTTCGTCTTATATAATCGTAACTTTTCTTTTCATAATTAGTATTTAGATAAAATAAATTGACTCGAATACATTACATAACCATTAATCACCATACACTTTTACCTTTAGATATTATGTCCATTATTTAAAGACATATTTCCCGGATTTTTCTGAATCTTCAGAAATATAAAAATATGTTACATTTTATATTTATGAACGTCGATATGATCAGAAAGGCAGTTAGTGAGCAAACAAAAAAATATAGAAAATTAACAATGTTTAGGTAAAGTAACATGCGCGAAAATTTCTATGGCTATAGATTACGAGTATATGGATGAAAGGATAAAACCTATAGCCTTTTTAAAATTTAAAATTTAAATGCCCCTTCTTGTAACCTTAATTCTAATACTTAAAGCTAGTTTGCCCCTGTTAATGTTCTTTCCCAACCTAACATTTATTACTCTCAGAGATGATTTTTGGATGTTCTTTAAGATTAAAAAAGCTGACGTAAACGCAATTCTTAATTTGTAAGATCAGCAATAAAACCCTGGAAAACCGCGCCTAATAACGTCATAGTGCCCAGATATTTCTTAACCAATTAAATTTGGAGTAACACCCATTAGTTAGTATCGCGACCTGGTAGAAATAATGTGAATTAACGGCCTTTATATAGCGGGAGCGCCTAAAACAAGCGGCTTTTTTGACCTAACACTTGCCTAATAAAATGCTGCCCAAAGAAACGAAGTTTTGAAAGGAAAGCGTCAAGTCACAGGGACCTGGTTTCTCCCAAAGATCTGCCAAAAAGGATTAATAAACCAGGCCCCAAGTGAAAATGTTGTGTCGTTATTTGTCTCTCAATCACACCTCATGATTCAACAAAAATAACGGCTTATCGATGGTAAAACACCAAAATCTTTCCCGGCCATTCGGACGATTGACTCGGCGCGATCTCCAAAGTCTCTCCCCGGCACCTACAACGCTTGACGCGACGGACCTATGAGCTGTAGCGCCCGACCTCTCGAATCTCTCCACGACTACGATATGAACTCTCTCCACGACTACATCCCTCTCCTCGAATGATGACGGAACTCCCGCGAACGTAAGCCAAGACTCGGGTTCCTTACAAAGAGTCGGGTAGGATAAAAACCTGACAAGCGGAACGAAACCTGGATGAGAAAGCGCTCTGCTTCCAGGAACGTGATCGTCGGATACAAGCGGTACCAGATTTTCTCTCTGTCCGAAGACTAGTAACGGAATACGGCATGCTTTTTCGCCAAAACGCGATAAATACGGCTGTGTGGTGTAACGTGACTGTCGTTCTACAACCCCTGTGACTGCGCCGCGCTCCGCGATCAGCTGTGCAAGGATTTTGTTTCAAAGGGAAAGGAGAAGTATCGCGGATCGAACTCCGATAGTTTGAACATTTAAAGAGAAAAAAGAAAGGACAGAATGTGCGCGTTTATTTTTATTTATTTTTTTTCCCGCTCCATTTGTTTTCTATCAATCGCGGATTATTGTTCCAGGTAAGATGTTTTATTTAATATGAAAAGTTAGAAGGGGCAAATTCAGGCATTTTATTGAAAAAAAAAAAAAAAAGAAAAAAAAAAAAAAAAAAGTAAAGTTGATTTTTTTTTGTTTGTACTTTGTGTTTTTATAAAAGTTATTTTTAGTATGTAGTTAAGATTTTAATCATAGAAAAAGAACTGTGAACTAAGAATGAACATGATAAAATATTTTTATTTTATTTTAAATTTTTGCTGTAAAGTTCGTTTTGCATTTGTTTAGTTCTGCTCCTTTCAAGTTGAAAAAGATAAATAAAAATTATCTTTTAAATTAAGATTCATAATTTGAGTTATAAAAAATGATTTAAATATCAGGTTACTATTATTTTACTATTTGGAATTATTTAATGTTATTTGTATGTGTTACTATGTGGAATATATTATGATTTTGTGAGATTTTATTTGTAAACATCATGAGTACTACCCCACAATCAGAGAAAGTAGGCGACCCCCCAAAAAATGATGGTGTGGTTCCCGAGACTCCGGAAAAGGAAATTAATGCAGCAAATTCTCAGTCCTCAGGTAATAGTGAAGGCACATGTCGAAAAGATCCCGAAATTGTGCCATTTTCTCCGGACTCGAAGATGTTATGGATTCCGTGGCTGAGATACTTTGAGTCAGTTTGTGTAGAGGAACACAAGGATGATTTGTGGAAAATCCGCAACATCCAAAAGTATCTAAAAGATACCGCGCTTACCTTATATATCAACAACTGTCTTCATGTCCTCCATTGGTCAGAGTTAGTGTTATTGTTTACCGAACATTACACTACTCCTGATACACTATCATTGACAGATTTCTCCCAGATCAAATTTAAATTTGGAGGTGACTTAAATGAATATTACCACCAAAAAACTAAAGTAGGACGCACTTTAGGTTTAGATCAGCGTTTCATTTTGGACGGTCTTACGGATGGACTGCCAGTAGAGATGAAACAGTTGGTAGTGACAAATGCGCCTGCTGATGTCAATGAATGGAGAGAATTAGTATTTAAATTAAGTAAATTGCAGTTAGAGCAGAAAGATAAAACAGACAGGAAGACTGAGCCCAACCCTCAGCATCCCCCTCAATATCGACAATGGAAACCTTTTAAATCCCACATTGACCATGGACAAAATTCCTACAGACCATGGAATTATCGTGTCCCAAACCAATCACCTCAATTTCGACATTTTAACCCAAACCCACAAAGAAATACATTCAGACCGATGCAACCAACTCCCACAAGATCTATGCAGACCGATCAACAACGCCCAAACCTACATTATCAGGCCACGTTGCCACCAACGCCGTGCCGAGTTTGTTTAAATGTGGGCATTTCGAATGCTTATCATTGGGTGCGAGATTGCCCTTTTCGTAAACAAACGCTGAATGTTACTGCCCTAGCACCAAATCCAAGTGTTTCAACCCATAATCTAGATCAGACTAATAATGAGTTTCCACAAAATACAGAAGAGAGCCAATGACAATTAATAATACCCGGGTATATCAAAACACATAATGGATCCAAACAAAAAATGAACAATTGTCAAACAGCTACTCATGTGAAAAGTGAAGACTCATTACCATGTTTGATAGATACAGGTAGTTCTATCAGTGTAATGCCATACCATTTAGCCCATAAATTTAATCTAAAAATATCTAAAGTTCAAAAGAGTATTTCAGTCGCACAAACTCAAGGTGTTCTAGCTTTGAAAGAAAAATGCCTTGTCAGTTTGCAATTAGGACAAATAACTCAAACCATTGAACTGTTTATAATTCATAACTCTTTACCATATGTTTTAATTGGGCTACCCCATTGTGAATTGTTTAGATTAAATATTGATTGCTCTAAAATGCAAATCCATCAAAATAACAAAAAAATATCACTTATGCGTAATATTTCAAAAAAATCATCCCACCATACTTTGCATTTGTCAAAACCATATATCCACCCGCTAAAAGCAGAGATCCAAAATGCAGAGATATTTGAAGAAAATTTTGAACCGGAGTTGTTTGAAACCTCTGACCATGGGCCCAAAGTTCAGTTGGCTAAAGAACAACTACCTGCTCTTCTCGCCAAATATGTCTGTATTTTTGCAAAAGATAAGTACGATGTAGGCTGTGTGAATATAGAACCCCAAAGAATCCATTTAACCTCTGACCTTCCCGTTTCACTTAGGGCTTACCGTACATCACCCAAAGAAGAGGAAGAAATCCGAAACCAAGTCCAAAATTTGTTACAGGCAGGAATCATTAAAGAGAGTTGTTCCCCTTATTCGTCGCCTGTCACTTTAGTTTACAAGCGCGAAGAAGGGAAGAAAACTCGTTTATGTGTAGATTTCAGAAAATTAAACGCTATTACCAAGACAGACGCAGAACCCCTACCCCGAATTGATACCCTTTTGGATAAATTAGCACAAGCTAAGGTCTTTTCCACTCTCGACTTGGCCAGTGGATATTGGCATATACCTATCCACCCTCGAGACACCGAAAAATTGGCATTTGCGACCACTTTCGGTTTATTTGAATGGTTGCGATTACCTTTCGGATTAAAAAACGCACCTGGGATATTCAACCGCACACTCCGAAGAATCTTTAATAAGTACAAAATTAATTTTGCCTGTAGTTATTTTGATGATGTTATTGTATTTTCTCAAAATGAGGAAGAACATTTGATGCATTTAGAGACATTATTTAATATTTGTGTCCAAGAAAACCTCAAATTAAAGTTATCAAAGTGTAATTTTGTTAAATCAACAATTAATTTCCTTGGTTATGAAGTTTCTAATGGATGTATTACCCCTGACAATCCAAATGTAGAAGTTATTAAGAAATTAAAACCACCAACCAATGTAAAAGAGTTGCAACGCTTTTTGGGATCTATTAATGTCTATAATAAATTTATTCCTAAGTATGCCGAAATTAGATATCCTCTCAACCAATTGTTAAAGAAAAATGTCCCCTATGTATGGGACCAAAATTGTCAAGATTCTTTTGAGAAACTAAAACAGGCTTTGATTGAAAAACCTATCTTAAGATTGTTTGATCCCAAAGTGCCTTGTGAACTGTTTGTAGATGCCTCAAGTCTTGGAGTAGGGTGTGTTGTGAAACAGGTAGATGAAAAAGGAAAATTACACCCAATAGCATATCACTCTAGAAATCTTCGAGATTATGAAAAAAATTATGCAATAACGGAATTAGAATGTTTGGCAATTGTGGATGCCTTGGATAAATTTTATCATTATTTACATGGTCAAAAATTTGTCATTCATACGGACCATGCGGCACTTACCTGGCTCAAAAATGTTAAAAATTTAAGAGGACGTCTTTTCCGCTGGTCTCTCAAACTTAGTATGTTTGACTATGAAATCAAATACCAAAAGGGCTCCACTAATGTTGAAGCTGATATGCTATCAAGACAACCTGTTTCAGAAAATGTACACCATGTTATACATCTCCTTGACTTGAATGAAGTAAGAGACAGCCAGAAAAAGGAAAATGTAACAGCAGATGGTAAAAAATACACTGAAGTAAATGATGTTGTTGTAATTAAAAAGAAAAGTTTGTATAAGATTGTTGTCCCCATGTGTTTACGGTTACCCCTCTTAGAAAAAACCCACACACAATTTGGCCACCCTGGTATTTATAAAATGATAAATTTAATTTCCCCACAGTATTATTGGCCTAATATCAATCAGGACATTGAAAATTTTGTAAAACATTGTCATACATGTCAAATAAACAAAAAATGTAAACAAAAAAGATTTGGCATGTTACAATTGATGCCCCCAACAGATATACCTTTTGAATGCTTGGCATTGGACTCTGTTGGCGGATTTAATTACTACAATTCTACGAAAAAATATTTGCATTTAGTGGTTGACCATGCAACTCGCTATGTGTGGGGCTTTCCTTCAAAAAGTGTAACTACTGAAACTTATACAAACATTTTGAAACAATTATTTCAACTACAAGTACCAGAAAAATTGTTAACTGACAGAAATGGAGCATTTACCGCTTCCAGATTTAAGAGATTTCTTCGTACTTACAATGTTAAACACAGATTGACAAGTAGTCACCACCCCGAAACGAATGGAAAAATTGAACGCCTAAATCAGACTATTGTAACCAGATTAAAGTGTAAAGTTAATTCTTCTTCTAAGAAAGTACCCTGGACTAAACTGTTAGATGAAGTCTTAGTTGAATATAACAATACTCCTCATTCTGTAACTCAATTTACCCCTAGTTATTTATTGTTAGGAAAATTGCCATATGATCCTCCTTTGCCAAATAATAGTTATTATCCTCCAGTTGATGAAGCTAGAAAATTGGCTAAAGAAAGAACAATTGCTTACCATAAGAAAAATAAAGTCCGCTATGATGCTCGTTTCCTTCCTGTAAAGTTTAAAGTTGGTGACCTTGTAATGTATGAAGAATTTCATTATCCTAATACCCGTAAATTAACTTCCCCATATTCTGGACCATACACCATTCTGAAACAACTTTCTGAAGTCACTTTTGAAATTGATAAACCCAGCCCACATTTTAAGAGAAATTCTGAAATTGTCCATTCATCCAAGTTAAGATATTACCATTCTCCTCAAAATCTCAAACTCAACCATGAATAAAACCCCATCTATCTCCTTCATCTTTCAATTTTTATTTTTGCTATTCTATCGTCCCTCTATCATTAGTATTTGGAAGAGGACCCAGCTGGATGTTTAACCCTCAACCCCCAGCGGTAAAGGATGAAAGTTACAGTTTAAAAGCACTGTTAATTTTTTTTAATGTTATTAGTATATGATGAAATGTGTTACGTCAATAAGGGTCCTCCGCTCCTTGACCACCCGTCTTTAGCCGGACTGTTTTCCCAGATTCTCTTTCCAGGTTGAACGGAGAATCTGGCAAAACTGCTTCGCTTGCCCTTTGTAGGTGAATGTCAGTTTCCCACTTTCCTTTTCTATAGTGCAAGTGGCACGTTTTTTTTGGGATGACCTTTCACCACAAAGTATTGAAACCCATCTCCCACTAACACTGGGCATGGTGAAAATTATAGCAAGTTTATATTTTTTCTTAGTAGCTATAGTTTTCAGAGGTCTGACATTTTTGTATTTTGGAGTTAGCCTCGAATTAAGCCTAAAACTGGATACTGTACATAGTTAGAAAAGATGCAACCTAAGAATTAAGTAGGAAAAATAGAGTTTTATAGTATTATAATTAGTATTATGTTATATAGTGTTTTCTTATATAGTGATTATATTATATAGTGTTAAAATTGTGTTGTGTTGTAATTACTTTTGGTGATATTTCAGTGTCAACATACAGTATTTTCAGAAAAAAAAAAAAAATGTGCATTTATTATACAATTGTATTTTGCTGATAATATTGAATATCATATTTTTTGAGTATTTTGCTATTTTTACCCATGTTTAATGTCAGTAACTTGTGTGTGTTTTAGTATTTTATTTTTGAATATTTTATTATATTATATAGTATTTCAATTTTGCATAAAGAATGTTTCCAAAGGACTTTCCTTCATAAAAACTTTCAACCAAAGGAAACATCACAGACATTTAAAAACTGTTTAGTGGAAAAAAAAAAAAAAAAAAAAAAGTTTATTTTTTAAATGTTATGTTTTTTAGTCAATATGTGTTTCATTATTTTAAGTGTTTATATTTTGATTTTGGTTAATGTTTCTTTTTGTTGTCCTTCTCGAGAATGTCCCTTAAATGCTGCAGCATTTCCATAGCATTTCCATAGCATTATTCATCACACATTATCAGTACCATTATTCATAGCATTATCCATAACATTATCTGTAGCATTATCCGTCACAGTGTCAGTACCATTATTCATCACACATTATCAGTGCCATTATTCATAGCATTTCCATAGCATTATCAGTAACCTTATCCGTAATATTATCAGTTACATTATCTGTAGTATTAGCATTAGTGTTCATGTTATTCAATGCCAAAATATTGACAAATCTTTTGTTGTAATATAGTGTTTTTTATGTAAAGAATAATGTTTTCATATAACCTTTTTCATGTAACCTGTAAATAATGTAGAAACTAGGTCCACCTGGCTTGACGTTCTAAAACTGAGGAAAAAAAAAAAAAACCCACTTAATAATAAAGAAGAAACCCAGGTAAAATATTTAGGGGAGCTGAGACCCACAGACCTTGCAAGCAAGATCTGTGGCTCTTGTTTTAGTGGGGGGGGGATATGAAAGGATAAAACCTATAGCCTTTTTAAAATTTAAAATTTAAATGCCCCTTCTTGTAACCTTAATTCTAATACTTAAAGCTAGTTTGCCCCTGTTAATGTTCTTTCCCAACCTAACATTTATTACTCTCAGAGATGATTTTTGGATGTTCTTTAAGATTAAAAAAGCTGACGTAAACGCAATTCTTAATTTGTAAGATCAGCAATAAAACCCTGGAAAACCGCGCCTAATAACGTCATAGTGCCCAGATATTTCTTAACCAATTAAATTTGGAGTAACACCCATTAGTTAGTATCGCGACCTGGTAGAAATAATGTGAATTATCGGCCTTTATATAGCGGGAGCGCCTAAAACAAGCGGCTTTTTTGACCTAACACTTGCCTAATAAAATGCTGCCCAAAGAAACGAAGTTTTGAAAGGAAAGCGTCAAGTCACAGGGACCTGGTTTCTCCCAAAGATCTGCCAAAAAGGATTAATAAACCAGGCCCCAAGTGAAAATGTTGTGTCGTTATTTGTCTCTCAATCACACCTCATGATTCAACAAAAATAACGGCTTATCGATGGTAAAACACCAAAATCTTTCCCGGCCATTCGGACGATTGACTCGGCGCGATCTCCAAAGTCTCTCCCCGGCACCTACAACGCTTGACGCGACGGACCTATGAGCTGTAGCGCCCGACCTCTCGAATCTCTCCACGACTACGATATGAACTCTCTCCACGACTACATCCCTCTCCTCGAATGATGACGGAACTCCCGCGAACGTAAGCCAAGACTCGGGTTCCTTACATGGATATTAATTTACTGATTTATCCACCTCTGGAAGAACAGAACGTATATTAATGGAGACACCTCGATTTTTTGGAAAATCAAAAAATTCTTGCCTTTTTTTTTTTTTTTTTTTTTTTTTTTTTTTTTTTTTTGTTATACCATGCAGCACTTTTTACAAAATTAAATAACAATTTCCAAATATTTGACAAAATGTAGAAGAAATAATATAGTGCAACTGGAATGTGAATGTATTAAATGTTATATGAAATACAAGTAGTTGTATAAAAAATATTTTATTTACGCATGCGCGCATCACGATTAAAAGTAGTTTTTTTAAGATTTGATGGTCAACCCTATGGAGTAACTCACTAACAAAATTCTATCATGCATCGTAAAAATTCAGAAAGATATCGGTGATAGACTGAGCTGATTTTTTGATGAACTTTACAAACAGATAACTGATAAGGAGTTTTATATAACTTGTCGTTTTGAATTTTTACTTTTTTAATATATACCTTTTTATCATACTTTATTCTTCTTGGAAAACCACGAAAACAAGCCTATTCCAAGAAAAAAAGAAATGTCAAAATCTAAGCATTTCTTCTTAATATACTCATTAACGTTCATTCAGTACGAACATCTTTGCTGAAATCCAGATAATAAAAATGACAGTTCATGGAAAATCCCTTATGATACATCAGCTTTTAGAGAGCAACTAAAAGTTGGCTCATGTATTGTTGATTCCTTTCTGAATATTCACGATATTTGTCTGCTTTTTTATGAGTTGCTCATATCAATTGATTAATAAATATTTTGTATCGTGCGCGCAGTTTCACATTAAAAATATTATACAACTCGTCAAATTTTCTAAAATATTCAATGTACTTACATTCAAATTTCACTATATTATTTCTACTACATTTTGTCAATTTTTTTGAAACTGTAATTAAATTTGGTAAAAAATCCTGATTTAAACAAAAAAATTAAGCTTTTCTTGAACTTTTAAAGAAATAGACATATCTCTTTTAATATATATTCGATTATTTCACAAATAAATACATTTTAGTACAATATGCACATACTCACAAGCTATATTCATAGATAATTTCGTGCATTTTATTTAACATTGTCATCGCAAACAGTATTTTCTTTGATTTTTTTATTGGCCTCCTAATGATCTTCTGATCAAACTGCTGTCGGTTAATATGAAGTGGAATATGTTTTTCATATTTTTGAAGTTCTAGAACAATCCGATAAACGTACCTTCAAATAATCGAAAAATTATCTAAAATTACAAGTGTCTGGCCGTTAATGGCCATAAAGTGTATACTGTCTAAGAATAAATTTCCATCCAATAAATTTAATGTATTATTAAGAATTTTTGAAAACATGCATGAACACGTATTTTCATTTCTGATATGAAAAGTAAGATAAAATATTGGCAAGAGGTAGTCCCTTTTGGAGTATATGTAAAAACACTGTAGATAAATGTTTTACAAAGCATTTTTTTACTACGAAACATTCTACAAAAAAATTCGTAAGAGCAAATTTTTACAAATTCGTAAGTGATACGATGCATCATTCCGTCTCTAGGCCCTGTCAGGCCCTTGCGGCTCTTCCGATGAGGGGCATCGACTGGGGTCGGGATTCGCAAACCGCATGCGGCTACTACTCCGGGTCCCCATCTGCACACCTCACCGTCCGATGCCTACGGTCTAGTAGCCAGCCCGAAGGCCAGCCACGTTCCCAAGTCTGATAAAAGCGGCCGAGTACGACAGCTCTCCTGCCCACTGAGTAACCTCAGAGGCGAGTCGGACACCTGGGATTTGCACCCATTGAGCCATGACGAGCCCCAGGATGACGACGCCCACAAGAACGCCGAGACCAGTGACCCATTGCCATGGGACGACGGATGCAAATTTGCTGTACGGCAGGCCCCACAAGATGAAACCACTATAACAGGGAACATATTTATGTGGGTTAGCCGCGGATGGAAGGTGCCCCTAACAAGACCCTAGGAGGACGGGGAAAGGCCCTCCTGCCCATATAGACGTGAGCTCGCTCTAGGGTTTTTCGCCCCCCCTCCCTGCACGTTACGACTTACGAACAACCCTTAGGTTGCACCTGCTGCGTCCGGACACAGGGCTGAGAACTAGGTGTTCGTAACTGGAACCTCGAGGGCCGAGAAAACCCCTCGCAACGGCTAAAGGAGCCGTCCAGTCTAGGCTTACATATCATAGCACTACACAAAGTATATACACTACACATATATACACTACGACATATATACACTACTACAACTAAATATATACAAATAAACTAGAAAAGATAAACATACTACCTAGCAGGTTCACGAGATTAACGGAAACCTGAACATCATGCACCACCACCTCCAGTGCCGCGAGTGCGGCGAACTGGTCGATTTGCGTTCGAAAGCGGTTGCCCGCGAGGAGCTCTGGTACGGCGACCCGACCTCTGGCGACCAAGATCTCGATCTAGCGTGCGGATGAGGAGGTCATTGACTATTGCCCTAACCCCCTTACGGCTATAGCCGCCCACACAAAGATCGAGAAGCGTTCGACTTTGAAAGTCTCGCGGAAAGAACCGTTCCCGTAGGCTGTCGTAGTTGGGACAAGTGTAGAGGCAGTGCCTCCGTGTGCTTATCCCACGCCCGCAGAAACATGTGGGGTCCTTCTGAAAGAAGCGAGACTGGTGGTCACCAAATGTCCCGTGTCCCGTAAGAACCTGGTTCAGGTAAAAGTCTCCGTGCAGTCGCCCAAGGCGAACTCGTGGGAACAGTTCATGCGACTTGTCTCCTTTCCCCTGTGAGTCCCAACGAAGTTGCCAGCTTTGAATGGCGCCGGCTAAGAGTTTCCTCTTAGCCTGAGGGCGAGTGATTTTCACCTCCACGTCGACTGTAGGTCGGGTCGTGGCGGCTTTTGCCAACTCGTCTGCCCTTTCGTTGTAAGTGTGACCCACATGAGCTCGGATCCAATGCATATGAACCTGAAATTCACCATGTAGAACCAAGTCCTTGATCTCGGCAACCGCCTTGTGTTGAGACACTAGGCAGTTGAGGGCTTGAAGCGCCGATCTCGAATCTGAGTAGATATCGAGTTCACCGAGTCGCCGCTGACGTGCATCCATTATCGCGGCTTTGATCCCGTGGACCTGGGCTGCGAAGACTTCAGCGCCGTCAGTGAGACGGAACTGGTTTTCCGAGACGATCTGTCCGGCCACAGCTGTGAACGCACACCCGACGGTGTTGTCCTGCTGCTTGGATCCATCCGTGTAGTATGAACACGTGGTCCGCGGATTGAGGTCCGTGGTCCATGGAATCCGACCGAGGTCTTCTCGTCTATAGGAAGGGCGCCAGAGATCGACTGTCCCAGGGTCTAGCCCAGTATCGTCAATGCCCCTGTGCAACCTGACCAGGGCCGTGAAGTCCCTGATTAGCTGAGCTCGTAGATCTAGTGGAAGAACTCCAGCTAGTACTTGCACATCGTTTGTCGATGTCGTGCTGTAACACTTAGTCACAGACAGGAGAAGACCTTGCTGTGAGAGAGGAGAAGACCTTGCTGTGCGCTAAGTAACCTTAGTGCTTCTGCTACTCTCCCGGTGTACCAGATGGAAGCTGCATATAAGATTATCGGCTCCGCCACGAATTGGTAGTGCTTCGTACGGAGCTGCGGTTTGATCCGCCAGTTGGCAGCAGTGAGACGGTCCATTTTATGCAAAAGGTTGAATGCTCGTTCCTGAACTGCGCTCAGGTGTGGCATCCAACTCAAATGCTTGTCGATGGTAACTTCCAGGTAGACAATACGATGTTTGAATTTGATCCTGTGCCGTGTAGTTGCACTTAGCGTAACTGAACTCAAGTGAGAATTCAGTTGCCCATTGTTGAATCAGGTTCAGAACCGGATTCAGGATGACCGGAAATTGATACACGGTCATGCTTCGTGCAGCCACAAAAAGTCTTTAGCGAAGGCTTGAATTAGCCACGCCTCTGTTATTTGCGATCGTCTCAACAAGATGTTAATGATTACCAACCAAAGGATCGGTCCAAGGCAAGAGCCCTGGGGTACACCCATGTTGAAGCAGTGCTCCCCGACGAAGAGGATGATTGAACGACACCAAAGGTTGTCGTCAATCAGACTTAGAAGGGAAGGATCGACTCCCAACTCGGCGAGACATCGTAAGATGTCCGCCCTGCGAACGCTGTTGAAAGCGCTCTTAATGTCAAAAGTCAGGAGACACGTAAATGCACCTGCACATTTGGAGTCGGCTATGTAGTCAAACACACTGCGTAGCGCGTCAAAAGTGCTTCTATTCTTGCGAAAGCCGTACTGTCTTGCGTCTAGCAGCCCATTGGTCTCAAGGAAGAGAGCCAGTCTAGTTGCGCACATCTTGTCCAATACCTTCCCGAGGGCCGGCAGAAGACAGATCGGGCGGTAGGATGCGGGGTCACTGCGGTCTTTTCCCGGTTTGGGGAAGTAGACTGCTACCGCACGCTTCCAGGTCCGCGGGAAACTAGATGTCTCGAGGCAATGATTGTACAAGGCCAGTAACCACTGAGGGTGGTACTGGAGGACATTTCGGACAATTTCCAGACTGATCCCGTCGTGGCCAGGTGCCTTACCTTTCGGGAGCGATTCCACTGACAACTCCAGTTCCTCGAGCGTGAACCAGTATGGCTCGCCAGTCCTGATGTTTGCGACTTCGGAAGCTTCATCAGCCGACAGGAAGTGGTATCTCGAAAGTTCGTCCTGGATGTCTTCCCAGGTGGATACCTCCTTACAAATTTGTAAGAGGCCATAAATAATTACAAAAGACTTGCACGCCATATTCTGACCAAAAAATATTTTAATACACTTCATAAATCCATATAATATTCATTATGTTTTAAATATCGTAATGCAACTAAAAGATACCGCTCTTTTACCTATTCAGCATAATGTAACAAGATTCTTTAAAGTGTCAATGTAAGTAAATTAAAGCTTCTCACATTCCATTTTCAATTGAAAAGATATGTTATAATAAACATAAAAAATATATGTCAATTACATTAAATTTTAATCAATTAATAAAACAGTTTTTGTCTTCTCGATAAAAAGACATATAGGTTTGATATTGGATAGTCTGACATGGTAAGGATTCTTAGAAAAAGAAAAATATTCAAACATTTGCAGCAAAGTATCCTAAATGATTGCCATATTGGACAATTTGACGTTGTAAATTTTAAAAGAAAGTGTATATCAGATACTTTGAAACCGTCATTATCAAAGTTTCTAAGCAAACTAGAGACGTAGCAATTTTGCTTAGAACGCATCATGCACAGTACAAAAAGAAGGGCACAAGATATGAAAAATGTGGACAGACTGACATGGTTGCAAAAATATATAATGGGCTTTTTTAAAACATATATGTCTATATTTAAAAGGCATGAATATTTAAAAGGTTTAGAATCGAATATTGTTTATCGTTATTCCGATAAGTATATTAGGTAACGAATTAATCAATTGACGCTTCGAGGCGACCTTTTATTTCAATCAAAAATTCGGTTCAAAACTTCAAATTTTGCAACATTTCTTTCAAAGAACCTTTTCTTTTATAAAAAAATACAAATTTCATAGCATTTCATAGCTTCTCTTTAAGAAAAGCAGGAAATTTGTGAGTTTTAGAATAAAAAAAATGAATCTAAGAATGCTTCACAAATTAGCTACTTTGGATTTCACAACATCTTTATTTTCTTTTTTGTTTTCAGGTACACCTCTTAAAACTGTTTTCATAAATTTATTGGAATAAGGGTAGTAGTGTTACACATTCTCTTGAATTGTGTTAATCAAAGTGATGTTTGAAGGATCTCTTTAAAGTGTGCTCGGTAAGCGATAGTAAAATATGATGTTGTACATATTGTTCCGCCTGTGCTATTTGGTCTAGAAGTTAATTCGTGCGGTTTTACAAGAGATGACGTAACTAGTTTATTGTCCCATAGTTTCGTCTGTTCAAACATGCATTTAAAACTATTGTTATTGCGCATCCAGTTTAGTATATGCCATTTGGTTTAAGCGTAAACAACAACATTTTTTATACAACAGAAAATGTCAAATTTTGTGCCTGATAAAGGGTTTTTGCGGGGGGGGGGGGGGTCTTCATTTTTTTATCGATCACGCCCGGCCACCTGTTGCACAACCTGTGTGCATGCTGAAACCCAAGACGGCGGGAAGGCTTCAGCCCACGCCCTCCTCCTGAGTAGGATTAACCCTATTCGTCATATGCTGAAATTTGCGATGTACGGAGGCGGACCCTACCATCATTCTTGCCACTAGTACCCTAAAATCAGCCATTTTAAATATGTTAAAACCAACCAGTTCTTTCTCGGAGGATTCCGCCACTGCACCCCTCCAATTAATTCTCAGAGTGGAATATTAGGCACCCCCGGGTCGGAGACCAACTAGTTGATCATGAAGGGAGCAATATATTTTTTTATCTTGTTCTGGTGCACAGTCTAGAGCGGGAATTGGTCGTTCACTACTTGGACATCCACTACGACCACCCTATCCTGGCTATAAACGAACTGGTCTGGTTTTAAGTTATTATCCCCGACTCGAAACTGCGGTTTCCTATGCACAGTGAACCTCCTATCGTGAGCTATTTTTTGTATATAGTCAACAAGAACGTCATGTCTTTTGATGCGGGCGTCGTGGGTACTTTAGCAGGTTTGTAAGATGTGTTTCAATGTTTCCACAGCACCACAGCCCCTCCGACAGGTTTTATCCTTATTTGTCCTACCCCTAACGACTCTTGACTTGTTGTACAGAGCTCCATACCTAACATGAATAGCCCTGATGTAGTCGCTACCGGTCATGAGGGAGGTACCATCACTATCCCACGAATGAACAGATGGAAAACGCGATACCTCCCTAAGACCGGCACCATCACAGGATTACCTATGTCTATCACGCCAGTAGCTATTTAGTTGGTTGATAGTATTTATACGTCTGTTATTTACTCTGAATAAATTGGAAGGAACACTCTTATATTTTAACCTTTTTCTAGCTGTAATGGGAACTTTAAACCAAAGACACGGAATCCCCAGTCCCCCATCGGCCACCCTCCCATGGAAGGCATCCTTTGGGAGATCATGTGGACGGTGTAAGATCTTTCTGACAGTCTTCCGTACACAGACGTCAAGAGCGTTCAGGGAGCTAGCAGATAGTTCAGAAAATATCAAACTGTGATAGACCTTAGGTAATAAGTAGTTAATCAAGCAGAAAACTTTCTGCTGTGGTTTAAACGGGGCCTTTAAAATGATCCCATGACTAGAATGCAACATATTTGAATCAAAACCACATAGACCAGAAGCAATGAAATTGACACCCAAATATCTAAAAACTTCGTTAAATTCAATTTTTTAGTAACGATTACAAACTTGTTTTTGGCAAGTGAAACAAACATGTCTTTTGTAAATTGAACAAAATAATTTTTTGTATAACTATTTTAAAAATTTTTAGTATGAGCAACCAAGCAAATTTTAGTAATAACTCAAAAATTATTTTTAGTAACCATTACGTATGCTCGAAGGGCAGGAGCCTCCTTCGAACTCCATCCAGTGGGTAAAAAGACAGACAACTGAAACGGAAGATTTTCGTCAAAGCCGCAATAGATGGCAGCACCAAACATTGCTACCTGCTCTATTTTGACATGTTTCTAAAGGGGAGGGAAAATTCAGAGATCATTGCCCGTGGTAACTGCTACGACAGGATTTTCATAATCCCTTTATTTAACAAGAACTTACGTTGCATAACTTCGGTGTATATTTGGTGGCGGCCAGCATCGAACCCAAGTACTTTCAGCCTGGAGTTCGATGCTATGACCACTAGGATATCATGGCCACACCAAGTGAGTTTTAGTAATAGCTATTAAAAATGTAAAACTATTAACTCTATTCGTTGCTAGCTTTTTTCTAGTAATTCTTACAGATTCCTTGTAACCGAGTAAGATTAATAATTTTTTTTTAGTAATTACAAGGATCACTAAATTTTTTTAGTAGATCGACCCTTTTTCTTACAATGTATGTGTATACATATATGCATTTATGTCTATATGTATAATTTATACACAATGTGTATGTGTATTAAATGTTCCAATTATAAAATTTACACAAATTTATACGAATTTAGAATACAATTAACCTTTTGCCGGGCACGCAAATTTTCATCACATGAGCGAGACAGCGTTGTAATTTGGACAACAGGAGATAAACAATCAATTATTGCTGATTTATTTTAATTTTACAAATAATTTAACTTACAAATATTATATAAGTTATCTCTGATCACAATTTATGAAAGTATTCCGCAATACACTTATTTTGTTATAACACACTAAAGCAGATATTTTGATTTATAAAAAGCTATTTGCTACTACAATCACAAAGAATAAAAATTAATAATGAATTACTAAACAATAATTAATTTCGTATTAACAGAATTAATCCTATATTTCATCTATATTAGTTGTTTCCCATATTAACCATAAGATTTGTTTTTTGAAAGCTGTTTACAGATAAAGCTTGCACATTTCATGCACTATTAACAGACTAAAATGACAGGTGCAGCTAGTTGCACAATCTGAAGTACAAATAACTTTCATGAACTGGGTAAATAGATCCAGATAAACGAATTTATTTATCCAATTTATTTATCCAAATTTATCCAATAAACGAATACAAACGGTTATTAACACCCACTACTGCTTGAATTTTTTTTTTTAAAAGAAAGTGAATGATGTACTTTTTTCAACAACGCGCCCGACGAAGGCTAAGAAATATTTAATGTTTACTAATATACAATATAATATTTTGTGTTGAAAATATAATCAAATTTACAAATTTGTATTGGAGTTTAAGGTGACTCCAATCGTACTAAGTGGATAAACTGAAAAATAAAATAAAATTTACCCATTTTATTAAAATAACTAATATATGAATCAAATAATAATCATAAATAGAGCAAACTATTTTTTTCCAGAATTCATACATTTTTTTTACAGTTATACGGTAATGTTGTTCTGGAGCTCCAGGCGACTCCATGGTACTAAGAGGGTTAAAAAAACCATTGACTGGATGCATAAATTTAGAGA
Organism: Maratus speculifer; assembly: GCA_964019185.1. Lineage (NCBI taxonomy): Eukaryota > Metazoa > Arthropoda > Arachnida > Araneae > Salticidae > Maratus > Maratus speculifer. The sequence continues at coordinate 216,803,965 of OZ025299.1, read as the reverse complement.
AAGGCAAAAGACATCCCTTGATCCCGCCACCTGTCGGAGCCGATATACATTATGACCGTTCTCTTTCTTTCTACTTATGTTGTAAGTTTCGTTCATTTCTCCTGAAAAAGTCTTCCTTCTAGCTACTTTAACTTATCAAAATGGTTTTTGCTTTTAAAATTCTGTATTCCATTTTAACAATGCTCATTAATAAGCTCCGATTTTAATTAATTTCTTTTTGTTTGCTATTCTTTTCAAAGAAAACTTGAGATTTATTTAACCCGATATCCTGTGATTAGTTTATTGCCTAATGTTAATTAAACAACGCAATGGTAATAAAAGATTATACATGAAGTTGTTGTCACCACCAACTGCATCTTCCTATATTCATGTAGTTAATTTCTAATCGCTTCTATACAGTGGAAGGTAACTTGAAGCAAGTTAAATATTTACAAACGCTATTTCTCCTTTCCTTTATCGATTCAGCCCTCACCCCGGCTGTTCAAGTATTCCCCCTTCGTTTCTCTACCCCTATCCTACGGATCAATATTTTGCTGAAAATCCATGGGAGAAAACTGCATTTTCTAAACTCCGATTCTCAAACATTCATCATATTTGTACTGGAAAATGATGTGTCCATTCTCCATAGTGGAGGATTATGCATAAAACAGAACCAATGGAAGATAAATGATACACGTAAAAGAAAAATACTTTCGTTGTTTCTCTTCATTTGGAGATGTAACCTTTCTTTCCTTTCAGTAGTAGTATTTTTGGATGGTCTTATGTAAGATTTAAAGATTTTATTTCAAGAAAATTATGTATTTTTTGACTGAAATATTTTATTGTTCGGAATGAAGTAAAGTAAATATGCTTATATTCCGATAATATATATATATATATGTTTTTCATTTAACCATTAAATGCGTATATTTACATGTAAGAAATTGCATAGCGAATTTTATGATCTCTATTGAAATATAAGATGGAGAATAAAAAAAATTATTCTTAAAAAATCTTTTCAAATGCATTATGAGACAAGTAAGAAAAATCATGCGTTAAGCAGGTACTGTGAAAACACTTTCCAACACTTCTTGAAAATCTTTATAAAAATTTCCTTATTTAGGGAAATAAGGTTAATCTGTCAATAGTCTAATGATTATTCCAATGCTTTTGAACAGACCTATGTTTGATATACCGGTTGATATATATATATAATATGTAATCGAGAAATTTAGTTTGAGAAAAAATCGTCTAACTGGTTGAACTTTTTCAGCAATTTATAGTAACAGATTAAAACTTACTTCAGTACTTTTGTTAAACGCTGTAGTTTACATAATACCTTTAATACCCACCAGTATTTACCTATTTTAAAATCTACTAAAATAACATTTCTGGAAGTTATCAACTGTAGACTAGTATGCATCCAATTCTTTGCATGGCGTTGTATATCATTTTATCCATATTCTACAAACTTTTCTTAAGCAATTCAATGTAAAAATGCATATTTCATTTAAAAACCATCTTTAAGGAATCTACGCTGATATTAAGCATTTTTTAGTATTCTCTTTTGTGTAGCCCTGTGCATCAACTTCATTATTTATTCACACCAGTTAAAAATAAATGCATTTCTTTCAACCATCAGCCATCATTGCTAATATGCAGCACTAAGGATAGAATGCACTATTTGAAATCTTGTGAGGATCCCGGTAAATGCTATATACTTCGTATCATGCATGAAGTAACATATATTAAGCCTCAGCGACGTACTTCTATTTTATTGTGCATGAAATAGTTTAATATAATTAAAATCTGTCGCTAACAATCTTCCCCTTTACCAGTATGCAGTGGAATTTTTTTCTATGACCCTATAAATTAATAACAATTATCCTTTAAACCGCATATTTTATAGATTGCATATATTAGTGTACTTCGTAAACACATATAAGTTTTATTATGTTAGAGAGAATATACATCTTTAAAATTTGTTTCAAACGATTTTTTTCCATATTCCATACTATAACAGAAAACAGTTGGCAGTCCCTGTAAATTAACTAATCATGCTTGAAACTTCATTTGAAATATGCTTCGTGCTACAATAAACGACAACAATTTCCTGAAATTTCAGAGCAATTCGAGTATATTTACGAGAGCTAGAGCATGGCCAGACGGAGAGACAGACACACGGAAAGAAGACCAGACGGCCAGACAAACCGAATACATAACCGACATTTTTTAATTCTACGATTTCAACATAAATAAAATCATGCGTTAAGCATAAATTATGAAACACTTTCCAACCCTTCCTGAAATCTTTAATAAAACTTCGTTATTTAAGAAAATTAGGCTATTGTATATAGTAAAATATGTATTCCATAACTTTTTGAGCAGCCCAGTGTATTTGACCTATCGATTGATACATGTATACTATATAATGCGCAAATTTAGTTTAGCAAGAAAATTCGTTACAGGAAGAAATTTCTCTTTTATCAATTTATAGATCTAACAAGGAGAGGTCCAACTTTGATAATCACATAGTTTGATTAATTAAACATATACATTGGGGCAGAAACCCCTTAACTTCAAGTTCAATGGATTTTATACATCGCCCCTTAATTCTTGAGAAACAGGGGTTCCAATGTAATGACAAAACTGAACTACTTACTTTTAAAGGTAGAAAGTAAATGTTCCTAGTTTAGTCAGATAAGCAGTAGCCCATCACCTAGCGGGTCCCTGTTCGATTCTCTGTCGCGCTGCGTTTGTTTTTCGTATTCTTTGTTTCATAACTTATAATTATAAATCCTAATATCGTACCTAAACTAGAATGTCAACAAATTTAAACATTAATCTCATTCATTATATCTCATCATTTAAGGAAATAAAAACGAAACTCAATCTGTTATTGAAAAATAAAAATTCAAAAATCTGTAAAAATAAAAGCAGGAGGAAAATAAATGTGAAACAAAATAAAAAAGCAGCAAAATTTAAGCAAAATAATTCAAAATGAAAGTAAATGTTTTACAAAATTTAAAAATCTTTAATATGCAAACAGTAGGTAGTAATTTATTTCTTATGCTTACTTGTAATATAATTATGTTTATTAATTTAAAAACAGAGTAATTTTATCATGGTATTGACTTCCCTTGTTAAAGTAATACATAATTGATGTTTCTTCAAAATCCGAATTGGCACAATTGTTTAATATCAATGCATTATAAAGAATGTATGAAATATATTTTATTAAAAGTGATTTAAAAAATAATAGTATTACATCTATTTACGATGTTTTATACAACTATTTAATTGCAAATAAAAAAGCAAATAGTTTGAAATTAGAATTGATGTACACTTTAATTTTTAATAACGAGATTATTAAATGAGACTATTGGATAATGTGATTATTAAATGAGACTATTAGACAATGCGATTATAAAATTTTAATTACAAGTGTATTTATAAAACAAAAAATGCGCAAAACTATTGCAGCAACCAGGAATCAAACCCGGGCCCTCTGGGTGACTTGCTACTGCTTATCTGACTAAGATACGAGCGTGTGCTTTTTTCATTTCAAAGTAAGTATTTTAGTTTTCTCTTTATATTAGACCCATTGTTTCTCAAGGATAAAAAAGACGTTGTTTAAAATCCATTGAACCTGAGGCTAAGTGGTCTTAGTCCTACAACATATATTAAAATAATTAAAATCTGTGATTATCAATGTTGGCCCTCTCTTTGTAATCGATAGAAACATACTTGAATACATTTGTTCAGCCGGTAGTTTATTTAGTATCTTTATTATGCTCCAGTATTTAGCTAAAATTTATTATAAAATAAAACACTCTTAAAACTAATGAGGCCACATTCTAAGAATTTATCATTCATAAGCATCCATGTATTCTATTCTTTGCGTGGTCCTGTATATCGCTTTATCTATATTCTATAAACATTTATTAGTAAACTGAATGCACTTCAGCGCAAAATGCATAACTTATTTAAAAAACCCTTTAAATAATTTACGTTCATACACTGTAACACTCTTCCATTTCCGGTGATCTTGTGTAGCACTGTATATCAACCATAACATTTATACACAACATATAATATGCATAGATTTAGTGAATCTTAAAAGCCCATATCATAATTAAAATGTATTTCATCCATCCATCAGCCATGATCGAATACATATACATTATTTCGAAAAGAATGCACTATTTGAAATTACTTTACTATTATGTAATGGAGTTTTTATGTGTGGCCCTGCAAATGAATAATAGCTATTTTTTCACTATTCAGTTTACAGACTGCCTATTTTAGTGCACTTCGTAAATTTATATAAATTTTAATATGCTTGGCAGGGTGTAACATCTTTAACCTCTTCAGTCTCGAGAAAAATCTGCTGCATAGAAAAATTATTTTATTAGCAAATTATAGTGCTTTTAGGCTTAGAAAAAAGAAAATAAAAATAGTTTTTTATTTTTACAATTTTTAAATAGTTAAAATTTATGTACCCATATGGGTACATCAGGTCGCAATTGAGTAAAAATTTCATTTTTTAAACAAATAAAACCAATTTTGTTTTACAAAAATAAAATTATTTATTTTTAAAAGTTATATCAATTTAAACAACTTAAATGATTTTTTTACCTAAAGCTAAGTATTGCGCAAAAATATAATACACATCTTGTAATAATTGTAATGCATATCTTGCTACTATACATCTATCTGTGTATCTGATGTATCTGTGGCTTCCAGGAATAACCAGGTATGGCACATTTTTGAAAAAAATGAGATAATTTGGGAAAACGCAGCTTTAAAAGAGTGCTTTAATCTGCCATATTACTGAAAAAAATTAATACTTCCCGTCATAGGGCGACTATAAATTTTCATTTAAAAATTGTAATTCTTTTTAATTGGTTCTCAATTAATACAAAATATTTTTATATAACTATTTTGGCAAAAAAGAGAAGCTCTTATATCCTAATTGAATGTAATGAAAATTATTAAGTTCTAATCTATTTAAAAAAAGTAATCATAAAAAGACATTTAAAAACTTTAAACGTTAATTACTCAAAATATTAAAAATGAGCCTTACCTGATTATTACTGGAAGCCACAGATAATATACACATACTACTACACATACCACTATACATATACTACATACCTTTTAATAATAATCTTCCAATAAAGTATCATTTATTATAGACTTTTTTTGACTAATACATGCGGGCTTGTACAACTATACAACCTTTCAAAACGTGTTAAAAATATTTAAAGTTATTAAAAATTATGAAATACTTTAGTTGTAAATTCAGTATATTACTTCATATTATTTTAAAAAATTAAAAAAGTCCTTTTAAATTGTTTCGTAAGACTAAATTAAATAAGTTATTCGTTCCTAAAAATTTTTTTAATAACCAAGTTTACACAATAGTTACGCAGAAAATTAGTTTCTTTAGCTGGAAATGTATAGTTAAGACTCATTGTACCCAAATGGGTACAACATATTTACAGATGTTTTTCACATCCATGCACATATGAACAACATTTATAAACAACTCCAAATCATTCTTGAAACATTATAGTTTATAAAAAATGCAATATATTGTTTTTACTTCACTTAAAAATTTGTATTATTCACATACTTTGACGTGAAGTCGTTGGAAAATTGTTTATGTCATCCATCTTGGAAATGTTCCATTTTCAAAGTCACATGGTTCCTCCATCTTTAAACATATAGCACATTTATTGGTAATATAGGACACTGTGATGTATCTGAATAGTGCTAGCAGAAATCCATGCATTTATAAAAAAAATTTGGGTGTAATTTTGGCTTTTGTTTTAATGTACCCAAATGGGTACTCCAGGACTGAAGAGGTTAAAACTATCTGAAACGATTATTTCCCATAAGCCATAATGTAACGGTAAACTTTTGACTGTCCCTGTAAATAAACTAATCACGCTAGAAACTTAATTTGAAATACGGTTCGTACTTGAATAAACGTCAATAACTTCCTGAAATTTAAGGGCAATAAAAGTATACTTACGAAACCTAGACGCGGCGAGACGGCCAGAGAGACAGATGGAAAACAAAGCGAATTCATACTTTTTAACTTTATTCGAACGTATTCAAAAGTTTATCGGAATTTATGATTGCTAAATATTAAACATTAAAGTATGAATATACTTCATTCCACGATGCACCAGGTCATTTTCTTCATGACAGTTACAGTAATGAAGATGTTTTTGAAAGAATGACATTTTTTTTTTTGTCAGTTGTCATGACGTAAAGGCAAATACTGTAACTTCATATTAATTAGGCCAGCAGCTGTTTGTGTACTGCTAGATATTTTTTGTCTCACAGGCTATCGAAACCTGACAGGTGATGAACCGCCCGTTATATATGTATGTACGTGCGTCTTTGGGTGCGTAAAGAGATAACTCGTGATAAAAATATCCTATTCACTAGAAATTTTGGATATAGGTATATTCTGATAACGCGCGTGTATGATTAGTTTTGGGAGTTCTTTCGATAAGTATAAGAGGGAAAACGGGGGTTTATGCCCCATCCCTTAATTTAGCTAAAAGGATTTTTTATGCAGATATCAGTTTTCATTCAAAATTTAGATATAGGATGATTCTGATGAGGCGCCAATGTGATTAATAACAGGTGTTCATTGGATAAGTTAAAGAGCGGGAACGGGATGCTAATTGTCGACCCTTAACTTCGATAAATGTGTTTTTCATGCAGATTCATATGCACCCTGTATTATGTTATGATTATTATAATATTAAATGAAAAATTAATTCATATTAATATGTTTTCAAAATACAAATAGACCCTTCTTATAATGTTTCGATTATAATAAACAATTGAAACGAATATTTATTAGATAAAATTAAAGATTAAGACTGTATTTTAACAGCATATGTGATATGCATTGATTTGTACTTGAAATAATAAATTTTCTTGAAATTCATAGATGAAAAAATTATTATATAATTCTCTACCCAATAGTAATCGTCAAATAAAATTAATAAGTAAAACCATACATCATCATGCATAAAAAAACAATAAAAATCATTAGACAATAAACAATAACAAACAATAAACAATAGCAATACATTCCACAACTTTACTTCCCTTTAATTAAATAGAGAATAGTACATAATAATTTATCGCTTATTTGCTGGTTCCGGGAGTAATTATCGTCGTTGTATTTGAATATAACCTTCCTTTCGTACTTTATTCAACATTTTTCAAATAGTATGTTCATTTAGTGAAAGCTTTAATAATTTTTCATTTGATGCTTTGCATAATGATCATACTTCCGTTACGTTTGTTTATGTACTCCAATATTTCTTTTTATATGTAATTTATTTAGAGAAAGTTAGAAAATATATTTTTTCAAGCGGAATCATTTTTTTTCTTTGTGTGTTTCTACTTTGGCTAGTTCTATGCAATTGTGTAGAAAACCGTTATAGCAAATTATCGTAGACACGCCCGCTTTGTATTAAATCGCATAAAGAAATGAATGATTTTTCCTCGATAATTTGATATTGTTGAGAATACGCAAATAATCCACATTTGCTCTTTACGTCACGACGAAGCTTTGAAATCTGAATTTAAAAAAAATATGTATAGATTTTTTATAAACTTATTAAATGAATTTGATTTCAGATTTTATGGAAAATATATGAGTCGTATATATATAATTTTTTTTTTCAATTCATATCAAAATGAAAAAAAAAATTACGCTCAAGATTGGGTTACAGTAAAAGTATTAAAGATTATATGATATTTCAACCCTTTCCGCCGCTTACTAATTTTGTTTATAAACTGATAAAATGAGAGACTGACACCATGTTTTTCAAAAGAATGTTTTAGAAAGTACGAGCTAACTTATTTTCAATAACGTTATAAAAGAAATTTTTTTAATAAATATTCTGGATGTAAATAAAATAAAAATTAGGTGTCATTTTTAAGGACACTGCTCGCGAAAGGATAAGAAAAAAATATCTAAAATGGTTAAGTAGAAAGGGGGTTAACTTGATACCCTTTCCGAATGTATGCAAACTCTTCCCCTCTTCCCCTGGACGATTATAAAATAAGTTACTACTCGCAAGTTTCCTTATACGACTAATTCATCAATTTAGAGTGACAGCATACAGAGATTATTAAGAAATTTAGAGAACAAGAAACAGAAATGAAATTCACAATACATTTAATTTAATAATTCAGTAGGGAATGAAATATATTAATACATAACATTATTTTTAATAATCAAAATATTTTGTAAATATTTTACGACAACGTTAATAAATAATGTTTTAAACCTTTATCTACCGAATTATGAATTCATGAAAATTTTACATTCTAAAGCATTTTACGTAAATTGTTTTAACTAAATTAAAAGATTTATACAACCATTTAATAAATTTTTGAAGAATTATAGAAGGATTTAGAAGGACTAGTGTCAGTCTTTATAACGTTAGTCTTTCTTAATGTAAAAATATTATTATGTCAATTTCATATTCCGTCATAAGAATACATTTCTTGCCATTTAAAGCATTTTTTATACTTATCAAAATCATATTTTAATAGTTAGAAAATGGTATTTAAAGGAAATGGGCATTTGTGAAGTTTTTGAAGCCAAGCGTGCCACAGTGAGAAAATAGTAACGAGATCTTTAAGCAGGTTTTATCATAACATAATTTTAAAAATCAGTGGCCCTAGTAGCTCCGTAAATTTTTTAATCAATTGACAGGACATTTTAAAAATTTAATCACCCATATTTTTTTAGCGAAATACGTAGGAATTTTTAGGATATATATATATATATAAATGTGATGTCGCTTTTTTGTGACTTCAAGTACTGACATTTTATGTTGAAAGTTTATTTTTTGTTTTATATTGGTGTTATTTCTATAAAAATCTATATTTAAAAAAAAGGCCATATAATTTATAAGATTTTGGAACTTTTTTTTTTTGATCTAAATTAAGGACCTGAACACTTTCAAACAGTAATTATTTTTCCATAATATAGAATTATCAGTTTTTGTAATTAATAATTAAACAGGAAATTTTTTTATCTTTATAAAACAGCTTATTTTTTTTAATGTGTGTAAATTAGGAGACAAGATATCAAATATTTTGCAAGTTCTAAAAACAGGAATCTGCCATTATGATTTGCGGAAGTAAGCCTGTTCAGCTGCCAAAAGAATTTGAAGCACCCCACTTTTTAGATCATATACATTAATTTTTTTCTTAATATTTAAAATAACAATATTTTACAAGCCTACATGGCAACGATGAATTTAATTTAAATATATCAACATTTGCTTTGTCATGTTAATCAAGAACGTATTTTTTTACGTGTAAGTTACTTTAATCAAATATCTTTTTTTTTCTTTAAGTGATAACACAAAATGATGCATTTTTTTTATTTCAAATTTGACATGTTTCATTTTATTTTTATTTCTAAGGGTATCGACTAAAAGAATGCCTACACTATATTTTTATAAGTTATGGTGTGATATTTGAATACCGACGATGTAAAATATGCCAAAATCTAGCATTGATTTTTCGACTAGCTATAAAATATATATTTATAGATGCAGCCCAAAAGTTTCAGTTCATTTTTTAGATGCATTCGTGAGAATTATTTTGATGCTAAATTTATTTAAATCTGGTGGTTAGATTTTCCTGTGAAATTTGAATATATATATTTTCAAAATTCTCCAAATGTTACAAATAGACTTGAAAATAAAAATAACATAATTACTAAATGCTGCAAAAATGTTGATATATTTAAAAATTATAAAAAAAAATTAAATTTAATTTAATAAATTTAACGTTTCGTTCTTCGACTGAGATCTTCATCGGGAAAACATCCTTGTACTGCTTCCAATAGGGTAAAACCGCCTTGAAGCACTATAAAAATGTTTTCCTGATGATGATTTCAGACGAAGATCGAAACGTTGAATTTATTAAATTTACTTTAATTTTTGCATAATTTTTAAATTGTGCAACATCTTTTACACAATTTAGTAATTATGTTATTTTTTATTTTCAAGTCTATTTGCAACATTTCCTGCTGTAAATGTCGCACTCTTTCAACTGTTCTCTAGATATATACAGGTTTTCTAAACCTAAATAATTTAATGCAAATAGAACCATGGCATTGTATATCCAAATATTTAAGATAAAAAAATTGATTATTTCTATGACAACCTTTTTAATATCACCGAACATATTCAGATACATTAAGACTGTTCTCAACTGCTCCATTCAACAAGAGCATTACATTTTGACACATTTACAAATTCATTTTTCAACGGAAAGATGTAAAATTGGAAGATCTGACTATGAAGCAATTTTGGAATCGAATTCTGTTTTTCATTTCGTGATGAAAAAATTAAATATTAAGTCACAGCCTAAACTCATCAAATGACAGTCACGTTTTCGGTCCCCGTTTGACTGGTTTTTCAGCTTTTGTCGGGAATTTTGGTTCAAAACGCCAACTTTAACAGCATTTCCTGAAACATATATTGAGTTCGAAAAAAAAAGGCGGGAAACTGAGTGTGATTAGATAGTTTTTGAATATGACACCTACTAGTTTCATGGATTTCTGAACAAAATTAAATTTAAACAGATATCATATAGCCACCATATTATTTAAAAACATCTGTAACTCCTCGACCATAGGCTTAATTTCGCCGGTAAAGTACTACACAGAGTGTCTACTCTCAACGGTCTTCGATTGTAATTCCTAAACTGCTAGTCATAGATATATAGTTCCAATTAGAAAAAACAAAAAAATGAGGTTAAGAAATATTTTTATTTATCTTGGATTTATAAAAACATTTCTTTAAAAAATGCAAAATTTAATTTTTCATGCAGTTTCCCACTCCTATAAGTGACACTTAGTAAAAAAAAATCCTAAAAATCTCTTTATTTACTAAAAAAATTACCAAAGAAAGACAAAAAAAAAAATACCGTTTATCTAACACTAAAATTAACCTAGTTATGAAGCCTTTAAACGTATGACAAATTCGGCTGTATTTTGAGGATTCGTATACAGAGTGTTTAAAATATTTACCTAATTAAAAACTACTTGGGAGCAATCTTCGCGAGTATCTTTTGCTTTGAAAGAAATCGTATAAGTATTACTGTTGATTAAAAGTCAGAAAACTACCGCTTAAAAATGCACATACAATACACAGAAAATAACTGTTGTTCTACAAAATAGATTCTTTATTGCATGATGGAGCACAGCGTGCAAGAGTAATCAGGGCTTGACCCAAAATTTTTAACATTACGATCTAGTTTACTTTTATTAATTAAGCTTCAGACTGGATAAAATAGTTGTATTTAACACATGCGTAATTTTAAAAGTATTTGAGACTGTTTCTTTTTAGGATTTTTAAATATTATGTGATTTTATAAGCTTTTATTTAGATTGCAAAGATCGTATGCCATGCTCATCCGGCTCAAAATTTGTAATCTATCTTTAACTCACTGTCAGATATCAAATTGGGGTTGAATTGCATAGATATGCAAATGTAAAGATAATCTATTACGGTAATTTCCTGCGTATAATCCGCGGATCAAACAATCATTTTTCGACCCAGAAATTTTATTAAATAAATTATAACTTTTTAGATCGCCGTAAATATTTATTTGCTTTCAATTACAAAATAAAATTTCTCGGTCGAAAAAGAATTGTCTGATCCGCGGATTATACGCAGGAAATTACGGTGCATAGATTTTCGGCGGTAATCATTTGTACTTATTTTACAGGATAACACAAAAATCGAATAAATTACCACCAAGTTATATAATAAAATGTTTAAGAAAAGATATTACAAGCCAACAATCGTTGTGTTTTTTTTTCCTTTTTTAATTGAATTTATCTACTTTTTAGCGCTGAATCCGAAATGCATCTTACTAAATTTTCAACCATCATATCAGGATTTTTCACAAATCATAAATTTTAATGTTTAAAGATATAAAAAGAGATAATATTTTAAAATTGGGGAGATTGTTGCATTTTTTAACTTTTGATTATTCTTTTTATAATATTTTTAGAACTGAATCTGAAGATGATTTTTTTCTTTTTAACTATCATGTTTTAATATTTCGGAAATGATAAATTTTAAAGATAAAAAATTATCGATAATCTGATTCTACAAGACAGATATAAAACTATTTTTAAATTTTATTTAATTCAATAATTTATACAATGTTTTGGTTTATTATAATATTTATAGGAATTCTTACAGGTTAAACAGTCAAGGCGTCCTATGATGTTTATGAGTGTATCTGTGTGTGTGGGGGGGATGTTTAAATTTTACTTCTAACCGTATAATATTGATATTTACGATTTACGAAACATCCTGAGTTTGTGGTTAAAAATGAAGGTCATCTTCGGACTTGAGCGGTAAAAGATATATGAAAATCAATTATTAAAATTTTTAAAAACAGCACTCACGTCTAATTTATAGCTAAATTACTGAAACGAAGAAGGTTACGAGAAAATTACTGATTAGGCATACCCAAAAAATACATACTTTTCGGTACTCGATCGGACCACAGCCGGCAGTGTCGGTTATGTGTCGGCATGCACACAGTACTTTCGGTGAAGTTTTGGCAGCATGTTGACAACTGAAACTTAAGAATCTGATTTGTCAGCTGCCGTTTATCGTAATCGGTCCTTTTACGGTTATATATCGGCAAACGACTTAAAGTGGCACGTAATGCAGGACTAATATGTGATTTCTGATAGTGGCGCGATTAGATTTGCCAACATAGGTCCGAAGTCGAAATTTTTTATTTTAATCTTCATTTGTTTTTGTTTTTTATATTTTTCTAAATTTTATTTGAGTTTTGACAATAGAACTAATTTTCATGTATTTCATGTAAAATTATAATAGTCATAAACAGTAAAATTGTCAAAAATAGCCAATATTTATTTATTTATTTATTTTAATTCAATAAAAAAGCTTATTTGAATCAGCAAAAAGCATTTATTTTTATGGCTTATTAAAAATATTCTTCTTTATACACTTTATGGCAAAAATTAATAAATCTTCATAAGTTAATTTAACTTATTTACTAATTATATTAATTTTCAAAGAAATAGCTGTTTTTTATTTTATTTAAAAAAACTTACTAAAAATTCTTTAAAACTATTTTACAAGTTATAAAAATATGACAATTCTACTCAGCGTTTTGGCCTTAAAATTTAAACGAAAGACTCAAATATATCCTTCTTCTAAAAAAAAATTCTAAATGCAATAATAATAATAATAATAATAATAATAATAATCACTAAAAATATATTCTACAGTAAATCATTAAAAAGCATACAATATTTTTTTAATTCTAATTAAAAGTGATTATCAACTTATTTTCTTATTGAATTTTTTTTTTTTTTTTTTTTTTTTATGTTACAAACATTATTTTTTAATCTAACACATTTAGTTGCATTATAATTCTTAAAAAAATTGCATTAACAGAAAATTTCTAAATTCAGATTTTATTAAATACTAAAATAATTTTTAATTTACAGAATGTTGCGAAATAGCCCCTATGTAAAATTTTTCTATCGAAAGAAAAAATAAACGTAGATATAAATCAATATTTTGGTTTACTTTTTTATTTAAAAATGTTGCTAAATAATGACATAAAATGAATTTTTATTCTAATACAAAATAATTAATTATCAACTTATTATTTGCTAATTTTTTTTTCCATCTTAAAAATACATAATTTATAAATTACATTATAAATTGTAACAGAAAGATTTTATTAACAGATACGAAAACTCTAAAAATAATTAACTTTATTAAGTACATAATGATTCTTAAATTTATAAGAAAAAAAAATTTCTTTGCTTTAACTAATTCGCTAAGATATTTATTTCATTCATTCAAATATTAAATAAATTTTTAAACACACCAGCATAAGGCAATTACAAATAATAATAATAATAATAATAATAATACGCTAAAAAATAAAATAAAAACGCATCAAAATTCCAATTTTTCCATAAACTAATTCCCATCAACGACAAACATTTCCCTTAACGAAATGCCTTCCACTTATTATCCCATAAAATCCTAGTCGTCAAAGCGAGGCTTACTGGTCAGGTGGTTAAAGCATTCACTTTCTGTTCTTATTGACCTTAGATCGACTCCAACGTCTTCCTAGGCTGATGTACTATTTTTGGAATTTTAACAAATATAGTTCAAAGATGAATCATAGATGGCGCCACTAAACGCTGCTTTTTTTGCAATTTATGTTGGCGTTAGGTTAACCGGACCGTCTGTCTGTGGGCCTACCTGGCGGGCGACACTCGCGCGGCATTTCGAATAACGAATGGAACCGATACGGCGGACGGTATCGTGCCGAAACCATTGGTAACAGCAAAGCGGCTGTGGACCAATTGTTTAATGATAGCTTTGTGTTTGCTGGGTAACTTGGTACAAACAAGACGCGTGGTGTCCCTATTTCCTGTTTGGAAGTACTATCACGTCATCGAGTTAAAGCTTGAAATTTTGGCACGTTAAAGATACGATTTGCACAATGCCAGTACTTTAGTCTGATTCGGGATATCTTGTTACTTGAGGAGCAAAGCGGGGCGCCAATTCCTTATTTTAGTGGTATAATCATGACTCCATCTTGAAATTCAGATGTAAGACACTATTATTAGGAGTAAATTAAGGAATGACTGATATGCGTCGGCATTTCTTGGCGCGATATGAGCAGCTGGTGGTGCCAACTTGTCATTTTGCCGTCACTATCGCGTCATAGAGTGACGAGGTAAAACTGGTGCGAAATTAAAGACACAATAAAGTGAATTAAGACTATCTTGGTTTGTTTTTTAATATCCTGGTAGAAACCTTCGGTAGACTAAAATTTATAAGAAAAAAGACGCCATAATGTACAATTCAAACCCTGTAGACATAATATTTACATTAAATGTACAGGCAGGCCAAAATATTCTATTTAAAAGCGATCGCAAACTCACGAGTTGGCGCTTGCTGCTGCTGCTCATATTATACTAGAAAATGCCGAGGCAAACTGATTATTCCTTAATCTCCTCCAAATAGTATTGTTCAACATCTGTATTTCAAACCATAACTGGATGACTTGGTGATACCTCCAAAATAAGAAGTTGGCGCCCCGCTCCACGTATCTGAAATATTCGTATTACAGTAAATTGCATCTCTGAAGTACTAAAATGTCAAGACGTAACTGAATCACGTGATAGTACTATCAAAACTAGGAATTGGTGCCCTTTTATTCTTGCTTTGTACCAAGTTATGACGAATAAATCATTTTCTCACTTACTTTAAAAATATTTTCCTAAATTGATAACTCATCTTGAAAGTCGATGATGAAGTCATATATATGGCAATATAATGTAAAATGTTTATACGTTTTAAATGTATATTATGACTTCTTTTAGGTTATAAGTTTTAGTCTGCCGACAATTTCTACCAAGATATGCTAAGGCAGACCAAAATACTCTTAAATTAATTTATTTCACCTTTAATTTGGCACCAACTTCATCTCGTAAATGGTTGACGTGATATTGACGCCAAAATGACGAGTTGGCACCCGCTGCTGGTCATTTAGCACCAAGAAATGCAGACATTCCTTAATAAGCTCCTAAATATTTTGTCATATATCATGATTTCCTCTCTTAACTCGATTTTGTAATCATTTATGTCCTTTTCACCGGGTCTAACAGGTTTGATAGTTAAATCTCAAATGAAAATGCCACTCAGATATATTTTCTCAGTATGTAATTATGATGTATATCTACAAAAACAGAACAAGTTAAGAGAAAACGCCATGGCTGCGATCAATATCACTTTACTAGGTTCTAAGAGACATATCTTGGGTGCACAAAGTCAAAACTTTAAAGTCCCTTCCCTTTTTTTAAGCTTGGAAAAAATTCACAATCTCCTGCATTTTCTCTGATTAGTAGATGAATTTTGTAACTTCCTTTTAATGTCCAATAATTTTTTCATGTTCTCTAAAGGAAGTTGAATTCGTGATAATCTGGTTTAAATTGGAATTTGTAAGCTTCTAAATTTTGCATAAAATGTATTGTAATTTATGTATTAAATAATCATACGTCTTTGACACTTTTCAATTTTTATTATATTTCAATAATGATTGTAATACCTTTTATATCATGAAAATAAATAACTATGGAAATGATATATTACTTTTCACAAGTGAGATGAGTATAAACTAATGTTTTCCTTAAAAGCTTTCCATAATGAAACCTTACTGTCTTGATGTTATGACATTAAGAATGAGAAGAGTTTGCTAAAATATCCTTGGCTTTACATCTAATCGCACATTTTAAGTGGAAGTGACTTTAAGCTGCCCTGAAAACTTTAGTTATATTATGAATGATTTGACGGAATATGCATGAAAAGAGCTTTAAAACTGCTAAACTTCTGCTATTAAAAATTGTGAAAATTGTAATGTAAAAGTATATTTCATCCGGTTTAGAAAGTTAGAATCTTAAATAATCCAAATATAGTTGACGTTCCTTTCTTATAGTACAGCAAGAATGGGTATAAAACTCATGCTTTAAAAATAGAATGTACAAAGACAATACAATTTGTTAAATAAGTTGTTATATATAGAGTATATTTCATTTGGTTTAGTAAGTTAGATAGCTAACCTAATACTCTCCAGCGCTATTAGCGGATGTATTAGCTGCTTGTCTTTGTAATAATATGAATTTTTGGACATACTCTGCATACGTTATTTTGAAAATGACCAAAACAGCAAAGAGTGTATGCGATTGGCTACAAGAGTTTGTTATAATAAGAATTTTTGAAAGTACTCTGCGTAAGTCCTTATAGGAAATGACCAAAATAGCATGATGTGCGGCTGCGAAGAGATTAAGGCATAAAAATAGTTGAAGTCCATTTGTTATAATTCGGAAAGAAAGAGTTTAAAATTGATTGTTTAAAAAAAGGGTATGTACAAAAACAATTTAATTTACTAAAGAAACTGATTTCATGCAATTACTTTTCAGTTTTTAAAATTTTAAGGAATAATAATACAAAATCTAATGCCAATTATAGATGTACCCCCTAAAAATCAATAATAATTTTTAATTTTTATTATTAATAATAAATGGTACAGAAGAGATGCATTTCATAAAATTTAATTGCGAAATTATCGCAGAAGTAAAATAATCCTGCCGTTAGGAGTTACATCTTCTTTCAATTTACGTTAAAATGTAAGCTTGGGAGGTTGTTTTCATTGTGATATTGTACTCGACTTTAAAAATATAAATACGAAACATACGATAGTAATAATATATTTCGATGTCTCTGTAAATTTAAATTTTATATTCAAAACAGCATTTCATTCGGTTAAAAAAAGGTTAACATTCAACAAAGTTTCAATTTCCATTTAGTACTTTAAAATTATTTTTAACTCCTTGCCTGACATTTTGCAACGAGGAAAGAAAAGCCCAAAACGAACTGGTCAGAAAAAGAATCTGTAAATTTAGTTTACCTAAGTTAAAACTTCGAGAAATTGATATCTGATAAAACATTCGTAAGTTAAAATTAACATTTTTTCGGCACACAACCTTTAAATTACTCACATTTTTGCAATTAATTTTTGAAAAAATTAAGGTGTCGCTATTTTTTTCTTTTATAATTGGTTTTTAAAATCGTCTTATATGCTAATAAAAAATACAGCTCACTAAAGCCCGAAATATTGTTTTACAGATGTGCCTTATAAAATTTCTGTATTTCAATCTGTTTTCGATGATTAAAAAGTAATTTAAGGGGAGGTTAGGAGTCTTACTTTTTATCCGGGGGTCCAATTTAGCAACATGTCACATTTGTTTTTCAGTCCCTATGAAACATAAATAAGTAAAATTTTTAATATAGACAAATTAATATATCTTCTATTTAAAGTATATTTTTTAATTTTTGATATTGAAATTTTATTTTATTTTTTTATTATTAATTTTGATAGAAAATTTAAAATCATTCTTTGACTGCTCGCAACATTTCTGAATAAATAAATATTGCCCAGTTAAACTGATGGCATTGCGCTCAGAGGCTGCGCATACTAATTGTATATTGCAGCGTTATATTTTCAAGGGTTAATTCCATTTGAATTAATTGAAATTAAGGGGGGAAACAGCTTCCTCCACTTCTTCGTTTTATACTTAATCATTGAACCCCTTAAACTAAAGACGGATATGATTTATCATATAACATTTTTGAACAAAAACTGATAATTCTGCATCAAAAACCCATTTTTATCAATTAAGGAGAGGGGCTGAACCCACCGTTTCCTCTTTTTATACTTTTCCAATTAACACCTAATACTAATCACGGAAGTACCTCATCAGAATGATCCTCTTTCTAAATTTTGAACGAAAACTGATCATTCTGTATGGAAAACTCATTTACATCAATTAAGAGGAGGGGCATTAGCCCCTGTTCCCCCTGTTATACTTTTCGAATATTCTCCAAAAACTAATCAGAGAAGCGCCTTATCAGAACATACATATATCCAAAATTTTATGTGAATCGGATATTTTTGTTATGAGTTATTGCGTTACGCACATACAGAACGAACGAGCACATCAGCCCCCAGGCTTTGATAGCCTGTGAGCTATAAACTAATAAAGTAATTTATATCGAACTTGGTAAATATCTGCGCTTTATGTTAAAAAATAACTCATACTCCAAACTCATTATTAGAATTGAATCATCATACTTATTGAAAATAAGAATTTTTTTTAATAAAAAATGATTTTTTTTAATTTTTAAATTTAAATTTAAATTTTAAATAAATAAATAAATAAATAAATTTCTTTCAAATGATGTATAAATCAAAGATTCATTAGTTTTCTATCATTATCAATATTTCGGGGGCTTTTGAACCTATAGTTTTGTTACATTCTTATGCGCAGTGGATACAGATAAAAATAAATTTTAAAGTTTTCATAAAAATTAAACATTAAACAATTAGAAAAAATTTCAAGTTATCTATATTAAAAGTTTTATGCATTTATGTTTCATAGGGACTTAGAAAAAAAATAAATGAGGCATTTTGTTAAATTGAAATGTAAGCATATGAAATGTAAGTCTTTGGTTCAATTTTACAATAAGAGGAATTCTTGAGCTTATTTTTTACAACATAAACTGAGAGAAGATTTAACATTTTATTTTTCATCCGTCAATTTCGTTTTTCTTCAGAAAGTTAGTGTTTAAAATATGTAAGCATATATTTTCTTCTTTTCTTTCACATTTTTTACTGAAAATACAATTTTAGTTCCTACAAATGTGAGAAATTACAATTTAACATATTCATGCCGGCGCTGATATTCACGTTTTTCACAGAGAGACGGCATTTGAATTCAAGTTTTCGCCGTGAGACGCCACTCGAATCTATACTTCATTTCATCTGGCGGTACTACTGCTTGTACTAATAGGCACTATATGTATGCGATACCATTGGACACTACATTTGATCCCCCTCTGTATTATTTATTGAATTGAACTCAACGAATGTAACTATTAACTATGATTGTAACTTTGATTATTTCTTATTAGTTCTCATATTTTGCTATTATTTTCATTATTCTCCGTTATTTCTTATTTCTTCTTGCAAACACTTGAAATTATATTTTGAGAATGGCGTTTAACCGTATTGAAATTATAACAGCATTTTAAGTTTTAGACTTTTTTCTTCCTGACACATCACACTGACAATGGATAGGGAATCTGATGAAATTTCCAAGTAACTTAGTACACTTTAGTAAGCTTAATACAATATTAGCACACTGTACTTAGTACTATATGACATTTTTCGAAAACGAATAAAACTCTTATTTTTATCTATTTTCACTGTCTATGTATTATATTTGTCTATTTTCAACAGTCAGTAAAATGAGACAGTCCGTAAAAAAGCTTAATATATATTTTTTGTATTTTTTATATCATTTTTCCAATAAATGCAAGTTTTTAACATCCGTATCGAATATACAAAAGCTTTATAAGTCTGAAATTCTCATATTCAAGTTTTCTTGGAGAATTTATTTTTAAAAAAACTGAAACATATACTTAGGTCACAGTGTTCTTTTTAGGCCATAACAATAATTCATATCGTCATTCATTGTAGTACTATGTGATTTTACTCTAACGTTTATATAAATTTGTTCAGTGTTTACCTTCATATCATCTTTATAACTCGTAATTAATGCATAACTACTACTCTAATATTTGACATGCTTTGAACAGGATCGAATTACATACAGCTATTTAGATAACTATAGTTGGAGATATAGGAAAGGGAAAGATGCAGATCAATTCTTAATCCAGTTACTTTCACCGTGAAAACAAATATACATTTGTAACATAGTTGTGATGAGTAGAGGGCCTTTTGACTTAGGTATTTAAAGAAAATGAATAATTTTCATACTGATGATAGTACAGGGTTGTACGCAATAAAACAGGTACGTAGAAAGATAACACAACACTCCAGAGTAGACATTGGTCCACTTTAATGCAGGAGAAATAAAAATACATGGTGGTCTCCTCAGGCAGTGACCCTTGGAACACTATGATCGACGTTATATTTTGTGTCCTGTCTATACAGGGCAAGAGATAAAATCGAAGTGAAAGTTTAGATCAGTGCAGATGTGACATTGTATTTGGCTTGCAGTTTCAGCCAAATCTCTTTGTATATTTGCCGATTTGGCGATAATTATGTAGAGAGAGGCAGAAACGTGTTGTTAAGGTAACATAGACAAAAAGATAAATGTGTAGAGATAGACTGACGGGGAAGGGTTAAAGGGATCAATTTCATGAGAACAGAAATATCTCTTAAACCAATCAGCGAAAAACAACTGCTGACAATCAAATTTATACCCTAAAGTAAATGTTGGTTAGATGCACCCATAGAATAATTTGCAGAACTGTATATTTTTGAAGAGAAAGGAATGTATAGGCAGATGAATAAAAATAGTTATATTTTAGTTGTTAAAATCCCAGCGATAGCTGTTAACGGTTACTTTGAGAAGCGCAGATTGAAAAGGAATTTTTTTCTTTATTTTTTTCACCTTTGATACTACATCTGCAGGTAAATCTAGTGTAGCATAAAGCATATAATGAAAGCGTTCACATACATTATAAAACATTTTATATTGTGGGAACATGGCGCAATGAATTCATAAGTCGTAATTCAGAAAGGTTAAATGAAATGCATTTTTTATAAAATGAACGGAATTTTCAAATGGAACAATATTTAGTGGATTTTCCATTATAACATCTGACAATAAAATTGTTAGATTAAGGTGTGAGACTAATTTCAGGCCTTGAAATAAAAAAAAAAGTTGGAGATATTTAGCCGTTTCCCTGTTTTGCCCGTAAGTCGTATTGCCAACGTGAATTTGCCAATCATGACTTGTTCGGGCACGTATGGGCTTCCATGCTCGAGTCATAATTTATCATTCTCACGAGTAAAATTTCACTGTAAATTTTGCATTTTTTAATCTGAACATTTTTCTGATTCAATTAGGCAAAAATTTCTTTTAGAACAAAAAACAGGGAGAAAATATTAGAAATTTTGTAAAAAACATGAACAAAACAGACATAAATTTAAAGTTTTGTTTTTCAAAAATATTTATTAGTTAAGTGGTTGAAAAATGCGAAAAAAAAAAAGAAATACGTAAACTAATTCCTTATGCTTTTTGAAGGTCTTTTTCATCATTAAAAATTGGGGAATTGCGGTAGCTAGCACAAACATATAGACTCGTAAACACATTGTAGATAAGAAGTAAAAAGTTAAAAAAATTAATTAACTTTATTGCTTTAAAAGCTCAAGAAATGATTAGACCTATAAAATTGCATTTTCAGTTAAATGTAGCTTGCAAATACAAATTTCGTTACCTTAAATTTAAGAGAACAGCGAAATAGCAATATTCGAAAACAACTTATGTACTATGCTAAAAAGTATATGATAATTAATTTTCACAAAGATCGTGCAGACTGACTGATAATCAGAGAAGGTGGAATACTGCTCTGCTACTGAACAATAACAACAAGAAATTTGCTACAAGTATTCACTGTTGTTTACTAGAAACGTTTAGCTAGTAATTTCGGTAGCTCCGAAATTTCTCTTTCACATTCTATATCGATTTCTCACAAATAACATTTCATTTTCGTGTGTATAAAATGTACATTAAGAGACACAGAATCTCGAACTTTTCATCCGGTGAAAGAGGTATTACCTCTTAAGTTGCAGAATGCTTTTCACAATCGATATTACTATTGTCATGTTTATTAGTCACTACTGATTTTCAATAACATAAGGGGTGAAGAAGTATTATGACAAACATATACACTCAGTGCACCATAATTTTATCATCATTGATGGAATAGGTATAAATCTGAATGTATTGTATGTGACATTTTAATAGCATGCGAATACATAGTGGCATCCACATGTTAAAATTGTGCTTTTCTTTGGTGCATTCGTAATTATGTAAATACGTGACACTTATAGTCTTCATTCAGTCCGTCTGACTATCCACATATAACGGAGCAAAAAATATCCAACTGAAACTTTTGAAATAAAAAAAATAAAATTTTTGCATATTTTGTCAGCCATTTCAAATTTTATGAAAATCGGATGCATTGTTGGATTACAAAAACAATAAAAATTATTACTTTATGTTAAGGCCAATAGTAAAAATAGTTACAAGTGCACTCTAATAAAGTTACATTCTTTCGAAAACAACAAAAAAAATTATATGTATCTATGAAGTATGTACTACAATATATATTCTGTACAATTTGTAGTACGAAGAATATTTGTTTCTCATTCACGGGGACACACAAATGTATTTAATGACATACTGAAATAAAAGGAAACATTGTTTAGAGAACGTTTTAATTACATTAAACACTTTCAAATTTTATCGTTTCAAATTTAATCGTTGCTGAATTTTATTACAATTGACTTCCTGTATAATAGAAAACAGGTAGTGTCGACAGGGATACACAAACGATTTCTGCTACTATACTGTGTCCGAATACTGTATACTATTACACATATATCTGACTATTTTAAAAACTTCTTTACAGTACGAACGCACGTCATTTGGTACGCTTGACGTGCAATTACCTACTTGCTCATTTTTACCATCAAAGAAATATCTGGTACTATTATTTGGATCTTTATGAATTTCTTTAAAGCTGACAAATTTCTGAGTATCAATTAGCGTTATGATTAGCATTTTGGATACAAAATGAAGTGTAGAATTAAGTGTTACGTGTAGAATTCTGGCGTATGTAATGCAATTTGTTACCACTTTTGTTTTGTGGTATAACATCTACATCAGTTTTCTGAAAGTTATTACTGTCAATAGAAATTGAGTTAAGATAAAAACCCTGCATTTTCCATTAAATAAGTGGTTTTTGACCTTATTCTCTATTCAATTTTTAATCTTTTGTATTCCTACTGTCAGCCCTCTTAATTTGACATCCGAGTTTTAGAGCACCCTGTATAGTAGTACATCATGCCTAAAAATACAAATTGTTAATTGCATCATGGATTTTAAAATTAAAGAATAAATATGCACACTTTAATATTATTTTTGAAGTTTAATGTATTTAGCCATATGAATTTATTTTATTATTTCAATTCATAAATGCTCAGTGAAATTATTTTGAAATTTTATCTATAGCTAATTGATTTTTTATGTTACTTTTAATGAATAAACACGGGATTTTAAATGTACGATGCCATAAAATGAAAAGGCAAATCAATATTCATTATTATAGAATGATGATATCTTGAAGGATGAACGATTAAAATTTTCACAACAACCATTTTAGGAAAAATAATGTAGTAAAGTATATTTGTTTTTCTCTATATTTTCATACGGAAATGAAATTACTTGCGTCTTCTAGTTTCTATCTTATCAACGCAGTGCAGCATTAATGGCAATAGAAATTCATTAGTTTCAGTTTATACTCAAAATCATTCTATATATATCCGGAAGAGCTGAAATGGAGAAATTTTATTGTATCATTTTAAAGTAAAAATAAATTTTGTAACGTTTACTGTCAATAGAAATGTCATTGAGAATCGATTGTGCTTCAGATAATTCCATGTCATTCGGAGGAGAAGAGTTAAAAACGGTTTCATCAAATGAAATAGCAAGCCATTCTCTCTCCTTTGTTCTAATTAATTAAGAAAAGTTCAATTATGAGAGAAAATAAACAGAAGGAATGTTTAGATATGACACAAAAGAGCTTTAAAACACTTTCAACACATCAAACGAATTACTGTGTAAAAGAGGTGTGCTCCTTTAAATTAAGTCGAAAGGATTTCAATTAAAATGCGAATCCGGTTTAACATTAGGGAAGAGATTAAAGTTTTGCAGCTTTCAAACTATTGTGGATTCATTATCTGAAATATTTCTTAAAATAATCATACTTATGCTGCAGAAGAAAATAATATTAATCCATTTTAATTTGAGATTTTACTTATTTTTCTTTCAAGAGAAATCATATAAAGCGTGATGTCATATTTTAGAAGACACTTTTAACAATTCAAAAACTCAGTATTAAAGAATAATTTTGTTTCTAAAATCTTTCGAGAATAAAACAGTGTCATGCAACGAAAATAAGCAAACTAAATTTGTTTATTTAAATAATTAATATATAAGTGGTCACTACACATGGTGTTCATAAACTGTTGTTACAAAATAAGAGAAGCGTTTATATTTCTCAAGAAAACGTTTTGCAGTAAAAGCACTTCTGTATTTACATATTCTCAAAAATATACTTTATATATCTCTTGGTACGCGATTTATCCTAAATACAAATGAAGCAAAGATCCAGTCAAGAGAAATCTGGTAATATGTTGTAAACAGAATTTGTATTTACTTTAAGAGAAAATTTTTAATTATTGTCGTTTATGGGCACATTTAGAGTTATGTGTGCCCATTTGCCTTAAAAATAACTAGGGCCCGATCTTAATTATTCTTGGATTTTCCATGACATTTTTAACAACTGTGAAATAATTATCAATGTATTTTCTGCATGAAGTTTTTCGTGTACGAAAAGTGATGCTATCACAGGAAATGCCTAAATTGGCCTAGAATTACCTTGGTAAAAGGCAAAATTAGTCACAGTTTGTTTCAGAATGTAGCCATAGCATGCTAACTAAATTAAAGTGCACTTCCAGATTTATCACGTTTTTGTATTTCACTGAAGAGAAAGTTTGTCTGTATAGTGTAAAAACAACCATTGAAACGAAGTTACTGAAGCGAATTCCATACATTTCAACTCATTTACTGTCGCGTCCTTTTGAATGTCCCATTGGTCACGTGTAAGAGTTCACCCCACAAAATTCTTTCCTATTTAGTCAGCAGTAATTTTAATGCAACTAGTAAAAAATATTAGTAGTAATTAGCAGCAAAAACTTTCTTTAAGTGAATAACTCAAAATCTAGACGTAAATAATTAGGTGAAAAAATTACCTCAAACATGTCTTTATGTGAATTATTAGGTGAACTTCGATTAAAAAATCTACTTGATTAATGTAATCATGAAGTTATTGAGATAAATTAAAGATAAGCTATTTAACCCCTTCGCAACGAGAGCCGTTTGCTTAATTTTTAATATTTTACCACTGGTTTAACCACTTTACCAGCGACAGGTATGGTGAAACAGCGCTTTTATTCCCGACTTATCTCGAGGCAAACGGTGAAATGGTTAAAAACCGACAATTGTTTTTTTTTTTTTTTTTTTTTTTTTTTTCGTAATTGAGTCACAAAAAAGTTCTGTTTAAATAAGGCGAACTATAAAATAAAAAATAACCGTTGAGAATAATGAAGGATTTTGAAAACCATAAGTTGCACTTATAAAGGTTGCTTGTCCCAAAGGGAGCATAAATTATTTGCTGATAGAATGACTATCGATGTATTTATACCATGACGAATTTTGTCAGTAATTAAAATACGGAAGATTTTCCAGTAATGAACACCTTTAAAGAATTTTTTATATATTTTTTTATTAATAGTTATTACATTCCTGTTTCTTCAACATTTTAGTAAAAAGGCAACAATATTTATTAATATTTATTAAAAATATTTGTTTACAAAAAAGGCAATTTCATGCCTTTCACAAGAGAGTTATTTTATTTTGTGTATAATGTGATGAGATCATTAAAAACGTTGAATTTGTACCGTAATCTGGTAAATAATACTACATTATGTCGTATTAAATACGTTCCAAAATTTTGGACGCCTATTTCAACGGAGGAATGGTTCAAGGGAGTTGGATGGAGATGATATAACTACTTACACCGTTTATCGTTATATACATTTCTTACAAAACAAAAGTGCACTATTGCAAATTTTTTGGTAATATATTTATTAATTTTATTGTTTTAAGCAAATAAAAGAGATTAGGATTTCCGTATAATAACATGTGTTTTTGTCCAAATCACTGCATTTAGGTTTTTATAATTTATGCAAAAATAATTGTAATATACCCCAATATTGGGATCATATCCATGGTCTAAAAGCAACCTACATACTGCGTAAAACGCTTAAAGTGCACATCAATGCAGAAAAAATATTTTATACAATTAAGCTGTTTTATAAAACATACGTATAGGAAAGTAAAAATTTTTTTAAACAAACTGCTAAACAAAATCGTAGAAATATGCGAATTTTGTCTAAAAATATATGAAGTACTTCCAGTAAATTATGATAAGTCTCAAAATAAAAACACGCACTCTAGTTTTTCTTAGGCTTTGATTGTCAAGTCCTTCGTCATAGCTAGATATCGAAGTGCAGAACTGTTTTTAAGGAATCCTTACACTATAGTATCTAGTGTTGCAGGATTTACATTGTAAATTGAGCCTTCAAATGCTCTGGACACCAATATTTTAAAGTAATTTTCTCCGTATTATGTAATAGCAAAACTATATCTTATTAAATATGTTGGAATAAACTATAAAAAATAAGTGGTGTGTAGAGTATTTGGAACGTGATTTGTGTAGGACAATTGAAAAAAACTATTTGTTTTTGATCCCATTGTTGAAAAGTATTTCTCATGCAAACACTATTGACAAAAGCGTCCTCAAAATTATTAGATTTTTGTATGAAGTTTTTCTTTCATAAAACGTTTGTAAGTTTTCGACCAGAAATATATGTATTGATATCCCTTATTTTATCGGAATTGTAGAAATATTTTATTATATTGAAACATTTTTATAATGCATAAACCGGGAAAAACAAATAAGCTTATAATATTAAAGAAGAGAGCGGGCCTTCTGCTGCTTTTGGAGAAAATAGAAGAACAATAATATTTCATACAAAATAACTATAGAAATTCCTGATATTTTTTAAAGCATGAATTTCACAAAATACTTACGCACTCAAAAATGATTCAATTCGAATATACCAAACTGTTGGATAATTCAAATTTTAATAAAATATACATTAACTCACTCGTAATTTAACTCATATATATGTACCTAAATTGCAAGCAGAGTACATATGTTACAACAGCAGGGTTCGTACGTGTCCTGGAATTTCATGACCAAAAGTTTCTTTGATATTAGTATTTACTTATAGAAAATCTATCATTAGATAAGACGAAGATTTGATGTTTTGAATTATGTTTATTTTTCTTTAAAGAAATACCGGTATTTCACCTGGAAAATAACGGCACCCGTACGAGCCATGTACTTGAAATTTTTTAATAATAATTTTAGATGTTATTGATGTATTATATAATGAGATCTTATAACTCTAATTCAACACTGTAGTTAAATATGTTGAATGTTTCATACATACTATATGCATACATTACTACAGGAAAACAATATTCAATACTTTTAACTTAATTTTATTATTTTTTTAATTTTGCTTTTATATTTAAGGTCATGTTTGATAATACTGAGATAATCTATGAATCAGTGCAGATTGCATGTAAAAGTATTGAATAGTTCAAAAGAAATCTTGGTTGGTATTTTCTAAAAGCATATTTTCAACATTTTGAGGTAAACGAACTTACAATATTTTTTTAACTACTTTTCATTATCTACTGATCACCTGATATATTTCTAAGTATAACTATCGTAAATTTAGGAATTTGCTTACGTGGTTTGTTACAAAATGCGCATAATACTTTGCTCTGTCATATGATTGAAATGGAAAAAAAATCATATTTCTGAAGATTTAAATCTATTATGTCCCCTTAGTAATTTGTGCACTTATGACCAATGCACGTAAGTGTTTTTGACTGCATAATCGATTTTATATTTCTCACAATAAAACACAATAATTTTCCTTTAACAGTTAACGCTAGGTTACTGAAAAATATATTGTAAATAAGAGCTGATAATTTATCATGTAGATTAAAGGAAACTGTTAAAAAATTATACGCAATCCATATCGAATTTTATAAATAAACAAGAAAGAATAAAAGCTCGACTCTTCAACCTTAGCATAGACCATGACTGCTAACGATTATTAAACTTCATTAGCACTATTATAATCCACTAATTTTCTCACAAGCTTAGAGAAAATATGTTAGTGCTTCACAAGTTTATTTAAACTACAGAACTTCAAGTTTCCGTTATTTGAATTGATTTATACTCGACAATCCCGTGTTTAATAGTCTCGTGCTTCTATTTGAACTATCAATTTGCTGGAAGAGAAGTTCTTCTTATCTACTTCCTTTAAATTATCTTGAATTTAAAAAAATATAGTTGACCTTAATAAATTAAGCTTAATATTTATTCTTAATTATATAAATTAGACTGTTTTTAAATCTACATTATGAAAAACTGTTAGTATACATGAGTTTTGCAATAAAAAGGTATGATCGTAATGTTATTTTAAGATAATTCATTATTAAATCGAGAATAAAGCTGTTTGTAAATAGATTGTGAAACAAAAAAATTAATATTGTTTCTATTACAAATGAATGCGGCTTTATAATCGTCACTTTTTTTTTTAATTCTGTAAAGGAATACAAAAATAAGCGTGCAAAGAATGTACTTCGTCAGATGATATTTGGTGGGGGGGGGGGGTAGCATTAATGACGAAAGTTACGACAACATGCTCTGAAACAGGTTTATACAAAAAGTAATAGAGAAAACATTTGCACAAATTAAAAGATGAATTTTTAATTTTACAAGCAGTTAGCTTGCATTAATTCTACTTTAAACAAATGATATTTCACTAAAGTTAAAAAAAAGAATACGTTTTACGACTAGGTCCATCACTAGGATTTTTTGCTGATAGAAAGGTAGGGAGAGTATATTAAATTGCCAAGTTAAAGCATTAAACAACTATTATAATTTTGAAAAGTTTACACAATTGCAAAATAGAATATTGTTCATAATTGTAAAAAGTTTTAAAATATACCCAATTAGATTTGTATTTTTTTGCCAAGTCAATCACTAATATAGCATGCATTACAATTATTATTTAAATTTTAAACAAATTTGAAAATTTGTTAAGTGTAACAGCATTTTCTGAGTTTTTAGGGGGAAATTGCCCTTACTCCCCCCACCTTTAGTTGGCCGTGAACCACGTAATTAACTTGTTAAATAAAGTCCGAAAATTTGTCGAATTTAGAAATCCCAAAACGTTCTTCTTTCTCATACGTATTAATATTTTAAAAAATGTCAGATATGATCATTATTACTTCAATATGACACCAACTTTGTCTTTAGGGTTCCGTAATTAAAAAGTAAAAACGGGATCATTATACGCTCACTCCTGTGTCTGTCTGTCACAGTCATTTTACTTGTAAGCTATGGAACGTGGAAAGTTCAGATTGGAGGAAGAGACCATTGACTCACAGGGTGGGCCGAAAATGCACTTTTGCACAAACTTTCGAAATCGATGAGGCTTGGGGGCGGAAAAGTTGTGTATTGGGTTGCTCAGTAACCAAGTAAAAATTTTTTGAAATCGAACAATATTTTCAGGTGGCGCCGGCGCCTTAAAAATTTGAAATTTTGACTAAAACAGACCTTTTTCTTCTAAAAACACGATTTTTTGCATTTTCGAAATAGATTACGCTCTAGTGCGGAAACGTTGTGTATTGGGTTGCTCAGTAAACATGTAAAATTTTTTTGAAATCGAACAATATCTTCAGGTGGCGCCGGCGCCTTAAAAATTTGAAATTTTGACTAAAACGGACCTTTTTTTCTAAAAACACGATTTTTTGCATTTTCGAAATAGATAACGCTCTAGTGCAGAAATGTTTAGTATTGAGTTGCTAAGTAGCCGTGTAAGTTTTTTTAAAAAATCAAACAATATCTTCAGGTGGAGCCTGAGCCTTTAAAATTCGGTTTGTTCAGCAGAAAAAAGGAAACGTCAATAAACACATAAATAATAATTGAATTCATCTTTTACTGCTGTCATGTGTGCCAAGTAAGCAAACAAACATGAAGCAATGCAGCTCTTTGCTTATCTCAGAGGAAATTCACTGAGATAACCCAGAACTCACCACGAGGAGGTGGCTGCATATCGAGTTCCACCCGTGCCCTCCCAACCACCCAACCATATAATGGACACTGAGATTTTATTAAATATTTCACTTTTCTGTTGCCTGATCTACTTGGCCTTTTTTGTATTTCGTCTTGCTTTCAAATGAAGGAATTATTCTTTGTGATTCTAATTTCGCCCTTATAAGGCCATCCCTTTCGATTTGTCCCACCACAGAAGCTGAAGCATCTGTCACTATTTTTATTGCCCTCTCCACTGCTTGGCTGTGGCATGGAAACTCTTTTATTTCTAGTAAAGATATTTTCTCCTTTAGAATATTTCGGAAATCTTCATTGCTGACTGCACGAAGCATTGGTGGCTCCGTAACAACTGATTGGTGCCAATCAATTAGGTCCGTATAATCTTTTGCTTCGAATTTTATTACAGGAACAGTGAACCGCCGGATACCTTCTTGTTTATTTTCCCTGGCTTTTAAAATACTTCGTATTGCAAGCAGTCGGATGTAATTTCGTTCATCCGTAAGCATCGAAAGAAGAATATTTTCAGGATGCGCAAAAAAAGCATTTCGGCTTATTACGCCATCCACGAGTCTTCAAGTCATCTGGGAGATAACGTGACAAGCTAATCATCTTCCATGAGTGTCTAGCACCATCTTTGCAATGCGGTTTGGATTTTATATCAAACCACATCGGCACATACACTTTAATTATAAACTCTACTAAGGTTTTCAGTTCTGCTGAAACATTTGTAACTGAAATGTACAGGCGCAAAACTCGACATGCTGCCGTTAGCCAACGGGAGTGCGCTAGCTTTCCTGGTTTTTTCTCTGCTAGGGCAACAGAGCAGTAACCTGATGTTACAGCTTCATAAATTTGCAGCATGTATCGTTGATCTGTACTCAGATCTTTTCGAAGCTCTTCTGATATTGCTACTAACTCTACGACATCAACCTTTTTGAAATTGACTACCGGTTTCAGCTCACAGGTTTCGAGATCTTTTCCTATTGGACCAGAAAAGGTTTCAGGACCACTTGTTTGACCGTCTAGCTTTTTTAGAAGATGCCGCAACGGTAACTCATTTGCGTGTAACATGCATATGAGCCACTGAAGAGGTCTACCAACATCTTCTTCTATGAGACGTATAACTCCAGTCTTGCAACCTGTGTTAACGGGTGTCCCATCGCAGCCAACTGCCAAAAGATTTTCAGTGTTGATATCATTCTGTAAAAGATATTCAGCGATGCTGCTCTTAATAGATTTTGCAGAACCACTAGCTGGAGAAACATGGCCGATATATTCAGATCCAGGTTCTTGTATTAAAACTACATGTTCTTCAATAACCGTTGTCCTGTGCTTTTTGTTTCCCTTGATTTGATCTGCTAAAGTTTTATCTTTTCGTCCGTCAAAAAAGAGGGCTTGAAGCTCTTCTGGTTTTCCTTTACATTGTAGTTCCCTTCGTTTTCTCTTTCTCTCTCTTCTTATTTTATTTTTATCTGTAACTTTGGAACGATTATTATCAGAAATCATTCCGACATCTTCAAGAACTGCAGAAATAATTTTCGCTGCAGGCCTGTCTCCAATCCCTGCACTATCGCAGGCGAGTGCTGTGGTTGGCAGTTTTATCCTCATCTGGCTGATTACCTTGGTCTCTCTTTTCGTTTTTCTGGAATGGTTCTCTCTGGATCTAGGAGGAGTGTATTCTTCATCATTACGCGTTTCATATTCAAATTCTTCGTTCTCACAATCCTCGAACTCAGGCGACTCGAACATAGACTTTGGTGTTTGGAACTGCTGTTCACTTGTAGCAGCTTTCAACACTGTCTTGGATTGCCTATTTTGCTTTCGGAGCAGCTTCTCAGTTACTTTTAAATCAATGCCCCCGATAATCATTTTTCTGACGGTTCGTTGATCAATCAAAAATGGTTGTTCTAAATGTGGCACTTTTCTTATCCTTTTCACAGCAGCATGCTTTAAAGGAATGACATTTGCATGTGGCAATGTCAAAGAGAGTTTTCTCGGCGTCTTCCAAAAATTCCTTTACTTTGTTCCTATAGGATTCCGTAGACTTGTTTTTACTTTTCAGGATATTTTTATACTTAGCATGATATGATTTAAGGATGCGCACAATTCTGCAATGAGAAATAGTAGGAATCGAGGACTTCTTCCACAAATCAGCTACCCTCTCAGCAACAACATTGGCAATGTCAGTAAAAGCTGGATCTTTGCCGTGATTTGAAGATTTCACTTGTTCTCTTATAAGGAAGTAAAATTTCATAACTTGATTGTAAGTTGGTAAGACGTTAGGTTTCAGCTCTTCTGGCAAACCAAAAACAAAACAATCTGTAACTTTTCTAGTTGAATGACAACCGGCCATTGTGACAAAAGTATAACTATAACTAACTAGTTAATGACATTTAAATATCTAAAGAGACTGCTCTTCGATGAACAAACGACATAAAGTAAGCTTATTGATTGCTTCTGTACTAGACTGAACTAAACGATAACTGTGTATTGCATATTATCACACTGACTGTCACGTGGACTGCAGGTGCGAGAGC
Organism: Maratus speculifer; assembly: GCA_964019185.1. Lineage (NCBI taxonomy): Eukaryota > Metazoa > Arthropoda > Arachnida > Araneae > Salticidae > Maratus > Maratus speculifer. The sequence goes on along the minus strand of OZ025299.1, from coordinate 216,770,880 downwards.
ATTTCATTTAGTAGAAGAAGGGGGGGTGGAATAGAAAACTGATAAGGAATGTAAGAGACAATCCTGTACCACTGAGGGTCACGTGGACTGTCACGTGGACTGCAGGTGCGAGAGCATTTCATTTAGTAGAAGAAGGGGGGTGAAATAGAAAACCGATAAGGAATTCTCTTTTCATGAAAATATATGTCTGTTTTGAATAAAATCTCCGATTTTAAGGCGCCGGCGACACCTGAATATATTGTTTGATTTTTAAAAAAAATTACATGTTTACTGAGCAACCCAATACACAACTTTTCCGCACTAGAGCGTAATCTATTTCGAAAATGCAAAAAATCGTGTTTTTAGAAGAAAAAGGTCTGTTTTAGTCAAAATTTCAAATTTTTAAGGCGCTGGCGCCACCTGAAGATATTGTTCGATTTCAAAAAAATTTTACATGTTTACTGAGCAACCCAATACACAACTTTTCCGCACTAGAGCGTAATCTATTTCGAAAATGCCAAAAATCGTGTTTTTAGAATAAAAAGGTCTGTTTTAGTCAAAATTTCAAATTTTTAAGGCGCCGGCGCCACCTGAAGATATTGTTCGATTTCAAAAAATTTTTACATGGTTACTGAGCAACCCAATACACAACTTTTCCGCCCCCAAGCCTCATCGATTTCGAAAGTTTGTGCAAAAGTGCTTTTTCGGCCCACCCTAACTCACATATTTACAGATTATTAAACATTCATAAATATATTTAGGGAAAATGTAGAGGTATTAATTAAATTACTTAAGAAAATCTTTTCTTTGTATATCCCCTTGATCTCTGATGGTAGAATTTTCTACCACATAATTTTAATTCCGAAATGTCACAATGGCACGAGAAAATTCGACTACATTTATTTGAAAAAGGTTTAATGCATTTTTTCGTGTTTATCGTTAAGCATTTTTCTCTTTGCAAAATACTGGTGCCAATGTGACTTTTGGAATTTTGAAATTTACACCCCAGAGCTCAAAGGGATATCTTGTGAAAGCTTTCGGAATGCTGATCTAAATAAATATCGCTATATATTAAATTTAGGCCTTATATATTCAGAAATAATGTCGAAAATATAGTGCAAAAATATGTCCCCCACACCTAATTCCAAATCTAACGAAATTAAAAATCTAAAAGAAATTAGAGGTAGAAGATGTTAATTGAAACCTTGCAGTAAAACTATCGTGTTATTAATTTACTCTCAAGGGCATAATTTTTGAGAAAAGTGCAATTTTCCGTTACGCACAAATTTTAACTTACGGGTATTCAACAAAGGTGTTGAGGACTGCTGGAGGTACCTATCATAGAAGAAGTATTAAAGTATTGTTGTAGTGATTTTTGAAAAAATAAATCATCAGTAATTTGCCAAAATTTTAAAGACACGGGCGGTTTGGACAAACATAATGATAGGTGTAGCGCACTTCATCTACCACCGGCTATTAAAGTGTAGATAACAAATTTTAAAGATATATTTGTGTAATGGTAAACTTGTAGCGGTAAAAAAGCAACAAACGTCAAATGGTTGAAAACAGACTAATTAATTAGAATTATTCTCATAAATGTCATTGGATTACCAACAATTCTAAAATTCTAAATTAATTAAAACTTAACAATTTAAAACTTATAAATTAAAGGCCTACTGTAAAAACGCGGCACCGACTAAGGCGGTGTTGCAAATTTGTGATTTATTTTCATGCGCGCTTAGCATAAAGCCAAAATTAAACTTTGAACAAGGGTTTTGCGTGAGCTATTCTGTAAATGAAGATTATTACTACGCTGATTTAATTATTTTGAAATACCAAATATAGTTGAAATATGTACTACTTTTATCCCCAGCACCAAATTAAATTCATTATAAATTGATAAGGATAAGATTAAAAAAATAGTTATTTATCGAGAAGATCATGACACAATTACTTGTGACAATTTATTTTCAAGCTTTAATACTATTTCTTAACTCGTAAAAAACTGACTAATTTCAATAAAAAAAAAAACTTTACAATTTTAATGAAAAGTAATAATTGAAAAAGTAGGGAAAACTGTTTATTGTTTACCTTTATTCGAACACCAAGAATATTCAAGAAAAATACAGAAAGTGACAGCAGCAATCTAAAAAACACATGACTATTTTTGAGTTAAAGAGTATTGTTATAGAACAAATATATGCATCCAATAATTTACACCCGAACATTACTATTGAATAACATAGAGACCACAATAAATAAAAAGTTGAAACAATAAACATAATGCATCTACGAAATTTCTTATTTTGTAATAAAAAATAAATAGTTGATTTATGTTTGACCTTTTCTAACCAATTCGATGCCAATTGCATCGCGAATTTGGTGAATAAAATATGTTAGGTAATTTGATTGAATTTTGTGGAATTAGACCCTGAAATTTCATTTGGTTTTGTGACGGTGAATGTACATTCTTTGAATTGAGTATTTAAATCCTTCTCAATTTCTACACTGCAAAAAAAAAAAATCCGTTAAATTTACGGCAAAAACAGCTGGCAGCAATGTTGCCAGCAGTATTTGTCGTAAAAATTGCAGTAAAATTATATGTATATTTTTTTTATTGAAACTAATTTTACAGCAATTTTAACGCAAAAACTGCTGGCAACATTGCTGCCAGTAGTTTTTGCGTAAATTTAACACATTTTTTTTTTTTTTTTACAGTGTATATTGAGTAAATATCCGATATTTTCACATTTAAAATCCCTTCCTGGCGTAAATTTTTATTGTAAAATATACTAAACTGGGACTATAGAAGCGAGATGAGGCATACATACGTGCATAACTAGTAGGGTTGTCTCCAGTCGAATGTTGAATGTATTCGATCACTCAAATTTACTTCTCGGTCAGCTTTAAGAAAAATAATTGCATACTTCAATATTCCAGTGCACATGCATATCTATCTACATATCATTGCAAGTGAAATTTTAAAACGCGCGAAAAATTAGTTCCAAGACACAGTTTTCATGAAAATTAAGAGGTAGGACTGTCTCTGAAATGTGGAAAAGCTGTTAAACACGAGGTTCATTTTCGATAATCTCCTACTTAACAGTCAGTCACTATGATCAGTATGGCTACCAACATATAATTACACTGTTTGTAGTCTTACACTACTGCATTATGCGGCTATTAGCTATTAGAAAAGACAAAATATAAAATCGCTGAACAGAAACAACTTGTAGTATTTCAGTGAAAATTGAGATAAATACGCGACATCCTCAGAAATATATTGCTTGTTGAATGAAATTGTTAGTCAGCTACTATTACCTGTTTGCATAACCGAAAGAAAAAGCTGATAGTAAATAATTTCAGAGAGATGCATCATTTCAGGAATTTTTTGGTATTATAGAACAAATATGGCTCTTTAAATTAATACAATAAACCAATTATCTTTCCGCTGAGTAAAACGTGTTTTGAAATAAAGCAGGTTTTCTATTTTTAATCCCAGAAAAAAATTTAAATTAAAAAAATAATAATAACAATATAGCAAAAAGGTACGTTTTAGTTGTAAAGGAATGGACATTTACTGTAATCATTGTCACTGCATGGAGTAAGTCTAAATATATTCTAAATATCATGTCTTAGAACCCAAAAATACATAAAAATGTAAAAAAAAATCTTTTTGAAAATTATTTTTAGGACTCTTCCATCCACATAATATCGATTTCTAATATTTTAAGCAGTTTGGAATTTATATTTCTCAGGTATTTACAATAGGCAAAAAATAAAAGCGAATTTCATCTTTTAAAAACTCCCTGTTTAGTTCGGAAAAGATAATTAATTATTATTAATCTGTAAAATCTGAGACATTTTTTACTGTTTCTTTTAATTAATATGCAATGAACCTTAAAATACAAATTTCCTAAATATGTAAAAAAATAAAATCCGTATTTAAATTGACGAACCCATAAATAAATATTTTTTAATTTGAATCAGCATTTAACTGTTCCTTTTTTGATGAAAGTAGTTACATTTTTATTTAAATTCTAAAATAAAACTATTTATTTCCTTTATTTAAACTTAAATTGGTTAAATCTTTTTTTCTTAAGAGAAACAAAAAAGAAAACCTTTTAAGTGCTAAAGCACTTTATTAAATTCGGGATTGATTATGCTATCTGCATTTAATTTGTTATTCGTATGTCTCTTAAGTTATTTGTATGCGTTTATCTGCTAACAAATTAGAAGTGCTGAAAGATTGGTTTTTTTTCTCGTTGCCTAACACCTGTGTCTTTCCCATATAATGATTTAATTGTTTCAAAATTTTCTGCTCATCGGAAAGAAAAATAACGTGTTTCATACTTTTTGTGGTCTTTTTACCTTAATTCAGTTGAGATGAATTTTATTCTTCTTTAGAAAGAATTCAATATAAAAATAAAATATATTTTCTTTCTTGTCATAATATTTGAAAATTTGAGTTCATCATACATAAAAATATAAGAATTAAACTTGACGAGTGAGCACTCTTCATTGAATAACAATGTGATATATATGTATGCCTTGTTTGCACAATTAAATTCAAGTGATTGCTTCATGTAAAAATAATATCTGATGCATAAAAATATTAATTTAATCGATACAAAAATTAAAAGAAATAGCTTATTTTTATTAAACTAAAGCGATGTATGTAAACATAAGTAATTTAATTTTAATATTTACCCGCTATTCAGCTTTAAGAAATTTTAATTTAAATGTTAAAAAAATGTATGTAAATTTTTTTTCGTATAATTTGTATTATATAGTTATTTGCCGTAACATTCAGCTTTTAAAAGATTTGCTACAAGTTACTATCTTGCTATTTATTAATTATTTCTAAAATTAAATTTTTGGAAAAGAAATTTTGGATATAGGTATGTAGAATTCGGAAGATGTTAATAATATTAATTTTATAGTCCTTTAAATCAATAATTATTCAAACAATAATAATAGTTAAGCAATATGTAGAATTAGGCGAAATTCATCGACGGATTAATCAAGTAGTACCCATTATTTGTTTACATTCTATCTGGATATTTAGGTTGATAGAATTGGCGTAATTATCGCATCTTCGCCAAGGCATACGCCAAGCAATTGTTAATTCAGTGTTTAGTCTTACTATTATATTTTTTTCATCTGCAGTTATTTTACTATCACTAAAAAGGAATACTTACAATGTGCAGGAAAAATCTTTTTAATGAAAATGATGTAGCGTTAAAAATATTTGCAATTGATTTATCATTCATGTTGATTTTTAAAAAATTGTCAGAAAAATAAATATACTTTAAAATTGGATAAGAAAGAAATATACATAAACATTCAACAATAGAAAATTTTGTTTTTGGTGATTACATAGCAATTTTAACTAACAGTAAGCCCTATCAAGAGAACTTTGTCAAAAATTAACTTTTCGATACTGCTTCATTACTCCGTCGAAGAAAAAACTATCGCTAAGCTATCACATGAAATGTCAAAAATAGATGATCGTAAATTTCACATTCATTTGAAAATGAACACGAAATAAGTCTGATACATTTGTAACAATATCGTTACAAGCTCTACTAATGTTTGACTCCAAAAATCATAAAGGAATCGATTATAGAAGATAGAAAGGTTTTATTGTATACTAGATTTTATTGTCTGATATACTAGGTTTTATTGTATATCAGATTTATTTTTCTAGTAATTTTAGTCATCAAGATTATTCTCGATATAACGGCTACATGCTTGCAACTGATTTATAAAATGAAGAGGCAGTGAAGCTTCTGTAATGTTGCTTTTATTCATACAATTCAGCTTAAAACACACTTTTTATGGTTCATTGTTCTAATAAATACATAAGTTAAACACTCTTCTTTATATGTACATATTTCCGTATTTTTTTACTATTTGTACTCTGCTGGAACAGACCAAGGTAGATGGGAAACTGTAGTAAATCTGCCAGAAGATTACGTTTATTAAAAAATGTAATGTACATGTAATGAAATTGTATTTAGGCTGCTAGAACTACACATAGCGCAAGTTCAGATGCCGGGAGTTTAAGAACTATCAAAGGATAACGTACGACCCGAAAGTTAATAGAGTTTGATTAGCAATCTTAGTATCCATTGCGATGCTCTTTAATACAATAGTGTGAAGACTGGAAATCATTTCGACTCCTGTTGTCATAACGGTCTCATTTTCATACGAAACTTTACTATAAATGATCAAATGAAAGAGATGGTTCTTAATCGCCTAAATTTTGTTCAATAAATCAAAATAATACAGTATCGCAATGGCGTTGATGACGTTTTCAGCATTGAGAAAGGACATTCCAGGTGATGGTTTGTACTGCTTTAAAATAAACATTTTAAATCACCATTTTGTTCAAGTCAAGGTTCGTTTGGAAAAATGGACCATCGCAGCGAGCATAGCCTGCTAGTACCATTTAAAGGGAGGATGAAGACTTAGGGAAGGCTTATATGTGAAGTGAAAGCTTATTTGCTGAAGGATCATCTTCAGCACCTCAAAATATTGCTCAAATTTATCTCAGATTTAACTTTCATTTAAATAAGAATTTCTTGTATTTGTATTTTTTTTAATTAAGCAAATCTTTGTGTAATTTGCGCAAGTCCTTACTTACGTATTTCTTTGAATACATTTAATGAAAAATAATTAGAAACTATTTTAGTTAAGACACACTTATTACTGATTTTAAAAAAGATGATTTGACATACATGTGTCGCGTAAGATTACTAAAAAGATTCTTGATGCATCAAGTTAATATTATATTTATAATTGTAAAATATTATACTTTCACTTGAACCTAAAATTATAATCAAATTTATAGATGAAATTATATTTTCAGGCAGTTAAAATATATAAGACAGATATTGCGATGAAAATATCAATACAAAGTTTATATATATATATATATACATATATATATATATATATATATACACATCAGAAGTTTATCAAACGATATAACCTCCTATAACAAGATAATAAAAAATATTAAGTTTCTATATTACATAGTATTGGAAATATGAGTGCAATGTCAAAAATATCTGATTTAAGAAAAGTTACCTTAAAGTTCAAATTAAACTCTGTTTGTACAGATATCGCTCCACGTATATTACCATAAAACCAATTCTAATTGGAGTATAGTTATATTTTTTTCCTTTTAAAGTTTTGTAACTTGTCATTATTATTAAAAAAATGAGTTTTTAAAAAGCTCGAAAGTGATTTCCTCATTAACTTACATTTAAAATTTTGGTTTATTAAGGAGGATCGACCTAAAATTTCCTAGAAAAATATATAAAGCTTTGTAAAATGATTATTTCCGGTATCTTATTTATATTATATTCTTCAAATAACTCTTTACTTATACCTTTAATAACGTACTTGAGAAAATATAGGGAATATACTGTCGATGAGCGTCAATTTAAAAATATTTTTACTGTTTTTTTTTTTTTTTTTTTCGAAATGAAGAAATAGATCTGCTGGTGATTTTCTCAATAAATAGAAGAAACTGATCAATGATTTCTAAATTACACGTAGGACGTTTTCTTTAGAGCAGGCTTGATATCATTATCTGAAGAAATGAAATGTTAAGAACATTGTTGGAAAATCATTGTTATATAGCTTTTATTTTTAACACTACATCTGATATTTAATTTTTCTAAAATATTGCGCAGAATGTGATTTTCGTAAAAGATGATCCAATAAAATAGCTGTAAGCTTTAGAAATTTTTAATCCTTTAAAATGAATATTTCTCAGATATTATGGTTATTTCAAATAAATATATTAAAGCTAGATTATGTATCGTGGGATATAATAGACTTCTATATGACTAGTATATATCTCATTATGAAAGCATTTGTTCTCGTTAGCATCACTTTTCGATTTTATTTTCAAAATCCTGTGAAAGATTACACCATTTTTATCAGGGATTTTACAAATGAAATAATGTATAGAGTTAAGAAAAACTCAAAATATTCTTTTTATTACATAGTATAAATAAATATTTACAGTACTCATATACCTAATTATACATTGATATCTTCGTAGTTTTTATTTTATGAATTTATTTTATGAACATATGTTAAAAATTATACGAAAGCCTCTTAAGAATTCTTCCCTCTTAAGATTTTTCTTTAAATTTAACAAAATACGCAGCCCGAGAAGTTGATTTTGCGAAATCGTGTTTACCAAACGCTCCTTAAAATTTCATTTTCTTAAAAATTCGGAACGTCTCACTTGCTAAAAATGCTATAAACACAAAATTTAAACTTCGGTTGATGAGTGATTTACATATTACGTTAAATAAGGCCAAAATAAAAATTTGACTTCAGCAACTGCTGTTGAGTTTTGTTGTCTGCAGATTTACTAGAATATTTCTTTTCACAAATTGTAAATAAATATTAATAAATTTCTATCGTACATAAAGGCCAATTGGAGTACAAATATATGCATTCTTCTATTTAATAGAGATTTCTACATATCTACGTTTCATTTCAAGATGAATGCTAATTTAGTGTAATCTTTAAAATTGTAAAACATTAAATGTTTATAAATAAGTTATAGGTGAAGAATTTTAAACTGAATCATGTATATATATATATATACAAAATACAGTACATGGCCATTGATGAGCGTCGTCTTGCGATTTTAGACATTTTGTTAAATATCTAGAAAAATAAATCAAATTTTATCCCGAAGTTCTTAGTGTATAAATATAACAGTACAAGTCATAAATTTCCGTAAAGATTTTTTCCCTAAACTCCATAAGGGACCGTCAACAAATTAAAAAAGAATAAATATCTTTTGGATAACCCTGTCAAAACTAATGTAGCAAAAGTGCTCAAACTCTAGATTATGATTAAGTGGCTTATTGTTATAAACTTTGTTCATTTTTATGAGAATAGCATGTATACTCGTAGAGAAATGAAGGTTTTTATAAAAATTTTCCCAAATTTTGCCAAGTTTTTTGCTTATAATATGCAGAGTTATTAATAAAAGGTAACATTCTTTTCTGAAAATATGATAAATAATATTGCACATAACACCCGGTAATTAGAATTAAAAAACAATAAGAATTGTACGAAAAATGAGTATGTTTACAAAATAATTTCCACTGCGCATGCGTCAACGGTATCAAAATTTCATTTGCATATTATGTTAGCTAAATATATAGAGCAGATTTTGTGAAAGTCACGAAATCATAGCTTGAAAATTCTGAAAATAATCTTCAATAGAATAAGTTGAAAATCCATTATTCCCGAAATGAAGCAAAAACAAGAGGGATTATATCCTTAAGTTGTAGTACGTCCAATATTGTGTATTCTCTAGTGACACTAATCAATGAATATATGGATACAATCCCTCTTTGCTTCATTTTGAGAACAATGGATTATCAACTTATTCTATTGACGATTATTTTCAGAATTTTCAAGCTATGATTTCGCGACTTTCACAAAAGTTGCTCTATACATTTAGCTAACATAATATGCAAACGAAATTGAAAAACGTTGACGCATGCGCAGTGAAAAAATTTTTAGTAAACCTACTCATTTTTCATACAATTTTATCATTTTTTTTTAATTCTAATTACAGGGTATTATGTGCAATATTATTTTTTATATTTTCAGAAACGAACGTTATTTTATATTAAGAACTATGCAAATTATAAGAAAAAAAAACTTGGCAAAATTTGGGATCATATTTATATAAACCTTAATTTCTCTACGAGTATACGTGTTATTCGCATAAAAATGAACACAGTTTATTACAATAATCCACTTAATTATAATCTAGAGTTTGAGTGCTTTTGGCACATTAGTTTTGACAGGGTTACCCAAAAGATATTCATTATTTTTTAATTTGATGACGCTCCCCTATGAAGTTTCGGGGAAAATTCTTCTCGGAAATGTATGACTTCTACTATTATATTTATACTTTAAGAGTTTCGGGATAATTCCTGATGTATTTTTTTATATATTTAACAAAATGTCCAAAATCGCAAGTGGACTTTCATCAATGGCCATGTAATGTATATATCTGTACATATTTAGAAATTTTCCTCGAATTCTTCATTTTACCATAAATGTACTATTTTTTCGAATTCGAACTAGGACTACATCCATATTTTCACATTTAGCCCTTTACTATACAATGTGCCATATTGGCACATATCTAACGACATTAAAATTGTCATTATGTGCTATGGATTTCGCCAACATGATCTCTGTACCTGATCAGAAACACTCCAAAGATGTGAATAACAATTACTTTGTCCCTATTAGATGATTGCACACGACAAAAAATTTAAATTTGTTCTTTGTAAATAAAAGAAATTTTGATCTAGCTATCAAAGGGTTCCCGACATAAAAAAACAACGAAAAAAAAAATATACATATATAGATATATTGCATTAAAAATTTCTTTGGTTTTTTTTTCTGCTTAAAATCACGTTTAAATCATGTTTCTATCTTAAAGTACAGGAATTTTTTTTTCGTTTTGGTTCGATTTCAAAATATAGTTTTAAACTCTTCAGACCTGAGCATAAAATAACTGCACAGGTACATATATTTATTGTTTTTGCATAATTGAAATGACACCAAGGATTACAGAAAGAGTCAATTTTATTAAATCAGTACTTTAGGGGACTGATAACTTAGGTTTGCAAATCTATCTTAATAGAAGAACAACACGCTCTGTCTGTCTGCGTGTGTTTGCAATGGCTAGCAAAATCTACAGCGTGTACGAGGCTCAAAATTTTTTTGAAAGTAGCCCCAAATCTCTCCTGATGTATCTGAGCTTCAGAATTTCGAAATTCCAATTATTAACTGAGTAATTAATTAAAATTCAAAACTCACTCTCATCAAAAATCCTTTTTTTTTTCGATTTTTTCTCCATTCGCTTGCTTTTAGTTGGTTGGTTGTATAAACTATTTGAGCCAATAATTAAAAGTCTGGGACAGAATTAAAGAAACCAATTTAAAAGTGACTGTTTTTTCCAAAGATCTTTAAAATTCATAGACCTGCAAATGTCCATTTTAATTTAGGATTTTGATCACAGCTGTTGTGCGTCAGAATGTTGGCACTTCGTACATTAGAATGTAAGTGTGGTTAATGTTGGAGTAAAAAAAAGATACGAGGCTTTTCTAGGAGTTATTTTTTTTATCATTGATTAAATTTAAATGTATTCTATTTAATTAAAAAAATATGGCTTTAAATTGCTTTTAAAACGAAAATAAAATGGCTGTTATGCGTACAATTGTTCGAATCGGCAGACGATTAGCACACCATAATAAATTATCAAATAGCAAAGAAAATTATTTCTATTACTGTATTTCTGTTGCTCGATAAAACAAGACGATTATGAAAATGTTGTTGTCAAACTTGGCCTTTTAAACCAAATTTCCGGACGTGATAGACCAATAAAGATCGCCATGACACAACAATTTTTTGTAAGCTAAGATTTTTTTTCAAATGAAATTTTTTGTTTCGGATTGGGTTTATGTCCATGGAAATTATTTTGTCCTGTTCGGCTCCGGATATAGTTATTTGGAATAACTTTGTCGGTTTCGGAATTGACTCGGTTCAGATTTCGGGGTTTTTCAAATTGAATTTTTATGTTCGGTTTAAATAACATGTAGACAGAAATTATTTTGCCGTAATTGGATCGCGTTGTGGTTCATTGGAATATTTTTGTTCGGTTCAAATTTGTATTGGGTCAAATTCCAATATTTTTTCATATTGAATTTCTAAGTTCAGTTCGGATTGCAATTTTGTCTGGATGGGTTGCAATTGCATTTACGGTTAGTCTTAGGTTATATTTAATTTCCGGTTAGGTTACAGTTAGATCACGGTTAAGTAACAGTTAGGTTAAGGTTAAGTTGCAGTTAGGTTATGGTTAGATTACAGATAAGGTTGCGATAAGATAAAGGCTATAGGTTACATTTCTGTTATGTTTAAGCTACGGTTAGGTGACGATTAAGTCGCAGTTAGTTTACAGACAGGTTATGGCTACGGTACAATTAGTTACGGTTAAGATTTTGACTACAGTGTGAAAATTACGCATGATTTGATTGAAAATATAGACAATGTTTACAATGTTTTTACAATGTTTTGTTCGTTGGTTGTATAAAACTTTTGAGGCAATAATTAAAAATCTGAGAGTGAATTAAAGAAACAATATATACCCGTAAAGCATGGTGACGTCAGTGCAGCGTCGTTGTGAAGTCACATTGTGACTTTGTGACCATCGATTGTCGATGTGACGTCACGTGACATCGATGTGAAGTCACAGTGACTAAAATGCGAAGTCGTTATGGCCGTTTTAGAGCTCTTTTGTGACGTGTCACAATGTGACAAATTTGTGAAAAATATGTCATTTGTGACGAATTTCACATTAACATTGTGACAAAACTGTGACAAAAGCAACGATATTTAAATTGCCAGAAAAATGTTTTTTAAAGCAAATAACATGTTTTGAAGGGTATTTATAAATTTCTAAAGATTTTTAAGAAAGTCGCATCTCAGTCACAATGTGACGTGACTGAGTTGTGGCATTTTGGTCACAGATGTGATGAGACCAAAGTGACTCACAGTGACGTCACAGTGACGTCACTGTGACCATGCATGCTATTAGGGTAATATTATATACATTTAGATCATATTTTATTCATACGTGGGTGATTCTCAAAATAGGGGACAATTTATGTCTTTCAGCATACAAAAAAAATTGAGAGGTTTTCTGTCATGTTTTTATACTTAGATATGTTTGTCTTAATATTATTCATTATTTGCACTCAAGAATTACTCACTTTTTAGTTAAAAACACCTTAAAATAACAGAATAAATGTTCAAAATGTCATTAGCATGGATGTCCACAGCAGCTGTGCCTTGTATATACTAGCTTTTTCAAGAGTTTATATCATGTTTATAAAATAAAACAAATGTTATTCTTTCTTTAAATTAATCAAGGAGAGGATTTATCCAATAAATTTCTTTTTAAAAATAAAATTATAGTATATAAAAAGAGAATTAAAGTTTGTCCTCCATATTCTGTTTTCAAAACAAGGTCATACTATAAAAGCTATTTATTAATCAAAATTTCATTTTCACATATGATAATGCTTTGAAAATATAAAGTTTCTCCATGGCAACAAGTAGCCATTTTATTCCAGCCTGAAAATAGAAGCATGAATTGTATTTTAAGAATAGAAGTTGAATATTAGGCGAGTACATCAATTGTATGTCATAAGAATTTATAATAATTTTCATGTTTATTTTATAGTTAAAATTTTTATTTTACTTATTTGGATAGAACTTTTGTGTTTTAAAAAGCCCCAGAAAGGACTATTGCATTGTGATTATATTATGGCTCATAATCTTATTTAAATTAAAATTTGTCATTAGCATGGACAAATATCAGTGTCATTAGCATGGTTTTTCTGTCCATGCTAAAGACTCCTATGTGCATAAATGTAACCAGTACTTATATTGTATCCTTTTTAAAGTTTAATTTTACATATAAATTTAGGTATTACATTTATTATCCCTATAATATGCATTAAATCGGTCAGAAAATCACGAAGACAGCTTCTTACACTGCTAGTGTCAGAATGTTGTTCATGTAAACAAAGTTTGCTCTTTGGTAATGTTTTTATTCTCCTTATATGTATATATGTAAAAATGGAAACTATTTGTTGGAAAGGAAGGCTAATAAACGTAGAAAAAAATATTTAAACAGGAAGAAAATAAAATTTTTTTAATATATTTATTCCACGCAATTTGTTTTGTCATTAGCATGGCTCAAAAAATGTTATTTATTTTTTTAAAGTTAATTTTTAAATATTTAGCTCTGCTGACTACATGTAAAGTATACCTAATACTATATTAACAACATATATTTTTTTCAGAAATTTTGCTAACAGTAATTTTTTTAAGATTTCATTTTTGAAATTGTCCCCTATTTTGAGAATCACCCAGATGCCTACCTTACATTAATCTTCCGTAATACGTGTGTTTATCTGATCCTGGTTTAATGAATTTCGAACCAGAATTTTTTTTAAAGAAATGAAATTAAATGAGTGCTACTTAAAAAAACTAAAAGTAAATAAATAAACATTTATGAAATAATTGTTTTGGTTCGAAATGAGGTTAACCTGGATCAAACTAATCCAGGTATTACTGAAGATTAGTTGAAAGTTGACAGCTATGTTTATAATATTATGTACTTTTAGCTAATCATTCAAGTATCGATTTCATTCATAGTATAGACGGATTAGAGAGTGATATAATAAGTTTGAAATTTAAAATATTTCACTTGATGTTTATATGTGAAAAAAGTAATTAGTTACATGACTTAGCAGTGATTTTTACGGATAAATATCAACACTTTAACACGAAAATCACTCAATCGCTGCACACATATTCCCTCCCGCGTTTCCCATTGCAGTCATTTTGGATATTTTTCCAGCTAAATATATATATATATATATATATATATATATATATATATATATATAATACCATTAAGAGTAGACAAGATTCACCAATAGATTTTATCAATAAAACAATAAACCAAAACGAAGAATTTGAATAGAATTGAATTATAATTAAAAAAAAAAATGTGAAACGAGTACATCTGAATAAATAAATACATAAAATACAATGAATGCAAATGTAATTTGTAGTCCACAGTGCAGAATCATCAGGCCCCAAATGCTCTGGAACTACAAATGAAGTGTGCGGTTTCATCCACGTATTAGCCATGAAATAGCAAAATAATATGTATTTGGGGCTACCAGCACACAAAAACCAAATTATTAAACAAGGAACATAGAAATAAATAGTTGAAAAAATGAAAATATATATATATATTAAAACAATAGCGTGCAGCAAATAGTGTCAGTAACATGAGTACAAACTAACCCTATTTATGCACGTGGAAATGATAAACATTACATTCATATATAATTTGGATAAAAAGTAAGAAAACAAAATATTGAGAAAAAAAAGAAACTTATCTGGTTATCACCATTAATGTAGAGGACAGCGCTATAAAATTGTTAATAAATTATAAATGCAGTAAGCAATAGTTTTCTATACAAGCTAAAAAAAGTAACACGTAGAAAAACCAGTTTGTTAGTAATGCAAGCAACGGATCTTAGCAAGATCAGCAGGGTTGCTCTTTTTAAATTAAGAATGCCTTGCGCGCCAATTGGCGATATAAATGATTTGAAGAAAAAAAACTTGCTATGATTTATCCATATCAAACAAAAAAGATAAAGCTGAATGGAAATATAATTGAACCGGAGAAAATAATTAATGATCGATATTTACATAAAATTAAATTAATAAAATAATTAAAATTAGAATTAATTTATAACATTCATATTAACTTATAACTTAAAATACCATTTTGTTACTTTAATGAGTAACATTTATTGTGACTGTACATGGTAAAAACTCATTATCTTAATATAGGATAATAAAAATTAAAGAAAAAAATAATAAAAAAAATTAATTAATTAATTAATTAATAAAAATTAACAATATATATATATATATATATAAACAAAATAAAAAAAATATAAATAAATATTTAAAATAAATAAATAAATAAATACATAATAATAGTAATAATATTATTAATAATAATACCAAAAATTATATCAATAACATTAAAATTAATTTGATAATTAAAATATAGCTATTTAACTGTAGATATAAATAGGCAAATATCCATATATTGGTGTCAATTAAACTATTTAAAAATTATGTTAAAATAATGTAAAAATAAATAACCCACTCTGATTTTTTTTTAATTAACCTTTGCGTGTTTATCCAGACAACACCACCCTCCTCCGTACTCTAACATCTACCCTCCCAACCGACCTACTTATATATTTTTTTATTACTTTTATAACATTTTTAATTTTTTATTATTATTTTCATGTTTTATAGTTTTTTATACATTTTTTACGCAAAGAATTAATTATAAGATCATGTAATAGCTAATTATAAGATCATGTAATCTCTAATTATAAATTAAAGAATATATGAATTTTTTATGATAGCCATTATTTATAGCATCATAAACAACCTTTTTAATATTAGTATTAATTAAATGGGAAGAACATAGACATTTTATTTTATATAAATGGTTAAGTATTATACTACGATATACAGAATTATGAAGACAAGATTTAAAATTAGTAAAGGTATTGACTTTAAAATTAAATTATTTCCTTTTGTCAAAAATATCAGTTATAAATTTGTTCTCTTTTAATATAATTTTAATATCTAAGAAATTGATTGTATTATTAAAAAGTAGGTTTTTTGAAAGTTCTAGATTAGAAGGATAATCAACAGGGAATTGAGATAAACAGGTGTTATCAGTATCAATTAATATTACATCATTTATATATCGATATAAATGTATTTTATTATTTAAATAATGACGTTCATAGTAATATAAGTATAAATCAGATAATACACTAGATGTACTACCACCTTGTGGTATACCAACATTTTGAATATATATATTGTTATCATGCATGATAAAATTATTATAGATAATGAAATTGGTTAATGTATGAAAATAATCAGAATCGATATTATGTGATATATCCAACTCGTGTTGATATTTTTTAAAAAGCGCATTAATGATATTATGTAAATCCGATAAATCGATATTATTAAATAAATCTTTAAAATTATAAGTAGTGATATTTTTTATACATTTAAGATTTTTCATAATATGGACCAGTTCATAACTATATATATATATATATATATATATATATATATATATATATATATATATACAGGGTGGTCATAAAAAAACTTTGCCGATATACGGAGCTCTAGCGGCCAGTCCGCTCAACCGATCGAAATGAAATTTCAGATATAGCTATTCAGAGGTATGATCTCGAGATTCTGTGAACGACAACAAAATAGCGCTCACGGTTACGGTTATAGTTACAGAAACTCGAAAATTTTCGATGGCAACACCCATTTTTTTAATCGCAAAATGCTCAGCGCATGCAAAAACCTTAAAGAGCGTTGGAACCGTAAGTGTATCGCAAGAAACGGTCATGTTACGCACGCACAAAAAACTGTTCTGCGAATCCTCCCCCCCATAAAAAAACTCGATTGGGGCGCAAGGAGGAAATTTGCATATGATACAGAGTCAGTACACTAATCTCTGATTACATTACAGATTTTCCACATGGGTGTCAGCACAGGCAATTAATGGTGATGGCATCCATGTGGAAAATGTGTAATCAAAATAAAAGTTTTAATTTCTCCGATCTGTATTGCAATCAGAGATTAGTGTACTGACTCTGTGTCGCATGCAAATTTCCTCTTTCGAGTTTTTTCTAGGGGGGGGGGGATTCGCAGAACAGTTTTTTGTGCGTGCGCAACATGACCGTTTCTTGCGATACACGTACGGTTCCAACGCTCTTTAAGGTTTTTGCATGCGCTGAGCATTTTGCGATGAAAAAAATGGGTGTTGCCATTGGAAATTTTCGAGTTTCTGTAACTATAACCGTAACCGTAAGCGCCATTTTGTTGCCGTTCAATGAATCTCGAGCTCATACCTCTGAATAGCTATATCTGAAATTTTACTTCGATCGGTTGAGCGGACTGGACGCTAGAGCTCCATACATCGGCAAAGTTTTTTTATGACCACCCTGTATATATATATATATATATATATATATATATATATATATATTTAACCAAATTCTGACACAGTCAGTGGCCACGGATTTCAGACAATCTATTTCCATATATTTCAAGTTAAAGAGAAAATCATACAAATTTCAAGATTGTTTAATATTATTAGTATGGATCCGGGCAACGCCGGACGGGTCAGCTAGTATGGATATAAAATTACTAATCCATTTAAAAGATCAGTTTAACTATCATCAAAATAAATGTACGCAGTAACAAAATTAAGGTCTTTAAACAAGTAAATGCTCAGCAATTTTTTTATTGTAAAGCATTTAAGTTAAATAATCATGAATATTTGTTACTTTCTTGAACACAATGTCTTGAAGGTACTTTCGAAACTCAGATTAAAATTATATTTACTTTACAAGGTAATATTCATCAGTCTGACATTTTTGGTTTTGTTTTCAAACAAAAAACATTTAGCTGTATATAAATAAAGTAAAAATTTAAAAAAAATAACAGTGTAGTTTTTATTAGGAAAAGAATAGAGGTACACATTTTTGTACCTCAGATCTAAAAATATTTATAGCAATGGTTGTCATGAAAACGACTTCTTTGGAAAATGCGTTTTCCTTCATGATAGTTTTTTTCACCATTTCTCCTATTTAAATTGTTATAAGTGAAGAATCGTTAAACATATGAGTTCGAAATTTGAACATTTTTTTTCAACTACTCTACTCTAACCTTAATTCAGCAAATTAAAAAAAAAAAAAAAAAAAAAAAATTCATTTTTAAAAATATCTTTGAAAAATGTAACATCATTTTTTCTTAAATTTTTACTGTAAAAAATTTTAATTTTTATCTAAATTATTATATTTCAAAATGATGAATCAAAATTAAAATTCGTTTTTTTTTTTGTTGTTGTTGTTTCTGTAAATGATAAAAAATATTCTTTCTACATATAATATTTCGAGTTACAAAGATTTAAAATTACACCACTTTTTCATAAATTTGAAATTTTAAATGAAAAAAGAAAATTTGAGAAGTTTTATTGTATGATTTTCTTTTCAAATGATATGGTTAACTAAAACAAAAAAATGTAAAAGTTTTAATTCAATAAACAAAATTTATTTTAAAATGGGTCGCGGACCCCCTTAACATAAACTTACATTCATTTTTTTAGAAAACACTTAAAAATAACGATGCAAAAAAGTCGCATAGTGTTAGGAAGATTAAATTAATTTAAACTGATATAGCTGTTAAATATAGCAATACAATATTTTAAAACTCTAACTGTCTATATGTGATACACACTATTATATGATATTTTAGCTGGAAATTTATAATTTAAAATTGCTTGCCGTTTTTCCCATTATTAGGTCGATATATAGCTTTCAAATTTGTTTTCATAAAAATAGAAAAATATATGCAATAAAGGGTTAAAATTTATTTCTAGTTAGTTTTAGTTTTAGTAATTTTAGTTTTTTATGCTTTTTAAAAAATAAAGGCTAATCTTGCGTAATAGTTAAAAACCTATAATTGAACGTTCATTTAATCGCCCTTGACACAGTGCTTGAAATGATTCATATATTCATTATGCAATTTAACTTGAAACATTAACATTATTATAAATGGATCTTCTTAATAAAGTAGTTTTTTCATGTATTATATATCTAATTTACTTCATTTGCTAATTATAGTATACTTAATGAAATTTTCAAAGTAAAAATCATTTCATTGCCGTTTCGTTTTATGCTTCTGTGAACACTTACATAAAGGTTATTTTTTTCAGTCATTTCACAGAACTAGAAAAGTAGATTAGTGGAATTAAAGATACTAAGAATGTCTCGTTCAAACGTAGATTGTCCGAGATTGCGGAAATATCTTTACTGTCGTCAAATGAGATAGTAAATTTCTTGTTGGAAAATCGATAATTGTTCTGTCATATAAAAATTGTATATGCATGAATCATTGCCATTTGTTGATGATTTGCAAAACTGTAGTTGTACTGAACCATTTGAAATGAAAGATTACATCCCAAAATACAAAAAAAATAGACGTTAAGGGTGTACCCATATTCAATAAAAATGCTATTATTTTTCAGTTCATCTTTATTTTTCATTTCATTTCACAATTAAGGTTATTTTTTATGAAAAATAAAAACTTAAAAAATAAATTTCTTATTAGAAAATCAATAATTATTCTGTCATATAAAAATTGTGTATGCATGAACCATCGCCATTTGATGGTGATCTACAAAACTGTAGTTGTACTGAACCATTTCAAATGAAAGATTAAATCCTAAAATACAAAAAAAAAAAAAAATAGACGTCAAGGATATATCCATATTAAATAAAAATACTATTATTTTTCAGTTCATCTTTATTTTTCATTTCATTTCACAATTAAGGCTATTTTTTATGAAAATTGAAAAATAAAAACTGAAATAAAAAATTTTATTACAGATATTGTTCGACTTTATATGGATTAAACGTATAATAGAATTTATCTGACAATAAATGAAAATTCTAGATACTTTTTATTTTACTCATCACCGACGAACAAAAGGGTTTTTTTAATTTATAAAATATACGATTTTTCTATTATGGCATAAAAATGTAATTATAAAAAATAATAAAACCCTTGAGAGTAAAAATTATAGCAAAATGTTTTACAATTGCATTATATTTGCAGAAATGTATTAATTTAAAAATGAATTTATTGGAATAAAATTATCAGCTCAGTGAACGGATATATCAAATCTTAGCAGTTAGAAGTTTAATAAAGAATTTTAAAATATATTCTATAATGCGCACTTTAAAAATTCTTAATTTTTCTACTGTGCATATTTTTTAAATCTTAAACGTTATTGTAAAAACCATTCTAAAAAGCCTTATTTTTTCTGCCAATCACACGTATATTTCAGTTAATTTGCTAATCTTTGTAATCTGAATAATTTTTAATGCAAAAATCATTCGTTTGTTGCTTAATTTTACACTTCAGTGAACTGTAACATAAACGATTATTTTTTAAAATCATTTCACAAAAGTAGTAAAATAGAAAAGTAGAGTCGGGAAATTAAAGACACTCTTGAGACTTCCTTAAAATGTGGATTGTCCAAGATCCGGAGAATATATTTCTTGTTAAATCTGATAGTAAATTTATTGCTGCAAAAATAGTGGATATGCTGTCATATCACAATTGACAGACATTAATAAAAATTAAATTTTTACATAATCAATAATCAAAATTACTAGAATTCGACATTAAAAAGAAATACTGATTAAAATATTTTCTATAATTCACAATTTTAAATTTATTCAATTTTCTGTTGTAAATATGTTTGAAATCTTTAACGTTATTGCATTAACCATTTTAAAAAGCTATATTTTTCTGCAAATCATACACATATTTCAGTTCATTTGCTAATCTTTGTAATCTTAATAATTTTTAATCTAAAAGTCATTCGATTGTTGCTTAATTTTACTCTTCATTGAACTGTAACATGAAAGATTCTTTTTTAAGTCATTTCACAAAAGTAGTAAAATAGAAAAGTAGAGTCGGGAAATTAAAGACACTCTTGAGACTTTCTTGAAATGTGGACTGTCCAAGATTCGGAAAATATATTTCTTGTTAAACCTGATAGTAAATTTCTTGCTGCAAAAGTAGTGTATATGCTATCATATCACAATTGGCAGACATTCCTAAAAATATATATAATTTTAACTAATCAATAATCAAAATTATTAGAATTTGACAACAAAATGAAATACTGAGCACTTTGCATTGAAACGTTTTTTGATAAAATTATAATTTTCCGCATTATAGTTTTCTAAAATGTAATAAAATTTTAGAAGATAAATTTTATTATAAAGTTTTCGCCATTCTTAAATACGAATGTCTTCAATTTAAAGGTATTTACATAACAAAACATAAAAATTACTACTAAATATCAATCATACATATAATCTTATTCACAAAAATATTAGAAAATTGTAATATAAGTTAAATCTTATTGTAATACAGCAATTTCTAAACATCTTCAAAAATTCTTCCTTAGCCTATTGTCATTTGAATATTAATTTGATAATACACAAAACAACAACATTCATTATCTTTCAGACAATGAAATAAACAGTAATTAATCCATTTGGATAGCTAATGTTAATGTTACTAAAGTAAAAATATTTTTTTTCCAAAGCCTGAAAAAATGAGACCCGAAAGGGTTACTATATATAAAAAGAAACAAACTGAGTGCAATATTAAATCGCCGCCAGAAATATTTCGCAAAATACGGTATCACTGCACGAAATGCTTTCCAATTTCCCCAGTGTAAATGCTGAAAAGTTTAGATAGCTTAACATATTAAAGCCGGTTGGTACAATATTGTACCGTAAAAATTTTAACCATTTTAGGTGCGTTCGTAACTTTGTGAATGCGTAGCACCTATAGTTGTCTTTCAGTCCGTCCGTCTGTCCATCTGTCTGCATAAAACAACACAAAAACTACCCAATCGAATCGTTTAAAATTTCAAATGTATAATTATTACATATTTTTGTCGAGTCATTTCAAATTTTATGAAAATAGGATGTTCAATTACAGGGGCAATCAAAAGTATTCCGTTGTACAATCGGAAAAAAAGTGTTATGCGCATTTTAATGGTGTTACACTCTTTCGAACAGAATAAAACAGATGTGCATCTATGTAGTATATATTATAATATACGTTCTGTACAATCTGGGGTGCAAAGAATATTTGCCATTGATTTACAGAGCTAGACAGACTGACTGATAGACAGACTCACAGACAGACATTTTGTAACAACTTGTTTTTCGGGCTCACTGACCACTAAAACGTGCAAATACGTCGAAAACCGGATTTCGAATTTTTTCACGAATCCAGTACCTTCTTCTTGTAAAAATAGAAGAAGGGAAAAATATACGAAAAAATCCTTAAACATGCTTCAAATTGATTTATAAAAACTATTACGTATTATGGCTGATCTCAAGTGAGTATTGTGTAGCTGCATAAATGATGTACACAGTTTACAATAGTAAACTATGCCTTTGTCCTAAATGTATACGATAGTATGCATTTATTATATGTATAATATGTATTATGTGTATTATTTTTATATCTAAAGAAAGAAAAGAATACAGTTTTGATTAAGCTTTGAATTCTATATTTTCATTTGGCTTCTCATTTGCTTGCAACTGTATTTATCAACAATTTCTACTGAAGTATGTTTTATTTTTCATCCAATAAAATATAAGTTAAAATGTTTCACATCCCTATTACATATTTTAAAGTTCAAGAATTTGCACCATTTTCAAATTTTCTTCTTATTAATCGAGCGTTTTGTAGAGTCATATTTCTAAGTTAAAACATTTGTTAAATATTGTATTCATAATGATCTCTTAAACGTAAGAGTCATTTTATTTTAATCTATTGGGAACAGTTTACATAAAAGATTGTTTTGCCGCCAATTCTCAAAAGCATAAGCGTAAATTAAAAGTATAAACGCGACTGAAAGGCACTTAAATATTATGTCTTCAAACTATGATTACACAAAAGTTGATACTTCATTTTTTTTTCTATAAGTAAATTCGTGTGTTAATGATACTTTTGTTATTGTTGTGAAACTTTGATCATCCAATGGAATATTTTTTGCACTTCTTTATGAAAAAAAAGGTAAATATATGAATTAAATTCTTTTTGATTTTTATATGTAAATTGGATTACCCAAGGGAGGATTTCTTTCGGTCATTTACTAAAAAATTAATTGTTAAAATATACTCTTTGTATTCTTTTGATATTTAGATCCTCTAACACTAGAACCGCGACGACGGGTCATTTTGACCCGTATCAAATGAAAGGATGTCGATTCGAACCAGAAAACTCTTAACAAAATAAGCTAAATACATGCTGAGCAAAAATATTTTTAATAAAGAACTGAAACAGTTTTAAATGAAAATTCCGGTCAGAAATATTTTTATAAAACTTGAATGAATTTTCCCGCGGTTCTAGTGTTAAGGGAGAATTTTCTTCAGTTGTTTTGAAAGAGTTAAGAAATAGTCGTGAGATAAAAAAAGAAAAATCTCTTTATATTCCTTTGAACCTTGGATCATCCTATTAAGTAAGCCATTTTTCCAAAAGTTCGGACGTGGGTTAAAACATTCTTTGAAATTCTTGAAATTAACATCGTCCTAGTTTCTATAAATATCTCCCTTATTGCCAGATATTACTGTAAAAGCTTATGTTTCATGATCAATAACTAATCTGTCAAATAGAATAAAAATAAATATATAAGATAAAAAAATCTCTTTATATTCCTTTGAACCTTGGATCATCCTAGAAAGTAAGCCATTTTTTCAAAAGTTCGGACGTGGGTTAAAACATACTTTGTATTTCTTGAACTTAATTTTCTTGTTATTTCCTGAAATTTAAATCGTCCGAGAAATCATTTCAGAAATTTCTCACTTGTTGTCAAATTTCATTATGAAAATTCATGATACACGATAAATAACAATTCTACAATATGAAAATTACGTCCTTGTTTCTATAAATATCTCCCTTATTGTCAAATATCACTGTAAAAGCTTGTGTTTCATGATCAATAACTAATCTGTCATATCACGTCTACGTATGTGTGAAAAAGGTAAATTAATAATGTACAATAGGTAATAAGGCTACTAGACATCAGCGATAAAAAATTGCTATAATATTCTAATTTCTTTAATTTGCTGGCATCATTTTTGAAAAACAGACTCGTAAAATTGTCTATAAAGATAGTGTTAATCATTTTTTGAAATTTGAATCGTCCCAGATGTATTTTTTTCTTTCCAAATGTCACTGTAAAAAGTTACGTTACACGATCAATAACTAATCTGCTGTATCACATTTGCATATGTGTGAAACAGGTAAACTATTAAATAATCAGTAGGCAAGATTACTAGACTTCAGCGAAATAAGCTATCTAAACTTTTTTCTTTTACTGATGTTGTTTTTTAAAAGTAGAGGCGTAGAATTATGGATTAAATTTTCTTGTTATTTCCTGAAATTTAAATCGTCCGAGAAATCATTTCAGAAATTTCTCACTTGTTGTCAAATTTCATTATGAAAATTCATGATACACGATAAATAACAATTCTACAATATGAAAATTACGTATGCTTGAAAAAAGTAAACCCATTAATATAACACAGGCAAGACTCTAAACTTCAGCACTAAAAAAAGTACAGAACTCTTCTGAGTTCTTTAATTTACTGGTATCATTTACCAAGAGTAGTGGCGTAAAATCGTGGATAAAGATATTCTCGAAATTTTTTTTAAAATTTAAATCGTCCGAAATTGCAGAAATATCTCCTTTATTGCCAAATTTCACTGTAAAACATTATCTTAAATCTTTAATAACTAATCTCACCTATAATCATCAATAATAATTTCATATCACAATTATATACGTGAAAATAATAATGTACTAAATATACATTTCAAAAAACTACATGACTTCAGCAATAGAAACTTACTGAAATCTTTAATTTCTATCAATTACTGGTGATCTTAAAAATATAAAATATACTTCAATTTCGCTTATTTTTATAGCTATTTATAATCGCTTATGAAAGATTTTCTTCCATAATATATTTTTAAAAAATCTTAGAATGCAACGAAAATTAAATGCTAGTATCTACCAATGAATTATATATTTATTTACAGGAATTATATATTTTTCATAAGCTAAAAATCATATTTGGTACACGAATCATGAATATTCTTTAGATTAAATGGATAATTATAGATTTATGTTAACTCGCTACATCGGATGATAAGCGTTGATTCTGAGAAACATTCAACTATACAAAACATTATTCTTTTAGAGTTCTTTCGAGATTTGAATCTTTAAAAACATTCACATCATCATTATACATTTCTATTCGAAATATTAACATTATTTTAAATTCCACTTCTTAATAAGTTCGTTTTTTTCCCTTGAATCATAGATCTTATTTCATTTGCTAATTATTATCCGCGTAACGATCTTTCTAATGTAAGAGTCATTTCATTGTCGTTTCATTTTACGCTCCTGTGAACTCTTACATAAAAGGCTTTTTTTCTGCCATTTCACAAAAGTAGAAAAGTAGGATCGTGAAATAAAAGATACTCTCGAGATTTCTTTGAAACGTGTATTGTTTAAGATTCCGGAAATATAGTCATTATTAAACGAGAAAGTAAATTTCTTTGTACAAATTGGCAAAGAATATTCTATTATATAACAATTAAAAATGCATTGCATAAATATAGAGGGATACACTGTAGAAAAAACCAAATATATTTAGGTGTGTTCTTATGCAGTGTGATTCATAATTATCGAAATAATAAGCTATCTCCTTAAATATTGTCCCGAAGGATATACTTCTAATTGAAAAGTTTCATAAAAACGGTGCAAAATTTGATAAGATCTCCTTGGGGATCTATGGAGTGTCAAATTAAGAAAATGCAAAAATAAAATTTTTTAAGCCCCCCCCCCCCCGCCCCGTAGGATAAAATTTCCAATTACGAATCCAGATTTTTCTACTGTAAGAGTCATTTCATTTTACACTCCTGTGAACTTTTACATGAAATCTTTTTTTCTGTCATTTCACCAAAGAAGAAAATTACTGAAATAATACTCTCGTACTGAAATAATACTCTCGTACTGAAATAATACTCTAGTGAAATAATACTCTCGAGATTTCTTTGAAACGTGTATTGTTTAAGATTCCGGAACTATAGTCATTATTAAACGAGAAAGTAAATTTCTTTATACAAATTGGCAAAGAATATTCTATTATATATTAATTAGAAATGCATTTGATGAATATAGAGCAGCCACACTCAACCTGCGGCCCGGCTACATTTTATAACATATAATCATTAATTCAAATTTATGCAAATAATTGATATGCATATAAAAAAGAATTTATGATTTTCAGCACAGTTTTATGTATTTTCATGGAAAGATAATTATATATACACTGTAGAAAATTGTAATTTTTCAGTAGTTAACCGTGAATTATCCGATTCATTTACGAAAAATGTCACTTCTTTTACATAAACTGTCAACTTCCGTATTTTTTTGTGTTTTTATTGGCAAAAACCGTTAATGTAAAGGCAAATCCCGTTGATATAGGTATAAAGTCCGTTTTCTTACGGACATTGTCTTGAATCTCGGTTGCAGTAAATCTATTCTGCAGTTTTTTTTCCGAGTAACACACCAGATTTCAACTTGAAAATTGTATCAAAAGACGTTTCCTTAGTCTACAGTTCTTTATAAATATAATTCTATTTGTCCTAAGTGATGTACACATTTTTGGCGTTATTACCCACCTATACGGGTAATAACGCCATGCAAACAAAACTATGAAGTAAAATGGAATAATTGCATGTAGATTTCCCAATTCTAAAAATACAAACTCTACAAACTTAGAAATTGACAAATTGTATTCTAAGCTATTAAAAATGTTCATTTTTTTGTGAAAGTGTAAGAAAAATAAAGGTGTGGTGTGTGTGTGTGGGGGGGGGGGTGAGGATGAGGCAAAAGAATATCAGACCATGAGTTTCTTTTTGCTTAAAAAGGACCGCTTAGATAGAATTATTAGAAACATTGCACAGTTTTAACTGTGTTTATTTGAATCAGTATTTAGTATGTAGCTCGGCCATTGTAGGGAATCAACCTGGGTATTAATGCCAAGGATTGGCGTTATTACCCCGTTATAGTTATTGCGCTGTACATTTTAAATTACAAATTATCTCTTGAAGATATCCAAAATCTTCAACGACATTTTGAAAGTCCATGAAATGTACTACAAATTTATGTAATTAACAAAGTATTTCCGGATTAAAAAAATATATAATTTGTCTTCAGATCACAAAACGTATCTCGCGAATTTTAGATAGAGCGTTGATTTCAGTTGCTTGTAAAAACAGTGAGACCTAAAAATGAAACAAATTAACTTGAAGCTGTTTTTTGCTATATTTATTACTCAAAACCCTTCTGCGCAGAGCATATGGGTGTCATTTACCAGATTATTTGATAATTATGAAATAATCACATACATAAAAAATAATCATATAAGGTACCCTGGGGTAATAACGCCACGTTAAGGTTCTACCAATTTTCACGGCTCAGATTTAGATTGTATTTTTCAAACAAATATAGGATCTGATACAGCAACTCATTGACTATCTATATAAAATAAAATAATTTAACAGATATGTATTCATAAAATGTAATGGCGTTTTTTCTTGACCAATGCTATTTGGCGTTATTACCCACCTATATGGGTAATAACGCCATGCAAACAGAACTATGAAATAAGATGGAATAATTGCATGTAGATAGCTTATTTCTAAAAATACAAACTCTACAAACTAAAAAATTGACAAATTGCTTTCTAAGCTATTGAAAATGTTCAATTTTTTATGAAAGTGTAAGAAAAATAAAGGTGTGGTGTGGGAGGAGGGGATGAGGCAAAAGAATATCAGACCGTGAGCTTCTTTTTGCTTAAAAAGGACCGCTTAAATATAAATATGAGAAACATTGGACAGTTTTAACTGTGTTTATTTGAATCAGTATTTAGGATGTAGCTCGGCCACTGTTGGGAATCAACCGGGGTAATAAAGTCAAGGATTGGCGTTATTACCCCAGTATAGTTATTGCGCAGTACATTTTAAATTACAAATTATCTCGAGAAGATATCCAAAATCTTCAACAACATTTTAAAAGTACATAAAATGCACTACAAATTTATGTAATTAACAAAGTATTTCCGGATAAAAAGATAGTCTTCACATCACAAAACGTATCTCGCAAATTTTAGATCAAGCGTTAATTTTAGTTGTTTGTAAAAATAATAAGCCCTAAAAATGAAACAAATTAACTTGAAGCTGTTTTTTGCGATTTATATGACTCAAAACCCTTCTGCGCAGAGCAAATGGGTGTCATTTACCTGATTATTTCATAATTATGCAAAATATAAGCACTTGGCGTTATTACCCCAGGGTACCTTACATACATATGAAATAATCATATACATTAGCACATGGCGTTATTACCCCGCCAGGCGTTATTACACCAGACCACCTTGTTTCAAATCTATTATATAGCAGATAGTATTTTTTTAGGATTGAATTGTTGTCGCTGAAAAAACTGGCAAAAATTTTTACAGTACTAATTTCAAACAGCATAGTTTATTATATGGAAAGAATGGTGTTAGTTTTTTTTTATATTTCTTCCGAGACAAATGTTCTATCCGATTGGTAATGTAACACCTCTATTGCCGTATGATCCGTCTGTCTGTCACTTCGTTTTTTCGAATATAACAGGGAAAAACAGCGCAAAGAAATGGTTTGGTATTTAATATTTATAATTGCAGCAGAAATTTTTCGAATCATGTGAAATTCTTGTAAAATCGATTCAAATTTTAAGGTAGTCCGGGACATTTTATAGTAATTTTTATTCACAGAATCAAAATTTTTAAATTTTCTGTAGTGGGTAACCATATTATTTGTAAAATAATGATATGATAAATTAAGCTTCTCAGAATTAAAAAATATTACTAATAAAATTTAAAACTTATTAAAAATTTGGGGTAATTAAAAATCGTAACTACTCGAAATATTATTTTGAGAATTTCATTTTTTTTATTGAAATAAACAGTTTGAATCTTGATTAAACATTTAAAAACTATATTAATTTACAAATTAATTAAAAATGTTTAATGTAAAACTCTTTAAAAAAGTGATTTAATAAAAAAAATCATAATATCAAAAAAAATATTTTCAATAAATATCAAAAGGATATAATATCTTTAACACTCTAATTATCATGGTATGACTAAACTATCATCAATGTTCCCGATTTTGTGAATTTTTTTATAATTCATTATTCCGTAGCTCCTCCAAGAATTTAAAATCAAAATTTTTATTTTAATAGACATTACTTTACACTATAAATCGAAATTGACTATTTAGAATTTTTGGTAAGAGTAGCGTTTACCGTCTGTACTCTTTTAGAAGTCAACGAATTTCTGAGAATTTTCGGCAAGCAAATTGGAGACATATGTAAATCAGTTGTAAATAAATAAAAAAAAACCTAATTTTTTTTTCTTTTTAAGTGTATAAATAATAAGATACATAAATTTTACAAATAAGAATTATTTATTGTATTTTTATGATTTATTTTTTGCTTACTTACACTTTTGTACATTGGCAATTGAAATACTTGGTTTGATTTTGTGCAAAACTGCAATACAATCATAGGGGGTTAACTTATATGCGGGTTTTATACTTTTTGCAGAACTTGAAATTGAAAACGAGAGGTTCGAATTATACGCGAGAATATACTGTAATACATAATTTCTGGAATGCATTTTACCATGCGTATTAGGCAGTTTAGCAAATGATCCTTAGTTCTAAATTTCAAATGCAATTCTAAAATCTACTATTCACTATTTTATATACTGAAATGCTATACATACCTATCTGTTCCCATGATATCATTGCATGTTACTGAAATCAAGTTAAGCTGAAAATTTCTATCATTTATTCTAGATTTATTTATAATTATGATCGAATTATTTTCTTTTTTTACTTATTTTTTATTAGATTGGAGAATGACATTTTTGTGTTAAAAAAATGGACAATGGCGCAGATTTCGCATACAAAAATTGTTTGTATAAATTGTTTCTTTTATTTCGTTTTATCTTGAAAAATTCTAAATATTCTACATGTTTTATTGGAAAAGTTATAGACTTCGGCGATAAAAATTGAAAATTGAAATTATATTATCACTTTTCAGAGAATAATTTTCAGATTATAAAACGAGTTTCAGAAGTTAGGAAGTAATATCCATTAAATTCCAATGACTAAGTTTTATGGTTAGTAACAAGAGTTATAGAAAAGGGGTTTCCCTAATTCAATTAAATGAGCTTTAAAATGTGCTGAATAGTTTAAAAAAACAGCAAAACCAGTATATAGCAAAAATGTTTAAATATAATTAAATATGTATTGTAAAATATAGTTATAATGTTTAAATAGTATGAAATAAGATTAATGAAATAGTTCCCCAATTATTTTTGAAAAATTATACTTTTTAAATTTTAACACCCCCCACCCGGCCACCCTCTTCACAGATTTGTTTTCTTTTTACTGAAATATATCCATTTTGTCTTATGCGTATATCATAGAAATTAGCAGAAATTTTAGACTTGCATCACTTTTCCTTCTTATTTTAAAAACCATTTACATAGGGAAATCAAATACAATACACCAAACGATTCGACTTTTTTTGATAAAACTTGTGTTAAAATTTGTGAAAAAATTGTATTACAATTAACATCTGAATAAAAGAGATATAAAAAATTGCATAAATAAATATTACACATACAGAAATCATCTAACGATACAGGTGCTGTTTTAATAATCCAGCATATAACTAGGCTTTTTAATTATGTTTCTGTAAGTATAAAAGAATCCTCCGCCACTAGTAGTGTTTCAACTGTTGATTTTATCTTTTGTTTAAACTGCTATTACTGGTGATATCTTTTTCCTTCAATACTTCAAATTTACATTTTTAAATTGGTGTATGGTCCCAATTCACAGAGGTTAATTTTCAGTTCTGGCACATTTAATTTTAGAGATACAGGTACAGTGTTTTTTTAAATGATTTTGTTACATCAAACACAACTTTTTTCGAATCAAATGTTTTCATTTTATATGGGAATAGAAGATACAATTTGAAAAATTGAAAAATTTTCAAATATATCAGAAGAGATATTTCGTTAACTTAAGCATATGTTGTACCTCAATTCGAATTAAACAACAATTTACGTTTCCTAATCACTTAAAACATAAAAAAAAAGCGCATTTTAGCTTTGTCATTTTGCTTGACATATAAATTGTGCTAGTAACATTAAGATTTTAACACTTTCCAACATAACTGAAAAGAGCTTATGAATTCGGTTTTTTCGACAGTCTGTCTGTCTATTTGTGCTCTAACTTGCATAAATGTTGTTCGATTGCTATGAAATTGGTATATATTATTGTAGTTTACTATGGCATATTCTTTATTGAAAATGAAGTGTGAAGCATTTTCAGTTTATTTACATGATAACTGAAAGGAATCCCTTGCATTACGATCTACGGGCGAAAATAATTTGCTGCGTACTTTAATGATATTTTAAACATACTTAATTTGATATACATCCCTAAGATTTACTACAATGTTCTTACTGCAGAATATGGCACACAATGAATTTAACTTTCATTTACAGGGACACACAAAAGAATTTGACTATGAAAAATATGCGCAATAATTATTAGACCATTGAGCAATAATCATTAGACCTTTGAAAAATAATTGCTGGCTGCGCGTTTTAATTTGTGGTATGAATTTTCAAATTTAACTGTTTTGTAAATGTAGTTTTGTGTTTATAAATTGTATAGATCATATACATCGTCGTACAAAAGTTTTCAACAACGGCCGATTATTAGCGAAAATTTCTGAGTAGAAATTGTACAATAAACGATTGTCCTTTAGCTTTATAAATGTCCAAACATGCTTATTTTTGGATGACTATAGTAAAGTTGTGTTATGCAATAGATCAAGATTTATATTAGTTAAGATCTTAGATATAAAAATATATGACGGTAATTAAAAGTATTTTGAGGAAAAATTATAAAAACATTAGATTTCTAAATTAGATATTTCCTTTACATTTCTATGATTTACTTATACAATGGTAGGTAAATAAATACCTGCTATTCTCATTACTACTATTTGGATATTATAACAATATAAAAGGCATGCCAACCTGTTCCTTACCCTTAAAAATCTTAGTGTAAAAGAAAATCTAAAATTTAATGTAATCGTTTGCAGAATCAATAAGAAATTGAGAATGTAAATTTAATCAGACCACAGCCGTTTCAGAGGGGCATAACTGTACTTTTTAAAAGTAAAAAGTTGTCACAATATGCAGTTAATTCGAATTTTAGAATATCTTTGCATAACAGCGTGATCAATTTATCGCATCTAATTTTTGAAACCTTCTGTCCATTTTTTTATTCTTATGAATAATTATGTTATTTGAAAACTTTCAATTCCTTCATTTTTTGTTTGAAGTTAAATATGATGCAACATATGGTAAAAGGCAATGATTTACAGAGCTGACATTGAGACTCCTGATCTGCAGATTTACTAGTTTAGTAAAAAAAAAAAAAAAAAAATCACCATGCTTTAAGTATCACTATTTGACACGTTGAAATATTTCATCATTCCATTATGCATTTTTATTTCAGACATTAACATATCTGTAAAACATCTTCTTTTTTGTCATTCATACATCTAATTTAGTTCATTTGCTGATCTTTGTAATCTTAATGACCCTTTTAATATAAAAGTCATTTGACTGCCGTTCATTTTACGCTTTTGTGAATTTAAAAGATTTTTTTTTTCAATCATTTGAAAAAGTTAGAAAAAGAAGAGTCGTGAAATTAAAGATACTCTAGAGATGCTTTTGAAACGTGAATTGGTCTAGATTGTGGAAATAAATTCATTCTCAAATGAGGTAGTAAATTCCTTGTTAAAAATTAATGAACGTTCTACATTGTATACACATAATACAAAGAAGCTTCTGCAGTTAAGAATGTCGAGTTTATTTATTTATTTATTTTTGGCAAGTGTGCTGAGTATTATAAACTGGCAAGTGCGAGTATTACTCGCGCTCAGAGGGTTCCGTACATTAACTGTATGAAATATAAATTGTATTACTAAAAAGATATCGCTGCGAAAAGAATAAGACTTTGTAAAAAATAAAATGAAAAAAAAACTAGTGAATGCAAGATTGAATATAGCTGTCTCCATATGCTAGAATAGAAGGAATTGTTATACCAGAAAAGTTGAAAGACATATGAAGCCTATACATAATGAAATATTGCCATTCTGTATACAACTTTTTTATCGTATCCTCCTCTATTTTTTTTTCAAATGATGACCTTATATAGGTATTGACAATAAGAGTAGTTTAAATTTAAATTTCATTTAGATTCTCATAAAACTATGTTTAGCATAGTGCAGCTAATACAAAATCATTGTTCAAATTTGCCATCGTGCTAAATACGCTTCGAAAAACGGTCTCAAAGATGCAACGCCGCCTTGATGTGTGTTCTGTTTTTCCAGATATATTTTTAGTTAACTAATAATAAAAGAAACACATGCTATATATATATATATATATATATATATATATATATATATATATATATATATATATATATATATATATATAATTTTTTGTTCTTGTTTCTGCATTAAAATATACTTAATTAAAAAGCTTAAAAGAAGTTGAACAGAAAAATAGTTATATAAACTACATTTAAAGATAGTTTTACATCCCGTTTGTATATTTAAAATATTTTTTATATTTTTGGTTACTTTTAATTTTACAATTTTCATTAATCTTTTCGATTATTTACTAAATTATTAAGAATTGCTCTCAATAAGTGTATGCTACATAAAAAAAATCATAATTTAATTGCCACCGCATTTTTGAAGTAAAAAAAAAAT
Source organism: Maratus speculifer (assembly GCA_964019185.1). Classification (NCBI taxonomy): domain Eukaryota; kingdom Metazoa; phylum Arthropoda; class Arachnida; order Araneae; family Salticidae; genus Maratus; species Maratus speculifer. The sequence goes on along the minus strand of OZ025299.1, from coordinate 216,736,592 downwards.
ATTCATCTCATTTAATGACCGATAAAAAAGATGCTGGAACAAAGTGAATCATAGTATAATAAAAAATCTGGTGGAATCAAACAATCTGAATTTAAAAAAGCAGTCTATACTCCCCGTGAAACAGAGTTGCCAATTTTTTTCTTTTTTTTTTTTACTCCGAAATTTTGTACTCATTATAACGATTATTTCGTTATATATTGGTTATTTTATTAAATTATTCCTTCCCCCCTGTCTCTGTTCAATTCAAAATCAGTTTTAAATGTCCTTCATTCACTTTCCATTTTTTTTCCCTCGGCTAGCTTTTCTCTAACCGAAAAATCGGCAGCTGCTTAACTTTGTGAGAAATACACTCACATATTAATCAACCGTTTAAAGCTATTTCCAGATGTCTGCTATTTCCGATCGAAGCAATTCTGCATTACCTTATTTGGACATCATCTCTGTTTCGCGGTTAAAATTTATGCTTACGCTTCTTTTTCCTTTCTCAACAAAAACCTAAAAAGAATTTAACATCTGCGCAGTAAAAATCTCATGTCCCTTTGGTGTGCCTCTTTATTAGACAAAACAACACGTGTAACATTCTATCGTTTGGCAACCTTTTCTTTCCCATCCTAGCTAGGAATCCAAATTGAATTCTTATCTTGCCGGCTGCATTTTAACTGTTATTTGGCGTATACTATCCATTGTGCATGGGCGAACTTGTATATGTTGGCGATTTTCTATCATGCCAAAAGTGGCAGTTTATTGCTATGTACGACGACACTCTCGTCTCTCTGCTCTCGTCTGGTAAACTTGCTAATCGCTGTTCGGAGATTTTCTCCGAGTACTGTATGCGTACCCCCCTAGTATCATATGTATGAATAAAAAATAACTTAGCAATCATTGTGGGGTTTTTTCGTACATCTGAACCTGGATACATGATCATTTCGTTCTTCTAAATGCCTTAACTAATATCTGCAACCACCAATCTCCCTTACAAAACCTCTGGTGCCTGACAGTTTCGTTTTTCCCCACATAAAAAAAAAAAAATATGGAGGGGGGTACAATCAACTCCGACTTTACGGCGAATGTGATAATTTTGGTTCTTCTCTCTTCTCTGCATCCCCGGTAAAAAAGAAAAAAACGCAACTGCTAGTAGTCTTGCCTGCTAAAAGTCAACAGATGTGGAAGTGATTTCCCCCACTTCATCTGCGATCGGCGTCGACAAGTGCTGTTCCCGTCCTGAGATTCCTTTCCTGGACACCCCCTTTCTCTCCCCTGTGATCTCTATCCAAAGGGCTGCGGAGCGTCTCCCCTTATAATTCCATCTTCAAAAGAAATATGCGGCCAAGTATCACCTGAGCGCTGGGGCGCCCGCCCTTTTTTTCTTCCACTAGCACCGTTTTGTGTTTGATCATCGCCGTCAGATATCGAGGGCTGTATGTGCGCATTGTGTGCTTCTATACCAGTGGTGTTTTGTGGTGTGCTTCTATACCAGAGTGTTTTGTGTGTTTTCAGTGAATGTAATCTACAGAAAGTTCATATAATCTCATAGAAAATTTAGTGAATAACAGTATACATGTGGTGTGATGCATCGTAAAATCGTTCATCGTGCAAAAAAAATAGTGATTGTCTTCAATTCTGAGAAAATCCATCAGAAATAATTCATCGTAGATATCAGTTATCAGTGCACAAAGTAATAAATAAATAAATAAGAGAATTACAAAAATTCTCTAAATGAGGTGTCACCATCTTAGACAAGTGAATAACCAATTACCTGGTTACAATATAAGTTTACTACTAGTCTTCAGTGATAAAAAAAAGTGTAAAACAACGAAAAGCAATTTCGAAATAATCTATACGTTGAATGTGGGAGCAGATCGTGCCCCAGTTCCCTAAGTTCTTGTCTTATTAAATTAGTAATCAGTTATTTATTTTTAAAACTAAATCTGTAAGTTACCCCAAGTATTTTGTTTATTTTATGTTCTGCTTCCACAGTCAGTACACCATAGTCAATATTGCAGTTTGGTGTTTTAAATCATATTTAATTCAATATCACTATTTTTAATCCTGTTATTGTGTTTTTGCAAAATTTTTTTAAATTGCGAAAGCACGGTAACTGTTGTCATTTCTAGTTATTATTTTTATGACATTTTATGCAGTTTTTACCAGTTATTACATTTATGTGCTAGTGTTTCATATTTTACGTCCCACCCCTTTTGTTTGTTTTTTTAATTTGTATTTAGATTCTCTAATATGCTTAAATGTGTTTAACCAGTTTTGAACTTTAATTACAAGGTTAAAATAAGAACATTCCTTTTTCATCAAAAAATTATAAATAAATCAGAAGGTTTTAAGTTACAAAAAAAGGAATTTTTTTTCATAGTGTAAAGAAGTTAAAGGATTTTTTTTTCTTGCTTGCTAACAGTTTTGCGGTTTTCTATAGAGTTTTCTTTGCTTTATTACCTAAAGTAAGTACTTTGTTAAAGTGAAGGAATATATAGATATATGTTTCAAAGTGTAATTATTTTGCCATTTTATTTAATTTATTTTCTAAATGTGTTAATTTTGTATGTGCTCTCTTTGCTTTACTGTTATAAAAGGTTTAAATAAGATATCTTTAAAGTGAGGTATATTTTAAGATCTATTTATTTTGCTAGTTTACGTAGTTTACTTGCTAGGAAATTTTCTTGTTTTCAATGTGCTTTAGGGTATAAGTTCGGTCTGTGTAACAATTTCTCTAAAACTTGTGAGCGTAAACAAATAAAAAAAAAAAACTAATCATGGCGGCAAAACAAATTCCGATAAATATCATTCAATTTGATGGAGATCCAGATTTACTTAAATTTTTCTTTGATCAAATTCGCGTCTGTGCAGAAATTAATAAATACAACCCACAAACAACAATTGCAATCTTAAAGGGAAAGTTAGTTGGGCCTGCTCAAAAATTTCTAGCCCAAAATCCCGACCTGCAAAAGATAACAGACCTTGATTTGTTGGAAAAGGAATTTGCGTCATTTTTCGCCCCCCCTAGTAAATGTGTTGCTTCTGTTGAATTGTCCAGTTTAGCACTTATGCCTTCTGAGACGATAAAAAACTTAGCTCATAGACTAAATGTTCTTGCGGCGACTGTTTATGCAGATATCAACGACGAAAGTGCACGCAACACTATTAAACTTATGAAATTTCTAGAAGCCCTTCCTTCAAATATTAGAATAAAATTACAGGAAGAAGGCATTAATGATTATAAAACAGCAGTAGAAAGAGCACAAACCCTTCATGAAATTTTAAGGAATGAAAAAATCTTACATTCCTTACCTTCGGTACACAGACCAGAAAATCTCATCGAATCGCAACTGAAAGAAATTTCCGAGAAAATAAATGCATTATCCTTTGCCCCTTCTGATACTAAAACCGAAACTGAGCAAAAAAATCTCCAGACTAGACCAAAACATTTCGCAGGTGTTTCACGCTTCAAAAAAAAATTACAAAAATCGAAACTACACTAGGCGTTATTCCCCACACAAGTTTTCACAAAAAAACCAGTTGTTTGTCAGTTATGTGGACGAAACAATCATGATGCTCTCTCTTGTTTTAAATGGAAAAGAGCAAACACTCAAAGAAAAAATAATTACACGAGTTCCACTCCACAATTTCAGGAAAACTGAAACAGAGATACAATTTTTATGCTGATGGTGTTGTGTCTCAATCTAATACTTCTACATCAGCAACTTTTGTTTTTGACCCTGTATTACCTAAAATTTCAAGCTCGAGACTAGTTAATTCAGTAGCTTCCCAAACTTTTGACTCTATTAAGATAGCAAATAACATCAGTACACAAACAGAAAGTGATAATGTTCAGATAATTTGTAGTGTAAACACTATGTCACCATCCCTCCCTCTTGTTAAAGCCACTATAGCAAACCATGATATTACTTTATTGGCTGATTCTGGTAGTAGTATATCTTTACTTTCACAAAAATTATTCAACCAACTTAAACCTGTCTTAAAATATAAAAGACTGTCCACCGACGTCAATATTAAAACTGTCAATTCTGACGTCTCATTTTCCGCCTGCATCAGAACATCCATTAAGCTAAAACAAAAAGCGTTTTCACATCACTTTTATATTGTTGACATACCCGAGTCTTCCAGTTTTGAAGGCATTTTAGGTTTCGATTTCATAACTAGATACAATGTTGTCATCGATACTTTTAACAAGTGTCTCCACGTCAACAATAATTTCTCTGTTCCTTTAAAAACCAGTAAAGAATCTTCTGGAGAGAAACAATCAAAATCATGCAATTCTTTGAGTGAAGTTGTATTGAATCAAGCGGTGTTCTTAACTCGAAAAATTATAGTAGAACCTCAACAACAAATATGGTGCTCTGTTTACACCTCCAATAACATTAACAATGACAGAAATTATCTATTTGAATATTTGGCACAAACAAAAGAATTAATAGGAAATGATGCCATTATTCAAATGAACAAATTATCCAATAAAAGAAAGAAAACTTCACAAATACATCATTTCTTCTCAATAACACTTAAAAACACTTCTGAAAAGACCATTCATCTCCCTAAACACACAAAAATAGGTCAATTATCTGAGATTGAGGAAATTCGCGACTATACTTCTGAAATGTCTGACAAGCAAAATAACTCAGAACTGCACTTTGTAAATTATATTCAGGCGTCTAATGAAATCTTACAAAAAAGAAAGCAGGAGTTATCGGCTAATGATTTTAAACTTTCTCACTTAAAATCTGATGAAGCAAGGAACCTAACTAAATTGCTACTTAATTATTATCCTGCCTTTTCCAAATCATTAGACACACTTGGTCATACTGATAAAATTGTACCTGATTTAAAATTCATTAATGACTACCCCATAAAGACACTCCCTTTCCCTCTCCCCCAAGCTGTGCAAAAGGATGTTTTAAATCAAATCAAACAGTTACTTGATGCCAAAATCATTGAGCGTCATTGTTCCGAATGGGCCTGCCCCATGCTTCTTGTTAAAAAGAAACCAGACGGTACAGGTATACAGAAATATAGACTCGCATTAGATCTCAGAATGGTTAATACTATAATTCAAGGTTCGTCCTATCCACTTCCAAAAATTCAAACTATTATTTCAAATCTTTCACAATATCGTTTTTTCTCTTCTCTCGACTTTCATCAGGCATATCATCAGATTGATTTGCCTGCAAAATTTCAAAATCAGCTCACATTCACTACAATGTTCGGTTCTTTTCGGTATAAGAGATTAGTATTCGGCTTAAAATCTAGCGCCTCAATTTATCAAGCTTTAATGGACTCCTTACTTGATGAATTACAGTTAGAAGGTGTCTATACCTACCAAGATGATCTTATTGTTGGTGCCAATTCATATCAAGAAATGTGTGAGAAGTTGGATAAAATTCTTGCAATACTAGTAAAATATAATTTAACGCTGTCCCCTAACAAATGCACTTTTCACAAAACCAGTTTAGATTATCTTGGATTTCACATAGAAAATCAAACTATTTCTCCTGTTCAGTCGAACATTGTAAAAATAACATCTTTTCCAACACCTACAACAAAACGTCAATTAAAAGCACTCATAGGCGTCATTACATTTTACAAATCTCTTGTTCCATCCTTTTCTGAACTTGTACAACCTCTCATAAACTTAACTACTCCTAAAGCTAAATTTAAGTGGACAAGTAAACATCAAAAAATTATGGACACCATACAGAAGATATTCTTTAATCCACCCATGGTTAGATTACCTGATTGGAACAAAAAGTTCTATTTAAATACTGATGCGTCAAATATTGCCATTTCTGGCGTCTTACTACAAGAACATGATAAACAACTATTACCTGTTGCATACTTTTCAAAATCTTTAAAAGCATCCGAAAAAAAATATCCTGCACTTAAATTAGAACTCATGGCAATTCATAAATCAGTTACTGCTTTCAAATATTATTTATACAACAGAGAATTTGTAATCCTTTCAGATAGTAAACCATTAGAAAAGTACAACAAAACTACAAATCCGGCTGATATTATCTCTCGCTGGCTCATGGATCTCTCAGAATACACATACAAATTTCAACATATTCCAGGTAAAAAGAATGTACTCGCTGACTATTTATCTCGCTGTAACTTTGAAAATAATCAACAGACTTTAGCTACAAACCCTGAACTTATTCATGACACTCAACCCTTACCTATTGTAGAATGTGATACTCCACACTCCAGCTCGACTGATTCTAATATGCATGTTAACTGCCTTATTTCTGGTACACAAACAAATCCTGACCCTTTATTAGAAATTTCGAATGAAACATTTGCTACTGAACAACAAAATGACCCTACTTTGTCTGTTGTTTATAAAGAAATCTTAAAGAATGGATCTTCTCAAAAATTTCCTAACTACTTCATTCATCCTGATTCGAAAGTATTAATGTTAAAGAAGGAAAATATTTTTAATAACACTTTTTCGTATCACATTATTGTTCCAAATTCACTTAAAAGCAAAGTCTTAACAATTTCACATTTATCTCACTTTGGCTTTAATAAAACTTATGAATTCTTGTCAGGTAGATATTTTTGGAAGGGTATGTATGTAGACACTTTAAACTTTGTTGCATCCTGTATCAAATGTCTTCAAACTAAACATCACCAAACTCCACCTGCACCCTTACAGCCCACATATACTCCCAGGTACCCTGGTCACACTATCAGTACAGATCTCCTTGGACCGTTTGCTAATGGAAAATATGTTTTAACTATCACTGATCATTTTTCAAGACATATTGAACTCTTTCCACTTAATGACATATCTGCGAGTAAGGTTGTTAAATGCTTATTCTCTTACATAACCACCTTCGGGAGACCTTCAGTTGTCTTATCAGACTTAGGACCCCAGTACACTTCTCAGGTATATAACATTTTTAATGATACAATGGGCATTAAGGTATTACACAGTTCTGCCTCGAGACCACAATCAAATGCGATTGCAGAACGAATCAATAAATCAATCAAATATTCAGTTAATATTCTTTTACAAGAAGGTCATTCATTCGAAAATGCAGTATTTATACACAAATCACTTTATAATGGTTCGAAACATGCAACTACATTATATTCTCCTAATTTTCTTCATTTTGGACGTGAACTTTCTCTAATTTTTGACACTTTTGATCAGTCGTGCAACCAACCCTTTCTTGATAAACATATTGAAGTACACAAATTACTTGATGATTTGAGTAAGATATATCACAAAGCCTATAACAACATTAAATCTGCTCAAGATAAAAGATATAAATATTACGGTCAGAAAGCTAAATTAAGATCCATTTTCTTAAAAGACATTGTATATCTAAAATCAAATGACAAGTTTAAAACAAAGTATACTGGTCCATATATTGTCACTTGTAAACATTCTCCTGTGTCATTCTCAATTAAAAGGTTGTATGCTCCTGATAACACAGCATTTCGAGTACATATTGATAGACTTTTACTTGCACCTCCTCGTTATGGACATTTATTTGATGCATCAAGTCATATAAACAACACTAACTTTAATACGTTTTATCAACCTCACACATACAATCTAAGAAACAGAAGCTAATGTAAATCACTATTTATTATTTTTATGTCTTGTTTTATGATACCACATATCCAACCAAAGAGCTCATGGTTGTGTGTATGTTGTTTTTGACTGATCTTTAACAATATCATGGCTGGTCCATCACTGTTGCTCTGAAGATCTCTTAGGAACAATATTAGGTATCATTGTATCCGTTAACACTTACATATGTCTTCATACTCACTTAAATTTTATTTACTTTTATTTTGTTTTCTTTTTGCAGTACACTTAAAATTTCTTTGACAATACTCATTAAATCAGTATTTTTCCACTAACTAACCTCCCACTTAACATTTCTTGTACTGTAAGTCAAACATATTATAGTTAGATAAACAGGTACTGTACTTTAAAAAAGTAAACAAAAGATTCATGTAATTAAATAAAACACAGTTTATATATATGACTTGTTCATCACCCCACTCGATTGTGACATATTTTTTCGTCTCTCTTCACTCTAGGATTGTCTGCCCATATTAGTTATTATATGATATACATTTTTTTGTTTTTTTTTCTTTTTGAATTCTTCCCTTTGAAGTCTTGTTCCCGTTCAAAATTAAGGCCCTAAGGGTTCAAGCTTCATTGTGTTGAGAGACAAAATTTTGGAATTGGAGTTTCGATTCAAATTTTTGAATTGTGATTCCAATTCACAACAATTCAAATTTTTTCATGTAATTCGACGTGGGCTCCTTCAGAAGACCGCTAGTGCCTTCGGGGGAGCATCACAATTCCCTCCTCATCTAAGGCTAGGCCCTAAGCCGATGCCATAATACTTGTGTTGTACACAAGATTCAGGGTGACGCATATTTTTTATGGGCGTGCTTGGAGCACCTCTTTTTTTGTCATCCTATGCTTCGGCATGAAACACTTTTTACAAAAACATTTTTATTTTTTAATATACATCATATTACTCTTTTTAATTTTTTGAAAAATATAGTGCTATTATGTTATTTTTGTGTATTGCCATTTTATATTCATTTAGTATTAGTTTCATGTTTTGTGTATATGTTTCAAAATTTTATTTATGTCATGATAACAATCAAAGCTGCAGTAAGATTTTTGTACTGTCTGAGTCGACTCAACTTATACATATAAAATACAGTACTACCTTGGATCCATGAAATACAAATATAAAAAATATAGAGACTTTAGAACTGCTGACTGTTTTTGAATACAAAAGTCTCCATTATCATGACGTTAAATTTCTACATATATAGATAAAAAAAAAAAAAAAAACTTTTGCATTTATGTATGTTTTTATGTTATAATATTTTATGCTAGCCTATGCACATTGGACAGCAAAAGTTTTTTTTTGTGGTGCACCGGGTGATATATATAACGATTATTTCGTTATATATTGGTTATTTTATTAAATTATTCCTTCCCCCCTGTCTCTGTTCAATTCAAAATCAGTTTTAAATGTCCTTCATTCACTTTCCATTTTTTTTCCCTCGGCTAGCTTTTCTCTAACCGAAAAATCGGCAGCTGCTTAACTTTGTGAGAAATACACTCACATATTAATCAACCGTTTAAAGCTATTTCCAGATGTCTGCTATTTCCGATCGAAGCAATTCTGCATTACCTTATTTGGACATCATCTCTGTTTCGCGGTTAAAATTTATGCTTACGCTTCTTTTTCCTTTCTCAACAAAAACCTAAAAAGAATTTAACATCTGCGCAGTAAAAATCTCATGTCCCTTTGGTGTGCCTCTTTATTAGACAAAACAACACGTGTAACATTCTATCGTTTGGCAACCTTTTCTTTCCCATCCTAGCTAGGAATCCAAATTGAATTCTTATCTTGCCGGCTGCATTTTAACTGTTATTTGGCGTATACTATCCATTGTGCATGGGCGAACTTGTATATGTTGGCGATTTTCTATCATGCCAAAAGTGGCAGTTTATTGCTATGTACGACGACACTCTCGGCGAAACAGAGATGATGTCCAAATAAGGTAATGCAGAATTGCTTCGATCGGAAATAGCAGACATCTGGAAATAGCTTTAAACGGTTGATTAATATGTGAGTGTATTTCTCACAAAGTTAAGCAGCTGCCGATTTTTCGGTTAGAGAAAAGCTAGCCGAGGGAAAAAAAATGGAAAGTGAATGAAGGACATTTAAAACTGATTTTGAATTGAACAGAGACAGGGGGGAAGGAATAATTTAATAAAATAACCAATATATAACGAAATAATCGTTATACTCATATATCCCTAATAGCATGCATGGTCACAGTAACGTAACAGTGACGTCGTTGTGAGTCACTTTGGTCACATCACATCTGTGACCAAAATGCCACCACTCAGTGACGTCACATTGTGACTGAGATGTGACTTTCTCAAAAATCTTTAGAAATTTATAAATATCCTTCAAAACATGTTATTTACTTTAAAAAACATGTTTCTGGCAATTTAAATATTTTTGCTTTCGTCACAGTTTCGTCACAATGTTAATGTCAAATTAGTCACAAATGACACATTTTTCACAAATTTGTCACATTGTGACCACTCTGTGAAACGTCACAAAAAAGCTCTAAAACGGCCATAACAACTTAACATTTTAGTCACTGTGACTTCACATCGACATCACGTGACGTCAACGTGCTTTACGGGTATATACATATATACATTATTAAATTACCTACATATTGTTTTACTTAATGACAGATATTTTGGGATTGCTTAAAGTAAAATGCCTTCTCTCAGAATTTCTATTATGTTGTAACTTTTTTTAAGTAAAAGAAAGGGCCAAACTGCCAACCCTGCCGTGAGAGTCACGGGCACCAAAATTAAGGAGTAAAATGAATGTAATATTTATTTTCGCTGTGCTGCATGAAACATAAATTTTCATTCGAAACTTTCGTTTGTAAAATTGTACTAACGGATGTAAATAAATGTTACTGCATCGATTATGTTTAATCTGCAATTTTTTAGAATAACTAAATGTGGTACTAATAACTCTAAAAAGATATATAAATCTTGAAAGCATTATTAAAGGAAATGTATAAATATTTATGAATGTACTACAGCCCCTCATAGACTGTAAATAAAAATAAGCATATGTAAACTGAATTACAAAATCAGATAATATATGGTAATCAATTAAGAGCCATTATTTTGAAATTCAGACAAAGAAATGATGTTTTGATAGTTGCATTTTTTGATTTGCTTGATTTTTTATATGTTGAAATAGATCATATGAAGAATAGATCATATCAGTTGAAATAGATCAAGCCCTGAAAAATTTCCTCTTTTCTATAGAAAATGTCAAAGTTAAAGGTTTTTGAATGCCATTTTTCTTGAAAAGTGAAATGCTGGTATATTTCGAGCACTATATCCCTCGCAAGCAACAACATCTGAAAATTATTTCGGTATAAACTGTTAGTATAACCATACCTAATTATTAAAATTTATTTGTTTCCATGGGCATTGTTAATTTACATTGTTATGTTGCCACAAAGTACAATCAAAATGACTTTTTTGTCCATTTTCCGCACTTAACCCATTAGTGCCTAGCGTTCCATTTTTGGGACAGTTTTAAAATATTCAAGTAAGCGCATTTCACGCTAGTAAAAAAGGAGTATAAATAAATAGTTTCTTTCTCGAGACAAAGTCCTCGATAAATGAAGATAAATGTTATTCTTGCTTTAAAAATGGTGGAAAATATAAAATTTAATGAAGAAAATAATCCAGGCATTAATGGGTTAATATCTTATTTAAGCAATAGTACCCCAAACTTTTTCTTATAGAATATAAAAGTGTACTACTAGGACAAGCAAAATAATGTAGTACTGTACCGAGATATTGTTGCTGTTAGCAGATATAACCTGTTAAATACTCAAAATTTGCAAAATTTGCAACATTTTGAGTAATGTTATTTCAAATAAGCGCAACAGTAAAATAAAACAAACTATGTCATGCTGTCGGTGAATATATGTACAAAAACATGGGAAAGAAAAAGAAGTGGTGCCTCGTGATATTTTATTTAAAAAATTGACAAATTTTAAAATAAACATTGTCGATGATAATATTTCTTCCCTATCAGAAAATGAAAAAACCCATTTCTCGTTCCTCTTGCTGTGTCTCTTCCCTATGAGAAAATGAAATATCCCTTTTTTGTTGTCCCTCTGAAAGAGAATGGGGATGTTTTATTTTCTCTTAGGGGAAAAATGTGATAATGCACATTGCTTTTCTCATACATTTTGTCATTTTTTTAAATAAAAATATCACGATGCCCCACTTCTTTTTACTTTCCATGTTTTTGTACATATATTCACATACTGCGTGACATATTTTGTTTTATTTTACTGTTGCGCTTCTTTGAAATAACATTACTTTAAACGTTGCAGATTTCGAAAATTTTGAGTATTTAACAGGTTATATCTGCTAACAGCAAGTATATCTCGGTACAGTACTATATAATTTTGCTTGTCCTAGTAGTACACCTTCATATTCTATAAGAAAAAGTTTGGGGTACTATTGCTTAAATAAGATATTAAGTGCGGAAAATGGACAAAAACGTCATTTTGACTGTATTTGTGACAACATAACATTGTAAAGTAACAATGCCCCATCGAAACAAATAAATTTTAATAATTAGGTATGGTTATACTAACAGTTAATGCCGAAAGAATTTTGGGATGTTGTTGCTTGCGAGAGATATAGTGCTTTAAATATACCAACATTTCACTTTTCACGAAAAATGGCATTCACAACCTTGAACTTTGACATTTTCTACAGAAAAGAGGGAATTTTTTCGGGACTTCAAAATTGCAGATTATTCATCAAATAGGATCTACTTCAACATATAAAAAAATCAAGCAAATCAAATAATACAACTATTTCACTTTTTCTGATTTTCAAAATAAGGGCTCTTAATGATAATCGAAAAAGAAAAAAATGATGAATATGTTTGATGTAGAATAATGTCAACATAAATTTGATAAAAGTCAGAATCTTCAAACGCTTTTCTTGTGTGCTTTGTTACAAATAGAAAGAAAAAAATCATCAACTTTTACTAAGCTGCTAGTAATTATGAAATATGTCAGTGTTAACAATTTTAATGTTAAACGTAAGAGTCTCTTCAAGCATTTTGTAAAGTTAAAATTGCGGGCTGCATAACCCATTTGTTAAATATTCAAGTATGTTGGAAAGACACAACAAAACTCTTTTTAGCATAAATGTGAAAATGTATCGCTTCATTTATAGAAGTATGTTAAAATGACAAATGTGACAGGAAATTAATCTCTTTGATAAGTTAACATAATGTAAAATGAATAGTTGCTGTTACAATAGTATAAATAGTTACCAGAATTCTTTAAGGAAAACATAATTCAATTTTAAAATAAAAATACACATATGTTTCACAATGTGTATGTGATAAGATAAGGCGGGAAGGGGATCATAATTTTACCAATGCTTTGGTGGTGCAAGACTAAAAATAGGTTTGGAAACACAGCATCACACATATATATCTTTAAATGTTGTTATCTAGGCATTAAAAGCCGAGGATCTACAGTGTAACGAAAATTGTCATTAGGTATGTCCAAACCATTTGTAAACTTATGGTTTAATATCTCGGCTAATTTCCGACGCATTTTTTATCCTTACGAAGAATACTTTTATGGTTACTGGTCGATAAGTATATACAGCGCTTAGCGACACGTTTTCTGAATACCTGCAAATCGAAATTTATGTATAACGGAAAAATCCGCGTTTCCAAATTTTATTTATTTATTTATTTTTTTTTTTTGCAGTGCATGTTCAACTATATATCTGAAAATATAATATATAAAATTAAAACAAATGTATTTTGGGGTTCAGTGGTACGAAAGCTTTCATATGATGTAAAGAACATATTAATTTTTTTTTCAAGTAACTTATTTGTACCCCCTTAATTTTTACTGAACATATTTGTGATTATTTAATGATTAGTAAGTGTGTTGTTTAATAGTCTTTATTACATCCCCCAATTTGAACTTTCCACATAGAATAGTTTACGAGTAAAATGCTGTGACAGACAGACACAGGAGAGATCTTATAATAGTACTGTTTTTATTTTTTAAGTAAGGAAATCTAAAAAATGATGTAACCAAAAATTGAAAACTGCAAGTGAAATTGGAATAGCAAATATTGTTTGAATTTTTATATATATTTACAACATGGAATTGTTTGTAAGATAAATGCTTATTTCTTTAACATTGAAAAATATAAACACGATTTTATTTACACGTTTTTATATAAGACTTTAAATTCCCCCATTGCTCAATTATAGTGTTTCGTCTGAAACAATGGCATTATTTTAAAATCATACCTCTAATATAATTTATTTGTCGATAATTTTAACTAATTTTCTAATATAGAGGCAGATCTTATGTCTTATAATTAATGTTTCTTCGAACTTTAAATAAAAGATGTATTGTTTTTCAGTTATTTAAAAAAAGTACAAAAATAGAGTAATTAAATTAAAAATACTCTTCAGATGTTTTTAATGGTCAGTTTACCGATATTCAGGAAATATAGTCATGTCTAAAGCAATAGTAAATTTCTTGTCAGAATTACGTCATATATCCCATCGTATCGCAATTAGATGTGCAACAAAATGGTAGAATGTTAAACATTCAAAGAGCAAAATTATTAAGCAATAGTAACTATGAAATAAAAAAATAATAAATATTCTGCAGTGAGAAAATTCTCTAATAAAATTTCAAATTTCAAATTTAGTGTACGAGAGATAGTCAAAAATTTGCCGGAATTTTTTCGTGCACCCCTATTACCATCATATAGGTAAACATTATTTTTATTTCCCTTTAAGTTGGCTTTACAAGAACACCTACCCTTGTTGCACCGCTCTTTACATTTTGGAAAAAACGATGAATGTTTCTCCCACGTTCAGCCGTCGCGTTGGTTTTTATGTCTCCTTCAGCGTCAAAAAGATTAGTATTGATATCCACTTTGATCTTGAGGAAAAGCCGATAGTGGTAAAACTGGTGAGTAGGGTGGCCGATGGATGAGTGGAGTGTTCTTTATTGGCATCCATGTCTGCAAAAATATTGATGTGTGAGAGGGAGAAATGCTGTGAAACCGTTCTATTTCCAAATGGTGAAAAGTTTTCTTTGGATTGCCTGCCTTAATCTATCCTGAACTTGAATGTTAAAAGGTCCGTTAACAGATTGCACAGCTGCTACAAATTTATGGGGCTCCACAACTTTGCTTTTGAAATAAGCTATTAACCTCACCTTTCTTTTGGATTTGTCATAACGTAATTTATTTGGTTAAGAAGAGTTCGTTGTGTGCCATACTTTGTCCACAATATAGTGGTAATAAATAATTAAGTATATTATGATATTACTCAGTTACAAAGATATTCCGTGAAATTTTTTAATGACTCTTGTATTTTCTTTTCCCAGTATACATGAGAGTTTTAGAAATTATGAATGTTACTTTTATTATACTCGAATTTTTTTAATTTAATAATTATTTGAATTTATATATACGCTATTTCCAAGAATATCGTGCAGACAGTTTAACACGTGATATAGCGCAGTGCAGCAAATATTTTGTGTATAAGAAACCAGGCGCGAATTCCACATATCAATTAACCCCCTGACCGCCGATGAAAAGGTTAATTAATTTTTTTCCCTGTAATTTATTTTAAATGCTAATAAAAGAGGTATTTTCTATCATGGTATGATTTTTTTGTTATGTATATGCTTATAAGCCTTGAAAGTATTAATCATAACTTAATTTCTTAAAACAGGATTATATTTGCAGAATTATACAGTAAAACCTCCAAATAACGGACACATCGGGAGCGCGGAAACTGTCCGCTATTGGGAAAAATCTAAGAGATTCAAAAATTGCTAAGAAATGCTTAAAGTGCCATTAATTGACTTTTATATGTCCTAAAATTCTAATATATGATCAATCAGAAATTAAAATTATTTGTTAAGAATAAAAAGTTAAATTAAAATGGTACATTGCTTTACACGCTGTTACATTCATGCAAAAAATGTATTTTAAAAGTTTCCTTTAGCATTTAAAGATTACATTGTTTTACTTTTTCATTGTGAAGTTTTAACCATATCAATACTTATAATTTTCCTGAATCATTTTTTAAAATTATTACTGCTGATTGTAATTTGCCACTTCTTAAAAGCATAAAATCTCAAATCTTCCGGAAGGGAGTGTGGGAGGAGGTGGTATTGTGATGTCCGGCATGTAATGTCCCTTGAACAATCCCCTGAATTTAATACTGGACGTGGGAGGGAAGGACCGAGTGGGACCCGTCCCACTTTCTACATTTATCTGTGATCACAAAATTTCGACATATTGCCCTGACAAATTTAGAGGGTTTTTTTACTTTTTTTCTTCGTTACATACTTTATCGCAAAAATTACTGTCCGCTATTCAGCATGTCCGTTATTCAAAGGTTAAACATACAAAAATTTAGATTTTGGGAGTGGGGATCGGTAAACTGTCCGTTAAATAGAGGTGTCCGCTATTTGGGAGTGTCCGTTATGGATGTTTTACTGTATTAATTTAAATAAAGTTTCAACTGCAGTGAAACTTGCAGCCTAGTGAAAAGATATATTCGGTCGCGGAAGTGAGAAGGTTAATACATACATATTGACATTCTCCATGTTCTGTTTGACGTTGAACCACGATTTTCGTCCATAATTATAACAATAATAAATATGCTGTGACGACATTTTTGAACAAACAGACAGATTTACATTGCAATCTAGGATACGTGATAACTTTCCAAAAATTATTGAAAATGGCCATGTTCTATGTCAAATAATCAATGACCTAGTGACTTCTTAATTTATAAAACTGACAATGCGTATAGTTTTATTCACAAAATTACCGTGCATTACCCGTGATAGCCTTAAATTTCTCAGAAAGTTTTTTTTCAATAAATTAACTTCGGCTTTTTAAAATTTAACATCCTATATTTATGTCTTATTAAGTGTTTTGGATCCCTCTAGACAATATTATTGTTGAAGCCTGATTTATCGATACTTAAACTTTGTACACAATATTTTTGGACATCCTGTATTTATTTAACTATATATAAATAAGAATTGGTATAGAAATTAGATTGCAGATATTGATAAGGTTTTTTTTTCAATATAGCTATTTCGCTATCTTTGCGTGGTGCAAATGTGAACCACAATGTGAACTGTCTCGATGATTGGTTTAAATCGGACTTTTTTCTATTAAATATGTCAATATTTTCTATTTGAAAATATTGGTTCATCGATGCTTTCAAGTTATTACCACCACAATTATTTCTAAAGAACTATTTCCACTATTATAAACTCTTAAAAATATAAAACATTATGTAATCGAGAATCGTGTGACAAATTTTGTCACATCTGTATCATACATTTAACTTGAATCATTAACATTATTTCAAAATTAATCTAAAAAGTTTTTTTGGTTAATTATACATCTAACTCCGTTCATTTGATAATTAAATCATGTTTAATTTTCTTTTTATTCAAAGATTCATTCAATTCTCATTTCATTTTATGCTTCTAGGATGTCTTTTAAAAAAGTGCTTTTTTCTAGTCTGTTCACAAAATCGAAAAGTAGATTCGTGAAATCCAAGATAACCTCGAGATTTCTGTGAAAATGGATTGTTCGTGATTCCGAAAATTTATTCATTATTATGAGATGCAAAAGTGAACTTTTATTTTAATTTTATTTATTAGTTTGCTATATTACAATAATCTATGCATTAAACGAATAAATGTTAAACATTCGCGAAACTCAAAATATAAAAAGTATTTCTAGTTCTAAATTCAATTCTTGTCTCATTGTCATCAGTTTAACTGGATACTTTTCTCTTTTAATATCATTTTTGCCCGAAGTAATATTTTATAAAAAAGGGGGAGTCCAAGGAGTACAGGCAAGAGACAGGGAGTCCAAAAAACTATGCCGCAGTATATTTACCTTATAACTTTTGATTTAAGAACAGAGCGAAAAATATTTTTGAACATACGTAAAGTACAATTAAAAAAGTGTTTTTAATAACACGAAAAAAGTAACATACATGTAAAGTGTCAACTCAAAATGTCTTTAATCAAATGAATATAATAAAATGATGATTAATATTTAAATTTCTTTAGTTATTAATGACTTATTACCACAAATTTAGATAATTCACGATCCATTTCGCGATGAGTTTAATAAAATTTTAATATTAACGACTAATTGATTACAATCGTTATTTGATTAATAACGTTTTGATTGCAATGTTAAACACAGGTAGCTTTGTTATTAAAAACTCTTTTTGCGTTGTTCTTTATATATATATGTAATAGTAATTTTCCTCATATTTTTAAATCAAATGTTATGAAATAAGAAACCCCGAGAATAATTTATGGAGACGTTGTATTTCATATGTCCATTATACAGTTTTTCATGGAAAATTTATATTATTTTAAATTGAACGTTTTAGTAGAATCTTGTGTTCGCAATTTATGTATACCGCATCTGTCAATAATTTTCCTTGGATGGGATATTCGTATTTTAGATTTCAGTGTACTTAAAAAATATGTTTGAATAAAGAGAACCAAACTGAAATTATACAAAATGTCAAATTTATATTACCATAGGCAAATAAAAATGGTTAAATAGTTTGAGTTTTATGTACGTAAATTTATGGCTCAGTATAATTTAGTTCATTAATTATTATAAGCATATTTTTTCACGTAATAGTCATATTATAATTATTTCATACTACATTATGTTAATATTTTACATACACACATTTTTCAGTAATTTTCAAAAAACAGGGCCGTAGACTCGATGATTAAATACATTTTTGATATTTCTTCAAAAACGGAATAGTCCGAAGTTGCAGAAGTATTTTCATACATGTAAAATAAGATATAAATTTTCTAGTTACATTCCCAATGATCATTCTAACACATCACTGTTCTATATACAAAGAAGATACAACTTAATTATTTTCTTTTTAAAATTTGAATACGTTTGACATAGTGTAGTATCTTTAAAAATCATTTTAAACGATCTTTCTCCATAGGCCGTAAAGTAAGGGGAAACTTTTGACTATCCCTGTAAATAAACTAATTATGGTAAAAGCTTCATTTTCAATAGGGTTCATGATAGGGTAAACGTCAATAAAATCCAAAAATTTCATAGCAATCTAAGTATATTTACTAGAGTTAGAGCGCGAAAAGACGGCCAGAAAAAACGAATGCATAAAATCTTTTCAACTTTGTTGGAAAGTGTTAAAAATGAGACATACTTAGTTTCTACTAGCCTACCATTTCAACATTCTTGTAAGTTAATTGTTTAAACTTGTTTTTCTCAGTTCTCAATTATTTATATTTTTATTTCAATCGAAATGCAAAGGCTTCTACAATTATTAAACAAATTGTTTGAATTTCTGAAAAAAGTATCCTCAGATTCTATGTAGGATAAATAAGTTTAAGATTTTTTATATTTTGCAAATTACTAAAAGAATTATCAACTTAAAAACACAGACAACCACGTTATTTTCATGAAAATCATGTATTTTCCATATATATTTACTTATGTTTTTTCTGCTCATACACTGGACTATTTAAATTCTTATACTTAAATTTATAAAAAATAGTATTCTGATGAAATCCTAATAAAATCTATTTCCAAATATAAAAAATGAAAAAAGATAATCAATTTTTCTAAAAAAGCTTATTGATATTTTATGGCTATGATATTATATTGTGACTATGCTTTATTCAAATTAGAACTTTAAAATATAATATAGGTTCTAGAAGTAAAATTAATTTTTTAGTGTGAAGCCTTCTTCATATATTTATATTATTATCAATCATATGTTTAATAAATACGATCATTTTAAGCCATTATTCATTCTACTGTTGTTTCTTTATACTGTATAGTTAGAGGATAATTTCTTACATTTAAAAAAATCTTCAAGATTACTTTAAAACGTAGATTTCCTAGAATCCACAAATATTTTCATTATATTCAGATGAAATAATAAAATTTATTCTAGAAAATCAAGCAATATTTTCTTACATCACAACTACGATGTATGAAATACATAATTTGTTAAATATTCACAAAAATGATTTATAGATTTAAAAAATATATCTGGTATTATTCTCTAATCTTTTATTTGTGACCATCCAAAATTGAAATGTATTGATTACCATATCTAAAAATAATTCTCATGTGAAAAACCTTTAGAAAAATTAATGCTATTTATATGAAATACCAGTGTCTATCAATATCATAAGTTTATTTTCATAATTTTGCTATATATTACCATCATTACTAAAACGAAAATTGCATTTGGAAATGGAATTAAAGATATTGCTGAATTCGAAATGAATTCCTGAAAAGATGGCCTATATCAGCTCATAAATATAAATTTAGGGAAACATTAAAAAATATGGGGAGCCATGTTTTTAGAATTGTCGCTCGAAATAATGTTTTAAAAACTGACATCCATTATATATTTTTTATCTGAAATAGTAATTTTTTTTTAAATTCATTTAAAATATACACTCGCATTTTTATTGCAACATCGATCTAATTTATTTCATTTGCTAACTACAGCACGTTTATCTTTAAATTGTGGAAATCACTTCACTGTCCTGTTATTTTACGCTGTTGGAAAGTCTTCTTTTTTCTTTTATTTCAAAAAAGGAGAAAAGTACAATTTTTAAATTAAAGACATTCTCGTAATTTCTTGGAAAATTTGGTTTCTTCAAAGTTTTGGAAATGTTCATTGTCAATTAGAATTGTAAATGTCTTTTTGGAAAGGTAATCGGTTTACTTTTAGAATTAAATATGTACAGACTAGGAAATTCAATCTGGACTTTCCGGATTACAGAATAATGGTGAACTTTTTTTAAAATTGAAAACTGCAACAACCTTTTTTAAGTATATATTTTTTAATTACACACTAGCAATAATAAAAAATCCTTGACGGCTTGGCCTATAGGCGGAGGTAGATTTCACAGATAATTGCTAATTTCTACAACAAAAATTAAATATGATAGAGATACACCCAGTTTAACCGCATATTACGCCGCATTTGAAGGATATTTAATTTTATTTTTTCAAAAGAGCTAGTGTTATTAGAATCATCTTAAGTGAAATTCAGCTCAAAATGCCCACCTTAACAGTATTTTTTACAAGTATTCTGACTTTATGAATAAAATGACCAATATGGCACATTATATAGTACCAAATTAAAAGAAACTGTCAAATGAAGGCGTTTGAGAGAAAAATTGAATTTAAAAATGAGTCAAAAAATAAGCAATTTTTTATTTGAAGAAATCCTCACTTCCTCAATCACTATCTGTTAAGAAAATTTTGTTTAAATTGCCCATTTTAATAGCATATTTTTGAAATACATTTTGCCTTTTATCAAAAATCTGTTATAGGCATATACTATTAGGCACATTATACATTTCCTAAATAAGAGAGCCTGTTAATTAGATGCGTTTGAGAGCAAAAAATGGATTTAAAAATGAATCAGAAAGAAAGCAGTATATTATTTTAATACTTCCTCAATTTTCAAATCACAATAGCTTCAGAATATGCTTCTAAAAAGGGCTATTTTCAAATCATTTTTTGAAATATATTCTAATTTTATGAAAAGTCTGATCAATACGGCACATTATACAGTTCCTACATAGGAGAACATGTCAATTGTATTATATTTGAGGGTAAAAATGGATTTAAAAATGATTCTGAAAATAAAAAGTCGGTTATTTGAATATTTCGTAAATTTTTCAATCTCGATTCTTTCAGGAAACTCTGCTCAAAATGGCTATTTTCAAAGCCTTTTTTGAAATATAATCTATCTTTATCAAAAACTGGCTAATACGTCACATGATATAGTTCCCAAAAAAGATAACGCGTCATATGAGTAGCGTTGCAAAGGTTAGAAAAAAGCCGGTTTAAACCCGGGAATAAACCGGGATTTTAGGAATAAACCTGGAAAAAACCCTGGATTTTTAGGAATAATTCGGTTTTTTGGGAATAAACCCGGGAATAAACCTAGTCTATTGGAAATAAACCCGGGAATAAACCGACTTTTTGCAACTCTGCATATGAGTGCGTTTAAAATAAAATAAAAATGAATTTAAAGATGGGTCATTATATAGGCAGTTTTGATTTGAGATTTTTTCTTCAACTCATATTTTTGTTTAATTTATTTTAGCTATAAGGATTGGTACTATAAAAAACTTGTCATTGTTGCATTATGATGCAAATGCATGAATAATATTAAAATTGCAATTTTGTAATCTGTCAAGTTTCAACGACTTAAAAAAATCATTTTAGCATCCAGAAAAATTGAAATTTGGAAAATAATATTAAAAAAACTCCAAATGTTAAATATTTTGCTGCTATTACAAATATCTTCATTTTTCTGCAGTTATTTACATGAATTATATATACATATTTTCTTTTATAATACCTAAAAACTGGAAGTTAAAATTGAATTAGGCATATTCTTTTGCTAACTATAAAGACTTTACAGTATGATGAATGACAATCTCTTTAGTATTTAATAATATTGAACACTATGCTTTTTCAAACACATTTTGATTTCATACATAGAAAACTTTCACAAATCCAGTAAAACTTTTTAATTTTATAATTAACATTATTATTAAATGATACTTCCAATCATACATTCAACTCACTTCATTTGCTAACTTTTCTAATCTTAATTGCTTTTTTCATGTAAAGTCATTTTTATGTCGTTTCTTTTACGGTTCTTTTAATTCTTACATGAATGTGTTTCTTTTTCAGTCTTTTCACAAAAGTAGTAGATTCAATAAAGATACTCATAAGATTTTTTTTGAAGAGTGGATTGATTGATATTTGAAAAAGTATTAACTGCGAAATTATATAGTAAATTTCTTGTCTCAATTTCTATATATATTCAAACATATCTCAACTACATATGCATCAATAAATAAGACGTTAAAAATTCAAAAAATAAATCTATTAGATTTTTGTATCTTTAAAATATGCACTTAACATTCTCAGGTTATATCCTTCTTTGGTGAAATTTCAAGGGCAAATTGTTTAATATATAAAAACATAAAACTCTATAGTTCTATAATCATTTTTTTAGTTTTTTTACTATAAAATCTTTGAAACTTTCATTATAAATTTTTAGTTGGATTTTTAATATTACTTTTAAATTATTTTCTCAAACATGATTTTTTTTGCATCAATTGTAGTGTCTTGTTCAATATATAGTTATTCTACACTTAATTATATTTTAATAAAACAATAATTTTAGTCTCGATCCATTTTGTATTTTTGTTAATTAATAAAGAAATGATATTTTTAATTAATTTAAAAATGTGAAACAGAAGAGACTTCAAATTAAAGATCTAAGGGTTACAGTGAAAGACATACTGTCCGTAATAACAGAAAAAAATCCTTTGAATTGTAAGAAAAGTTTCTATGAAATAGCAATAAATATTTTATCGGATCACAATTAGATATGTATCAGATAATATCAAAAATAAACAAATCGTAATTTATACGATAAACGTAGCAAATAAGGTGCCGTTCGTATCATAAATAGCTCCATAAATATTTAGGTCATGGTACAAAAAATTTTGCACACTTATGCAAAAATGTATAATTACAAAAATTATTATGACTATCTATATTATAAAGGCCAAACCCATCTGTGCATAACCCATACGTCATTTTGCGAATGGCAAAACTTCGAAATTTTAAATGAAATTTCTACACATTGCACTTTTTCAATTTTTACACCGTTGTGTAGGAAAAAATCATTTTAGCATCCAATTTCAATTCCAATTCCATTTACAATTTGTTTAAACAATGTATCTGAATTATTTTTATAATATTAATTTTTATTTGTAGTTCTTAATAATATTTTTTGTAATTGTGGCAACAAAAGAACTCCTTTTGTGATTAAAAGTAAAGAAAAAGTAGCACAGAGTAAAAATTAAAAATAAAGATGAAGTATGGTGGTTGGAAGTGACGCAAAAAATTTAACCCTAAATCCTGTTAACCTTAACCTTATAACCCTAAAATCCGCTACATCAAGCCCAAATTCAGCCGCATGCTTTCGCTAAAAAGAAGAGAACTTTTTGTGATAAAAATTTTAATTTATAATCAAATGAAATGGTGAATCGGTGAATTTTGGTGTTATTCTGTTTCTAATTATAAAATTAAATGATTTTCCATTTATTGAAAACTTACTTCACACTTTTTTACAAAAATTTACTTTAAAGAATTCTTGTGTGACTTATTTTATCAGCTTTTGGTTTTATTTATTCCACATAAGTTAATTCTGAGATGGTGAAAATGATCTCGGTTTTAGATTTTACATGGTAAAAATTGTACAACTGAATTTTATAAACACAGTTTTTTGTAAACTTTAGGTTAAATAACATTTGTTTGAGAGTTAGACTTACTAATATAAGATGCATTTATATTGTAAATAATTTTGTAGGTTTATTATAAATCAATGAAACAGTTCCTTCGAAAACATTTTCTTTTGTTGAAATTCGATGGATTATACATTATATACATTAAACTTGATAATACAGAAGTAATATGACTCTATTTTAAATAGGACGTAATCACAATGTTAATGTAGAGTCATTACCTAGTATGTGTTACTTTTGAATTAATTTCGCGTGATAAAATTTAATAGAACAATCACCATTGCGACCAAGAATCATTACATAGCATAGAATATCATTGAATTAATTAAGTTTGATTCAATTTAATGAAATAAATAAAACTTTTAAAAACATATTTTTAAACTTTTGATTGATTTTTCATAAAAACTTTAATTAACTGGCAAAAATTTACAATGTTTATACATATTAAAATTCAAATCATTCGGTTCATTAGTTTTTTTCGGTTAATTATTTTTTGTTACATTACGAATAGACGACAGACAGACGGACGGATCAGGCGATTACTCTATGTACTAAGTACTTATACAATTACGGACAAACCTAAATACCTTACAGGAAATTATATAGAGACTCATATACGTGTGTTTGATCTTATATTCATTTTTTAGTGTATCATTTGAAATAGATTAAGAAATATCGAACGTAAGGAACTTTTACTATTTTTGACTTTTCAGAAGTCAGTATACGTATGTATCATAAGTTTTTACGAAAGGTAGCAAAAGCAGATTAATTTCGATTTTTGGAAAGAAAGCTTTTGTTTACATTAATAACAAAGATCGATTTATCGTAGCTTGCTGAAAACCATTTATTTCTATTTACAGCTTGTAATCTCTCAACTACTTTTTAAGTTGACTTTTAGGTTTTCCGTGCAAGTATGCTACGTGTATACTGCGAAGTTCAGCGACTGAGACCAAAACTACTATCGCATTGATTTCTCAAATATCGATTCTCGTCGTGTCATTATCTATTGACTTATTTTAAAAAAAGGTTTACTTAAATGATATGTTTTTCATTTTTTGCCTTTTTTGTAAATATTTTCTATAATATCTAAACTTTAAAAACTGTCTCAATTAGTATAAAACATTAAATCATATGAAAATATAATGGCAAAACATTTCATTTGTGTATAATATTTAAGTATACGAAATATAAAAAGACTAATAATTTTTTTTCCATTTAGGGGCATAATGTAAACAGTTCAATACACTTATAAATTCATTTTATATATAATTGTCAACATTATTTTAAGTTTAAGCTAATTTATCTATAATTTCCAAAATTAAAACATTTTATTATTTTTTGCATAAATGGATATACATCTCTAAACTTCCTATCCGACAAACTTAGTCATTATCGCAAATCCGAGTCATCATAAAAATGCGTACATGTGTTTCATTAGTTTATATAAAAAATGAACCCCCTATTCATGAAACCTAAAATGATTCCTAAAATGAACACCCTATTTTTATTAATTAAAAATAAGATGTATTCAATTTCGGTTTCTATATAGAAACGAAAGAAAACCTAGCACTCAATATGAAAACTTAACAGTCAATTAACCTTCGCTCCCTAAGAATAGCTTATTTCTATTTACAATTTTAATCACTGAAATAATGAAAGGAATTTTAATTATATTTCAATAATGATATTAGTCTGTAGTGATTTTATTATCACCCAGATACTTTCTGCCTGATTAAGCGTAGAAATTTTAACCCTTAATCCGGCAAATAAATTATTTGACTAAAATGTTGAAAAGTTTCCCTGCCACCAGATTCTACAAATTTATTCCTAAATATTAAGTGCCATTTATGTCAGGTTAATATTAACACAAATTATTTCACTAAACATTCCGATTAGAATTAAAAAGTTTTTAAAGAAATTAACGGGTTAGTGCATTACCATTTCCCGATAAAGGTTTAAATCACCACCTGTTACATCAAAAAGTTTTACTCCTGAATAGTCCAATAAAGAACTGCAATATGTTTGTATGTTGAAGCAGGTTAAGTACTTTGATCGTACTTAACCTGTTTTTCTTATGACGACAAGTTATAAATCTATTACAAATTTTCTTAACATTATTAAACATGCATCTGCCTTATAATACTACTCTTTTTACGCGAATAGTGTGCATTTAATCCAGTGATCGAATTTCAAATATTTTAGATTTCAAGATTTCTAATAAAAGTTTCTTACATATGAAATTATCATTGTATATTAAATCAAAGACTTTATACACTTTATTAATTTATATTTTTTTCGAAATTTCTCATATCTCCTGGCATGGATCGAAAACATGCAAATTTTGCATCAAGAGTTTCTGCAGTCATTCTCATCGAAACGCGCATAGTCGTCGTTTTAATATAATTATACACTCATTATGCAGCTAAAGCTTTAACCGTTAAAAAGTTATTTAAGTGTTTCCTGGCTTTATTTCGCAACCAGTATGTATTATTAGTCTTCACAAAAGGTTGCTAAAGTATATTCATTTCTTTTTCCGGAAAGAACGCTTTTACTCATATTGCAAACTGAAAAATCGATTAACCGTCTCTTGCTGAGAACCATTTATTTCTATTTACAACTTATAATCACTGAAATAATGAAACACAAGCAATGTTAAGTGTATGTTATTGGAAAAACATTCTTCTATAATGATTTTATTAGCTCTCAGACTCTTTCCTTCTGGTTCGGCATAGAAGCATTTCCAGCCTTTAGAACGCCACCTGTTGGCTCGATGAGTTTTACTCTAGATTATTCCAATAAACTGAAATCGCTTTTCTCTAAGTTTTGTGTTACTAATGTATCTAAAAGAAAGCTGCGTTCACATCTCATACTGGGAACTTGCGTGACGATAGGAAAAGTTTGCGTGGGAACGTTTCCTGCCGCTTATTTCGTGATAAATAATCCATGTCGCTTCCATATATACCCATTTTTCAAATATATCTCCCCTACTTAAATTCTTGCCATATTGCGAGATATAATCTCTCAAGGGGGATGATACAGTACATTTCAAATTTGGAAGATCACCAATAAATGATTGGAATGGGAAAAGTTTAACGTTTCTTTTTATCGCCGAAATCTAGTATTTTCGCTCTCTGAATATTTAATATTTTATCTCTTTGATGAATACATAATTGTGATATGAATATAGATAAAATATAATAAAATAAAAAGGTAAATTGAAGATATGAACCATTTTAAGCTGTCGAGTGCTGACTCAATAATAAAAGCGTGTTTTATGTTTTAAAATTTACGAAAAATGTATTTTTATTATCAATCGGAAATTTATTTTTTCTATTTTCTGTTACTCTCGCATCAATATAATAAATTCATGCAAATAACTTAAAATTAAGAATAAAATTGAAATATACATTCGCAGTTGGAAGATTACGAATAAATGATTGAAATGAGAAGAGTTTAAGAATATTTTTTATCGCCGAAATTTAGTAGTTTTGTTCGCTGAATATTTAATACTTTATCTATTTTATGCATGTCTAGTTATGCATGAATATAAATATTGATGTGATTTTGTAACAATAAATTTCCTACCTAATTTGAGAACAACAAACCTATTCAAAGTGAAAAGATTTCGTATAAGTATGAAACTTATATGGCTGTCATATCATAACATCTTTCTTAAAGAAAAATGAAATTTGGATGTGAGGAATTGCTTCGAAAGACATAAGATAAAATGACCTTGTGACAGTATTAAACTTTGAAATTGATGTTTATATTTTTCTTTATCTCTTTTAATAGTACATCTTTTCCTCATAGCTACGTTTAGGTTAATTTTAAAACAAAAATATTGAGTCAAAAATCATCTAACAAATATTAGGTCATTTCCATTTTTCTTTTAATTTAACCTCTTTGCTGCAATGTAATTTTCTTTTTTTTCTTTAATATCCATGCAATAAAACATCTTTTGCGTATATGTAGATTTTGATATTGTAGAGAAAAAATATTCTGTGAAATAAATATCACTCTATTTCATAACCGAAATGTAACTGTTTTTCCACCGGAATATTGCTTATATCATGATCTGACCAGAATTAGATTATGGTTACGTAACAATTTCCTCTAAAAACGATCGAATGATAGGACAGTTTTAAATTTTAACAAAATAGCATATAATAACCTAGGTAAACAAAAGAAAACTTAAAAAAAGCTTTTATAACTTATTCGAAATATGGTAATCGAAATAATTTTATATCCCTTTAAATGAACAATAACTATTTTGGACGTAATATACTCCAGTTGTAACGGTAAACCCACGGTGGGCGTCATTTGTAACGGTGGGTTGGTCGTGGTGGAGGTTAAATGTAGACATACTCAGTAATTTAGGATAAAATAACAAAGTTTATTAAAGTGATAATGGCTGAAGGGAAGTGGAGCCAGTCTTACATTTACACAACTGAAAACACTATGAACAGCTAAATCATACTCACAGGCTTCGGCCTAGCTCAGTCGGGGCACCGCCTAACACTTCTCACTATCTTCTGGCTGAGCTGCTAAACAAAGCTTGATTAAACAGCCCGTGGCTGTGGGTAATTCTTTATTTCACCAAATAACCAAAAATGGAACTAATATAAACTCTCTTACCACGGCCGAATCTCAAATCAATTATCCAAACTCCTTTCCACTTCACAGGAGGCCGTCGCTACTTCCTATTCGCTAGTACTTCGCTGAACAATAATTCACTTCGCTTGTCTAATACTAGAGATCCTCACTCGCTGGCTGCTGGCTAATGCCAGAGACACGCCAGAGACACCCTCCATTCACTCAAACCCAAGCTTTTATATGCTGCAAACTGAGATACTTCACATTAACATATTACTAATAACCGCAAGCTAACTGTAAAATCCGATAGAGCACACACACTCTAGAAAGTTAAAGTAAAAGAGAGGATAGATGTCGCTTTTACGCTTACACTTGTTAAATTATTGACGTCACGATCTCAGAAACACTAGAGTGCCTTTATGGAAAGGTCACTCCCTCACAACCCCCCCTCGGATTTTACAGAGAAAAAGGGCTGGGCCAAATGCATGCCCAGAACTTTTTCTTGTTATAAATTTCGAACCGTAATAAACACAGTGATGGGTGAAATTTAGCGCCGAAACATAACTTTTAAAATATTAACTTTAACCCATCACAACCAAAAAACCTCAGTTTGCCTCAAAAAATTCACATATTCTCTCTCTCTCTCTCTATCTCATCTTCTGTGAGATCTATTCGTAGTGTATATGGCGCGGAGCGCAATTCACATATTCATTCCAATCATTCTTCTATCTTACAAATAGCCTCCGTACAACTTTCAAAAACTCGTAAAACTTTCAAAACTAATTACTTCTTCTTTCAAAACAGCCCACTCCACTGGGAGTGCTAAAATTTCTCAAAACACGAAACTTCCGAAATTTTCCTCAATATTGCAATACAACTATAACATTACCAAAAATTATCTGTCCATAACTTTCCCAATACTAAAATTCGCACCAAGTCAAAAAACCCCAATGCGCAAAAATTTTCTTCATCCAAATTCCGAACTCATCCAAAATTAAATTTTACTTCATACTCAAAATAACTCTGCTATTACGCAATACCTACATACCCATTAGCCAATGAACTAACTCCCAAAATTCTTCAGAACTTCACTCCACTTTAACAATAATTGGGGAACATACGTACAGCGTCATATCGCTGTGCTTATGCAACAATCAAATTAAATATCAAAAATTTACAAAATGACGTCATCATGCTCTTCATCTGTATTAACTAAAAGAAAAATAGCAGAATCAATACATAACACAGGTATACTTCCCTGCAAGAAAATCACATTAACATTCAATTTTAATACAATACAATTTCAAATTCAAACGCAGCTTAAAAATTCGCAACTTGCGGAAACCATTCCCAACTAAAGTACAAACGCAACACATAAAACACGAACGATAAGGAGAAAGTTAATTCATTAAATGTTAGTATAAGAGATAGAAACGCGTGTCAAGGACTTCTTGACCGCAAAACACGTGCGCGCCTGAACCGCGGCGCGTGTACAAAATAACCCAAATTACTATCTGTATTTTCTGAAAATTTAAACATACATTAACATACATTTTATAACACATGAACAATATAACAATATAGTAACATTTATAACAAATAACACAACAATTTAACAATAGATCCAGAATTTTTAAAAGCAGTTAAGACCACAATCTCAAACATACATAAAACTAACAATTTTGCAAACAAATTTTGAACACAATTAGGCACCAATCGTGAGTCCGTCAAAAAATTCCAAAAATGGCCAAAAAGTACCAAACAGTCTTTCTGCTTTCTATTCTTTCACATTGCTACCACATGTATGCACTCTAATAGAAATTTAATAAAGAACATTATCACCCAATCATAGAGATGATTCGCTGCTGGCAGGCTTCATACTACAGGATGTTTTTCTCCTCTTGTCCCAGAAACCTTGTACGAAGGATCTTTCGTCATCGGAACTGTATGGTGACGCCACAGTTGACTGTCGTGCCTGCAGCCTGGTTCTGAATGGGTGCCGTGGGATACTTGTAGGTTCCGCTCGACGACTCTGCTCTGGCCGGTTCGCTGGGGTTACTCCATGGCGAGATTCACACTGTTGATGCCGGTAATCTGAGAGTTGTCTCCTCTTTCTAGACGCACCTGAAGTTACTGAAGATCCTAGACCACGTTTCTTTTCAGACCTACGCTGTTTCTTATTGGGCAAAAATTCCGACTTTAAAGTCCTTTTAACAGTTTGGCGAGTGTCCATCTGAAATCTTTTCCGGGTATTAAGTACCGAAGATGGTGAACTATTAGATAATTTATGTTTGCGAGGTTGCTGTCTCATAAGTGGAGGAACGGGATAGTTTATAATCTTTTTCCTTTTATGGCACACAGAATCTGATGTATTTGACACAGCTCTCTTATTTTTATTATCATACTGTGTTCTCGGATTGATAGGCTTTCGACTTTCAACAACAGTTTTTGGAGCTGTTTGACCAACTTTTCTTCTTGAATATTGATGAAAAGAATTAGATGAAGAAGTGCTGGACTCGGGACACTCATTGGATCGGGAATTTCGCGAAACACCACTCGACACATGAGAACCTTCACTCCCATTTTCTCTGAACTTATAAACTGTGACCTGATCCAAATTAACCGTCATTCTTTCACCATTGACATCAACAACCAAATTATTATTTCGAACTTCTAAAACCTCGAACGGACCTACAAACTTTGGACCAAACTTAGCTACTCTCTTTTGACGACTTGAACTTAACCAATGCTTTTCTACTAACACAAAATCTCCAACTTTCACTTCTAACTCCCTTCTACGCATATTATAATACAGAGCCTGCTTTTCTTGCGCTTTTCCCATTTGAACCTGAGCTTCCTTAACCAACCTTTCAATATCCTGACACATGTACTGACTTTCCGCATCTGACACCATAACTAGCCTTTGGAATGGAGTAATGACTTTTCTACCCAAAAACAATTCAGCAGGCGTTTTCCCCGTTGACTCGTGAACTGCTGTACGAAGTGCATACGCAAAATGCTGAAGAAACTGGGCCCAATTTGCATGATGAGAACCAACATATGAAGAAATCATTTGAATTAATGTACGATTTACACGTTCAGCCATATTAGACTAAGGAAGTTCCCTACCGACCCCAGTCTCCAACTTTTCACACAAAGACTTAAAAATATTAGATATAAAATCATAACGAAATGGTTTACTAGCAACTAGTGCGTCAAAACCAATCTGAACTTCATTCGTTAAACTCGGTTTATCTGAAAAAAACTCTCCAAATTCATTCAAAAACTTATTAAATTCCTCCTTCTCGATTTCACTTAACCCCGACTCCTCCAAATTAACTGACACTGAAACTGGCTCTTTCTTACTCACATTCTCATCATTATTCACTATTAACGACTTTTTAAAGAAATCCAAACTAATTCCTCTATCCTTCATATAATCCACACCAACTATACAATGCACTGTTAATCCATCTAACACACAAAACTCCCAACATGTCTTAACCGAACGAATTTCAACTTCCAATTCTACTGAACCTTTATTATCGCAAGCTACTCCCTGTGCCGACTGAACCACCAGACTTAACCTCTTCAACTTCTTATACGAAAAATATTTCCGATAACAATCAAAAGAAATGAACGACTTATCTGCCCCTGTATCGAAGACACTTTTAACGACAATACCATCTAACACAATTAACACTTCAGGTAATTCAACCGGATTAATAGTAATTTTATTCAAACTCACAGAAGACATTTCCGACCTCTGAACACATTTGTTTTGCATTGACCTATTTTCAACCTTCTCATCCGAAGTTAATCTCCTTACTTGCGAAGAAACATTCCTGTCCCGTCCTCCCCCACTACGATCATAACCACTATTCTGTCTATTTCCATACATATTTCTCTCACCACTTCTAAAACTATTAGCACCACCACAATTCCTATTACCATTACTCGTATTCGACATATTACGACCAAATCCATCATTTCTATTACGCAAATTACTATCCGGAAATCGCTGCCCCCCTCTCACAAAATTACGTTCCCCCTCATTTCTCAAATTACTATCTGTGACCGGTCTCTGACGAGGGTTACGCAAATCCCGTTGATCCGAGCTATGCTGAGTCTCATACTTCGATAATATCTGATGCATTTCTGCAAAATTCTTCGGTGCTCTAACTTCAATAAAGTCCTTTATATTTGTATTAAAAAGAGGAAAAACAATGTCCAACAATTCCTCAAATGTGATATCTAAATCTAATCTATTTTTTAGTTCCAGCTTACGAAGATAAAATTTTGACGCCGACTCATAAATATTCTGCTTATTACAATAGAACTCTTTTCTCAAAATACTTTTATCTTTAACGGGAGGAAATGCCTTCTTTAACTCAATCACAGTTTGTTCAAATCTTTTCGGTTCATCAGTAATCAAAAACTTTCCTATATTTTCCAACCACAAAAGTGCTTCGCCCTTCAACGAGCATTTAAGCACTACGTATCTACTTTTTTCAGGTATATTATTGAACAAAATATAATCATCTAATTTAACTAAAAATTCACTAATATCACCTGCACCGGTAAAATACACACGTGGCACAATCTCATAATGTCCGATGTTTCGTTGGGCGCCATTTGTAACGTTACACCCACGGTGGGCGTCATTTGTAACGGTGGGTTGGTCGTGGTGGAGGTTAAATGTAGACATACTCAGTAATTTAGGATAAAATAACAAAGTTTATTAAAGTGATAATGGCTGAAGGGAAGTGGAGCCAGTCTTAAATTTACACAACTGAAAACACTATGAACAGCTAAATCATACTCACAGGCTTCGGCCTAGCTCAGTCGGGGCACCGCCTAACACTTCTCACTATCTTCTGGCTGAGCTGCTAAACAAAGCTTGATTAAACAGCCCGTGGCTGTGGGTAATTCTTTATTTCACCAAATAACCAAAAATGGAACTAATATAAACTCTCTTACCACGGCCGAATCTCAAATCAATTATCCAAACTCCTTTCCACTTCACAGGAGGCCGTCGCTACTTCCTATTCGCTAGTACTTCGCTGAACAATAATTCACTTCGCTTGTCTAATACTAGAGATCCTCACTCGCTGGCTGCTGGCTAATGCCAGAGACACGCCAGAGACACCCTCCATTCACTCAAACCCAAGCTTTTATATGCTGCAAACTGAGATACTTCACATTAACATATTACTAATAACCGCAAGCTAACTGTAAAATCCGAAAGAGCACGCACACTCTAGAAAGTTAAAGTAAAAGAGAGGATAGATGTCGCTTTTACGCTTACACTTGTTAAATTATTGACGTCACGATCTCAGAAACACTAGAGTGCCTTTATGGAAAGGTCACTCCCTCACACAGTAACCATTTTGTATCGCACCTAGATAACGTATATAAACTTCATTATGTTTGAAATAGTGTAACTTTTTAAAAATACATTGCAAAAATATCCCCCGTGTACCATTATGCATCATATATACAAAATGTACCACCCTGTACACCAAATAGTCTTAAGTGAAGCTGTAAATGAGTGATAAACATATTACGACGCATAATTCACGGAAAAGATATTTTATTGCAGTTCATAAATTTTTATCAATATCAGTGTATTTGAAATTGTATGACATTATTAAAATGCTCTCCTAACGATGTCCCTTATTATCGCTTTGTAGCAGGATTCTTTTGAGTGTCTTTGAAAAATGCACTAAAAATATTTTACAATCCTCCTTTGATATCCAACGTTCCATACTAAATTTCAGTAAGAAGTATAAATAGCATAGACAACTTGGTAAATTTAAGAAATCTAGAGTGTGGAAAGTTAACTGAAAAAAAAATAACAGAAGTTAAAAATATTTTTCAACTGTGTTGAAAAGATTTAAGAATGCAAAATTGATACATGAACTATTAAAACTTATGTTAAAATTTGTGTGTCCCATAACTTTAATTCCCAACAGCAAATATTTGCGTCAGAACTTTTAAAAAAAAAAGCATTATATAATGCAGAACAAAATCATTTATGTAATTTCAAAGCAATTAGTTCCTAAATATTGGTGGCTGTCAATCATGTGAACAGTATATATTTTCTTTCTAGTTTAAGAATTTATATTTCCACACTTGTCAATTTTTAATGTTATTTGTATATAGAAGACATTTTTTTCACGTGAAAAAGTTAAAGTATTGAAACAGGTGCCAAAAATGAAACCAAGCTCTTTTGTCGACTTAATATTTAAAAAATTTTATTTTTATAATCGTATGAAATCTGTCTATCGGAAATCAACATCTTTTATTGTCTTTTCTAATTTGAATTCCAGTTTCTAATTTATTTCTCATGGCAATTCATGCTATTTCAGCCATAATTTATATTTTGCCAGCATAAATAATTAGCAATGTAATAAATTCATGTAAATATCCATAATATTAAAGGAAAACTGGAGTATAATTCTTATTTCCAACATTACCTATAAATGTTTGGAATCGGAAAAGATTAGCGATTCTTTTTATCACCGAATTCTCGTAGTTTCACACGTTGAATAAATAATGTTTTGTCTGTTTGAGGTATGTCTAATTGTGATATGAATACCGATAGATAATTCATGTTATATATGGTAGAACATTTGTTATTATTATAACATGAAATTTGCAATCTCACATTATAACAAGAAATATATTTAAGGGAACCACAATAATTGCAAGTTTCTGTGGAAAAAACTCATATTTATGCAATTTTTGGAGTGAACAACTGAAGTTATTGCTGAATATTATTATTTTTATAATATTTCCGCTCCTGCCAACTGTTACGGTTGCTTGTTCTCAATGTATATTCATATATATATATATATATAGATATACACTGGTGTCCAAAATTTAAGCATAATTGGTAATTAAGTAATTATTTTTAAGTAATGAAAGAAATATGAATCGGAATGTACTGAAACTCCAGGTGTGTAAACAAAATAATACGCGTCACATATTTTCGCGAAAAGGTTTCCCCGAAATCGAACAGGGGACCGTCAACAAATTGAAAAAGAACGAAGATCTTTTGGATAACCCTGTCAAAACTAATGTAGCAAAAGCGTTCAAACTGCACATTATGATTTAATTGGCTTATTGTAATGTACTGTGTTAATTTTTACAAGGATAGCATGTATACTCGTAGAGAAATTAAGGTTTTTATAAAAACAGTCCTAAGTTTTTTGCTTATAATTTGCAGAGTTCTTAATATAGAATAGTGTTCTATTTTTGAAAAAATGACAAACATCATTGTACACAATACCCTGTCATCAGAATTAAAAAATAATAAAAATTGTATGACAAATGAGCAGGTTTACTAAATAATTTTTTACTGCGCATGCGTGAACGCCATTAAAATTTCATTTGCATATTATGTTAGTTAAATGTATAGAGCAACTTTTGTGAAAGTCTCAAAAACATAGCTTAAAAATTCTGAAAATTATCGTTGATAGAATGAGATCAAAATCCTTTATTCCCTAAATGAAACAAAAAGATGAGGGGCTGTATCCATATTCCATTGTTTAGTGCCTACACAATATTGCACGTACAACTATATTTAGGTAAAACCCCTGATTTTTTTGCTTCCTTTAGGAATAACGGATTTTGAGTTGATTCTACAGGCTACAATTTTCAGAATTTTCAAGCTATGTTTTTGAAACTTTTACAGAAGTTGCTCTATACATTTAACTAACACAATATGCAAAAGACATTTTGATATCGTTGACGCATGCGCAATGAAAAATTATTTAATAAACATACTCATTTTTCATACAATTTTTATTAATTTTTAAATTCTGATGACAGGGTATTGTGTACAATGATATTTGTCATATTTTCAGAAAAGAACATTATTTTATAATAAGAACTCTGCAAATTATAAACAAAAAACTTGGAAAAATTTAGGACTGTTTTTATAAAAACCTTAATTTCTCTACGAGTATACATGCTATCCTTGTAAAAATTAACACAGTACATTACAATAAGCCAATTAATCATAATGTGCAGTTTGAACGCTTTTGCTACATTAGTTTTGACAGGTTTATCCAAACGATCTTCGTTCTTTTTCAATTTGTTGACGGTCCCCTGTTCGATTTCGGGGAAAACTCTTCGCGAAAATATGTGACGCGTACTATTTTGTTTACACACCTGGAGTTTCAGCACATTCCGATTCATATTTCTTTCATTACTTAAAAATAATTACTTAATTACCAATTATGCTTAAATTTTGGACACCAGTGTATATAGATATATAGATAGATAGATAGATTGATAGATAGATAGATAGATATTATTATTATTATCATCGGAAGTTCAAATATTTCGATAATTTTGTTTTTGTAAAAAAATTAGTTGACCTTTTATAAAGTTTAATTTTATTTTTTCAATTTCTTACACAACGATACAATTGTAATTGCAAAACTATTTTTTTTTAATTTAAAATAACCAAGTTACCGAGAAAAATGTATTCAATTTTAAATATATTTTGTATGCGATTTCGCAAATGTTGTTAAGAATGCTGTTGCTTAAAAAAGGCTAATTTAAACATGAAATTCATCTTAAAACCTTCCAAACAATAATTAAATTTTTAAGTTTGATACAACAGTTAGAAATACAGAAACATATTTTGTTTAATTTGCGAAATATTAGAACATACTATGAATCAGCTTGGTAGTTTGTGTCTGTAAAAGTACACAATTGCAAATTTACCGTAATAAAACCCCAGAGTGTTCTGTAGCGCGATCTAATTAAGAGAAAAGAGCCAAATTCTGTGAAAGAACAAACAAGACAGGTGTCTTTGGTTTCTACAAAAAAATATTAGTTCTAAAAGTCACCGCTTGGGAGATAAGTGGGTTGTTTAAAAGAAAATAGAGTTTTAAAAATACAGAATCAATACTGAAATATCTATGTTGAATACGCAGAATTGTTGTATAATAGCAAGTATAATAACTTAAAAAAGGTTTTTTACGTATTATTCTATTTTCTTTCTTTCTTTTTTTTTTTTTTTTTTTTTTTGTTAAATACATATGTATGTTTTTCAAATACATTTTACGGAATTAAATGATTGCCTATAGGTGAAGATAATCTGTCAATAGGAAGTAGAGTATTTATTTAAAATTTTGCTGATCAACAGAACATGTTTGAAACGAGAAAGGCACTGCGCAAATTTTCCATTTTGAAATATGCTTTATTATACCCATTTTAGGGTTAAGCACTACAAAATTTAAAATGGAATCATTCGCCTTTTTTATCATCAAACTTCTGTGACAAGCTTGCGATGGATGTTTTTTAACTTTTAGTAATTGAATTTTAAGCATTTTATTCGGCTGTTCCAAAAATGATGTTTATTTTTAGTCATAACACCAGGAGTTTTTGCAAATCGTAAATTTCGAAGGCAAATAATAATAGGCAATCGTCCGATCTTTGCCGGAGAGCTCTATATTTGTTCGGGATAAGTAAACTTGAAAAACTATTAGACAATGAATTGTTATTAATCGTTACTAATATTTTACATGCACTAGCAACCTTGATCAATTTTATACAATTGATCGCACCGAAATTAGTGTACTGCTGTGTATCTTTGGTGGCAGTAGGTCCGTAGGGTCCGCAGGATACTTTTTCCAAGACTATAGCTACTTCAGTCTAACATTATGTCACAATTTTTAGTTGCTCAATTTTTATTGTCTTTAACGCGTTCTTCAAAATAAATATTCCTGCTTCCAAAGAATTCTATATTTATTCTATTCGTGCTTCTCTCAACTAATGCTTTGCAATGATAATTTTAAAATGCATTTCTTATAGCAGATTATCTATGATTGTTTCTCCAGGCTTTAACTTTAGACTTATCTTTAGATATTTAATACGCTTGTTATCTTACTAATTCCAGATAATTTAGTATATGCTGCTTTATTCATTTATTTATTTTTAAGGTAGTTTATGGCATTCGATACCGTTTTTTTTTAAAACAAACAAAAAATAAATTAATAATTGTTCTAACTACATTTATCAATGAACTTTTTTTTTTATTTGCTCTGTATAAAAAATGTGCAAATTTTAAAAATTTCGTCTGGGAAACTGGAGATTTCTAGAGATTTTTATTTAAAAACAAGAAAAAAAGTTCATAATGCAGCTACTCGTTTGCAATATAATATATATATATACGGCATATAATATATATATATATCTATATATATATATATATATATATATATGGCAACTATATGAGGGAAAAAATCCAAAGCAACAGTTGAAAAAAAATCAATTTATTTTTGTTTTGTGTCCACACTACTGCAGTGTAATTTTATGTCAAAACATTAACGGTCATTAACAAGGTGTTCCTCTTTAAGAAAATAACTCTTTTTAATGCTTTCTTGCTTCCAAAGAATTCTTATTTATTCTATTCATGCCTCTCTTCAATAATGCTTTGCGATGAGAATTTTAAAATGCATTTCCTTGCAGATTAACTATGATTGTTTCTCTAGGCTTTAACGTTGGACTTCTGCTTAGATATTTAAAATGCTTTTATCTTGCTAATTTCAGATGCTTCAGTATGTACGGTTTTATTCATTTATTTATTTTTAAAGTATTCCACGACGTTCGATACCCGTTTTTTTAAAGCAAGACAACAATTATTATTTCAACTACGTTTATCTTTGAAAAGTCACATCTATTTTCAATGTTAAAAAATAAATGCAAAGTTAGATTTCTTTTAGGAAACTTGCATTTTGTATTTATGTAACTGTACTTTACATAACGGGAACAACAAAAATTCCTATAACATTTACATGTAATATTTACACACCTTGCATAATAATAATAATAATAGTGTTATTCCATATGTGACGAAATGGCAATTTGATTTGTAGAAATAAAGTTAAAACAATTTCTATGAATATATCGTGAAACAAAAATTAATTTTTCTGTTTGCACATGACTATTATTTATTAAACGATTGAAAAATATATATCAAAGAATTTTTATACATATTTTATAGTTTCATGTTTGAGTAATTTCTTATTGTGTAACGAATGGCATTTTTGTAAAATGGCTCCAATCTCTTACTTAAAACTCGAAAACTTTGTGAATTAAGAAATCATTCAAGCTGTACAAAATTATAATTTAGAACAAACTATCTATAATAAGATTGAAGTTATTAATTGTCACTTGACGTGATGGAATGCAGGCTCTCAAATGGTCCGCCATCTGAACATCAATATTTCTTCAGAAAAATTTTCGCTTTAGATTTTTCTTGCAAATTGCACAGAAACAACCTTCGGAGGTTAATTTTAACAAAAATAATGTACAAACCTACTATAAAAATTTCTGTTAAAAAATATTGATGTTCAGTTCGCGGACCATTTGGGAGCTCTGTGGAATGACTAAAAAACCTCTTAAAAGGTTATTTAAAAATGGTCTGAACTAATAAATTTCATAACTGTTTTATCATCCAGAATGATCGTAAGAAACTATATTACATAACTTTTGTCATTTCATAGATTTTTCAAAAATATATCGATTCCGATTACCTATTACTGAAATGTCGAATGAATACAAAGTTGTGTCTTATATGTTTTATCAAATATATGCCTGTCTCCTTTCTATTTGAATGTAAATATAGTTCCTTTCTTGTCCTGTTTTCTGAAGTTCTGCACATTAATTTCTGAATTACTTCCTAAAACAGTTATTTGTGAAAGGCATTGTTATTTTACGATTTGAATATTTAGAATTGAGCGAAAAATTGCCCAGGCTGGGAATCGAACCCAGATCCTTGGCTTACAAGACCAATGCTTTATCGTTTAAGGTAACTGGGCTAAGCCGGTAATCGTCCAGTTAGCTTAAAGGGTAAAGCATTGGCCTTGTAAGCCAAGGATCTGGGTTCGATTCTCGGCCTGGACAATTTTTCTCTCATTTGGAGTAATTCAATTCATTTGATAAATTTACCAATCAATTTCATCGTGTTAAAATATTAGTTTATCTTCGTACCCATCGTTATATGGAGTTCCATTACATGCGGTTAATTCTGCTGAGCTGTTTAAATGACAGACAAGATGTTATGACCAATAAGGTTATCTGACCGAAAAATCCCAGCCAGCTATCGCCCAGTTAGATTAAACAGTAAAGCATTCGCCTTTTAAGCCAAGTATTTGGGTTCAATTCCCGACCTGGGCAATTTTTCGTTCCCATGGAAATATTCAATTCGTATGATAAATTTACCAATCAGTTTGATTGGGTTTGACGGGTATGTATATTAATATATATACGTACCCGTCGTTATATGGAGTTCCATTACCTGCGGTTAATTCTGTCGAGCTGTCTAAACGACAGATCAGATGTTATGACTAATTAGGTTATCTGAGCAAAAAATCACAAACGGCTATCGCCCAGTTAGCTTAAACGGTAAAGCATTGTCCTTGTAAGCCAAGGATCTGGGTTCGATTCCCAGCCTGAGCAATTTTTCGCTCAGTTGGAAATATTCATTTCGTATAATAAATTTACCAATCAGTTCGATTGGGTTAAAATTATTAGTATGTATTGTTATTTACTTCTTTTCCCATAATATAATTTAATATGTATCGAAACAAAATGAGCCTACACCATAATAATTAGTAAAAGCAGCTGATTCTGGTTGAACAAAGTACCATTTTTCAAACCATATATTTCGAACTAATTTGAATGTAATTGAATTTTTACTAAATATTTATTCAGAACACATCGAAGATGTATATCTTATGTGCCTGGAATTGCTGGCATTAATGAATTAACAGCACAACGGTTTTCATATTCTATTGCTTTAACATAAATACTATGGTTGAATAAGACAAAACTTTGATTAAAATAAGTTCGTCAAATTTACATGGAAAAGAAACGGAACTTGAAACTCCCATATTTTCAATGGGATTGCTCCCAGTTTTGTTTTCTTTTAAATGTTTGCACATTTACATGCTCTTTCTTCTATAATGTCAATATTTGAAAATATCCTCTTTCTTAAACGCATTTAAACACATATTTCCTTTTACTTAAATATACATTTTCGGTTGTAGAACTGAAACAAAAGCAGCTATATCTAGTCTTCTCATAATGCTGTAAGGGAAAAAGTTGTTTTGGATGATTATTTTAGGTCTTTAATGATTATTTTACGCATAAAAGACTAATAAAAAATACTGTTAGCTCAAAATTGCCTATTTAAACAAGAAGAGTACTAGAAAAGGATAATTCATAAAAACAATCGATTTTTTAATATAATTATAATTAGTGTGCAAAAATATTTTTTGAGTGTTTCTGTAATACGAGTGTCATATGCTGTTAATGAAATAAAACTACATTCTACTATGCGTAATTAGTAATTATTTTTGAATTTCGAAATCCGTAATGTACAGTATAAAGTAACATAATCAGACAAAACTCTAGTTCTTCAGACTTTTGTTTCATAAATATATAATTAGGTAATTTATATAAGTCAATGATTTTTTTCTAAAAAAATATCGAACTGAAAGTATTATTTTTTTAGAAGCAAAAGACATTTAATTTTATAAATGTGATCTTCCAGGATACATAATGCTACAGCTTAAAATAAATATTAATTAAAAGAACCCTTAAATAAAAAAAATAGCTATTAAAGCAAAGAGAAAAATTATTTAAACCTACACATTATGATGCTTAAAAATAGTTCTGGAATATTTTTTGCAAACTTGCATTCATTGAAAGATAGGCAATGTGAATACTTGTAAAAATGTTATTTTGAATATTGTACGGTAACAAACTAGTATGCAAAACGCTTTTCAACGAACAGAATTTTAAAAACCAAAGTTTGGAATGATAATTTTGCTTTTTTTATTGAAACATACAAATATTTCTAAATAAAATTATTGACATTGTACTGTTAGTTTATAACCTTAAAGGAAGTTCTTGTTATGATGACTTACTTAATGAATAAATATCCAAACCTGGCTCTAGTATTAATATAAATGCCGCATTAAGCTTATCTGACAGCATAAAAAGAGGCTATTCTAATAATGGTATCTGTTATAATATATAATCTACTGATGATACATGGTCATGGTCATTTATGCTACCATTAATATTCCCCGTTGGTGGATATTTCTTTTTACATATTGAGAATTTGCACCAGAAATTTTTAAAAATGATTTTTCGCTTTATTTAAGAAAAGATATTTTGTTATAAAATGAATCAAAATTTAGTATTTAAATTTTCTGGTATGAATTCATTAAAGCTATCTCAGAAACGCATTCTTCCATGGAAATAACATGGATAAACAAGTTATTGTTATTCAGTTAGGAAAATGTAACACAAAGCAGGCAAAATAAAGAAAAAATCCGAACAAATTGCTTCGATTTCGTTGACACGAGAAATTGTAATAATTTATATAGAGTTCTTGTTTCATAATAATTTACAATTATTCCACGTGCAAAGTAAACTAAACGTGGAAATTTTGCAACTTTTTTTTTCGTGCTTTGTGAGACGTTTTTGTGACGCGTGCCAAGGCTTTCTTCTTCCTTTCAGAGGCGTTGCTACAATACGACACGAGACATATAATATGCTAATGATCAACGTCTTTCATCGCAATTTTAAACTTTTTATCCAAACCTAAAAGCTATTGCAAAGGTTTCAGATGCATTCGTCGTTTCAGTCATTAAAGGAATTTTTAAAGATACTGAATATTTTAAATGAAACTATCAAAAAATGCAAAACAGAAATTTCTTAAGGATCAAGCAATTCCTCAATTCAATGGCTTCTGAACATTATTATATCTC
Source organism: Maratus speculifer (assembly GCA_964019185.1). NCBI lineage: Eukaryota > Metazoa > Arthropoda > Arachnida > Araneae > Salticidae > Maratus > Maratus speculifer. The sequence continues at coordinate 216,693,138 of OZ025299.1, read as the reverse complement.
ATTATTATATCTACCATATATTTATTAGAATTTATATAGTTGTTACTGCAAAAAACTATTTCTTTAAAGGATTCAATCAGTATTATTGAATCAAAACCCATTTTGATTGATTTTCGAGCCAATTATGTGTCATACCATTTGGAGTTTTTCCCATACCTATGAAGAAATTTTTACCTAGGTATTTTTATCGAAATTGTGAAAAGAGAAAGAATAGATTTTGTAAAATAGATTATCTTAAAAATCAAATAATGTTAGATATGTTACAATGAAAATATCCATCAATGAATGTACCCATCTTATCGCATTTTTGTTACTTTCTAACAAAAAATTTTTAAATGTTGTTTTACATTTGTACCACTCTATAGGTATAGTGTGACGAATATACTTTAACGCTTTGTGCTTTTTCTGAAATAAGAAGTTTAGGATTTGCAGGAATATTACAATTTTACGATTTTTTAGAGAAATGAGGTGTAATTTGTGAAACTGATGATTAAAACACCATATAAGAGCACTGATAATTCAACCTTTTAATCTTTTCCTAAAAGAAGAACTTTACTCTAAATATAGAGATCAGGACACATACTCAGGCTCTTACTCCAAGAACTATAGGAGATAAAACTCTTATTTCGGTGAGGAATTTTGGAATGCTTTATTGCGAGTTTAGACACTCCAACAAATTTTAATATTTTTTAGAGTTCTTTAGATATTACTTAGATAACAATATATTTTACATTTTTAAATTGCATCATTACATGCTAAATAAATTTCTGGATTCTTTTTTCATGTAATGCTTCATTCTAATGTTTTAATTTATAACATTTTTCTAAATGTCTGAATGTCTGCCGTTCAAAATTTAAATTCCATTCACCTGCTTTTCTAAACAGGGCACCTTGGCTCGAACCGCACTTATTTTGATAGTGTGGCCGATTTGAAAATGTTAGCAAATCACTTTAGGGTTGCCGACTAATAAGATTATAAAGTTGACTGCATACTGGGAAACCACCTACAAATACATTTCCTTACAATTATAAAATATTTCCATGGATTGCAGTTATGTTTTCTTTTGTCAAATCCAGGATTTCGGGACGAAAACTTGGGGGTTTTGTGAATCCTGCAAACCAAAGCACTAAAACGAATCATGAACCCTCTTTCCATACCTCTTCAACAATTTATCAATGATGAGAAATTACAATCTACAACTCGTTGATACCAAAAACCAGTACTTACCGATAATTTACTAAATAAAACACACCTAAAATATTTGATTGTGTGAAGAAAATAAGATTTCTATTACGAAACCTTAAAGTTAATGCTATTAGTTTCTTGAAAGCAAAATCAATGCGTTGACAAACTCACAGAATGCTCTTATTCTCTAGTATAATAGCATTGAATGGCAACTGTTTTTAACTCTTCATTAGTACCATCTGTCACAATGTGCAAGCCGCCATTTCTTTCTTGTAAGTTTTGAAGGTAATAGCTTCTTCTAAAATTTCTTCTAGTCACAGTTAAAAAAAATCCTACAAGTAAGAGTAAGGTAGAGGAAGTCATATATTCTGAATCAAGTTGCTTCAAAACTCATAAGAAAAAGTAGCAGATTGCATCCCTAAAATACACATGTGACTAACGCACGTTTAATAATAACTTATAATTGCTTATAATTCAAGAAAACATTATGTAAACAAAACATTTGAGCATGAATTATCAAAATACTATAACTTTAAATGTCAGTAGGAATAATTAATTTTAACATAATAATTTAAGTAAAAAAAAAAAAAAGATTCTCTAGATTATTATTCTATCTTTAACACTTTCCTATATAGTTCAAAAGATTTTATGAGTTCGGCAGGTATGTTCATCACTTTGTCTTTCCGTGCCCAAACTCGCGTAAATGTAGTCATATTGTCATGAAATAGATATACTTAATTGGGGTTTATTATAGCAAGTTGAGTAATGTAAATGATTTGTGTAGCATTTTCGGTTCATTTACAGCCACTTAAAAGATTTCGTTACACTACTGTATATGGGGAAAATGTTGGAAAATATTTCATAATCTATGCTGTACGTATGATTTTTTGTTTTCGTTATTTATTTATTTAATTTATTTTTGCTAGTTTATTAAAATAACAGGATTCGAGACAAACTGATAAATGACAGGGGTCTTGTAATTCTTATTTTTTTACACCCCACTACTCTATATACATCTGCGTAATCTCTAATAAATAATGATTGAGTGCAAACATTGGTTTGTACAATATTCATGAAACTCAAAGAAAAGTCATTATGAATTTTTACAAAAATTTTCACACAAAAGAATACTCTTCTATTATTTAAAGCGTTGTTTTTCGAATCAATCTCTCTTGCAAATTTAATTGTTCTTTAATAAGGTTCTTGTGACAAGAAATCAATATGAATTTCCTTTTTAAACAAAGAAGTTTCGCTTTAAATTTTAATTAATTCTTGTTTAGGATTAATTACAAGCTACATTATAAGTTTGATAAATAAAGAGTATTAGTGGAAGAATATGATATGTAACAAAAATTCCATTTTCGAGAAAACTGAACCTGTAGCTTTTGTTGTAAATTTTATTGATTTATTTTCTTTTTCATGATATACGCTTAAAATGTTTTAAGGTTGTACTACACTTTCTCCAAAATAGAATCATTTTAAAATAGAAATACTAAATATTACGGAAAATTAGCTAGCATTATCATGGCTAATTAGAATCGTGTTTTTTATTTTTACCATGTGATAGAATACATTATAATAGCTTCATAAATAAATAAAACAATATTTTAGAAAATATAAAACAATATACTTCCCCACTAAGATCTTCAAATATATCGATGAAAACATTGGCTATTCATATATTTATATTTATTCATCTCTTAATTACAAGTTTTAATTTTTTACATAGTATAAATTTTATTTTATTCAGTATTTTTAATAAAATTATACCTATTATAATTAGATGTTAGTATATTATATAAATAACTTTAAAATTGTGAAGTTAAATCGCTTTGCGTTTGAATATATTTCTGTCAAGTAGTAAAGTTAACTTGTTTAAAATGAGTAAATTGCATCGAGTCATATTCTTAAGAGTTAGTTTTTAAATTTAATATTTCAGAATAAAATCTGTTTTTCTTAAAAGATTCATGTTAAAAAGCAATTCATTTTTTTTCATGTTATTAACTAATTAAAAAATTTAATATCTATTATTTCTAAAACAACGCAAGAAATTCTATCACGTGATGTGATAATAAATACATGAAAACTAGCATAAGATGCTTTAGTTGAAATTTGTATGAATTAAACTAGCAGAATTAATACAACACATACGTATAAGTGTCAAATGTTAGTATAAAACTGATAATCAACAACGATATAAATTATATTTATGTGATTAAGTACTGGGAGCAATGATTAGTGTGGTGTTTAAAAAATGAGAAGTTTGATAATTAATTAAAATAATTCCAAAATTGTAAACAACCCACAGAATTTATGACTCATCAAATCACTAGTTTTAAGTCTTTGCAAAGCAGTCAGATCTTCGTCACTTTTTGATGTCTAAATGGAATAAAAATGAAAGGTTTTAATGCTTTTGCCAATACAAAGTCTAATTAAAAAAAATCGTCCAACGATGTTTTTTATGGTTTTGTATTATCTAATAAGAACGTACGTGTTTGAAATAACAACCCAATTTTTTAAAAAAAGATTAAAATCTCATATATATTATTAAATATATTATTCATCAAATATATTATTCATTAAATTAGAAGTGAGAGTCATTGCTTATCTTATCAGCAGATAATAAGGGTCACGTGATCTCTAACGTCACTTATCACGTGGTTCAGTAGATAAGCAGGCATGTTATCACTCAGTCCTTGCGAGATCGGCATACAAGCAGGTTGAATTTTCCTAGTCAGGTAAGATTTTCTTATGAATAAGTTTTTAATATTTAGAAGAACTGATTAAGAAAATTAATTAATATGCTAAAAACAACTTTTAATGACCTTATGACTCATCAAAACATGTCTAAAGTTGTTAGGGATTAATTATAAAAATTTATATATTGATACCACCTTTTAATAACCTTATGACTCATCAAAACATGTCTGAAGTGAATGAAAGGTTTTAATGCTTTTGCCAATACAGTCTAATTTAAAAAAATCATCCAACGATGTTTTTTATGGTTTTGTATTTCTAATAAGAACGTACGTGTTTGAAATAACAACCCAATTTTAAAAAAAAAAAAGATTAAAATCTCATATATATTATTAAATATATTATTCATCAAATATATTATTCATTAAATTAGAAGTGAGACCTTATGACTCATCAAAACATGTCTAAAGTTGTTAGGGATTAACTATAAAAATTTATATATTGATACCAACTTTTAATTACCTTATGACTCATCAAAACATGTCTGAAGTTATTATGGATTAATTATAAAAATTAATATATTAACACCTTTTAATAACCTTATGACTCATCAAAGCATGTCTGAGGTTGGTAGGGATGACGTGTTATTTTCAGTAGGTGTATGAAATGGGTGTGCTAAGGAGAATTTATGTATAAAATCTAGTTCAAACTGGATGAAAATTTTAAATATTAATTAAATAGTAAAATCAGGTAATAAAAAATTAATAGCTTGATTCACTAAAGCGCAGTAATTATTATTTTTTTTTCATAATATTAACGAAAATTGTACAATAAGTTTTGTTAGTATAAAAATACTGTTAGTTAATTTAAAGTGCTTCTGTTTAGAAACAGACAAATTTTTGAAACAATGTTATTTTTAATTAATGAAAATTTTTTAAAAACCAATTTAATTGAATTTTCATTCAATATTCATGTCTTAAAATAAACTCGATTCAATGTTCAGCACGAAAAAAGTCACTTCATAAGTTTTCCTCTTAAAAAGTATCGTTATTAAAATTGATACATTATCCCAAAATAACCTTACAAACTGTAGCACACATACATACATACACATACATACAACATACACATACATACAACACACGCACATACATACAACACATACATACAACACACACACATACATACAACACACGCACATACATACAACACACGCACATACATATAACACATACATACAACATACAGATACATTCAGCACACGCACATACATACAACACACGCACATACATACAACACATACATACATGCATACATACATACAACGCACCCACATACATACATGCATACATACATACAACACACGCACATACATACAACACATACATACATACATACAACACACACAAAATAATAATAATCAATTCAATTAAATTTTCACCAAGGTTCGAAGAAAACGACATATTCCGAACCGTTAGGGCGACGAGTGCGATTCAATACTAGCACGTAAAACTCCATTTTGGAACATATTTTCTCATTCAAATTTTAAAGTTATTTTTTTATTATTCTAAAATTTCAACTGCATACTATACTTGACTATAAATAACACTCGAAATAATTTTAAATTTCCTTCATTCAATTAATATTTAAAATTATTATTCCCAAATTCCCATTATAAACATGTGTTATTTGTGATGGTGGATAGACAGAAAGGCGGTTGAAGTCTTTCTAAGATATTCCAAGCCTATATCCACACAAGATTCAAAGAAAATTATAAACTCCGAAGTGTTAGGTCGACGAGCGCACGTCAACCTAATACGAAAAAATTAAATTCCACCTATTAAAATGATGTGAGGTTAAATTCAAACACACACAAAAAATAATTCAATCTTAACAAAACTACTCCCTTAAAAAATAACTCATTAATTGAGCATGAAAGTTCTCTTCTTAATTATTTCTTCGTTAATATAACAACTCGCGAAAAAAAAATACTCTTCGTGTATCAGTACTCAAAAATAATAATTTTCTCAAAATATGCGCTTAACCCCTTATCTAAAACACGGTGAAAAAAAAAATCAATCTCCCCAAAATTTCTGCTTAAAACCAAAAAATAAACTCTTAAATTACACCAAACTGAAAATTTTTAAATCGCCACATTAAAATTAAAAACCACTCGTACAATAGTACAGAAAAAAAAATTCTATGTCCCCAAATACCCGCTTAACCCCTCAAAGAACACAGTGAAAAAAAAAGTCGCTTTATTTCTTATTTTTAATTACTTTTTAATTGCTTTTTTAAATGAACAACAGCAAAATTCAATCGAAAAACATACCCCACATATTGTAACACGCCGAAAATTTTTAAAGTCCTCACATTAAAATAAAAAAACACCATCGTACTATAGTATGGTTTAAAAATTCTAATTCCCTGAAATTCCCGCTTAAATTAAAAAAAATTTTTAACCCATTCTCTTACAAGACGATGTCAGGAGGAGGATTGAGGAGGAGGAGGGCTGTGGAGGAGGATTGAGGAGGAGGTGTGAGGAGGAGGAGTGAGGAGGAGGAGCCCACCACCACGCTCCTCGCTCCTCCTCCTGAGGTCGGACTCTCATTTTTCCCCTACTAATATATAAAACAACGATTGTACATTTTTATAACACACTACACAAGTTTTCCTGACACCACATGGAAAAATAACTTGAAATTTCTGCTTTCTGGACACCAAAAAAATTCTTAGAAAAAAAACTGTATCAATGTGCCCCAGTTCTCCCTACCCGTTTTAGAATTGTGGCACGGACCAGGGTTGTAGTCTTTGTTCAGGAAAATACTTCCACCATCATGTTAACATTTTCCTTTTTGAAATCGGTTCGGTTCTTCTTGAGATTGAGTAGAATCCGCTATTTAAACTTTTTCAGAACGCTTTCCGCGTATTATGATCCTCGTAATTTACAAATTATTTAAAATCAGTATTTAGAGATCACTTATAACTAAAAAGTAATTACCGTGCCATATTTCGAGTTTTCTGGGGCCATTTAGCAACACAAAAATCGCATTTTTAGAAAGTTTCTTTCTCCTTCACCCCCTTTGGATTGGTGGCATCGAGATTAGATATAGCCTATGTTTGAACAGGAGAAAACATCATCATTTTGGCACCCTTACTTTTCAAATCGGTTCGGTAGTTCCACACATTACCCCCTACAAAGAAACAATTTTTACCTCTTTTTACTTACCTTTAACCTTATCTATAACTTACCTTTTTTATAGTTATAGATAAATCAAAATTTTCCTGCCAATTGAGTTATTTAAAACGTAATTTTCATGTGTTTGCGCACAATAACAACTCATAACGTATGATTTAAGCATAAAATTGAAAGAACAAATTTGATATTTTCATAATTGTTTTATAAAATAAGGCTATCAACTATAAAGCTATTAGAATTGATAGTTAATAAAACGGAAACAGTTGATTTAAATCACATGTTAAGCACTGCAACTTATACTTCACGTACTTGCAAAAGTTAACTTAACGGGTTACATGGATTTCGAAGCTTAAATAAAAAAAAATCTGTATATATATATATTTATAATCGAGAAATTATTTTATTTAAAAGTTTAAAATATAAAATAGCAACATTTAGTAGATAAATGTAGGCCGAGATTGAACGATGGTTTTTAATTTAAATTTTTAACAGTTATAAGCAAATAAGTATAACTTATGGTGTAATTTACAAGCCTTGTGAAATTAGGTGTTATCGAAAAACAAATAATCTTTCGTTCAATAACTAATCCGTACTATTTTGAAGAAGTATGCAAAATTTCATTAAAATCCATGCATTAGTTTTGAAAAACTACATCCACAGACTTCAAAAATAGTGTTTTTAGAAAAAAGTTACATACCTACGTCACTTCTGGCTGATCTAGCAATATAGGGCAATTTCGAAATGATCTCTCTCATATACTTTTGCTGCGATTAGCTTCAAACTTTGGAAAAATGTTGTAGACATATTGTTCCAATAGATTAAAGTCAAACAGGTATTTATAAATTTTTCAAATCTAATCCTTTAAGAACAGCATAAAAGCAAGCAGATTCTACTTTCGCAGAAAATCAAATTAAAGCCTCAATGCACTGTTTAAAATAATGTTGGTTCTACTGTAAAAAAATTTCAACCAGGATTCCAGTAAATATCTATTCACTAGGATACCAGTGAAATGTTTTTATTATAAAATAATCTTTAAACCATTCATTTTATAATTTAATTAACTATTTATGCTCTAATAAATCATATATTTTACTGTTAACCACCTTTAAAAATAACGCATATTTCGTAATAAACACATATTAAATTCCGGATGTACTCTATAAACTGCATTTTAAACTCATAAAATCAAATAACATTAAAGTTCGTAAAAAAAAATATTTTTTTTTCAATAAAATTAATAGTTTTCTCCGGAGTTTTGTATGGCAATCCTTTTTGTATAAGATCAACACACTTCCGTATTGTGTAATGACAAATAAGCCATTCATTTACTTTATTTTGTAGTGTAAAGAAATATTGTGTATAATGCTTTACAAAATATATTTAACGTCAGAAAAATATAAAACATTTCACCTATATATTTTTAAGGAATTTAAATATTTTGCACAGTGATTACCTGTTTGTCACTATTCTTTTTCAAAATGAACATATATATACACTGGTGTCCAAAATTTAAGCATAATTGGTAATTAAGTAATTATTTTTAAGTAATGAAAGAAATATGAATCGGAATGTACTGAAACTCCAGGTGTGTAAACAAAATAATACGCGTCACATATTTTCGTGAAAAGGTTTCCCCGAAATCGAACAGGGGACCGTCAACAAATTGAAAAAGAACGAAGATCTTTTGGATAACCCTGTCAAAACTAATGTAGCAAAAGCGTTCAAACTGCACATTATGATTTAATTGGCTTATTGTAATGTACTGTGTTAATTTTTACAAGGATAGCATGTATACTCGTAGAGAAATTAAGGTTTTTATAAAAACAGTCCTAAGTTTTTTGCTTATAATTTGCAGAGTTCTTAATATAGAATAGTGTTCTATTTTTGAAAAAATGACAAACATCATTGTACACAATACCCTGTCATCAGAATTAAAAAATAATAAAAATTGTATGACAAATGAGCAGGTTTACTAAATAATTTTTTACTGCGCATGCGTGAACGCCATTAAAATTTCATTTGCATATTATGTTAGTTAAATGTATAGAGCAACTTTTGTGAAAGTCTCAAAAACATAGCTTAAAAATTCTGAAAATTATCGTTGATAGAATGAGATCAAAATCCTTTATTCCCTAAATGAAACAAAAAGATGAGGGGCTGTATCCATATTCCATTGTTTAGTGCCTACACAATATTGCACGTACAACTATATTTAGGTAAAACCCCTGATTTTTTTGCTTCCTTTAGGAATAACGGATTTTGAGTTGATTCTACAGGCTACAATTTTCAGAATTTTCGAGCTATGTTTTTGAAACTTTTACAGAAGTTGCTCTATACATTTAACTAACACAATATGCAAAAGACATTTTGATATCGTTGACGCATGCGCAATGAAAAATTATTTAATAAACATACTCATTTTTCATACAATTTTTATTAATTTTTAAATTCTGATGACAGGGTATTGTGTACAATGATATTTGTCATATTTTCAGAAAAGAACATTATTTTATAATAAGAACTCTGCAAATTATAAACAAAAAACTTGGAAAAATTTAGGACTGTTTTTATAAAAACCTTAATTTCTCTACGAGTATACATGCTATCCTTGTAAAAATTAACACAGTACATTACAATAAGCCAATTAATCATAATGTGCAGTTTGAACGCTTTTGCTACATTAGTTTTGACAGGTTTATCCAAAAGATCTTCGTTCTTTTTCAATTTGTTGACGGTCCCCTGTTCGATTTCGGGGAAAACTCTTCGCGAAAATATGTGACGCGTACTATTTTGTTTACACACCTGGAGTTTCAGCACATTCCGATTCATATTTCTTTCATTACTTAAAAATAATTGCTTAATTACCAATTATGCTTAAATTTTGGACACCAGTGTATATATATATGTATATTTATTTATTTATTTTCAGTATAAATACTATCTTTAAAATAATGCATCCGTATATCGCTAGCGAATCTGAAATTCACTGTTAAGTTCTGAAGATGCAGCCCCAACAAATGAAAAAAATAAATAAATAAAACAACAACATTAATTTTATCATATTTGAAAGCAGTTTAAATGTTGAATATTTAAAACACCTCTATCAATATTTTTATATAAAGTAAATTCCAATTGCAATTCTCATGAATTTCAATTTATTTATCTATAACATACATAAATATATATTTCACTGTGCTTAAAATACACGATAAAATTCAGTTCTTTGGCTAAATATTTTTGTTTATAGAATTACAGTAAGATTATCTTTAATAACACGTTTATTGCTATGTGTGGGATAGCATCAAAATGTCTAGACTTTAAATCTAGTTCATTTTCCTTTCTGTTTTCAATTGTCTGAAAATTTTCTCATTTGCTTTCAAAATAAAAATAAGCTCTTGATTTAAAAAAAAAACCAACTAAATCGATGGTCTAAAACAATTCTTTTTCCGTTTTATTTCGAAAAGATGCAGTTTTTCTGTAGGAAATTGCTATCGACTATCAGTAGCTAAAGGGTGTTACAAAGGCATTGATCGTTGCTGTAGATGTTTTTCTTCGAAGAATCGTGTATAGTTCTTTCTTTATTTGTTAATATGAAGTAAATACGATAGAACTTGTTTTTCAAGAATCTATATTTAGATCTTTTCTTTCATCTTACAAATAATTTTGAAAACACTTTTCAGTTTTTTGCAAGAAAATATTCTTTGTACCAGAGATAGAATATTTTGAGAATTTATGAAATATTTACTGGGTAAAAGGAAAAATAAAACACATATTCTATAAAAATACGTTAAACTTTTATGGTTACATACTTCTATCATTAAAATTGTAAATGAATATATTTCATTCATAAAAAAAAAAATTCATTAGGTTTTCTCATACTATTTTGAGACTGATTGCTATTTCATGTTATTTTTGATTTTATATACCATCATTTACGAATAGTAATCTTCCAACCTTTTAATTGGAGAATTTCTGTCACTGAACAAGGAATAATTACGTTTTGAAAAATTGTTCTAAAAGTGAAAGCCTTCTGGAAACGCTGATAAAGTAGCAAATATAATTTCAATATTTTCAAAAATCTAATCCAAGCAAAGTCTTCTTAAATAACATCTATTATTTTTTCCTTTTAATTCTGAATACAATAATTGTGCCAGTTTGTTTACATGTTTTTAGTGTCAAATTTTCATGAAGTTTTATTATTCTTAACGAAATATCTCCAAATTTAGCGACACAAATTGTCCAACAGAAACCGTTTTCAAATAACAAATCTATAGCTAACTTGGAGATATTCTGCTGGAATCCGATATTTTAGTCAGTTTTGTTTGTCCAAATTTAGATTTGATTGCATAACTATCTTTATGAATTCTGTACTTTACAAAAATATTAACAATGGAAACTAATATCTTAAGCATAGTAAATAGCAAATATAAATAGATTATTTACAGAATTCGTGAGAATAACCTAAATATAAACATTTAAAGACATAAATATATACCTATGCATTATGGCTACATTTATTCATTCTCACGCAATTTCATTTCTGCACTATTAAGAAAAATCTGAGAATAAAAAGAAATTTCGTTAGATATTTTTTAGATAAAATGCAAAAAAAATTTGCTCTGATATTCCAAATTCCTTCCCCCTTTCCAAAAAAGGCCAAAAATACCCCAACTTAAATATTTCCAAGCATTTTCTAATCTAAAGTGCCATTTTCATCTCATCACAGGAATATTCTCGCAACTATGTTTGCCTGGTATATTCATTATTAGTACAGTATATTTTGCACTTACTTTTTTCTTTAAAATGCATGATATCATGAAAATCTTCAATAAAAAGTCGGAATGTTTACCAAATAACAGAAAATTTCTGTTAATCATAGCGGTAATTCGGAAACTTCCTTTGGATGTGGATACTTGTAATGCCTTTTGACAAAACTGCTTTAAACAATGTAAAATACTAAATAAATAAGTATTTTTAAGGAGATGATACAGTCTTTCCATCCATGACAATTATTTAAACAAAATAATTTCCACTTTATTGAAATATACTCAGCACTGAAGTCCTTTGATTTTATAAAATAAATATAGGAATATTCGTCATATGTCAAAATAACGCTTGCTGCTATATTAGTTAAATGCCCTTAACCCATAAAAAATCAAAGCAGGTCGGTTCATCACCACGTGCTCTTACGGAAACGTGTTTACTTCAGCGCGTCCTGCTTTGATTTCTTTCTTATTTGGTGATTCTTACTTGGTGATTTTTACTAAGTCTGTTATTATAATTATTAATTATAGCCAGTATATTGGGTGTTTTTTCGTTGGCTCTTTAACTCTTATTACAATAGCAACGAAAGCTGAGTACGCGGTTGAAAAAAATCATGTGTGTACTTTTTCTTTATTTTAACACCAGCATTTCTGCATAACAATAGGTATTTATTTAAAGACACTGTGTTAGATATTGCGATTATCTAACACAGTGCATAAGCATGACAATCAAAACGGAAATGTTATGTAAATCGTGGCAAATGAAGCACGTCCGTACTATAACTATTTTTAAAAATATTTTGATCTTGATGAAATAAATGTTGCTCTCTTAAAAATTCATTATACAAAATTTATTACGATTTTATGTATCAAATTAATAATACAGAAATAATATGACACCATTTTAAATATGACGTAGTCCCCATGACAACCTTAAATAATTATATTATGAAATATTATGGTATAAAATGAGTATGACAGGATTTGATAGAATAATCACCATGACAACCTGTAGTCAAAACTTTACTAGTAATAGTTTTGATGTGATTTTCAGAAAAAAATTAAATGACTCGACAAAATTTTGCAACTAATTCTATATATTAAATAGGAGATCATCCAGTTTTGTAATTTTTTCGCAGTGATATGCAGACAGACAAACAGAGAGATTCATGGACGTGACAAACGAAGACTATAGGTGATACGTATATGCATTGTGTCCTCTCTCAATTCTGGCCAATGGCTAATTACTAAACCGTTAGTCATAGACATACAGTTCCTATTGCAAAAATGCTTTAATAAATCAAAAAATTGCTTTTTAAGCGATTTAGCTGAAAATATTAAAAAATTACGAAAATTATTATTATATGGTCCCCCGGTATTATAAGTGATATTTAGTAAAAGTATTCCATCACTCTAACAAGTAACACACAAAGGTCCCATTCATCTTACATTAAAATTGACCGAGATACAGTTGGCAAAAAAAGTATTTGTACACTCTAAAATTTTTAATTTTTAACCAAATAAAAACAGATATTTTGTCAAAAATAGTTTTAATACAGTCTGTTTACCGTGCGTTTTAAATTACACAACAGAAAATTTCGATAAAGATGTAAAATAATTTTCTAATAGGAAAAGTTTAAAAATTTCTTGCAAAAAAAGTATTTGTACATTTCTCCATCCTGATATGTACTGTGTTTTATAGTGTTTATGGTTCAAAGGACTACTTTTACAGAAGCTGTTGATAATTTTTGAGTTCATATTATATTTGTCTGACATTTAATCTAATTTACTCTTGAAATAATTGAGTATAGAACCTAATACTAGAGAGGCACCTCTAGATATATGAAATCCTGTGATTGAGCATAATAAAAATTTAAATTCGCAACAAGAATTTGTAAAAGCTATTAAATTACCATTTACAACTATTGGATGTATAGTGAGAAACTATGAATAAATTAAAAGCATCGAAATTCAATGAAAACCAGGCCTTCTTAGCAAACTAACAATGAGGGAAAAAAGGGAGTGTTGTTAAAAAAGCTTTAAAAAATCCTATGCGTTCGGTTCAAAAATTTGCTGGAGACCTTGCGACATCTTCTCGCATCAGAGTAATACCTCAAACATTAAAAAATATTCTTCTCAATGCAGATTTAAAAGGAAGAACCTCAAGGAAAAATCCATTCATCAGCGAAACAAATAGGCGAAAACGCATAGTATTCGCTTTCGCATACAGAAGTAAATCATTGGATTTTTAGAAAACAGTAATTTTTTCCGATGAGGGAAAATTCGGAATTTTCGTACCATCAAGCATTCCAAAAAATTGGCGTAAAAATAAAACTGTTCTAGATCCAAAACGTATACTTCAAACTATCAAGCATGGTGGGGGGAATATTATGATTTTGGGGTGTATAGCTCCTAATGGAGCAGGACATTTAAAATTTATTGACAATGGAAGGACAGGTCTAACATACATTTATGTGTCGCGCCATAATTTATTAAACCGTGCTAAGAAATTAGGCGTAGAGGAAGCTTTTCACTTTCTGCAGGATAACGACCAAAGAATACTGCTGTGATCACCAGCACATGGTTCCTACAATACTCGAAGACGACTGGCAACTCCTCTAAAATCTCAAGACTTGAATCCAATAGAAAATTTGTGGATGCTATTGGATGCAAAAATCCGAAAAAAAAATATGTATCAGCAAAAAACAGTTTTAAAGAGGCTCTTATTGTGTCATGGAATAATATTAACCATACCGCTACAAAAAAGTTGGTGGAATCTATGTCACACCATCTAGAAGTAGTCATAATCGCTAAATGAATTCACATAAAATATTAATTTGTATCATTTTACTAAAATTTAATTAATTATATTACATTAATATAGTGTACAAATACTTTTTTTGCATTATATTTTTGTATATTTGTTTATTATGATGTAAAAAATCGATTCGTTTAATTTTGTTTTTGCTTCTATAATATTATAATGCATTAAATTAATGTATTACAGTATTTTTTGCTTAAATCTTTTGTTTAATTTCATTATAATTTAAAAAAATGAAGTGTACAAATACTTTTTTTGCCAACTGTATATGAAGATTTAAATTTCATAACTGAAACCACTTTCCTGTAACTGAATACGGATACGTTGGACTAAGCTTTAAGGGAACATGCACTAAGTGCTTAAAGTATTATAAAGGGCGTCAAATTCCAACGCTGTCCAATAGCTAATTCCTAAACCATTTGTCACAGGCATATAGGCCCACTTACAAAAATGTTTTTAAGGGAAAAAGAAATATTTCCAACCGATTTAACTGAAAGTGCTGCCACAATAAAAGTTTTACGATAGTGTTAATTTTTATTAATTAATTTCTAGACTGATAAAAATAATTGAAGATGTGAGTATTAAATATGTTTTCATTGATAAAATCATATTTTGGGAAATCGCGAAAAATCTTTAAATGCGTGAGTCTATTGGTTTTCATTATAAATTTGGAGATTGTAGTGTTACATTAGCGCAGATTGGTGCAGACTGACAGAGAAAACAAAAGAAATAAGTTCAGTTTTGAAATTCACTTCCTCAATTGTATTTTTACATATGTTTTATTTTGTAAGAAAATAAAGCTGTTTCTTTTCATGATTTTAGTTTAAAAAGGTGGGTTATTTTGATAAACTTTTATTTTAACCGTTTGACTGCTACGCGGCGCAAAAGCGCTGCGATAGTTTATCTCGAAAACCGCGGCGCAGCGCTTTTGCGCTGCGAGTTCTTTATAATACAAAAAGAATTATTAAAATTGATTGATATTTGTCTAAATAACAGTGTTTTATATGACAACATTATTTTTTCCTTTAAAGAAATCAAAATATGTACCGCAATTTTCGTGCATTCTTGCAAAAATTGCTTAGCACTAAAACGGTTAATTATAACATCCGTATGCATCTTTTCCTAGGTCATAATTTGTATGCAAATTTTAACTCACTTGCAAATTCCGATCGAGCTTCAATTCGCATACTTGTAAACAAAAAACTACAATGTAATACTAATACGATTTTAGGTGCGTTTGTTTATTTATTTTATAGGACTTACAAAATTCTATTAGGTTAAGTAATCTAATAGAATTTTAAACATGTATCATTTTGTAACGAATTGTGACTGTTGCTTTTCATAATTTATATTTTTAAAAATCTGTTATTTTTTTACTTATATTTTTAGTACAAGTTGTATATTTCTCTATAATATGTAAACATCAACATGAATTTAAAAATATTTAAAAATGATTTAACTCTCAATGTTTAATATTAAATTTTACATATGACGTTTATTGTTATTTCCGGTAAATTTGTGACTGACCCCTATTTTGCAGTAAAAAAGATGCTTCAACTTTAAACAGCTATTACTCGGTCAGTTTTAATCGCAGATGCATGGGACTTTTTTGTTTTACTTATTAGAGTAATGGTATAAATTTACTAAATATCACTTATAGGACCGTGGGACCGTATAAAAATTAAATTTTTGGAATGTTTAATTCTTTTTTTGGCCTAAAATACTTAAAAAAATACTTATTTACTTTTTTTAAAAGCATTTTTGGAATTGGAACTATATGTCTATGACAAACGGTTTAGAAATTAGCTATTGGCTACCGTTGAGTGTGGACACATTGTATAATTACGAAAGCGCCTGTTTCTAACTACGCAGGAACCTGTTTGAACGCACCTGTTATTTTTATAAAATATATGCCGAAACGAATCCTGCTATACTCTTGAACCCTCGCATACACAAGGTGCAAATGTGAAAACTTCACGGTGTCGAAATAGGCAATCGAACATACTTTTATCATTAATTAATTTTTTGGCCTATTTAATCACTGCGATTGTTTAAGACAAAAATGACATTTTAAAATTTGCCAGATAACTTGTCTTATTCCCCCTCATCGCTCAGGTAAGGGGCTGTTCAAATATAACGTTATCAGTTTAGATGGAGGGGTCTGGCATCTATCTCCCGTGAAAGGGGAGTTTCCCTTTTTATATCGATATCATTTTTGATTCACTCAAAATTTTCTCCTTTTTATTTGCCATACGTTTTTTGTTTCAAAACAGCATGCTATCTTTTTTTAAACCTTTTATCTATTTTTATGAAAATATAAATTTATTGTTAAAATCATTAAATTATTATAAAATTATTCGAATTATTAGAATTATTAGAATTATAATAAAATAATTCGAAAATATGAAATACCAGAACGTTTGACATTCCTATTCTCCTTCATATGTGAATGCATACATAATCAAAGTTCGAGAAACCGTAAGTGAATTATATTTCAAAAGAAGCTTGTGTGTGTTAAGTAAAAGAAAAAGAGAAGGAATGTTGTCCACTTATTTTTCTGATAAGATTTCTATCTGCCACACCCTCCTCTCCACTTCTTCCTGCTGGGAAAGTGCAGCAGGACTTTATTACTGTTGAATGCATTCTGTAAGAAAAAGCTGTTATAAAATTATTTTAAATAGTAACTATATTTTTCAGGAGTTTTTATATATTTTTTATCCGTATGCAAAATGATATTTTACTGACCTTCATTTGAATCTTAAAAGTATGAGAAAAATAAATGTAACCCGTTTTGTATATCACTTCGAATAACAAACAAAACAATGCAAAAATAAATATTAAAATATCGAAAAATTTTTACATTTTGACAACGGCATATTTATTTGGAGGGGGGGTCGAGGAATGATAACGTATCATATCAAACGGGGGGGGGAATACAAAATTGCCAAAAAATTCATGACGTTACATTTGCACAGTCTCTAAGGTCGGCACCTAAGTAATTGGCAACTGAACCATTCTATCTAATAACGACTCTGAAATTTTTGTCTCACTGCCAGATGGGAATGTCTTAGCTCATAACATACAAACTCTAATACACTATTTTTAAAATTTCTAGAAAAATATTTAGCTGCATTAGGTAAATTTAATACATTTAAAAGAACGGTGATAACATTTTTATAGTCTCATCAAAATCTTCCGAAAACAGCCGCAGTTACTATACACATATCTGACTAATTAATCAATTTACCTAATAAATTAAGTTTTTTTGTAGGTATTTTATCTAAAAATTTTAAATCTTCCAGGGCTGTAATTTCAAAACTTGTTTTTGACACCTTATTATCCATTTTATTATATTCAATTTTAATATGAATTTACTATGTTATATTATAGAATTATAATTACATTTAATTAGATGAATATGATTAAATATGATTTATTTACCAGTATTTTTTTTTCTTTTGCATGAAAACGTATGACTGTTATCAATTAAACATTTGAATAAATTATGTTTAGCGTAAATATGTTACACTAAAAATTTTGGAACGTTTAGAAAGAATATGAAATAATTTTCTAAATTTCGTCTAAATGGTTTATTCCCATTTTATTTGCAGTTTTTTTTATTGTTTTTAAGTTATTTTCGTACATTTTCTCTTTGCTGGTTGTTTAAGATTTTATGTAGCCACTCATTTACCATGTTGTGGAAGCAAGTTGGACTCCCATTGACTCTATGACATTGACATTGCTGACTCAATGTGGAATTGTCAACTGTAATCGTCAGTGATGAATATTTTCTTCTCTCTATGATATTCGCAACTCAAAGAAGAATTATAAACGAGATTAGGTATTGTACAAAAATACAAATCTGATTCTATATTTAGAATAAAATAAATAAATAACATAGATTTGATATCTCGGATCTCAAAGGTTAAATTTTACAATATACAAATTAAAAATTTCTTGCGTATTTAAGCACTGTAAAACATTTGTGGAAACGTTACTCCATACAATTGGTGTAAAAATGGTGGCAAATGCTGCCTCCAATTTCATGGAGTAATTGTTTTCACATATGCAATGGTGTAATTTAAACATATATTACTGGTGTAAGTGGTTTAACATGACAATGTTACACCGGTTTTAACGATTAAAATACTCCATAAAATTGGAGGCAGCAATGCTGCCACCAATTTTACGGAGTAACGTTTCCACAAATGTTTCTCAGTGAGGTTAAAGTTATAGTTTACCATCTTCACAGAAATTCCGGATCTGTACCAAAAATGAGCGTGATGGAACCTTTTCAGTTCTCCAATGTACAAAAGAAACATCCTTCACTTTCAGAGGGAAATTTTCATCACACGTTTGCATTATCAATACACAAGCTATAATAAATTGTTTTCTTATACTTATCTTTCACTTTCGTCAACTTTTTTTTCAATCAAATATAATATTACGCTGATAACCAAAACTTGATTAACCATGAGCAAACTCATATGTAATTCCTTGATCAATATGCCCTCATTTGTTTTGTGAAAAGATTAAAATCAAGATACGAGTATGTACCGTATTAAAAAAAGTACATGGTTAGTTAAGCTAAAAGTATTAAAGCAAACATCAGATTCTCTCCTACCAACGAACCCACAAGACAAAAAATGATCCATATTTAACTGGCTTATTACAAGTTTAAAGGATAACTACGAATAGAATTAAAAGGCGCATTTTTGTTAGATGTAAAGAGATACACTGCTGTAAAAATCTAAAATAAATTCAATCATTAAAAGTAATGCGAAAATACATTTCCGTATACAAATTAAACATATTAAAGTTTGAAGTAAAAAATGAATTTTAGAAAATTCTTTTCAGTTTCATTTGTATATTTTCCGCTTAAGCTGTTTGCTTCATTCAAAATATGTTTTTTTGTTCTGCAAATAAATAAAGGATTACAAATAATAGGCCTGCATGTAAGCTAATTTAATTTTTATTGATAATAAGCAGTTACTGATAAAGTAAACAATTTAAATCGATGTACGTCTTAACAAGATTAAGAATTTCTTGTTAAAAGGAAAGCATTTTGTCATTATCGCAGTGCAGCTTTTTTATTCAATGCACAAAAATTCTTTTCAAAATGCCATATGTACTTGCTCAAATAATTAATGTATTTATTTTAATGATCAAGATGTGATAATGATTATGTGTTTTTGCATTCCATTCACTGTTTTATTTTCGGATAAAATGAGCGTTAGGCAACATTTTGTGCATTATATGTTTAACAATTCAAACTTGAATGTTAGAAATATTCAATGACAGAGATATTTACAGATGAAATGCGACGGCAATTATTTCTTGAATTATAACATATACATAGTTTGACATTTATAAAAATTATGACATGTCGAATTCTTACATGCTGGTATTTTAATTCATATATTTTGAAGTTAATAATGAAAGGAAAAAAAATATACTAACACATTTTTCATAGTTTTAATTATATATTAATACATAATGAATGCAATATGAAAGTAACAGCGGCATACGATTCTGTAAGCGCCAGTTTCCATAATTATGCTCATGTTTGGAGAATCGGTGGCGGTTTGCATTTTGATGACAGACTGCTGAAAATGTTTTGTTGTTGTTGGTACTATTTCCATTTCTCAGACATAAATATATATATATTCAATTTTTAGGAGATTCAGTCAGCAAGCGAGAGTTGGGTAGGAAACTAGTACGTTTCAAATTCTTTCAAGAATTCAGACTATATGAATCCGAAGCCATAGTGTAATTATTGTTTTACTATACCAAGGTGTAGCGGTCTTACCTTGCCCTTATTCCACATAAAAAGTTGCCTCCGGCTTTGGTTTGCCAGAGAACATCGAAAGCAGCAATATTTTAAACCTTATCTACCCATACTTGTACGCACCAACTTTTGTGAAATCAGCATATGTATGAGGTCAATCCCACCCGATATTGTTTCACATTGTATTATTGAGTAAATACATTTTAAAGACAAATCTACAGACTGTTAAATCTACTTTAAAATGGATCATTTTTACAGAATTCGTAGAGAACTACTTATTTTCCTTTTCTGGATATTTTCTCTTGTGATTTTCCTCATCAGTGGCTATTTTAAGATGCTAGACACAGTATTTAATGTAAACAACTGCGTTTTAGTTATTTTTTATACTATCTGTTGTTTATTTAATAATTCTTCTTTTTGATGCTCTACAGAAAGATGCAGAAAATCAACTTTAAAAGTACTAAACTAGCTAAATCATTTTAATATACAGGGTATCCATAAGAGACTGTCCTACTTTCAATAATATATTATAACAGTTTAATTTAGACTATTTACAACAAATAACGCATTGAGATGAAAGTAAAATAGCCTAATTGTTTCTTAAGAATGTTCAATATGGGCATTTTTAACACACATTCAATGTAAAATCTAATTCTTCCATTACTTCGGATAGAAAGACCGAAACAACGGAAACAATAGCTTCTTTAATTCTCCGTCTCGATTCTGAAAAACATTAGGCAGTGATGGAATATACACACGAACTTTTATAACACACCCACACAAAAAATGTCCCACGGCATTATCCCAAGTGAACGTGGAGGCCAGAGAAAATGAATTTTGTCGTCTTAACAATCACGGTCATTCCAATGGTCAGGGATTTCGACCTTCAACAAATTCCAATGAGGACGGACTACTTCCCGTTGTCAAAATAAAATTTACCCTTTCACCCTTTACAAATTATAGAAAGAGCCAGCCTCACTGGTGCTCAATTTTGCGTATAAAGAGCTGTACTTCAAAGTTTCATTTATGAATAAATAAATAATTTCATAAAAATGAAACGCAAATTTAACAATTGTGTAACAGAACTACGCGCTACAAGCTCTGAAATTATCAGAAAATAAATATATGACTAAGTAGTAAAATCTTGGGTTGATAATTTTTAGCGTGTGTCTAATAGGAAAATATTGTATTTGATAAAATTCAAAACTTTATTTAATTGTATAATTTATATTCTTCATATGAAAAATGCTTTGTTATTGTTAGTGGCCAATATTCAATATATATATTGCATGTGAAAAATATATCAGTTTTATATTTAATAAAATGGTTTTCACCTGTATCCTGAAACCCGGGAATTCTGGGCACGATCTCCTAGTTGCGTTGTATATAGTATGAAACCATATATTTTTTGCTAATGTGTAAAAAACCCTCTAAACTACAACAAAAAAACTAAATCATGCATACAAAATACAAAATCGAGCTTCGAGGTTCAAAACTATATACATAATGGTACTTTCTCCCCAAATTTTGTAGCAATACGAGTAGCGGTCTATTGAGAATATCGTCGAGACATACACACACACACTGAGACAAACACATATTCACCCACAAACTTCTTTCCTTATTATATTTACGTGGGGTATTGTACAGTTATTATAGGGAACAATTTTTATATTCTATTCACACCACTGTTTCTTAAAAATACATTTCGTATTATATTTCTATTGCAAATGTTCTCAAAGTGTAACAGATTATGTAAAATATATTTGTTTTGAAATAGTGGTGCAAGGGAGCATTAAAATATATTCGCCTGTAATTGAAACTTTACGATACCCCCATGTATACATATATAGCTATAAATATATAGTTTTAATTCAATACATAAGATAAATCGCAATTACAAAGGAGCCTAGTAATAATGAAAGAGAACATGTACCGAAACATATGAAATATGAACTTATTATAAAAATATTGATAAAAATGCAGCACAGATAAGCGATATGAAATGTCTCTTTTAAAAATTATATTAACTGACGGCGCTGCACAGAAAATATATAAGAAATAAATGTGCAGATATCATTTTACAAAATCGTATTATGAAAGAATGTCTAACAGTGGACAAAAGTGAAATGAAAAAGATAATGCAAGGTAAGTGATATCTAAAGATAACGTATCATGTGAAATAATATCGAAGTTACGCAATTAATTCTTTCGAAATAACCAAATTATAACCATAAGCACTTTTGAAATTCAATAATATATTTGAAATATATTGGACAATATATATTGGCAATTAAATATATATTTAAAATTTCGAATTTTTGAGTTATTGAGTAAAATAATTTTAGATTTTAAAGAACAATATGGGTAGAAAGATTGAAAAAAATATTATCTAATACTGTTTGAAATTATATATGAAATAGAAATTATCCTTTAAATGTAAGAAATAGTGCAGTTATTTAACTTCAATATATTTAAAAAAATGTAAATTTTTTCGAGCCTTATTTAAAAAATTTGTATGCATCTCTTATTATTATTATTATTAATTTTAACTTAGTTTCAAGAATATATTTATATTGTTATATTCTGGTTATCGTTCTTTAAAATGTCATAAAACTGAAGAATTGTAATGGATTGAAAACTGAAGACTTTAGTACAGGAGAGAGTGAGAAAAATGTAATTGTAATAAAATTAATTTATATATTTAAGAAATAATGTTGTCATAAAATATATTGGAAATGTCCTTCCGGAGCTCCTAGAAACATATATTCAAGAAATTACGTTATTATGAATATAGATGCCAGGTGATGTCACATCTTTAAGGTGTAAACACACGGGCGTACAAACTGTCGGCTTGTTTGTTGTGGTGAAACGGCGTTTATGATTCTTAATTACTTTTGTAGAATGGTGACCGGCAAAACAGGAATCTTTCCATCAACTAAGGTTGTTTTCGTTATCTTCTGACACTTTGTTAATTCTTCTTCTTTCTATTATGAAGAAACAGTAAAAGGGCCCTTTACAAAAGGTATATAACACCTTTTTCAAGAATTCAGTTGACCGTGATAACACAAGCATCTGCCTACAGCCTTATATCGTACCATATGAATTCAACCGGAGTAAGGGACCCCATTATTAAGATGTGTAAAATAAGATGGTAACGAATACTTGGAAAACATAATCTACCGCATCACCGCAACTGTTTCAATGTGAAAGACTTTATAAGTAAATATGATCAAATCTCACGTCTTTGGAAACTATTGTATTCCTGAAACTTTTCTGGGGAAAAAAACTAGGGATTGTACCACAACAGTGTCAGAATGTATCCAGTTATGTGTTATCAGAATGAGATAAGATGGTTATCAGCAGTGTTCTCGCTGACATTTGGCCAACGTTAATAATTTGGCTAATTAAAAATAAAAAACATTCGCCAAATGAGAAAAGTATTAGCAACATAAATTCGCCATGTAGTACAAAAAAAAAAAAAAAAAAAAAAAAAAAAATTGCATTCCCTTTTTTTTCAATATGTTCTAAAATAACCCAAGTTTTTATAACTGTGACAGCGATTGTTATTAATCTAATTTCAACTATCCGCTACAAATATAAAAAATATGTAATATTAAATAGATATGCATATGTATGAAAAACGGAAAAGAAAAATAGAAAAAGCAAAAACTGAGCACTAGCAATTTGGCGAATCTAATCGCTTGTTTACTCGCCAAATGAAGAATTTAGTCGCAATTTGGCGCATTGGCGAGCGACAGCGAGAACACTGGTTATCAGCCACTCATGTAACCGCGTGTTAAAATTTCTTTTCCACACCAATACCTAACAGTGACAGAAGGTAACAACTAATTTGCTCAGGTGATCAGAAGGCTCATGTTAATTAGAACAAATTAAACTGGCTCGGTCTCACCCTATTTATAGTACTACTGAAAATAAAAATCCTTGCGAAAACCATTTACACACGCTCAAAATTAAAATTGCCTAAAAGCTCAATTGTACAGAATCATGCCAAATGTATGGAATAGTTTATCTAAATTACCAGGTTACCAGGCAAAGAAAATAAAGCAGTTGTATAGTAAAAGATTGTGACACATTTGATAGAAATATTGACTCATTCATAGAAGTCTGAGGCTTATCTTTACTTCGTAGTAAAATCTATTATCGTGAGATTTGATACATTTTTTATAACAGTTTGTAATTTAGAGCTCATATAAATAAGTCACCGATGATTACTCTCAAGATTTTTTTAAATATATGAAACGCTGAAAATAAAAATAAGTGAAACTTATTAGAAAGAATAATTTTATTTACTTTGTATGGAAGATAAAAATATACAATGAAAAAAAATCAATTTCCAATTTACATTAGCAACAACAAAAATTTTAGTCGCAAAAGACTAAGAAAAATGTCATAGACTATATTTAGAAATGGAAAAAGAGTATATGATAGTGGTAAGTGTCTTAACATAAATGATGCTTCGACAAGAATTACTTAAATGAAAAACACTTAACAAACATCTTGACAAAAATATCTTTAACAGCTTCGTAACTATAGAGTTAAAATATTTTTATCTACAATTACAAACTAACACACAGACGAGCAGTAGTAAATGAAATAATATTGCGAAGGTGACTGGTGCACATTTATAGACATGTTGCGGACGAGTCGGCAATCTTAGAATCTTAGAAAAACAAAACGGAAAAAAATCATTTAATATGTATTGGTATTAAAATTTAAAGGACGCTCCACAAGCAAAAAAAAAAAAAAAAAAAAAAAAAAAAAAAAAAAAAATTCCAATCCGGCAGTTTTTTTTTTTCAGAGCTCAGGCCTAATATTCAGTGGGCAGTTGCTAGAGTTGCGTTAACGCAATCGCCATTTTAACAGCACAGACTATACAATGAGTAAAAAGGACTTTACAGTTCACAGTTCATTAATATACCTGTTCATTTTGATATTCTTGCAGAAATATTTAACTTACTAGTCATATAAATATCACAACGATGATTTTGCTTAAATAAAAAAAGAAATGAAGATCAAATGGCAAAAGGAAAAATAAATTAAAATAATATTAAACATTTAATATTATTTTCACGAAGACAAACAAATACAATTTAAAAATACAATGTTTGTTCTTATTCACAAAAACCATTCCGAAAATTTCCGGAATTTAGAAGAGCCCTAATAGATAATTTTTAATGTGTTTCATTTTTTACATTGTATCAGATAATCTGCATCAAAATTAGCTATGATTCTATTATCTTGACTTTATTTATTCGTTTTACTTGTAATATTTTTTTAATCTGAAATCAAATATTTTTTAAAAATATAAACCATTCAAAAAATGTAGCTTAAGATTTAAGAAATTTAATGAGATTTTATTCATTTGTTTTAATTTAAAACTCTGAAATGACAAATAAATTGTTTAAACACTTTTATATTTAAACCCTTTTGCTGCGATAATACTTTTAAATTAAATATTATAAAGCTAATATAAAATTTACTTAATCCGCCTTTTAATAAACCCACGCTTTTCTTTGCATCTAAAATAATTTTCTTTATCATATTTAGAAAGTACAGCAAGGCAATCAAAGCTAAATAACATTTAATCCGATATTTTTCCCGACCATTTATATAGTTGTAGTTTTTCTATTATTAAAAAATGTAACTACATCAACTTTTCCATAAACAGCATGGTCAACAACGTCTTCTGCGGGCGTCTTCAGGAAAATTCAGGATTTTCCTGAAGACGCCCGCAGAAGACGGCGCGAAACGTTGAAAATTTTATTTTATTTTAATATGTACTAATGTATATTAAAATTCCTGTTTTGTGCACCACTGAGCAATGTGTTATTATTAGTTAAAGTTTATGGTGAAACTGTCCTATATATATTTAAGAATTATGAGATTTGCGTAACAATTCTATTTGTTAATTAACCCTACTACTATTGGAATTACTAGCAAAAGATATAACTAGTAAATCATTAAGGGGGCTCAGGGGTTGAAAACTTTTTAAAAAAATCGATTTTTTCAATGATCTAGTTTGATTATTCAATAAATTCTTGATTCAATGCAAAAAACCGCATAAAAATATTTGCATTTTTAACGGAGTTATAAGCATTTATGTATCAACACTTTCATAGCCGCACCCATATAATTTCAACTTTAAGTCACGTTTTCTCAAAACTTGTTTTTTGACGTCTAACATCAAGATTTAAAAAAAACTATTTGATGGAATGGCTTAACTTTTTTTTGCATGCATGTAACATTTTTGCATTGATTTAAGAATTAATTAATTAATCAAACTAGATCATTAAAAAAATCGATTTTTTGAAAAGTTTTCAACCCCTGAGCTTTCTTAAATGAGTTTTAATAATAAACTTATTTAAATTTCATTATAACTCTTATACAACTTTTCGAATATATTTAAAAAAAATAAGAAAACAAATTTTTGAGGTGAAGTAATTTGAGGATTCAAATTTTGGGTTAAACACGGGTAATTCTACTTGAATTTCGATTATAGAACGCATAAGAATCTTAAAGAGCAACATTAAAATTTTCTTTTATATAAAAAAGGCTGCATAACAAATGTAATACATAATGTGATATTTTGTTACATTTAAGGATTTAAAATACTTAGCTTTAATATGACTGTTTTAATCAATACAGAAAATTCAGCGTAAAATTCATTTCAAGTGAATATATTCTCCCAAGGTTAACATATTTTATTTTATCTCTGAGTCTATCCTACTTTTCAAACATATTTGTATGTTTACAAACATATCTATATGCATTTTATGTATTTTTAAAAAAGCATACTTATAAAAGGAAAAGTTCATAGAAACATTTTTCAACGTTTTGCATTTTTGAATCGCCAGTTTTGTAAAAGGCTCACCATTACTAAAGAATATAATCGCCAGAAGGAACTTTTTCCTGAAAAATATATGGAATTCTTTTTAAGTCGAATCAAATAGCTTGATAAATTCACAAAAGGATTAAAATTATTTTCTTAGGAGAAATTCGCAATTGAATGCTCTCACAAATTTATAAGAAAGTTTGCTTTAAATTTTAATAGTTTATAAGTTGGAAACTGTAAAGTGTAAAGTGTCTTAGAGTGAATTTGGAATAATTTTGAAAAATCTTTAAAATGTCTTCCCTCAAAGATATAAAGATATGTTGTAGAAATAATCAGTTCTTAACTCACAATAAAATCTATAAATATTTTTCAAATTTTTTTACATTAAAATTTTAAAACTGTCGTTTTTTAGAAAACTTATATGTTACAGTTTGCATCTAAATTACTTTTCATTAATTTAGATGCAAATACTTTTGATTAATTTTCTTACTTTATTTCAAAAAATGTTTCATGTTTCCTAAATCATGTCCCTTAAATTGTAATTTTTTTTAGATATTAGTATTTCATTTTTCTTCCTCTAAGTGGTAGTTTTTTTCAAAGTTTAAACAAGAAAAAAAATTCTAGGAAATATGCAAGAACAAATGTCCAAGCCGGTGATCGAACCTAGAACCCTTAGAATAGCACTCCTACAGTGCTCTGAAAAAGTTTAGACAATGATCAATTACGCCGCTATATTCAGAAGTATGAACCGAATTTTTGTAATTCATTTATCATGCATTACTTGTGACTTATCCTTTATTCACAAACAATAAATTTTAAATTTCACCTTTTACATAATATATAATGACAAATAGACGAAATTAACATTGTGGCAAAAGTATAGACAATTTGTATATTTACAGAAAAATAACTACAAATTAAAATCGAGTTGCACCTTCATTGTCTGCAATTAGTGCAAGAATGTGATTTTTCATCGAATAAACTAAATGCTGCGTCACTTGGGGATCTATTTTGTACCAAACATGTATAAACAGCAGCTCGAAGCTCTTTAACAGAAAAAGTATAGCAAAAATTTGCATAAACCTTACGACATATGATGTTACAAAGGTTTTCGATTGAGCCCAAATCAGGGCTACACGCCGGCCAGTTGAGATCCGTAGTATTTTTAGAATTAAATGAAGTTCTTGTTTTGGATGAAACATGAATAGACGCACTGTTTTACTAAAATCCATACTTTGAATCAGCTAATAGTCCCCAAACGACTACAAATTGGTCTCCAACGTTTGTGTGTAGTCTTGTGTTGCTTGGCAACCATTGAATAACTCCAGAGATACTCGAGTATTAAAGCAAAGTGATTACCAAATCATTAAAAAGTCACATCCTTATTGTCAATTTAAGAAAAGCCCCGGTCTCTTTACGCAAGTCGTGCTCAATACTATGCCCACCTTTTGTGGCCATTCAAATATTACTTTTTTTCGTTACTGAATATCATAGCGTGCCATTTGGGTCCATATGACTTACCTTTGCAAGTTCATTGCATTCTCGCTAATTTGTAGCGAGATTTTAAAGCTAATTATTTTATCATTTTCATGTAAATTGATTTACCACTTTCTTTAATTCATCTACGAATCATATCCGTCGACACAGAAAATCTTGACTTACTCTTAATGTGAATAGCAATCATCATTTGTGTAAATGCCAGTTTATGGATCCTTTTGTCATCTCATTTTATGGTCACACAAGGTCTTGCAGATTTATGTTTTGTTTTGAAGAAGTCACCCTTAGACTATACTTCATAGACAGACCACTTTGGACAATTCAATGCAACTGAAATTTCTGCAACAATAAACCTTCTCCATTGAAGCTTTCCTACTTCAATTACCTCGTCTAACTGAATATTTTTAACTCACGGCATCTTCACTAATTGATGCTATATCCAGTTATACTCAAATACTTTAGCCATATGACATAATAATTCAGAAATTTGCATTTTTCCATGAACAGTTGGCAAAAAACCAAAAAAGTGTCTAAACTTTTGCAGCATGCAAATTTTACATTTTTTCAGTTAAATTAAATGTTATCTTGTATTGTAACCATTATTTATATCCTAAAATGTGCAAAATATATTTAAAAATATATATAGCCATTTGTAAAACTCAACAAAACGTATTTTTTATTTAAAGGTTAAAAAACTCCAGTGTCTAAACTTTTGCTCAGCACTGTATATAATTAAAGCTATGAGAAAATGTGCCAATATATATTTTCATCTCATTGTTAATTTCAAAATATATGAAGTAAAATACCATAATGTAAGAATTCGACACGCCATAATTTTTATAAATGTCAAAATATGTATGTGTTATAATTCAATAAATAATTGCTGTTCGCATTTCATCTGTAAATATCTCTGTCATTGAATATTTCTAACATTCCTGTTTGAATTGTTAAACTTTGTAAAATATCTGTTTTCTTTTGTGCAATAATGCAAAAATGGTGCTTAACGCTCATTTTATCAAAAATTAAAACAGTGAATGGAATGCAAAAACTCATAATCATTATCACATCTTGATCATTAAAATAAATATATTAATTATTTGAGCAAGTACATATGGCATTTTGAAAAGAATTTTTATGCATTGAATAAAAAAGCCGTACTACGATAATGATAAAATGCTTTCCTTTTATCAAGAAATTCTTAATCTTGTTAAGACGTACGTCGATTTAAATTGTTTACTTTATCAGTAACTTCTTATTATCAATAAAAATGAAATTAGCTTACATGCAGGCCTATTATTAGTAATCGTTTATTTATTTGCAGAGCAAAAAAATATTTTGAATGAAGCAAAAAGATAAAGCGGAAAATATACAAATGAAACTGAAAATTATTTTCTAAAATTCATTTTTTACTTCAAATTTCTATATTTTTAATTTGTATACGGAAATGTATTTTCTCCTTACTTTTAATGATTGAATTTATTTTTGATTTTTATAGCAGTGTATTCCTTTATATCTAACAAAAGTGCGCCTTTTAATTCTATTCGTAATTATCCTTTAAACTTGTGATAAGCCAATTAAAGATGGATAATTTTTTGTCTTGGGGATAGGTTGATAGGAGAAAATCTCATGTTTGCTTTAATATTTTTAGCTTAACTAACCATGTACTTTTTTGTATGGCACATACTCGTATCTTGATTTTAATCTTTCACAAAACAAATGAAGGCATATTAATCGAGGCATATATATGCGTTTGATCATGGTTAATCAAGTTTTGGTTATCAGCGTAATGTTTCATTTGATTGAAACAAAAAGTTGACGAAAGTGAAAGATATGAAATAGAAAACAATTTATTAAAGCTTGTGTATTGATAATGCAAACATGTGATGAAAATTTACCTCTGAAAGTGAAAGGTGTTACTTTTGTATGTTAGAGAACTAAAAATGTAAAAGATTTTGACACATTTGATAGAAATATTGACACATTCATAGAAGGCTGAGGCTAAAGTTTGTCATATAATCAGTTGTCCCTTGAACCAGGAAATTAGTGAAAAGGGATTTAACATCTAAGGAAATCATTTTATAATTACAAGGAGAAAGGCGTTTAATTTTATCAAGAAAGACAATAGAGGTTTTAACGGTGTGAAAGTTAGTTTGTCTCGGTTCAAGTTCAATTGTTTGTTTGAAAAAAGGGCTGCGCAAATTCAGTTACTCTTCCATCGAGATTGACGAGATCCTGCGATTAGTAAGTACTTGTGTTAGACAAACCGCATTCCAATTTAATAATTTCTCCTATTTTCAAACGGATGGTTTTACCATGGGCAATCCACTGTCTCTTCTTTTATGTGACAAGAGGACTACAGGAGCACACAAACCACTGGCGTAAAATGAGACAAATGAACCCAGCATCGATGAACCCCATATATAATTTAATTATTTTTAATTAAATTACTGAAAAAACTAATAAAATTTCACTGCTGATAATCAATTGAAAATATAGTAAAAAATTAATTAAATTATATAAAATTATTATTGTTTAGAAAAGTGCTATTGAAAAATACACAAAGATTCTTCAGACTATGCTGGTGAAAAGAATGCTCCTAGTAGGGCCACCTAAATCAGACAGGTTCAAGGTGAATGTTCTGGCGAAGAGAGACACTCTGGTCCACTTGGTTGGATTTTGTTCCAACGGGCTACCACCTCGTTTAATGAAAAATCTTCTCCACAGCTAAAAGACTCAGGATAAAGAATAATTCCGGATAGTGAATAAGAAACCAACTCAGCAATTGAAAAAGTAATATGATTTTTGGATATTGGAAAGTTAAGGGTATAAAAAAACCGAGATGCAGACATAAGGGAGATTGTAGAAATTACACAAATGATATTTGCTGATATTGAAAAAGTTTATGTTGGCTTACCGCGATATTTGAATTTAGAAAGTACTGAAATAGCTAACATTAAAGTAAAGCTGATAGTTATCATTAAAAAAATTTACAATGGAGACAGTTGTCCTGTTAAACTTGGAAATAATTGTCAGAGTTTTTCGTCACTACGCCTTTTGCAATGTTGTCGTTGTTCTCTAACGTTATTTAAAGTATAGATGCATGTCTACCACAAAGCATGAATGAAAAAAATTACTCTGAAACTGATTTATGATAAATATATGAATCATTATTGTTTGTGGATCATCAATTCATTATTGAGTAAAATGATGCAGATGCCAGGTGCATTCTTCGTAAGTAAAAAGACACTGATGACGAATGTGATTTAAAGATAAATATAAGAGAAACTGATTCTCAGATCTACTGCATTTCTATATCAGTACTGCATTAGTTCTCTGCTACAGATCCGAAAAATAATATTTTATTGAATGATTCTAATATCAAAAGTGTAGATAAATTCAAATATTTGTATAATCATGCATGAACATGGATTAAGTCAAAGAGATGTTAAAAGAGGAATCGGTGTACGGAGACAAGCAATAGCTTTGTTACACGCATGTTCTCTATATTAGTAAATTTCGCCTTAAACTGAAATTATTAATTTATAATGCTATTTTGAAAAGCATTTTACTGACTTTCGCAGGTACGCGGACATTAAATCTTCCCCCAAAAGTGAAACTCATTTCCACAGAAAAGAATTTCTGGTGAAAATCTAGGTTGTAAAAAAATAAAAAAATAAGAATACATGATATCATTCAAATAAAACAAGTTGTTAATACTGCCGAATATAACAAGATTAGATGCTAGGGATATGTTCGCAGAAAAAAAGAACACTGTTCCTAAATCCTCGTTGAACAAAGTCCTGAAAGCAGAGGCAGGAAGGGTAGAAATACAATGATTTAGGAAAATTCTATACAAAAGATATTGTAGATGTATAAATTAAATGACAAGAATGCTTTGGACAGGCAGATATGAAAGGAATCTCTCAGAACTATTTTTGTAGTCCAGAACACCAATTGTTTAGTGGAAACTCGTGAAGTTGTAGAAGATAATGAAAAAACGGTCCATTTGAAAGCCAAGTGTATGATATTTTTTCTTATATTAGTATAGACTTTTTTTAAATAAAAAAATACGCAAAATAAGTAAATTATAGCAAATTAATGATTAAAAACCATCGGATTATTTATTTATTTATTTATTTGTACACATTACATAAATGTCGATTAAAGATTTGAAGTTAACTGTCCACCTATTGACCGTTTGTATAGGAAACGGTTACGTCACCGTAACGTATCACTATTCTGAATAAAATTTCATTTATAAAATGGTCATATTAATTTAATAAGGTTAAAAAAACAGTAAATTTTAAAATTTCTAAATTACTGGACAGTTTTTTGCCAATTTTTAAGACTGTTCGATGTCTAACTGTTAATCGAAAAAAACATTCTCTGTTTTTTATTCAGAATATTAGTAATATGCATTCTGTCTCGCGTAAATTATATAAGATAAAATATTATTACTAGTAGATTATATATTATTTCACAAAATATAATTTTCACAAAGAAATTTTCGTCCACCCATTACTTAAAAGAAGTAAAAAGTGAAACGAATTTTTTTGGCTAATAAACTACCACAAATCACATTTTTTCTATCTTATTTTTCACATTAGATGACATTAGATGCTTCTAATTTTAAAAGATAATTCAACAGATAACATTATTCGTATCTGATAAACCTGCGAGAGTCTATACAAAAATCTGTTCATTTCAGGATTGTCATTAAAAACACGACATACATGGCAATATTCAGCATGAGTCAAAAGCAACAAAGATATTCCATCAAATATATAAAAATGCACGCAGCTTCATAGGTATCTAACGTTACATTTACATTACGACTTAGACAATACGTTAGCCGCTAACATTTTGAGTCTCTTGTTGGGATTAAGCAACTTGAAAGCCAACGCCCAGGATGACAATAGCGACTCTTCAGTCTTACAATCATTTTATTTCCAGTATATAATAAAAAATATTCTAAGAATATTCTGATTAAAAAATGACCGTTTACCCTTGATGAGAAGCCATGCCATAACGTAAATAGATTTTTTATCTACTCTCCAAGCCTAAAAAATATATTTATATAACTATTCAAAATCCGGTCATTAGACAAATGAAAGGAACGGCGTAAGGTGAAACGCATCTGCTCGTGTTATTATGTTGATATACTTTTGAAAGCAAACAAGACGAAATATTCTCTTTTCTGTTTTTTGGCAAAAGAATAGTGCAAACAAAAAATGATGATATTAAATAAGGCATCAATTCAAATGGGACAGATATTAATTTCTAGCAAACTGAAAATAATTAAATAAACGACAAGTATTATTCAAAAGATAAATGTTATTTCGCACACAATAATATTGAAATAAATAACTATATTAACCTTTACACGGGGGCTCGAACAGCATCTGTCCAAGAACACATGCTAAACCGGACAGAAGCTGTCCGGTTTTGTGATTTTTTTAAACTTTGATAACCTTTCGGAGGCAAAAGATATTAACCGATCGGTGTAGTATTTTACGATAGTATTTTTTATTACAAAAGACAACTTTCCCTCGCTATCACGGCTTGTTTATAAAAATTTCGATTTTTTCAAACCACCGTATCATTCAGTTTTTGAAACCTGAATGACGGTTTTTGGGATACTATCTATGCTGAAATAAACAATTTCTTCTGCGTAAGTGAATTTGTGAATTTAACAGTAATAAACAAATATTCATTTAACGATAATATTCACTCTTCATGTTTGGCTTTTAAACATGTTTTTTGTCTATAAAAATGTTTACTTGAGAATTGACAGTAACAAAATAGTCTATATTCTATGCTAAGACAAATTATTAACATAATTAAAACTACTTAGAAACGTTTCTAAAAATCACTACAAGCAAAAGAAACATTGTTTCTATGAAGAATAGTTTAAATATCAAATATATATATTTTTTTGTGGTGTCTAAAAATAAATAATCCTTTTCAGAATCGTGGGTATTTCAGAAAAGGATATTGTGTAGTTTCGTTTTTGGTTATTTTACACATTTCTTAACTAACAAGCATTTTTCATTTTATACCATGTGATTCAATATTATTTTTAGACGAAATGTTGCAATTGGTATACAATTTGAAAAGGTATTTACTGTGGAAAAAATTTGACGTCTAGTCTAAATACCATATACTTATTTGAAATTAAGAACAAATACATTCATATATTTTTTAATTCATAAAGTGCATTTGTTATAATGGCAGCACTGTCTTCAGAAAATGAATAAAAAATCCTATTTAATTATGCATTTTAAGATGAACAAAACTTTATTTTAGATTATCTTAATAAAGAATAATTGCATGCGCTAAAATTTTATTTTTGAAAATTTCACATTTTTCATTTTTTTATTTGAGCCCAAAAACTTTCAATTAAACACGTTTTCCTGAAATGTGCATTTTAGAGCTTTCCTTTCCTATATACTTCAAAATAATAATGATGCTAAAAAAGTTCTTTCATGCATACGAAAACACATAATACATGTATATATATATCGAAAGTTGGATAGAGAGAGAGGGAGAAACGGAGACAGAAGGAAAGAGGGGTTGTTGTTGTTGTTCAGTTCATCCCGACTTTCTCTCCTTAGTAAAATAAATCCATTTTATTATATTAAAATATTTCTCTCAACATTGGGTTTCTTTTAAAATTTTTATACCCAAAACATTTTTTTATTTAAACGAAAAGTAGGGCCGGTTAGCCTAGATCCTTCCGAATAAAAGTAAGTAAGAAAAAATATACCTAGAATATTTATATAATATAATTAATAATTTGCATATAAAATAAAGATTATTAATAATTAAAACAACGCATGCAATTTTTTAATCAATCGATTTTCATAAGAAAAAAAATTTATATATATATATATATCTTCCTTCTTAGTTTCTTTTCCCATTTGTTACAATTTTATTAGAACTAGTTCTATCATTTTCTAGTAAAAGGGTAGACTTCTCATTTAATTTACCGTAATCCTACGTAATTGCAGAAGTCTAACCATTTATTCATATGGTTTTAGGGGTATCTAATTCTTTTCAGAAATAAAGTAGTATAATGATTTCCAAATTATTTCTTCATTTCTTTTACTAGCCTTGATTATTCAAAGCATTTTTAAACGGTTTATTCCCCAGGTAATTCAAGAATTAGAAAGATTAAAAATTCAAAGTACTGTTAATTTTTTTTCATATTTTTTCAAATAGCTATAAAGCGTCAAAGGTTTTTATAGGAAATTAAACTATTTGTTCGCAATGTAATTTACCTCAAAATGTTAGAATCGATATGAAATTTCGAAACGGTATTTGTGTTACAAAAAATGCCTATATGTCAGTAATTTTGTATTTCAGTACAGTATGAGAACATATGCATTAAAGATTGTTTTTTCTCTATTTATTCAGTTTACGTATGTTGAAAACGCTACAACTTTTATTATAAAATTAATTTAATAACGTTCAACTTCAAAGTGACCGCTTAGTATAGGTGCATATTCCCCAAAACTTTAAGGATATTGTCTAGTTTATATCAAAGTCAAACAGAATCTAAAGTTTTGTGAAATTCCGTACGTTAGTTCTTGAGATAGAGTTCCAACAAAATTTTTATCACACTTAAACAGAGACGCACTGACAGTCTCACAGACAGACATTTTGTAAAAACATGTTTTTCAAGTTCTCTGACCCCTAAAACATGTAAATCCGTGGAAAACCAGATTTTGAAAAATTTCATGAATCCAATATCTTATAAAATAGATGAAAATAAAAACTTATTGTTTTTGAAAGAAAAAGGGTGATGTTTATTATCCTGGTGTTTTCTAAAAATTTATATGACTTTTAAAGTTTTAAAAAATTAAGATTTAAGTTTTTTTAAACTCAAAAGTGATTTTTTGTAAGCGTGTGTTGAAACAATTTTCATAACTCAAAAAATAACACTAGCCAACGAATTTTCACTTTTTTTTATGTAGCTGGCTCGTAAATGGGTGTAATTAACAACATTTACAATGCGGAATTCAGTAGAATAATCAGATACTCCCAATTACGTCACATTTTTAGATATAGGGCAGTTACGTAAAGAAAAAGCGTAATATTTGACTAAAACTGACTGTTTGAAATACAGAGAAAATTAGTATTCACCAGTATAGAATGTTTTTTATTAACTTAAGAAACATTGTGAACTAATATAAGTACGAAATTATTTCACAAACACACACAATGTTAATATTGACAATTCTTTACCTCAAAATACGATGTTATACATTCATGATGACGGTTTTGAATGATTTAATAGTTACTTTTTGATCAGAGTACATACAAATAAAGATTTTAACAATATAGCTATTCATTTTCTTTTTATTAGACCACAAAAGACAATTTATAATTTACATTTCACCACATACTTTATCATGAATGAAACAAAAGAAAATCTAAAATTTTATTAAATCCTAACTTCATAGGAAATATCTGATATCACAATCGTATTCTACATTTAATAAATGTATATAAAAAATGTGCATTACAATTCAGCTACAAAATTTCTGTTGACTAGGGTAATTGTTCAATAATCACAAAAATTTTAAATTATAATAATAAAATTGTACTTGTATGTTTATGCTCCTTTTTTATGATATTAGAAATAATAATTACCGTTTCTAACTTTAATTTTACGAAATGAAAAACAATAAAATAAAATGAAATAAAATAAAATTTAATTATCTGAAGGTATACAGATACGTTAATATTTGTTTGAAAATGCGATCATTGATAAAACCATATTATTCTTTGTGACTGATTTTTGTATGAGTTGCTACTCAATACTATTATTACTTTAAATCTGCAAAGTTTTACTATAGCATTCAAATGAATTCTACAAAGTTGATTTCTATGAATGATTATCTCTTTGAACTAGGTTATATTTCATGAACCAGAAACGGATATTTGAAATGATTTATAGTTTATCGTTCACTATTTTTGAAATTAACAATTGATATCGTTGAAATGCATTTAATTTAATGATAATTTAATGCAAAAGTTTGTGCAAATTCAGATAATGATTATTAAAGATAAGTAAGCACAGAAGATTCAAAGAGAGACCAAATTTGAAAATATCTGTAAAATATATGCATTTAAGATGCGTTTCTTGTTATTCCGCTTTTTGAAAAATGGCAATATTCTATTATATGCATATTAATATATGTGTATATAGGTATAATTTTCAATGCCTATAAAAGGGGTTTTAATGAAACATTTTGATAACAATTCTAGCTCACTTGAAAAAGTTTTGAACAAAAATAGTTATACGACATTGTATAGTTACACCCTGACCGCCGAACAAAAGGGCAAAATTGTAATGTTTTTTTCACTGTAACTTATTTTAAATGTTAATAAAACAGGGATTTCGTAACGTATTCTAATTTTTTTGTTACGTATATCCTTATAAGTGTTTAAAGTCTCAATGATAGCTTAATTTCTTAAAACTGGTTTATATTTGTAAAATTTTATTAATTTAAATAAAGCGTCAATTGCAGTGAAATCTGCAGCCTAGTGAACGGTCGCGACAGTGGGAAGGTTAAAGGGGTATGTCAAAAGTTCATTATACGATTGTCTAATAGTTGTCAAATGTAAGTGATGCTGGTATTTATTTTGCCTTTATAAATATGAATGTAAACTATACGGCCATTCATGAACGGGACACTTTCAATTTCAGACATTTTGTCGAACATTTAAAAATGTAATTTTGGGATTCTTCTGGAACTTCATGATTATAGAGATTATGTTTGACCTCTTATTTATCAATGTCTACAAATAAGGATAGGATACTAAGGAAGCGATAAAAAGGAAAGAAAAATAATAATAATTGGGGCATTCTGTAAATTAAAATACACGAAATGTTTTTTCAGTGCAGAATAGAAATATATGGATACATTAAAACATGTCCACAAGTTTTTAAAAGACTAGCACGTATATTCATGGATAAAGTGCGATTTTTTTAATGTTTGAGACGCCAGTTTGAGAAAAATTAGCAATGTGTTGTACAAACAATATAGATCAATTGGAATACAAATATATTAAATAATTTATATATATGAGTACTTATATGAAAACTTTTCATCTGCGAATGCGCGAACGATATCAATGATCGTTTCACATAATTTAATATTCAGCTTTGTTAAGCAACTCCTAAAAAATATAGAAAAATATCGTAAAAATTTAAAAAATATATTGACGATTTATGGTAAGCTTATTTTTGTGTTCTAACTAAAAACACCTGGATGATAAGAAATTTGCCAAAATTTAAATTTTATTTTAATTTTTAAATTTTCCTTTTTATTGATGTTTTAGTTCTTCTTGGATGGAAGTACCAGAACGAACATTGTTCAAGATAAAAAGAAATTTTTAAATCGAAGCATTATTTCGAAATCTTCTCATTGATATTCTTAAAATACGAAATTTCCCCTAAACTTTAGTTAATAAAAAATGACAATTTGTGAAAAATTTCTTTTATTGAGCTGCTTTTAAAGATAACTAAAAAATCAGATGACTTCTATAGTTGATATCTTTCTGAATTTTCAGAATATTTGATGGATATTTATTTCGCTCCATACTGTTGGCTATTAAATTATGTAAAAATATCATTGTTATCGTTCGCCCATGCGCAATAGAAAATTATTCCATGTAATTACTTATATTTCTTGAAATGTTACATATATTTGTATTCCAGTTGCACTATACTGTTTCTACTACATTTTGCAATTTTCTCTTAAATTGGTTAAAAACCCTGCATGATATAAATTAAAAGCATGCCAGAACTTTTCAGAAAAATCTCTATATCTGCAAGAATATACGCGCTATTCTTCCAAAAATCGGTGGACATGTCGTATAGTATCAACATATTTGTATTCTGAAGCGATATCGTGTGATTTTCGTGCATTTTAATATACATGGTGATCCAAAATTTTAATAAATTGTTTTTGCTTCTCCCCCCTAATTATCATCCCTATCAAATGGTTATTGACAAACATGCTGTGAAAAGAAATCTTTATAATGCTGAAGTTTCAGAAGAATCCAACAAGTACATTTTTAAATATTCGACAAAGTGTTTAAAACTGAAAGTGTCCGGTCATTAGTGTACACTTTGCGAAGGTTGCCATAGTTTGGACAGAGACTTCATAACCTGTCATGTGCCATATTCTAACTTTTTTATCAAAAAAGTCACTTCAATTGCAACAATGTAATTTACATTAAGAGGAAAACAATAAAGATTCTAAAACAATCTATTAAACCAAACTACTATTTCTAAAATCCTACAACTAGGCACGCAGTATAGAAATAAAAAACATATACAACATACTTTATGTGAGTATTTTTTGCATTATTGGGAGCACAAATTATGTAACAGTTACGTAAATAACTAATAAATTTTGTCTAAAAACGACTGGTTTGTTGCATTAATTTACTAGTAGTTATAAAGTGTATTTCGAGTAGAGCTAAAAATTATAATTAAAATTCCAGATATTTTCAGAATTTTATTATTTATTTTAATGTAAGTTGAAAAAGAAAAATGAAGAACCATCGTTTTATAAACAAAATATTACTTTTTAGCCAATATATGAAGTTAAATACAGTTACAGCATACCATCCTCCAATTGATCGTCTAAGTAATTATTCAAAACAAATACTCGTAGTTAGACATGTTATCATTACAGATTTCTACGATTCTCGTTCGCACGCAATTTAAGATAATTCTTTTCATCTATAACAAACACTATTATCTCTGCTATTCTTTTATAAAAAGAAAAATCTCTAAATAAACTTGCAAAATGATATATAAAAATAACTAACATTACGTTATTATGTATTTATAATTATTACCTAACTATTAATGCAAGATCTTTTGTAAAAATCTAATTTGAAAGACACAACTTTTTTTATTCTATGTGAATAAATATAATTAAACCGAAAATATCGGTTTACTTTGTTCTAATGCATTTATTTGTTAACGTATTGTTTCCCTTGTAGAACTAATATTTTTGTTTTGTTCTACAGTTTCGTAATACTTTTTTCCCCTAAGATGTATTTCTTTAATTAAACTTTCCTTATTTCACGTTTTTTTGTACATTCCATTAAACGAATTGGTGCATTTCGCATCGGTTTCTTTCTTTCAGAATATATCTACAGGTAATTGCTCAGGTGGACGTTGTCTCATGTTACGATCAATACACGTTCTGTTTGCTCCATTCATTTTTTTATTATTATTAAATATTTAGAAATGCATAGAGCGTGACCCAAATGAAATTGTGTCTTTACCAACCGTTCAATAACATATTAAAAATTTACACTAACATTATAAAATGTGTTTAATATTGTAGTACCTTGAATTCATTAGTTCGGAATTACATTTTATACTAAAAAAGTGTAGAAATATTATTATCGAGAGTTCTGTAATAAGTGACAATGAGTAAGTAACAAACAGCTTTAAAATAATAAAGTGTTTAGGAATTATTTTCTCATAAGACACAATGTTTAGCGTTGTTGAATGCTTATAAATAATGGACAATTAAAATGTTTTAAAATTTAAAACCTGTTCTTTCTTTTGCTGTGTTCCTTAGTGAACCTATCTATTCAAAAATATATCCTTATTTCCGAAAATTAATGTTTATATACCAATATATATATATATATATATATATATATATATATTACAAATTTAAAATTTTTTCGCCAAAACTGACCTCTATACTATCTTAATTTTCTTATAATAATATTCCGTACTTACTTCAAATTATTAAATTAAAATCTTGTTTCTAAATCTAATCTGTTATTCCTTATGCAGACGATATAAATTCTTAATTTGCCTTAAAAAACATTATTCCAGTATGCGTAAATTTAAAAAAATGGCTCTAAATTAAAAATATTCTTAATTAAAACTTTATTTCTTAATATTCCAAATAAAACTGATTTCTTCTATGTTTTTATCAACCCTTTTTAAGAAAGTCTTATTAAATTTATTCCAAAACCATACCTTTCAAAAAATATCATTATTTTATTTTATCTATTTATTTATTTTTCCTACGTCAACCTTTGATGTGTGCATATTAATAAATTCATTTCTTTTCTTTTTCTCTTAAAATTAATCATTTATAAAAATCGTCTGCCTAAGATATTTAAAATTCTGAGTCAATTATAAATTGGTTAAATAATATTTTTTTTTAAATAAATTTATCGTTTGTGGAAAATAATCTCGTAGCTGGACAAGAATTCTGTTTACATAAAAGAATGATGGTTTGAGGTTACAGAATGTTCCAGAACTTTCTTTTTAGTTTAAAAAGGTGGAAGTCTCGAGATGAAAAAGAAGATTTCTTGGGTTGCTTCTTCGATGAGGACAGCTCGCTGAAATAATGATGGAATTTTTGCAAAAGGAGCTTTTCCTTCCTCATTATTACGAATTTAATAAATGAATTTACAGCAGCCCATGACTAATTATTGGATCTTCTACATTTATTTATTTATTTTGTTTTTTCCCTCGCTTGCCATGACTGTGTGTTTCTTTTTAACCAGTGGAAATAATTCGAGTTCTCCTTAAATCGTCACATATATGTATATATGTCATGCGTTAATATTAATATTTGTAAAAAATGGTAGATATATGAATTCAAAGCAATCTGCTAAATTGTGATACAGACTTTCTATAATTAGTAAGCATTGATGCATTAATAAATAGTAGCATATTGTTTCGAGAGAAAACCATTAAAACGATGAACACTGAAAAGTGCAAGAGGACTATTCCTTGAATAATTATTTTATTTGTTTTGTTCTACAGTTTCATTATGTTTCCCGTTATGTGTTTCTTTAATTAAACATTATTTTATTCCGATCATTTTGTGAATCCAGTTTAATGAATTAGTGCATTACGTATCCGTTTAAAATACACTGCTCAAAACAATTAAAGGATATTTGAAGTTTTATATAAAATAAAGATATTAACGAAATTTTTTTTTGCCGAAAATAGAAGAAGAGAATCACATATGCAAATTTTTCTAGTTTTCAAACTGTGGAGTATTCAAATTTTAAGTTCGACGTCAAAAACGTCGCTTCAGCGGCAGCAAATGAAATTTGACTTTTAACTGGATAAAAGAGAATGAAGACAAGGATGATCGGCATTCAGTGATTGCTTTGTTTCGGTGAGTACGATGTCTCAGCGAAGTCATTTGACAGATTCAGAAGCTTAGAGAATTGTTGGTAGGTTAGAAGGGGGCCAAACTCAAGCCGAAGTAGCGCAAGCCATTGGAGTGTCACAAAGTGTCATTTCCAGGTTCCCCATGTTGTTCCCCATTTTATTCTCATATAACCTACTATGTCTGTAGACCATGTATCAATCAGCTAAAAAATTTCCCAGATACAAAATCCACCTAAAACTGCAATATCCTTTAATTGTTTTGAGCAGTGTATATCTATGTCTAATTGCTTAGGTAGACTTTGCCTCAGTTTACGAAAAATATATTATCTGTTTGTTAATTAATTTTTTTATTATTGACCGTCCACAAATAATGTCATACTTAGAGAGGGTTAGAGGGGGGGGGGGGGTCATGAAATTGTGACAGTCTGTGACAAGGGTGTGGGAAGGGGTAAAATGAAATGTGGCATCACACAGTTTAGTTAAAATAAAAGCATACAAAATCAGCAGATTAAATTTTGAAGTTATTCTGAAATTAAAGAGTTTTGTGTTGATAAATTAAAGATAAAAATTAAAGTCAAATATATTAAATTCCATTTCAAATTCTAAAATATTATTGCTTTTAATTCCTTTTTCATATTACTATTTTCATATTACTATTTTATAATAGTGTTTTTTTTTAATATTAAACATATTTTGTACAAAATAAATACACGAATCATGTTTAATGTTATGCTCACAAAGGTCATTGCAACCCACAGTTAAAATAAAAAAATAAAATTTGAAATATGATCCATAATGTAGTGCTTTGTTTCTGAACGCGATTATATGTTTATGTACTATAGCGTGACATGTGACAAGGGTAAGGGAGGGGGTATGGGGAAGTGTGACAATTTGTGACAAAGAGGGGGGAAGAATATTAAAAAAAATATGACATCATTTAAGGATAAACCCTTAAATATTTAGAAATTCATCGAACACGACATAAATGAAATTGAATCTTTATCATTCAGCGGTATTTTATCATTTTAAGGTATTTTATGGTACAGTCATTTAAATTCATTAGCTTTGAATTTCATCTTATGTTAAAACATTGTTT
The DNA here is from genome assembly GCA_964019185.1 of Maratus speculifer. NCBI lineage: Eukaryota > Metazoa > Arthropoda > Arachnida > Araneae > Salticidae > Maratus > Maratus speculifer. Next base: position 216,649,051 of record OZ025299.1, on the reverse strand, counting down.
AAATAATGTTTATTTATAAACTCGTGCGATGTAAGAAGGGTTAAAATGTAAATATTATCTGTTTTATCGTATTACAATTTCGGATCTTTTAATACCACAGATATTATAATTTAATCAAAACGTAAACAAATGAACTGTGAATAAACTACAAATTATTTACGATATTGCTGTAGAAACATTCATTATATATTAAAAAATCAAAGTATTGTACAGTTTCCGCACACTTAGGTGGGCATTCTAAGGAATGTAAATGAGTTAAGCTGTATTAACAATGTCAAAATATCGGCCGATAGAAATTCGCACATATTAGAAAAAAATTATCCAATGAGCTCGAAAATGGAGGAAAGTTATAGATATTACAGGCGCCCATCTGTTATGATATGATAATACAAGTCCTAAAAGTCCTACAAGTCCTACAAGTCCTTTGTTGACATCTACATGTAAAAATAGAAAGAAACTACATAACTAGAAATAAAATGTTTCTTACGATATTTAACTAAACATTCGGAAAATTTCCATGATATATTGCCATTACACAGTTCATCTTTTATTAATAAAATAAAGAAAAAATCAAAGAAAAGAAAATATAAAGTTTGTAATGATTCAATTTCATACAATTTTCTGAACCATTCGTAACCCTTTGCGATCTGGTGATACACAAAATTTATTCGGTGACGCTTTCACAATTTTATTCGGAGAGACTTACACAAATTCGATTTGCACCCCTTTTTAGTTATCTTTAATTACACAATGCCCAATTAGGTGCGGCGGCCTACCCAATGGCTAAAGCTCTACTAGGACCCTCAGTATATAATTACACAATTTTGACAATTTTTAAAATGCTCTAATTAAGTAAGAGAAATTTTATCTTTTTTATAACCTCTGCCAAAAATAAATTTCGCAGAGAAAAACTATCCCGTGCCAGACTCGGGCTTGAACCGGAAAGTATAAAATATTCTAAAGAACCTTTAATTTTGACTGGTGTAATACATTGCTATTTTTACTATATATGTCGAAAACTCTTTGAAAGACTTGAATTTTCATCATATATGAACAGTAAAATCTGTATTTCTTTCCTTCGTTTCATGCTTATTGGTTGTTTTTTTATACATATGTGTAAAACTTTATTTTACACACGTGATTTTTTTTTATTGCGCCTGGTGTTGACATTTATTAGGTCGTTCGAAAAGTCGTTTCAGTTTATGAATATCAATTCTTAGCGAAAAATTCTGCCTGAATATTATTTTTAAGTATTAGGTATACCGTAAAATGGAGTGAATAGGAACAGCGGGGTGAATAGGGACGAAACTTCCCAGTCATACAAATAAATTCCTTATAAATATATGTGATGATATTTTTAGTTGCCAATTTTTTTATAAGAATGTAATAACATTAAGAGTTGGGAAATTCAATTTTGCCATATTGGCACCGCTACTTGGGTATATAAAAAAACAGCAAGTGGATCCTCAAGAACGTTATTTTTTCAACGTCTTCAAATCTTTCTGTATAACTGCAGCATTTTTCGTACTCTAAACCTAAGAGTAGGGATTTTTAATTAATGATAGACCTCAAAATGATATGCTGTAATAAATTCTACTTATTTCTAAACTACATAATGAAAAAGTGAAAAATGGCTTATAATATCAGGGGTTTAAGATTTACGGGGTGAATAGGAACACGTTTTCTCTCATGGTTTATTTTCTATACAGTCATAGTTTCAAGTAATATACGAAAACATTTATATGAATATGTATTGTAACAATATTTTGTTTGTTCTAATTACTTGAAGAATTAAAAGGTGCCAATAAATTGCTTAGTTAAACAAAAAAGTCAACGCCCAATCCGACAGACATGGAAGACACAATAAAATAATTTAAAAATGGCAAATTACCAAGAAAAAATGCACAGAATTATTATCTGACATCCACAACATTACACAAACATCTCAAAGTGGAAAACCAATAAAAAAAAAAGAGAGGGATGCAAGCAGTACTAAGGGCTCGGTATGAGGGTGATTGGGTATGATTCACTTACCCAATGACTACTAATAAAGGATACCATACAAAGGGCTGAATTTGTATTAAATTCGAACTTCTGCATTCGAATACAATTTCTTAGAATAAATTTTAATTTTTCTTGAGTACAAAGTTGTTTTCTGATTTTTAACCCTGCTGTTCTGTTCGGGTCTATTTGACCCGAAAATTTTATTGTTCACTTATAAAAAAAATTAGCGCAGACATATTTCCATGAAACTTTTTGACTTTGTTCATTAGTAATATAACTATATATTCCTAGAAGTATTTACGTTTATTTATATTTACAAGAGATATTTTTTAACTTAATCCTAATGTACTGTTCGGGTCATATTGACCCGAGTTAAAAAGTAATTTTATCATGCACTTTTAATTTTGTTTGGAATCATTCAATAAAAATAATTACTGCAACGTATCTATTTAGAAATCTGTTTCGTTGGCACAGGTGTTAGATCACGTGACAGGAGAGCAAAGTCAAATGTTGATATCATTGGCGGAAGGGGGAAAAATGCACCTCTTAGTAGAGTTTCTTTTTTCTTGCTATATTTCAATTTTTAATAATCTGAAGAACAGTTGTATCTCTGAGTATTAGTGAAAAAATGGCGAATCGTAGAAATTTGAGCGACGCTCATATTGCTAAATTAATGGAAGACTCTGACAGCGAAGACGAAAATGCGTCTGAGTATGAAAACCATACAAGTGAGGAAATTAAAAGTGAAAGTTCTGACAACGATTTTGATATTGATATTCAAAAGACGCACAATGTACAGGGTATTCAGTCTAAGAATCGTGAAATAGTATGAAATTGAATCCCCTTTTTCATTCTGGTCGATTAACGTCTGCTAATATTATAAAAACTACTCCAGGTGTCACAAGATATGCAACGACAAGGGTAACTGACATAAAAAGCGCATTTGCGACGGTATTCAATTCTACAATCGAGAAAGAAATCACAAAAATGACTAATATAGAAGGAAGAAAAGTGTATGAAAAAGAGTGAAAAGTACTGAAACTTTTCAAGCATACATCGGATTATTATTATTAGCTGGTGTGTACAAATCATATGGAGAATCAACAAAAAGTTTGTGGAATTAAGAAACAGGCAGAAATATATTTCGTGCTACAATGTCCCTCGAAACCTTTCATATGATTTCGAGAGTTATTCGTTTTGACAATAAATCTACCAGGCAAGAAAGAATGTCTGTAGATAAATTAGCTGCTGTTCGAGATATTTGGGAAAAGTGGATAGAAATTCAACCTAAATTGTATAATCCAAGTATAAATGTTATTGTAGATAAACAATTAGTAGGATTTCGTGAACGATGCGCTTTCAAATAATATATACCTAGTAAACCCTCCAAGTATGGGATAAAAATATGGACTTTATGTGATAGCAAAACTTCGTATGTACCGAATGCAAAAAATTATACTGGAAAAAATCAAGGATCAAAGCCAGAGAAAAGTCAGGGTATGCGGGTAGTGAGTGACGTTACTTATGGGTATTCGGGGCACAATGTTACATGTGATAACTTTTTCACATCCTATAACTTGGGAAAACTTCTTCTAAAACGGAAAATGACTATGCTTGGCACCATTAGAAAAAATAAGCCCGAACTTCCTGAGAAAATGCTAAACAAAGAAGTACACAGCTCATTATTTTATTTTAAAGAAGATACAACAGTTGTAAACTACATCCCTAAAAAGAACAAAAATGTTATTCTTATGAACACTTTCCATCATGAAAATGAAGTTAGCGACAGACCTGACAAAAACCCACAAATGATATTAGATTATAATGCAACTAAAGGGGCGGTGGATAGTCTTCATCAACTTTTGAGTACATGCACTTGTAAGAGAAAAACAAATCGCTGGCCTATGATAGTATTCTATAATATGCTTGATACATCTGCTTACAATGCATTTATTTTGTGGATTTCAATAAACAACAAATGGAATGAAAATAAATTAACCAAACGAAGGCTATTTTTAGAAGAATTGGGGAAATCTCTAAGTTTTCCACACATTGAAGTAAGACAGCATCTTCCCAGAAGCGAAGATTCAGTCGAAATTGTAAAGAGAATGCGTAGTAAAATTGCAAACGTACCCTCGGAATCAGATAAGAAAACTTCATTGTGTAATAAACGTGCAAGATGCAAGTTCTGCCCATCAACCAACGACAATAAAACTAATATATTATGTTACAATTGCAAAAAACACACTTGCAAATTTCACGTAAGCTATTTTTATCCAAATTGTAAATAAAAGTAAGTATTCAAATATTTTTAAGTTATTTTACTGGTGTTTTGTATTATTTCATATATGTTTAAGCTTATTTTACTATATTTTTTAATTATTTCTAAAATAGTTATTTTTATTTACTGCTAGAAAAGGTAATATTCTACATCGGGTCACATTGACCCGAACACTACATACGTATAGTAAATGCGAACAGAACAGCAGGGTTAAGAAGGCAAATCTTTATTTGTATATAAAATAAAGGCTTGGTTTGATAGTAACTTATGTGTTCCCATTCCTCCCTTATCATTATTACCTATTTTTATGAACCCTATTAAAGTTTAAATAATAAATAAAGATTATAACATTTGTTCCGATTCATCCCGCAGATAAGGCTGAATCGGAACACCATTAAAAAAATAATATATATATATATATATATATATATATATATATATATATATATATATATATATATATATATATATATATATATATATATATATATATAAACAGTAACAAATGTTACGTTTTTGTTTAAAACAAAAAGAACTACAAAACAGGACCGAAGTTTCTAGTAAAAAAATAAAAGAATTAATAAATCAGTTGCTGCATTTTTAAACGTTAAAGTTAAAAAGTGTTCCGATTCACCCCATTTTAAGGTAGCATTAATATCAAATAATTAAATTATTGAATTTTCCTGTACGGATTATTTTTTCCAAACTTACACGACTTTACATACGACCTAATAGATTCTACGAAGTGCCACGGGTGTTTGCTGAAACTGTAGCATAATTAAATTTTTTTAAATCTATATTAGCTGTTTGTTCACAAATATAGCAAATAATTTGTGGTTAATTCAATGCAGAAGCTATTAAACAATAATAAAAAATGCGTGAATACAAAATGTATCACAATTATATATACACCCTGTCCCAAAAGTTTAGACAATCAATAAAAATTACATTTAGATAAAAAGTAATAAGGTAGAATTAAAATTTGTGAGATAGGTAATAAATAAAAGCTGTTTTTTCTGATATACACATATAAATTATGATCAAAAGTTTGAAACTATGAAATATGCATTAAATTATGTAATTATGTGCTGTCCCAAGAGTATAGACAATTGTTACTTTTTCGGGATATGCGCTTATAAAAGCAACCGAAAACTTATTTCTAATATTAAATTGTATTGCCACGACACTTTATAACATCAAATACACATTGTTCAATAGAATTAAGTAAGCATTTCATTACAGAAGGAGATATTTGTCAATTGATTTTTAAAGTCATTTACACATGTATATTGCTTTAAATTTTCACATATTTTACAAAATAAGATCCTCCATATATTCTGCATGGGATTCAGATCTGGACTAAGTGCTGCCTAGTCTAATAATGTGATATTGTTTTGCCTAAACCATGTTTTCGTTCATCTGGAGGTATATATCAGGTCAAAATATCAGTCTGGACTTGCTAGCAAATCCATAATTGTCAGTAAATTGGTACATAAAATATCCTGATAATCCTCTAATTTCATTATTCGTCCATAAATTCTAAACATGTTTGGCCGTTGAAAGACAATCCTCTTGACGTCATTACGAATTTCTCGCCTTGTTGCCTGCTAAAACAGTCCTTGGGCTCTTTTCTTAGGTTAAACCAGTAAAATTGATAACCATCAGGACCGTCTAAATTCAATTTTATTCATCACTGTAGATGACTGAAATCACACAGTATGACACATTTTTTCTAACCCACTGTATACGTGCATCTTCATGTCTCAGCTTTAAGCAAAGTTTTACTTTCATTCTATTGTAAACAGTCGTTGTTGAAGCTTTAATCCTTTTGTATGCAGTGTTTTTTGAAATTCTGGAAAATGATGAAATTTCACGCACAGATAAATTTTCCACTAAAGATATTTTTAATAATATTCTATCATCACGTAACACTTTTTTAGCTCTTTAGACTAATTTTCTAGTATTCCATGTTCCACCTGATCTCAAATCTCTACAAATAATGCTCGAGGATCTCTTTATTGTTATCGATATTTGCAAAGGATTTTTTCCTTGCGCTTTTAAATGTAACGTCTTAATATTTTCATGTTTAGAAACTTTTTTAAAAAGTGGCATTTTTATCAGAATCCGCAAGGAATGTCTTTTTCAAAACCACAAACAAAACAATGAATTGAACTCAATTGATTTCACAAAATTTCAATAAATTATTATTTTTAAAATGCAGTAGATGTTATTTCAAATAAAAGGAAAATTCTGCATTTACAGGAGCACACGAGAAAAAAATATTTTATATTGTGAATAAAAATGTAAAAGAAAACGTGTAATACTGTATTGTGTATATACTTTTCGGACAGCGTATTTTTATAATTCGGACAGCGTATTATATTTAATGAATATTTTATAGTTTCAAATCTTTCATCATAACTTTAATGTGCATATCAGTAAAACTCCTTTTATTTATTACCTGTCTTACGAATTTTAATTGTATCTTATTATCTTATATATTAATGCAAATTTATCGTTTCTCTAAACTTTTGGGACATGGTATATTAAATTTAGTAATACAGAAGGAATAGAACTCCATCTTAAGTATGACGTAGTCCCCATGATAAAGTAGAATTACCAACCTAGAACTAGGACAACATGTCATAGAATATCATTGAGTTAATTGCATATGATAAGATTTAACAGAGTAAACAAAGCGTTTAAAAATATTTTTTAAGTTATGAATCAATTTTCTAAAAAAATGAGATGAAAAAATTCCTTAATCATTGTATATTAAATTTCAACCTCTTCAGTTGTGTTGTTTCTTCGCTACTCTTTAGGGACAAGATCAAGGCTATAGATGCTACCTATAACTACTAAATTTCCAAGTACATCATAATGTAATGTAGCCCATTGGAGTGTCTCTGTAAATAAACGGTGAACGCTACATGTAACATGCTAAATGTTACTGATATCGCACTTCCAGAGAATACTTCCATAGACGCCACCATCTACGCCTGTCAATAAATGGATGGCAAAAGAATATAGTATTTAGAAAACTTACTAAAAAAAGTGCATTGGGGTTGAAACTTGTATGCGTTAGACGTTTCTCAAAAAATTGAGAGTAAATCTCGTATGACACGTAAACAAACTATCAGATCAGAAGGAGCTTAAAAACAAAAAAATGAAATGTCATTACATTTAAGGAAATTTATTATATTGCATCTATGGATAACCAGTAAACAATCAAAATTTAAATAAATTCACAAGCTTATTTTAATAATTTTGACTGCATGATCATTCATTGAAAGAATATATTTTCAGAAATAATATGTCCCCGAACACATTTTGACAAATAACAAAGCTGTTTGAAACATTATCTTTATAATAAATGAAAATAATAATAATAAAAAAACGAATAATTTAGAGAAAAGCATCTTTTCCTCTAACAGTTAAAACAAAAACAAAAAGATAAACTTATCTTTAAGAGAACAAAAAACGTTTAAAAATATTGAAAATCGTAATATATATATATATATTGGTGGTAACAGCTTTATTTTGCATCTTTTGGAGTTCTTGTGATAATTTGCATTTGTTTTGTTTTCTGTTGGAGATTTAAAATATAAATATTTAAACATTTTTTAGAGAATTATACACTTCTCTAAAAGGAAAAATTTCTAATTCAAAATAATTTTAAGATGAGTAACTAGAGTGTGTGAAATTTTATTTTTAATATTGTTTTTTTTATTTCAGTAGTGTATAAAGTTCTCTAAAAGTTTTATTAACATCCATTTTTAAAATATTTTATCATATTTAAGAAATTTCTTTTATCATATTTTCTAATAGAGCAACCAGTTAAATATTTTAAATTTATGGTTAAGTTTATTCTGACTAAGATTAGATAAAATAATAAAGCAGTTTAAGGGTCATTCCACGTAAAATGATAAAAAATGTAAAAAGAAAAGCCGTGGCTGCATAAGAGCCGATTTTAATAAAATTTGATTCATATGTTCGATTCATATTCAAATGTAGCTCTGCAAATATCTTGATGAAAAATAGATTATTTTAGTTGTTTTGGACATTTAAAAAATTTGTGATATAGAATGGCAAGAGAGCAATCGTCGGAAGTCGCAAGTTTGAAGTTCTGTATCTTGAAAACTATTGAACAAAATGAAATTTTTTCATAATAGTCTAATATCTAAAAACCTATTTTTGTATTACTCAAGAAATAATAATCTGGTAATGCCATGATTAATCTTAAATCGGTTATAAACATTCAAAATTTTATTTATAAAAAGTTATAAAAATCAAAGGAATTAAAAAACATCTGTGAAATTCCCGCCTGTTATAGTATTACATATAAAGATCGAATTCTCTAAATTTGAAAGTTATCATTTATTTCTTCTCTTCAAAAAAATTAAAAAATCATAATTCTTCCTCTTTTGTATCTGCAAAAAATAAATAAAGGAAAGGTCTCAGATTAGCAATATTGCACAGTCAAATAGAACAATAAATCTGTGTTATGGTCAAGAAATTCAAAATTCCTTGATATTCCTAACAAAACAAAAATGGGTTCAAAAAAGTAACATTCCAGACATCCTTTGGACTATCCCTCTTCGAAATTGCTGGATATCTAGCAGAAAAAAATATGTGTACTGCCACCTGTTTTTTGCTATTTGATTTTAGGATTAATTTAAAATTATTTTTTTCAAATGAATCTTATGAATTATCTGTAAAATTTCCATGGTTCGTATCCTGGCCCATTTTTTCCCCGCACTTGGAAAATTTACGCCTGTTATAATTTAGTTGCGGATCGAATAATCGAGTTATAAAATTAATCCAATCGACAAAAATTAACTCATAAAAAAGGAAAAACAATATTTTGCTCTACTTTATAAATTAACCAAAGTGAGGTTTCAATCTTTATAGTTAATTTAGTATTGTAAAGATCTAAAAAAACCTCTCGTATAGTTGAAATATTGTAATTAACACTAGAAACGCCAAGAGCAATCAATTTAACTGTTAGTAAATATGTATAATTCAATTTGGACCAGAATTGTCTTTAAAAAAGTATTAAATTTATATGTGTATCTCACAAAAAAAATGTTAAAAGTCTTCAAATGAAAATTTTTGTGCATAGTTCTTTTTCTAAAGCTTGAATGAAGTGAAATTTAGTATTAAAATGTTTTTTAGTATTAAATTTCCATGGTAGTTACATCTTAATATTAAAGAAATATTCAGTTTTATATTTTTAATTTAAAGTAATGTCTTTCTGATTCTAAATTTGTCAGAGGGACGGATATTGGGTATAGAGTAGTAGAGAGATTGACTGCACGTTTTCATATTAATTGAGTTCTGCTAGTTTGCAGGATCTAGCATTTAAAAGTAAGAAAATCGTTTTTTACAGTGAAAAAAAATTAATTAACTTCAAGAACTCGTGTCTATCGTTTCTAAAAGTTAATCAAATTTAACTCAAAAAAAAAGGAATCCAAACGCTTTAGTTTCAAATTACTGATTTCACACATGCAAAACACTATTTATAAGGAATAATTTTTATAAAGGATACAAACGTCGCATCCATCAAAATTTCTCGTAGCTATATCAATATTGTCATCCAGCTGCATTTTTTTTATAGAGATTGCACCGCAATGTTTGGAAATAGCAATATTTGCCTTATTTAATGTCTGATTCAGAAAGGTAAATTATATTATTTTTAAAAAGTTGAAGCAATGAAACTCACTTAATAAATAAAATACATTTACATATAGCTGATTGGTACCTAGGTATTTGCTCATAACGTTGCCAATAAAGCGGAATTTTTTACGAAAATTTCAACTAATGAACTATATTTTATATGCGAGGTGATCGATGGAAGTCTTATAATCACATTAAGAACGTCCAATGACAACGAACGTACTGTAAAATATGTTGCGAATATTATAGTGTCTAAATCCATGATTGAAAAAGAATGGCAGCCAAATGCAATGCAGGCACTTGATATCAAGTCACCAACTTTCACAGAAAGTAAAGTTAGTTTTTTAAAAATATTTTTGCAATAACATTTGTTCATAGCTTCATAATTAAAAAGTGAAAACGGATTCATTATAACACCAATTGTGTGCCCTGTCCGATCCAGCCGTTTTTCTCGAAATCTATAAAACATGAAAATTTCAAACATGGCAGACTTGTAAAGACTATTGGCACACATATTTATATATTAGACATTGTCAAATAATATTAATAAAAATGTTGGTGGCTAATTTAGGTACTAAAAGTATGTATATTTTGTTGGGTATTGTAAGAAAGATCACGTACACTGTAAAAAATTACTGCAGTAGTTTTACTGCAGCAGAGATTCCAGGCAATGTCCATAAAAGATGGACTTTATTCGAAGATTAATTCACTTTGCCTTTGAATTATACTGGTTTTGATCATAAAACATTAAAATTTACGTGCTTGACCGTTTATCTCGAAAAAGTGACATTTTCCGTAAATTTAGGGAAAAAATTCATGGCAAAATACCGCAAATTTACATTTTTAATTTTTTAACATTGTAACATCGAACTAAAAAATATGGGGTTTTATTACCTAACTAATTAATCACAATCATATTTATTATTAATCTGTATAAAAATAGTCATAATTATACCGTGTTCTCGCACCATTTGGAGCATTTAACACTAACGATGTTACACTCTAAAAATTCAAATCTGTCTCAAATTAATCGAAATTCGACTTATCGAATTATTGCATTTATATACTATTTTAACTTCCAACGTCAAATTTTAAGTATGTAAAGAATTTATTCGAATAAAAAACGATTTCTTAAAAACAAACAAATATAGAAATTATTTTATTCATAGAATCTTAGGTAAAAGTTTTATAAAATAACTTTATATACTAGTATACATCAATCATTTATATTTCCATAACATGTACAGATTTCGTACTTCCTTAAATTTAGTAAAGCTGTTAGTATACATCGTAAATTTAGATAGAATATACTTATTTTTAACTGCAAGAAATAATTTAATAAGCGACTCAGCATTTATAAACGAATATTGGTATATAATTAAATTGATATTATTTTCCAAGAATAATTAAGAACATTTACTAATTATCAACTTACAAAATATTTGCTGATGAGTAAATAATTTAAACTTTAGATCGATATAGAATTGCAAAATTCATGTATCTAAATAATTTCCGAATAATACTCAGATTGTATCAAATAATTGCAATTGAATGTATAATCTAAAATAAATTTTTTCGAAACTTACTTCCTCAAAGCTCAGTTCCTTTATCAATAAACATTCATTGATCAATCATTAATCATCAAGATTCAAATATTGCTCTTTAGTCAATTGTGCATTCATTTACAATAACTGCGAAAACTCGCTTACTGAAGGAATTGAAAAGATTACGCATGATTGTTTCACTGAGCCTTTTTAATATTTATTCGATTCTCATGAAAAGTTCATTACCAAGATAGAAATAAACTGGTCAATAAAGAGACTAATTAAACGAATTCTTGATCAAGCGCTTAATATATAAATATTTTTACAAAATAAATTATTCAGAGTTGTTGAATTTTATTTGTTAATGTTTCAATTTTATTTTATTTTATTTATTTTTATTTTGTTGTAGAATTTGACTGAGAATATAACCTCGAGTATAAAGTTACGAATTGTGCAAAAAACGGAATAGAGAAAAGTTCAAAAGAAATTTATTTTGCCTTTTGTAATGACTTTTATGCATCTGGTAGCTTTTAAGGTTATATGCTATCAGTAATTTTGTTATTTAGGCAAATTTTTAAAAATAAAATTTTTGATTGTTACCACATTTTTAAATATTAATATATTGCTTCGTTAATGAAAGAATAAAGCAGAAGAATATTATTGTTTTAAGAGTGTGGTAGCAATCAAAGCAATCTTAACAAGAGGACTGATATTTCTCGAGGCAACACAAACAGCATTCGAGAACTAAACAAATTAATAAAGAAATTTTGTATAGAAATGTAACTTATAGATACATTAACATAACATTTAAACATAATGCTTTATCTATTTCCGGTCGTTTTCGGACATCTATGTTACACTGCAATGCCAGAAACGTCATTATTAATTGAAAAAATCATAAATGATTTCGAACTATTGAAAAACTATTTATTGGGATTGATGCTGATATAAAACGATTTTATAAAGCTTTTCTGGAGAGAAAATTCAGCCATTAGGTATTTTTAAAAGGAACCATTTTAATATATTTTCCATTCTTAAACAAGATAACTTCACCTTACGCGAAAAAATGCTTACCCCATGATTTACAAATTACTCCAAATTAGTTCTATTTTTAAATACATGGAACTTTTGTCGAAAATCTACAAGAAAATAAAATGCATATTAAATTAAAAATGTTAGCAATGAGATTTTTATAAAACTGGTGGGATGCACAATATAACTTCAATAAGTTTAATTTGTATAAGGTTTCTTCAACATTATAAAAATAAATAAAGCACTGGACGTTCTGAAAAAACATTCTAAATCTGGAAAAAACAAAATGGGCTACCAGTTTAAAGGCAGGAGAAAACTGCGATTCAAAGGGTTATTCTTCTGCTCTCCGTCTGGGTATTCTTTGCATTTTACGAAGAAAGACATAGCTCCTTAAAAACACGTTTTCCTTAACTTATTTTTCCAGTGCTTGAAAAAAATTCTAAATTTTAAAGAATATTTGTCTATTAATAGCACAAGGTATATTAAACAGCTAACATGTTAAAAAAGCTAAGAATATTAAGCCTAATTTAAAAAAAATATATTTAATAATACATTTATTCTATATTCTATAAACTATACACTTTTTTTCTTTTTTGAAAGAAATATTTCGTTCAAATCTTGGCTTTTGTTCTGGAATATATTTGATCACCAGCGATCGATGAATAGAGTGTTGAAGTTATCTTCACCCAGAAAATGTGCAACGGTCCCATCGCTCAGTCTCTTTTTAAAGTGAATACAAAAGCATTTTGTAGACGATATTTCTGTGGAAACTATATAGAAGAGAAAACGTCAGAAAATAAAGTAAACTTTATTAACACCGTTTTAACAACACAGTTCACTAAGCATTTATTTTTACAAGGAATAGTGTGGGAAACGACAATCTTATTTCATGCCTGAATAAAATTGTTCTTAGAGAATTAATTTGAAAAGTTTCTGTTGATGTCACCTAGATGATATTGATAATTTCTTATTTTGAAATAAATTTTAAAATTGTTTTAGTTTCCGTTTTTCTTCGAGCATTCAAAAACTCGAGTTTTAATATTTTTACTGTCACAGGATTTTGTAATATATAAACGCTTATCCTTCAATTTAGTTTTATTAGGGTGAAGAATATCTTCATGCAATGAAGTTCAGAAAGTATCACGTTCAATCATTTGTTTCGGAAGTTACACCAGCCAGAAATTTCAGAACAATATCCATTTGTAACTTGTAGATGAGACTGCGTTTGATGTCCGCTTATCTTGGAAACCGACGCACAATGTTTTACAACATCATTGATATATTAATAACCTGAACCCTTATCCCACAGCTTTTGTCCGTGAAACGCAGTCCCCTTTGGTGAATGTCGTGTTGAGGTCAGTTTCTGTTCCACCGGTATCAACGGAGAAACGTGAGCTGGTTTGGGTGGATACAAAAAACCGTTGGTCATGCTGACCTTGGAAACTTTTTAAGTGTTTAGAAAACGCATGCCGTTTTGAAAAGTAGAGTATTTTGAGAAGTTGGTCGCTTTACCAAACGCCTTGGTCAGATCGGCAAAGACCTTGAGCTGGCACCCCTTGATTATTACTCGAAATGAAACCTGTTACTGATGTTTAAGTGTCGTCCGATTGCATTCTGCAGAAAGCTTAAGCCGAAATGCTCGTCGACACCTATGTTGGGGGATAACGCATCAGGAAGTAGAACGTCGAGAAGCTGCATTACGGAAACGTGGCTCACTACTCTCTTGACCCTGGGCACATCGATTGTGGTAGCGTTAAACTCCTTCCTTTTCCTACGACATGATATAAACATTTATTGCTGGATGCCGCGGCGCCAGTCTATAACATGCGTCAGGCTTTGTTCTTGTGCAATTTGTTTACGGGAAAGTTTAGTACTGCTGTACAGTCCACATCAATCGAAACCGGCTAGCCCTCTTCATTCTTCTGAGGAATTGAACTCGTTTTCCTTTGGGTTTTCTTGATGAATTTCTTCTGTTTCTTCTGGACTTACTAATAAGGTTTATATTATTGGCGCTTTTGCTTCCAAATTTCTTAATAAAATTGGAGAAGAAGAATTTATCGAAATATTAGGTGATATAATTCGATTTTCGACACCAGGTCTATTTTAGGTTTGTGCCAATTGGTCCGCCAGAGAAATTATATCTTGAACACTAAATTAAAAGAGTCAGCACAAGAAGTGATATTTACATATTCGAATGATTTAATCACGAGATGGCTTATTTCACCTCATGCTTTCTATCAGCTCAAGTGCTACTTTCTACTAATTCACTTAAAGCCTTTCCTTCGGATCGTGTGTTCGGCTCTCGCAATTTGGAGAACAGAGCCCATCCCCTGCAATGGCCGGCCGAAAAAACTTTTCTTCGAATTTCACACCAAACGATCATGAAATGTCTAATTTTACTATTTTTCTATCTTTACAAGAAAAAAGTATTGGATTCATGAAAATTTCTGAATTCCAATTTTTGACGGATTTACATGTTTTTTGGTCAGCGATTCCAAAAAACACGTTTTGACAAAATGTCTCTCAGTGAGTTTGTCAGTCTCTATGTGACATAATTATTGTGGGCGCTTTATCTCAAGAACTAACGCATGGAATTTCACAAAACTTTTGATTCACTTATACCTTGATTTAAACTGATTAAAATACAAACACAATAAGTGAATTCTTCAGACCAATTTTAGCCACATTACAGCCGTAGTTACAAAAATATTGTTTAAATATGAAAGCAAACAAAGTTATAAAAACAAATTGCCATAATCCAAACTACTATAAATCGCGATTCCACAAAATTAAATAATTTACACATTTCTTTAAATTTAGTTAACACAATAGTTTAAAATAATATATAATAAAATCATTCGTCATTAAACTGGACTTTAATTCAGATAGATCTCTAGATACATTTAAGTATATTTTCCCTTGAGGCATTTTATTAGTTTCAGAAGAATCTGCTACATTCATCTTCGTTTACAGAAAATACTTTTGACAATGTAGACAAGTACTGTGTCTTCAATAAAGTTATACAGTATTTTGCAGTTGCTACGATTTACACAAATTGTACCTAATTTCTATAATTTAAGTATATTAGACTTCCACGTTTATAATTCGATAATAGTGAAAATTAATATTAAATTATGATAGGAAAAATAACATTTTTTAACCCTTAAGCGGTAACCATGGGTCACTAGTGCTTCGGTCAAATTTTCTTTCCTTGCTAGCTTAGAGGAGAGAGTGGGGAGCGGGACTAAACTACCCTGAAAAAAATAGTATACTAGTAGGCTATTAGCTCCCGAAATGGCGATGTTTTAGTGCGTTCACAGCCGACGTAAGAGCCAGTCAAAATTTCGAAAAGGCACGAGTGACCCAGGATTACCATTTACGTTGACGAAAAGTGTAAGGTAAGAAAAAATTTATTTGGTTAGGAATTGATGTTTTTTTCATAAAATAAATGTAAAAAAGAAAGCGATGTGCATTTTGTGACACAAAGAAGGACAAAAAAAAAAAAAACCTTTATTTGCTGCAGCAAGTGTCACAGACCTGTGTGCGAGGAACACAGACATCAAATCTGTTTCGATTGTTTATAAATGATGATACCAGTGTTGCTGTAATTTTTCATTATTATATTTTTTGTTTAATTAAATAAAGTTTGATAATTACATCATTTTCATAAATAAAATTGATTAAAAACTAATAAAATTTCTATTTCATTGTAAATTGTACCTATTTATAAGTTAAAAAAACGTCATTTTTATGCTCAAAACTTAAGCATTTTTTTAATTTACACCGACTATTTTTATTTTGTTTACGAAAGTACCATTCTTGATCTTTAATTTCCCGTTTGAAACAGCAAAAAATGCCAATTCTATCCAAAGTTATGATTTTTTAAAGAAAATGTGCCTCTTTCACATTTTTATTTGTTTATTTAAACATATTTTTTAAACAAATTAATAAATCAGCAATATTGTGACTGATTCTTGTTCAAGGGTAGTTGATGTAATATCATGAATTTTTTTAGAATTTTTAAAGCACATTAAACCATTTTTTACAGCGCTAAGCCCGAGTGACCCATGATTACCGTTTAAAGGTGCCGAAAACACGTTACCGTTTAAGGGTTAATAAACAATTCAACGACAATCTTCATATATTCCTGTGTCTGTGCAATAGAGTAAAAACACAGTTAAGAAGAATTTACCATTCATAAGAAAAGAAATTTTATGCATTTTTCCGATAGTGCATAGAAAGATCCGGAAGAGTAGGGTAAATTTAAAATGTTTACGACGTTGCAGTTAATTTGAAGTTTGTGCGAACCAGTTAAAAACCAGATATACGTGATTCGGTGGGTCACAGCTTCACGTAAGTATCTTGCCTCACAGGTAAAAATCAAGAAATAGCTGACTTATTGTAAGTTGCAAAATATCATTAACTTAAAATTTAATACACAATGAGTTTAGTAAAATTTTAATTGTTTTTTTCCCGGAAACGATGTTATTCAGCCCGCTGCGTAAACGAATGCTTTTATGGCTGAACCAAACAACTATTTTCAATTTGAAAAGATTTTTTTTTTTTAATTTTCGTATGTAGATAATAGAAAATTTTAAGACACGATGAAATTGTAGAGAAAAAGGATAATACAAAATTAACTTTATGACAAACAGATAACATTTACCCAACTTTCATTTCATTTTAAACAGTACCATGTCCCTCCCAAATAAAACTTATTTTGTTAGTTTGATATTTTGGCACTTTATTTTCGTCTTTTCAGAGATTTAGTTGACTCTGATTTCATTTTAATTGATTACAACACACGGCCATATAGAACCATTCCAAATAATCTAGTCGATGAATTTCTGGAAAGTGAGGATATTTGCTTGATAGATTGATCAATCCGGTCACCAGTCCTAATACACATAGTGAATGCATGGGATGCTTTGTGGAGGAAATATGGAATTCGCATTCACCTCCAAGAACCATCCAATTCCTGAAACTAGCGCTATAGGAGAAATCATATTAACTGCAGAAACCAATACACTGCCTGATTTCCAGTATGCCTTCAAGTGGTGAGAGCTGTAAAAGTGTAAAAGTGGGCAATACCCTTCCACTATTACCCATATTTTTGTTCAATATTGTAAGCTTTGTATACCTTTCGAACCTTCTGATCCTTATTCACAACTTTTTGTGTGCATTAAAAGTGCTGATATTCCATTATATCAACATATGCACGTATCTAATTTAATTAAAAATCTGTCCAGTAAGAAGAATGTCCAGAATACTTATCATCAGTATTCTGATGATAATCGACCAATTCTGGAACCTGTCTTAATCTGAACATAACTTTACTAAAAACAATAAATAAATTCAGATTTTGCTTTGAAAGAAAATACAGAGATGTTGACTTTTTTGGACGGGTAAATGGTAACTTGCACAACGCATTTTTAAAAAAACCCGTAGTGATTTTTTAGAATTTTTATTTAATTAATGAGAGTATAAATATCTTAATTTATAAGAATTTTTACATTATTTTTTTTAATATCCTGAAGATGTAGGATGATGCAAGCTATTCTTGCATCATTTTACGCAAGGTAAACAATTACTTTTATTTGTAAGAGTGACAATAAGCTTGTCATGTATAAGCTTCTATTTTTATCTGATTTAAAAGTTTTGTTGTATTAAAAAATCACAAAACTTCATAATTTATTCGTATCAGAAATTTAGAGCTCAGTTATAGAGACTTCGAGACATGTCTAGACGTAAGACATCAAATGATTCAGAAGTAAAGGAACAAGAAATAAACAGTTGATCAGTTATCTAAAGATAGATGACTATCACTGCAAAGAGTGTGAAATTCATGATATGCACAAACTAGAATTTATATTACTTTATTTCTTTTGACATCGTTTCAATAACTTCATTATATTGATTTATATATATATTATTAGTATAAAGAAATATTTTTCAGTTGTAAATCTTTAAAAACACACATTTATCATTCTCTTATCTGTTCAAGAGAGGAAGAATTGCATTTTAGTATCCAAAAATTCATTAAGATGCATTTATGAAGAAATAATGATAGCAAGTAACTATTATTTAGTAAAAATATCTTATTTGTGATCATTGTAATGCATTCTTAACAATAAATCTTTGTTTCACTAAAGAGTATAACTTATTATTTGAATAATGGCTTGTTTTATTATCATATATCACTCATATAATCTATCGTCACTAAATAATGTTTTTCAACTGTGTAAATAACATGTTATATTCTTTGCTTCAAACTTTTCGCTAGACAGTTTATGCTCGTTCGTTGTAAATTAAACAAGTGGTTTTAATCAAATTTCTCCACTTGCATCTGTATTTTATTTATTTTTTATTACGTTAAAGCAATACAAAACAATAACTGTAAAATAGTTGAAACTAACGTTCAAAAAGAAAAATCTCAAAGTATCCCACATTACCCTATTCAGATCAATCGGGTAAGACATTTATTTTTCAAAACAATAAACCATAAATTACTTTAAGTGACGTATTTAAATGAATATTTTAAACAAGAGATTTGTAGTTTATGTAATCAAGTATGAAAAACATGATGAAGAAAGCAAAAACTTTTATGCATGGTATTTATCTCTCTATATATAGTACATGAGAAGAAAATCAGTTACTTAACACATAAATTTTGTAGAATCTCACAGATCATTCATCGCATTCTTTCTTAGGTTTATTTAGCTCACCAAACTTTTGAATAATAATTGAAGGAGAAATATACATCTAGGTTAAATCACCTTCAAATATTATTCTCTTAAGGATTTCTACAATTTTAAAAGCTATTTCAAGTTAGATAATCTCTAACTTCAAATTTCTAAAAATTGCTATATAAAAATAAACGAATATTACTGAAAAGGGCATTTAATTTTATTCTTCAAATAGATATCCAAGTAGTGTTTGAAAATTTAAAAAATAATCCAATATATATAGAATACTTATTTATTCCACTATTTTTTCAGTGTAAAAGAATTTAAATACTTAGTTTCATTTGGCTGAAAAAATGTATTGGTTAAATGACAAATTTATTTTTAAATTTATTGTTGTATTAATAAATATAATATGATGTATAGTATTTTAATGTTGTATTATAAATTTATTGTTGTATTAATTGAAATTTCTAGCAAAAATCATTAAAAAGAAAAATTAAACAACTTATCATTTATTTTCCATACATGAGTCTTCTTACAAAGGTTGCCATTTTTTGATTGGGCATCCACTCTGGTTACGACACTGTTATTTTTTAAGAAAATCCAGTTTTATATGTTTAGTGTGTCCACCTTACTGACTCATATAGTATGCATGATGACCATGGCTCAAACATTTTGAAATACGATTTTTAAGTTCAGAATTTACAGCTAGGAAACTTTGCAGTGTAACTCATTCTGTAGCACATATTCGTATTAACATACCGAGACACTATTTTCATAAATATAATTAACTGTATTCACAAGCTTTTTGAGACAAAACAGAATTAATATGTTATCAACTGTACCATTCCATTACTATTAAGTTTTAATTTGGAATTCATTCCGTTTGTTAATAACCAGAAATTTTCTGTAATGAAAAAACATTTTCCCCTCTATGTAGTATATTTATAATATTTTTAAGCAAAATTTTCCTAAATCAAAATAGATTTGTTTGTCTTTAAAATAAATTGGAATGTTTACAGCTTTTTATTTAATATAAAAATATGCAGATGTTATTTAATGTCAATACAAAGTAACATGCCTTTGTTGAATTCTCCTTATATTTGAAAACAATATCAGTTTTATTTATATTCATGTTGAATAATTAATGAAATTCTAAAACTTTGATGTATTTGCACCATCTATTTCATATTAGTTTTAAAGTCTTAAATCTCTAATTTACGGAAGTTGTTTTACATGCTACTCCTAAATTATACGAAAGTACACGTTGGAGGCTTCTAATTTTATCCCAATTAAATGAGGTCTAATTATACTTGTAAACACATCTCATTTGCGTTTTAAGGGAACTTTTCTGAATAAGATAAACTAATGGATAACAGATGCACTTAAAATTTTCTTATTCATATTTTTAATTTGAATCATAATAAAATTTATACAAACAAAATCAAGTCTGAATGATAAAAATTCCCACGAGATCTTCGTAAAATTCAAATGGAATCATTTTATCTTGAAGAGCGGATTCTAAAGAATATTAAGTTTGTTTTATCGATCGAAATAAATTTGAAATGTTTACGGTGAGTATCAGTATCATAATTGGCTATTAATAAATATCTTAACAGATATTAAACAATTAATGATTAAAATGCAAATTGATACAATATCATAAATATATGATTTATTTTTAATTGCATATAATATTACTGTTAATATTTTTCATAGTTAAAGAAATGTTATTGTGCTAAAAAAGAATCATTATAGTTTTAAAATGATCTACAAGTTACAATTTCAACAGCATTGAGCAATAATAGTATAGTTTCCTAAAAATGTAAAAATTGTAAAAAACATTCTAAACAAAATATCACTTTCTAAATAGTATTTTTACAGTAAAAAATATCCCTAAAGTTGAAAGCGGCATGCTGCCACCAAATCTGTGTAGTAACTTTACAAATATATATATTTGTTTTTACATTGTACTGTCATGCAACATAGAAAAAAGAGTCGTATCCATACCACTGTAAAGTCGGTATGTCATATTTTACGACGCATTACAAATGAGTGAAATTTCGGTGCTGATGACTTCATTTTGTAATCAAAGCGTGGTAAGTATCTAAGCATCAAAGCTGACAAAATACAGGAATAGACCTTATGTCTGAGTTATAAGTATTACCATTTATCAAGATTGGGATGTAATATCGAACTTACTACGCTAATAGGGAAAATGCCTGCAAGGAAGTAATTTGAATTTTTAAAATTGTGAATTTTTAAAAATGTTTAAAGATAGTTATAAATGTGTTCATGTACAGTTCTGGTTCAAAAATTAGAATTTATACAACATTTAATTTTTTTTGCCTATTACTGAATTAATAAAAGTAATGCACAACAAAAAATAAATCTTTATCACATGTACTTTATAAAATTAAAATTTTGGTGTGAATTAATAACTAAACTACAAGTAACTGAGTTTTTAAACCAAGTCAATTTATACGAATTCAATATTTCCAGCTGAGCGAAAAATTGCCCAGGCCGGGAATCGAACCCGGATACTTGGCTTACAAGGCCAATTCTTTACCTGTTAAGCTGTCTGGGCGATAGCCGGCTGGGATTTTTTTCGCTCAGATAACCTTATTGGTCGTAACATCCGGTCTGTCATTTGAAACAGCTCGCAGAATAAATCACAGGTAATGGAACTCCATATAACGATGGATACGTAGATATACTATTATTTTTAACACAATTAAACTGATTGGTAAAGTAATCATACGAATTGAATATTTCCAGCTGAGCGAAAAATTGCCCAGGACGGGAATCGAACCCGGATACTTGGCTTACAAGGCCAATGTTTTACCTGTTAAGCTAAAACAGACTTAGCTTAAAAGGTGTGTATTGGTGTATTTTTGTCGGCCGATTATCTACGCTATGGGATATAGGCCTTACGGGGTGTGTTGCCCTCCGTGGGGGTCTTTCTAAGGGAACTTAACCCGTATTTACGCAAGGTTCGAAGAAAACCACGGAAAACTTCGAACGGTTAGGCCGACGGTCGCGATTGGGTTCGAACCCAGCACCTACCGTCTACCAGTTTGGAGGTCAGAACCTCGCGGCCACTGGTGGGGCTAGCTTAAAAGGTAAAGCATTGGCCTTGTAAGCCAAGTATCCGGGTTCGATTTCCGGTCTGGGCAATTTTTCGCTCAGTTGGAAACATTCAATTCGTATGATTAAATTACCAATCAGTTTCATTGTGTTAAAAATAATAGCAAGTCAATTTAGTCAACAGCCGCAAGTAGATTTCGAAGTTAAGTACTAATTTCACCATCAAAAACTAAATCATAATTCAAGATAAGCACAGTTTAACAATTTTATCTTGCTACTTTTGACGACATTTTAATTTCATATTTATATAACAGCTAGTTTTATCAGAAATGTGTTAAGGCGGTATTAAAAGAAATATTTTCCACGCTCAGAAGCTTGAAATCTTCTCACACATTTTCAAATTCATTCTTAAAAGAAAAAACACGAAGCTTGCTGACGTGATTTTTAGTAGGTATTTAAGCAACCTGTTTTTTTTCATTTTCCTTTTAATTAGCTAGAACTTGATTTATAAACAATTTTTTCTCAGTGCAAACATATTTTTTTAATATAAATGTTCTATATTATATAGATTTATACTAAATTCATTTAAATTCAATATCTTGAAAATTAACGAAGTTATGAATTTTTTCATCCCTAAAACTCCATTTTCCCCCTTGAGATCACTTTTTAATTTATGAAAAATATGTGATAAATAAATATTTGGCCCTTTTTATAAGTAATAATAACTTTAAACTGATTCAAAATTTATCATAATTTAGAAGTTATGTTTTTTTCGGTTTTTACAAAATTCCTCCCTATTTTGAACTTCTTGGTTCCATTTTGTCATATTAACTAACTTGACCGAGTTTTCAACCCTTGGAATTTATGGATCAATTAGAAGAGATTTGTTCAGAATTGTGAAATTTACAGTGTCCATAAGAAGTGATAAACCGATATACATATGTATATATGTGAGTGTGAGTGTTGACAGATATACAGATAAAACTTTTAACACGACTGTTTCGTGTTCTAGGGCTCATTATCTGTAGATCTGCAAAAATGTTTCAGAAAGTCCAATATGAGGGAGAGGGTAACAGGTAGTATTTCTTACGAAATTCACCAAAGAAAATAATTTTAAAGGCAGCCTTTTACTAAAAAGTGCATTTAATCACCAGAACGCTTACAAAATGAGAATTTCTCAAAACAATAGTCTGATTCCATAAAAAATGCGACAGTACATATTGATTTTCAATATAGATTTATGATGCAAAACTTTAAATGTAAACTTATGATGAAAATATAGGATTGAATGGTGGTATGATATATGCAATGAATTAATATATTACTATGCACCAATTTTAACGCAACTATTTCCTTGAAAAGTTATATAATATTATAACTCATGCTACTGTAAATAGGAATTGATAGCTTTCTCCATAACTTTGCACGGAGGCAATATTTATGGAAAATTTATCTTATATCCGAAACAAATAGTTAATTATTCCTATGCATAATGTTACATGATTAAAGATTTATTTCTGTTGTTCCATTACTTAAACTCACTTTCATCATTATTTATTATGCATCTCCTTTTTGAATTGCTTTAAATCTTAGCAAATATCATTCTAGAAATTTTATACTATTTTTTAAAATCATTTTTAAAATACATTGCAATATGTAATTCTGGATTGCGTCCTAGGATATAATAGCCATAATTGAGATTAATCATTTGAAGTTAAAGTATCTTGGCTTCAAGAAAAATAGTTTAGTTTGATTGTCTGAGTAATTTTATTCAGTGAATCACTTACGTATTTCCACATCTAAGCCATAATGCCGCATTTAAATATGCAATCAAAATAATTAATAGATCAAGCAAGTTAGTCATGCATGGATTTAAAATGAGAGATAAATACATATTGCAGCATAATAAAGAAAACAAAGGCACCATTCATTAGGCAAGGGAATTTTAAATCATGTTATTTTATTTGACGAAGATATTTTTTATAGCATGGTATGTGATCACCTCTAATGACTAAGACACTTTCACACTTGTTTTTCATGAATGATATGTGGTTTTCGATAATACATAAGGAAATTCTGCTCCACGTATTAAGAAATACCATAGTGTCGTCCTGGTCTAGCAATTATGCATTAGGTTTTCTTCACGATGTCATCCGATACATTTCCAAACGGATTGAAATCTGTAGAACAAGCTGCCCAATCCGTATGCTGTTTCTTTTCCGTTTCATATAAATTCCCCACAAGTCGAGATGTTTGAAATGCATACATACTCCTGTCAAAAAAAAAAAAATGCATACAAAAAACGTAAATAAATGTTACTCCAATGAAACTAATTTAGGTCTGTTTAGCGAGGCACCCTTCGTCCGCTTTCCAAATGACATTAATTAGTTGCATTACAGTAAAGTGCGTTTTATTTCAATAAACTGCTGACATCATATAATAAGACTCTTCAATATGAGAGTGAGGTATTGTGGGATTAATTTCTAACCCATTTTTAATAATAACTTTTTATTCTTAAAACATTATCTACATTTCCTGAAAATGCCATTATAATTTGTGTTACTTTCCAAATAAATTAAAAAACTCCGAATTAACTATTTCACAAAAACACAGCTCCAAATTGAGCCATATAAAATTTCAGTATTAACTGTCTGAAAAAATCATAATAATAATTATGTTTCAATGCTGCAAATTTTAAATGTAACTTTATGATACTAAAAAAATCCTTATAACTTTTATACCTTTTATTTTAAAGAAAGTTTAAACTCTTTGATTTATAAAAATATGTGGTCGCTATTCCTTAAATTTTCCTATTCATAAAATACTTATCTAGATCCATCTCTTAATGCAATTTTCTACCTATTCACTTGATTTCAAAGGAAGTTTAGAAATGAGGAACGAAGATATTAATATGTATAAAAATAATCATTAAAGGAATTTCTTAAGATTTAAGGCAGAGACGACATCTTTCACAATTCACTTTTGTCTTCTGACCGACTTAAAATCATTATGCTGACGCTTTGAAATAAAATATCAACAAAATACTCTTTATAGCTAATTAAAATATTTATGGATATTTTATATATTTTTATTTGGATAAAGACATTTGTTAAATGACCAAATGAAAAATAAATGCAATAATTTAAAATGGAAAAAAAATATGAAACACTCTAATATAATATCTAAGCAAGAAATAATTTTTATATAAAATAAATATATCAATATATACATAGCATTAATAATCATGAATGTAATAATTCTTTTAAATAATTTTCATTTAAAAATAATTAAAACTGTTTGAAGTTTGAATTACATAATCTTGTTAAATTATTCTGGTCTTAAAATAATTATCTAAAGCCAATTTTTAGAACCTGTCTATTGACTTACTAATATGTTTTACTAATAAGTTTAATTGCTATTTAAGATACTAATATGCACAAAAATAAACATTTAAGGAATTCCTTAGGAATTGAGTTAGAGAATAAATCTATCATAATTTACCTATTTTTTTCGAAATACTTAAAATCATTATGTTTATCATTTGAAATAAAACATTAATAAAATGTTTCATGAAAAATCTACATATGGGTGAAATATTTATCGATATTTTATACTTTTTCTCTAATGAGTTTAAAATTATTTGGATTTTCATTTGGTGAAAAGGATATGATATTTTCACTGAAAACAAGTTATAAATCATTATGAAAATATTTCGTTCATAGTCATGCAATTAGAAAAAAGTTCCAAGCTGATTGTAATAAAATTTAATATTATACGTTTTATAAAAATCCCTGTCGGCTGGGCCTACAGGCGGAGGTAGATTTCGAAAAGTGCTCACTTCAACAACAATATATATATATATATATATATATATATATATATATGATTAGAGATAAACCCAGTTTAATAACTTCATTTGGCCGTTTCTGAAAAATTTTTAATTTCATTTTTCTGCAAACACTGGTTTTATCAGAATCATCTTAATAAAAATTCAGCTCAAATGCCCATTTTGACAACATATTTTGAAATAAATTCTGAATTTATTAAAAAATCGACCAAAACAGTACATTATATAGATACTAAATAACAAAAAACTGTCAGTTGAATGCATTTGAGAAAAAATTTAATTTAAAAATGAGCCGTAGAATAACCGATTTGTTGTTTGAATACATCTTTAAATCTTTAATCATGATTGCTTCGGAAAATTTTGTGCGAAATACTCACTTTGACAGCATTTTTAAAAATATATTATATCTTTATCAAAAAACTGACCAATGCGTCACAATATATAGTTCCTAAATAAGAGGATCTGTAAATTGGATGCGTTTGAGAGCGAAAATGGATTTTAAAACGAGTCATAAAAAACGCAATTTGCTATGTGATAACTTCCTTAAATTTTCAAATCACGATGACTTCGGGAAATTCTGTTCAAAATACCGTTTTCAGTAGCCTTTTTCGATATATATTCTGTTTTTATCAAAAAACTGATCAATGCATCACATTATATAGTTCCTAAATAAGAGGATCTGTAAATTGGATGCGTTTGAGAGCAAAAATGGATTTAAAAACGAGTCAGAAAAAAACGCAATTTCTTATTTGAACACTTCCTTAAATTTTCAGGCACGAAGTCTTCAGGAAATTCTGTTCAAAATACCCTTTTTGGTAGCCTTTTTTTAAATATATTCCGTCTTTATAAAAAAAAAAACTGACCAATGCATCACATTATATAGTTCCTAAATAAGAGGATCTGTAAATTGGATGCGTTCGAGAACAAAAATGGATTTAAAAACGAGTAAGAAAAAAGACGCAATTTCTTATTTGAATACTTCCTTAAATTTTCAGTCCCGATGACTTTCGGAAATTCTGTTCAAAATACCCTTTTTGGTAGTCTTTTTTGAAATATATTCTATCTTTATCAGAAAATTGACCAATGCGTCACTTTATACAGTTTCTAAATAAAAGGATCTACCATTTGAATGCGTTTAAAATCAAAAATGAATTCAAAAATGAGTCAGAATATAAGCAGTTTGGATTTGAGGTTTTTTCTCCAATTCCTATTATTTTTCAATTTCTTTTTGCTATACGAATTGGTCCTACGAAAAACTTGTCAATATAAAAGTTGTAGATATTTTTGAGAAGATGTAAAATAAATTTAATCAGATTTGATAGCTTAAAAATTGACGGAGTTATGGATTTTTCTCTTTTTTCACCGCCCTTTTTCTTTTCGTTTTTAATTTTTTTATCGGTAAAAGTTGGTCTTATCAAAAACTTGCAAATACAAAAGTTTTAGATAATTTTAAGAACATTTACAAAAAATTTAGTTGGACTTGATATCTTGAAAATTGACGAAGTTATGAATTTTTTTCTCTCAAAACCCCTGTTGTTTGCGCCTCTTGAACCCAATTCTAAATTTATCAAAAGTCTGTCATGCATAAACTTTTGTCCCATTTTTAAGAAGTAATATAAATTTTAAAACGATTCGATATCTACTTTAATTAAGAAGTTATGGCGGTTTTTCGGTTTTCAAAAAAACGCTCCCTATTCCAACCCCCTTGGTCAGATTTTGCCCATTAACGAACTTAGCCGAGATTTTATCACCTTTGATTTTATGTACCAGTTTGGTGGAGATTGGTGAAGAATTATAGAAGTTATCATGTCCATAAAAAAGTGATATATATATATATATAGATAGATAGATAGATAGATAGATAGATAGATAGATAGATAGATAAACTGGTGCGATTGCAATAGGTAGTATTTCATACGAAATCTACCTAAAACCAGAATACCGAATTGTAGAATGTAATTAATTCCCAGTTAAACATTTTCAGCGGCATAAGCTTGTTTATAGATGCAATAGGAACAAAAAATATGAATTTTTGTCTTTACACTGTTAATTTATCATTGTTTGTTCGTCCGTAAAATATTTTATTCAACATGAAAATGTTTTCTTGAAAGTTGATAGTATTTGAAAAACTTGTATCTCGGGTATAGATAACTTATTAATATACTATAAAAACTACTCGTAAAATTTTTCGAAAATCAATGGCAACAAAATAAGTATTTGTTTTTTTTTAAATACTTTTTCAAATCTGAAAAAATGCGGTTTCCGATTTTTCTAAAGATTGTCGTGTAAACCGGAAGCACCTTTAGTAAATTTTTGTTTGTGATTGCATCATATTTTCCTACATTAGAAAAAGAAGAATCTTTCCTTACACTGAGCGTGACAGACACTTTGGCACTCGTTTATGACACATTTTATCTTAGCATTATATCTTAGAACTATTGTAAGATTAGGTTCTCACTTTTAAGTCACTATATTTAACAGTTTAAGAGGAGGTTTATGCCTGTTTTTAAATAAACATCCGTATAAGCAAAAGTACAAAATGTAGGGAATTCAAAAAAGTCGCCTTAATGGTCTGTGTTTCCCGCGTCTCTTCTTAAATCAGATTAAAGTAAATTCCCAGTATTATTTCTAAGAAACTTATAATCGAGAACTTTTCACAGGAGCAGCAATATCCATATCGCCATCTACATCTATAAAATTTA
The DNA here is from genome assembly GCA_964019185.1 of Maratus speculifer. Taxonomy (NCBI): domain Eukaryota; kingdom Metazoa; phylum Arthropoda; class Arachnida; order Araneae; family Salticidae; genus Maratus; species Maratus speculifer. Next base: position 216,620,192 of record OZ025299.1, on the reverse strand, counting down.
AAATGTGCTCTATTGAAATGAGATCCGTTTCCTATTAGCAATCATAAAACTCATTTACTCTGACCACTATCAAAATAAAACTGTTATTTATTCACATGAATGTACTCTTTCAACAATTAACAGCAAATGCTAGTGTACAATATAAATTTAGAAAATTGCAAAACGGTTTTATCCTATGCGAAACAAATTTTGGTCTTTTATTTACGCTAAACATGACGTGAAGTCGCTTATGACATATTTTATCTTAAAATGTAGGTAAGATTAGGTTTTCACGTTTAAGTCGATATTTTAACCAACCTTAGAAAGGATTGAAATTCATACGAAATCATGGAATTCAAAAATATCTATAACGAGATGAAATTCAATACCAGAAAAAATGTACAAAAAAACAAAAATTCAAACGATAGGTCTTATGCATATGCGCCTCTTGAAACCGATCGTATCGAGAAACACTTCAGAATAATATTTCTAGGAAAATAATTCGCGGGAACTTTCTACCAAAACAGCAATTTTCACATTGGCATCTATATATTTAATATTAAAATTTGTTCTCGGTGAAGCCGTACCATTTTCAACTTATTATTTTAAATTTTTACTTTAACCTCTAGAAAGCTATTACAATGAGTAATCAAATGCGATATATCTCTCTTGAACGGCTGGAAAGCACAGAGGTAAGATACTTAGCCTGATTTCAAACTATATCTAAATATTTATTTTCTTTCTAACTTTTTATACTTAAAACGAATCAGTTTAAAATCGCTTACCCTCCGCCCTTCAGCATCTCAATGGATTCGGATACACTGAGTGTTACAAGATATTTATAGTTTTATGTTTTCGATCACAGTTATAGATAGAATTATTTGATAACAGGCGTTAAGGTATAACTCCCTACAATAAAATATCCAATTTAGTGAAAATTAATGAAGAATATATTAATATTTTTTAATGTTACAAATCTGTTTAAACATTATTCCTACGATTAAAAAAAAGTTATTGCCAATTTAATAAATAGGAAGATAACTAACGAAAAAAGTCACAGAAAGGCTAGAAAAAAGGTAAACAACATTTCTATACCTGATTGTCTTACATTTTTTTTACATGAAAATACTGATAACTGACAGTTCGAGATCCATTTTATTGATTTCAAATAGATTAGTACACATGAAGGAATATTTATTTTTTAGATAATTTATTCTCATGGATTCTCTTTTTAAACTTTTCCACCATAAGGAAAAATAATACAATATGCATACCAAAAATATCGTCACGACAAAAATAATGATAACTTACTATTTTTTTTTTAAATAAATGTACAATCTATTATTACGAATGAGATAAACTACAACCTGACGTATAAAATAAAGTTCTCCAGTGATATACATATTCAAAATGTTTTCATATAATTTGTATATGGGTTATTCCATCACTGTAAAACATTTGTGTAACGTTACTTCATAAAACTGGTGGCAGTTTTGCTGCCTTCAATTTTATAGAGTATTTGTTTCACTCTTCGTTAATATAAATAAAGAATGTTTTTCTGTTTGCCCAGGTTATGTAAATACATTTTTATTAAAAAAATATAATAAGCCGAATATCAGTTTTCACATTGATTCCGACATAAAATATGTAATGTGAACATTTAAAATTTTCACTGTTTTATTTAAAGGACGGTTAAAATGACCAGTTAAAAAATGCATTTTATTTAAAATTTCATATTACTTTCAAGTCTATCCAAGCTCTACATGAGAGGATAATTTTATAAATACCTGTTGTTTATTTAAACAAATACAATAGTTCGTTTTGAAAAGTGACAGAGCCAATAATTAACAGTTTTCAAAGTGAAAGTAGAATTTTTAGTAGTAAACTTAATAAGGAAAATTATATATTATTATTAATTATAGTTCCATTCAGTTTATTACATCACTGTTTTCATTCGTTACTTTTCTTTTTAAATTCGTGACTGGAAAGCCAAAGTAGCAGTGTTTCATGTTCAATTTGGGTTGAAGGAAATATTTATTTCACGTACCATAAATTTTAATAAAGGTTCAAAAAAATAATAATAATGGATCAATATCCTGAAAACTTGAGCAAAGTGACCTATTAAGTTTGATAACTTTATTTCGTATTAAAGTTGCCAAGAGTTGCCAAATTGCGACAACACTGTTCGTAATAAATATTTGCTTTTTATGATTCAGCGAACGAATTATGATATATTTAGAATGCACGAATGATTTATTTATAGATAATTCAAATCAAGTAGTAAATTCCTTTCGTAGAATATTTCTAAGAAACTTATACGCGGTAACTCCCTGCAGCAACAACTTTACCCAGAATCCCAGTCATATTTTTAATATTTCAAGTTTGTCTCTTATGAAACACGAACCGTTTCGTACCAGCAATCTTTAACTTTTTCTCTAACCACTAGCACATTCTTCCAGTCAGCTATTAACATGCGAGTATTCTCACTCAAAACGATTAGAAAGTGCGGGAAGGAAGGCTGCTAAGCCAGTTTTCAGAACGCAACTACACTTTTCCTTTCATACTTTTTCCCGTGACAGCGAATTAGCTTAAAAATCCTTTTCCCCTGCACTTCAGTATCTCAAAGGGATTCGGATGCAGAGAGTGCGAGAGGAAAGGAGAGACGAGAAAGATTCTCCTTTAAATAACGTGAAACCATCGGGGAAATGAAGTAGTTCTCTTAAGTTTCCCTACATGGTCTCGGTTTTATCTTTGTTGTAATGTTCGTTAATATTATATATTTTGATTTCGAAACTAATGTAACATCTCAATTTAACAGTAATTGTACGTTTCCTTTTAGATTTAGAAAGCGAAAAGTGTTTTTTTTTTCTTTTTTTTATTTTATGTTGCTTGAAACGACTTGGACATGTTATTTGCTTTGTGTATGTGAACTTGTTCTAAAAATAAAGAGAATTTATCGTTGTAGTCAAACGTATTTTAAATTCGCGCATTTTTATACATGCATTCATAATCTAATAAATAAATAATCATGCATGTATTGGTATATCAATAGCAATTTATTGGATCTATCAAAAATTTCAAAAATTAAAACTGAGCTTTATTTTTTCGGCTGTAAAGTATATGAAAAAATATTTAGATTTTTTGCGTTATTTGGTATATTATTTCGAATAAAGTGGAAAAGATAATCGTGGATACATATAATATCTTGCATCCATACAGTAGTGAACATATATAGCATATAGGTATATCTGAAGTTAAAACATTTTTGTTGCAAACATTGCAAACGCTAATGTATATATATATATATATAATGTATATATATATATATATATATATATTACTATTCAATATATTTTTGAGAATGTAAACTTACAACACCAAAAAAGATGATAAAAATTATTTACATGAAAATTATATGAAAGTATATAAATACACTTACCTTTATTATTTACTTCTTAAAATCTTTATAAATGATATTTTAATAAGAATCGATAATAAGAATTAATAATAATGTTTTGGTACTATTATACCACAGAAATAAATAATAGACCTTTTTGTGACGATCTTGCTATAGACGGTTTTGGTCAAATAAAGCTCCACTGTCCCCTTAAGAGGAATGATACGTTCAAAAAAAAAAAAAATAATAAAGCTAACTACATGGTGTGCTATAAATGTATGGTGATTTGACAAATGGAAAAGGAATCATTTGGCAAGACCTATTAAATTTGTGACTTCAAGAATTTGTTAGTAAAATTTAATCATTTAGTATAAAATATGACCCAAACATGACGCTGGAATGTCTAAAATTATATACTCAAAATAATCCAACAAATCGAAAATTTTAAAATATCTTTTTATAGCCAGAAGCAAAACTGCGTTTGATTTATCTTCATAGATAAATATATAAATATTACTATTTCTCTCATAAAATACATCTATTGTTAACAGTTTCTATTAAAACCTGGAAGCATACTAAAAAAAAATAAAAAATGGAATCAAGACATCAATCTATCACAATAATAACAGATCTTACCGTCCATTTGTTGTTGCTTTTAGAAACAATCAATCCATTTAAAGACACTTTGCATGTTTTATTTTATGATTTTTTTTTAAATTTTCATAGAATGCTCTTTGTATATGCACATTTTACATCACTGAAAAGTAAAATAACTTCACCAAATTTACCATTTTAAAAAAAGTGAATATATTTTTGCTGCGTTTTCATTTTCCCTGTGATTTTCAAAATCTTTACTGGAATTATTCTATGAAAGTATATGCTGCTCCCCTCCCCCATATGAAAATATATATTGATCGAGATGATTTCGATAAGAGCATTTTTCCAGTTAAATCTAGAACAGCTGTGGTACAGAAGCAAGAAATAAATTTAAATAGTGTGAATAAAAAAAAAAAATCAGCAAGATAAGAACGGATCTTTAAAATATTTTTGAACTGAAAAGTTAGTATTTTAAGAGAAATACTATTAAAAGTTGATGTTTGTTTTACTCTATTACATTTGTTCTATTCACTAGTATGCCGTGTAAATTTGGTCTCCAAATGTTCTGGACGCCACTAGATTTTTAAAGCTTATTTCACCATCTTTAATAGCAGATAATTGTGCCTTAGACAAGGTCAAGAAACATACTTTAAAATACTGGTGTATAGAGAATTTGGAGCCTGATTTAGATTTGCTATCACTAATTCTATCTATATATCATTTTATTTGATCGTGGATTGCGACGGATATCTCTTTTTTTTTCTAAACACAAAAACCCCTGCGTTTCGGTTTCAGTTTGGGTTTATATATTTTTCTTAATTACTGATCCCTTTCAAACCGTGTCCATTCTAGTATTTTCGGGCTCTAAATTTAGTGTTCTTGATGGAAAATATGACTAGGAGTTTTAAACAAATCATTTCTCTTATTTTCCAGTAACAAAAAAGAGCTGTCAAATTCTACTAAAATTTCCTTTGTTCATTTTCTTTGTCCACGGTAAATAGCTTAATACAGTTAGAAAAATAATTAAGTAAGATTTTATGAAAATAATTGAATCATAGCAACGTTTACGATGTTTTTAAGATATTCAGTGAGTCAAAAACATTAATGTAGCTCTCGAAAATCTCATATCAAACACTGCCCAAACTTGCCAATGGTTTTTTTCTCTTTTCAAAACTGTAATCATCGTTATACATTTATATTGGAAGTTTAATAGAATTATAAATCAAAATGCTTTACTTTGAAATAGTGTAATTCTAAAAACGAAACAATGTAAGACATAAATTCTATTTTAGAGAGTGCATCAGCCACAATATTTATAAGAATTTCACATTAAATAAAAAGAATCACTGACAACATTCGAACATCGATTTTGGTTTGACAAAAGGAATTTTTATCTCATTTAGTTCATAGTTTATCGTACGAGCAGCAACATTATCAGCTTGGACAATAGCTTGCGTTTTCGTATCAGCACTGTCCGTGCAAACTCTTCAGAGTATTCCATAAACGAGAACAATAATTCGGGTCACTTACCCTTTACGAAGTCTCCTTAAAGTATCCCTTCCATGTCCAGATAAGTAGAGTTTAAGATACATACCACCTTTCCTCAGAAAAAATCGCACAAAACAAAAAAAAAAAACGATGATTTCACTACTTTATATCGGGATGTAAAAAGTGCATTATTGTTCAATGGTATAAATAATTTCATATCTACATGTATTTAGGTTCCAGTGCTAAAATTTGCGAATAATGTGAAACGAACATTTTAAATGTATTTATTCTTTTGACACACCATAATCTTTTAAAAGATGATAAACCAAATTTAAAAAAATTAAAGTTTGCATCTAGACATTATCTCCTATTATAGTTTGAAGTTATCCTGTTCCCGATAAGCAACGCATACTCGTGCCATATATGGTGCTATAAACACTTTTCCTACCAATATTGCCAAATAGAGATTATCGCCTTATTATTCACACGAGTTTTGCAATATCAAAATTTACGTGCAAGACGATCATTGTAAAGAGAACAAAGATAGCAAGAAATTTGACGAGAGAAAAATGCATTTAAAAAAATTGTACATTATATTAAAAAACCTTAAAAATTACCTTAAAAATATATGAAAAATCTTTAAAAACCTTAAAATACCTTAAAAATATATGAAAACACATGTTATGATCAACATATCGCAATGCATTTCAAGGTTGCCTCCAGCAAAAATATGATTTATAATTATCTCTATCGATATTTCAAAACAAAATACTTCAAGGAAATATGTCTTATCTTCAAGATTAATTAGTATTGCTTCTAAAACATAGCAAACCGAATAAAAAATAGACACAAGAGGCTGCACTACATTAATATATAACACAAAATCTTCCATTCTGATAGATATTTTTTGTTTACTTAATTCAAAGTCTACCTTCTACTAAAAAATTGCATTGTTTTAAGAAAAATATCATGAAACATATTTCCTATTGCCAAAGCAAAAACATTGGAATAATTAACAGGGTTCGTACGGTTCAGGGAATTTTTCAGGAGTACTATCAGTATTTGTTTTACAGAAAAACTAGCAGCCTTCTCAGATTTCATATTTTCATTTTCTAGGAAAAAATAAATTGCACATTACTCTCAACGAATATTGTATATTTTGTTGCTTACAAGTGGAGTAGATATATCTGATATCGAATGACATTATTATATATAATTTACAGGTTTTGTTTAAAAACATTTTATTAAACTTGTCTTTTACACATGATTATTATAATAAATCAAAACTAATTTCATCATAAAACAACATTAGTTATCTTTTTTTACCTATTTTTTATAATATAAGACGGATGGTAAAAATGTTTGCGAAATTTCATATTAAATCTGTATTACCGCAGTGTAGGTACACATTTACTTAATCGCCTTAAAATTAGGCTCCATCAGAACTTCTTACATCGCTGTTGCGACTTATGGATACAACAAAGATAATTCTGTTATAGAATCTGCTAAGTAGAGCGATCGCGTTTATGTCTTCTACAATGTTAAAATTATTACTTGATATTCATTTTGATTTTAGGAATGATCCATACCCCCAATGGTGCTAAATCCGATGAGTAGAGTTGTTTGTGGTAAAGCAATTTTTTTTATCTTTTTCTCCACAATAATTGATGTGTGACAGCGGGTTTTCGTCTTGATGCAGTTACCATCTTCTTTGTCATTTCACAAACCGTTTTCTTCCAATTGCCAACTCAGTCATTTTAAAATTTCGCGTATGCGTACAAATGGCTCTTAACTGTTTGAATTGCTTGTACAAATTCATAGTGCAATACCCTTTGATTGTCGAAAACTGTAATAGACATCACTTTTGTTTTTACATGATTTCTATGGTTGGGAATGTGACGCTGTGTGTCATCCTGTATCCAAAACATAATGGTAATTCATAAACAAATTAAATTTATTGTTGTATTAAACAATTGCAATGTTATTTCTATAATTGCTTTACTGCCCCTTTTACTGTTATACGAGAAAAGAAATCACATTATTACATATAAAAAAGGGCGTAATCTAGGGTACCCTGCAGATTTAATTAACTTCTAGTGTGCAGATTTTTCGTTACGCTCGAATATTTTTTTTTTCGCATTGATAAGAGTAAATAGTATTTCCCATAAAATGCAGCTTTAAATTTTGCTTCTAACTTTTGAGAAAGAATTTAAATGCACATTATTTGATCTGAATATTGCACAATCTGATGCCTAAGTAAAATATAAAACTGAGATTTATATGTTTGTTATTTTCTATATTTTTCGAAGAAGTTTTTTTCAGCAAAAATGCAAACTATTTATTCCTAAAGCCTAGCTAAATAAAACCCGCTTTCCATTCTTTTTTATTTTATTCTACGTTGTGTTAACGAAAGTTTTTAAAAAATAAAAATATTTTTTTTGCCTGTTTGAGTGCAATACTACTTTAATATACCAAAAACGATTTTTGCTTTTTCTGTGCATAAAAAAATATTCTAAAAGTAATTTAATGTACAGTGAAAAGATAAACAAAAATTTCCTGCTCAAATGGTGACATAATGGAAAGCTTTACAAACGGAGATGTCACACTCTAAAGATTACGTCGACTAATGTTGTGTAGATTTTTCCATATGCATCAACAATTCTTTTATATTTAACTAAAGAATTAGAATTTCAAAGAAAAGGCTGTTTAAAATTTTCCTTATAGCAAAAGATTATTTTTATAAAGTAATACAGATTTCAGTTATTTTGTGAAATATTAAATTTCTTTCAGAATTGCTTTTTATGTGCAGTTGCTTGATCTGTGTATAGATTGCAAGAGTGAAAAAAAATCTAATGCATTTATCAGACAAAACATAATTTCTCACAAAATACCATTTTGAATTTATTATTTTGTACAAGGATATTTCAAAAAGGAGATAAAGATTTTTATTGTTTTCAAAAACATTAATAATATTTTTATGTTAGAAACGAAATTTTAGTCCCAATATATAAAATAGTGACATAACCAGTAGAAACAGAATACACCCAGTAAATTTCGAGGGCTTGTATTGTGTAGAGGTTTACGTATGCTTCAATAACTTTTTTTTTTACATTTAACCATTTAACTGCTTTTTTGCATGCAATAAATTGAAAGTATGGAGTAAGCACCACTTATTTTAAACTAAAATATTCATAATGTTAAATCCAAACATCTCTGCGATGAAATAGAATGAAATTGAAATTCAAATATCAGCGGTATCAAACAGCTTTAAATGATGGATCAAACAAACTCCTCTTGCCCGTACGACGTACTTGCAAATCAGAAAATCTGTTAAACAGAGAAAACATTGTTTCTTAGAAAATTCTGTTTATTTATTTTTTTAGAAAGAATAAAAATTCACTTCGAATATTGTAAATTGTTATGCTTGAGTGAAACACGAAAAGAAGTTAATATATAATGAATGACTTTTGTACATTTTTTTATATCTATTGTATTAACAATATTTGTGAAGCATAAATGCATTTATATACATTGTGCAATGATATATCAGTAAATAAACTGCGATTACAAATATTTTTAATGCCAAACTTCTCTAATAAATATTTTAATATGCAGTTACAAAAAAGTCGCGTAATTTCAATTTCCATCTGTAAAACACCCACAGAAACAAAGGTTTCATAAACGAAAGCTACTCTAGATTATTTTTTTTATCTTGTGTTGTGTGGAAACTTCAATGTACTTCAACAGTTCTATTGCACTTGTATGAGAAAATAGTATTTCTTAAAAATTGCTGTTTTAAATTAAAATCTTCATTTTGAAGAGAGAATTAAAATGCCCAACATAATGCACATAAATGCAGTATAATGCTTTTGTATAATATATATCTCAATTATTTCTGCCATTATTCAATGAAATATTCAGCTACACTTTCAATAAATGTCCTTGAAACAAGGGTTGAGGCATCTTGAAATAGGTAGCTTCCAATAAAAAGCAGTATAAAGCTACTTATTCCAATCGTCGAGAGCGAAATCATTATGGAAAAATTTAGTCTATTTTTATAGACTCCAAACTATCTCCCGTTTGAATATTAATACGTAATATACACGTATATATATATTTACACATACATAAGTTATATATACAGGGTGAGTCATAAATATCGAAACAATAGGCTATCTCCTTAAATATTGTCCTTAGACCCATACTTCCAATTGCAAAAATTCATAAAAAAAGGTAAATTTTTGATAAGATAAGTTGCAACTCCATGGGGGGTCTATTTGAAAAAGTACAAAAAAATAACTTTCTATACGGCCACCGTAGAATAAAAGTTCCAAATAGCAAAACTTTCCTTTTCCAGGCCTGAATAATACACAAAAGTTGCATCTTCATACCTTCAAAACTCGCAAAGTTATAGCCATATGAATAATTCATCATGTTTTAAGGGATTAGACACAAACTGGTATACGCGCAATTCAAAAGACAATGTTACTTTAACAGTTCTAGGAAACGTGTAGCTATCTTTTGAGCTAGAATTTTGATTTTTTTTCTTTTTTTGGGATGGTTACCCATATAATTTGCTAAGAAAATCACATCCAAAAATTTATTATAAAATTTATAAATATTTATATGATTAGTACTGGTTTAAAGGGGATAATTAAAAATCGTTATAACTCCAAACTTATTTATCGGATTTCAATTTCTTTCATTTTAATTAAAAATGAAAATCTGATTTTAGTTATGTTTCGGGGTTTTGTGTTTTTCAATATTAACTTTAGAACTATTAAAAATATTTATTAAAAAAAAATAATATAACTTTAAGAAAAATCATATTTCCAAAAGTAAATAATTTTTCAATTTTGCCCAAAACAAAACTAATGTAAAATAATTAAAAATGACACGTTTCAAGTTTGTACTTCTTTTCTTTAACAAGTCTTAACTTTTAATAAGGTCTGCACTGGACGAAATTTTCAACCCCGGGCTCGTACAATCCATATTAAAATCACTGTCTCTGACTGACCTAATACGTACATGAAATAAGTAAAATTTGAATCTATCACTTTTATTTTACACAAACAAAAAGAAAAAAAAGAAAAAACCTTTAAAATTTATTTATTTTAAGAAAAGTATAATAGAATAATTAAGAATAGTATATATATTAATTTTAATCACTTTTTTTAAATTTTAAAACCCACTCCATGCCTCATTGGCACTCCAATTTAAGTAAAAGAGTTTTTGTAAATATTGTTTTAGGTCAAATAATTAGATATTATAATATATGTGGGTCGAAAAAATTTTTAGAAACACAAATTTTTAAATTTGCTGCAAACTTGTTTTACAATAATTTTTATCCTCATAATTTTATATTTTATTATGTAAATGAATTAAAAAAAGGTTTCTTGAAGTGGCAACAGTAGAGCCAAACGCCATAATGGAGGTTGCTTCTCGGGTGTTGAATTTATGAGGATCTGTGAATGAAAATCCACCAAGGAGAGTTCACAGGGCGGTGGTTGTCAACATTTCGGAAGTGACAGACCAGGTTTGAAAATGGAGAGTGATGAACAACGGAAGGACAATTCAAGTAATTTAAATCTTTGAAGCTGGCCTGCTACCATCCTAGGCCTAACAGTTTTCCCGCTCGTGCAAGTATGGGGATGTAATGTGATAATTTTTTAACAGGTATCTTTTTTCTGTTTCCTTCACAGGTAAAGGTGGGGGCATCACATTGCTGCATGTCTATTTAGTTTAGTTTATTGCTTAGTTATTGAGATTTTTACATATGTTATTTTTGGAAATTTCAAAATATTTTATGTTATATGACGAGTTGATTTATGCTATGGTTTTGTTTTTGGCTATTTAGTAAATTCAGTTTTTAATGTTAATTCATTTTATAGTTTTGGTTTATTAAATTTTTTTTTGATTGATTATTTTCAGTTATTTTCTTTATACAATTGGGGTATGCGGTTTTGTGATGCCTTGCGAAACCTGTGAGGATACATTTTTTAATAACTTTTTGATGCCTGTTGCTCCTCCCACCTTCTGAAGAGCAGGGAGTTTATTTTGTTCTGTTTTTTTTTATGTTGTTCTTTTGTGGTTCATTGTTGTTTCACCCATTTTTTTCATTTTTTTCATCTTTTCATCATTTTTTCTCATAAAAGAATATATATATATATATGTATATATATATATATATATGCATATATATATTATCTCATGGTTATCGATATTATGCTTTGGCCGGCTAAACGACTACTTTTTATTTACCTAATTAATACTAATTAATACTCATCAATGAAATATACGCATTTTTCCATTCATTTGGTTAAATCTAGATTTTTGCTTTTAATAATATAAACTTCAAAAAATAAATTTTTGTATTTGGATACATATACAAGTGACATTTAATCTAAAGTATTTGATTTGTGAGGGAGTGACCTTTGAAATAAAGGCACTCTAGCATTTTTGAGATCATGACGTCAATGATTTAACATGTGTAATCCTCAAAGCGACATCTATCCTCTCTTTTACTTTAACTTTCTAGAGCGTGTGTGTCTTTCTCGGATTCTACAGTTATGTCGCGGTTAGAAGTAATATGTAAATTTGTAGTATCTCAGTTTGCAGCATATATAAGCTTGGAGTTTGAGTGTGTGTCTAGCGGCGAAAGCCAGCTAGGTGTGTTTAGCGGCGTTAGCCAGCTAGTGGTGTTATATATTGATACTGCTATTTTTCTTTTAGTTAATACAAATGAAGAGTTATGTGATGACGTCACTTTGTTTTGTAAAGTTTGATTTTATAGATTATTATTGCATAAGTACAGCTATGTGAAGCTGTACGTATGTTACCCCAAATATTGTTAAAGTGGAGCTAGGTCTAACAAATTTTTGGGAGTTAGTTCATTGGCTTATGGGTATTAGGTATTACGTAGTAGCACGGAGTTATTGTAGCAGGGAGTTATTGTAGTATGAAGTAAATTTAATTTTAGATGAGTTCTGAATTTTGCTGAGGAAAATTTTTGCGCATTGGGTTTTTTGGACTTGGTGCAAATTCTAGTATTAGGAAAGTTTTATGGAGAAATTTTTTGTAAAGTTACAGTTGTATTTCAGTATTGAGGAAAATTTCGTAAGTTTAGTGTTTTGATGAATTTCAGCACTCCCAGTGGAGTGGGTTGTTCTCGAAAAGAAGTAGTTGGTTTTGGAAGTTTTATGAGTTTTGAAAGTTTTATGGAGATTATTTTTAAGATAGAGGGATGATTGGATTGAATATGTGAATATTTGATGCAAACTGATGTTTTTATAGTGGTGGGTTAAAGTTAATATTTTAAAAGTTATGTTTCGGTGCCAAATTTCACCCATCACTTTGTTTTGTACGGTTTGGAATTTATAACAAGAAATAGTCCAGGGCATGCATTTTGCCCAGTCCTTTTTCTGTGTAGAGTCCAAGGGGTAACCTTTGTAATAAAGGTATTCTAGCATTTTTCAGATTGTAACGTCAATGATTTAACATGTATAAGCGTGAAAACGACATCTATCCTCTCTTTTACTTTAACTTTCTAGAGCGTGTGTGTCTTTCTCGGTTTCTACAGTTATGTCGCTGTTAGAAGTAATATGTAAATTTGTAGTATCTCAGCTCTCGGCATATATAAGCTTGGAGTTTGAGTGTGTGTCTAGCGGCTTTGGCCAGCTAGTGGTGACGACAAGCAGTGGGATTGATCTAGAGCGAATGATATCAAGTATTATCGAGCCTTCAGTGAGTTGACAAGGAGTTTTGGAAGGCGAGTCAAGAAGTTTGCCTTTGGTAATAGTTAATATTGATTACGTTGAATATTTTCAAAGTTAATAAAGAGTATATGTACAGCCACGGGCTGTCTAATAAAGTTCTATCTGGCAGTCTAGCGGAAGTTTAAGTGAGAAGCAATCTGAAGTGCCCCGATTGAGTTAGCTCCGGAGCTGTGAGTATAAGTTTAATCCTTCCGTATTGCTACTAGTTATTAAAATTCAAGAACTGCTCCACTGCCCTTGAGCCCTAACCGCTTTAAATAAACTGTTTTTATCTTATGTTCTGAGTTATGTCTCCATTCCACTCCCACGACGAGCACCCATCCGTTACAAACTCATATCATTTATGAGTAAATTCAACAATATTTTTCAACAATAACAGTAATTTTCAAATACAATATTTTCTCAAATAATTTCTCATGTACATTAATAATATTTCATCCATATGTGTAGTGAATAAAGTATCAAAATATATCCAATAAAAAGATATAAAATAAAATAATAAAGAAAAAAAGAATGCTTCATTAAAAAAGAAAAAATGAAAAATTATCACTTTAGTATGCTTATGCAGTTATTTCGTTTTCATTCAAACGAGAAAAAATAACTTCTTGAATGAAAGTGAAACTTGAAGCATTTTTAAGAATAGTTGGCAAAAATCCAATTATTAAAATATTATAATTCACTATAGCAATTAAATTTAATGCAAAATCTAATTTTAATTTAAATAAAATAAATTTTTTAAATTTATTAGTGAATGGTAAAGACTAGATTTAGACAATTGGTAACATTTTTTGAGAGGAAAGCTCAAATATACACTGGTGTCCAAAAGTTAAGCATAATTGGTAATTAAGTAAGTAATGAAAGAAATATTAATCGGAATGTGGTGAAACGTGATATGCGAGGGTAGGACGGTTATAAAATAATGAAACAATTCAAAAGAACGATAATTTTTGGTTTTATTATCCAAAGTAGCAGTTTGAAAGAAAACTCAGCATAGTAAGGGTTCACATTTTAAAGAAAAAATGAAAGAAAATGTTAAATAAAATAGTGATGCTGCAGTTTAATAAGACGTGTGGTCACTTCTGACAGCCAGACACGCTGCACAGCGATTTCCTATACCTACTACGAGATTATGAATGAGTCGTGGGCTCAAACACTCCCAAGCTTCTTTGAGAGCTCTTTTCAGTTCTGGAACGGAGCGTGGTGGATATGAAAAGGCTGCAAGTTGTCTCCCGAGCATATCCCATAATGCTCGATAGGATTTAAATCCGAGGAGTTTGCAGACTACGACATGCGCTGGGTGTTTTCTGTTTCAAAGAATTCGTCAACCAGTAACGCACGATGACAAGGCGCATTATCATCCATGAATATGAAGTCAGGACCGACAGCACCTCGAAACAAGCGAACATAAGGATCAAGAGCTTCGTCTCTGTATTTTTTACCAGACACAGACCTCTTGTCAAAGATATGGAAGTCTATGCGGCCGTCCAAAATGATGCCATTCCGTACTATTAATTCCCCTGGTGGAAAAAGATGTCTTTCCATTATGTTTATTGTTTCAAAACGTGTTGAACTTTCTCTCCATATTGTTACCCTACGAGAATCACTAGTCAGACTACATCGGGACTCGTCTCTGAGCATCACATTGGCCTGCTCTCCTTCACTCCAATGTTGATGTTTCAAACTCCAGTTTAAACGAGCGCATTTATCAATGTATAAAATGTTTAGCTATTTATATTAATCGTGATATTATTGTTAATGATAAATCTGATTCTAAAACGCTCTCCGTTGCCCGGAAGAATCTTTTCAGCATTGCTTCATAAATTAGTTTATTATTTAATTATTATTATTTTTTTGTATATATTATGTATACAATTTTCAGGTTTATATATGTGTGTATATATTTGTAAACAATTTTTTATTTTTATGTATTTTTATTTTTATTTTTAATTTTTTTCCTAATTTATTATTATTACTAATTTATATATTTTTTGGGTACATTTTATTTCATTTTAATCTCTCCTTTTAGTTAATTTTTTAATTTACCCCGCTTTTTTCCCATTTCCCTTCCCCTCTTCTTCCTTTCCTCTCCTTCATTGTTTATCTAGTTTTGTTTGTTCTTCCGTGATTGGCTGTTGCCTTCTACTTTTCTGTTGGCTGTTCCTTCTGCTTGCTCCCTCTCCCTCCCGCATTCCCCTTCAGTCGTGCCGCTACATTCATAGTAGACGCACGTCTTTTTTGCGCCTGACGAAGAAAGACTAAGTTCTTTCGAAAGGCCTTGCGCAGTTAACTTATTTTATGGTGTTTAAAGAAGTTTTTTCACTTCAAGAGCGCATTTATGCGCAGACGTGAGATGAATGCAAACTGCTGGTCTTCTGGCATACAAGCGAGCATGATTGTGTCTGCTGTAAACAGTTTGTCTCGGAATTCTTGTTCCTGTGGTGACTGTGAGCGGCGAACCCAGTTCTCTGGCAGTACTGCCCCTCTGACGTCGCGCACTTAACGCCATATAACTGTCTTGACGATGGTTTGGGACTCTTGGTCGATCGGGTACTGGTCGTAACATATCTCGTACTTTGAAACCTCTGCCACAGTCTTGAGATCACAGACTGTTCCACGTTCAGAATTCGAGACACTTCAGTTTGTGATCGTCCGGATTTCAGCATTTCAACGGTTCTTCCTTTCGCAAACATATGCAGTTGGCGTCTTTGTGCCATCATTAATCCCGTTTGATCGTAACAATCTTTCTTGGCTTATCAGTTGTGCGAAATTCGTTTGATCTGCCTATATCGCGTGAACGGTTCTATAATTGTTCCTACATGCGCAGGTATTTCACGCATGACGTAGTCGACTGAAAAGTTTTGCATAAACCCAATGTTTCTTCTTCAACCAATTAATCTCCGCAAGTAATTTTAAATAATTTTACGAATATTTACTTTACATTTTTAGTATTTTACGAATTATGCTTAACTTTTGGACAGCAGTGTATCGTGTAGCATTGTCTATTACGATATGTAAATATTTTTGGTGGTAATAGTTAAATCCTCCAACATTATTAACAGAAAAATACTCAAAACGTTGATCTATGTTTTGCATAGCTTGTAATAAAAAAAAAAATTCAGCCTGTAATTTTTTGGCAATTGTCGCAATGTTTAAAAAAATAATTATATCTTGAGTCATATCAGGCCAATAATAATTAGGGGAGGTTAAGTTTATTTTTTTTCACGGTGACGAAATTTTCAATGAGCAATAATAAATACAATCATTCAGAATATACTTGACTCACATTTTCTGTATTTTCAAATGCCACGCTCTTATTTTAAAAGTATTGTTTCAACTAGGAGAATAAAAGAGAATAAATTATTTAAAACTTTTGTATGACTAACAAAAACGAAGAAGTAATAATGAAAAAAGCAATAAAAATAATTGTTTAACCTCGCTCAAAAATTCCGAGCTATGTAGGGTACCTTTGCATCATAGGATAAATATCATCTAAAATAGTTCATTATAAAAAATAATTATAGTTAAGACAACTTTGAACACAAAAAAATGTTTTCAGATGTTTAAAGACTCCTAATTTACATTTCCCAAGAACACAAGATTTGTATAATTTATGAAATTGCAACAAATATTATGCATAAGATGAGTGAATGAAGAAATCTATGAATATTTAGAAATTTAAAAAAACTGTTTATTTTCATATAAAAACATAAAAATGCAGTAAAAAACCATTTTCATTATTTTACTTCAATAATGCATCCATAGTTACAGTAACACATACATATTCAAACAAGAATAAAAAATGTTGGCTGTATGAAATGCGTAGAAACGAATTTGAGTAGCTCCGCCACCAATAACGCCCTTAAATGAATTTTATGTATTATTTATTAAAAATATTTACTTGTTATATCTAATGCACACTTTCGGCATACATATAAAATATACGTGCGAATATGGGGAATTTTCGACAGTAGTACCTATATTCAATAAGTTATAAACATCAATATAACTTTAAGCGGGCTCAAAAATTTACTGAAAATGATGTAAAATGGTAGTGCCTTCTTATTTTACATTTTATTAACTATTAATAAATAAATAATCACAAAATATAAACATATTTACAACATCCATATAATAGCATGTCTGATAAATGAGTAAGTTATTACTTGTTATAAAAATTTAATTCGATTACAACATTTTCAAAACAACATTCAAAATTACCTTAAAAACAGTATTGCACTATATTCGGATAAATTAATTTCATATAATTTGCTAATTTATTTTCTAAAATAAAGAATTGAAATTCCAGTTTAGAACCTTGCCAAGAGAATGAAGCTTTGGAATTTATCTAGCCTTTTGATGTTAAAGGCATATCGGACTCAAATATGTAGTGTTGCACTCATTTTATTAGAAATACTGAATTTACGAAAGAAAATTTTTATTAGAAATTCTCTTTTGTTTTATTTATGGAATATCAGTTATCTTGTAAAGCAAAAATGACTATTAAAACTTACTGGTGATAATTCGAAATGCTAGTCGGAAACCAGCCAGATGCGGCAACACTGCATATAGGACTTGATGATTTTTCTTAACAATTTCCAGTATAAAAAAATTATGAATTATTCAGGCTAAAAATACACAGATTTATGAATTTTCATAAAAATAAGGGTGTGCATAGATCAGAAAATTTATAATTATTGAGTGCTTGCGCACCATAAATAGTTCTATAACATTTAAAAAAGGTCTGAATACGCTGTTTTCATAATCTACGCACGGTAGGTAGAAGCATGTACTATGGACCTGATCACTTGGTTTTATATGGAGGAACAGCTGATGAATATTTTCTGGCATGGGATGTCAAACACCTCGTGATTGGCAGATGAAACTGGCCAACGAATTCGGTCCAGACATCGGTATGCACTACGTACGCACCAAATTACCTCCAAATCGGTTTATAAATACGCGTGTTACCGCGTGACGAATATCAGATCATTTCAAAATGTGAGCAACACTAGAAATTAAAAGTGCAAAACGCATGCATTTTTAAGATATAGATGAAACAAAAAGCGCCTCTGGGATCTTTGTATCAAGGTCAAATGCATAAAAAAAATCTTTTTTGGTTTCTCATTTTTTGTACCTAATTTTAAAATTTAATTTTAAAATTATTTATTATTAAAAAATTAAATCGATAGGGGGCCCAAAGCGCCCCCTATCGATGTTTCTTTTTGTACCGTTCAACTGAGTTTCAGAGAGCCCCAGCAAACAGAATCATGAAAATGCATGCCATAAGTCAAGAAATCTGTTTGTTTATCTCTTAGGAGCCTTCGAGTTTCGACCACCCTGTACTTTGACATTTTATTCCGGCTCTTACGCTTTTTGCAGGGCTCTACTTTTGGGTTCAAACTTTAAGTTAGAGTATAAACTTTGGCGAGCATGTGTTAAATTATCAAAATAACGGGCTTAAAGTTGTTGTCTAGCTCTCCAAAGTCTGCAGCGCCCCCTATCCATGTTTTAAGAGATACGCTTATCAAATTGGTACTGAAGAAAGTCTAAACAAACAGAATCATTTCGACGCAACAAGCAAGAAAATCTAACCATTTCCCTAGTTTTTATGACGTTTCGAATTTCGGCACCCAAATTTTCGAAAGCGCCTAGCGCCTTACCATCGCGTCAGGGACCCTACATTCCCTATTCAAAAATGTTCGTCTAGGTGTGCTCTATCGATCCTTAAAGTTTGTCACCGACGAGCTGAATCACCCTGTATATATATATATATATGTCAACATTTGAAAGGAGGGGGGTGGGGTCTGAGGGTCATGATCGGTGAAAATATACCAAGATTTTCTGGAAGTGCTTTCCTCCGGACGGCTGAAATAGGTAGCATTTTACTTTTTGAAATGAAAGCTACCTGATAAAACAATACTGGACACTGCAACTCTGCCTGAAGGTTTCTATCATATGTAGAATAATATAATGTTGAATGATTTTATCTGTACTTATTTATTATCGTTTCATCAAAATTTGTGATGATCTGAATTTTTTTTTTTTTTTTTTTTTTTTTTTTTTTTGAGCAAGTTACACTACTACTTCAATTCGAATAATATTTTTACCAATCAGTTTGGTTCTGCTAAAATAACACTAAATTACACTACCCTGTAAAAGTAATGCCTTACTTGTTTGGATTTCAGTTCACTAAATAAAAATATATATACAACGAAATTTCTGCATAAAGTGGTATATTTTAAGTTGAGTGGCTTGTTTTAAAAATCAAAGTATATTCGGTTGCACTAAAATATAAATTTTAACAAAAACGCGTGTTATTAACACGTAAATAACATAAAAATAACTGTCTATAAATTTTGGAGATGATACAACGGTAAAAAGAATTAATATATATAATAGCTATTGCTGCAGAAGTAGAAGTGGGATACGCCAAAACACACATTGCTGACGATAAAGGTCGACAAGATATGTGTGGTTTCGTAATATTATTCAATAATAATTTTTCTTGGACAGTAAAAATACTTTTTTTCATGCGTTCAGTTTTATCTGGCATTCGAAACTAATATAACAATTCTTTATTATTTGCTATTATTAGAAATTAGTTATTACAAAAAGTACGAGCTGGAACAATTTAGTTACCATAACATTGATTCAGAAATGTCAGATGTATTCTAGTAACATAATTTTGTAATATAGCAATTTTTTTTTTTATTACTGACCTATGTTATTTAAATAAAAATTAATTGTTTCAGATATTTAAAAACACATTAAAACTACTTTATAATATATTTAACGTTACAAAAGAAAAAATGTATTTATTCTTTTTATTTCTAAAACTTTGGCATAATCATAATCTTTATAAACCGAGAACACTCTACAGGTATTTCCGACTTGTATTGTGTAGAGATTTCCGTATGCTTCACCGATTATTTTATATTTATCAAAGTAAACTGTACTTCTTAGGAAATGTTGCTTTAAATTTTGCTCCCGATTTTCTAAGAAAAATTTAAATGCACAATATTCACTCCGAATATTGCGCATTCTAGTATCTAAACGAAACATAAAAGTGAAATATATATGCGCATTCTCTTTGATATTATTCTATAAAATATTTTTCAATAAAAATGTAAACTATTCATTCCCATATTCTGTCAAAAAAATAATCCATCCTGTTTGAACGAGATTCCGTCTTGCAGTCGATCGATATTTCGACGTAAAAAAAGTACGACTGGAAATTTCTTCGTTTTCTTTAAATTTGCAGTTAAATAAGTTTTGCATGATTAGTTGCACGACATTAAGTAATATGATGATATCCTTTGAAATTAATGTAAATTACGGTGTGGTTTGTATTTCATTATTCTTTTATAACGCGAATAAATTGTCTTATTATCTTTTTATGACTCACATAACTATTTTTATAATATATTTAGCATCCAGTTATAGAAGTAAAAATATTTATTTCTTTTTATTTCTAAAACATTGACATAAAATCTTTATAAACGGAGAACTCTCTACAGGTATTTCCAATTTGTATTGCGCAGAGATTTCCGCATGCTTCAACGATTCTTTTAGATTTATCAAAGAAAACAGTATTTCTTAGAAAATACTGTTTTAAAATTTTCTCTAGATTTTTCAGAAAGAATTGAAATGCACAATATTCACTCCTAATATTGCGCATTCTAGTGTGTCAGAGAAATATATAAGTGAATATATATGTGTGTGTTCTCTTTGCTATTATTCCAAGAAATATTTTTCAATAAAAATGTAAGCTACTAATTCCCATATTATACCAAAAAATAATCCACCCTTTTTGAACGACATTCATCTTGCAGTCGATCGATATTTTGACAGAAAAAAATACGATTGGAAATTTCTTTGTTTTCTTAAGAATTGCGGTTAAATAAGTTTTTCATGATATGTTGGACAAGATTAAGTAATATGATGATATCTTTTGAAATTAATGGAAATTAGGGTATGGTTTGTAATTCACTATTCTTTTATTACACGAATAAATGTATGATTAACTTTTTATGATTTTATAATATATTTTTATAATATTTTTATCTATTTTTATAATATAGTTAGTGTCCAGTTACAGAAGAAAAAAATGTTTATTTCTGTTTATTTCTAAAATATTAACATAATCAAAATTTTTATACCTGGAGAACACTCTACAGGTATTTCGGACTTGTATTGTGTAAAGACCTTTCACCGATTCTTACATTTATTAAAGAAATCAGTCTTTCTTAGAAAATGCTATTTTAAAATTTCTTCCTGATTTCCCAGGAGAAATTGAAATGCACAATATTCACTCCGAATATTGCGCATTCTAATGTCTAAGTGAAATATAAAAGTGAAATATTTCTGTACATTTTCTCTTCCATTATTCGATGAAATTTTTTTCTATAAAAATGTAAAACACTCTTTCCCATATTCTGCCAAAAAATAATTCATCCTGTTTGAAGGAGATTCCGTCTTGCAGTCAGTCCATATTTAGACGGAAAAAAAAGGCTGGAATTTTTTTTTCGTTTTATTTAGAATTACAGTGAAAAAGATTTGCATAATAAGTTGCATGACATTTTAACAAAGTTGTGCATGTATTAATACATAAACAATCTATTAATAAATGTTAATAAATATTAGAGACAATACAGTGGCAAAATAAATTAAAATACATAATAGCTACTGCTGCACACGTAGAAGTGGGATGAGCCAAAAAACATTGTTGAAGATAAAGATCAGTAATATATATTTTTATGTTATTATTTACTAATTTGTTTTCTCTGACAGTAAAAATACGTTTTTCCATGAGTTCAGTTTTATCTGGCATTCAAAATAATTATAACAATCCTTTATTATTTGCTGTTACTAGAAATCTGCTACTAGGAAAAATGGTACGTGCGGGAACGATTTAGAAGACGTATTATAGATTTAAAAATGTCAGATATATTGAATTAACCTAATTTTTCAGCAAAACAAAAATTTTTTTTTATTACCGGACTGTGTTATTTAAATAAAAATTAATAGTTTGAAATAACTAAATAAAAAAGACATTAAATCTATTTTTATTACAATACATTTAACGTCCTGTTACAGAAGGAAAAAATACTTATTTCTTTTTATTTCTAAAGCATTGACATAATCACAATATTTATATACGGACAACACTCTACAGGTATTTCCGACTTGTATTGTGTAGAGATTTCCGTACGCTTCACCGATTCTTTTACGTTTATCAAAGAAAACAATATTTTTTAGAAAATGCTGTTTTAAATTTTGTTCCTGATTTTCCAGGAAGAATTGAAATACAATATATTCACTCCGAATATTACGCATTCTAATGTCTCAGAGAGACATAAAAGTGAAATATATAGGTGCATTCTTTCTTCTATTATTCGATGAAATGTTTTTCAATAAAAATGTAAACTACTCATTCCCATTTTCTGCCAAAAAATAATCCATCCTGTTTGAACGAGATTCCGTCTTGCAGTCGATCGATTTTTCGACGGAAAAAAATACGACTGGAAATTTCTTCGTTTTCTTTAGTATTGCGGTTAAATAAGTTTTGCATGATCAGTTGCATGACATTAAATAATATGATGATATCTTTTGAAATTAATGGGAATTACGGCTTGGTTTGTATTTCACTATTCTTTTATAAGGAGAATAACTGTTTCATTATCTTTTTTTATGACTTATGCAAAGAAAATAATGCAAATATGAAGAAAAGAGCTTTTAAAATAAGAGTTGAATTTAAATGAGTAGTTTTCCTTAAAGAAATGTGATTTGGTTCAAGTTTTATCATAGGAACTCGCGTATTAGTATGACATTTGACGTGAAAAAACCCGAAAAGAGATTTTTTAAAAATCCCTAAGAAAATAATGCGATTCCCACTTACTTTTTTTAATCAAAATTCCAAAGAATTTGCATGAATAAATTTAAGAAATTGAACTGCATTGTCTTATCGAAGACTTTTACCCTAAGTCACGGATTGGGTATATATAATTAGGTTTCGGTAACAATACTTTAACTGCTTTTGGATTCTTTAATTACGTTTTGATAAGTTTACCCTTTTTAAGTTTTTTAAGTGTTAAAAAGGGTACAAGAGACTTGCGTTAAAGATATTTTTATAATTGACTGTTTACGTTAAGATTTCGAAAAAGTTAAAGATATCACCCAAATTCATCTTAAACCATTAAATTTGCTTTCGAAATATAATTATTTAATGTAGGTCAATTACTTATTTAAAAAAAATAACGTCTTTTTTATGAGGAACAGATCAGGGTGGTAAGGATTCGATACATTGCGCATGGGTTTTAAAACGAAGACCATGTTAGTATTCAATGTCTTGGAACCGGTGATGACGTTGATTAATTAACACGTTGACGGACACTTGCGTCTATAGCCGTCAAAGCGAAAATTTTAAGTGTTGAAATTAATGATTGACACCGGGATTTGAAAATAATTGTATTTATAAATAAGAAAAAAGCTAAATTTTACGAATTTAATAAATAGAAGTTTTTTTTACAAACATTCTGGTGCCACTGTGCTCTTTGGGAATTAAACTTTGGGAACTTGTTCTTATTGTCCGTCAATGTGTTAAAATTTCTTTTTATGCTGCTTCAGAAAGAGAGCTTTAGAGCATAGTGCAATATCATATGCATCTAAACCAAATATCCTCAGTTAGATTCGAAGAAATGGAAATTTCAGCAGGAGGAATGTCTTTATTTTTCAATATTTTTCAAGTTTAAAAAATTTGAATTAAACATGTTATTGACAAATTTAAAACCTGAGTTATTGGCAGATTTAAGCTTGGAATTATTAACAAATTTAAAACCGGAGTTATTAATGAATTTGTCCATGTTAGTTGCTTGAGCGGTTTTATTGAAACGATTTCGTCAAATCTTTTTAAAGTTTGATTCAAAATAATCCTTAAACTGCGTTATAATCAATATGTGTGCTTCGAAAATATAGGTTCCGCGATGCTTTCGTTTATTACTTTACAGACATTAACCCATTCATGCCCAGCATCTTTTGCGTAAATTTTATTTGGTTGGCACTATTATTTTTAGAAGATTTAAGTTTAGTTCATTAATCACGAAAATGCATCATTTAAATAAAATAATTATTACTTTTCTTTTTTACCGGTGTCAAAAACAGTGCTGCATGCACCTTTTGAAGCGTCCCTAAAAAGGGACGCTAGGCACTAATGGGTTACAAGCCACTATAGACGAAACTGGACATGCCAATCACAACGGTGATTGATCTGAACCGACAAAGCTAACAACAAAGACAGGCTACATAGGTCCACTGATAGGATAAAAGAAAGTTTCTTTAAAAAAGAACACCTGAATTTCAATTTTTTAATTGTTTTGATATTGTTTACAGGGTTCAAAAATAGTCCGCCAACTGAATATCAGTAAGTTCTTAGAAAGATTTTATATTTTACTAGCAAGTTGCGCAGAAATCGCCGTCGAAGATTAGTTTTAGCGCAAATGCTCTAGAAATCAACTATGAAATTTTCGGTTAAAAAATATTGGTGTTCATTTCGCGGACCATTTGGGAGACCTGTGCTTACCCTTTTTTTTAGCACTTTCCAACAAAGATGAAAAGTGCTTATGCATTCGGTTTTTCTGGCCGTCTGGCTGTATGTCTGTATGGCCGTCTGTCCGCGTTCTAACCGTCGTAAATATACTCGGATTGTCATGAAATTTTTGGGCGTTAATGACGTTTACTCAAGCACGAACCCTATTGAAAATGAAGATTAGTTTATTTACAGAGACAGTCAAAAGTTTTCCATTTCATTACGGCCTATAGGGGAAAAATCGTTTCAAATGAATTTTAAAGATGTTACACCCTGTCAAACATTTTCAAATGTATATGCATCTACAAAGTGAACTAAAATATGCATTTTGTAAAGTATGAAGCGAAAAGAATAGTTATTATTCATTTACAGGGCCATACATAAAAAATCCAATGCATAATAATAAAGGGGGGGATTGATTGCGACATATTTTAATTATGGTAAGAGATTTCATATATAATCAAATTGATAAACATTGCTGAGGATTAATATGAGTTATTTCATGAATAATGCTAGTGCATAGCATTTACAGGGACACACAAAAAATTTCAAATAGTATATACTATCTGAAGTCCTGTATATTATGGAAGATGGCTGTTAAATGGACGAAATACTTTTTTAATTATTATGTACGCTTTTAAGTTTCACTAGATATATGCATATTATATGGTTCATATAAATGCTAATTGTTACACAATTTAGATATACAGGGTTACACAAAAGATCTCGGAAAAGTGACTGAATATCAGCGTAATTTACTTAAAGGTGGCTTTTAAAAATGTTATGCCTTTTTACGATGAACTGCATTTAGTTTACTAAGAAATGTTTGTGGAATATAGATAAAATGATATATAGGGTCACACAAAGAGCTGGATACATGGTCGCCTTTGGATGATAATTTCTAGAAACTTGATTTATGTAGTTTAAAGAGAATTTATTTTTAAACTAAACTTTAACAAACTACTTTTGTATATTATAGTTACTATGTATTTAACAGGGCTAAACAAAAGTATGTTCATTCGAGTATGTTTCCATCTATTAGTATAAATTGTTGAATGGAAATTTTCAACCAGTTAGGCGTTTTCTTGTTAAACTAAAATTTAGAATTATATAGTATATATATTAACCGACAGATCGAATACAGGGCTTTTCAAAAGTATTGGAATACGTGTTTGGATATGAACAATAATTCGTTATTTCCCTGGATAATGAAGTATTGTTAAAGATTTTAAGAAATGCTGGAAAGGGCTTCATAATTCTTAACGCATGATTTTTCTTACTATTTTTCTCTTTTCTGACTTAATTTATTTTCAAGTTTATTAATAAGTTAACTACTTAAGTTAAACAAGTTAACTAAATTAACCTTTATCGTTTAATGCTGTAATGATAGCAGACTAATATATTGTGAATTACATTAATAAATATTAAATAACGCGATAACTTACAGTTAAGTGGTTTGGTTTTATTAGAATAATTCACGCTTTATAATGCTGGATAATCTAACGTATTTTTTTTCTTTTAAGCAGGTGTGTTTCTTTGCCAGAATTTTTCTTTTAATCAGTTAATTGTATACACACTGCACTAGTAAATTAAAATATTTTAATTGTTTTGTATGATTGCAGAATTTTATGACTGATACTCGAACTTGGGAAAAAAGAGATGCACTGGATTTAATTAAATTGTATTAAGTTTACCTATTTTTACGTAAACATTTTTTATTTTTATAAAGATACTGTCCGTTAAAAATATATTAGGATACTAACTGTTTTTATAAAAATCTTGACTAATTTTTTTCGATAAGAATACAGATTATCTTTCTAAAAACATAAAAGATTTTTTTTAATCTATTAAAACTCTTTATGTTATCGTCGTTGTCAAAATTAATCTAACAACAGTCATTGAATTTTTTTAATTCAGAGAGATAATAAATTTAAAAAACTGGTTAAATTAAACTTAATACTGAAACATTTGTGTGACAGTAAAATGATTTAAAGGGTCCCTTAGTTATGAGGTTGAAAAATTGCGATTTCATATATATATTTTTTTTAATCCAATAATTATTTCCTTTGGTTTGAATTTATTTTATAATACAATAACTTACTGACTATCTTAATCGATTACTTTAAAAATAAAATAAAAATTCATTTAAAGTTGCTTCTTTTTTGTTGAGAGTTCGTTTTAAAAGTGGTGGTAGTCCGGTGACAAAGTTGAATATTTATTTTAAAATAAACTATTTTTCTAATATTGTAACATAACTCCGTTGAGTTTCCATGGAATTATATTTCACAAATTAGAAGTAAATCTAAGCAACAGTTTTTGAGTTACCGTGTTCATTCGCCGCTTTGAAAATTGCACTTTAAAAAAAAAAAAACGAGCTATCATTACAGTATAATATTTATTGTGTTTGAATTTATATGAATTTTAATATTTATTACATTAGAATTGTAGCATAAAATCTTTTGTACTCCAGCATTATCTTCTGTTAAAAAATTATAAAACTATAACTTGTAAAGTATCAATATTTTGAAATTTATGACTATGTTTAAACACTTAATTTAAATAAAATTTCTTAAAAGTTATTTATTAAACATTATATGGGTTATATTTTAAATCCTATCTTTGTTAAATATATTATAAATAGTACCATTTAGACTTTTTTCTTCGTACCTTTTAGCGATGTTTCATAAAAGCACGAGATAATGTGCTACGTTCGCTTGACTTTTATAAGATATTATGCAGTAGTGATACAATTTTCCATATTTCCTGGTTAATTATAAAATCCAACATAATCAAAAGTCCCGCAAATTATGACAAAATTTTAAAGTGCGCTGAGCGTTTCCTCCATTTTATACACCATAAAGAAACATTTTATTGATGTGTTAAACAAAGTATCAGCGAAATAAAAATTGAATTATTTATACATATAAAATTCTTCTTAATATACATAATACTTCGAATACGGGCTTAATTAAAGGAACTTTCAAGACTAAAAAATCAACCAGCGTCCGTTCAGAAAAAATGTCTGATTAAAAAAATAATATTTTTTTTGTTACAAAAGACCAAGATCTTTCGTATACAGTGTGACCAATCTCAATTGTGGTGAATTGTGGCTGGTTTCTAAACCGTTAGTCATATACATATAGTTCCAACTGGAAAAATGCTTTAAAAAAAGGTAAAGAAGTATTTTTAAACGATTTAGGGCAAAAAAGTATTCTTAAAAATTACAAAAATTAATTTTTTATACGGTCCCCCGGTTCGTAAGTGATATTTAGTAAATTTTTTCCACTACCGGAAAAGGTGAGAACAAAAAAAGTGCCATTCCTCTGAGATTAAAATTGACCAAGTAATAGCTATTTAAATTTGAAGCATCTTTTTTTGCTTCAAAATAGGGGTCAGTCACAGATTTACTGTGGAAAATATAAATGTCAGATATAAAATTTAACATTGAAAGTAAAAAAAAAAATACAATTTTATTTTCAAATTTATATTAATGTTTACATATTAAAGCAAAATATGGAACTTGTACTAAAAATATTGGTAAAAAATAACATATTTTTTTAAATTATGAAAACACAGTCTAATAATTGTTAAATTATGCAGTCACAATTCGTTTCGAAATGATGCATATTTAAAATTCTATTAGGTTACTTAACCTAATAGAATTTGGTGCAGTGCTATAAAAAAATGAATGGTGCTCACCTAAAATCGTATTAATAATAGATTATCATTGGATATAAATAAGTATGCGAAATGAACCTTGATCGGGTGGTTAGAAGTGAATTAAAATTTGAACTAGGAAAACATACATAAGAACGTTATAAGTTAAAAAAAAAAAAAAAAAAAAAAAAAAAAAAAAAAAAAATGTGTAAAAAAACTATTGAGGATGTGAATTTCAAAACTCGGCTTATCGCTTTTGTTTTCTCTGCCAGTCTATACCAATCTACACTAATGTAACACTACTATCTCCAAATTTTTAACGAAAACCAATGGACGCATTTAAAGATTTTTCGCGATTTTCCAAAAAATGATTTTCTTGATAAAGAGAATCTTGAAACTATTTTAACCAATCTAGAAGTTAATAAATAAAAATTGACTCTACGGTAAACGGCCCACCTTAATACCCTATTGCTTGTTCCATCCTTCCACTGGCTGACTTTAATGGCTTTTCTGAAAGCGGCCACACAGCCACCTATAGTCACTTTATATTACATATTTTTTATTTTTTATTTTTACCTTATAGGTTAACTAACGCCGCTTCCGTGCCACCATTGAGCACTGTTGGCAGAATCAAATTAGTTATATGGCTGTCGTTCTAACGTACTTTATTGCGCAGGCCATTGTATCAAACTACTCCTATTTTAAAGTCTATATTACAGAATTTCTGTTCTCAGCTGTTTTTTAAATAAAGACAAAATTCTCTATATGTCCGTTTTAAAATTTTATAACTATTAGCAAATCTTAACACATCTGGGTGCAGTTTTGCCAAAAAACCTTATCAGTGTTCGAAATTTTTGTTCCATTCATATTCAGTCATTCACATTATCCTACTACAAAAGTGGTGCAGCGTAAAATTTACTAATATTTTTTTTATTACAAAAGTTATCATTGTACTCAAATTTTACAATGATAAACATGAGTACAAGTATAATTGGTTTTGTAAATAGATTTTTGTAAATAGGAAAATACATCGCTATAACCCTCTATATTTGGTAAATAAGTTTGTCATATTG
Source organism: Maratus speculifer (assembly GCA_964019185.1). Taxonomy (NCBI): domain Eukaryota; kingdom Metazoa; phylum Arthropoda; class Arachnida; order Araneae; family Salticidae; genus Maratus; species Maratus speculifer. Next base: position 216,590,642 of record OZ025299.1, on the reverse strand, counting down.
TAGCTATATATTTCAATGATGTAAACATTGTTTTACTGATGATGTAGTGTAGCATGATGTGGTCCGATGCCTATCAAAGATTTAGATATTACCATTTCGCTAATATTAATTCAATTTTGTAAAAGAAACTCCTTGGTAAAATGTTGAAATAATATAATTCGAACAGAATGTACGAATAGAGTCATTTTAAAATATTAAAAGGATATTTTATTGTGAAACCTTATTTAAAACAATCTTTTGACTGTCTTTGAAAGAGTTAAAGTGATCTGATACTAATACGAAAATTTAATTCAAAGTTTTTGACGATGATGCTTACTTATATTTAAAAAATGAGTAAGAAATTTATACATATATTTTTTTAAATCTCAAATATTATAATTGAAAAAAAAACGAGGAACATTGCGAGTATCGAATTTTTATTCTTATTCTGGTATCCAAGCAGAAAGGGCATAATATTTTGTTGTACATACACACATATATATGTATAAATATACAGAGGTTCTTATCAAAGTATCATGTAATAGAATTCATCAGTTTCCATCGGATAGAATTCAACTAAAAAAATATACCAACATTTCCGTCGTCATGCCATAAACAAACATTTACATTAACATAAACAAGCGAATTCTTTTTAAAGTTCCCGTAATATCTTTTACAAATATTTATTTTTAATGAAAATTTCATGACTAAAAAGTCTCAAGAGAGAGCAATAAATAAATAATAAACCTACTGAAGGAAACATATTCCATTACTGTTTTGAGTCTTGAGGGGCAGAACTTCTTCGACATCTCTAGAAATCTATTTTGTAAACAGAATATTTTTCCTGAATATTCCGTTTTCTTCGATCTGTCATTATTAAGCATAAAAAAGTCGTAAAAATCTTCGACTTTTATATTTGGTATCATTTAAAAGAATTTTTATAAAACTTAATCATAGTCCTTTCAAAAACATTCTTTGTACCGAAATATGAAAAGAGAGCATAAAACTGCTTTGATAGTTTAACTATTATCATATTTTATGACCATATATTTTATTCATCATTTCTATTACTACTTTTTAATTTTATTGAGATTTATAGTTTTTTCCCATTCTTCTAACCGGAAATCTATCCCTCTCGCGCTGAAAGAAATGTTGTCTGTATGAGAAATGGTACTTAATGTTTATCTTAAATATAAAATAATTTATAGAATTATTATTTCATCATTGAACATTACAAAATAAATAAAAAGAAATTTTTTTGTTTTTGTGCTTGGTTAAATAAGAATGCATAGCTCATGGAGTATTTGATTAGCGAATCTTTTTATCGATATTCGTTATAAATTTCAACAAACGATCGGCATAGAAATAGTCAGTTCAAAGAGTTATTTCAATTTTATTTTGAAAATGATCACATAACCACACTAGCTTGAGTTAAAGCATTCGACAGTAAAAAAAAATTCAGTTTGTACGTTCTTATAATAAGAATAACTAAATAATCTTTTAGCGACAGAAAACATTGATATTGTTCATGAAAGTTACCATTTTCGACTAAAACATATATTAGTGCTGTATTAAACTAGTCAGATGTGGTAATTCCAAAACTTTCTTCTATTTCATACGTTAATTCTTCCAGGAAAAATGTAGCTTAGCAACATCAATGATTCGGCGATTTACATAAAAATCTAGTGAGCAACAAAATATGTCAAATTCTGAGTCTGATTTGATGCATTGATTTCTGAAACAGAGCTATTGAGGAAGTCATAAATAATTCAGCATAACAGCACCACCTGTTAATTGTTTTATACCAAAAACTAGTTACGATAAATTTACATGAGTTACTAATCGAAATTGAAGTTTAGTGAAAATCCGTGCATTAGTACACAAGATACAGCTTTTGAGATATCGTGAAAATTGCAGCATAGCAGCGCCACTTGTTGGGCGAACTACACCAAAAACTTTACAACAATAACCTATATCAGGGACGAACTGAATCTAAAGTTTTATGAAGATTCGTTCATTAGTTCTTTGGATAGAGCTATTCATGTAATTGTGAATAATGCAGGGTAGAAGTGCCACCTGTTGGACGATATGCACCAAAAATTTATCATGTTGAGTAGGGGAGACCGGGGCACGTTGGCCATAGGGGTTGGTTGGCCAATTTCCTTTAATTTTTAAACCAGTCACCAGATTTCGCAACAACTCCAGAAACATGTTAGAAAACCTGTTCTCCTACCCTTCCTCGAGTTTCAGTTCTCTTAACATAAGCAAACTAAGAACAACGTTGACTTTTCACTTTCGTCGATCTCGAAGCAAATTTTCGTTAGTGCACAGAAAGTTTTAATGCTCTCAAGAGATACTTGAGAAGAACAAAGGTGAGTAATATTTTGAAAGGTCAAATTATATCGATTCTTTTGATGTAACAATAAATATTGAATGTTGTTAAGATATGTGTAGAATTTGAAGATAGTGAGATATGTGAATTTGAGATATGTGAAGAATTTCAAACATGGCGAGGGGAAAAGTTGGCCCACTTACGTTGGGGCACATTGAGCCAATCTTTCCCGGCCCATTGTAGTTATAAGCTACAGCCATTGGACCGCAAAGTTTATGGCCCATTCAAAAAATATGTTAATTCAAGCTGTGATGGTTGGGTGACAACTAATAGACACCCTATGACAATCTACGATATTCTGGGAATTGTAAAAACTGCCCTTCCCAATGCAATAAATCCAGTTAATATAACATCAGGTTTTCAGATAACTGGAATATGCCCTTACAGTAGGAATGTTTTTACTGACTCTGATTTCATTCCTTCGTATGTCAGTGATAGACCAGAGCCTTCAAGCACGTACGACAAAGCAATTGGTGAAGCTTCTAAAGAAACCCAGCTAATTATGGGTAGGCCTATTTCTATAGATGTGCCTACCGCAACTTCTCCTGCTCCATGCAAGACAACTCCAACACCTGAGGACATTAGACTATTCGAAAAGGCAGAGCCAAGTAAGGAAAATGCTTTGAATAGAATAAAAATGATATCTGCTTCCTCACACACACACCCCTGTCAAATTAGTTCTTGAACAACAACAAAAGTTAAAAGAAGAAAGAAATAGTGCCAAAATTAAAAATGATATTAAAAGAAGAAATCAGACCAAAAACGCAAAGGAAAGCAATCTGTGAAAAGGATTTTATTTCCTTTTAATCCCTCACAGCTAGGATGTAGCGGTCTGAACTGTCAAAAGAGGAAGAAGAAATTTATTAAAGAAAGTGACCGTGAGAAAGATGAAGACAATATCTGCCTACGTTGACTGAGTTTAATTAAAATATATCTGGGGAAGAATAAATCCAGTGCGTGAGTTGCAACTTTGGGCTCATGTGAAATGTGTTCAAAAAGAGGTTAGTGGTTTATATTTTGAATGCATTCACTGCAATGATCCCTCTGATTTGTAAACTTAATTTGCAAAATTTTTTTTATATATACATGCATTAAAGTTCCTATTCACTATTATGGATTTTATTTAACTTCTAAATAAACATAAAAAAGAGCATTTCAGGCCAACGTGCTTCAGTCAATGGGCCAACCTACCCCGTGCACGAGGTAGATTGGTCCACATGACCTCACACCATAACTAAATTTGTAAAGTTCTTAAAACTTCATATTAATTAGGAGTAAACGTTTTCCTCACTAGTTAAATGAACTAGGATTTGTAAAGAAATATTACATCTGACAATAAACATAATTTAGGTATTGAAAAAAAAAACATAAAAAACTGGACCAACGTGCCCCGGTCTCCCCTACATATCAAGTTGAAATAAAATCTAAAGTTTTGATGTATTCCGTGCATTAACTCTTTAGTTAGTGTTTCCACAAATATTTTGTCATATACAGACTCTTAGAGTGACAGACAGGTTCACAGACAAACATTTTTTTAAATCCATGAAATCGCGTTCAGCACCTTCTAAAATGTATATATCCATCGAAAACCAAAAGTCGAAATTTTTCACGAATCCATTATTTTCTGGTAAAGATGGAAGAAAATAAAAACTTTCAAGAATTTCATTAACATTTAACTTCTGATAACAAAAACAATGTCTCTATCACGTAATAGCAGATAATAAAACCTGCACTTTTTATACAGTGCGTGTAAAAACATTAAGGATAGCAAAATACTGTAGAAGTTTTGTTAAATTTAAAATGAGTAATTGAAATATATAATTAAAATTGCTAAAAAGTAAAAATATTAATACAAAATTCAATAAAATATATCTGTAAGCTTTTTATTGAGAATAAATAATTATTATGCAAATAAAAGCTATTTTTGCTAGCGTAAAACAAATTAAAGGCTATATGATTTTTTAACAGAAATGTTAGGTATAATTATTATCCATTTGCACATTAAAACTGTTCTGTGCGGTGATTTTTCTAACGTTTTCTACTTAGCGCTTTGTATATTTTAGATTAATGCTAAAAGCAAGTAAACTGATTGAATAAGAATAAGATGTTGTTGAATCTTTTGAATTGTAAGGAATGTGTTACAGGTCTATTGAAAAGTATTATTAATAAGCAGAAACGAATATAGGGTGGAGGTGTTATTGATGGACACACAGGCCACTAAAAAAGAGGATAGCAAATGCATAGGACTATATGTATACTTATTCAGATCAATTCTGACAAAAACAAAAGAAAGAAAATTATTTCAAATATCTGAATTCCAGTAGAAAATAAAGAAAAAGGAAAAAATAGGAGTTTCGTTAGTTCGAATTAAACAAAGTCAAGAGAAAATGAGTTCGAATAAATGAAAAATTTTAACGTTATTCTGCTATTGAAAATCGGGACTTCATGTTTAGTTCGAATTAAGCAAAGATTCGACTTATCCGATTTCGAATCAAGGAGAGCCGACTGTATACATATGTATATTCATATATAATTCCCAAGATAATTATGACTTAGTGTATCGAGTTAGTCAAATAATCGTATGTTATTCTCAAATTCTTATATAACCATATATTTTCCCCATTATTAGAAGGTCTCCTGATGGGATACAATAATCGTACCACCCGGGAGGGCCACGGGTAGTGCTTAGCACGAATAAGCAGTGACAGGGCTTCCCAACGATATGTCACATGAAAGGTGCCGGCTAAATTTAGAAAAGTGGTCACCCGTGATATATCACAAGAGAAATGTAGACCATATTTAGGAAATTGTCCTCCCTACCAGAATAGACCCTTCCCCTAACTGATTTTCATATATTATAAATAATATTTATCGGAGGTCCCCGTAAAAAAACCCGAACTAAAATGATAAAACGCTACAATTTCGAAAAAGATCGAAAATTGTCCCCGGTAGGGAAATAGGAGGGGGTCAGCGGGAAAAGAAAGAAAGATTTATAATATGAAAGAGTAATCTGAGGGTTTTTCTATGATAGGTCACATGATGGGTCCAAATGAAATTTTTTCACCCCACTTTAACATCCTCGGGGGGGTGGAAATTTTAAAATATCGCTGAAACACGCATTTAATTAGTTTTTAATAATTTTATTTTCTGCCGTTTCACGCTGTTATTAGAAAAGACTGCTGATATGCGCCAAATGCCCAAAATTTTTTGACCCACTTCCTTTTTTAATCCCCCTTATGGGGAATTTCTGAAATCGTTGGATTACGTGGATGATAATTTTTTTAGTAGATTTATTTTCTGAAATTCTACGCTCCCGCCTTAAATGTTTGCTGAGATATGGCAAGTTGTTCCAGAATTTTGACCCCCTCCCCCGCCGCCGCCGCTTGTCCCTCTTAGGGGGATAATTTCAAAAATTCAATCTTAGTGCACGCTTACATCATAAGAAGTATTTTCTCTCAATTTTTGAGCTGTAAGTTTTGTAACTGACACATAGGGCGGGACGGTGATACCCATTATTTTTCCGATTAAACAAAATGTAATAGTATTAATAAAAATTTTAAAAAATTGAATACAATTGATTCAGGAAAAAAGAAAACGAACGTATTATTTCTGAGAGAAGTAAACTCGTATAGACTGTAAAATATCCAGATTATTTCGAGATAAAAATTCAAAGCATTTGGGTATTTTCAATTTTCATCCTGTATCATATAAATTTCTTAATCATTTTTTTAAATCAATCAAAAATTATGTAACAAAGTAAATAAAAACAATTTCCCATTTTTAATTTTTTTTAAATAAAATGAAAAGCAATTTCACATTTTTAATTTTATTATTATAATTATTATTATTTTGATAAAATAAAAAGAAAACACAAAATTAGTTAGTATGAATAATTAAAACCATAATTATTTTCAATTAAAGATAAAATTTGTATGGAGGGGAAAATATCTTATTTTTGATATGGAAAAATACAAAATATTTGTATTTCAGTTTTGAATTTTCATGGGATACCACTTAAATTCTATGATACATATTTCTAACTAAATTTAAAGTTTAAGTAAAACAATAGAAGTTTCTTGACTTTAATCAGTATATCTTAAAATTTCGACACTAAACTAAAAGCTTTCCGCAGGTAAATCAATACAGGTGGATTTCGATATCTCGAAGCCAAAAGGCAAAGGAAAAAAAAATCGGAATATCAATGTTTCATTCAAAATATCACGGTTACAAATAACATTAACATTGTTATAGCAATGTTTAAAAAAATGTTTATGTACATATTCTATAGAATATGTACATAAACTTTTTTTTTTTTTTTTTTTGTCATATCGAGGTTTCCGAGTACACAATGTTTGTCAAATCAAAATTTTTCTGAATAGTTTTATCAGAAAAATAAAACCCTATATATTAATAAATTGTTTTAATTAATAAATTAAAGTACTTAGTAAATTACCAGTTAGTTAAATTAATTAATAATAATTCCGGCTAAGAATAAATTTTTTTTCTTCGTTCTAAATTGGTTTTTATTTTTCTAATTAGAAAGTGGAAATAAATCCGATTACGAATAAAACTTTATAGGTTTTCTTCGATCTAACTTGTTTTTCTTATTTAATTAAAAACTATAAAAATATTTCTCCAATTCATAAATATTTATAGATTAATACTTTCTTTTTCGGCTAAATTTACTTTTTTCTGATCGAACAAGAATTTTTACGGCTGACTTTCCGTTTTTCCAATTTATAATTTTTTATAGGTTAATACGTAATACTATTTTTTCCGACTAAACATGCCTTTTCCGATGGAACGGAAAACTTTCCGAATGGTATTTTCGTTTTTCCAATTTTGAAGTTTTTATAGGTTAATACCATTTTTTCCGATCGCATCCGATTTTTCCGTTTTTTCAATTTATAAGTTTTTATAGGATATTACGTAATACTATTTTTTCCGACTAAACACGCCTTTTCCGATGTAACATGAGATTGTCTGAATGATATTTCCATTTTTCCAGTTTATAAGTTTTTATGGGTCAGTACCATATTTTCCGACCAAACTTTTTCTCATCGACCTGGGAATTTTCTGACTGATTTCTTCTTGGGGGGAGGGAGGGGGAGGGTCCATACATATGTATATATTATTTTTGACTAAACGTACATTTTTGCGATCAAACGGGAATTTTTCCGACGGACTTTTTCATATTTCCAATTTGTAAGTCTTTATAGGTAAATACCATTTTCCGGACTAAACATACATTTTTCCTATCAAACGGGAAATTTTCCGACTGATTTTTTCGTTTTTCCAATTGGTAAGTCACTTTGTTTCGACTTAACGAACATTGTTAAAACTTGTAAGTCCTTATAGGTAAATACCATTTTTAAAGCTAAACGTACATTTTCCCTATCGAACGGGAATTTTTCCAACTGATATTTTCGTTTTTCCAATTTCTAAGTTTTTGTAGTAAATAACATTTTTCCGACTAAACGGACATTTTCCCGACTAATTTTTTTCATTTATCCAATTTATAAGTTTATATAGATAAATATAATTTTTTCCCGACTAAGTTTATAGTTTTACCGATAAACACGAAATTTTCCGACTGATTTACTCGAGGGGGGGGTTCCGCACCCCCCATTACCCCCCCCCGGGATTTACGCCCCTGCTTACAAGGCCAATGATTTACCTGTTAAGCTATCTGGGCGATAGCCGGCTGGGATTTTTCTCTCAGATAACCTTATTGGTCGTAGCATCCGGTCTGTCATTTGAAAGAGCTCGCAGACTAAACCGCAGGTAATGGAACGGATGTTACGACCAATAAGGTTATCTGAGCGAAAAATCCCAGCCGGCTATCACCCAGATAGCTTAACAGGTAAAGCATTGGCCTTGTAAGCCAAGTATCCGGGTTCGATCCCCGGCCTGAGCAATTTTTCGCTCAGCTCGAAATATTCAATTCGTATGATTACTTTAACAATCAGTTTGATTGTGTTAAAAAAAATAATAGTATATCTACGTATCCATCGTTATATGGAGTTCCATTATCTGCGGTTTAGTCTGCGAGCTGTTTCAAATGACAGACCGGATGTTACGACCAATAAGGTTATCTGAGCGAAAAATCCCAGCCGGCTATCGCCCAGATAGCTTAACAGGTAAAGCATTGGCCTTGTAAGCCAAGTATCCGGGTTCGATCCCCGGTCTGGGCAATTTTTCGCTCAACTGGAAATATTCAATTCGTATGATCCCTTATTTACTTTGAAAACAAGTAAATTAATGCTTCGTTTATAGGCATGGTAAAGTGGTGTAAGTCACGAATTTTGGAGAATTTTGGATTTTAATATCTCTGTCAGATTTTTAGATACGGAGATGAAGTTTTTTGTGTTCAATTTAGGAATAGATAAGGAATAATTTCCTAATTGGGAATTTTGCTCTACGGGGGCCGTATAAAAATTTAATTTCCGTATTTTTTCAAATAGACCCCCCCCCCCATGGAGTTGCAACTTCTTTTATCAGAAATTTTACTTTTTTTATGAATTTTTGCAATTGAAAGTATAGTTCTAGAGGCAATATTTAAGGAGATAGCCTATTGTTTCGATATTTATGACTCACCCTGTATATTGCTGTACTGAAACTGAAAATCTCAAAAAAGATTTCAGATAGATTTTTACACAAATTTTATGCTCTTGACACCAATTAATTTATAAAATTATAAAATGAAGTTCTTCAATGTAATATAAAAAAAAATATATAGCAAAATTTATGTAACACTATTTTTGAAAAAAAAATATTTGTTATATCACCATTTGTAAGATACCTTAACGTTGAATTGACATAAGAACCTACTTTTTGTTTTAAAAGATCAGGAAAATTTACTCTATAGAATGAATAAAGGATATAACTATGACCCAAAAAACATTATTAAAAACACTCTCAAATTTGAAAATTTGAAAAACCCCTAAAAATACATTTTTTCATTAAAAATACTCAAAATATTAAACTATCTAAAATATATTAATTCATTCTATAGATAATGATGTTATATGCATGCAAAAAAAAAAAAAAAATAAAAATAAAAATAAGCCATTTCATCAAATTGTTTTTTAAAATCTTACGGATAGGCGTCAAAACTAAATTTTGAGAAAACGCGGCTTAAAGTTAAAATTATATATGTGCGGCTTTGAAAGTGATTAATAAATAAATGCTTATAACTCCGTTAAAATGCAAATAATTTTATGAGGTTTTTTGCACTGAGTTAAGAATTAATTGAATAATCAAAATAGGTAATAAAAACCGATTTTTTAAAAAGTTTTTAAGCCTTGAGCCTTCTTAATAAGACATATTTTATTTTGATCTATTACAGGTGCTAAATCAAACTGTGCAAATCAAGGCCATGACTACACTGTAAAAAAAAATCTGCAAAGGTACTAAAACTTTTCTAGGAAACTGGGATTCCAAGAACTTTTCCTGTAACGGTAACAGCAAAAATTCAAGTTTCAGAATCGATTACATGAATTTTTCCTGTTATCGTTACATGAAATGTTCTTGGAATCTCAGTTTCCTAGAAAAGGTTTAGTACCCTCACAGATTTTTTTTACAGTGTAGTCAATCTAACATGAGTGCAAAAGGTAATAAAACATTTCTGTAAGGCAAAATGCTTTGTTATATATTTGTAGAACTGCATACACCCATCCATTGTAATTTTTCTTAAATGATATGTCTTAAATATATACATTCTTTCAAAATACACATTGATTATTGAATTATTTTATGGTGTGTTTTGTAATTGTAATAACGTTTTGTACTTTAAAATATTTGATGACGAATGTTGACCTGGTTCTTTTAAAAAATGCATTTGTTAGAGAGTTGTAGGCTGTGATCAATTATAAACAATGCTTTTAAGAACTTTATTTATTGTAGAAATATAAAATTAAAATATTACATACAGAATTAGTTAGGGATGGTGTCTGAGAGCGTTTTTAAGAAACGGTATTCACATGACTATCTTCGTGAGCGAGAGCCAGCCAATTGAATTAATCATCATTGGCACCACACAATTGGCAAAATGAGCCACACAATTGGCAAAATGAGCACATAAAAAAAGGAAGGATATCATACGTGCGAAATTCTCAGCCACGCTTTAAAAAATTAAGAGGATTTTGAATTTAATGGCAGAAAAACCAGGAATAGCAAACCTAAAAATAATTCAAAAGAATTCGAAAGACAAATCGGACGTTAGAAGTAAAGTTTTGAGAATATATTGTGGAATACAGAACAGGGCGCATGTGCGTAAAATGATTATGATTTAACGAGAAAGTTAAATTCAAAAATTAAGTCAAACTTTATTATTTTTAGTGAGAGTGAATAATCATATAAATGAATTCTCTTTATCTGAGAACCATTTTAGTGTTAAATGCAGATGTTCAAAATGTTTTCTTTCTTTTTATTTGAAGGAAAATTATTATAGGAACGAAATAAATGTTAAGACAAAATGGATAAGTAATTAAACATTAGTTTTTACTAAAATTTAGAAAAAATAATTTAAGAAAACTATATACATTACTTTCATCTAAATTCTCTATTTTCAATTATTAAAATTTACAACCTTATTTCCAATATGTCAAATGTCAACTGATCTTTATATGGATGCAAGGCAGCCACTTTCGAACATATATATATTATTTTTTCTAACATCAGTATGAAACAATAACAATCGACCTCGAATATTTTTAGAAATAAACTCTAAAGATTATTGTTTAATGTAGCAGTAAACCAAATATCAAAGAAAATAGCAACCAAAAGCAGTCCTGATGGTATGCCTGTCAATGTAACCTTAGATGTTTTTTTCGTTCCAATAATAATGCATATTAATAGCAGATAAATTTGATAACGCGTGAGAGCTATTCTCATCATTTCTAATCAAGATCATTCAGAAAGTGATGTAATGGAACGTCTAGAAAAAAATCTGTTTTAACCCAATCGGAACAAAAGTCTTTTCGGAATTTTTTTATTTTGTATGACTAGTTTTTTAACCGACTTCAAAGAAGAGGTTATGATTTCGACCTGTATGTATTTGTTGTTCAAGCATAACTTTCGTAAATATGAACTAATTTTGATAATTCTTTTTTTTATTATTATTTGAAAGCTTATGGGGCCCATGTGGTCCCATTAGAATTTCATAAAAATATGTTGATTAGAACTTTAAAAAAAATTAAAACATTAAAATTCAATATCTTTTTGAAGCAATCGACCAATTAAAAACGTTCATTTTCCATGCTTTATGTTACACTTACAAAGTATGCGATCTTTTCGAAGTTTGAAATCCTAACAGGACAAGAGCCGGGATTCACTAAATTTTGCGCTGTTTGTGAAACGATATTGATTAATAAGAAAAATTACTTAAAACAGTGAAAATTTTGCAAAAATTCAGGCTTCTGATCAAAAAGGCTTCAAATGTCAACTGATCTTTATATGGATGCAAGGCAGCCACTTTCGAACATATATATATTATTTTTTCTAACATCAGTATGAAACAATAACAATCGACCTCGAATATTTTTAGAAATAAACTCTAAAGATTATTGTTTAATGTAGAAGTAAACCAAATATCAAAGAAAATAGCAACCAAAAGCAGTCCTGATGGTATGCCTGTCAATGTAGCCTTAGATGTTTTTTTCGTTCCAATAATAATGCATATTAATAGCAGATAAATTTGATAACGCGTGAGAGCTATTCTCATCATTTCTAATCAAGATCATTCAGAAAGTGATAAAATGGAACGTCTAGAAAAAAATCTGTTTTAACCCAATCGGAACAAAAGTCTTTTCGGAATTTTTTTATTTTGTATGACTAGTTTTTTAACCGACTTCAAAGAAGAGGTTATGATTTCGACCTGTATGTATTTGTTGTTCAAGCATAACTTTCGTAAATATGAACTAATTTTGATAATTCTTTTCTTTATTATTATTTGAAAGCTTATGGGGCCCATGTGTCCCATTAGAATTTCATAAAAATTTGTTGATTAGAACTTTAAAAAAATTAAAACATTAAAATTCAAAATCTTTTTGAAGCAATCGACCAATTAAAAACGTTCATTTTCCATGCTTTATGTTACACTTACAAAGCATGCGATCTTTTCGAAGTTTGAAATCCTAACTGGACAAGAGCCGGGATTCACTAAATTTTGCGCTGTTTGTGAAAAGATATTGATTAATAAGAAAAATTACTTAAAACAGTTAACATTTTGCAAAAATTCAGGCTTCTGATCAAAAAGGCTTCAAACTATTTTGAGTTTAGTAAGAATTGTGGCTATATTATGCCTACACTGTAAAAAAAAAAATCTGTGAGGGTACTAAACATTTTCTAGGAAACTGAGATTCCAAGAACATTTCATGTAACGATAACAGGAAAAATTCATGTAATGGATTCTGAAACTTGAATTTTTGCTGTTACCGTTACAGGAAAAGTTCTTGGAATCCCAGTTTCCTAGAAAAGTTTTAGTACCTTTGCAGAATTTTTTTTACAGTGTAGTACCATAAATGAAATGGGGGTCGTTAATCATTATCGATTGTGATTTTGTCGCACCAACTTCAAAAAGTAATTCATTACTTTTTATATGTATTTATTCATAAATTAAATCAAAAATATGTAAATATTTTTTTTTTAATCTGTTTGGTGGACATTAAATTCTATATATTAAATTTAACCGTTTTTATGCCGGTACATGATATTCAGTGTGAGGTTATTGGATAACGATTTGTCATTAGATAATTTTGAAGAATTATTTAATTCTTTTTAGCGCGTTTATTGAAGTCGGTTTTATTTTATTTATTGTTTATTTATTTATTTATTTATTTATTTTGAAAAAGTTAATTTGATTGAAATGGGAAATTTTCGTTCAGTTGAATCGGGAAGGTGCTCGGATTAAATAAGCCAAAATTTAGAATAAAAATTTACTTGTGATTATAATCGAGGATTCTGAGCACTTTGTGTGGCACGTGTACCGGACGATCGTCTCGAAGGAGTTAAAATCTGATTTACCATCATTCCTGCAAAACAATTTCATGTTTATGAACTTACATTTTTCCAGTCATATCAGTCAGTCAGCGATAATCGATCGAGGCGTACACAAATCTCCCGTTACATATTTCATAATTGGAACTTTCCAAAAAATTCTCTGGCAAAGAAAAACATCTTTGCACTTTGTCCATTGAAAATAATTATTATCCCCATATAATTTCTTATTTTAGCAAAAAAGGTATTCAATGATTAAAATAAAAATTATTACCAAACATAACAACAGTTCCTTTTATTTTTACATTTTTGTTTTGAATATAAGAATTATTGCACAATAAAATCGCAAGAATAATCACATCTTCTATAAGCAAAAATCGATATAATTGATTGAAATGCATTTTTTAGATATTATTAATACTATCAAAGTGAATCTTAAGAAATATGAAATATCTCTTTAAATGCATTCTGAGATGTTTATTATATTTCAGACAAAATTATTATATGCCATTCTTAACATTCCTTTAAGAAGCTCTGATTTTGTTTCCTTTTTGAAAAAAATGCGAACCACCATTTGGAGAATGACATAAAAAAATTGTAACAGGCAGAACTTTTTACTTTGCTAAAATAAATTCCTCAAAGCAGACTGAAATGACGAAATTGCTTTGGATTTTCGTCTTATTGTTTATTTCCGATGCTGACATATAAGAAAAAATTATGATAAGCAGAAAATGTCCGGAATAAATAAAAATTAATGGAACTTCACTATAAATTTTTCCTACGGATTTTTTTTTTTTTTTTTTTTTTTTTTTTTTTTTTTAGTATGGCTTGTTTTGCGATATTTTAATGTTTGTTTTGACCCAGTAATATATAATATTTTAATGAAAAAAGGAAAAATATTTTATGTATGAATATTTTCTCTTTCTGTTAATCTGAAAAAATACAAAAATTTCAAACATAAACATCATTTGCAGATAGAAGAAAAAATAAACAATGTGATTCTATTCTTTACATGGATTTTTTTTTTTTTTCAAAACCTTGTACATATTTTTTTTTTTTTTTCAAATCTCAAAATTTTATAGATTAAACACAATTTGTTCTTTCTTTAATAAAAATTGTCATTAGTTTTTTTTTTCCTTTTTTTTAATTATGTTGGTAAAATTCCACATCAGTTTAAAAAATAGTTTACGCAAAAGCAAACATGTTTCAGGGATTAAGTAAATATTTTCTAGTTTATTCAAAAGGTTACTGTAGATGAATAAAAGCCAAATATTTTTAATTTATAAAAAAGTGTAAGGAAAAAATTGTATTCTTGGTTTGTGTGTGTGTATGTATGAGTGCGTAAATGAGATACCTTTCAAACTGTGCCTATTCAGCTCCAATTGGCGAATTAAATAAACACTGTATAGCTATTAATCACGGACACTTTCAATTTTATACATTTTGTCGAATATTTAAAAATATAGTTGTCGGATTTTTCTGCAACTTCAGAGTTTTAATCCATTAGTGCCTAGCGTCCCATTTTTGGGACAGTTAAAAAAATTTCAAGTAGGTGCATTCCACACCAGTACAAAGTAGTATAAATAAATACTTCCTTTCTCGAGACCAAGACCTCGATAAATTAAGATAAAAGTTATTCTTGCTTCAAAAGTGGTGGTAAAATGCAAAATTTGAATTTTAACGAAGAAAATAATTCAGGCTCTAATGGGTTAAAGAATATGTTTAACTTCATACTTATATATAGCGTTTTAAACAGAGAGGCAGTTTGCGGGTCAGCAGAAAATCATCGGAGAAAAATAATCATGTAAAAATAAAATGCCCGAAATGATCTATCGCTATAGCTTACGAATATGTAGATTTTATACAATTGGTGTACTCATTTGAGTAAGAAATGCATGTATATTAATGATTTTACATCGACTTTTTTAATTCAAGAATTTTTTTGCAAGTTTTTTTTATTTTTAACAATCACGATTTTCAACCAAATTTAACGCCAGTTTTTAAAAATTTAACAGTGTCGTAGAAATAATAGAGTGCAAATGAAATTGCACTGCATTATTTCTATTACATTCTGCGAAATTTTCAGAAACTTGGTAGAAAATCCTACGTGATATAAGCAAAAACCTGGAAGAATTTTTTGAACTTAAAAAAAAATTAATACTTGTCCATAAATATACGTGCATTTTTTGCTCAAAAGAATGCATAAATTATACTGAAAAATAGCCAACTATTCGTATTCGATAGCGATATACAGGTTGTCCCTAAACAAATGGTATATACGCTAGGGGGTGATAGAACACATCAAGACGAGTAATAGTAAAAAGGAAACCAAGTGTCCCAAACGTTTTCCAAAGGAGATAGCCGCCATTAAAGTTAGGGGTCCAAAATTTCAAATACCACATACAAAACGGAAACATTGGTCGATTGATTTGCGGTTTTCCCAGAAAATATTCTTTATGTTGGTACCGTAATTTCGGGTGTATAAACCGCAGATCAAACAATTCTTTTTCGACCCAGAATTTTCTAAGAAACAAATATAACTAGTTAGATCGCCGTAAATATTTGTCTTCATTCACTAAATAAGATTTCTGGGTCCAAAAAGAATTGTTTGATCCGCGGCTTATACGCCCGAAATTACGGTATTTTCTTGAAAATAAATTATAAAGATAAATTTCGAAAAATGCCGATAGAGGGCGCTTTAGACTTTGAAGTAATGAAAAACTATTTTTTGCCGTGATTTTTTGCATCTCATTAAATGGTTTCGTAAGCTTAGACTTAAACTTAAATTTTGAGCTCAAAATCTGAATAGTTGGAAGCGATTAAGTAGCACAAACTTAACTGTGTTCAGAGGGTTTAAATTTCAAATGATTATAAAAAACGGAAAAAATTGGTCGATTGATTTGCGGTTTTCACTAAAACTATTCTTTATGTCGGTATTTTATTGAAAATGAATTATAAAGATAAATTTCAAAAAATGCCGATAGAGGGCGCTTTAGACTTTGGAGTAAAGAACAACTACTTTTTACGTTATTTTTTTCATCTATTTAAATGTTTTCGTAAACTTAGACTTAAACTTAAATTTTGAGCTCAAAATCTAAATATTTGGGATTTGTTAATTAGCACAAACTGAACTGTGTTCAGAGGGTTCTAATTTCAAATAATAATAAAAAACGGAAAAAAATGGTCGATTTGTCTGCGGTTTAAAATAAAACTATTCTTTAAGTCAGTATCTTCTTGAAAATGAATTTTAAAGATAAATTTCAAAAAATTCCGTTAGAGGGCGCCTTAAACTTCAGAGTAACCAACAACAAATTTTAACCGTTATTTTTTGTATCTAATTAAATGCTTTCCAAAACTTGTTAAACGTTTTCGAAATCTTAGATTTAAACTTAACGTTCGAACTCAAATTCTAAACTCAAATTCTGAATCGTTGGGAGGGGTTAAGAAGCGCAAACTGAAGTGTGTTCAGGAGTTGAAATTTACCCCCCCCCTCCCACCCCTCGAACACAGTTCACTTTTGCGTTACTTAAACACTCGCAACGACTCAGAATTTGATCTCAAAATTTAAATCTAAGCATTTGAAAGCATTTAATGAGATTTCAAAAAATAACGGTTAAAAATAGCTGTACGCTACTCCAATGTCTAAGGCGCCCTCCATCGGCATTTTGTGAAATTCATCTTTAAATTTATTTTAAAAAAAACACTGATTTACAGAGTAGTTTTAGCAAAAACCGCAAACGAAGCGACTAATTTTTCCATTTTTTATAATCGTTTGAAATTTAAACCCTCTGAACACACTTCAGTTTGTGCTACTTAACCACTCCCAACTATTCAGATTTTGAGCTCAAAATTTAAGTTTAAATCTAAGCCTACGTAACCATTTAATGAGATGCAAAAAATAACGACAAAAAATAGTATTAGGATGGATTATTTCGTTAATCCAAAGTCTAAAGCGCCCTCTACCGGTATTTTTTGAAATTTATCTTTATAATTCATTTTCAATAAAATACCGACATAAAAAATAGTTTTAAAGAAAACCACAAATCAATCGACCAATTTTTCCGTTTTTTATAATCATTTGAAATTTAAACCCTCTGAACACAGTTAAGATTGTGCTACTTCACCGCTTCCAACTATTCAGATTTTGAGCTCAAAATTTAAGTCTAAGCTTACGGAACCATTTAATGAGATGCAAAAAATAGTTTTTCATTACTTCAAAGTCTAAAACGCCCTCTATCGGCATTTTTCGAAATTTATCTTTTTAATTTATTTTCAAGAAAATACCAACATAAAGAATAATTTTAGTGAAAACCGCAAATCCATCGACCAATTTTTCCGTTTTTTATGTATATTTCAAATTTTGGACCCCAAACTTTAATGGCGGCTATCTCCTTTGGAAAACGTTTGGAACCCTTGGTTTCCTGTTTACTATTACTCGTCTTGATGTGTTCTATTATCCCCTAGTGTATATACCATTTGTTTAGGGACACCCTGTATAATTGTTGGGTATCTCAAAATTATCTAAATTATTTAAAATTCAGTAACATATAAGTAGCGAGACCTGTAGAATTTTTTTTGGACTTCTAGCATGTGTTAAATCAGGAAATTACTTGCTACGTTTCCTTAGTTTACTTTAAATATTAGTGATATATAGCGTGATTACACAGTTTCAATATTTCACACGGCCCAAAATAACCTTGCATTTTTAAACGCAAAACTTATCATTATTCTTGTATGCGTGTGTTCGACGACAAGAATCGGAATGAATTTTCAGATCTAAGTGAATATAGATCATTTTTACGCATTGGATTGAGCTATTTCTGAATGTTAAGTTTTAAAAAGATGTTTCGTTAGAGGTTTTACATAAGCTTATCTTTCAACTCATGTGTTAAAAATCTTACACCAAATACATAAATAGATTGAAAAGTAACGAAACTCATAAAGGAAAATGCTCAGATAATCTTTGCAACACGTAATATGTATCAACAGAAAATTCCAAACTTTATATTATACACTTAAATTTATCCAACAATGTATTAGTGTCTGAAGTTACTATCAAACTTTAAACTATAATTTTGATCCTATGATTTTACATTTAACAACTCGTACTGAACTTGCGGTGACAAATTTTGTCACATTAAATAACCCCATTATCAAAATTATTCAGTTTGCATTATTAGTCAGTAAAACATTAGCAACTTCACAGCGACTAGCATGCTCTGTTTTCTAAGACAAATTTACTAAATGCTATCATATTTTTAGAGTTTAATGAAGTTCAACAGTTATACGTTCCGTGAAATTGATGTTTTCATCTTTCCTATCTTCTCGTGATAAAACTAATTCACTCACCAAATTTTACCTGTATTATTTTAAAGGGGCGGTTCTTATAAATTATATCTGGTTATGTTAAGCTAGAAGATTGATTTCTCTTTCTGTAACGAAATATGTTTTTTACTTGTGTTTCTTATAGTTGAATAATCAACAATTGGTTTCCAAAGATATAGGGGAAAGAGGGGGCTAATGGGAAATTTTTCCTTTTTATTTTAGGCTAGAATAAAAACAAAAATGCACATTTTATCATTATTTTTTTTTAATTTCCAGTTTCTTTTACAGTTAAATAAATAAAAACGAAAGTAAAAAAAAATTACCAATCTTTGTGTTATATCAACTTTTGCACTTTAATATAATTGTCCCAGTCTCCATACTTGGGGTCTATTGGGACTAGAGTTGCAAAAAGTCGGTTTATTCCCGTGTTTATTTCCAATAGACCAGGTTTATTCCCAGGTTTATTCCCAAAAAACCGAATTATTCCAAAAAATCCCGGGTTTTTTCCAGGTTTATTCCTAAAAACCTGGTTTATTCCCGGGTTTAAACCGGGTTTTTTCTAACCTTTGCAACGCTAATTGGGACACAGTGCAGGACTATTGGGACATACAATGTAATTTGAAAAAAAATCCTTTAATGAATGTCAAATGCATTTTTTCATTAACAAATACTATGCTGCACATGAAAATTGTCGAGCATCAAATTTAAGTATTGGCCATCTTAATTCCACAAAGTCTTTTGACATTTTTAGCTTCAAAAGAATGTCATTCTCAATCACAAATCATCGGTCACAAAAATCACATCTGCCCAATTTACAAAATCAAAATCATTTTTTTAGTTTTTATATGCTGTGTTAATACTTTTAACACTCTAATTAAATGATACACAAAGTGAAGACAAACAAACATTATAGCTTTGTAATAAAGAAATATCGACTCATTTAGAAAACAAGAAATGTCCCAATAGATCCCACTATACGCAAATTTTTAATTTGAGAAATAATTATTTACATTTTTAATTCATTATCTTTTCAGTAATATATTCTAATTCATTAATATTTATACTATCGATAATTGCATTTAAAAGAAATATAAGTATTTCGAGTTGTTTACAAAATTGAATCAATCGCAAAAAAAATAAAATTTACTTTGGATTGCTCCAAATTAAATATAATTTTTTTCTAAACAGCAATCAACTGTCATTGCTGAACTCCCATGCTGAAAATGTGTGCCAGACTTATTGTCATTGCGTGGTATATAAATCTTTACTATATATATCTTTACTATATATAAATATATATATATATATTTAATAAATAACAATGCTTTAACAAGCTTTTGTTTGCGTGTTCTGCCACAGCATTAAAATCTTTTCAGAAACATTTAAGTGCGATTTTCTCAAAATGTTTTTTTTTTTTTTTTTTTTTTTTTTTTTTTTTTTTTTTTTTTTTTTTAACTAATGGGTATTGTCGGCACGATATTAATTAATTTATAGAGTACAAATATAGACTGAAGCAAGTTGAAGCAAATACTTACTGGCAGATCCAATCACTATGTCTTTTAGAGGTCACAGGAGCTTTGTGCTTTGTGGAAGTAATCCGAAGCATCGCATTTTTGAAAGTATTTAAATGCAAATAATGGACAATTAAGATCTTTTTTCTTCTTTTTTTTACCGAATACATATATTCTTAGTTATACAATTCAGAACACTAAATATTGTATATATAAAATTAATATTTAAATTTTGAATTTAAAATTACATCTCACTAATGTGTGAATTACAGTCATTAAGTGAAGCGCACATGACAAAGCTCTAACTTACAAATATATAAACACAATTAAAAAAACAGAATCATAACACATTTTTGCCTAAATTAAAACCAAAATATATACAAAAGTTTTGGTTAATTTATTTTTAGCTCAAACTGAAAAAATATAAAATATAAATAAAAAAAATTTCAAGTGGAAAAAAATGTGAATTTCTTTTGGTCTCAGAATGACAATTATAAAAATGCATAATTGGCTAGTTTTTTTAATCTTTAGCTTCTATAGTTTGAAGATAACAGTTTGCGCAAACTCCAAATCTATTTATTTGAGAAAACATGTTTAAAGTTCTAATAT
The DNA here is from genome assembly GCA_964019185.1 of Maratus speculifer. NCBI lineage: Eukaryota > Metazoa > Arthropoda > Arachnida > Araneae > Salticidae > Maratus > Maratus speculifer. The sequence goes on along the minus strand of OZ025299.1, from coordinate 216,569,828 downwards.
CAACAGATTTTCAATTGTACTTATCATCTATAAATGATTATAACTCCAAAAATAGTGTTGATTTTTGAATGTATATTTTTGTTATTGTTCAGAATTTTTTATACATTCTGATTAAAACAAAATCCAAAAACTGATCTTATGAAGTTTAAAGGTACTGTACGCTCTAAGATGCACATTTTTGTTCAAAAATGAATATTAAGGGAATCTTACACATTTATCAAAAACCCCATTTTAATAATTAAATTAATAATAGTAATATATCTTCCTTAATCAAAAAAATTATCTTTCAAATTTCTACATTAAATTGCTAATTTTTAAATACTTGTATGATTGTTTCCGAAGCACCGTTACTGAACTGCAAAGAATTTATAAGATTTCTATGGTTGGGAAATCGAAGTATTTTTTCATTATGAAATTTAATTTAATTTAATATTAATTTCTTTTTTAAAGTTTTTCAAAAAAGGGATATTTCAGGTTTTTTAATTTTTTTTAAATAAAACCTACCAAAATTAATAATTTTACGAGTATTACTGCGGCAGCCTCCTCAGAAAAATATATTCAGAATATAGCATTATTATATAACTTGAAGTAAAGTTTTCTGTAAATATTGATTATGTTTTGTAGCTTTTGTACTGCATTTGTTTATTACGTAAGCAAAATAAAGCTTTTTTTGCTTTTATTTTATTTAAAAAGTACGGATTCGTGTAATCTTTGTGCGGTAAAGCTTTTCATTCTTATTTTCATCTCGTTTTATAAAAATATTTGTTTCATTTTTATTATTTAACAATGATTATCAATAAGATAAAATTTAAAAATGTAATGTATTCTTATATAATTTAGCGATAAGTGGCGTCTTTTGCGCTTTTGTATATATTGTGTACAAAGTATACATTACATTATATGTTTCTGTTCTTTTCTATAGTTTTATGTGATTTGTGTGGGAAATTTTCATTTATCTTCACCTTTTTTATAGTTTATTTTAAGAATAATTATTATCAAGAGAACAATATAAAAAATATTTTTCATTTTTATATTGTCTGGAGAAATATTCTGTATATAAACTGCAAATAAAATTATATATATTTTAATGATTTTTCTTTTCAGTAATTTTCAATAATTCGTAAGGGAAAGTTTCTTTCTGCAACAGATATTCTACAGGTCTTATATATATTTGTTTCATCTGATTTGAAACATGAGAACATTTACATAACTTATTTTATTATAATATACACTGATAATATAGAGCATATTTTGTTGGGAATCTAATCTGTTTAATTAACTGCACTAACTTATATATATATGTTTTGTCTTTTCAATATTTTTTGTGAATTGTGTGGGAAATATTCATTTATTTTTTAATCTTGTAATATAAAAATATTTTATTGACTAAAATAATGGTTTTTATTAAGAAAATATTTAAAATATTTTGCATTATTATATGTATATATAGATATATGTATATATATTGTTAATATTTAGTTTCTTTTGACTGGAGATATATTTTGTGTTGCATAAATTTCTGCAAAAAGTTATAATATATACCTATGCATGTTCATTATTTTTATTTATTTATTTATTTTTAGTTAGGAAATATTATTTTCTTCTTCAGCTCTCTTTAAGGAATTTTTTTGTTTATTTTAACAATGGTTATTAACAAGAGAATGTTTACATTATCTTATACAATGATGCACAGAAAATATTTTATTCGAGAATATATAATGCACGTGAACTTCATAAAATTATATATTTTTATTTATTTTAAGTGATTTGTAGGCGTTTGATTGTTCAACTTTTATAACGAAACCAGTTTCGTTTATTTTATCAACACATGTAACATGGGACTTTTTATAAATATCCATAAATATTGTTCAAATACATGGTATAAGACATATTTTGCCTGGAAATATATTATGCACATGAACTGCATAAGCACATACTTTTGAACATTTTCTTTAGCGTTACGATATGTAATTTGTGCGAGAATTTTTTCACCAATCTCGCAGTATGATTTAAAGAAGAAAACATTTTAAAGTATCCCATATAAATATATGCATATTAATAATAGCGAGTATCAATTGTCTATTAACTGCATAAACTTTTATATTTTCAAACGTTTTCTTCTAACAAAACTTAAGTGATTTGTCTGAGAAAATATATTATTTTATAAATCTCATCCTGTTCATCTTTTTGTCTCCCTGTTTTAAAAATGATTATTAACAAGAGAATATTTTAAAACATCGTGCATTAATATATATATATTGATAATATGAGAAATAATATTATCATAATGAAAGCTTGAAGCCCCACCAGGTTAGATGCTCTATATACTGTATTTTAGTTGCTGGATGTGTGCTGGAGCTAGTAACGTTGTACTGCTTTCAGTTAATATACACTGGTCATTAAAATTAAAGAATACTGAGAAAAATTATCCTCCCTCAGTTAATGTTGGAACCAGTGAGTAATGCTCTATTTAGTTAATTAAACACAACATTGCGCTGCCGCGCATACGTTAACACCCAAGTGAGCGAAGTCGGTGATGGACAAAGTAGTACACAATAGACGCAAGTGAGAATGCTCGTCTACAGTGTTATTTACAATACAGTGAATTTGGTTCCTGAGAGTGATCAGTATTCCTTAGTTATGGCTCAAAGGCATCATTTAAGTGAAGGTCAAAAGTGGCGAATAATTGGTAGAATCGAGAGAGCTCAAAAATAAATGAAGCTCGTTCAAGTTTTAAATATCCCTCAAAATGCTGTATTAAGAGCCTAAAGCCTTTTTTAATATTGGATCTGCTGATAGACAGTCTGTTCAATGGCGAACAAGAGCAACAATTGCATCTGGACAACGTTTTCTGTCGATATCGACTCAAAGAAACCACAACTGCTAAAGGACTTTGAATTAGCTATATCTTACTTCTGCACGAAGTCTTACCTGGAACTTGGCCTGAACAACTTTACAGTTTTGGTCCATTCACCCTAACTTCCAAAGGGGCACGTTTAAACAGATGCAGTCGTCATGTTTAATAAAACCAAGAAAACTAGATCCGAGTATATTTACTATCAAGTCCAAATATAATCTGAACACTCATTCTAGACGTATTTTGATCTGGACAGAGGGAGAAACATGCATCCATCCTTTGTCTCGTTCCTGAGACAGCGGAACAGTCCTGACTTCCTATTACGCTATGTTTTAAGGCCTTTTGCAACAATTTTACATAAATTAGGTGGGTATATGTTTTTCTACGTCTTTAATTAAAAAAACGCGTTTATATATTTTTATTTAAAGAAAATGTTTCACGGAATAGCACTACAAACGAGATATTTTTAATAGTATGCTTATACCGTTTACTTCTTAATAGCAATTTCTTAAATTTTAAGAAAAAAAATTGCCGAAACACATTTTCCACATACAACTTGCAATTTTTTTTACAAGATGATTACGGTATTACTTATCATCCTACGGTCTGAATGCTTGATTATCGCAAGAGAAAATTTTCATTATTATACATTAATTGCTCTCATCGTAATGTGTATACACAGAAAATCCAGTATTAAAAGGACAAAAATTTAAATACTCATTATTAAAAATACGCGTTGTTCTTACGAATTGAAAATTAGCTCAAAACATTTCATTGAGGTAAATCGTAAGAAGTACATAAACTCATTTTAAACAATCTAATAGACTCCAAAAAGTTTTCCCTAAAGTATTAAAAGTTTCATTTTTAGAGATTTTTAAATTAAATGAATTTGGTGTATGTTATTGACGTTTAAGGTGCCATGTTCGGTATTTAAAATGAAGTGTGTAGCATAAAAGCCTTATCTACAAGGATACTCGAAAGAATTAAGTAACATTACGGCTTATGGTGTAAAATCATTAACCAGTGTCATAACCAGGGCGGGTTTCCAAAACCAGTAATATAATAAAGTTTTCTTCTCTTTGGTTCATAACAGAAAAATTCGGGTTACATAATGCGAATCGATCTTTAAAAATACCAGTATTCAGAGAACTTTGGCACCCACCCTGGTTACGCCACTGTTAGCCGTGGATGTTAATGATATTAAAATATTTTAAATGTATTGAAATTTCTATATATGAATATGGTGTTCCTAAACGCTTACTGAATAATCTGCTGTGTACATAATTTTTCGTTCATTTAAACAAACACACTAAAGTTTTTGGCAAAAAGACTACTACTAGGAAAGAATATTCTGGAAATGCTTTTTCATTTAGAATACGCGTTTTAAATTTAATGACGTTTCTGCATATTACTCGGTACGTGTAAATTCTATATAACATATACAGGGATACACAAGTGTAGCCCTTCTCTTAAATGTATATTTGTTTATAACAGAAATGTTTGAATGGGAAATTCCAGTTACGTTATGTGTTTAATTAAACTAAAATGTAGCATATTATATAACATATTGTGGATTGGGCAGAAGACTGGTCGACTTTTTACAAGATGATTTTTTATTTAATAAATCTTAAACCTAGAATAAAGTATTATATATCGTTTTATTGTTTTACAATCAGTTATCAAATTAAAATTCGACATAAGCTATTAATTTAACAAACTTGAAAAAATGAGCAAATAATGGGTCAAGGCTCCATACCTATAAGAAATTAACCCACCTTTTTTATATTGAAATATTTGGTTAGGGAAATTTAAAATAATTTTTTCATAAAGTGAGAATAACTTTATGCTAATAGTTCAATAATTATTAAAAATTATTTGGGAAAATGTGATTAGAAAACGAAACTTCTCAGATGGAATTTTAAGCATAAAAGAAATTTTGCTTGTTAAATATTTATATTGTGACACTTGACTTAGCAACACTACATGCACATACTTAACATGATGAACCAAACTATGTAGCATATAGTTTGGTTCATGTCATTGTGTTCATCTTGGAGTCATTTTCAGATTCATGTCGTAAAGTGTTTTGATCAATGTTATATCATTTAACATAGGCATAAAAGGTTAAATTTCTAAAGGGTGCTGCTTGTAGCCTTTCTATTCTTTTTCATTCTTTCTATTTAAATACTAGGGGTACTATTGAAATAAGATAAAATTTCTTATCATCTGTCAAATTTATATTTTATTATTTTTTCTTGCTATTATAGCATATTTTTATACCTTGCATTAATGGATTTCTATCATTTTCCTACGTATCATCTCATTTCGCTATAGTGTAACAGAATAAATTTGCATTATTTTAGAGGTAAAACCATTAAACTTTCATTGTATATAGGGTACAGTAAAAAGATTTACAAAATATTTAAGGAAGCGTTGATCATCTGATCAACGCTCACTCACATTAATGGCTCAAGCATTCAATCTTAGCCACTTTTTAAAAAATAACACATCGTTATGCTCATCCTTATTTACTGCATAATCTTTATGCCCGCAATAAAATCTCAGTGTTTCTGCATTATTTAAAATAAAGAATATCGCCCAGTTATACTGATCTCATTACGCTCACGAGCTATTCTCATTAATTGTATATTACGATCTTATTTTTTCAAGGATAATGAACTCAAAAAGAAAATAGTAAGGCGGGGTGATAGCTACCCTATCCCCACCCTTAATACTAAACCATTAAATCCCCAAACTATTCAGGGATTCGCCTTATTAGAAAGGTCCTACACCCAAAATTAAAACAAATAGGATAATTCCGCATAAAATCTCATTTGTATAATTTAAAAGGAAGGAGTAATCGCCCGTTCCCTCTTTATACTTCACAAAAGAACCCCAAAACTAATCAGGGAAGATACATCCTAAATATGAACCTACATCCAAAAATTGAAGCAAGTCGGTTATGTCTGTAGGAAAAATCGATTTACCTATATTAAGATGTGTAGCCCCTTATCAACTAAGTATACTTAACAAATGAATCCCCAAATCAAATCAGGGAAGCGTCTTGTCAGTTAAAGCAAATCCGTAAATTTTGCATGAAAAAACTATTTACCTATTTTAAGGGGAGTTACTCCGCCCTTTATACTTAACCAATGAAGACCTAAATGTGATGATAGAAGCGTCTCATCAGAATGATACTACATCTAAAATTTTAATGAAATCTAAAAATTCTGTATGAAAACCCCCTAATCTAATTTAAGGGGGGGGGGGGAAATTAGCCCCTCTTTTCATCCTTATACTTATCTAATGATCTCCCAAAACTAATCAGGAAAGCGCCTTATCATAATAAACCTAAATTCAAAATCGGCTATTTTTATGTTCAGTTATCGCGGTACGTACATGCATACATACGTACATACAGAATCGTCGGACGCATACGCTCTGAGGATTTGATAACCTGTGAGCTCAAAAGTACGTTTTTAAATTTCTATAATAAATTTTATTTGAGAAAATCTTTTAAAATCTTTCTAAAAAAAATACACTTTTTCAGCTCAAAATGCTTCATAATTGATTTTTTTCTCATCTGTTTATATTGTTTTCATTAAGCAAAGACTATTATCCGAGCTTTTCAGTAGGTTTAATTACCCTTTATGGGCAAAACTCTGAACTTTTTTTAAGTATAACAACTGGGTTAGATGGATTTATCTTCCCCTATCGTCAAACCTCCCGTGTCTCCGCGATAAAAAATCTACATTCAATGATTCCCAGACTATGAATCTATGAGTCATATAGAGTTTACTGAAAAAGCTTTGGATGGATATAAAATCTATTATTTTCAAAAAACCCACAAATGTCAACAATTTATGTACAAAATTAATTAGTATCTCATCATATAAATAATGAAAAAGCAAATTAGATCCCGAAGTATTTGCCATTTTATTTGATGCATGCTCTTTACCGTTTTGGCATATACTTAAATGTGGTACAAAATATCTCAGTTGGAATATTGGCCCATTCTTTAAACAGCTTTGCTTTCAGATCATCCAAACTTGGAGGAGAAATAATCAAGACCTTTACATTCAAAATTCTGCAGATGGAAAAATCCACTGGGTTCAAGGGGTGCGAGTTAGCACGTTATTCATCGGAAGAAATGAAAGCAATGTTCTCCTTTCTATGCTATTCTGTTGTCTTGCGCGCTTGTTGGACTGGTGCAGACTCTTGAAGAATCCCAAAGTTTTATCCAAAAAGTGATTTTGCTTAAAAGTCTCCAGCGCATTCTGCAAAATCCCGTCGTGATGGTATTGATTATATGATTTTGTACCAGATTTTAGAAAAAAAAACTAGAGTTTTGCTAACTTCTGTAATCACTCGCAACACCATCAAGGTCATTGGATAAGCAAATTTCTGAACAATTCTTCCCAGTCAATTACAGTAGCAACATTCTGTGACAAAATTCGGTTATTTTGCTTACTGAAATCTGCTCAATTCAGAATGGGGTCCTATCCGACAGAAGAACCACGCGATGCGTGTCATCAGTGACGCCATTTAACAACGCTCTGCATTTCTTCAATTGTTACTGATTTACGGCATCGATCAACATCTGAATTGCTTGTAAATTTATCAGTTTTAGTCCCAGGTCTTTTGTAAAAAAAAGGCTCGAAATGATTTTTCAAAAATATTTGGATCTCGTTACATTTTGCACATTGAGCTTCGAGTTTTAAGTTTGATTCTTTTACGAATGTCTTTGATGTTGTTTTCGAAACGAGCGGAACGTCGTCTTTTCTTTCTTTATTTGCCAAAGTGATAATTTAAGTTTTATGGCGCTTCAGAATGTTTAAGACTGTTAATTGAGGCATTTTCAATTCCTTAGAGATCTCCATTATAAGTTTTTTTTTTTGCTTTGCACTCGCAAATTATTATTATTATTATTATTATTATTTTATTATTATTATTATTAATTATTATTATTATTATTATTATTATTATTATTATTTTATTATTATTATTATTAATTATTATTATTATTATTATTATTATTATTATTATCTTTGCAATTATTATTATTATTATTATTATTATTATTATTTTTAATCCATTTTAGTCTGAAAGCACCTATCTTATTTTTTGTCATGGATTGATAAAAGTAAGTTAAAAACTTAAGAAAACACATTTAATTTCTAAAAAAAAACTATGCTACAATTTCACGCACAGAAATAAACCATTAAAAACATTTTCTGCATCCTCTAGAGGGCAACGCAAAAACATTTCGATATTTTTAGTTATATTCATTCTAGTTGCATAAATTGCGTTTTCAAATGCGTTATGCATTTTCTAGATTGTCTATTTATACACCTTTCACATTAATAAATTGTAAAGTTTTGCTATAGTATTCTAAATGTGTTTCATGATCTATGCCGGGCACATGATTTTCCGTTCTTGTTTCAGTTAAAAATCAGATATACGAAAAGGGGTATTATTTCACGTGTAAACACGCCACTGACTTTTACTAAGCGTACCGTCGCAAGGCAGCTTAAGACAATTTTAAATGTAAATTTGTAAGATGAAAATTATACTGTTTTGATTTATTTAACGTGTTTGGTTAATAATAAATTTTTAGATATTTTAAATTTCATATTACGAAGTTTAACTATTTCTGTAAATATAGATTATCCAGATTATCCCTTATTTGAATATTTTTGAGAAATAGCAAAATAAAAACATTGGTTTTATTTTTAATAAATATAAGTAATTTGTGTAAACTTTGTACAGAAGATTATTTGATTACTTTTCCCATCATCTTGTTTTATGAACTTTTGCTCAAAATTTCATAAACATAATTTACATTGCAGCATATTATAACCTGCATTAAATTTTTCTGTACATATCGATTATGTTTTGTAGCTTTTATTTTAAACTTATTTTCCTACGTGAGTGAAATAAAACAAATTTTTCTATTTCTTTACTTTTTCTTTTTCAAAAGATTACGTGATTGATGTAATCTTTGCGCTGGAAACTTATCATGTTTGTTTCCATACATCTCGTATAATAAAACTTTATTTCCTGTTTTCCTTTTTAAAATGTTATTAACAAGAGAAAGTTTTAAAAATAAATAAATTAATATTCATTTTGATGACATTGTGCATCTTTCTTCCGGAATATTTTTTATGCGTGAACTGCATAACATTATATGATTTTATATTTTATATTTTGAAAGAATCTAAGCGATTTTTGTAAGCTTTGCATGATTTTTTCTTCGCCTCTTACGAAATTTTCGAAAGGAAAAAAATGCATCCATATTTATATCTGGATATGAGATTTCCACTATTTTGCGCATTTTATTAGAGAAAATATTGTTCTGTTGAATTGCAATAATTTTCACATTAAATGAACTAAAATTTTTAGTGAAAAAACGCATAAATCTCATCCAGTGATATGACTAATCTTTTATGTAAAAAAAAACCTCCCTACACTGTTAAAAATAAAAAAAGACAAAAAAAAAGGATTTTATGGCGATTGTACTGGCATTCGGAACGCCACTACAACTCACTGTAAATAATGGAAAAGCTCTCGTAAATTAAAAAAAAAAATTCTTTTTTTCGTAAAAAAGGAAACCTTTCAGAAATTTACGGGAATTTTTCCGTAAAAAACAGTGAACTGCAAGGACTTCTCGATTGCCAGTACTATAGATACAGATCTATAGATCATAAACATGTATGAACAAGAGTATTCCGGTGACTTTACAACCGTTGGTGTTAACTGCTACCTTCACCAATTTTAACTAGGAAGTTCCATTGCAGCGTTAAAGAAGCTTTGAAAAGCGTTTCAAAATCTATGCTTCACACATACTTTTCTTTTCTTTATTCCTTTCTATACAAATTTTCACACTAGATGTAGGAAATATATTTTCATTATTTCTTCTTTAGTTATTGCGAATTTTTTATACATTTATTCAAACAGAAATTTCTAAATATTCTCGCACTCTGGCCATTTCGGCAAAGATTACGGGCATGGTTTTAATTTTCAAAATGCTAAATTTACCTTAATTGCCAACAGTATCTCCGAATTAGATTCTCTTGATTGTTTAGCTATTTATCTTAATCGTGAAGTTATTGTTAATGATAAATCTGATTCTAAAACGCTATAAATGTATATATATGCGTGTGTGTGTATTTGTGTCTCTTACTGATTTACTTCTTTATTACTCTTCTACACTGTGTGGGGTTTGGTTATACTCTTCAGTGATTGGCTGTTGTCTTCCGATTTCCTATTGGCTGTCCCTTCAGCTTGTTCCCTTTTCCTCATTTTCTCATTTCAGTCGTGCACAATGTTCATAGCAGATGCATCTCTTCCTTACACCTGACGAAGAAATACTCTGCTCTTTCGAAAAGCCTAGCGAGTTTAAGGATGTTTTACGGTATTTTTAAGAAGTGTTTTCTTCATTCAGAAATTAAATTTGTGAATGATTTCAAAAAGCATGGCGAATATCGATTTACGATCAACGTTCGCATATAATGCTCAAGTTTTTTTTTTTTTTTTTTTAACAGCATTATTTTGTACTTTCGATCTTCAGAGAATTTACGTGATCAAAGTAATCTTTGTGTGATTAGATTTCTTCCTTCGTCTCTTATTATGAAATTTGAGAAAGCATGAAAACGTATTATTATTATTATTATTATTATTATTATTATTATTATTATTATTATTATTATTATTATTATTATTATTATTATTATTATTATTATTATTATTAATAATCTTTTGTGAAATATTGTCTATAGATATTTGAACAGAAAATTTATAATGCTGTGTCTTTTTTATATCGGAATACTTCATGTTGATGATGTACATAAAATTATGCCACATTGTAAAGAAAAAAAATCATTATATATACGGGCCCCACCAGTGGCCGAGAGGTTCTGACCTCAAACTGGTAGATGGTAGGTGCTGGGTTCGAACCCAATCGCGACCGTCGGCCTAACCGTTCGAAGTTTTCATGTTTTCTTCGAGCCTTGCGTAAATACGGGTTAGGTTCCCTTAGAAAGACCCCCACGGAGGGCATCCCACCCCATAGGGCCTATATCCCATAGCGTAGATAATCGGCCGACATACATACAAAACAAAACAAAAAAAAACATTATATATACGGAAGATTTTATATGTAATTTCTCACTTTTAACAAATTATTTATATTTATTTCCTTTATTATATTATTTTACTTTTTTTATTTTTTTTATTTTTGAAAAAGTCGTTAATTTTCTCGGTATGAATGAAGAATTTCAGTTTTATTTTTCGTTATATCTTTAAAAAAAAGACGTGTCTTCAAAGACAAAGTAAACGGAAGAAATTCAGACAAATTGCGTTGGTGATGAATTTGGCAATATGGTGTAAGAAACACAACATTAATTTTCTAATTGAGAGTGAAAAGATTCAAATCTTCAGGAGGGCAAGGCGATAATTAGTGCGTGCAAGACTGTAAAAAAAGTTGTTAAAAAACATTTATTAGTATATATTACAATTACATATTTTTTTAATATTGCCCTGTAAATCATTTATTATTTTTTTAAAAAAAAAGACGTGTGGCACTCGGGGACTGCCGTGGTAAAGCTATTGCATAGCATTTTTTATCAACTTACGCAATCATAATTATTTATTTACTTTTTATTTATGCAGTTTTTTTGTCTTTGATATTAATTCAAGTTATACTTTTTGAGCGTGATCACCGATAACAAAACATTTTTTTTCTCTTTTATTGAATAAATGAGAAATTAATATCGTTTAAAATATTTTTATTATCTTAAAACACATGTAGGTTAATCAGGAATTTTTATAATTGAAAATATAGGTTTATGGTAGCTGAAATAAAAAACATAAGTTTGAGACTTGATATTCTCAAGATATCTCAAAAATACCGCTTTAATGTCTGCCGAAGTCTACCGAAGGATACCGTGCCGAAGTCTGTCAAACTCAAGCGACGTTAGCCGGAGTGTTAGGTTTTTCTCGTTACGGAATTTCTAGATTCTTTCGCCGCGCTCAAAACCCGCGATAAATGATATGCCAAACAAAATTTACCAAACGAAATTTTGCCGCGCTTCGAAAATTAGATCACGAATTATAAGAATTTTAAATTTTGCGACCTTCACCGTGGGGAGGGGGGGTCTCCTGTCACCAAAAGTAACACTGTCTCCTAATAAATTATCAAACAAAATTTACCGCCCTACGAAAATTAGATCGCGAGTTATAAGCGTTTTAAATTTTTCGACGCTCACCATGGGAGATCTCCTGTCACTAAAATTAACATTGTCTCACTATAAATTACCAAAAAAAATTTGGCCGCGATACGAAAATTAGATCGCGAGTTATAAGCATTTTAAATTTTTCGACCCTCACGGTGGGGGGTCTCCTGTCACCAAAAGTAACACTGTCTCATAATAAATTGCCAAGCAAAATTTGGCCGGGCTACGAAAATTAGATCACGAGTTATAAGCATTTTAACTTTTTCGACCCTCACCGTGGGGGGGGGGTCTCCTGTCACCAAAATTTAACACTGTTTCATAAAAAATCATTAAACAAAATTTGGCCGCGCTACGAAAATTGATCGCGAGTTATAAGCATTTTAAATTTTTCGACCCTCACCGTGGGGGTTCTCCTGTCACCAAAAGTAACACTGTCTCATAATAAATTGCCAAACAAAATTTAGCCGCGCTACGAAAATTAGATCATGAGTCATAAGCATTTTAACTTTTTCAACCCTCACCGTGGGAGGTCTCCTGTCGCCAAAATTTAACACTGTTTCATAAAAAAATAATTAAACACAATTTGGCCGCGCTACGAAAATTGATCGCGAGTTATAAGCATTTTAAATTTTTCGACCCTCACCGTGGGGGGGTCTCCTGTCACCAAAAATTAACAATCTCTCATAATAAATTACCGAACAAAACTTGGCCGCGATACGAAAATTAGATTGTGAGCATTTTAAATATTTCGACCCTCACCGTGTGGGGGTTCCTGTCACCAAAAATTAAAACTGTCTCATAATAAATTACCAAATAAAATATGGCCGCGCTACGAAAATTAGATCGCGAGTTATAAGCATTTTAAATTTTTCGATCCCCAAGGTGGGAGGTCACCTGTCACCAAAAGTAACAGTGTCTCTTAATAAATTACCAAACAAAATTTGGCCGCGCTTTGATCTCGAGTTATAAGCATTTAAAATTTTTCGACCCTCACCGTGGGAGGTCTCCTGTCACCAAAAATTAACACTCTCATATAATAAATTACCAAACAAAATTTGGCCGCGATACGAAAATTAGATTGCGAGTTATAAGCATTTTAAATTTTTCGACCCTCACCCGGGCGGGCTTTTCCTGTCACCAAAAGTAACACTGTCTCATAATAAATTGCCAAGCAAAATTTGGCCGGGCTACGAAAATTAGATCACGAGTTATAAGCATTTTAACTTTTTCGACCCTCACCGTGGGGGGGGGGGGTCTCCTGTCACCAAAATTTAACACTGTTTCATAAAAAATCATTAAACAAAATTTGGCCGCGCTACGAAAATTGATCGCGAGTTATAAGCATTTTAAATTTTTCGACCCTCACCGTGGGGGGTCTCCTGTCACCAAAAGTAACACTGTCTCATAATAAATTGCCAAACAAAATTTAGCCGCGCTACGAAAATTAGATCATGAGTCATAAGCATTTTAACTTTTTCAACCCTCACCGTGGGAGGTCTCCTGTCGCCAAAATTTAACACTGTTTCATAAAAAAATAATTAAACACAATTTGGCCGCGCTACGAAAATTGATCGCGAGTTATAAGCATTTTAAATTTTTCGACCCTCACCGTGGGGGGGGGGGGGTCTCCTGTCACCAAAAATTAACAATCTCTCATAATAAATTACCGAACAAAACTTGGCCGCGATACGAAAATTAGATTGCGAGCATTTTAAATATTTCGACCCTCACCGTGTGGGGGTTCCTGTCACCAAAAATTAAAACTGTCTCATAATAAATTACCAAACAAAATATGGCCGCGCTATGAAAATTAGATCGCGAGTTATAAGCATTTTAAATTTTTCGATCCCCAAGGTGGGAGGTCACCTGTCACCAAAAGTAACAAAGTCTCTTAATAAATTACCAAACAAAATTTGGCCGCGCTTTGATCTCGAGTTATAAGCATTTAAAATTTTTCGACCCTCACCGTGGGAGGTCTCCTGTCACCAAAAATTAACATTCTCATATAATAAATTACCAAACAAAATTTGGCCGAGATACGAAAATTAGATTGCGAGTTATAAGCATTTTAAATTTTTCGACCCTCACCCGGGGGGGGGGGGTCTTCTGTCACCAAAAGTAATACTGTCTCATAATAAATTGCCAAGCAAAATTTGGCCGCGCTACGAATATTAGATCACGAGTTATAAGCATTTTAAAATTTTCAACCCTCACCATGGGGGATCTACTGTCACCATAAATTAACACTGTCTCATAATAAATTACCAAAGAAAATTTGGCAGTGCTACGAAAGTTAGATCACGAGTTATAAGCATTTTAAATTTTTCGATCCTCACCGTTGGGAGTCTCCTGTCACCAAAAGTAACACTCTCTCATAATAAATTACCAAACAAAATTTGGCCACGATACGAAAAATAGATCGCGAGTTATAAGCATTTTAAATTTTTCGACCCTCACGGTGGGGGTTCTCCTGTCACCAAAAGTAACACTGTCTCATAATAAATTGCCAAGCAAAATTTGGCCGCGCTACGAAAATTAGATCACGAGTTATAAGCATTTTAACTTTTTCGACCCTCACCGTGGAGGGGGGGGGGTCTCCTGTCACCAAAATTTAACACTGTTTCATAAAAAATCATTAAACAAAATTTGGCCGCGCTACGAAAATTGATCGCGAGTTATAAGCATTTTAAATTTTTCGACCCTCACCGTAGGGGTCTCCTGTCACCAAAAGTAACACTGTCTCATAATAAATTGCCAAACAAAATTTAACCGCGCTACGAAAATTAGATCATGAGTCATAAGCATTTTAACTTTTTCGACCCTCACCGTGGGAGGTCTGCTGTCGCCAAAATTTAACACTGATTCATAAAAAAATCATTAAACAAAATTGCCGCGCTACGATAATTAGATCACGAGTTATAAGCATTTTAACTTTTTCGACCGTCACAGTGGGAGGTCTCCTGTCGCCAAAATTTAACACTGTTTCATAAAAAAATCATTAAACAAAATTTGGCTGCGCTACGAAAATTGATCGCGAGTTATAAGCATTTTAAATTTTTCGACCCTCACCGTGGGGGGGGGTCTCCTGTCACGAAAAATTAACACTCTCTCATAATAAATTACCAAACAAAATTTGGCCGCGATACGAAAATTAGATCACGAGTTATAAGCATTTTAACTTTTTCGACCCTCACCGTGGGGGGGTCTCCTGTCGCCAAAATTTAACACTGTTTCATAAAAAATCATTAAACAAAATTTGGCCGCGCTACGAAAATTGATCGCGAGTCATAAGCATTTTAACTTTTTCGACCCTCACCGTGGGAGGTCTCCTGTCGCAAAAATTTAACACTGTTTCATAAAAAAATCATTAAACAAAATTTGGCCGCGCTACGAAAATTGATCGCGAGTTATAAGCATTTTAAATTTTTCGACCCTCACCGTGGGGGGTGTCCTGGCACGAAAAATTAACACTCTCTCATAATAAATTACCAAAAATAATTGGCCGCGATACGAAAATTAGATCGCGAGTTATAAGCATTTTAAATTTTTCGACCCTCACCGAGGGGAGTGTCCTGTCACCGACAGTAACACTATCTCATAACAAATTACCAAACAAAATTTGGCGACGCTACGAAAATTGATCGCGAGTTATAAGCATTTTAAATTTTTCGACCCTCACCGTAGGGGGTCTCCTGTCACCAAAAATTAACAATCTCTCATAATAAATTACCGAACAAATTTTGGCCGCGATACGAAAATTAGATTGCGAGCATTTTAAATATTTCGACCCTCACCGTGGGGGGGGGGGGGTCCTGTCACCAAAAATTAAAACTGTCTCATAGTAAATTACCAAACAAATTATGGCCGCGCTACGAAAATTAGATCGCGAGTTATAAGCATTTTAAATTTTTCGATCCCCAAGGTGGGAGATCACCTGTCACCAAAAGTAACAGTGTCTCTTAATAAATTACCAAACAAAATTTTGCCACCCTTTGATCTCGAGTTATAAGCATTTTAAATTTTTCGGCCCTCACCGTGGGAGGTCTCCTGTCACCAAAAATTAACACTCTCATATAATAAATTACCAAACAAAATTTGGCCGCGATACAAAAATTAGATTTCGAATTAAAAGCATTTCAAATTTTTCGACCCTCACCGGGAGGGGGGGGTCTCCTATCACCAAAAATTAAAACTGTCTCATAATAAATTACCAAACAAAATATGGCCGCGCTACGAAAATTAGATCGCGAGTTTTAAGCATTTTAAATTTTTCGACCCTCACCGTGGGGGGTCTCTTGTCACCAAAAATTAACACTCTCTTATAATAAATTACCAAACAAAATTTGGCCGCGCTACGAAATTTAGATCGCGAATTTTAAGCATTTGAAATTTTTCGATCCTCACCGTTGGGCGGGTCTCCAATCACCAAAAGCTACATTATCCTACCTTATTTTATCTTAAGACGATTTTTTTCTATACACATTCTATCAGGAATTTTCATCATTGAAACTATAGATTTATGGTAACTGAAATAAGAAACATAAGTTTGAGATTTGATATTCTCTAAATATCTGAAAAATACCGCGTCAATGTCTACCGAAGTCTACCGAACGATACCATTCCGAAGTCTGCCGAGCTGAAACGACGTTACCCGAGTGTTAGGTTTTTTCGTTACCGATGTGTTAGGATTTTTCGCGTTACGGAATTTTTGGATTCGGTCGCCGCGCTCAAAGCCCGTGATAAATGCTATGCAATAGCTTAAAACATTTTCTAATTAATGATAATTTGAATAACAAAATGACAAAAAAATTTCTAACTTCAAAACGGCGAAATACCAAAACAGTGAGTTTTATGAAAAAGCAGATAATAGGGATCAATCTGTCACCACTACCTTTTCCCTTTTATTCACCTATATTATTAACTTTTAACATTGCATTTTACATTGTTAAAAAGGAAACATTGCTGGAAACTGCATTACGCTAATATATTTTATTCATTTTCTGACTTATCACATTATTTAAGACGCCATTATTTATCTTTTGAAAGATCTGAACAGTGCACTTATTTCAGATTTAAAGAAGCATTTAGGAAAATTCTTCTTTTTTTCCGTCACCTGATTTTAACAAACATTTCCCAGCAGTTTTTTTAAAATGAAATCATCAGTTTTCTAAAACATCAGTTAGCTTACTTTGAATTTTGTGAATTCGCATTCGAGAAAGCTGTTTAATACACTATAAAAAGACCGGTAATAATATTGAAAATCATTGGCAGTAAAAGAAACTACTAGTAAATCTCAAAATATTGTTCGTTTCACAGATTTCTAAATATAATGAATTCTTTTTCGAATCGTAAGTGAAAGAAAATTAAATATTTTTGAATATTTTAGTTCGCTGTTACATTTTAATTTTGGATTAAAGGAAATTGTCTTTTTAATACTTAATCCTGAAACTTCCGTTCACCCTGAAGTTTCTTTATGTTCTTGTCGTTTACTATGGAGTGATAGCTAATGTTAATAAAGATTGTAGCAGGTATAGTAAAATTAAGGAACAGCAGAATTAATCCTTTACATTACGGCCAATGGAAATAATTCCTTCCAACAGAATTTTAGTGATGTTACATTCTTTCAAACAAAATTTGATATATTCATTTATAAAGTGCATTAAAATATATATTCTATAGAATATATAGACAAAAAATATTTCTTACTAATTTATCACAAAAAAGAATCCCTGTACATAACGGTACGGAGGAGGGAGGAGGAAGTTTGTTTGTTGTGTATTTTCATTATACTAAACTGTTTTATGAATAAAAAATTGATAAGAATTGCTGAAGTTTACTAAAAATTATTTCCTGTATAATACGAAGTGCACTGCATTTATAGGGACACTCAACATATTTCAGAAAATTTACGATTTTCGAATTACATTAGCGATGATTGCTGGGAATTGCATTTTTAATTATAGTTCTGATATGCGTTTTTAATTTATTCTATGTTGTGTGTATAAATGCTATAAAAGGTATACAGTGCTACACAAAACCATTTGTCAGCTTTATTGTGTATGAGCATAAATGGCTTAAATGTTGTTGAGTGACGCATCTTTACGTTGCAATGCATTTCGCATTTTGAAAGATATTCGTAGAATATAGGAAAATGATATACAGGGCCATGCAAACAATTAAATACCGTCTATATATGATAATTTCTATAAATGTTATTTCAGTAGATTTAAGGACGTTTTATACTGAATTAGATTTTAAATAAATAATGACGTGTATATAAAAGTAATAGGCATTATACAGGACTGTGCACAAAAATGTTTTCGTCTGTTGGTATAAATTGTTGAAAGTAAAATTTCAACATTTTATTTTTGGTAAAATTTAATTATCGCATATAACAATTATATTACATATACCAATCTACTACATATTAAATACAGGTTTGTGTACAATATTCTCAATACACACCTGATTAAAGACGATAATCGCTGAAATCAATTTTTTTATTTTTATATATTTTCTAAAAGATTTATCTGTGAATCTTATTTACTTTATTTCCCTAAATAATGAAGATTTCTTAATGC
The DNA here is from genome assembly GCA_964019185.1 of Maratus speculifer. Classification (NCBI taxonomy): domain Eukaryota; kingdom Metazoa; phylum Arthropoda; class Arachnida; order Araneae; family Salticidae; genus Maratus; species Maratus speculifer. The sequence goes on along the minus strand of OZ025299.1, from coordinate 216,551,157 downwards.
ATTATGGAAGCATTGGAAAGTTTTTCATAATCTATGCTTAACACATGACTTTCCTTTCTTTTTTACATTGTATTTTAAATTCAAAGAATGAAACACATGCTTAAAAAAGGTCTCAACAAAGGAGTAAAGAACTTTAAACGAACTTTTTTCTTGATTTATTAATATTTCCAGAAATATAAATGAAGTGATAACAGTAAATTTTAAGACATATACTTACTAGATGACGTTAAAAATTAAAGTGATTTTAATGGCAAAAGAATTTCATATGCAAAGACATATCTTATTATTAGGACGTCAGACCCGAAAATTTTATGCAAAGATTGTTTAAAGGACAAAATATTAAAATAACCAGCACGAAATCTCCCATGTACCAAAAATTTTCAGCATTTATGAATATGCAGATTCTGCATAAAGTGTAACTTTTGTGATCGCATTTTTATCACCCACGCAACAGTTACAAAAATTTTGTTAAAATATTTTTTTCCTGTCATCTGTCCAGGCTTATCGCCAACTACTAAGAGATTTATTTGCGGTGAAATAAGTTACTAAATGGGTAAATATGCATTAGTTTATATGACAAGTTTTGAGGTTGTGTTAAAAATGAAAAAGCTGACTAAAATGATTAAAATAATTCAAGTCTTATGTATACAATGTAGTACATAAATGCTTTCCTTTCTCGAAAATTATGAAACATTTACATATTAAAACACAAGAGTGCGGTTCCCGCTACAAGACTTGTCAAATTATGTAATGGTTTGTTTCAATAGAAAAAAATAATCTCAACAGACCTATAAGTACACTATCTAAATAAAGAAATAAATGAAATAAAATAAAAATCTTAATCTATGAAAATAAAATATAAAGAGGAAAAAAAATGAATAACCTGTTACGAATGAATAACCTGTTAGACGCAATTTAGAAAAGTTTTTTTTTTTTTTTTTTTTTTTTTTTTTTTTTTTTTTTATCGTTAAAACCTTAGCAAACAAATTTTATCTTCATAATTTAAAGAAGATATTTTGAAATGCTCTTTTATACCGAAAAGATACAGTAATTTCTGGAGTTTCTAAATATAAAATTGCTTTTCGGAATAATTAGTAACTCCGTAAATATTATCAATCACTTTTTTTATTAATCATTTTTTTTTTCGTAGTTATAGCAAAATGTTCCTGAAAATATACTATATATCCAATATTTCTGCATATATCTTATACATTCTTAAGAATCACCTGTCCTTTTTTAAGACGTATATATATATATATATATGAGTATATATATATATATATGAGTATGAGTATGTTGACTGTACCAGAGGAAATTTTCAAATGACCAGACATAAAGAATAGAAAAAGTAATTAACTTAACAAGCAGTTGAAATAAGATATTTAATAATCTTTACTGTACCAACAAACAATCCAAAATTTTCTTATCTCTTACGGCGTAAACTGTACTCTGATATGAAAAATCTGTTACTTATTATATGACATTTTTATAAATTATCGAACTTGCGAATACTCCATAATTTAACGCAAGATGATTCAAATGACAAAATTATAAATAACTCAAACGCAATCTTACATAAACCAATTTTCACTGTTTATGAATATGCACCTTATTCATAAAATGCAACATTGAGAATTTTTTTTTATCATGCTTATTGTAAAAAAAGATTTTTTTTAAATATACGGAATTTAATATGGTTTAGGAAAAAAAATGTAATCTTACCTTATATTCCATCGCGTCCAAAAAGATTTCCTCTAACTTCCAAAAACTGGTTACCTGAAAACAGTTTAAAACTCTTCCGAAACTTTAGACAAACTAGATGTGTGATATTTAACATTTGAATCAAACTTTCCTTTTCTGCATATAATTCCTGGAAACGTTACCGAGTAACTATTATAATGGAGATTTTTTAAAAAATATTTCCCAGTATTTCGCCATACAAACGGTTAAAATATTATAGTATTATAATAAAGAAGTTAGATAAGTAATATAACAATAAATAAATAAAATAATAATAAAAGGGTGCTTTCAAGATTTTGCTTTTATTAAGCTTTATAAACTTCACTGGTGATTAATACTTTCTTTGCAAGATAAAATATTATGCCAATAAATAAGTAAGTGCAATAACCAAATTGAAATCAATAGCAGACACTTTTTCCATAATACTGATAAACCTATGGATATTATTGGAACTTCTTTGATACGGTACTTTGTCGAGTTTTATTGTGAAAACGGATTATACTAAGTGGCACGATTCTATCGTTGATAATCAGATACTTTTTCTTTTTATAGTATTGATACGATCATATGCGTGTGCCACAATCAGATATGGTATGAAAATAGAATTAATTTTCAAATCAGGCTTATTACAGAAAAGGAGGGTTTTTTCTTTCTCTTTCCATCGTATCAAATTAATATTGGTTATGTTGGTTGCATAGTGTGTTTATTGTATTCAAAAGAAACACGTCTAATTAAACACTAATATTTAGAATATACTAAGGTTGTATTGAAAACCATTGATATAAAATTCCAATGTAATAGAATATTGGCTGTACATTCAAATATTTGTGATGGAGCGTCAGCATTGCAGAAGTATTGTTTTTGCATTTAAAATATTAGTAAAGAAATTGCAAAATATTTTTCGCTAATATTTGTGAAGTATAAATGCACGAACGTTGGGGCAAATTTCATCCCAAAATGTATAATATTGGATATGTGTTGATTTTCGCTTTAAAATTTTTCTTTTTTTAAATTCCGAATTTCTTTTTATTCTTTTTCTTCATCTTCTGATGGGACGTATAAAGTGTGCACGAAAATGCAGCACTTTGCTAATTCCGCGGTGCTCTCTAATGCTCGTTATGCTTGTTTTGTTCATGAATATAAAACATACTGGCCAGATATTGCTTTGCTACTAGTGTCCACATTTTAAAATCTTGCTTCAGAAATTTTACTGCAGCAGAGATTCCAGACAATATTCTTAAAAAAACGGGCTTTGTTCGTAGACTAATGGACCTTGCGTGAGATAAACGGACTTAGCCCATAAAACATAAAGTTTATGGAAATTATCCGTTTACTTGGAAACATAATTTTTTCCAGAAATTTACTGGAGTAATTCAAAGTAAAATATCGTAAATTTGCACTTTTTAACAGTGTATTTAAAAAAAATTATGATACTTGCATACATTCTTTAATTTTTAAAATATTTTGCTTCTAAAAATATCTACTAACATTAAACTTTTTTTGAAAGTCTTGTTTGAAAAAGAATGAGTCTTGGTTGAGCTAACTATGACTTCAGCGCAAACCACAATATGTCCGGTACATTGTCTCTCACAGTCACTTGAAAATACATTTTAACAGAGATTGTGTACATTTATCAAAGAACAATTATTTAATATTTTATAAAGTGTCAATATCTTATTTTGTTTAAAATTAAATCATAGCAGCTTATGGTAATTATGTTCAAAAAGCTTTTAACATAAAAAGCCTATATTGTTTTCTAACTGCATAATTTTTCATTCTTTCATAATGTGATTATTAATGTGAGGTTCATATCGATTTGATCTATAGAAAATGGCAATTACTACCAGCGTTATCTCCTCTTCCATTGTCTGATTATGTAACATGATAACTTAAAATATTGACCTAATTGAAATACTTAGTCACCGATTATGCATTAAAGATTACAATTTATATCACATTTATCAGAAGTAATTATGTAATGTTTTAAGTATACTAACCTGCTCAAAAATGCATCTATCTATGAAACTTTATAAAAAAAATCCAAAAATAATAAAACTAATTTTAAATGAAACTATAAGAAATAAATTAAATAAATTCAAAACCTAAATAAAAAAAGTATGTTCCATGGTATGTACGATTCGATATTATTAATTTTTTTTAATTTTAGCCCTAGAATTTATAAACAAATAATCGAGACGTTATATAATATATAACGAGATACATATAGTAAGTTATATGACAATTTGGACTCTCTATTTATAAATTTATGAAGCCAGTAAAATTTGCTGATTTGTCAATGTTACAATTTATCAAGTTTAATAATACATGACGATCGTTTAATGTTTACCAAAAAGTCGAAAATTGCACGTCAAACGCAACAAATGTGGTGCTTTCGTACTATAACGAAGTTTTAAAAATATTCAGATCTTGTTTTAATAGTATACAGTACTTCAGTTATTGTACAGTAGCCGAGATTTTTTGTGTGTCTCTGTAAATACCATCTGTTTCCTTTTATACAGGATTTAACTAGTAGTAAACTTCAGCAACGTATATCAATTTCATAAAATGTGAAATAGTTTAATATAATTAAAATACGTCCCAAACAGTGTTTCACCTATATTTTAGCGTAATAAAATATTCTTGTGTTGCTCTGTAAATGAATAAAAAATATTCGTTGCTCAAGACGTTGTACAGAGTGTATACTCTAGTACTTACTTTATAGATGCATATCATTTTTATTATGTACGAATCAGTGTAACGTCATTAAAAGACACTTGAAACAATTTTTTCCCATTGGCCGGAAAGTAACAGAATACTTTTGATTGTCCCTGCAATTAAACTATACATCCGATTTTCATAAAACGTAAAACATTCTCTGCAAAATTATGCAACAATTGTATATTATAAATTTCAAACGATTCGGTTGGGTAGTTTTTATTCTGTTATCTGCGGACTGACAAACAAACTGAAAGACGGCTATAGGTTCTACGTATTTACATAATTACGAATGCACCTACAAAGGCACACTATAAATTTAAAATTGCGTTATTTTATTGACTTAAAGTCTTATTACCCTAACTTTGCCTGAGCGTAACAGAATATCTACCAGTAAGTTTGTTGTTTGCACACCGGTAATTGTGACGAATTTTATTAGCTTTCTTTAAAGATAGAACTCTGAGTTAAAATAAGACAAAAAATTCAATTTTAATACAATGATGTGAAAAACAAAATCAGGATTTTAAGGGATAACAAACTTAAACAAAGAATCTTTATGATTTTTTAAAGTCACAAGGAACAAATTTAATACTATGATATGCACTGTACGTATTACACTTATTACTCAAATAAAATTAATTTTGACAGCAATAAAATTAATAATTTAATTTTCCGCCACCATGGATAAGTTTAAAATTTAAGCAGCAATCCTTAAATCTGAAACCTGATGATAACTGAAACCTGCATTTAAATTTGACCTCACGCACTACTCCTTCAGAAACTGCAACTAGTATCCCTAAATCTGAAACCTGATGCTAACTGAAACCTGCATTTAAACTTGACCTCACGCACTACTCCTTCAGAAACTGCAACTAGATCATTTTTTTAATTTCCTATTAAATATGAAGTATTCCTTAGCAGTTTGTATTTAACGGTTGTGGATCTCACTTCATTGGAATATGATAACACTTCTTCTAAACCACAAAATCTCAATTTCGTCTTTTATTTTAACTTATATTTTTTTTTTCTCTAGGGCTTTCGAACAGTTTCTGCATTGTAGTTTTATTTCAGTAATTGATTTTTTTTTCTTGTTCATTGTCATTAAAAAATGTTTTGAGATTAATTTGCAAGAAAAACAAATTTAATTAAATATTATATTTTACACAATAAAGACCAGAAATAGTGATGAATAATAAAATACATCTTTTCTTTAGAACAGTTTTATATAAAAAAAATATGACCTCATCCTTTTAGAAAGATTTTTTTAGTGTAAATGAATAAAATAATAAAAACTGTTAAAAATAATAAAATATTTAAACTTAACAAATATTATGTATCGTAAAGAAAGTTAGCAAAAGCGTTTCGCAAGCATCACATGAATTTAGAATGCAGCACTTCTGCAAATTACGATTTCATATTATTTTGGAATTGAAATATAATGGTGAAATATTTATATCTTGGAATTTCGTATAATAACCAAAATTGCTACAAAATAATTATTTTCTTCTATTATGAGATCTTCATTTCCAAATAATAACCTAAATTACGATTCTGAGTACATTGTTACTTATTCTCCCCTCCCTCCCCTCACCAAAAAAAAGACTTTTTGCTGCGCATCATTTCTACCATTGATACTAAAAAAATCTGGTCAATTTCTCTTCAAGTGTTCACCATAAATTAAACAGAGACTATAATAAAAATTAAAATGGAGTCTACAAAACATATACATATAAAGACTCTTGGAAACATATAAAATTACATAAAATTTCCATTATAGAGGTGCTAACCACATATTCGACTCATTTTATAAAATTGACTGTCTCAATATTTTGTATAATAAATAGACATGGATAAACATTAAGTTTTATAGGATTTTGGACTCCAAAAACTATCACGCTGTTCTCAATAACTTTAAGTTACTCTTATATTCTTAAACAAATGCAGTGTGTCAGAAACCTATTCAAATACATTGTTAATATACTAAATGGTCTACTTAAGTCTGTGGAAAATATATTTAGCTAACCTCTTTACCAGAGTCTTAGCTTTATTTTTCAAAGGAATATAATGATATATCTAATTATTATGATTTTCCAAACTACTTGCAAATAAATACTTTTAATCTCGTTTTGATTCTGGAACCGTGGAACTTTCTACAGTTTGCTCCAAACTTTTATCTCCCATAACGATAAAAATTATGTGGAGCAATTCTTGTAGATGTTGGGCTTTTATGCGCCTATATACTTTAATATTAGGATTCATGGTACGTGGTTTTGCTTCTTTTGCGCACATAGTAGTAAAGTTTTGAAGTTTAAAAAATCTCCCGAAATATATTACGCATTTCCGAGAAGGCTACAACAAAATCTTTCTATCAAAGGATGATATTTGGAGTGTTGCATGAAGACCGAAAATTTATTCAGAGAAAAAAAAATAGTTTCAGAAACCACGAAAAGAGGGCGTATAACATTTTTATACAAAATACATAACATGAAACGCGCAATTCATCTGTGTAATGAGAACAACTTATGCTTATATTCAGTTGCACCAGTTTCTGCTATCATCGGAATATGAAAACAGAGTAAGCTCAATAGATCATTAGATTTAATGCTTCTAAATGATATACAAATAGCGTACAATTTATGTGTCATATGTTTTTAAAATCAAACAGATATGTAGAGGATCATTTTAGGACAAATCTAAGAAAAGCACTTACTCACAGTCAAAAATCTTATGGATTCAAATCTGGAGAAATTTCGGAAATTTTTCAAATTAAATAGACTATCTGTGGCATACCTTTATGCTATTTTATTTACTCAAAAAATGTTAGCATCCATTTTGTAACCAAAACTTGGAAGTTCCAGAACAAGCCGTAGGAAAATGACGATTTAGAATTATGTAAATAAAATAGTTGATACTTAAGACTTTTTTCACACAGTCGTGATAAATAGATTAGCACCATCTTTTACTTATACTGCCCGAGAGAGAGTACTTAGACTAAAAGCCTGTAGAACATGAAAGTACTCCCGGTCCCTTTTTATTAAGGTCTTAAAGAATATAGAAATTTCAGCTGAAGCTGAGTCCGCCAAAATACGCGACAGAGGGCGGAATGGTATGTACAGGATATATGAAAATATTACATTCGCAAACTTTATAAAATGACAATAAACACACTAAGTAAGACAATATTAACAAAGCTGCTGCAACCCGACAATGGATACTAAATGACTGGGAATCCAAGCCCCAGACTCTGTGATGGATTAAAACTGAAAGGTCATGTAAGAACTTCTAGATGTTTTTAACCTTTTAGAACAGAGTCGGGCGCGATAAAATATTTTCTAGCCAACTATATGGAAGAGCAGAAAAACGGCGAATATGCCAACGAGTTGTTAAACGGCAATTATAGAAATAATGAAAGGAAACGGCAACATCACCGCACTCACGTAGGAGAAAGGGCTCTTTTGAATTTGAAGAGCTATACCCCAAAGAGTCCATGGCCGGTAAGAAAATCTGCTGTGAATGGAGTGAGCAAGAGTATCCAAAGTACCATTGGAACCAGATCACAGGTATATCTACCCTTATCTGAGTTGTCCCAGTGACCCTGCCATTGTTTCGTAAAATGAGCGCAAAGTTGTCTTTTGATGTGTGAGTGCAGAACTGGAAGTGAAAAATCAACTGATGGTCTAGCAATTGCCTCCTTTATTAACATATCTGCCATTTCATTTCCCAGAATACCCCTATGGTCTGGAACGTGGCTTAAACAGGTTTTCCAGAGAAAATTTTTGAGAAGTGATTTAATTTCAGTAACCTGGGGATTTATTGAGCCAAATGAACAGATAGCTTGTAGGCTTGAAAGATTATCGCTAGAAATTGGAATTAGAAAATTTTGGTTTTGTTGAGAAGTCTACTCTAAGGCTTTAAAGATGGCAAAGAGTTCTGCTTGGAAAGTGGAATTATTATTATCCCATCTGCAAGACCACCGATGAGTCATTTCACTTCCTTACGTAGCACAGAAAGCTGCACCTACTCCGGTAGTACTGCGTGAACCATCGGTAAACACCATAACATTTTGTGTGGGAGAATTAGAATTTTCAGCCAAGAGTCTTACGCTGAATCATCATTTGTGGATAATATTGCTGGGAGATAGCTTCATTCTCCAAATGAAGTATATTATTTTTAATGAACTCATACTTAATATTAATAGGAATGGGAGAAATACCTGTCAAATTTTGAGAGCATCACTGGAAATGGCTTTATATCCCTTAGAAATGTTCAGAAGAAACATCCTTTGTATAGAAACTAATTCATTAAGGGCTACTTTTGTGATACTCCCCCCCCCCCCGAATAGCTGCCCCATAAATTATATTTTTTTCTACAATAGTAGAATACCAAACTTTTAGCATATAGCTTTTAACACTCCAAGATTTAATGGTTAATTTTGTTGAGTTATGAAAAAAATTTTACTAGTTTGAGTTTAAGGTCATTAATATGAAAGAAACAGTTCAAGTGTTCATCTATTGATAATCCTAACAGTTTAAGCTTAGAGACATGGTGAAAACTAGAGCCATTTATTCTGATGGTGGGTTTTCTTTTAAGATTATACAGTTTTGCAAATGTCAGAGCTTGAGATTTATTAGTTGAAAGTTGCAGATGCAGTGATTTTAATAGCTGGCATAATACTGGAAGAAGCCTAAATACGGCAATCATGCATGTCAAGAGGATTTTGTAAAGTGAAATAAAACTCAACTGGTTTGGGAATATTCCATGACATTAATTTTGAATTGAATAGCAAGGAAGTATCTCCAAGCCAAACGTTTAGCGAGCACTAAAATTAGCAGGTCCGAACTTAAAAAGTGATATTGCATAATAATAGTAGCGTAAGAGTTCTATTAGAATTATGTGGTCAGTGAAATAAGATTGGTCTTCAGCTTTTTCTATTATCAAAACTGTTAAAATTCTGCTGGTAACTGCATAGTTTTCCTTTTTTAAAACGTGATGTTTACTTCACAATATTGCAAAGCGTTTCTGATGATAGTTTTGAACATATTATGATCACAACAGTGATAATTCACCGTTATGTAACCGTTTTCTTAAAGAGAGAAATGCAGTTGAACATCTGGACAGTTTGGTAAAAAATTGTAACTTTCAACGTCATCTTAGGGAGCATTTAAAAATTACCAGTTCACAAGAATTGACTTGATTTTGCCGGAATGTATGAACGTGCAACTTTGAAAGCGCTATCATTTGGTGGTTTGTGGAACTAAATATCGCAATTTCTTCATACAATACTCCCCAAAGTTTATGATGCTCAGATGAATAGATTTTCCATTAGTCATTCTAAATGTATGCTACATTACGGGCATCCTGTATATGTTACCAAGACCAATATGAATACAAGATATTATTTATGAATTTGGTGATTTTCTATGATTTAAATTATTGTTAAAATAGAAACAACAAGAATTTTTTCAGCCCATAAAATACCCCCACTCTCCCAGCCCCATTTATAAATTTAAGAAATAGTCTCTATAATTTAATGGCAAAATATTTTCCTGGTATTTATTCATTCAGATATATATATAGGTATAGATATAGATATGTATGCTCACGCACAGATAAATTTATAGATAGATTCAAAGTATTGTGCAATGAAACACATTGTGTAACAAGAAGAACTACAAGAAAAGTACTTTAAGTGATTTGGATGAATATCCTTGAATAAGAAAATATGAATTTCTTGAGTGAAAGAGGAGAGATCAGAAAGTAATAGTATAAAACTAGTAAAGCGATAAATCCCTTCAGGAAAAACATACTTTTCTGCTCAAGGGAAATTTGCAACACAGCTGGAAAATAGAAAAAAGTTCTCTTGAAAAACAAAAAAAACGAAAAAAAATAAGATAAAAGGGAAAAAAGACGGGAGGGACGGGATGAACGCAAGATGTTTGTTGAAGATTTTTTTAAGCCGAGTATAAAACTTTTGGGCAAACAATAAGTCTTTTTTAGTACACGAAAAGTTTTCAAATGAAAGAATTTTAAATGTTCCAAGAAATTCATAAAGGTAAAAAGGCTGTAATATTATAAAGAAATTCCTAGTTTTTGCTATAATAAATTCCGCTATCAAAATGTTTGTACATATTTGTGTTTTACATTATGAGATTATTTGTTTTGGGTAGTCGTTATTTCAGCTTGTGAAACTGATTTATTAAATTAATAACTCGTGTACTGTTTTAAAAAATAAATTTTCGCCAATCTTTTTTTTTTTATGTAAAGTAAAATAAAATAAAATAAAAAAATCCAGACATAAAAGAAAGTTTTTACGTTATATATTTACATTCTGCGTATTAAATATGAAATACAACGTTTTCCCATTAACAAAAGTATTCTTTGCAATTTTTTTTAATACGAAAATGCTTGTTTTATTTAATTTTATGAAATTCCAAAAAGGTTTTTTTTTTTCAACAGTATTTGCTAAAGATATGATATTAAGAAATATGCCAACATAAAATATATGTTATGTGCATTCATTTAAGATAGGATGATAAAATATCATAATACAGGGGGATCTAAAAATTTCACAAACATAAAATTTGAAAATTGTACGAAATCGAAAATAAATAATAGCAGATTTATATCGAAAAATGACAGCACTGTACTATTCAAAATTATATACAAATATAAATTCCTGTTGCAGTTACTGTAAGAACAGCATGGTGGTTTTGAAATGTCCAAAACATATTTTCGCTACTTCGATTTGTGAACGCTTTAATTTAATTCCAACGTCCGTGAGATTTTTGGGCACTTTCAGTTGGACTAAACATTTCTTGGCAGTCATGGATTCTTATTTTAAAACATTTCCAAACGTATGTCGTTGTGTACCACCTGTGTTATTTAAAATTTATCGTCCTGGAAAAATTCTTTTTGAAGGCGTTGCTTGAGAAAAATGCCTATTATCGGTCCAAATAAAAAAAAATCCTTTGTATCCATGGCATTGTTCTGAGACATGTCAGGTAAAAATTATCTTAAGGACTTGATAATTCATAAGATGTAATTTTCACCCCTCGATAAAATAGAACCTAGGCGAGGGTCTGATTTTGAATCTAAAATTGCACACATTTTTATAACATTTTTCAAAAAGGGATATTTAAACGAAAATAAGAATTATATATTTTTTAGACTATATGTTTCAGTAACATATAATATTTTGATAACACAGACAACATATTTTCTTAAAATATATCGATGTTGATTTTGTTCCACTCCTCGATCACAATCTTCAAGAGTTCATGCAATATTTTGCAATACAAACAAATTGTTTATAATGTCTTAATTTGCAGTAATCCTTAAAAGACACGTTGAAGCATTTGAATGGGGTGATTTAAATAGAAAAGTCTTAATTCCGGGTTTATTTCATATTTTTTTAATTTCAAAAATAAAATCGTAGATTGAAACGTATGTCTCGTGCAGAAGCAGGTTTAGAGGTATGATTCATACTTTGTTTTGAATAGCTTTAAAGCAGATTTTTGTTTTATTTTTTTACAGTTACGATAGATATGTTTAAAGATTTTCGATAGTCGTTTGTGGGGTTATTTTTTCTTTTAACCAATTAACGCCCAGCGTCCTCGTTTGAGGACGGTTACAAAAACAGCAAGAAAGTGGTTTTCCCACCAGTAAAGAGGAAGAGAAATGTATACCTTATTTCGCGAGACCGAATCCTTGGTAAATTTAGATGAAAGTTAATTTGCTTTTTAAAGTGGTGGGAAATACAAAATTTAAATTTTAGCGAAGAAAATAATTCGGGCGTTAATGGGTTAAAGTATGATTTTAGAAATAATAAACTGTGAGCATAACTTATGCCTTGGAGCAAAGCTTTTGTTTACGGATATGCCTCTTTTTATTTTTTCTGCAATGAAATGTACTCTTTAACTTTATTTTTATTTTTAATTAATTATGTCACCTTTTTTGACTGTCAAAATTGAACAAAGAATCATATATTTATTAATGCAGATTATAGTTAAAACGCATTCAAAATTGATGCCATTCATGTTTTTTTTTATATTTCATCAAATTTTAAACATGCAAAGTATTTACAAAAATGTGCGAACACTCTCTGTATTCATTGTTTGTTTTACATGTCCTACATTATCTCTATAAATTTAGAGATATAACGACGAAAAGATTATATAAACAATTAAAATAAATATGGAAAATTCCATTTAAATAAACGTTTTCATGTTAATATATTAGAAAAACTACTACATATTTTAAAATCATTGACAGCAAAAGAGAATTCATTTTTATATATTCCTCTTTAAATCTAGAAAATATATTGGTTTCTGATGTTCATAAAAATAGAAGAAATCATCATAAGCTTACTGAAAATAGTAGAAGAATCTATTGCATATTTTCCTACCTGGTTATATTCTAAATTCATACATTAAGAAAAATATATCCTTTATTATCGTGTGAATGAGATAAATACCTCTATTTTTAGTGATGATGCTAAAGTTGAGTCCAACCTTCCGGTCGTCATCTTAATAATACGAAGAATACAAAAATAAGTGAAAGTCACTATTGTTATATATTACATTACTCACCCGAAAATATATTTCAGAACATACATTTTACTAGAAAGAGAGGGATCTTTTCACCCTTATACACCTTCAATGGGTACAATTAACATTACTCATTTTGGACTCCACGATAATGGTTTTGTCTCGTGATGACACCCTCTGAAAATAATAGGAAAGTGTTGCAAAGGACGTTATTCATTGCGAATCAATATTACTCCTGTGATGTGAAGCAGAGTACACAATTTTATTCAGGATTACAGAAAAATGGGCTTGTCTCATAATATTGTTCTTATGAAATGCAACAGATGTATTTTTGTAACAGTTACATATAAATTGTATCACATTTGTTAGTTACTAAATTACAATGAAATAGATTTGAGATATTCAGTATTCACTAAAAATATGTATTGCTCTTTAATACAAATAGTGTATAAAGTTACTTTTTTTCATTCTTTTTTCATTGGAAAAAATGAAATTCTATATTATGAAAAAAAAACACGTGCGTTAATAACGTTGAAATAATCTTGACGATAACAAAAGCTGACTAAAAACTTTCGTTTTTAATACAATTTTTAAAATTTCTAAAACTTTTTATTTCTGCACCAAAAAAGTGTTTCCAAAGTAATTTGTTAGAAAACCAAGTCTCATTTTACTCATTTTTAATAGTTTTTCAAATAATTTTCGAGCATTTTATTAAATTTTTCTCTATTACGTGCTGTCTAATTAAAAAAAGAATAACTCGCTTGCACATAAAATATATAAAGAGTTTAGCATTTCTTTACGGATAATAATCCATAACATAAGTAACATTTCTTTAATAAATAAATAATAATTTAAATATCACTCAAATTTAACAGACAGGCAATGAAATCCCACGATTGAGCCACTGCAATTATCAGAATCAAAAAGTCAGATGTAGGAAGTGAAAGCTTTTGCGATCTATTCGGATTTTAACAGCTGGATGCAACTAATGCTTAAATATCGCTTTTGATGAATAAGAAAAATCAATTTAAACTTTTCATATGCTTATTTTCATAACTTATTTTCATATAAAAATATTTTTTGGTTTTGTTATTAATTGGTGTATTTTGGTGGTTAGTTTTGTTTGTAATTGGAACTCACTGTCTACGACCGGTTGTTCAGAAGTTAAAGGACTTTTCAATTTAGAAAAAAAACATCTATAATCTGTAACAGAGAAACCCGGGTCTTTCTAAAAACATTACTTTTTTTTCCAATTTTAACTGTTCAGGTCTCTTTTTATTGAGCGGCATAGTGAATCATTTTCAGTCCTTAAAAATTTTTATAAAATATTATTTTACTTAAGTTTCAATTATATTTTGGAACATTACCTTTGTATGTTTGGTATTTCAACAAATTACTCAAAATAATGCATTTAAGAAGTAAGACTTTTGTAAAGTTTTAACTATTTTGTAAAATCCTTATAACTGCTGACATGTTTCGTGAATCTTGAAAGAAGAAATGATTCTAAATTTTATTCAATAATTTCTTAAACTGTCTGATTTTTTTTAATTTAGTAATATGCTTTGAAATATTAAATTTTCTTGATGCATACGTTGTAATGTCAGGGTTACACTATTAAAAAATTCTGTAAAAAATAAGAAAAAAAGCGAGATCTTCAATAAATTTACACTAGTTTTCGATTAAATGCATTCAAATGAGTTTTCGGTCATCATTTTACACACATTTCCTTATCTTATATTAAATTTCTTGTAGGGATTCCCATGTTTTTATTTAAAAAATTTAAAATTCAAAATTCACGTTTTTAAATTTATTTTGCATTTTTTTTAGAAAAATTAAAGAACAAAATGTGATTTTCTTAAACTTTACACGGGGACTTGGACAGAATTTGTCTAAAAATATATGCAACGCTGTACAGATGCTGAGCAAGCCCTCCGTGTAACGGACTTAAAATAATTTAGAAGGAAAAATCATCTCCATGGAGTCTCTGGTTGTTCTAATTGACAATCACTTAGCAGATATTGCCTTTACCATCTGTCAGAAGCTTGTTAAAATTAAAAATAAATTGCGTAGTATTATTTTTAATCTGTTAATATCATCTAAATACTATTATTATTATTTCATTGGTAAATGCGTTATAAAATATATATTAGTCTAAAAAAATATACTTAAAAACATCTTACACAAAATGTATAAAATAATGAAAACGTTGAAAGATCAGTTTTAAATAATAAATGTCATTTAAAAAAAAATTATTTTATTTAAAATAATAATAATAATAATAATAATAATAATCTTTCAAAAAGAATTTGCGCATATAAAAAAATAAATAATGTGCAAAAATTTTGAAAAATGCTCGAAAACATTATTGTTCTAAAAAATGAATTAGATATAGATATCATTGTTAAAAAAAATAAAAAATAAAAAATAAAATAAATAAATAAATCCATTGAATTATTTTATTTATTACTTAAACTAGGTAAAATAATTTTAACTTATTAAAAATAATAACATGTGTTATGCATTTGTCTAAAATAAATTAATATTTACGAATTATCCAATGAAAATATTAGAAGCCAAATCTTTGAAAAGCACAATAGATTATCCCTGACTGAATAACAAAAGACATGCCTTGTATTCAATGTCAACATCTCCCATAACTCATGTCATTAATGCGTTCTTTTACTGTCAAGAGGTTTTGGGTTCATATCCAAAAACGGCTAGAGATAAATTGTGTAAAATTTAAATGGTCCAGTACTTCAAATTTAAACGAAAAAATCAAATTCTTTAAAGCTCAATGAAGATTTTGTAACTCACTAATTTTGAAAATTAAATTATTATTATTAAAAATAAATTTACAAAGTCAGATGTATTTTTAACGATGATAAATTCGAAATATTTAAAATTTACCGCATAAGTTTCTGTTAATTAAATGAATCTCGGTTTTTCGAATTTTTTAAGTGATTACACGTACATTCTTCTGTAATTTTAAAGAAATTGTTTTACAGTGTAAAACATCATATTAACGCTTTCAGTATTTAATGCAATAGAAAAATATTGTTTACGTTACTAAAAAAAGGTATTGTCATACACTAGGATACTAGAATAAACTTTCGTTTAAATTAACAAATTGTCTTTTATGAGGTTTCTGTTATATTATCAGCCAACGCCGTATTTGAATGTTAAAAGTACAGTTTCTTACACTTCTTTTGGCTGACAATATTCTTCTGTAAAACCAATTTTTTAAAAATTTACTTATTTACTTACTTATTTATCTATTTCACAGTTTAAATCCCTTTATGGCTTTTTTTCACCCAAATATATAAATTAATTTCTCAGGGGATACGAATAATATTTTGTTCATATAGAGCAAAAATAAACAAATAAATAAATAAAATAAAAATTTGCATTTTACTATTTTCCGAATCTATACTTCATTTAAAATTCTACACTTTGAAAGAATCTATTCTAATCTTACTTTCGAAAGCTCATAATATTTTATCTATTGATTCATTTTTTTTTTGCAGTTTTATTCATTTTTGGAGTTTTTTTTTTTTTTTTTTTTTTTTTAACAAAATACATACATATTTATATCACATATATTACACATAGCATTTGGATTTTGATTTGTTTCAATTTGATTCCGCTTTTAGAGTCTTTTACGCCGAAGTATATACATAGTATATATATATATGTTGATTTCTCAATGGATACCCATAACTTTTTGTTCATATAGTGCACAGAATTTCCGCATTTTACTCTTTTCAGAGTTTAAATTTCATTTAAAATTCTTCAGTTAGAAAGAATCATTTCTAATCTTTTTTGTGTTATGCTGTTTCATTTCAATGAAATTCCTATAAACGTCGTTTTAAAGTAGAGTATTTTTTACATTCATCCCCAGCATTAATTGACGAATACGCTTTGCATTAACTTGGGCACCCAAGAATCCCCTAATTGCAGTTTCATTTTCTTTAGACTTTCAGAAATTAAACGAGAAAAGTCATGAGATGTCACCTAGTGGCCGTAAATGTAATTATTCAGCTGCAAATAAACTTTTTGAATACGTTTCCTATTCATGGAAAAACGCATGTACGGCTAGACTGCTGGCTGGAAATTCTTTCATTAATTTTCTGCGATATGTCCTCTTAAAAGTAAAGTGTAAAATGTATGAAACGCGTGAAAATAGAGCAATGCTAAAATAAGTAAAAATATTTTAATTGTTGTAGTTTTAGAAAGTATAATCAAAAGTCTTATTATCAAGCGGGAATAATTGTTAAGCAACAAAATAAATATTTGCTCTAACAAATATTCTTTTTTTCGGAAATAACCATATAAAGTTTAATTTCTCTCAAGATTACTTTAAATAAACATATGTATGTTAAAGGAAAAATCGTGCATCTATGTTAAATTAAATCAACACTTAAAAGTTTATGCCTTGACGGTATTTTGAAATAAAAAAAATCCATCTTATATAATTAATTTAGTATATGGGATAGCAATAATACAACTTACAATCAGTTGTACATAGGGGGAAATGAGGCACATTGATACATGGGGTATATTGATACACCCCCTCTACTGCTCAAAGGGTCATTACAGGAAGTTTCACAACACATCCAAACGGTGATGCTAGTGCACTCAGCTACACACAGATAGTCTAGGAATGATTCAGTTGTTTGATGAAACGGGATAGATGATTTCTTGTTGCTGTAGGTCAAAAGTAAATTTGAGTTGTACAATTGAAATATTATTATACAACTGTTCTAGTGTTTTCAACCGAAAAAAATACTCTCTGGCAAGTAAAGCTACTCTTTATCAGCTCCTCATTCTTTTCTGTTAGATAAATTATGAAGTATTGGATTTGAAACTCATTTTATTCAAAATGTCTGTATGGGGCACATTGATACAGTCTTTGTCGGGGCACATTGATACATTCTTTGTCGGGGCACATTGATACAGTCTTTGTCGGAGCACATTGATACAACCTAAATCCTTTTCTAGTTCATTTTTTCATTACCTTTTATTTTTTTTTACAATGCACTCCTTAATCCAACCATTTTCCGCTAAAAATTTCTAATATTAGTTTTTACTGACGTGAAATAGCTCTAATTTCTTTATATTAGAACATTTTATAGTATTTTTGCAAAGAGAAGACGTACAAACTTACCCAACATCCAGTGCTTGTAGAACTAACACAAGAAAAGGACGGCAGACTGGAAAACTCAAATTTATTTCGATTCTCGAGAGAAAAATGTATTTTTGACATGAGAAATGTTAAGTAAGAAAAACAAGCTGCAGAACAGCACAGGATAATTATATTATAAACAGAATTTTTTATACAGTTATCCTTTATTTTCCGTTTATAAACCGATTTTTAAAAAGAAACCCTGGTGATTTTTTCATCTTTCCTAAGAAAGAAGATAATGCTGGGGTTGAAGTTCCAGACTAGTGCTCTCGATTATACGTTTATACGAATATACGTATAATACGTATTATACGAAATACGGATCAACTATACGTATAATACGGCATCGGCGGTTATACGTATTGCGCAAAACAGCATATACGGTACATCGTATATACGGATCTTATCCAAGCGGTTAAACGTATAAACGTTTAAACGTTTTTTGTTTAAGATATGAAATTTGATGTTTCAATGTCTTTCTGTTTTAAATCGATTTAATAGGATCCGATTTAAGCACACATCACAAACCTCAATGTTTTCGATTTAAGAGAAAGATGATTTAAGAAAAAGACTATTTAAGAAAAACATTGCAAGCTAGTGTTAAATTCATTTAGTAGGATTTGATTTAAAATTAGCAGCGGTCACTTGCCATGTGGTTATTAAAAATGTAAAAGTGCAATTAAAAAATTTCCTTCATTTGCCACCCTTGTCATCATTCGCCAAGTGGCGATTAAAAAAATCTGTTTTCGGTCGCCCAGTGAAATAAAGTTTTTTTCATAGAAGTATGCATTCCTACATTGATTACATCTAATTAGAAAAGTGTTTTCTTCTTTTTCTTACTGGATGCAAACAGATTTCAATGACATAGCTGTATTTTCAATATTTTGGTTTTTTGAAGAGTTCTTTTACTGTGTTCAGTTTGATTATTTTTTTGAGAGATGCAGTTTCATTTTGCAAAAATGTATACAACAGCATTGATTCTACACGCATTTCAAGTAATTTGTTGGCTATCGATCTCCATCCAAGTCATCACTCGCCAAGTGGCGATTTAATAGATCTATTTTCAATTGCCAAGTGAAATGCAGTTTTTTCCATGGAAATATGCATCTCTACATAAATTACATCTAATTAGGAAAATGGTTATTTCTTTTTCCTACTGGATGCAAACAGATTTCAATGACATTGCTGTATTTTCAATATTTTGTTTTCTTTGCCGCATTCTTTTATCTATCTTAGTTGGATGTTTTTTTCAAGAAATACAGTTTTATTTTGCAAAATATATTCATCAGATTTGATTCCATATTCATTTCAAGTAATTTATTGGTGATCTATCGCCACTCTAGTCATCACTCGCCAAGTGGCGATTTAAAATAATAGTTATAGATCGCCAAGTGAAATAAAGTTTTTTTCATCAAAATATGCATATCTACATTGATTACGTCTAATTAGATAACTAATTAATTCTTTTTTCTATTCGATGCAAGCAGATTTCGATGATGTTTTTGTATTTTCAATATTGCAGGGTTTTTTTGCCATGTGCTTTTGGTATGTTCAGTTTCATTATTTTTTCAAGAAATATAGCTTTATTCTGGAAAATATATTAATCAGCTTTGATTCCACATGCATTTCAAATAACTTATTCCTTTTTTCACACTGGATGCAAATGGATTTTAAAGGCATTTCAGTACCTTCAATTTTCGACTTCTGCTGCATGCCCAGCTGTTGGAATATTTTTTTCCCCAATTTTTTTTCCTGTTTAATGATGCGAAATACACATACCAGTATAGATGCCAACTATATTACGTTGGTAGTATAAATTTGGCGCCTCCTAAATTCCCGTGCCGGGGCGACCGCTCCCTTCTCCCGCCCTTTTGCACGGAGCTACCCTCTCAGAAATGTATGCTGTATCTCAGTCCCCTCTGAAATGATAAGTCCAGATACGCTACTGCTAGCATAGACGTTTGTAGTGTATTACTAAGACATTTATTAAAGGGGTCCCTGCCCCGGAAATTTTGTATTTTTAATGGTCAAAATGTGCAATTTCTTTCCCCCCCCCCCCGGAGCCACAGAAGTACCTCCCGGAGAAAAATGTCTGAATTTAACACTGCATTTATTTATTAACTGAAATCCAAAAAACAATTTATTGTGTTTTATTTATTAATAATTCACTATTTATGCCTGGGGGGGGGGGGAAAGCAATTTTAAAGTTAAAATTCAAATTTGCAAGTCTGAGCCTTAGATCGGCTTACATCAGAAATCCGATTTAACTATTGGTCTTGAATATATACATTGGACGTCGCGATGTAGCGAAATGATGTTGCCTAGATTTAACGCTTACATCGGAAATCCGATTTAACTATTGGTTTTCAATAGATATATCGGACGTCGCGATTTAGCCAGTTCTTAAATCGCGATGTAGCTTTGTCTCAATGCTTTCTGATTTACTAAAAAGGCGATGTAATAAGACGATTTAGGAAAAACAGAGCAAGTTTGTATTAAATCGATTTAGCAGGCTCAGGACCATAGCTAGAAGTGTATAATAGGGGGGGGGTCAAGAAAATGTAGGGGGGAGCTTATTTTTTTTTTTTTTTATCTTTCTCTGACACACAGAGATAAATTACTAAATTACTAAATAAATAAACAACGTTAAAGAGCACAAATATAATAAAAATATGATAAAAGCAAACAGCTGTTTCGGGGGGGGGGCGGAGTGGGGGGTGACACACAAGACATCCATAATATGAATAAGCAGTTGCAGACCTTTGAAATGATGTGTCACACGACTGGTGTTGTAAAGAAATTAAAAATGTGCCCCCCCTGGGGGGCGGAGTGGGGGTGACACACAAGACATCCATAATATGAATAAGCAGTTGCAGACCTTTGAAATGATGTGTCACACGACTGGTAATGTAAAGAAATTAAAAATGTGCCCCCCCCCTGGGGGGGCAGAGTGGGGGGGTGATACAGAAGGCATCCATAATATGAATAAGCAGTTGCTCCAAATAATTAAAATAAAAATTATCTTTATTTCTACATGCATTAATTGCATAAATATCCAACGTTATGGATTATTAAAACGGTCTAAGGTTATAAAAACTATACGCGAAATTAAAATTTACTCCAAAATATTAATACCTAATTTCTAAAAATCATAAGTCTGTTTCTTTGCGATATGCAACTAATTTACAACAGTCATTTTAATCCGCTATATTCAATGTTTTTAAATGGCCTGCCCTTTAATTTTTGTCAGAATGATCTCGTATTTTAAAGGGCTTAAAAACGAAAATGAAGCGCCAAATACCTAAAAAAAATATATATGTTGTGAAGAAAACTGCAATTAACGAGATTTTCATTTCTACAACTTTCTAAAAATTCAGACTTTTCGTAATTTTTTTTTTTTTTTTAAATGACCATTTTTCCCATTTAAAACATTGCAGTAGCAAAAAAACCAGCTTACTACGTATCGCAGCCTCCTCATTATTTGCCAAAATTTCACTTTGTATTTTCGAAGAGTCAGGCGCATTAAGTTTCACCTCCTGTGTCTTACTCCGTCTATAAGACATACTATGCGGATTTCTGTCGCAACGCCACCGATTTCCAAATTATTCTCCATTCAGTGACATAAGACTGGTGAAGTCCGCTATTTAAATTAGATACGATACGTGGAATATACGTATACATTAAATATACGTATTGTTAAATATACGTTTAGTTGATACGCCTTTATACGTATCCGGATACGTTTAAACGTATATTTTAAGGTATCCGTATAGTTGAAACGGATATTATACGGATATACGTATAGCGTTTAAACGTATAGCAACTATCCGTATTCTATCGCGAGCACTATTCCAGACATCACAAAATTACCGCAGCCAACAATCAGACAAGATCATACGTTTCATTTTGATTGCTTTAATAATGCTCACAAATGAAATCTGGGTTTTTTGAATTTTTATAAATAACATAAAATGGTTTGCTAACTATTTTTCTATAAAAAATATGCATTGGTGCTATTTTGTCTCCATTTTTCCCAGACGTATCAGTCTGCCCCGTGTATGGGGCACATTGATATAAATGACTTTTTATGATATTTTTTAAATTACATGCAAAAATAATATATAAAACAACGATTGTACATTTTTATAACACACTATACAGGTTTTGCTGACACCACATAGAAAAATAACTTGAAATTTCCGCTTTCTGGACACCAAAAAATTTATTAGAAAAAAAGCTGTATCAATGTGTCCCAGTTCCCCCTACTTGTACATTGCTTTATTGTTCAAAATCATTTATTTCTTGCATAAGCAGAAATTTAAAAAAAAAGGATAAATTCTCTTTCATTTTCATCTGTAAAGCTTTCTTAAAGTTGTCAGAATTTTGGTTGAAATTTTCACTTCTTAAATATTTATATATTTCGATTATAAAGTTTCAAAAGTTAAAGTTTTCGATTATAAATTTTTGAAATTTAAAGTTTTCGATTATAAAGTTTGGTACTACTCTGTTATCCCGTCGACCAAAATACTATCGCCAAATTATAAGATTAAATTCCAATAGTGGATGATCGTGAATGTCAATTCAATGACATTAAATACGATACAACTGTTTAAAACGTCATTAAGTGATTTTCATTTCAATTTTTTATTTTTATTTTTATTAATATTCTAATAATTATTTGGGTTTTTTTTATTATTATTTAAAATAAAAATTACATCAATATGTATACTTTGTCTATTAGTTTGGCGATTTGTATAATTTGGCTAAAGCGGTCGACGGGATAACAGAGTAGTACCTAAAATTTTTAATTTCCTAGTTCTATAAAATATTTTTTTAAAAGATTTTATAAAAAAAAAAAAAAAAAAAAAAAAAAAAAAAAAAAAAAAATTGAGTGTAGTTGTAAATATCCCACAAAATCCCTATAAATATATATTTCGTTGATTAATTTTAATTGGCAATATCATTGCAAAACTTATTAATTGATTATTTAAATCTGATGTATTTTTAAAAATTTAGAAAAAATACTTTAAAAGAATTTTTTTTTATTACATCATAGTTTTGGACATAAAA
This sequence comes from Maratus speculifer, assembly GCA_964019185.1. Classification (NCBI taxonomy): domain Eukaryota; kingdom Metazoa; phylum Arthropoda; class Arachnida; order Araneae; family Salticidae; genus Maratus; species Maratus speculifer. Next base: position 216,527,904 of record OZ025299.1, on the reverse strand, counting down.
AAATCCCTGTCGGCTGGGCCTATAGGCGGAGGTAGATTTCGAAGAGTGCTCAATTCAACAAAAAAAAAAAAAAAAAAAAAAAAAAAAATGATTACAGATAAACCCAGTTTAATAACTTCATTTGGCCGTTTATGAAAAATTTTTAATTTCATTTTTCTTCAAAAACTTGTTTTATCAGAATCATCTTAAGAAAAATTCAGCTCAAATGCCCGTTTTGACAACATATTTTGAAATAGATTCTGAATTTATTAAAAAAATCGACCAAAACAGTACATTATACAGCTCCTAAATAACAAAAAATTGTCAGTTAAATGCATTTGAGAAAAAAATTGAATTTAAAAATGAGTCATAAAATAACCTATTTGTTGTTTGAATACATACTTAATTCTTTATTCATGATTGCTCGGAATATTTTGTGCGAAATACTCACTTTGACAGCATTTTAAAAAATATATTCTATCTTTATCAAAAAACTGGCCAATGCGTCACAGTATATAGTTCCTAAATAAGAGGATCTGTAAATTGGATGCGTTTGAGAGCGAAAATGGATTTTAAAACGAGTCATAAAAAACGCAATTTGCTATGTGAAAACTTCTTTAAATTTTCAAATCACAAAGACTTCGGGAAATTCTGTTCAAAATACCCTTTTTAGTAGCCTTTTTTGAAATATATTCCGTCTTCATCAAAAAACTGACCAATGCATCACATTATATAGTTCCTAAATAAGAGGATCTGTAAATTGGATGCGTTTGAGAACAAAAATGGATTTAAAAACGAGTCAGAAAAAAACGCAATTTCTTATTTGAATACTTCCTTCAATTTTCACTCCGGATGACTTTCGGAAATTCTGTTCAAAATACCCTTTTTGGTAGCCTTTTTTTAAATATATTCTGTCTTTATCAGAAAATTGACCAATGCGTCACTTTATACAGTTTCTAAATAAGAGGATCTACCATTTGGATGCGTTTAGAATCAAAAATGAATTTAAAAATGAGTCAGAATATAAGCAGTTTGGATTTGAGGTTTTTTCTCCAACTCCTATTTTTGTTTAATTTCTTTTTGCTATACGAATTGATCCTATGAAAAACTTGTCAATATAAAAGTTGTAGATATTTTTGAGAAGATGTAAAATAAATTTAATCAGATTTGATATCTTAAAAATTGACGGAGTTATGGATTTTTCTCTTTTTTCAGCGCCCTTTTTCTTTTCGTTTTTAATTTTTTTCGTCGGTAAAAGTTGGTCCTATGAAAAACTTGTAAACACAAAAGTTTTAGATAATTTTAAGAACATTTACAAAAAATTTAGTTGGACTTGATATCTTGAAAATTGACGAAGTTATGAATTTTTTTCTCTCAAAATCCCTGTTTTTTTCGCCCCTTGAGCCCACTTCTAAATTTATCAAAAATCTGTCATGCATATACTTTTGGTCCATTTTTAAGAAGTAATATAAACTTTAAACCGATTCGATATCTACTTTAATTAAGAAGTTATGGCGTTTTTTCGGTTTTCACAAAAACGCCCCCTATTCCGACCCCCTTGGTCCGATTTTGCCCATTAACGAACTTAGCCAAGATTTTATCCCCTTTGATTTTATGTACAAGTTTGGTGGAGATTGGTAAAAAATTATAGAAGTTATCGTGTCCATAAAAAAGTGAGATATATAGATAGATATATAGATAGATAGATATACAGGGTGATTCATAAAAGATGGGCAGAACTTTAAGGGGTTATAGTACACTTAAATACAAATAATATTAAATAGGAGACTAAGGGTCCCAGACGTATTCCCAAGGAGATAGGGGGCATTAAAGTATAGGGTCCGAAATTTCAAATGATTATAAAAAATGGAAAAATTGTTCGATTCGTTTGCGGTTTTTGCAAAAAATTTTCTTTATGCCAGTATTTTCTTGAAATAAAATTTTAAAGTTCAATTTCAAAAAATGCCGATAGGGGGCGCTTTAGACTTTGGAGTAACAAACAACTATTTTTTAACGTTATTTTTTGTATTTCTTTAAATGATTTCGAAAGCTTAGACTTAAACTTAAATTTTGATCTAAAAATCTGAGTCCTAACGAGTAGTTAAGTAGCGTAAACTGAAATTTGAAATTTGAAACCCTTCTCCCCCCATAACAAAAATCAGTTATTTCCGATCTTTGTGTCGTAGATTAGGCTCTAACTACTGCCGCGTTTTGTTAAAATTATTCTTTATGTCAGTATTTTCTTGAAAATAAATTTTAAAGAAAATTTTCAAAAAATTCCGATAGAACCGCTTTAGACTTTGGAGTAACGAACAACTATTTTATACCGTTATTTTTTGTGTCTCATTAAATGCTTTCTAAAGCTTAGACTTAAATTTTCAGCCCAAAATCTGAATCGTTAGACGTGGTTAAGTTTCTGGGGAGAGGGGTTTGAAATTTCTACTCCTGAGCACAGTTCAGTTTACCATGTCCACACATTGTGTGCTGTGATGCGAGGTAAAAAGACACAAATTAGGATTATGTTACCAAAGCATATTTATTAACATGTAATTACAATAAATGTTCAAAATTGTGACCACCAGAGGTTATGCACGCAGAACAACGGCGAAGAATGGAACGGCGAACATTCGGGAAAACATCAGGCTTTTCGAGCACTTCCCCTACAGCGGCGGAAAGTCTGGCGACAAGTTCCTCGGGGGATTCAATGGGTGTCTCATACATAAGAGCCTTCAATTGTCCCCCAAAAAAAGAAATCGAGGGGTAAAAGATCTGGCGAGCGAGCAGGCCAAGCAACAGGACCACCTCGACCAATCCATCTGTTCGGAAATGTGATGTCCAGATAGTTGCGGACGTCTCGTACGTAATGGGCTGGCGCTCCATCGTGCTGGAACCACATGACCCGCCGGATGCGTGGAGGAACAACGTTTAACAGGTCTGGCAGCACATGTTGCAGAAATGTGAGGTATGTTTTACCGTTGAGGCGTTCAGGAAGAAGGTACGGTCCGATTAGGTGGTCTCCGAGGATTCCTGCCCAAACATTGATGGAAAAGCGTTTCTGATGAGCATGTGGATACGTAGCATGTGGATTGACATCCGCCCATACATGTGCATTGTGTGTGTTAAATGTACCTTCACGTGTAAAGGTACATTCATCGGTGAAAAGCACAGTTCGTCCAAAATGTGGATTTAGCGCGTTCTGCTGCAGAAACCAGCGGGCGAATTCAATACGATTTGGATAATCCCCTGGAGACAGTTTCTGGACTCGTTGCACATGAAACGGGAGCAAATGTTCATCCTTCAGTACCATCCAAGTCATGGACTGTGAGGTATCCACCTGCCTAGCCACTGTTCGTGTACTTGTACTTGGCTGCGCCGCTACTACATCCAGAATGGCTTCTGCAACAACTACTGATTCGTCCTTTTTTGCACGACCTGCATTCGACCGGGAAGCGAGAAATGATCCAGTCTCACACAACTGTCTGTGCAAGCGCTCGAAAGTTTTGCGGTTAGGCAACCGCCTGTTGGGAAATCGCTCTCCGTACATTCGTTGTGCCTCTGCACCATTTCCATCTGCCGCTCCGTAAATTAAATGCATCTCAGCCTTTTCCTTATTCGTGAAGGGCACCATCTTCCGATTCATTACTACAGCGACTTACACTTGACTCACCGTTCAGTGGTTTTTATGCCTGAATCGTGTCGAAATTTTGCATACGTGTTCTTCTTCTTCCCCATTTGACATTTGCATACTTTCTGTCTCCTTCTTCACCCGGTGACTAGCGTCAGGAATGGAGCTTTAACGTTTGCATGAGCGACGTTTCCAACTGTGCCAGTGCCTTTATGAGTGAATTCCGACTATGCAGTCCTTGACGAAAGTTGTATTTTTGCCTCGTATCACAGCACAGAAACGTTGGCCTTGGTTAAGTAGTGAAAACTGAACTATGTTCAGAAGTTGAAATTTGAACCCCCTCCCCTCGCTACTGAACCACGCTCAGCGATTCAGATTTTGAGCTGAAAATTTAAGTTTAAGTCTATGCTTTAGAAAGCATTTAATGAGACACAAAAAATAACGGTATAAAATAGTTGTTCGTTACTCCAAAGTCTAAAGCGCCCTCTATCGGAATTTTTTAAAACTTTTCTTTAAAATTTATTTTCAAGAAAATACTGACATAAAGAATAATTTTAGCAAAACGCGGCAGTAGTTAGAGCCTAATCTACGACACAAAGATCGGGAATAACTGATTTTTGTTCTGGGGGGAGAAGGGTTTCAAATTTCAAATTTCAGTTTACGCTACTTAACTACTCGTTAGGACTAAGATTTTTAGATCAAAATTTAAGTTTAAGTCTAAGCTTTCGAAATCATTCAAAGAAATACAAAAAATAACGTTAAAAAATAGTTGTTTGTTACACCAAAGTCTAAAGCGCCCCCTATCGGCATTTTTTGAAATTGAACTTTAAAATTTTATTTCAAGAAAATACTGGCATAAAGAAATTTTTTTGCAAAAACCGCAAACGAATCGACCAATTTTTCCATTTTATATAATCATTTGAAATTTCGGACCCTAAACTTTAATGCCCCCTATCTCCCTGGGAATACGTCTGGGACCCTTAGTCTCCTACTTAATATTATTTGTCTTTAAGTGTACTATAACCCCTTAAAGTTCTGCCCATCTTTTATGAATCACCCTGTATAAACTGGTGCGATTGCAATAGGTAGTATTTCTTACGAAATCTACCTAAAAGCTACTAAAGAAGCTGAACTTAGTTTCTGATGTACAGATGTGTAAAAAATCTACATGACGTGCCGTTTCATAGAAATTCAATGAAAAAGTAATCAAGGAGCAATCTTGAGAGGAACCTCAGTTATCCAATTCAAAAAAAATTAAAAAAAAATTAAAAATGTCAAAATGCGAAAGTGTTATTACAAAAATGCCTCCCCATAGGAAAAGCATTAGCACGCGAGTTTCTTCGCGGGCAGGGGGAGGACCCTTAAGATGTCATTCGAGTCACTCAAAAAGACCCGTATTGGGATAATTCTCAGTCTATGGAGGTGTTATTTTCAAATATCACGATCAAATTTTAATATTTGTCATGATTGTTTGCATAGGATAGCTGATCACGGTCTACAACCGTATAAAATATTATATATTTGAGATTATTAATACGCTTAGCTCCACAGAACTTTTAGGCTGTTTATTTTTGTGTATTACTATTTAGATTTTTTGCGTTATTTAATAGCAGAATTCTGCGATTAAAAAATTTAATATATTATATTTAGTAGGCAAAAATACTTAAACGTAATGAGAAACATTTATGGAACCTATTGATTACGGATCAAATTTGGCGACTATTTTTTTATTGTATCATACAACCATTATACAAAACTTTTTTCTCTTAAAATTTCCTAGTATAGGTGTATAAAAGAGATTTATTGATATGAAAAAAATGTGCGATAGTTATGCATGTTCCAGCCCGTACACAAAGAGTTAAAGCACTCCACTAAATCCCAATATATGAAGTTCTGACTATCTGCTTTTTAAATTCGTTATCCCTGCTGCTCTGTCCTAATAGTAATTTAATAATAATATAAGTGAATTTAGGCTCGCTGTAGAAAATTAATTCTCAATTCCATTAAATATAGTTTTGTCTTCGGTTTTCAAGTTTTCAGGTATTTTATTTAAATTCAATTTTGTTTCAATGTAATATAAGTTTTACTTATCTTAAAATTTCTGGAATCATACAACATTAAATATTGAATTTAAGTTTCATTCAATAGTAGATTTTATTCAGTTAATGATGTTCTGCATGTGCTTATTATTAAACAATTCTAGTTTCTACTGTTCATTTTTATTCATTTTAATTCATTCTGCGAAGTTGTTTATACATTTATGATTTCATATTTCTTATATATATATATATATATAAATAAATAAATATATATATATATATATATATATATATATATATATATATATATATATATATATATATATATATATATATATATATATATGGTTGATTATGAAGAAATATGGACATTGCAGTACACACAGTAAAATTCCTATTAAATGTTATGTAATACAATTTGTTTTGATGCATTTAAAATACATATATATATCATTAGAAGTATTTTTAAGAGACATTACATTTAACATATCATAAGTAAAGCATTTAAAATACTTAGAAATTCAGATTGTCTTTTTCTTTGTATATCACACTGTGATATGTACAAAGTAAACGAGCTTTTCTATACTATATAAATATATTATTTCTAGATTTTTAAATTTCTAATTAATATTTACGCCTTATAAAACAAATAAATGAGGAAGGTAACAAATGCTGTGTTTTACAAATAATTTTTTCACAATTTAATGTTATTGTCATTGAAAATGAATGTCATTTTCCTGGCCTGCATTTAATTCTTTATCAGGTATAAATATGACAATGTTGAATAATTTTTCTTACTTTTTAGTTAGTTCAAGTGGTAAAATCATAGCTACCAGTAAGATAATTTAGACATTTCTTTGAAAATATTGTGATTAAAATATCTGTAAAAATTGAGTACACTCTTATTATCTCATTTTCCTGGCTTACATAAATTATAAAATAAAACTAATCATTACACGGAATTTGAGCTACAATATCAAAAACATGTTTCTTTAAACAAAATTAAAATGTTACAATTAAAAATAATAATAAAATAAAAATAAATAAATGAAGAAGTAAATAAATAAATAAAAAAAAATGTGAAACATTTTTAGAATAAAATTGTCAATATCCTGGTGGTCATAAAAAATGTCATAAAGCATAAAAATGCCAGACTAATAGATTTTTTAAAGAAATATAGTTATTATTTTGCTACTATCTGTATGTTTATTATTATTATAATCATTATTATTATTTTGTTAAGAATAAGTTATTTTGTTATTGCATCTGTATATATATTTCTGATAAAAGTACATATATATATATATATATATATATATATATATATTTATAGAAAAGTAACATATCAGAAATTCAGTTAGTAAGTCTAACGACGAATTTTTCCTACGATAAGTTACATTACGCCGATGAGAGAAATGTTTTATAGTAGCATTTTAAGTAAAGTTACGTTATATAGTCCTTTTATTCTATTTTTAGAGTTTTCGTTGCTTTCGTCCAATTATTCTGGTATAGTAGTGAAAACAAAAGTAAAATATTGAACTGAATGAATAATTTAGTATTTAAAAAAATGAAAAGGAAAAACGAAGAAGGTAGTTACCGTTTTACCTTTGTTAAATTATTGTGTGGGCGCGAAAGAGAAACATAAATTTCTAAGTTAAATGTACGTTTTAATTTTTGCATACCAATAAAGAATGTCTCAAGAGTCGAATAATGATGTAATATGTCTGTGAGTGGAGGTGGTAAATAACATTTTAAAACACTATTTGTAATGTAATAACATTAAACAATTTTTATTTTCTTCCATTTGAAATTCTTAGTAGTCTTATTCTAGTTATAAATTGTTTGTAAGTGTAAAAAATAATAAAATATCTAACTTCAGGAAAAATTGATTATCTTGAAAAATAAATATTGTCATTATTATTAATTATTAAAATACTGTCATTATATTAAATTTGATTAAATTACATTACATTTAATAAAATATTACAATTAAATTAAGAAAATAATCGAAGAAAATAAGTAAATAAACGATGTTTATTTATTTTTTTCTGTTTAAGATTTTTATCACTGTTGTGTTATTTAAATAAGTTTTAATAGTAAAATATATCGCACCAAGAAAAATCAAATATTTGGAAAAGTGGTGATTTTTGTTTTACCAGGTTAAGTGGATATATTAGGGGGTATGAAAAAGATAATAATAGATGGGAATAAGCTTCTAAAGAATGTTTATTTTTTTTCTAATTTTTGAAATTCTTATAAGTGTTGTTCCATTTAAACAGATCGTAATAATAAAATTTATTACACCAAGAAAAATTCATTATTTCGAGAAGCGATGACTATTGTTTAACATCGTAAAATGCATATGCGGGGGGGGGGGGAGTAGAATGAGATAATAATAGAAAAAAAAAGTAAATTAATCAATAATTGTTTTTCTTCAATTTGAAATTTTTATCCCTGCTGTTCCTTGTAAATCGATTGTAATAAGAAAAGATACTATATGATAAAAAATGATTAGTATTGAATTACTTTTGTTACATATACATAAGGACGGTAAATAAATGTTTCAAACTCTAAATTAAATAGGCATTTTTCTTAACACGATCGATTTTACTTTTTTATTTTGGTTCATACATGATTCTGTTTAGAATTCTACAACATGTGTACGATATGCAGTTTTGTAGTACAAAATAATATGACGATAATCCCGTTTGCTGCTTTTCATAAGCAAAATGAAACGGGAATATATCAAGATTTCAGTGATAACATTTTCGGTTTTTAAAGTTGGTTTGATTAATAATAAAATATAGACTTAAAATGAGAGGAAGTTGTTACAACGGCCATGGTTATTACATACATTTTTGTACATGTTTTCTTCACATTCTGCAATGAACAAATGAAGGTTTTTTTTTCTTTTCTTTATAAAAAACTCAATGTAGGAATCTACCAACAAACCATTAAAAGTGCGAAATTACATATACAGGGCTCCCAAATGGTCCGCAAACTAAACATCAATATTTTTTAACAAATAATTTCATGATATGTTTCGACAGTATTTGCGCTAGAATTAACTTCCAAAGTTTGTTACTTGGCAATTTGCACGAAAAATCTAAAAGGAAAATTTCTCTTAGAAAATTATGAATTTCAGTTGGTGGACCATTTGGGAGCCCTGTATATATATATATATATATTCAACTATGTTGGAATGTGTGAACAGCGTAATGTTATTAATATAGTTTTTATTTGACGCAAAGTCACAAAGCTATATTGCACATTGGTTTATTAAAAATTAACTAATCTTTATTTCACTCTTTCTGCTTATTTTTCCGTAATTGGAATTACTTAAATGATTTATTCATTTGTCGGCTATGAAATGCGTTGCTAAACAACTGACGAACGAAAAAGGAAAAAAAGGAATTAGATATCATATCAAAGATGTAAATTGATAAAATGAAATATTTTATATTATTGAAAGATATGTCTATGGTTGCACGAAAAATAATATGCACCTAATTAAAAAAAATCGACAAGTACACTGACAAAATTTCAAAAGAATAGGAATAGATTAAAACATTATTTAGAACTTTAAACATCCATAATTTACCACTTAAATACTTCAAAGGTATGATTCATTTCCTTTGAACAAATAAAATTTGGAAACCCTTTTGATTTGCCATAGATAAGCATTATTGCGCAAATTTAAATACTCTATAATTTCCGAACAAATGAACCAAACAAAAAACCAAGCAAAAAACTATACAGCTGAATACGAGTATCTGACCAACAAATCCACTTTATTCAAGTCAATCGGATGCTTTTTTGTGGCAGTTATAGCGGAACAGACAGACAGACTGACGGAAACCAAAAAAATTCGTGTCTCAACAGTAAGCCTTCACTGACTTTTCGGCAGTAATATAGGAATCATAAAGACGATTTTAATATTTCTTCATATAAGTTAATTTGCCTTCTAGTTTCATTCTTATATGGAATTCGATAGCTTAATTACAGACCCCACCAATTTTTTTATCTAATTTTCAGAAAATGCAATTAAACAGTTTGTAAGATGCATTTATTTCAAGGCGCATAAAACGTGACAGATTTTTTAGGCTATTGTATTATTTCTTTTTTTTCAATTGTTTCGGCCGTAATCTCTACTGAATCTAAATTATAAAGCAAAATGTTTTATGTTTTTAAAATTTGTTTTCAAGCGCGCTTTTTGAACCCTTTCAAGGATGTTGTCCTTCAGAAAACATAACTATTTTTTAATTTCCTGGCACCAAGAATATTTAATTAAAATTTTACTTTTATAATATACTTGAAAATAAGTAAGTTAATATTTTCTAATAAATTTTTTTACAGATTATTTTGTTAGGTAATTATTTCAAACAGATATACTTCGCACTAGTAAGGGTTTATCTACTTCTATCACGCGCAACCCTATTACAAAAGAGTAACCTTTTGTATATCAAAATACATAAAAATAACTCAGTATTGTTTCCGACTAATACTCCATACATCAATTTAAAATTCATTAATCAATCAATAAAATAACATAAATAACACTCAAATTTACCAGACATACAATTTAACTACGTCTTTATACTATTGAAATTATCAAACAAATATCAAAAAACAAAAAATCTTTGGTGGTATCTTAGACTATTAATTTAAGGCATGTGGGTAGTATTAAAATATCGGTTTTTAAAAAATTAAAACTTTGAATTTAAATACGTGGCTGATATTTCTCCAATAATAATGTTCTTTGTGTTATAATGATGTGAAATATATTTAATTTCTTTTTTTTTTTTTGTTATTCGGCAATCTAAGAAAATGTTATAGAAATATTATGATTGTCTTACAACAAAGCGCTTTTAAATACATATTCTGTAACCCGGAAAAACTAGGTTAGATCTTTAGTGTGTTATAATGACCAATTATTTAATTTCTTCTACTATTTTTTTTATCTTTGTTAATCCGTCTTAGTAATTTAAAAAAATGTATATTGTTAAAATAATAATGATTGGAAATACACAGATTATGATTTATTATTCGACTATACAAGGAGAACAATAACATATGAATCAAAAGTATATGAATTAGAATATATTATATGTTAAAAATACAAAGATTAATCGCAAAAGATAAGATAAAAACTAAAAATAAATGAAAATCTCAAGAGTAGAATGTTAAAAAAAAACTCTCTCGGGTGGTGTTAAAAAAAGTAAAAAAACTACCCCTCGTGTGAGATCTCATTAAAAAGTGCTTACAGTCGCTTCGCAAAAAATAAAATCACTAACGAGAGTAACATGAGAATCAAAATCAGAGTTTACATTTACATACATAAAGTTCAACATTTTTTAAGATGATAGCGATACGATATTTCTATTTCTCATTGCCAAATTATTTCGAATAAGTTATGAATTATTCGAAGAATGACTTTAAATTAATTGAATGATATGATCTATATTTATATTCTTTAAATTTTAACATATTATTTTTTCTTTGTGATTATATATTTGCTTTTTCTATTCTTTCTATATCGATTTTCTCTTATTTTTTTCATTTTCTGTTCTTATTATCCTTTTTTAGGATTTCCACTTTTTTTAAGAAAAATATTTCCATACAATTTCTGTTTTTGAACATAAAGGAAGAAATATATATATATATATATATACCGGGTGTTCAGTAAATAACTGACCCATTTTAAAATTAAATAACAAAAAAACGGTTTGAGATAAAAATGCGCGGTTTGCGGTATTGTTATTAGAATATCAATAAATGTTTAATACGCACTTCCTTAAAATAGTTCTAATTTCGGCCAAAAGATGGCGCTGGCGGCATCAGACTGTAGAAATACAGCCGTTTTCTTGTTCTGAAGCTGATGATCTTTCCGGCTCATTTTTCCGAGTCGAATCCGAGTCGAAATGTTGAATCGACTCTCCACTCCCAGACTGCAGAAATAGGATTTGTTGATTGAAACAAGATTTAAAATAACATTTAAGATTGAACTAGGTCTATTGTAACAACCCATGTCTATTGTAACCTCCTCAGACAAATATCAGGGGGAACTACAAAAACTAGTTTAAAATTACTGTAAAACATCTCCAAAGGTGTGTCAATCTATGAATAAATATTTATGACAAGCAAACATTTGTTAAAGAAACTTAGAAATATTTTTAACAATTCTAGAAAAATTTAAATTAATTTAAAGGATGTTCTTTAGTGTTTCAAAATTCTCTTCGGAATATGTTATTTTAGCCCCTTAACTGATACGCTTTTTTACGTACAATGAAATGAAAATATGGGATAAACGCCGCTTTTTTAAACCTAAAATAATCGTTGTATTTAATTTAAATATTTCTTCTATTAAATAGTATGAAATTGCATTTAAAATTTTTAGTTGTGTCAGAAAGCTTTAAGTGATGGAGGAAGCACACTATTATTGCCGGTAGGTTGTACGGGCAAATCAGTTAAAAATTTAAAACAATGGTATGCAAATAGCGTTGCCAAGTCTCCTGTCTAAGAAAACTTATAAATCGGCACATTAAAATTTTCTAAATCTTAATATAAAGGAGTCCGTCTACAACAAATCTTGTCTTAAACATAAAAATTTATTGATCCCGAAGTAGAAAGAAACATACAAAACTAGCTGCTAAGGCAAAAATCTGCCTAAAACAAAATATTATTAATTTTTCCGAAAACCGAATTCATCCCTACATTATATTCATATTTTGTGATTTAACGTATCCAAAAATTTTATTATGAAAGCCGTGAGAGATTTTAAGATGTCTTTTGCACACACCTCGCCCCCCCCCCCTCCCACCCATGGCAGCAAACGTATCTACGCTAAAATGGGAGCTTATTTAAAAAGAAAAAAAGAAGACGTATCTTTTTTATAGCTTGTAAGTCATCCCTCTTCAAAACTTCATTACAAAAACATAATATATTTCGCCCCCCACCCCGATATAGAAGGGAAATATGTAATCTCGTTCTTTTCCCCCGGTATGAGGAAAAGAACGAGAAAAAAAAACATTCTGAAAATATCTCCTGTATCTGATTTCAAATAAGAAATATTAGTAAAAATATGATTTTTGATCTTTTTAAAATTATGTATAAAAAAATACCAATGTTCAATTTATTTTTCAATATTTATATTTATAAAATTGAACTAAAATAAGTAGACATTCAGTTTTATCTAAAATATCTATGGCCTCACCAGTAGGCAATAGGTTCTGACGTCACAACTGGCGTTTAAATCAGCATTGTAATAACCTCTTCTATTTACAGTGTAGATGAAGCAAATCCCTAAAAATTTAAACATGACATTGTGCTAAGAGCATCAATTTCACGTTCATTGCTTTTTTTTACTGTTATTCAGTATTGCATTACACAAATATAGCTTCAAAAGTTGTAATTTAGGCTTGTAAAACCGATTCGTATTTCAACTCATCGAATCCAACAGGAGAAAAATATAGAATCGGGAGATAGCAAATGAAAGAAAGGATCGGGACAGTGAATACTGCGTTGGCTTCTGAAATGTTTTCAACAGCTTTTGTCTCATGCAATATTTAAAAGAAAGAACAATACTAGAACAAAAAGAAACAAAACTTTATTTCAGTAAAAAGTTTCCGTAAAAATGTTTTGCCAAAAAATTGCATATAGATATTTTAGTTTGGTTTAATTTATTATGTACACGTGGGATATAGGTCAGAAAGAGGTGGGATGCCCTGTGTGGGGGTCTTTCTAAGGGCACCTAACCCGTATTTACACAAGAAAATCTAAGGTTCGAAGAAAACCACGGAAAACTCCGAACGGTTATGCCGACAGATGCGATTGTATTCGAACCCAGCACTGTCGTCTACCAGTTGAGACGTCAGAACCTATCGCCCACTGGTGGGGTCATAGATATTTTAGATAAAACTGAATGTCTACTTATTTTACTTCAATTTTATAAATATTAATATTGAAAAATAAATTGAACATTGGTATTTTTTCTACATAATTTAAAAAAGATAATAAATCATATTTACGCAAATATATTTTTATATTTTTATATTTGCCCGTACAACGTACCGGCAATAATAGTGTGCTTCTTCCATCACTTAAAGCTTTCTGACACTACTAAAAATTTTAAATGCAATTTCCTACTATTTAATAGAAGAAATATTTAAAATAAATATTACGATTATTTTAGGTTTAAAAAAGCGGCGTTTATCCCATATTTTCATTTCATTGTACGTAAAAAAGCGCATCAGTTAAGCGGTTAAAATAAGATATTCCGAAGAGAATTTTGAAACACTAAAGAACATCCTTTAAATTAATTTAATTTTTTCTAGAATTGTTAAAAATATTTCTAAGTTTTTTTTAACAAATGTTTGCTTGTCATAAATATTTATTCATAGATTGACACACCTTTGGAGATGTTTTACAGTAATTTTAAACTAGTTTTTGTAGTTCCCCCTGATATTTGTCTGAGGAGGTTACAATAGACATGGGTTGTTACAATAGACCTAGTTCAATCTTAAATGTTATTTTAAATCTCGTTTCAATCAACAAATCCTATTTCTGAAGTCTGGGAGTGGAGAGTCGATTCAACATTTCGACTTGGATTCGACTCGGAAAAATGAGCCGGAAAGATCATCAGCTTCAGAACAAGAAAACAGGCTGTATTTCTACAGTCTGATGCCGCCAGCGCCATCTTTTGGCCGAAATTAGAACTATTTTAAGGAAGTGCGTATTAAAAATTTATTGATATTCTAATAACAATACCGCAAACAGCGCATTTTTATCTCAAACCGTTTTTTTGTTATTTAATTTTAAAATGGGTCAGTCATTTACTGGACACCCGGTATATAAACAATATGATTAATTTCTGCATTGAGTATGTTTTTTATTGTAACAATTTAAATAAAAATACTTTATCGAAATATCAAGTTGCATTTTATTTATGTTTCGGCTGAGGTAATATTTGGACCTGGCGTGTTTTCATTTGAAATATACACAATCACATAATTTACTTTCGGTTAAAATACACATTATGTATCTTGAATGTACAAGTAGTTAGAATCATGTCAAAAACTTATGTTTAACTGTTTATCATAATCAACTGAGAATAATGTTTCAACACACAATACGACCTGTCTATTATCATCATAATTGTCATGAGACATACTAGTGGGCTATAACTGGCACACAATGCGTTGTCCAACCCATTCCATAAACTACTGAAAAGAGATAATTGAAATAAATCACTTCCTGATGTATTTCCTTCATTTGAAACATGGATTTCAAAGTATGTTTTTAGAAATAAGTCTGTGTTATAGATAAAATCTTGAAAGACATTTTAACAGTTATCTTGCCTATTTTGAAATTAATTTAATTAAATCAAAATTTGCTAATGAATTTTTTTAAACGATCTTAAAAATACATCCAAAGGATAGCATTTCGCATTTAAAATGATAAATGTAATTCTAGTAAAATAAGTATATGGCGACTTCAAAATTTTCAAAGAATTAATGAAATCATTAAAAAAATACGATGATGTTTCTAAAATTTAAAAAAAGTTATTAAACTTAAATATGATTAAATAAAATACACAATGACAAAATTTGATTTTTCAAATGTAACTATAATGCATTTATACGATCATTAATTGTAAAATGAGTGGATCATAATTTGAAAAAAAACATGACTGCGCATTTTGGAAAAGCATAACTCATTAAATTGACCCCTACTAAGGTTTGAAACACCAAAAATGAAATTAAAATGCACAGCATAATGACAGAAACAACTTCAATAAAAGTATCTGTAAATGTCACTTCTTTTAATAGGAATTTTCTATTCAAAAGAAACATAAACAAGAAGTTATACAAACAGTTTTGAATATAAACCTTAGTATTTATAGCCATCAGAAATAAAACATTATTGTAGCTATTGTTAAGATATAGTCTTGACAGAAATATTGAAGGATTTATAATTTACCAATATTAAAAAGAAATTCCATACTCTCCTTGCGTAATTGGAAATGTGTACAATGAGGGCCCACATTTACTGAATATTTCTTTACATATCAGATATTTCTAATGTCTTGCCAATGTTGGATAAATAGAAGCAATGTATTACAAATAAAAACTAAATAAATGCTTTACATTGGAAATATTTCCAACGAAACACTAATATTAACTTTAATAGTTTATAGTGATAAAATGTTTCTTGTTATTATTCATGCAATTTCAGCAAAAGGACATTTTTAATTTAGAAGGAAATATTTTCGAATAATAATTATCACAATTACACAATACTCACATAATGCATAGCGAACATTTACGAAATATGGATCGGCTATTAAAAGTAGTATTCATTTGTAGCAATAAACTACCTCTGAAGTTAAAATAAAAATTTTGAAAATATTAGCAATTTGTTTCGATATTCATTTTTGAAGCATTGATGTCAAACTGTGGGTCGCATTGACTCGATGACATGAGAATTTCTGAATATTACGTCTTATTATATCATCGAAATTCTTTGTTTAAATAAAGCGAATACTGCTCCCTGAAAGTCGCGGTGCCATCGAGATCCTGCCCAGTGTTGCCAGACAGGCTACTTTTTTTAAATTCAAATTCTTGACTGACACCACTCTTTTGACATAGTAAAATGCGCCTTATTTAATGATACATTAATAAAGACGAAAACAAACGGAAATTTGCCGTTCCACAAAAGTGGTGCTAATCAAGATATCTGAATTAAAAAAAAGTAGCCCAATGGCAACACTGATCCTGCCAGCCACTGTTCGACACCCTCTGGTTTAAATACTATGTTAAATCTCTTTGAATGGTGAATAGTACATTTAGTTTTTAATAACTGGATACTTTAATAAATTATCTTTAGCAACACTTCGTTATTTCTTGTTTATTCATATATTTTTCGAAATTTTTTGCTAGATAATTATTGCGACATTGATTGCTACGCATATAACACATACTTCTTCTTTTATGTGTTCTGTAACCACACTTATATTTGTCTTAAGGAGTCAGATATCATTTAATTCACAAAACACATAAAAATGCAAACGACCTCTATAAGAACTGCAGTCACTTTATATCTAATTTACTTTTAATTATTGAATTGAACACACATATTAAGAAAGATTCATTTCATCAATTAAAATTGTTTAAAATGTATACACATAAAAATATATTTTTAATTTATTTTTAAAGAAACTACAATTTTTACTAAAGAATAATTTTTGTATGTAATGCGTGATTGAATTTTCCCATTTGAATATCTAAAACAAACCAAGATTTATTTAATGAATAGAGATATAATGTTTTTTTCAAAAGGACGTACAATGAAATAAAATAAACTTTTAGATCCAGGGAAAAAATAAAATTAAAAAAAATCGAAATATTGGGATTTTTTAAAAATAAAAACAGCTGTGAATTCTAAACTTCTTACTTAAGAATTATAATGATAGGTCAATTTGTGCTAACGTTAAATACGTTAAAGTTTTAATACGTTAAGCTATTGTTTAAAAAATCAATTTTTTGATGCTTTAATACATTCAACGAAAATTTTGTCAAAATTCTAGGCAACCATTTTGGAGAAATCGTGCGCGCAATGGTCAAAAACCCTGTTTTGAGAAAATAGACTTTAAAGATAAAATCACCTCTTGATCACATAGAAAAATTTCAAAGTGTATACACATAACTTCTCATCTAATGCGAACTTTTATATGAAGTTTGATTTTAAATATTCCTAAAGAATCATGTTTTATCATATGCTATTGTTTAAAAAATCAGTGTTTGGTTGTTTTAAAGGGAATCGGTCCACCCAAAGAAAAAATGAAGTGCAATCTCTCTTATTTGTAAAAACCCTCTTTTAAAACTGAATTCTGTCATTAACATCTCTCTCTTTCTGACTTGGTATCACATGAATTTGCGCCCCGCTTCAGCTAAGTAGAATAATTAGCAGAAAGAGTGATTTGATAACCAAGTTTATAGCATTCCTTATTCCTGGACACAATGCAACAGTCATGGAATACAAAGAGATTAGATTCCATGAGAAAAAAGTCTTCATTTAGATGGAGAAAGAGTCAAACTAAATATACGATAAAGATAACTTTATTCATTATTACTATAAAGTGAACCAATAGAAAAATATACTTGCTTTACATTTTTTTAAACTATTTTAGAACGAGAGACGGCATAAGCAACATTTAAAATGCACCGAATATTTCGTTATTCCTTCCAGTTAATTTTAACCGTAATGTTTACCTAATTTAATCAGAGCATTTTCAAAATTCATTTACAGAAATTTTTTTGTTTGGAAAAAACGGTGATAAAAGGCTGAAAATTTAGTGAAAAGCTCTTGTCGGAAGAGGTTAAAGGCAATTTTAATATGTGTATAGCAAAAGACAGCAAAATAGTTTTACATGTAAATGATCCAGAAAGAAACAATTATCAACTCAAGAAAATGCATAAAAACATCACGAAACAGTAAAAGCAACAACAACAAATAATACAAATGGAGCTATACACAATACAGGATTATTATAAAAGAAAAACATATAGCTTGCAAATTATAAATGTATTATTAGCTCTAATTTAATATTCAGATACACGTAGTATTAAAGCAGCGAGAACATATTACATTAAGCAAAAAACATTTCCGTTTTCTCTCCGAAATTTAAATCCTTTGCTATGTATTACAAAAGAAAAGAAAGTTATTCAGGTGGAAATTATCAATGGCTAGTTTGCAAATAATCCTCAAAAAATTTAATTAAAGTAAAGCTGAAAAGCCATTGCCGGGAGAAAAAGAATTAAAAATTAGGAGTACAAGGAAGTTGATGAAATCTTAATGGCCGTCTTATTTCATTTAATATGTTCATTTTAAAATAAGCTGACTCAATTTTTCTGCTGTTACTTAATTTTAGTTTCTCTTGTATTTAAATACAAATTACGTATTGAAATAAGTTTGGAAACGATGTCCGCAAGAAGCATTTTTCCTTGGTATGCGTTATATGCTTATTCCTTTTTTTTTAAAGAAATTTCATGTGTAAGAAGCCAAAAGAGGAGAGAAATAGTTCCCTTTATGTTTATCCAGCTTATATAATATGAATTCAGCATGAATAACTATATTTTAACGAGAAAATTCATTTTTCAAGGCGAATGATAATTACAATATTTTATTAAAATTATTTCTCTGTCCATTCAATTTAATTCTTGAATTCTACATTTTTATCGCGTAAGTGATGATGAAATTGTCATTGATTGCTTCAGAAATAAACTGATGTTTTTTCGGTTAAAGCATGAATGGTAATGGTATCTTTTTTTCCGCATAGTAGTTGATAAATTTATATGGCAGATTCTCTTAGGAAGTTTACGTAGATACTGTATTTAAAAGTGTACATCTATTTATTTTTTCTTAGAAAAGGAAAAAAAATCACTCCTTTTAATTTGTAGTTTTCAAAGTAAAGATTCAATTATAGAATTTTTTTGTTTTGAAAAATCAAGGATAGAAGGTTAAAAATAAAGCAAAGGGCTCTCGTATCGAAGGGTTCAAAAGCAATTTTAAAATGTGTTTAGCGAAAAAGAGCAATATAGTTTACATGTAAATGATCTAGAAAGAAATAATTATCAATTCAAGAGAATGCATAAAATTATTACGAAACAGTAACAACAACAACAACAACAAAATAATACAAATGAAATATACAAAATACATGGTTATTAGTAAAAGAATAACATATTACTTTCAAGTTATAAATATATTATTAGCTATAATTTAATATTCAAATGCACGTAGTATTAAAGCGACGAGAAATTATTACATTAAGCAAAAAACAATTCCATTTCTTCTCTGAAATTTTAAATCTTTCGCTATATATTACAAAAGAAAAAAAAGTTATTCAGGTGGAAATTATCAATGGCTAGTTTGCAAAAAATCCCCAAAAAATTAATTAAAGTAAAGCTGAAAAGCCATTGCCGGGAGAAAAAGAAATAAAAATTAGGAGTACAAGGAAGTTGATGAAATCTTAATGGCCGTCTTATTTCATTTAATATGTTCATTTTAAAATTAGCTGACTCCATTTTTCTGCTGTTACTTAATTTTAGTTTCTCTTGTATTTAAATACAAATTATATATTCAAATAAGTTTGGAAACGATGTCCGCAAGAAGCATTTTTCCTTGATATGTGTTATATGGTTATTCCATTAAAAAAAAAAAAAAAAAAAAAAAAAAAAAAAAAAAAAAAGAGAAAAGTTCATGTGTAAGAAACTAAAAGAGGGGAGAAATAGTTCCGTTTATGTTTTATCCAGCTGAATATAATATGATATCATCATGAAATAGCTATGTTTTAACGAGAAACAGAATTAATATTTTCAAAACGAATGATGGTTATAAGCTTTTATTTTAGTTATTTTCACTGCCCGTTTGGCTGAACTCATTCATTCTATATTTTGCACTGCTAATGTACTACAAGTGAACTAATTTTTGATAATGTGACATACGTCCGGTGACAATACAATATTATGTAATACAAATATTTATAATTCAAATCTCTCACCCCTAAGGGTGCAAAAACATTTTTTCAATAAATATACGTAAATTTCATCCCGTAAATGATGGTATAAATATCGTTGATTGTTTCAGAAATAAACTGATGTTTTTCGACTGAACCATGACATAACGAGCATGACATATTGGAAAACGAGCAATCTTTCTCTACCGCTCGGGAGCTGATAAATTGGTGGGGTCAATACTCTGAAATAGTTCATCTCTGCATACAGGATTTAAAATTGTACATCCATTTAATTTTTTTTTAGTAAACGAAAAAAATCTCTCGCAATTTAATTTTTATTTTCTAAAGTTGAATTCTAAAGGTGTTTTATACGAATTGTTGTGTAAAATTTTCCCTTTTTAGTGTATAATTATAAAAGTTTGAATTTCAAATATTTAATTGATAATTTATCTTTATTATTTTATTGAATTTTAAATATATTTCTTTAAAATAAGCTTTATTGAATCGTTTTAAGTCAGACTATTTTACAGAAGGACATATTTTGTTTTTATTGGCCAGTAGTAAGAGTAATATCTGACTTTACGTAATATTATCATTTATTTTAGAAATAAATGCATGAATAAATAACCACCACTTGGTTTTGATCTTTGTGATTTAGAAATAAAACATAAATAAACACTTAAAGATCAATGTATCGTTTCTGAGGCGTATTTTAAGGCCGTGTTTAGTATTTAAAATTTAAAAATATGGAGAATTATCTGTGTGAACCATTAATTTGATATAAAAAATAGAAATACTGGTACATTACTACGATTATCTTGTTGTATTTCAGCATTTTGCAACGATCTTCAAATAATCTTCCTCAGTCTACCGTCATAGAATAAGACGAGGGAAACCATATACATTATATAGTTATTTTATGAACTACATTTTTAAGCATGTTGGTGACACAATTTTAGTTTACATTAATGTCTGTAACATACACATAACTGAAGTAAGTCCCAAGCAGACAATACGTGTCGCCAACAAAACTTTCTTTTTACTCAGTTAGTTTTAAACAGTCACAAGAGCTGTCAGCACCAAACTTAGGATTGTGTTTCCGTCACGTAGCTCTGTAAATGACTAATGTATTTTGCTAAATCAATTACTTTCCTTATTTGACTTAATTTAAAAAGTTCATGTATTTTGATAGTCCCGAATTTCTTCACTTCTTTGTATGGTTTCCACCAAGCCAGAACTATGTTCGATTTATTTTAAATACCTTTGTTTGTAAGCTTTATGCTTTAAAATTCACATTCCTTACATCAAGTACGTTTAATACAGCTTAAATAAGCTGATACTTTAATTGTAATCTTCAACAAGTGTGAAATTTACATTATTGTAATCAACTTAAGCGGATTAATTCATATTTATTATGATACCCATTAATTTTTATCTTCTTTTTAAACTAGACGACTCATTAAAAGGATTTTAGCTAATAAATGCTTCAACTGAGTGAATCTTCTATCATCAATGCTCCAGATGCTCTATTTCCGAATAAAATAAAATTTATTAAATAAATTTTTAAGCTCATCATCGTCCTGGGAGTATAAAAACAAAGTGTGCTACTGTATTGGAAATAATAACGAATAAGGAAATTTCTCTTTCTTCACTTAATACTGTAAATGAATCTATATGATTTTACATGATATTTATTCACAGAATGCTTTTAACAAAATATTATATGAGCTCACCTTGTTCTCCTTCGTATTTGTGAAACATGCATTAAAACTACTTTTACATACTGAAAAATTTGCTTTTTCTAACCATAGTTAATACAATCTTTTCCAGAGGATTAAAAATATAATACACTGGATAGAAACAGGATGGCGAGTGGTCAGGGAAAAGTATACTCAAAATAAGTGCTAATTACCAGTATTTTGTTAAAGAAAAATTCGCCTTGTTTAATCCCTTTAAATTGTTTGAAATTCTTTCGATAAGAAAATACTGGTACTGTCCTCTTATTTTAACTGCGTTTTTCCCAGACCACTCGCCACCCTGAAAAATTATACAAATCTATTATGATTTAATCTTTATATTCATTTCTTGGAATGAAGATTTTCCAGCTATTTGCGGATCTCAGGAAATATCTCGAATTTTGAAAAGGAATAATTCTTAAAACCTACGAATTCATAGAGTGATTTGGGCAGTTAACTATTAATGAACATTGTAGAGGAGGATTATAAATGAATATCCCAACTAAACAAGGTTATTAAAAAACAAAATACAACCATGATAAAAAGTTAATTAAATCCAATTGATTTTTTAAATCATCAGATTTTAAAATATTCATCTTTTATATAAACACTTTAATAACAATTTTAATTTTTCTTAAGAAAGGTGTAATAGTAAAAATAAAATACATTGACATGTTTCGGAACCGTCATAAGTTCCATAGTCATAATATAAATAAAACAAAATTTCAAAATATTTCTCGGACAATACAAATGACACGCGACAATGAGATATAAATAACAAAAAACACGCGCTCTATTGCA
Source organism: Maratus speculifer (assembly GCA_964019185.1). Lineage (NCBI taxonomy): Eukaryota > Metazoa > Arthropoda > Arachnida > Araneae > Salticidae > Maratus > Maratus speculifer. Next base: position 216,505,209 of record OZ025299.1, on the reverse strand, counting down.
AAAAATTAAATTAAAATATAGACCATGATCTAAACTTAACTAAAAATAAAAATTTCAAACAATTTCACGGTCAATACAAATGACACGCGACAAAGAGATATAAAAACACCAAAAAAAAAAACACGCGCGCTATTGTAAAAAATTAAATTAAAATAAAAATAGACCATGATCAAAGGAAATTCCAACTTGGTTCATCTCATTCAAGCCCTCACGAGGAATTTATTCATTAATTCTAACCATAACTTAGGAATAATAAAAGAAACGGTATCATTGCAAACCAGATTATTACGCGTATAAATTTCAATGGACTCTCTTATAATAGATTTACGATTACAATTAGATATGAAACATAATTTACTTTGATTAAACAATATTTTTATCTCCTCATTTAAATATGTTCTTGATAAGGCAGTGTTAGTACGTCCAAATTTAATATCAGATTCGTCCAAATTTAATATCAGATATCCAAATTTAATTCAGATTCAGATTTTAATATTAGAAAAGGGGAGCACGAATCTGATATTAAATTTGCATGAAATTATTAAATTATTAATTAATTATTAAATTTGATGAAATTATTACACGCATATCTCAAAGAGTTACGCCAAACATGCTAAAACAATGTATGGGATAAGTTATCGCACCGCCTCCATATAATTCCTGTTTTTGGAGGTGCCCACATTGAACACTTAAAAGTTATCAGTTATAACTGTGTTTGAAATTAAAAAGTTATTTTTCATTTCCAATGGACAACAGGGTATTAATTTTATGTTGTTTTCTTTAATAGACTTTTAAATTTTGGATATTCAATGATATTCAATGTTGATTTTAAATTTTTAACTGTTACTTTTCATTTGTAATTAACTGCAGGGTTTTACTTTTATGCAATAGCCTTGTGATGTTGGGATACACATTCATAATAATTCTGTATTTTGTATATTATACCGCAAGCAATTTTTACACTGCGTGCATCTTACTTTTTTCTAACCATAGTTAATGCAATAGTTCTCAAAAATGAAATAATTAATCACTGCATATAACGAGTTAAATGAATTTTTAAAGATTTTTTTGTAATTACTTCTTAAATTAAAAATTTCTCAACTTGTTGCTTATTTCCGGATGTATCACGGAACGATACCCATAAAAATGTTTTATTATCAAAAACTAAAATTTAACTAGAAAGTACAATTAATTGGTAAGTGTTAAGGAAAACTGTGTTTTTAAACTATGTTTTTATGTTATACCACTAAACTACTTTCACATAGTGGTCATTTTACAATTTTCTAACCATAGTCATTTAAACTCTTCTTCCAGGAAAACTAAAAATAATTCCCTATGTAAATCATTAACATATAAATCAATGAATACTAAACCAATTCTATATTTAATTATAATACATAAGACAGATACTAAGATTATAATACAAAAAAAAAAAAAAACCCTGTCGGCATTGCCTATAGGCGGAGGTAGATTTCGAAGAGTGTTCATTTCAACAACAACAAATAAAATATGATTAGAGATAAACTCAGTTTAACAAGTTTATTTGGCCGCTTTTTAAAAATTTTTAATTTCATTTTTCTGCAAGAACTGGTTTTATCAGAATCATCTTCAACCAAATTCGGCTCAAATGCTCATTTTGACAACATATTTTGAAATATATTCTGACTTTATCAAAAAAATCGATCAATATAACACATTATATAGTTCCTAAATAACAAAAAACTGTCAACTGAATGCATTTGAGAGCAAAATTGAATTTAAAAATGCTTCATAAAATAACCGATTTGTTCTTTGAATACATCCTTAACTCTTTAATCATAATCACATCGGGAAATTTTGTGCGAAGTACCCGCTTTTACAGCATTAAAAATATATATATTAAGACTTTATCAAAACACTGACCAATACGGCACATTATACAATTCCTAAATAAGAGAACCTGTCAATTGGTTGCGTTTTAGAGCAAAATTGAATTTAAAAATGAGTCAGAAAAACGCAATTTGCTATTTGAAAACTTTCTCAAATTTTCAGTCACTATCACTTCGGGAAATTCTGTTCAAAATATCCTTTTTGGCAGGCTTTTTTGAAATATATTCTGTCTTTATCAAAAAACTGTCCAATGCGTTACATTGTATAGTTCTTAAATAAGAGAATCTGCGAATTGGATGCGTTTGAGAGCAAAAATGGATTTAAAAACGAGTCAGAAAAACGCAATTTGTTATTTCAATACTTCCTCAAATTTTTAATCACGATCGCTTCGGGAAATTCTGTTCAAAATACCCTTTTTGGCTGCCTATTTTGAAATATATTCTGTCTTTATCAAACAAATGACCAATGAGTCATATTATATAGTTCCTAAATTAGAGGATCTGCTATTTGGATGCGTTTAAAATAAAAAAAGAAATTTAAAAATAAGTCAGAATATAAGCTGGATTAAGAATATAATTTGGATTTGGGGGGGGGTTCTCCAACTCCTACTTTTGTTTAATTTATTTTTGTTATAAGAATTGGACCTATGAAAAATTTGTCAATATAAAAGTTGTAGAGATTATTGAGAAGATGTAAAATAAATTTAATTAGATTTGATAGTTTGAGAATTGACGAAGTTGTGGATTTTTGTCTTTTTTAACCCGCCTTTTTGTTTTCGTTTTTAATTTTTTACATCTGTAAGAAACAGTCCTATCAAAAACTTGAAAAACAAAAGTTTTAGATAATTTTATGAACATTTATAAAAAACTTAGTTGCATTTGATATCTTGAGAATTAACGAAGTTATGAATTTTATTCTCCCAAAAACCCTGTTTTTTTCGCCCCTTGAGCCCATTTTTAATTTTATCAAAAATCTGTCATGCATAAACTTTTGGCCCATTTTTTAGAAGTAATATAAACTTTAAACCGATTTTACATCTATTGTAACTAAGAAGTTAAGGCGTTTTTTCTGTTTTCACAAAACCCCACCCTATTTTCACACCCTTGGTCCGATTTTGCCGATTAACGAACTTAGCCGAGATTTTACACCCCTTGATTTTATGTATCAGTTTGGAAGAGATTGGAGCAGAATTATGGAAGTTATCGTGTCCATAAAAAAGTGATATACACCGATAGATAGATAGATAGATAGATAGATAGATAAACTTTTTTACCGATGGTTGTTTTTGGGGTCTAAAGGTCATGATCGGCGTAGATCTGCAAAAAATTTTGACAAACTCCAACATGGGAGTGACCGCAATAGGTAGTATTTGATACGAAATCTACCTAATAATACAGATAATAAATTAAATTTAAATCAAGGTAAACAACATCGTATAAGGTAACTTAAAATATACAATCAATAAAAACAATATATGAAATTGAATTTTCATTAATTTTTTTTTCTCCTCTTAAAATAAATTAATTTAAGTAATTACAGATCTCCAAATATATCAGTTTGGTATATTTGGAATATGATTGAATCTCAAAATCTATAGATTCATTAAAAAGTGCGATGAATCGTTATTTATTAATGATAATTATCTTTTAAAAATTCTACAAAACTACTTTTACACAGCGCGTATCTTGCTTTTCTCTAACCATAGTGAATAAAAACCTTCTCACGGGAAAAGAAAAAATAATTTTCTATGTAAATCATTAATATATCAATGAACAAAAATACAATTCTGTATTTAATTATAATAAAGCAGCTAATAAATTAAATTAGTAACAAGGTATTAAAAATAAAGTTACTTTGTAACAAATACAATCAATGAAATTATTATATGAAAAAGAATTTCCATTCACCTTTTTTTTTTCATTTTAAAATAAAAAAAAAAATTTCAAATAATTACAGATCTCCCGATACATCATTTCGGGATATTTTGAAAATGATTTAATCTCAGAATCTATAAATTCATTAAAAAGTGCATTGGATCGTTAACTATTATTAAAATAACCTTTTTAAAAATTCTACAACACTACTTTTATACAATGCGCATCTTATTTTACTTTAACCACAGTAAACGCAATAAAACAGAAAAAGAAAAAAATAATCACTATATATAAATTATGTAAACTCAGAAGTCTTTCAGATTGAAACAGTTAACAAGAATGAATTGAGCGAGTGTAGAGGAAATCTCTTCATCGAAGTTTTTCAGCTACGAAATTATTTTCTGCGCATTTAATCTAGAATGTTTCCCCGAAGTACTCGAACGACATCCATAAGTTTTATGAGCCAGATGAAGCGGAAAATGAGTTGCGATTGAAAGCTTTAAAAATTATAAAAGATTTTTCTTACACTTTTACTTGGAGAGTCATCTCTTTTCATTCTTTTGTGATTTATATGTTTCTCATCTGTTTCATTTAATTTTAAAGAACAGCAAAATTTGTTACTTAAAGCTTTCAATATCAAGAAACTTTTAAGTTGTTGTTTAGCCGGCAAGATAGAATTTACGCGAAAATTGTTATTCTTGAAAGGCCGTTAGCACTTTTCGTTAAATTTTTTTTTAGATGTAAACATTTAAGTAAATAAATAAATAAATAAAGTAAATTAATTGGACAAAATCAAGTAGACTCACGTGCATCTATCAAGTCGGTAATTGCACCTGAAATATGTTCGTACTGTAACTAGTTTCATATATATACAGATATTCGTGCAAAAGCTGCTGCATTCTTATGCAAAAATTAATGAATACAAAATTTATTATAGTATGTATATTAAATTCAGAAATAATGACTCCATGATAAATATGTTGTAATCACCAAGGCAACTTAGAATTGTAACACAAAATGAGATATCATTAACGGGGTCCAAAACACAAAAACCTACAAAATTTCTAAAAAACCCCTCTTTTATTGCATTAAAATTTTCTTTCTTGTTTTATACTTAAAATGGCGTTTAAATCATGTTTCTATATTAATAGGAACAGGGAATATTGAATTGTTCGTTTTGGTTTGTTTTCAAAACCCAGCTTACAAGCAATGGTTGTTATGGAAGCGACTTCTTCTGAAAATGCTTTTTTCTTCCTGATGTTTTTTTCCACCATTTCTTTTATTTAATTTGTTACAAATCAAGAACCTTTAAAGATAAATGATTTAAACTTGAAACATGTCTTTTTCAGTTGTTTTAATTTAATTTCGATTCAGTAAATTTGAAAAAAAATCACTTTTAAAAATATGCATTTTTTTTATTTACATATTTTTTTTCGAATTTTTACTTAATATATTTTTAGTTTTTATTTAAATTAGTATTTTAAAAAATGGCGGATACAAATTAAAGCTTATATATGTATGCTTATTTTAATGAAAAAAAATTGAAATTCTACAAATATTATTTCGAGTTATAACAATTTTAAATTTCCATAACTTATTAATATATTTAAAATTTTTTTACAAATGTTATGACATGCGTAATTAGGTGATTTTGTTTTAAAAAAAATGAAATAATTAACCATCGCAAAAAAAATTAAAACATTTACCGAAATAAACAAAAATTATTTTAAAAATTAAGAATGTATTAATGTAATTTTAAGCTTTAATTCGATTTTCATAAAATTGCAAATGACTCCACACAATTTAAACATGATGCATTTCAAAGCATTCGGTTGCGTAGATTTTGTATTGTTGTATACTTACAGACGGACGGACCGGACATATAAAAGTTATAACAATTTCGATAATTGAGAGAATAATGAGATTTATATATCCTTATTCGTGCCTTTTCTGATAAAAATAAAAACAGATTTTTGATTTCTATATTTTAAATTTCACTGTAAAGGATTTATTGGCGCAAAATTACGTTAGGGGCAAAAATAGTGCCAAAATATTTTGAACTGAAAATAACGTTATTGCTTCTGAAAGCACGCATTTTACCTTATAAAGTCACAATATTTTTTTTTCCTTTTGTATGTGTACTGATATTAACTTTGAGGCACTATGCAAAATGCCTAAGTGAAAGTGATTTCATACTTAAAAGAAAACGATCTTTTTCTTAGATAATGCTAAACATTTTAACACAAATGCGTTTTTAAAAAACATAAATTACCGTAATTGAGTGTGTATAAGCCGCAGATCAAACTATTCTTTTCCGACCCAGAATTTTTTAAGAAACAAATATAACTAGTTAGATCGCCGTAAATACTTGTCTTCAATCACTAAATAAGATTTCTGGGTCCAAAAAGAATTGTTTGATCCGCGGCTTATACACCCGAAATAACGGTACAGCAATTTTTACTCCTCGTTCGAAATTAGTATCTGAAGTTAAGAATATAACTATTAACATTCAAAGATGTTTAAAATGGTGAATAGAGTTTTGAGTGAAAGTGATTTGAAAATGAACTTAAAATGCCATAAAAAAAAGAACCATGGTGAATACGGATATGAGAAGTAACTTTGTAAATTTTGAGAAATCGATATTGATTTCGGGTTTAGATTTCACAGGAAAAAATTACTATGATCGTGTCTAAGTGAAATAAATTTTGTTCGGGAATACCAAGAATCATCAATTGACAACTTCATCATAATAACTGTTCTATATTATGTTTTATTGATTACGCATGCGATTAAAGTTTAATTTTAATAATTTGGACAATTATGTTTTATAGAAATAGTATTTTTTTTAGGTTAAAATAATATTTATTTAAGAGTTAGACTAACCAATATAAGATGCATTTTTTAGTAACTTATTCTGTAGGTTTATTATAAATCAATGAAACAGTTCCTTCTATAACGTTTTCTTTCGTCGAAATTCGACTGGCTCTACTTTATAACTCTAAAAATGATAAACCTATTGACTAAAAGTTTATTCTGTCGGATGAACTGTTGCATTTCCAATTATAATATATATTTGAATTGAATGAAATACGGGGTCATGAAAAATTGAAGAGTATCGAAGATAGGATTGCAAATATCTCGACAACTAACTATCCGATCGACTTCATTCTTTATGCAAAATAATGTTTTTAAAAATTAATATTGTCTTTTAAACCACTCAAAAAATCGAAAACTTTTATGTACCTTTCATCAGAACGAATGTTTCGAGAATCCGAAAAAAAAATAATTCCACATAGTCGAGATTACTGATATTCAATGTATTTCTTACTATTATTACATACTACGTACAAATTTCATGTTTCTATCTCAATTTGTTCGGGAGATAGCACCGTTCACAGATAGACAGACAGAGAGACAACGAATGGCATTAAAAAAATATGTTTTTAGAGATCACCGATATTTGAAACGTGTAAATCCGTCATCATTTTTCAATTTTCAAAATGACTGCCACTATACTACGTATGATGTGTAAGTAATAAATTTCACTTTCATTGTATAACAAAAATATGACGGTAAATAAAAAACTCAATATATTTGGGAACTCGAAAATAACTAGACACTTAAAAAAAAAATAAAGATGAAAATTTTTTTGATATTTTAATATTTTAGTAAAGCATAAAACTTTTTTTTTTTTAAATAAAACGAGTCATAAATAATTAGCTCTATTTTATGTGGTTCATAAACAAATTAATTGAAAAATGCCTTTAATGTAATAATAACTTTCCTTGAAAGACGTGGAAAAGTGAATGATCTTTCCAAATGAGCGATATAACGGAAAATACATTTAAATTTGAAAAAAATATATAAAGTTTCATCATACATAACAAATTTGAAAAAAATAATGTAAACCATTTTGTAATGGCGCTCTTTCGTTGTAGAATTATGCATTAAGAAAACTATTAGAAAATCGACCAACGAAAATATTGTATTAGATAATATATATATATATATATATATATATATATGTGTGTAAATGCACTGCAACTGTCTGAGTCAATTGTGTCGGTTTGAGCCAACAAAATAGCTCAATTTCTACAGTAAAAAAAGGATGATGCAATTATAATGTAACATATTTCGATTTCCTTTTAATTACGGAAAGAGTTTCTTTAGAAGAATAAGAAACGGATAAGTATCAAAAGTTTAAAGAAACATTTTTAAAACAAAAGTTTCTTTTTCTGCCCCAAATTTTCGGTATCATTTTCGAGTAATTTTTGAATTTTACTATTAATTATATCTATCCGGAGTATAGTTTTTTGGTTTTTACTACTTCTCACACATTTTTAGCTGCGTAACTGAATTGATAAATACAAAAGTAACAAAAAAATATTAGTTTTATTGTTAATATTAATGCTATTAACTTGAATGAATTAACTTTGTTAATTTATCATGCTTATTCAGCATCAAAATGTTTAGTTACAATTTTTTACGTTTCGTAAAACAGATATTTCGTGTTCAGAAAACTGATTAATACGGAGTAAATGCACTCGGGAACGTTTCGCAAAAAAAAAAAAAAAAAAATAACAGACAAATTAATTTTCGTTTCGAAAATTCTTAGTTAAATTTCTGATATCTACTTGTTTGTAAGTATTCTGAATATATAGCAGCTCTTTTCAGAATCGCTGTTAATTTGGAAGGGTCTAGATAATACTTCCTTAAACCTTAAGGAAGATAAGAGAAATTTTAAAAAACATTTGTTTTTGTTTTTTACTGAGTAAAGCATAGTAAATTATGGCAGAAAACCTGATGTTGAATTCTGGTCAAGACTAATTATCATTTAATTGAATAAACTTCAATCTGTGAAATTTAAAATGCTTCAAATTGTGATTTTCGTGCTTCAAAATGCAGAAATTGCTAAAATACATTGTTCTTTTTAATAGAGATTCTTTGTCACATGAAATAATTCTAGGAGCTACAGGTGGAATTCTTCCGTGACATCAAAGCTTTATATCAAATGCCGCAAATGTCAGGATCTGATGTTATATGTTTTCTATTTCAAGTATCTTTATTTTCCTAAATGTGCTTAATTACGTACTGTATGTATTTTCATTAACAAAATATTTGAAATATAAAATACCCATAAAAAAACGAGCTATGGAATTAGCCAAGGGTAATTATGATTCGGTTGAAAAAATAACGTGGCTCAATTTCCTAGACAAGTTCGAAATAATGCCTAATTTTTTTTTTTTTTTTTTTTTTTTTTTTTTTTTTTTTTTTTTATACTTGGAATTAAAAAATTTTATGAAGGAATTCTTATGACGGAATTAATTAATGATTACAACTAAATAAAAATATATAAAACACATAAATTTTCATGTAAATAGTACTTTCACAGAACCTGACAAATCATGTGTGTGGTCTCTTTTACAATCCAATTTATATTGCTTACTGGGTTTATAAAGCTGATTATTTTACTTATTTATTTATTGTTATTATCATTTTTTATACAAGATTTCTTTTTAATTTGCTTATTTGCATAACTAAAACCGTGTTCAAAAAGCTTAAATGGAGTCAGCTCACAGATTGAGAGTTAATGTTCCCGTAGGTATGTAATTACGTATGTGTGCATAACGCTATAACTCTTGATAGAAATGTCCGATTTACTTCAAATGTTTTTTTCTTGGTGGGTTGTAAGTTCATTCTGATATGACGCTTCCTTGATTAGTTTTCGGGGTTTATTGATTAAGTATAAAGGGTGTAGGGGAACGGTGGCCTACCCCCCCCCCCCCATTTTAATTTATGTAAAATGCGTTTCCATGCAGAATTAATCGATTCCCTTCAAATTTGATGCATCATTTAATTCTCATAGGGAGATTCTATGAATGATTTAAAAGATCATTGGTCAAGTATAAAGAGGGAACTGGAGCCAGATTCCCCTTAATTTTGTTAGATGAGTTTTTTCATGAAATGTTATTCGATTTGCTTCAATTTGATGTACCGGATTTTCCAATAAGGCGCTTTCTTGAATAGAATTGGAAGTCCATTGGTTAAGTACAAAAAGGGGGAAATAATGAAATTATTTTTAGGTGTAATATTCCTTGAAATGAGAGTATAATGTGGATTTAGTGTAAAAAGAGTGCTAGCTCAATGCCATCAGTGTAACTTGGTATTTTTTTAATATCATTGATTAATAACTCCAGTAAAAAGAAATGGAGTCAAGTCGAAGTGCAGAAAATTAATACTTCTAAATAACAGATGGCAGAAAAATAACATTTAATAAAAAAGATAAAATTTTTAGTCATTTCAAATTGTTTCAAATTTAGTCATATCAATTTGATGCAATAATTAAAAGTGTAGAGTATATATAAATTTTAATAAATGAGAAAAAAAATCACGAACGAATAAAAATCCAGCATCAGTTTTGTGGACAAGCCAAAAAATATTAAGGGTTTTAAAATCGTGAAATAGTAAAATACAATAATGTACAATATTTATTAGAGACATCTTAAATCAACAGCACGATTTAATTCAATAATCTTTATTGTGTAGCTTATAATTTACAAAAAATAAAAAAGAAATGAAAAGAATACTAAGGCAGAAAGAAAATATTATAACACGAAATTTATGAGTACAGCTACGTGATATCTGTAAATTTGTGTAATTTTATTCTATGTAATAAGAAAAAATAATTTTAATAAAATATTTTACACGATTTGGAGAAACACCTGTACAATGTTAACAACACGAAATCGCAAAGCAACAGTAAAACATATTTTTTTCCTTTAATGTAACTTTTATTAGAAATATTTTCATTAACTATTTAATTTTCTTGAAGAGTAACTAACATATTTCGCTATAAAGCAGATGGTTATAAATTTCATATAAAGTATTTTAAATGTTTTAATAATGTAATTTAAACAATTGAAAAAAAAAGGCTTACGTTGATATATTAAGAATCTACGCAAATATAACAGAAAGCCCACAACAATCTGAATACTAGGCCGCAGCGCTGATACACAAATAGTGGATGCCGAAAGATTGTTTTCTTTTTAATTTAAATAAATTTTGATACAAATATTTTATAAAACATTTGTTTCACATCTTTAATCTTAGAAAAGTAAGGGGGAAAAACTTTTAAAAATTATTGGCACCAAAATTTATGAGACCGTTTACATGCTGAAAAAAATCTGCATTCGGCAGCCGCCATTTTTGTAACAGTATTCAGGCCTGATATTCAGGAGGCAGCGCGAAGATACTGACTTGTTAATTTCAAGCCAGTGCGAAAGTTATTTTTTTTTCTTTTTTCAAATTTCCCGTTCACTTTTCTATATTTTAAAATGATTTATTTTATTTTTCATAAGATGTCTGAGATCAGTATCGTATTAGGTACTTTATACCATTTTCGACTTTGGTTGCAGTATGTATATATGTATATATATTATTTTCGAGGACACTTTCATTTTCAAAACCGATTACGAGAACTGCAACTAAAATCAAAAATGTATAAAAAATTACCCTATTACCCTTTAACACTACAAGACCAACTCCAGTCAAGAGTTTTAATAGAAATTAATAGTGTCTGTGTTTTCCCCAATAATTAGGATGATGTTTGATTGATAAAAATATTTAAAAAATACCCGATGTCAGGTTATGCTGAGGAAAGACCGAAAGTACCGAATCGGTTTTAAAGCACTTTAAGAAAAGTAAATATTTTCCCCTCTTCTTTAGGATTATTTACACAATTGTCTGCAGATCTTAAAGGGTTATAACAATACTCTAAACTAGTATATGTAAACGAAAATAAATTAAAAATATTGCAATGTGCAAGAAAAAGTATAACCGAACATTGCAATTAGTTTAACACTGTCTTACCAGTATCTACAAGCTACTACTATAGATAAATGAAAGTCATATTTCATATAATTCACCACAAAATATTTGACCAATACGAAAAATAATTTTTCAAATAAATGTATAAAATTTTTAGTATTGTAATAATGTATAATGATTTCAAGTAATTTGTTACTTCTGACATTTTAAAGAGATATTTTCGCACTGCTTGAATATGTCACAAATTCTGTTTTTTATCCCACATGATGGAAAATGGCGATAATTTAACTTGTCCTTGGATAACAATGTGAATTTTAATTTAAGAAAAGATAAACTTTTGTATAATTAACGTTTCCAAACATTAACATGAATTGTAATTCATTATTTATGCTTACAGGGAAGTACAAAGAAATTTCAACTATATAATTAAATTTCTTTTTTCATCAATTTCATTTTTAAAATGTAACCTTCACATGACTACCAACATCTACTCTTTTTTCGCACAACTAAAGTTCAATAGTAGTTTTTATCTTCTTTAATTGACGAAATCTGCTGATTAAATAATGCAGAAATTTCTGTTAAATTTTAATGGTAACAAAAAAATTGCAAAAGTTGGCCAACTATGCCTTTAAAATTTATACCCTTAAAAGCATGTGATGAATATATGCATCGCTTAAAATCAAGTTCTTTGCAATTACTTTAATCTCTTCACTACAGAATATTAATGCAGTATTGTTAATTATTACTGAATTATTTCTTCTCCCATTTCACTTCAGAATATTAATGCAGTATTGTTAATTATTACTGAATTATTTCTTCTCCCATTTCACTTCAGAGCAAGATTTTTTATTTTATTTGCATTAGTTTGAACCTTAGACTCCGAAAATATCAATCTCATATCAAAATTGTAATTATGTTTGAATATTATTAATAAAATACGCTAGTTCACAAAAATTAAAGACAAAGCAGGTAAATTAAAATCTGAACAAGACAGCAAAACAAACTGATAAAATAATTTTGATCACTTATTCAATATTTTCACAACTTGGTTATCTTATGATAATGGTATAATTTTATCGTTGTGAAAAACTTCTGCACGACGACGATACGTTAATATATATATATATATATATATATATATATATATATATATATATATATCGTCCTTAATTTTTGAACATCAGTGTAAGACAAAACGGAGGTCCCCATTTGCGTACACGAGGAACGAAGATGATATATATGTAAAAATATTAATTCTGTAAAAATTACATAAATATGTTACTAAATAAAGTTAAAATTTCTTAAAATTTCTGGTGTCTAATTCTTTATACAAGAATAAAAAATACAATTCTAAAAAAAATAACTCATGTAATAGAGGGTTAAGTTTTAAAAAATAAAAATTTATATAAAGTAAGGAATTCACATTCATACTTATTAAAATATTTACTAATTTACATTACTATAGTTATGACAGCAATTTTACTTGTATTGCAGATGTGAAATGCATTATGAAAGGATTATGTATTATTCGAATATGCATCGCTAATTTTGTTTCATAATTTTTCCTGTGTAACAATCGTTTCGGAGTATCATATATATATATATATATATATATATATATTTTGAAACAAATATATCATGCATTTAAAGGCTGGTTTTCTCGTAAAATGTTTTCGTCAGTCGCACAAAATATTTCTAATAGGACGCGTCAATTCCTTGTACTTTTCATTATATTTGTAAATTCCTCCATTTTTTGTCTGAAGATGTTATTTTATTTGTCTAATTTATTTTTACTACATCGAAATTACATTAAGACTCATCCATGATCTCTTCTTTAAAATTTTTGTAACAATAACACATGGTTTGGTGGTGAGAATACGAGTTACTTTCCACGATTTCTACAAAGAGAGATGGAAGCTCATACTCCACCATTTTTTTAAATTATGTGTTGCTGGTGGGAGCACTGCAGCAGTAATAATGGACTTAGGTTTATAAGCTAGGAGCGGCTGCACGTGTCACGTGGATATGTTCCACCTCCTTGAACAACCGCGCTTTCAACGCGTGCCATAGGTATTGTCATCGCTATGCTTGAGCGCCTGCGGAAACCTTCCAATTTAAGTCTTTGTCCGCGGCCCTTTTTCTTCTCAAAAGACCCAGTAAAGTGTTTCTTCCTTATTAGAACACTTTAATAAAAGCGAGCAAAAGATAGAAGTAAAATATGATTAAAAAAACTATACTATTTTCATGAATGAAATAAATATGTCAGATGAAAGGTCATCCGGCTGAAGTAGTAAAATCTTTTTTTAACGTAAGATTTCACTGAGATTATTTTTCAAAACGCTAAGGCATAGCTGTAGACGAAATTTTCAGTATAAATTAAAAATATTTCAAAGTTATTACATTTATTGCATTAAAATCCAAAGAAATTCCAGAGGTTTTTTTTTTTTTTTTTTTTTGTTACAAACTAACTGTATAATGTACCTTAAAATTCCTTTTATCTGTACATTTTTATTGTCATCAAAATCATTCACTGTCATCAAAAAAGCTACAATTATGGAAATTGCAACAAAAAATTCCTCTGAATAAGGCTGGAGTTATTTCTTTTTCCCCTTATAACTCATTTCCTAAAGTGCAAATAGAGCAGGCACTAAAATACCTATGTTAAAAAAAAAAAAAAAAAAAAAAAAAAAAAAATCTGAGACATTCGCTAAACAAACTAACAGGCTCTTAAAATACTCATGTTAAAAAAAAAAAAAAAAAAAAAAAAAAAAAAAAAAAAATCTGCGAAATTTGCTAAACTAACTAAATTAAAAAATATAATGCAACATTATCAATTTGAAATAATAACAATATTTTTACATGACAAACTAGTTATGTTATATAACTTATCATTCTGTCTTTTTTTTTTTTTTTTTTCTTCCTCTCAAACCATTAATAAATGTGGATAATTTTACTGTGAATAAATACAAGTAGAAACTCGTGTAGTGAATTCGCAGATCCACCCACAGCCACTGGCATATATCTTAAGTTAAACTTTGGTCTTCTGAATATTTTAAATTCAATATTATGTTGCAATTTACAAAATTTTTAAAAAATATATTTCTTTTAATGCTTTACTAAAACAAGCTGTTCAATTTCTTATATGTGAAAAATGGAGATAAGGGGACATTGCATGCACTTATGATGGCATAAAAAGATTTATTTATTTATTCTTCCCTTGTCGTTTATTCCACATAAATACTTTTTTGAAATAATACATATATATATATATATATCTTACGGGTCGGCCTACAAGCACGGGAAAATTCCGATTTAATTACTATTTACCAACAAAAACTAAATTAAGATTGAAGAGTTTTTAATTTCGTTTTTCTGTAAGAGCTGATTTTATAAAAATTATATTAATGTAAAAAACTGTACTTAAAAATCTATTTTTTTTCTTTTTAATTTGATTTAATTTAATTTTTTGTCTTTGCTGAACTAGTTTGTTCTTTCAAAAACTTGCAAGTATAAAAATTGTATGTAATATTAAGAAGATAACTAGTAAACTTAAGGGAACTTGGTATTTTGCGAAATAATGAAGTTATGATTATTTTTCTTCCTCAATCTCACTTCCATCCTCATATTTTTCGTTTATTTATTTTTGCAGTAAAAGTTGGTCTTTCAAAAAGTGTCCATATAAAATTTGTAGATAAGTTAAAGAATATGTATAATAAATTTAAAGAAATTGATATCTTCTGAGATGAAGTTCTGCATTTTTTCCCTTTCTAAAATCCCATCCCTCCCCCTTTTAATCGATTTTCAATTATATCAAAAATCTCTCATACATACATTTTTGGCCATGTTCCTTGAAGTAATGCTAATTTTCAACTGATTTGATGGGTATTATATTTATGAAGATATGGTGTATTTTCTGTTATCACAAAAAAAGCCTTCCTTATTTCCACCTCCTTGGCCTTGTTGCCCATTAATGAACTTCACAGAAATTTTCTGATTCTTAATTTTATGTATAAGTTTTTAAAAGATTTGTGCAGAATTATAAAAGTTAACATTTCCATAAACAGATATATATGTATGTATATATATATTAGAGATAGAGATAAGTTTTTAACTGTCGGTAGTTTTGGTGTCTAGGGAGTCGTAATTAGTGTTGATATGCAAAAATGTTTCAAAAATTTCAACATAAGGCAGAATATAATGGATAGTATTTCTCACGAAGTCTCCCTAAAACACGAAATGAAGCAAATTTTAATAATATTTTCAGAATAGTACTTTTATTATTATCATTATTGCTAAAGAATATAATACCCTTGATCCAAAAGCGTATGTATCCAACGAGTAGACTTCCTATTTCATCTTACCTCGACCATCTTTTCTAATGCTAAATATGGGGTCTCCTATCATTATTTTAGCACTGGTTCGCAATCTCTGAATATACTTGTTTATAGTACAAGAAAATAAAATTCGACTGAAATTCTTAGACAATGAAAAACAATACCCTTATATTGTATACCTTTGTCAATAAAAATGATTTCATGAATGTGTCAAAAAGTTCTGAGTTTAGATTGAGAACAGCCTTAAGCACACTTAACAGAAATTGTCTTTAAGATTTGACAGGGATGAAAAGTGTCACAATGTTCCCTTGTGGGTCAGTGAAGTTATAAAAGAAAAATTAAATACTGTCATACTGCTTAAGAAAACTTTAAAAAAAATTACAAAAAATTTCTTGCAAAAAATTAATGCTTCTTAAAATGCTACCAAAATTTTTTTTCATTGCGAAATACATGATGAATTATAGCCAAATTTGGAAAATTTAACTAAATATATAAAATATGATTTTTTTCAAGTGATCTTAATTGGATTGAAACGGATAAATGATGCTTTCCACATTACTGAAATATGTGTTTTAAAAAAAATATATTCCTTGAAATTGTAAAGAAGAATTTAATAACGTTCAATCCAAAAATTAAAAATTACAGGAGTCGAGCATTTATAATTCAAATTATTTATATGCGTAGTATACACTTGCACATAAACTTTCTGGAAAATATAATATTTCGTTTCTTTATACAAATTTGGATAAAATTATGTTACAACAAATATTTTACTTTGGAAATCATTGTCTTTTTTTTTTTCTTACATACGGCGATTATTGCTGTCGTTTTGTTTGAAACTTCTGTATCGCATAATTATTTTCTTCCGTACTTCAAATGTATGATATCCGAATACTTAAGGAAAAAAACATAATGCTAACAAAGCGTAGAACCAGCGGAGTGAAAAATGTCCGATCCGGGAACCGAACCCTTGGAATAGCACGCCAAGTGATCTACCATTTAAGCTACGAGTACAATGATCAGGTTTGCATCACTCACTTACATATATTGGTGAGGCTGCAATAGCAGCACAAGATAATAACATCTACATGAAAACACAAACCTACGGCGTAACATAAGTCACAAATAAAACCAGCATAGGTGAATACACATATAATGCTAATTAATTTTCGACATTGAAATTACACTTAAAATTAACTGAATATTTAAGTGAATAATCACAAATCTAACAAAGCGTAGAACTTACGGAGTGAAAAATGTCCAACTTAAAATGAAGCGTAATTTCTCTGTCAAAAATTAATTAAAAGTATACATGTGTTCACCGATAGTGAGTTTATTTGTGCCTCATGTTACGCCGTAGTTTGTGTGCTCATGTAGACTTTCAACCTTGTGATGCAGTTGCAGTCTTGCCAACATATATGAGTAAGAGATGTTATGCTAAACATCATCCTCGTACCTTAAATTGTTAACACTTGATTACCATTGTGGTAACATTTGGAATGCTGTTCCATGGACATTATTCCCTGTTCTATTCTCGGTTTGGAAATTTTGCACTCCGTTGGATCTACACTTTGTTAATATGATGATTATTCTGTGTTTTCACTGTCAAATTAATTTAAATTACATGGATATAATAGCCTATATTTCAGCAACATGGTGAAAACTATTTTTTTTAGGAACTTACAACGACAAAATTGCAACCTGCAACCTTTTTATTTTAATAAAAGGGCTTTGACTCTTATGCCCATTGCCCAAGCCCATCACGAGTAAAGACAAGAAGGGTTTAAAATTTGTTAAATTAAACAGATAGACTGTGACCTTAAGATTTTAGTTTTGTGAGAGGTGATTTAACACCAGTAAACTTGAATACTTGATCACTTATGTCCTAGTAACTTTCATATCAAAATTGAAGTTGAATCAAAAATCTTTCACTTTCTCGCTTCATAAATATTTAGGTTTTCATAAAACCATACTTTATGCAAACATTTTCAATAAAATACAAGTTACTGTAATTTATTTTACTAACATAGCACTTTCTTATTTTGATAGATTTCCAACCGATATATTTGAAGGTGACTAATTTTTAAATGTATTTAAAAATATGAAACATGTTACGAGAAACTCAATAATCACGTTTGTAATTTAATAAATTGAAAGTTTTTGTACGTCAGACTACTTCTAACTCATGGATTATTGCTTACCTAAATATGAACACTTTGTTAAACGTTATAATCTAAAAGTACTTTTCGAAGAATGCTTTTCAACAAAACATGAAAAGAATATATCACTTATTATGCACTCTTTCTAAAGATAACAACTTTGAAGCATCATTTAAAATATTCATAAATGCTGGATCTATTAAGTTCAAAGAAAATCAAGATTATGATCATGTTTTTCAAAATTCTATCATTACAAAAGGCAACTTTATTTCGTTTTACAATTCACTAATGACTTCAAATGACATGAAGATATAAACTTTCGTCCCAAGGAGCATGAGTAAACGATCTCCAATCAACTCTCGAAAATTAAAGACCCAATAATATCTTAAGTAATTTCGCTCGTATGATGATACAAAGGTTAGTCTCGCTTTTTAAATTGTATTTAAAGGGTACAGTTAAAGAAATTAAGTAAGAAAACAGAATGAATGTCTTCAAAGTTTTGCAAATGAGTGAAGGAATAAATCTTATCACAGCTTGAAAATTTTCTTTACTTTTAAAGATGACTTACTAACTAGTTTACCTAGCACTACAGTAACATAGCTGACAGCTTTTATACACTTTTTACCACCATTGTTTTTGAGTAATAATATTAACTTTATTACAATTATTCTTTCATTTACTTTTAATTATTTCATTCTCAATTTTATTAAACAGCATATTTTATATATTTAAAATGTCTTTTAGTTAGTTTAATGATTTCTCAATTTGGAAGTGTATTTTTAAACTAGTATATAATCGCCGTAAAAAAAAAAAAAAAAAAAAAAAAAAAGATGGAATTTTTCTTTTATACAAGGAAAAAGAATGGAGATTTTGTTTCAAGAGTTTATATTGTAAAAAAATAAATTTTATAAATGACAAATGATTTCTATAAGTACAAATGATTATGATATACATATCATAGAAGGCGGCAGCCTTCAAGTGACGCAGCTTTAAACCTACCATCGTCATAACGGTAGATGCGGAACTTCATATATACAGCTAACACAACATCAAAGAAAATCGGAAAAGCCGCCTTCTAATAACTCAGCAAATATTGGTCAGAATGGTCCAATTTTTTTAATATAGTCTTATATTCCCAGTCTAATCCTATCCTATAATTTTTACATTTCTACGTGCCGTATATTTTTAGATCTCGATAACCATTTTAAAACTGTAATCGATGGTGTTTGTTCCTGATAATGAGATCTAGGAAACGGGCTGGGAGATTTTATTAAAACTTATATATAATATGAATCTCTTTAAGATAGAGGTAATAAGACTTGCCTTGTTTCTAGGAAAACTCTTGTTTGTTATATATTGGTCTTGGAAAATTGGACTATATTAGCTCGCGGATTACATGTTATTCTATGGGTTAGCAGACGGAGCCTGAGTGAAAAACCTTATGTACTTATGGTCACAGTTAAAACACCCGAATCGAAGCAATAAATGTTTTTTAAACTACAAAAACATCTTATCATGTGCTTTAAAACATTCAATAAATATATACTAAATCAAATTTCTATTTATTTTGCCTTTATTTTTCGTAAGAAGAAAATATTACGTTTCTTACATTGGATATTTTTGCATTTTGTGGAAAAATATTTTGAATCCTTTTTTAAAATAGGAAAATATTTTTTAATTATACATATTCAATATACTTTCGACTTATGATTTTTTTTTTAAGTTTTCAAACAAAAATTATTTTAAGTTATTTGTTGTTGGAAAGTCATGTATTCATACGCCTAGGGGCGCCACTTGTCTAGTTTTGTTTTGAATCCGAACCCGAACGCGGCAAGTTACACGGAGCATTTTTCATTCAGGTAGTAATATTCTTACATAATGTCCATTAAATTGATATAGAAAATGCACGAATTAAAAAATATAAACCAGACAAGATAGAATCATTAAGTAATTTTCAGGTTTTAATAATCCACATGTTGTTTCTTGTTACGCCAATTGAATCTCGCAATGTCAATATACAACGAATAAGCTCTGCAATAAAGTTAACCGGAGAATCTTGCAATGGATTAGTAATTAATACAGAATGTGTAACTTTGCAATAAAGTTTTTTGCTTGTATTTTTGAAGACTTATGGATTACAGTGTGGAGGCAGGATATATTCAAAATTTTACGAGAATGCCAGTTAAAAATCTGGACTGCATTTTGTTTTGTTGTCAGTAATTTTGGGTGAAATGCAGTTTATTCTCCTTCGCCAAGGAACTTTTTATGTGTATTGTTTGATAAACAAAAAATATATAGAGGTAAAATTGTTTATTTTTTTAATTTTTTCGCTGCTTGAGCAAAGAATAGGTTTGCATTAATCATAATTAATAAACGGAAACTTACTGGCTTGCTTAAAGTATTGTTTTTAAATACAGGGTACAAAATACATGAATTTTCTTAAATCTCAGTTTATTTTATTAAAATTTGTCATTTCATGAAAATAAAATTATTGCATATCTGATATCTTTGAGTTTAAGTGTTAAAACACTTTTCAATGTTTGCATTTTAGCATGTTTTGCAGATAATACATTTTGTGAATTTCACAGAGTTGACTGTATTATACTCTATTATAAGCATTCATTATGATTTCTAGTACATTATTACATTCAAATTACTCTTTTTAAAAATGTAAACAAAAGATGAGCACATATTTGTGCAATGTCTGGTCCCAACAATGGAAATTGTAAAGTACACACACTTCATGGACTTTACAATTTCTATATATTGCTTGTTTTAAACTTAAGTGAAATGTTGGCTAAAACATTTTCAGTTTCATAAATTATTTCAATTTGAAATATTTTAGTAATCGCTACTACTGTTATTCCGTCGACCAATTTCGCCAAATTATACATAATCACATATTTTTTTATTTTAAATAATGAAAAAACAAATAATTAGTAAAATATTAATAAAAAGTCGAAATAAAAATCAATGACATTTTAAATATACAAATTGTATTTAATGTCATTGAATGTGACATTCACAATCATCCATTATTGGAATTTAATCTTATAGTTTGGCGATAATTTTTTGGTCGACGGGATAACCTAGTAGCACCTAGTAATCTATAAAGCTAACAAGTAACATTTATACAACATTTCATTAACTCGATTCTTCTTAAGTAAATTTGAATAAGCGACGGCAAAAATCCATTGCAAGATTCTCTGGTTAACTTTATTGCAGACTTTATTCATTGTATATTAAGACATTGCAAGATTGTATTGGCATAACAAGAAACATCCATGTGGATTATTAAAACCATGAAATATACGTAATGATTCTATCATGTCTGTTCAATGGTTTTCAATTTGTGCATTTTCTTTATCAATTCTATTCTAAATAAATTCTACCTGAATGAAAAATGCTAATAACGCGTTCTGATTTAAAAAAAAAACTAGACAAGTGGCGCCTTCTTAATATGGAATATAATATAGAATGTATGAAAACTTATGAATTAGAGGGGGGAGGCAGGGTATATTCAAAATTTTATGAGAATGCCAGGTAAAAATCCTGTATTGTACTTTTTTTTGGTTTGTTGTCAAACTTTTTTCTCATGTCTATGAATAAATTACTCCTTGCACCAACATAAGATTTTGTTGTCAGTGGCACAGCCAAGGGGGTGTTTTTGTGAACTACATCCATGAATCGCTAAAAAAAAGCAAATTGCATAAAAAATGGGAATTACGTCCACAAATTGCTTAATGTGAATTACGTCCATGAATCATGTAAAAAAGCGAGAATTATATTCATAAATTGTATGAAAAATGAAAATTACGTCTATAAATCGTGTAGTAAAACATAAATTGTTACGAAATTATTCTATTCTATTAATTATTCTCAATCAACAGTTCTAATATTGTGGTTCAGTGTAATTTAAATCTAGATCAATCACAAATCTTTAAACGAAACATACATTTAATTAAAGAAAACATAAAATAAAAGTTTGAGAAATATTCGACATTCTATTACATCTAAGAATCTAATATCAACAACAAGATTATTTCATTTCAGTTTATAAAAGAGTCTATACATTAAAGAACGTCCAAGCTGGCTAAATACGATGCTCGCTAATTAGCCGGAACATCCCGCCCGGCGTTGGACGACTGTCCAACATCATCATAAATAGGCAATGGAACAACTCCTGTGATGTTCCTACGTAGTATACCTGTGGAGGTCTTGAGATCAACGACGCGGACATGTCCATCGTCTCCTTTGTAGGTCTTCAAAACTCTTGCTAACCTCCAGTTGTTGAACTCTTCGTTTCTATCTTTCAGTAACACGAGTTGACCATCTTGAAGATTTTGCGAGGTCTTTTTCCATTTACTTCGAACTTGCAACTCATTTAAGTATTCTCGGTTCCAGCGTCTCCAGAACTGCTCTTTTATTCGTTGAACTAAGGTCCATCTAGAAGAAAAAGGCAAAGAATCTAAAACCTCATTATTATCAGGAATATTTAGAAGAGGACCTCCAGTAAGGAAGTGACCAGGTGTCAATGGCTCTAAATCGTTAATATCTGTAGATAATGAAGTTAATGGTCTTGAGTTCATGACGGCTTCAATTTGGGTTACAAGTGTTGTCAACTCTTCAAAATTTAAGACACAGGATTTAGTTATTTTCAAGAGTATTCTTTTCATAGCTTTAATATTCGATTCCCATAGTCCACCGAAATGTGGAGATGCAGGTGGTATGAAGTTCCATTTTATTCCCTCATCTGCACTAAATCTCTGAATTTCTTCCGAAGCACAAATTTGGTAGAAGGATTTTAAAAGAGCATAAGTACCCTTAAAATTGGTGGCATTATCACTCCATATAACAGAGGGTTTCGATCGTCGAGCAACAAATCTTCTTAAACAGGCTAAAAATGCTTCTGTGGTCAATTCTGAAACAATTTCCAGGTGTACTGCTTTAGTAGAAAAACATATGAATATAGCAATGTATGATTTTATTTTAATCTTTGATCGCTTCAAGTTAGGTTTTGTTATAATAGGAACAGCTAGATCTACACCTGTCTTCTCAAATGGTCTAGATGGTACAATTCTATCATGAGGTAAATTACCCATAATTTGTTGAATAGTTTGATGCTTGGACCGAATACATGTTATACACCTACTTATAATTTTTTTACTTGGCTTTGACCAGATGGTATCCAATAAAACTGTCGTAATAATGATAGGGTTGTCTGAGTACCCGAATGCAGGAATTTTCTATGAAAATGTTGAATCAAGAGTTCAGTGAAATAATGAGACTTTGGTAAAATTAACTGATGTTTCTGTGATTCCGCTAAATTCGAAAATTTCAATCTTCCGCCGACCCTCAACAGCTCATCAGCATCTAGAAATACGTTTAAACTTAAGAGTTTACTGTTGTTTGGGAGAGGACGTTTTCCCTTTAAACACTGGATTTCAGTTTGAAATGCAGAATTTTGCACAATCTTTATCAGTCTCTTGGTTGCATTTTGTAACTCAGAAGTATCTAAATAATCATATTTTCTACTTCCTGTTTCTAATTTACAGTTATTCAAAAATCTTAAACAATATGCAGTAACTCTTATTAATTTCATAAAAGACGAGTATCGATTAATTAAATCAATGTTTGCTTGATTTTTATCAACAAGTGTTGATTTTACAGTAGCATTTTTTTTTAGTTCTAACTCATCTTTAGTTTCAGCAATGTCTAATGTATCAAATGAACTAGCCAATTTTGGCCAAAGAGATCTGTCTTGCTTTAACCATTGGGGACCTTCCCACCAAAGATGGCTATTTTTCAACTCTGGAACTTTCAAGCCTCTAGTAACAAAATCAGCAGGATTATCTTGTCCAGGACAGTGAAACCAATTTGATGGATCACTAAGATTTCTGATTTCTTTTATTCTGTTTCTAACAAACATTTTGAATCTTTCTGACTCTCCCTTAATCCAATACAATGTAATAGTTGAGTCAGTCCAAAAGTAGCAACTTACGGGAAAAACTAATTCTTTAGCAATTTTATGACAAAGTCTAGCAGACAAAAGGGCTCCTAAAAGTTCAAGACGAGGTATAGAAACAGTTTTTAAAGGGGCGACTCTACTTTTTGCTGCTACAAAACTGGTAACTATGCTCTTGTTCTTTAAAACTGCTCTAAGATATACTACTGTACCATATGCCTTTTTTGAGGCATCTGAAAAACTATGTAATTCAAAACAATCAACTTCATCAGGAGCTATATCAGACAAATAATATCTGGGGATGCTAATACTATTCAGTTCCTTTATTTCTTCAAACCATGCATTCCATAAATTGTCCAAATGCTTTGGTAAATTCTCATCCCAATCGAGGCCTAAACACCAAACTTTTTGAATTAAGCATTTGATTCTAATGGTATAGGGGCTAAGAAAGCCAATTGGGTCGAAAATACGACCAACAGTT
This sequence comes from Maratus speculifer, assembly GCA_964019185.1. NCBI lineage: Eukaryota > Metazoa > Arthropoda > Arachnida > Araneae > Salticidae > Maratus > Maratus speculifer. The sequence continues at coordinate 216,480,700 of OZ025299.1, read as the reverse complement.
TGCAATAAATAGCGTTTAGTATTAAGTCTCTTCGAGAGGAAATTTTCCATATTATGAATTTTAAATGACAATGTATCATTATCTGGGTCCCAAGAAACCCCTAAAACTTTTGAATTCACCAAGTGCTGATTACTAAGATTAAAATTATCAGTTGCGTCATCAGTATGCAAACCATATTGTTCCCATTTTTGACGTAATTCATACGAATTAGTTTTCCATTTTCTAAATATCATTGAAGCTTCTTGGAAGATTTCATAAGCTTCCTTACTAATTTTAAAAGCTGATTCAACATTTGGTTGACTGCTGATAAAGTCATCAACATATAAGGATGAATTTAAAATATCAAAAGATTCAGGAAATGTTTCTACATACTTTCGTAGGTGATGCTTGATAGTAGCTGCAAGAAGGAAGGGGCTTGACTTCACTCCGAAAAGTACTCTCTTGAGTCTAAATATTTTAAATTCCTTACCTGGATCTTCAACCCATGGCTCATCATCCCAAAAAAATCTTGTGAAGTCCCTGCCTGCTTCATCAATTTCGATCTGCAAAAAAGCTTTCTGAATGTCTGCGGTAACCGCTATTGGAAAGTTTCTAAATTTGATTAAAAGACTGAACAGATCGGGGATAAGATTTAAACCAGTATATAAACAGTCATTTAGTGATAATTCACCTTTAGAATGGGCGCTTGCATCAAACACAATTCTAAGTTTAGTTGTGGACTTATCTTCTCGAATCACTGCTCTATGGGGCAAGTAAAATGTATTTACATCAGATGAGTTTTCAACAGGTTCGATGATATTCTCTGCTAAATAACTGTCCAGAACAGATTTATATTCTGAGAATAACGAAGGATCGTTTCTAAAGTTTGTTCTCAACTTCAAAAATCGTCGATGCGCCACTTCGCGATTGTTATTGAGGGACATTTTTAAATTTTTCTTCCATGGAAATTTTACCTTGTACCGATTATCTTTAAAAACAATACTAGACTCGAAGTCAGATATGACGTCATTATCTACATTAGAAATAGCTTGAGTTTCGGATTCAATTCCTAAGCTTTCCAGTTGCCAAAATTCTCTAATTTGTTCAGATAAATCCTTTTCTTCAACTATAATTTTCATGCTAAATAATTCATTGACTGACCCCATATAACCCTGCAAACACCAGCCAAAAAGAGTTTCAGTAGCTACGAGATTATCCTTTAGTCGTTTAATTCTACCAGTTACAACATTATAATAATTATCGGTACCTATTAAAACTGCAATTTGTTGATTACTATATTCATGACTGTCAGCTAGTTGTAGACCTTTCAATTTATTATATGATTTTCGAACGTATTTATCAGGAGTGGGTAAGCAAGCAGCTGAAATCTGATCTGTTTCAAGGGCTTCGATTTCAATGTTCAAAGAGGGTTGATCCCTATTTTCTAGTTTTACTTTTACAACATTATATGTTTTCTCAGTCGCCTTTTCGGCTCCAAAAGCATAAACTGATAAGGTTTCCTTTCTAATAACTGGCAATTTTAGCTTTTGTGAAATATCGCGAATTATAAATGTTCTCATACTGCCGTTATCTAATAAAATACGAACTGGTTCATTTTTATCAGTTTTCAAATCTTTTATTATTGCTGAACAAGTTTGTAAAAATATATTGCAATGGGTGTTTTCGTCTGGTACCTTACTAGTGGAAGTGTTATCACAATGAGAAATGGATACGACACTTTTATCAACATTTACATTTGAATGATTTTCTAATTGGAAACAAATAGCCCTACTATGTTTTTTACCGCAAATATCACACATTTTGGTTTCTCCACAGTCCTTGATTCTATGTTTACATTTTAAACACAAAAAGCATCTTCCTTGCTTTTTTAGTAATTCTTTTTTCTCAGCCAAGGTTAATGATTCACAGAATTCGCTATTATGCTCAACACTATTACAAAATATACATGAATTCTTGTTTACAGAAGCCATTAATTCAGCTGAAACATTATTTTGTTTATAACCTTTCATAATATATTGATATTTCGACTTAAATTTTGATTGTTTATCTGAAAATTTGGGTTTGTATTCATTCTTGTTATCATTAGAAAATGATTTTTTAGAATCTAAATCATGGATAGTTAATACCCTTTCTCTACTCTCAATTTCATTTTTAAGAAAACTCATAAGATTATCTATATTCCACATTTCACCATTCTTTAGATGTCTATTAAATTCTAATGTTAAATCTGGAGGTATTAACTTCAATAATATTGGGCAAAGCAATCCACTGTATGTATCAGATTTTACACCCAACGACTCTAAATTTCGAATTTGTACTAGACATTTATCATACAAACATCTTAAACCATAAGTGTCAGAAGAACTTTTCAAACATTTCATATTTAATAAATTATTTAGATGAGCGTGTACGAGTATATCATGTCTACCAAACCTTTCTTTCAAGAGCGATACAGCCGCCGCATAATTATTTTCTGTCAAACTAAATCCACTGATTGTGTTTGCAGCCGATCCTGCTACCAAACTTTTCAAATAGCTAAATTTCTCAACATCGGTAAGACTTGGATTTTTGTCTATAGCTGTTTCAAATTCATTCCAAAATTCCAGAAATTTATCTGGTTCACCAAAAAATCGACTTATTTGTAGTTTAGGCAGCTTTATTTTCTTGAATTCGGTAGAAACAGGACATGCCCGTACTGAATCAATATTATTAGCATTAACAACATTTGCATTTGTACTCAAACTTTTAATCTTGAAGTTTAATTTACATCTATACGATATCACTTTCTGATCGTATTCATCAATATTTAAAATTTCATTTTCAACATTTTTAGCATTTAATAAACTTAAAATGTTATTATCTAGCTGTTTAATAACATTAAATCTTGTATTTAATTTATCAAGTAATTCCTCAAAATATGTCACAGAATGTTCTGATTTCGAAAAATAATCATCAATATCTTCTATTAACTTATTTAAAAGATTTCGATGCGTGTCACGCATCTTTCTTTCTTTATTTTCATTCATTGTATAAAATAAAATACAACAAAAAGTCAACTCACCAATCTGTCATCAAAACGAAAGCATTTTTCTAATTGCGCAATAGCTTGAAATCCCGAATTCTTGCCGGTCCGATGCAACAATGTTACGAAATTATTCTATTCTATTAATTATTCTCAATCAACAGTTCTAATATTGTGGTTCAGTGTAATTTAAATCTAGATCAATCACAAATCTTTAAACGAAACATACATTTAATTAAAGAAAACATAAAATAAAAGTTTGAGAAATATTCGACATTCTATTACATCTAAGAATCTAATATCAACAACAAGATTATTTCATTTCAGTTTATAAAAGAGTCTATACATTAAAGAACGTCCAAGCTGGCTAAATACGATGCTCGCTAATTAGCCGGAACATAAATTATGTTCATAAATCGCTCAAAAAACACGAATTTTGGCAGCAAAAAGCTGAAACGGAAATTACCTATATAAAACTCATAAAAATAGCGACTTGCATTCATAAATTGCATAAAAAATGTGAATTACGTTCATGAATCACTCAAAAAACGCAAATTACATCCATGAATTGCATAAAAACGTGAATTACGTTCATAAATCACTCAAAAAATGCGAATCACTTCCATGAATTGTGCAAAAAAACACGAATAACATTCAGAAATTGCAAAAAATGCGAATTACGTCCAAGAATTGGTAAAAAAAAGCGAATTACATTCATAAATCCTATAAAAACACAAATAATGTCAATAAGTCGATCAAAAAACACAAATTTCGTCGATAAAAAGCTCAAAAGATGCATATTATGCCTACGAATCACATAAGTATAGCAAATTATGTCCATAAATCATGTAAAATGTAAATTACATTCATTAATCGCATAAAAATTGCTAAATTATGTCCATGAATCGCTCAAAAAAAGCAAATTGCATAAAAAACATGAATTGGGTCCACAAATCGCTCAAAACTTGAATTACGTCCATGAATTGTTTAAAAAAGTGAGAATTACGTTCAGAAATTGTATGAAAAACACAAATTATGTCTATGAATCGTGTAGTAAAATGGGAATTATGTTCATAAATTGCTCAAAAAACACGAATTTTGGCAGCAGAAAGCTGAAACGTAAATTAAGTTCATAAATCACTCAAAAAATGCGAATCACTTCCATGAATCGTGCAAAAAAATACTAATAACATTCATAAATTACAAAAAATGCGAATTAGGTCCAGCAATTGGTAAAAAAAGCGAATTACATTCATAAATCCTATAAAAACACAAATAACGTCAATAAATCGATCAAAGAACGCAAATTTCGTCGACAGAAAGCTCAAAAAATGCAAATTACGTCTACAAATTGCATAAATATAGCAAATTACATCCATAAATCATGTAAAATGTAAATTACATTCATTAATCGCATAAAAATTGTTAATTATGTCCATGAATCGCTCAAAAAAAGCGAATTGCATAAAAAACATGAATTGGGTCCACAAATCGCTCAAAACGTGAATTACGTCCTTGAATTGTTTAAAAAAGTAAGAATTACGTTCAGAAATTGTATGAAAAACACAAATTGTGTCTATGAATCGTGTAGTAAAATGGGAATTATGTTCATAAATTGCTCAAAAAACATGAATTTTGGCAGCAGAAAGCTGAAATGCAAATTACGTCTATAAATCGCATAAAGATAGCAAATAGTGTTTTGCATTCATGAATTGCATAAAAAACACGAATTACATTCATGAATCGCTCAAAAAACACATTACGTCCATGAAAACATGAATTACATTCATAAATCACTCAAAAAATGCGAATCACTTCCATGAATCGTGCAAAAAAACACTAAGGACGTTCATAAATTACAAAAAATGCGAATTACGTCCAAGAATTGGTGAAAAAAAGCAAATTACATTCATAAATCCTATAAAAACACAAAAAACGTCAATAAATCGATCAAAAACTGCAAATTTCGTCGATAGAAAGCTCAAAAGATGCAAATTATGTCTATGAATCGCATAAGTATAACAAATTATGTCCATAAATCATGTAAAATGTAAATTACATTCATTAATTGCATAAAAATTGCGAATTATGTCCATGAATCGCTCAAAAAAAGCAAATTGCATAAAAAACATGAATTGGGTCCACAAATCGCTCAAAACATGAATTACGTCCATGAATTGTTTAAAAAAGTGAGAATTACGTTCAGAAATTGTATGAAAAACACAAATTATGTCTATGAATCGTGTAGTAAAATGGGAATTATGTTCATAAATCGCTCAAAAGACACGAATTTTGGCAGCAGAAAGCTAAAATGCAAATTACGTCTATAAATCGCATAAAAATAGGGAATAGCATTTTGCATTCATGATTTGCATAAAAAACGCGAATTACATTCATGAATCGCTCAAAAAATGCAAATTACGTCCATGAATTGCATAAAAATATGAATTATGTTCATAAATCACTCAAAAAATGTGAATCACTTCCATGAATCATGCAAAAAAACACGAATAACATTCATAAATTGCAAAAAATGCGAATTATGTCCAAGAGTTGTGTAAAAAAAGCAAATTACATTCATAAATCCTATAAAAACACAAATAACGTCAATAAATTGATCAAAAAACACAAATTTCGTCGACAGAAAGCTGAAAAAACGTAAATTATGTCTATGAATTGCATAAAAATAGCAAATTATGTCCATAAATAATGTAAAATGTAAAGTGCATTCATTAATCGCATAAAAATTGCGAATTATGTTTATAAATTGCTCAAAAATGCAAATTACATTCATAAATCGCATAAAAAACACGAATGATGACCATGAATTGCGCAAAAAATGCGAATTACACCCAACATTAAATTAATTTGCAGAAAGTTTTTGGTTTTATACAAGTCTGCCAACAAGAACCTACAAGTTATCCTGAAACCCATTCTAAACCAACAAAAATTTAATGGAAAGATAAATTTGTCCAAGAAAGATAAAATAATTTCCATTGACATACATTGACCAGAATCGAAAAATTCCTATTGAAATCTATCCTATACACTCCAAAACCAGAAAGAAAAAAATCCCTCCAAGAGTAACTCAATCTATCTGCTGCAAAATAAAATACATTGAAATGCAACTGAACAAGAACCTGAAAATTACATTTGAAATCAAACCGAAACCAGATTCAACCCCCCCCCCCCAAAAAAAAAAAAAAATCCAACCATATCTTGATTTGGGAAAGAAAACTTAATTTCCATAGATACGCGTGGTCAGAAATCTGAAAATTCCAATTAGTCTATGGGTTAGCAAACCTTAATTCAATCTGAAAAAAAAAAAAAAAATTCTGACAATACACACTGACAAGCAGAGTTGTATAATATAAACGCACGCCATGTGCAGAAAATTTTATGAAGAAACAATTTTTATTTATTTATTTCGACAAAGAATTGCGTAAAAAAAAGGGTATCTCAACAAAGAATCATGTAAAAAAACTAGGGATGCACCGAATATTCGGTATCTATTCGGTATTCGGCCATGTTACCGAATATTCGGTTAGGCCGAATATGAAACTATTCGGCCTGCCGAATATTCGGTATGGCCGAATATCAAAGTATTCGGCCGAATCCAATACTTAATAAAACCTTTTCGCTATTTCTACTTTTAACTGTCAATTTTTTAATTTATATTTAAAATAATTAGAAACAAAATCATTTTTAAATAAAATAGAATGTTTTTACACTATTTATTTGCTGTCTGTAAAGTATAACTTAAGAAAATTAACCATGAGAAGGATTAAAATGGTGATTTATTAGGATTCTCCTAAGGAATAAATTATGTGCTGATACAAGTTTCTAAATTTTGTTTAGTAAATAATCTGTTTTTTGCTTTTCCCCAAATAAAAGTCCTTTATAAGAAAAAAAACCCGTTTGAGATAGTAATAGCTATCAAGGCAAACAATTTTTGTTCATGAAACCATAATCAACTTATTGAGTCATAAGTACATTGTATTTCATTTCAGTCTAGGTCATAACTTGTGTGTTTGTTTATTACATTAACATTAAATAAGATAATATATTTTCAACTCCCATGCTTTGATTTCTGTAAAATATGATATGATGGGAAGGGTGGAAAATACCACCATTCATAAGAAAATAACTATGAGCCAAACATACTTTTATTCAGAATTAAGTTGAAAGTATTTGTATTTTATATTGAAAAAAATCTGCCTTGAGTTATTTTAAAAGGACAATTATCAGACTATAAAATTTTTCTTCAACCATTTTTTCATTATTTGATTTTAAAATGCTTGTTTTGATTCGTAGAAAATTTTTTTAACTTTCATAATTGTGCTTCTTAAATAACTCAAGGCAGATTCTTTTCAATACTGAATGTTCTTATAAAAAGCACATGTTTATCAAAATGTAAGTTTCTTTTATTAAATGTTATGTAAAACTGTTTTAAAAAGTAACATTTTAATACCTTTAAATTTTGAAATATAAAAAGTATTTGGAAAGCCGAATATTTGGTATTCGGTTCACCTGTCGGCCGAATATTCGGCATTCGGTATTCGGCCAAAATCACTATTCGGTGCATCCCTAAAAAAAACCCAACATTTCGACAAAATACCACGCGAAAAACGTGAATTCCGTGCAAAGACTGCAATAAAAACATTAATTCAATCCATGAATCGCATAAAAAATACGAATTCCATGCATGAATCGCATAAAAATGTGAATTACATGCATGAATCGCATAAAAAATGTGAACTACATCCATGAATCGCTAAAAAAAAAGCAAATTGCATAAAAAATGGGAATTACGTCCAGAAATTGCTTAAAATGTGAATTACGTCCATGAATCATGTAAAAAAGCGAGAATTATATTCATAAATTGTATGAAAAACGCAAATTACGTCTATGAATCGTATAGTAAAACATGAATTATGTTCATAAATCGCTCAAAAAACACGAATTTTGGCGGCAGAAATCTGAAACGGAAATTACCTCTATAAAACGCATAAAAATACCGAATTGGATTCATGAATTGCATAAAAAATGTGAATTACGTTCATGAATCGCTCAAAAAACGCAAATTACATCCATGAATTGCATAAAAACGTGAATTACGTTTATAAATCACTCAAAATATGCAAAAAAACATGAATAACGTTCATAAATTGCAAAAAATGCGAATTACGTCCAAGAATTGGTAAGAAAAGTGAATTACATTCATAAATCCTATAAAAACACAAATAACGTCAATAAATCGATCAAAAAAACACAAATTCCGTCGATAGAAAGCTCAAAATATGCAAATTATGTCTATTAATCGCATAAGTATAGCAAATTACGTCCATAAATCATGTAAAATGTAAATTACATTCATTAATCGCATAAAAATCTCGAATTATGTCCATGAATCGCTCAAAAAAAGCGAATTGCATAAAAAACGTAAATTGGGTCCACAAATTGCTCAAAACGTGAATTACGTCCATGAATTGTTTAAAAAAGTGAGAATTACGTTCAGAAATTGTATGAAAAACACAAATTATGTCTATGAATCGTGTAGGAAATCGGGAATTATGTTCATAAATCGCTCAAAAAACACGAATTTTGGCAGCAGAAAGCTGAAACACAAATTATGTTCATAAATCACTCATAAATTGCGAATCACTTCCATGAATCATGCAAAAAAATACTAATAACATTCATAAATTGCAAAAAATGTGAATTAAGTCCAACAATTGGTAAAAAAAGCGAATTACATTCATAAATCCTATAAAAACACAAATAACGTCAATAAATTGATCAAAAACACAAATTTCGTCGACAGAAAGCTCAAAAAATGCAAATTATATCTACGAATTGCATAAATATAGGAAATTACATCCATGAATCATGTAAAATGTAAATTACATTCATTAATCGCATAAAAAACGCGAATTATGCCCATGAATAGTTTAAAAAACGCGAATTGGGTCCACAAATCGTCAAAACGTTAATTACGTCCATGAATTGTTTAAAAAAGTGAGAATTACGTTCAGAAATTGTATGAGAAACACAAATTATGTCTATGAATCGTGTAGTAAAACGGGAATTATGTTCATAAATTGCTCAAAAAACACGAATTTTGGCAGCAGAAAGCTGAAACGCAAATTACGTCTATAAATCGCATAAAAATAGCGAATAGTGTTTTGCATTCATGAATTGCATAAAAAACGCAAATTACATTCATGAATCGCTCAAAAAACACAAATTACGTCCATGAAACGCATAAAAACGTGAATTACATTCATAAATCACTCAAAAAATGCGAATCACTTCCATGAATCGTGCAAAAAAACACTAATAACGTTCATAAATTACAAAAAAAGCAAATTACGTCCAAGAATTGGTAAAAAAAAGCAAATTACATTCATAAATCCTATAAAAACATAAATAACGTCAATAAATCGATTAAAAAACGCAAATTTCGTCAACAGAAAGCTGAAAAAACGCAAATTCTGTCTATGAATTGCATAAAAATAGCAAATTACGTCCATAAATCATGTAAAATGTAAATTACATTCATTAATCGCATAAAAATTGCGAATTATGTCCATAAATTGCTCAAAAATGCAAATTAAATTCATAAATCGCATAAAAAACAGAATTACACCCAACATTAAATTAATTTGCAGAAAGTTTTTGGTTTTATACAAGTCTGCCAACAAGAACCTACAAGTTATCCTGAAACCCATTCTAAACCAACAAAAATTTAATGGAAAGATAAATTTGTCCAAGAAAGACAAAATAATTTCCATTGACATACATTGACTAGAATCGAAAAATTCCTATTGAAATCTATCCTATACAATCCAAAACCGGAAAGAAAAAAATCCCTCCAAGAGTAACTCAATCTATCTGCTGCAAAATAAAATACATTGAAATGCAACTGAACAAGAACCTGAAAATTACATTTGAAGTCAAACCGAAAGCAGATTCAACCCCCCCCCCCCCCCAAAAAAAAAAAAAAAAAAAAATATCCAACCATATCTCGATTTGGGAAAGAAAACTTAATTTCCATATATATGCGTGATCAGAAATCTGGTAATTCCAATTAGTCTATTTTAAACCTAATCTGAACCTGAAAAAGGAAATTCCATACAACCGGAGCCCAGTATCTATACAGGACAAAATATTTTCCATTAAAGCGCAACCTGACCAGAACTTGAAAATTCCATTTGAATTGAACCTGATTGAAACCTGAAAAAAATTTCCATCGAACCTTAACCTAATCCGGAAAAGAGAAAATTATTTCTGCCGATACACACTGACAAGAAGTTATCTGAAAGTTATCATGAAACCTAATCCAAACCCGAAAAGGAAAAAACAATGGAAACACAAGTCTGTCCAAGAAAGACCAAATAATTTCTGTCCACATACACTGACAAGAATTTCAATTGAAATCTATCCCAAACCCAGTTCAAACACTACCCGCCCCCCCCCCCCAAAAAAAAAAATTCCAATTGTAACCCAATTTATCTGCGACAAAATAATATACTTGAAATGCAACTCAACAAGAACCTGAAAATTCCATTTGAAGTCAATCCGAAACCAGATTCAATCCCCCCCCCCCCAAAAAAAAAAAAAAAAATTAATCAAATCGAGATTTTAGAAAAAAAAGAACAATTTATGTCGATATGTATTGACCAGATCATGGAAATTCCAATAGAAGTCTATCTCAAACCCGATCAGAATAACCTGAAACCCAATCTAATCCCCCCCCCCAAAAAAAGTAAAATAAAAAAATTAGGAAATAAAAATCTGTTCAAGAAAGACAAAGTAATTTTTGTCCCCATCCACTGACCAGAATTGAAAACTAGTACTTGAAATGCAACTCTGCAAGAACCTGAAAATTCCAATTCAAGTCAAACTGAATCGAGATTCAAACCCGAAAAAAAAAAAAAAAAAAACAATTATCTAACCAAATCAAGATTTTTAGAAAAAAAAATTATGTAAATACGTACAGACTAGAGCATGGAAATTTTAATAAAATCTTAAACCCGATAGAAACTCCTCCCCCTCCCTTACATAACTAACAAGAAGCCTTGATGACCCCACAAAACATAACTAACAAGAACGAAGAGTCATGCATACTGCATCGATTATGATGCATTTTCTGACTCATTCTGAATATTGTAAACTTATTGTCATTCATGTACAATAATTTTACCATTCTGTGCAAAAAAACAAAGCATAATTAACGAGAGTAAAAAATTTTCCTTTAACATGTTTATATACAGTAGACTCCCTCAAATCCGCACAGCTTGGGACCAGAGGTTGTGCGGATTTTAGAATTTTGCGGATTTCTGGTCATTGCTTTGTTTACGTTTTTTAAACAGTAATTTGAGTGCAATTAATAGTGCATTCAGGACTATAATGAATACTTACAATATAATAAAATGTTAAAATAAGTAATAAATTAAAATAATAAAAATTTAGATAATTTTCAAAATGATTAAAATATTAAAAGCAAAGATCAAGTTAATGATCAATAGTGTATGATTTAAATATTCATTATAAAAATTAAATATATTTTTCCAAAATTATTCAACAAAACTTGCCTCATAAAAGTACATTACTAATTCACATCAAAATCATAAAATAAGGATTTTTTTTTTAAGTTTAGCCAGGCTTAGTAACCAAAAAATCTTGATTAATGCATAAATATATTTGGTAAGAAAATTGTGATTACCAGTGATATCAGCAATATCTTGATTTTTTATTTTTATTTTTTTTAATTTTTCTTCCTTCATGAAAAAAAAAAAAAAAAAAAAAAAAAAAAAAAAAAAAAAACATGAATAGAGTATTATTGAGAAAATTAAAAATTAAAAAATATATGGAATTGATACAAAATTTAAAAAATCACATTTTGTCCAAATATCCAATCTGAAAGTTTCATTGTTTACATCCATAAAGTATGTGCGGATTTTAGAGAGTTGCGGATTTCTGGTTTGCGGATTTGAGGGAGTCTACTGCACTTTCCATTTTATTCTGAATGCTTTAAACCTATCAGTTTCATCTTTGTACAGTAATCTTCCCATCCAAATCTTCCCCCCCCCTGTTAGTTTATATATGTTTTGTGCAAACAGCAAAAAATAAATAAACTAACAAGAATGAAAAGTTACACATACAGTATAGATTATGAAACACTTTCCAACACATTTTCATTATTGTAAACATATCATTTTAATCCATTTGCAGTAATTTTACCACTCTATATAAAGAACAAATCATAATTAACAAGAAAGAAAAACCTGTGTGCACCATAGATTATTAAACACTTTCCAGCATATTCTGAATATTGTAACGGATATAGTCTTAATCAATCTGCAATATTACCAACCTATACAAAGGTTGAAACATAATTAACAAGAATCATGCACGCAGCATAGATTATGAAATACTTTCCAGCGCATTCTGAATATTGTATTCCTGATCATTTTAATCCATCTGCAGTATATGTATCATCATGTGTAAAGAATAAACATAGTTAACTAGAATGAGAAATGATACATACAGCATAGATTATGAAATCCTTTCTTAGAAATACAGTGCTGAATGTACATTACTTTCTTATCTTATACTAACGTACTTTACTACAGAGTTGTTTTTAACGAAATCAAGTAGCACAGCATATATTAATAATAAAATATAAAATATCTTTTTTTAAGTGGGTGGGGAGGGGTAATTAAAGGTGATCAGAAATCATGAAAATGAATTCTTTGCATTAGTCTTTAATTTTTTGTTTTTATCTTTTTATTATTAACCTAAAAAAAGCACTGATATCAGTACAAAAAACCCTGAACGGGTTAAAAGCTTGTGACGCAGCACTTTATCTTATATATCTAAGAATTTTAAATTTGGGACTTAAAACTAATGATATCAAAATTTATGTGACGCTATGCTATTAATTAATATATACATATATTAAAATTTATTCATTAAGATTTTATCAATTACATCTTTCATAAATTCAAAATATGAATCTTAAAAGATATGATATCAAAATTTAAGTGACGCCTTGACGAGGCTTTAAACAATGTTTCAAAATTCCATTTATTTATTTATTGTCTAAATACATTTTCATATCTAAACAATATACTTTTCATTTTCCAATACACTGTTAAATACATCACTTTCACTGAATATATATAATGCACTGAAATTTATTTATTTGAATAAATAGATTTATCTTTTGGGCTACGCTATCCAAAATCAAAAATAACATTTGAATAGATATTTTTTGCGTCATTGTATCCAAAGTAAGTTAAATAGATGCAAATAGATACAATGACGCAAAAAATATGTATTCAAATGTTATTTTTGATTTTGGATAGCGTAGCCCAAAAGATAAATCTATTTATTCAAATAAATAAATTTCAGTGCATTATATATATTCAGTGAAAGTGATGTATTTAACAGTGTATTGGAAAATGAAAAGTATATTGTTTAGATATGAAAATGTATTTAGACAATAAATAAATAAATGGAATTTTAAAACATTGTTTAAAGCCTCGTCAAGGCGTCACTTAAATTTTGATATCATATCTTTTAAGATTCATATTTTGAATTTATGAAAGATGTAATTGATAAAATCTTAATGAATAAATTTTAATATATGTATATATTAATTAATAGCATAGCGTCACATAAATTTTGATATCATTAGTTTTAAGTCCCAAATTTAAAATTCTTAGATATATAAGATAAAGTGCTGCGTCACAAGCTTTTAACCCGTTCAGGGTTTTTTGTACTGATATCTATATACATATATTTGTATATATTGCAATAATAATAATAATTAGCAAAGTGAAACACAGATTTTGGAAAAATTCACAAAGCATTAAAATAAAATATTCAATGTATTCAATTTTTTTAATATATTATTAAAAAAATGAATCTCAATGAGAAATAGCCCAGGAAATTGCTTTGTATTCGGAGCGAATCAAGGCAGTAGTTAATGGACTGATTAACAAAGCTTTATGTTTCATTTTTTAATATTGATTTCGTGCCATCTATCGGCACACGGCTGTTAATATAAAAGGATGAACTATTTGTTAAAACTAGTTTTTTATAATAAAAATGCAAGACACATTAATTTAATTCGAGAAAAGTTTTCGAAACTTCAGGTACGTAATTTATGTCTTATAAATAAAAAAGAAAATTATTACTATCATTTATTTATTAAAATTTTAATTAACACACATCTTCACATCCATTAAAATTTGTTTGCATTGTAAATGAAAATTATCCTAAAGTATCAACAGTAAGCCCCCTCTCTCTCAGGTATGGGAGCTTTTCCTGTTTTGAAAAGAGTCATAAGCCCTTCCGATCAAGTTTTATTTTTTTATGGTTTCTTTCTGTTTTTTAAGGAAAATACTTGATACTTTTGTTTCCATATCTCCTAAATGAATACATTTTATGCAATTTATTTCTATCTAATCTCTTTACATACCATTGTATCGGAATGACACACTTTTCTATGTGCATTTTCCAGACTTTTGAAAAGATACTACCGATGCTATTATGCAATTAGATAAAATGTTCCTAGTGATTAAAACGATGTTTCGTTTGTACATGTATTACCGTGCAAAGTATTCTAATTGTACTTTGTATAGTGTAAACGTTGCATTTCTCCGAAAAACTTCACTATGCAGGGATTCAAGCATTGCCCCTGAAATGGCCGTTTGCTAGAACTAAATAATTAATATTGTTTGACTTATTTAATGACAGAATTTCTGAGATTTAATAAGACAAAGAATAGTAGTAATCTTTAGTGGTGAAAATGAGTCATTTGGGACGCAGCGCTTGGATCCCTGAGTATGCCTATCAAAAATCATAGATGGAGATTATTTTTCAAATAATTCGGTCAGAGGACAACGGAGAATTGTAAGTAATAATATTAATTTATTTCAGATTATCGCATATCAATAAAGCACAGATTACTATTAGAAAATTAGTGATGACAAACACAGGGTAAAAATTGGTAGCTATGTAATAATATACTGAATAACTTTTAATCAACAGGCAGTTTCTTATAAGCAAATTGAAAACATTAGCTTCAGAATGAACTCGAAATTTTATTTGATAATGTGTTATATATTTCTGTTATTTGTGCACTTGTTTTCATTTTTAAATAATACTTCTGTTTCAAAACAGGGTTATTTTATCTTGATTCAATTTGTCCACCTGAAATCGACTGATAACGTGCTAAATATCTAGCGCATAAATTTTTGAACAGTTGTGAATTAAGAACACTTACAAACTTAAGTCCTGTTTTTCCATTTCAGAATATTCAAAAGTACATTCGAATTCAAAATTCAATAAAAATATTAAATTTCGTGAATATTGACTTGAGTTGGTGATTGAAACTATATAATAGCTTAATTTACTAAAATAAAAAATCATGTGTGTGAAAAAAAGAGAAAATGTTTTGAAAATCAAAAATGCAATTTCTGTATCATTTCCCAAATAGCATAATATTTAAAAAAAAAAGTACACTGTATAAAAACGGCCGCCTTCTTTCCTCCATTTTACAGAATAATTAAATGGATGGCACCATGCTATCAACAATTTTATGGTGTAAAGTTACATACATTACGTATAATGAAATGCATTTTTTTCTGAAATAATTTTCATGTTCATGAATCGTAAATGAATAAATAAATACTAAAGGTTTTTTATTAGAATTCTTTTCATTATAATAATTGATATTGGCTACAGCTTCATTTATTATTTTACAATTTAATATTGGAGACCAAATATATTTGTTACCGAATTTTGATTCGCAAAAATCTGTTTTTTTACATTTTTATAATTAGAATCTTTATGCAAACGTTAAATAAAAATTATTTAAAATTTTCGCTTTTATATTAAAAACGCCTTTTTAACTTTAAAGAAATATAAGTTTATTTTATAAGTACATAAATGATAAATCTCCGGAAATATATAAAAACAAATTAAGGAAATCAACAATTTTAAAGTTCATTGATAGAAATAATCAAAAAGTACATTTAATTATATATTTGTACTTTCTAATAATATTTACGGATATGTAAATAAAATTATTCTTATCAATGTTGAACTGTTAAATGAGTAACTTACATTCAACAGCTTGTTTATCAATAAGATTTTTAATATATAGCCTTTTTTGTTGTTGTTAAATTTACCATTGTGCCGTATCAGTTTATCATTACTTTTCCATTTCATATTTAACAAATAAACATAACATTTTTACTATCGAATTTCGAATTACCGAAACTCGACTTTTCACATTTCCTTAATTGGTAAAAAACATGAAAGGAAAATCCCCTAATTTTTAGTTCACCAAACGAAAATGGAAAAATACCAAGAAAGTATTTGCGGTAAAAAGAATATTTTTATATCCACTCTTTCGTTACAGCCAATTTATTAACTTTAAAGGAGTATACGCTTATTTTTAAATAAATAGCCGATAAAACTTTCCTCTGTTTGAAAAAATTAAGGCAATGGTTATTATAAATACTTAGCAAACTCTTAAATTGTGTAGAATATTTCCTCAAAGTCAATTTTTGTTTCACTCAATATTTAAGTCGTGAGAACCAATTAACAGAACTTTGTCAAAGGGTTCTAAAAAAGTTTTACAAATTAAAAAAATTAAAAGCAATTTTCTTGAAATAAGATTTTTTGAATCGGTGTTCCCTTTCAGGCTTAAAGCATTTAAGCTTTCGATATATATATATATATATATATATATATATATATATATATATATATATATATATATATATATATATATATATTATGAAATTGGACTATTTTAATTGCTGAACAATTTCATATAACAATAATCACACAAATTACAATAAATTTAATTCCAAGAGCTTTTATTTACATATACATATATTTATTATTTAACAAATAGAAAAAAACGGGAAAATTCACTAACAGTAAAGCCGTATAAAACAAACATATTAATAAAGTTCATTGCGAATTCTCAAATATAAAAAATTACATTTAAATACTTTTTATCATATGGGGGTCATTCCACGTCAAATGAGCAAAAATGTAAAAAAAGCCGTGGCTGCATAGAATCCGATTTTAATAAAATTTGAGGTACGTGTTCATTTCATATTCAAATGTATGTGTGCACAATATTTTCACGAAAAATTAATTATTTTATCAATTTTGGACATTTAAAAAACTTGTGATATAGAATGGCTTGCGGATAATCGTCGAAAGTTGCAAGTTTCAAGTTCTATATTTTGAAAACTATTTAACAAAAATGAAGTTTTTTTATGATATTGAAATCTCTGGATATCAATCTTTATATTTATAGAGTAACAATAATTTGGTAATATCATAATTAATCAAAAATTGGTTGTAAATATTGAAATTTTGTAATTTTTTAAAATTTTTGAAATGTTATAAAAATCAAAGGACTTAAAAAACATCTCTGGAATTGATGCAAGATGTAGTACTATGTATGAAGATCGAATTCTAAAAGTTTCAAAGTTGTTATTTATTTCCTTCATCTTCAAAAAAACTTAGAAACTTTTAAAAAAATGACAAAATCATAATTATTCCTCTTATGTTACCTCAAAAAACAATTAAAGGACAACTCCTACATCAACAATATTACACGTACATAAGAATCAATAAGTCCATGACACACTAAAAAAGTTTCAATACTGCCTTTTTAATTTCTAACATAACAAAAATGGGTTCAAAAAACTGATATTTGAGACATTCCAAAGACAATCTTTCTTTGAAAACACGCGCTTTTTTGGAAATTTCTTGCTAAAAATAGACGTATGCTGCCATCTATGTTTGTTAATTGAATTTAAGATTTAAATACAGTTATTTTAAGAAAAAAATAGTTTTTCTTCTATACAAATTTAAAATATTCTTGAGGCAAAAATAAACTGAAAGCAAGAATAAAACTCCGTATACTTAAAATATACACTTTTATCTGTAATATCAAAGAGTTTAAAACTTTTAAAAGCTTTTATTCGTCTCCAAAAAAATGAACAAAATGTTGACTTTTTAATCAGCAGTTTTCACTATTTATTTTTTTTTTCATAAAGGAATGAAAAAGGCATGAATTAAATTATAGATGTATTAAATATATTCAATTAGCTATAATGGCAAAAAAAATTGAATTTGGAATAAGTGTCCTTCATTTTAAAACATATAACTAAAATATTTTATTTTTTCCACGATTTTTCTTATTATTTTTTTTTTAATTATAAAATAAAAATACAATTACTAAATTATGCTAATCTGTTACTTATAGTTCATTCTTAAGTGTAAATAATTTTTATTACAATCTTTCCATTCCTACGGCAAATAATCAAACTTGAAATTTCAAGCATGTATACAAGACCTCGATTTCGTCTCAACTTTAATGTAGTTTTTTATACTGAAATAAACTAGTCTGAACTCTACTACTTTGCGTTTCCTCGTAAATGATTGTGATCTAATTATATGATGATTTTCAATAAAATCTGTGACATGTCAGCCACACCTGATTTGCTCATATGGTGTGGAATGACCCATATATTAAATCTATCATACATGTTAAAATACTTTTTATCACCAAATTAAAAACAATTAATGTGTTGTCCTGCAAAACAGGATTCTTTCTCTCAAGTAATGTTGAGTTCCTTATTATTTGACCTATTGCACATTCCCCTCAATCTATAGTGAATAAATCTCAGAAGGGTCCTAAACCAAATATTTCTTAGAATTCGATTGAAGGATTACAAAACAAGCGTGTTCCTTAAACCTCCCCTCCTCCCCTCGTTTTTACCATTGAAATCAATGTCATATTTTCATGTGGGTTCGGCATTTATTTTCACTACTGCAACATTTGAATACTATTCTTTGTTTTATTTAATAACTGAAAACTGCTAAAAATACTTTGATTAAATAGAACAATTATTACTGTTTGTACAAAAAGGACATCCGAATATAAGGATTCTGATATTAACCCTTTAACTGGCTCTTTTTTTTACCTGAAATGTTCCTAAAAAGGTCATATTTTTTATTGCATGTAATCAAATATCATACTTGATAGAATGCGAAAGTGCAAGATTTATTTTTATTATTATCATAATTAATGATATAAAACGATTTTTTATTTCAGAATTTAGAAACACAAATGTCATAAATGTTTGCTTTTTGCAACCTCCTATGTATGCAATGAAGACTATTTTAAAGATTTTACAAACTTTCCATAAATTAAAACTCGAATGATATTTTTTATTCAGAAATCTGTTTTGTGTGGTACAATTTGATGTGGTCTCTTTGATATGGAGTCTTTTAAAAAGAATGAAAAATATCACAGAGAGAAAAGAGAAAATATCGATTCCCGAACGCCGTACGGGTAAACCAGTTTGGGCCAGCCTTCAGTTGCCCGAACAGCGATCGGGTAAATCAGTTAAGTAGTTAAATATTGTGTGAAGATCTCTATTCGGAAATAATAATACTTAAACATAAGACTCTTACGCATCCAGCATTTAGCGGCAATTCCACTTAACAGTTCACAAAAGAATCAGAATGTTTTTGATATAGAATTTCTAATCAGTAAAATATAGTTGTTTGCATATTTTGTCAATCGATCCTGTTAAAGAAATATCAAGTGAATCTTCCGTAATTCTAATTTTATAAAATTGAAGATAAAAAAAAATGAATTTATTTTCAGCAGAAAAAAATAGATGCACTCTTTCATAACGAATGTATATATTTTTTATTTTCCGAATTTATTTTTAAATAAATAGACGAAAAAGAATATCTGGCTTATATTAAAAGCTACTGAAAATAAGCATAAATAAACTTTATTGACTAAAATCATTACAAAACGATCTCAAAGCGGTTTTATAATAGGTTTATATTTTTAATAGTTTTCATTGTAATAGTCACAGGCACGCGTACACGCAAAAACGCGACATAATCAGAGATTGCTGTATGCGTTTTCGTTAATTTCTTTTTCATTTAATTTTCGTTTAGTTTTCCGTGATGGCTTTTAACACGCATACATTTAAACCCGATGATATTTTTAAAAATAAAAATACGCGCATAATTCTAAAAAAAAGTATGTTTTTTTCCTGGAAAACGTACGGTTAACGCATAGTTGTATCGAGCTCCAAATTCTCCCCGCCACAAATTGTTAATTTTTTAGGACAGAAGATTAAATATATAATTTAGAACTATTCTCTATAATTCTTTTATTTTTTTTAATATTATTATAATTTTCCAACAACATAAATAAACTCTCTCAATACTTGGAATAAGGTTTTTAAGCTGTAATAACACACTTTTACAATAAAATAATCTTTTTTTTTTTTTTTTCAAAAGTTTTTGCTTATGATTTATACGGTGATTTCACGATATAAATATTTCTGAAGTATTTTTCAATATTTTAATTACTCAAATTCCATTTTTCTAAAAGTGGAATTTTCATTAACACTTTCATGAGTATTTAATACTACAACCATAATATAAAATTCAGAGAAGAATTTTCGAATTAAAAAAAAAATCATAATAAGGAAACGCAATTTTGCTATTTATGTTTTACAAAATTATAATATGAAATTGTAATTGAGAAATTCTGATAAAAAATTTTTTTCAAGTTAAATGGGATTTAATATATCCCACTGAACATACATAACTTGAACTTAGTGAGGGTGGTGGGGTGCAACACATCAACTGCCCTCACGAGATTAAAATTACTGGATAGCCTTATTGATAAAAATATAAAAAACAATGAAAAAATTTGATGAAATTATAAAGTTCTAACAATTTGCTTAAAATAAATTAATTATGAGGTTTTTATAGCGCTTTTTAAAATTATATTTTTTCAAGAAATGCTAATGATCTGATATTTAAAATCGAGGTGAATAGTTTTTTATACCTTCCATTTCCCTTCAAGTGATACAGAATTGGAATCTTTAAGTTCTTTTTTCACACTTTGTGTTTTTTTTTTTTTCACGCTTTACATATCGATATGTTGTTCTAAATGACACAACTCAACAATTTTTAGGGTTCGGTTCTTAAAAAAAGCAAACGGAACCATTAAAAGATTACTCCTGTGTCTGTCTGACACAGCCATACTACTCGTAAAATATAAAACGCCGAAAATACAAATTGGGGTAAATAATAAAGACTATTGACCACATATTTGCAGATTTTTAAATATGCAGAAATATTTACGACAAATGTGGAGGATATTTTTAGGCTACTTGAAAAAAAAAAAAGTATTTCCATTGTGTATCACGTGGAATTTCGTTAGCAAGCTTTTGAAACGCTGAACTCAGAAATAAATTTCTTTTAGTTTCAGCTATTATATTTCCAAAGATATCTTCAAAATGTAGTGCAAAATTATACCCCCCAATCTTATTACGAATTTAATTAAACTCAAATTTTGAAAAAATAATAAAGATAGTCGATGTTACTTTAAAACTTTCAGGAAAACTATAGCGATTAGTCTAGATCTCATAGTTTTTGAGATAAAAAATAATTCTGTTATGCATAAATTTCGATTTGTGGGCATTTAGCAAATGTGTTGACGAGCTTTAAAGCTATCTATCGTAGCAGAAATCTAAAATAAATGTTGATAATATTAAAAAAAAAAAAATTCAGTAATTAGCCGAGATATAGATCCTTAAAACACGGACGGTTTAGACATAATAACGCTGACGATGTGCTATGCATACCATTGAATTTTAAAGCACAGTTAGCAAGTTTGAATAATTTATTAGATATAGTGACAGTTATAAACTTCATATTGTTGCAAACACACCAATTTAATTAGAATTAATTCCATAAATCCGAATTCGTATACACAAGGAACATAGAAATAATAGCCATTTTAGAACCAGGATTTTTTTAAAGTGTATTATTTGACTTATTTAATGCAAAACATTATATATACTATACTATACGTTACGAAATTCCTTGTAGTAAAATGTCTATTAAAAAAATCCTCATTCTTACGAGCCCTGCATAAATACTATGAGATTCGCGACTAGTTTGCATTGAGTGGGTCTCTCATTACGACTCTTGTGTCTTTAAGCGCTCATTAAAATCTATGTGGAAAAACGCGTCATGGACAAAGGCGGTTTTGCAAATTTGCGAGCTGCTGTCGACACAAGCTCCTTGCACAATGCCAACTTTTATTTTTGAACAAGAGTTTTGTGTTGGCTACATTGTAAAAATAAAAGGTTATTATAATGCTGAATTTAGTCTTATGAAATACCAAAGGAAGTTTAAATGTGCACTTCTTCATTCTCAGTACTGAATTAAGGTTATTGTAAATATATTGGGATAATATATAAAAAACCCTCTTATACAGAATAAAAATATTTGATATCATTTAAACTTCATATCTCCTTGAGCTTTTCTGGTATGCCTTACCTCTTCATACTTTTCTAGCATATACAGCTATAAACAACCATGCAATGTATAGTTTTTTTTTTTTTTTTTACAGTCTTATTATTCTTTTAGCAACGATTTTCTTTGAATAATGCAATTAATTCCTTTGCGACGAGAGTACCTTGCTTAATTTTTAACCCCTTATCACCTGTTTTTCAAAACAGAAAATTTTCTGTAGTTGAATCACGAAAATGATCTTATTAAATACGGTTAACATTGCAATAAAAAATAACAGATGGGAATAATGAAGGACTCAGAAAATTTTAAGTGCCACGTATACCAGTCGCTCGTCCCCGAGGATTTAATAATCCATATGTTTATTGTACGGCACCCTCTGAGCGCGATTAATGCTCACACTTGACCGTTTATTTTGCATTTGACTTGTTATGTTTTCAGCGATCTTTAAAGTGCAATTAATAAAAAAAGGATTAGCTAAATAATAAAATTAATAGCTTATTTTGGAAAAAAAATTATGTGTATATTGTCATTTTACTACAAATTTTACATGTGTATGAAAATTAAAAAAATATATATATATATATCTTTAACTAACATTTTGAAAATCTGATTCATACCGTTTTACCCTTTCCAAGAAAAATATGCAACAAAATGTATCTTAAGAGGCTACGTGTATTAAAAAATATTAATAATAAATACATAAAAAATCTCTAATAGTACAATATATCTAGAATAATATTCCAAAGTTTCAAGTCAATTGGTGTAAAACTGTAAGCGATAAAGCCATTGGAAATTTCCCATACTGAAGCAGCTGCTTAACAATTATTCGTCTGTCGTTCTAATTCATTTTTCAAACTTTCTACTGCAGCGTAGCCACAAAAAAAGGACGCCGTGACTGTATAACGGTAGAAAGACTCTCTATTCGCACCTTAACGGTCTCCAATTTTATAAATATTTTAGTTTAATCCATTTGGTATAGATTTATTTGAAAAAAAAATGTGTTAGGAATTAATATAATTTGTTGAAGCGAAACTCAAATAAACTGTGGCTACTGCGTAAAATGCGAAAGCAGGACTAGCTTTTGATTGGAGTCCGGGAGGGATATAAAAGTCTAGCGATATAGCTAGAGTACGCGCGGAAATAGCATGAAGATCATACACTGTTAACTGAAGAGAGAGAGAGAGAGAGAAAGTGACGGGGACTCGAGAAGCAAGAATTTGTAAAGGTAAAAGCAAAAGGATGCCCTGGACATTGCAGCTGCAGCAAGATCTTTGATTTATGGAACTGGAGTCGACAAAAGTTTAAAAAAAAATAGTTTTATATCTACTTCAAACTTTATTCTAAAAACAGTATTTTTGAAGTTAGTGCACAAGATTTCTCCTAAAACTGACACGATGATCTTATTGAAATTTCCACACTTTTTCAAAACAGGATTGACTAATGATTGAACGTTACATTTTGATTATTATCGCAATTAATTCTACAAAGCTATACCTTGCTTGAATTACACAAAAATGTGCTATTATGCATACAACTCTGCATAAACTCACATTTCAGTTTTTATTTAAATCCTTTGTATTATCACGAGCTATAGTTAGTTTCTAACAGATATTTTTTTTAAGATGAAATTATCATGAGTGATTTTAACCACCATGAGGACACTTTTTTGACAATTTGCTGGAAACAAGATCAATCTGGCTAAATTTTCAATATATATATATATGTATCTATGCAATATTGTTTAAATGTTCTCTTGTAAATACTTAAAATTTTAAATAAAATATTTTGTTTATTATACATATAAAAAAAGTGAAATATGCATTTTTTTATCCTTCGCATGAAACTCTTAAAACTGTTCAGAATTGTAACAGAAGTATGATTTTTAAAATCCTCTTCAATTAAAAAAAAATAAATAAATCCAATTTTTACTACAAGAATTCTGTTTTTTCTTAATTAAATACCTTTTTCCCAAAACCATTTAATGATGTGTTAATTTTATCGACTAAAAAAATGAAATAATATATATATATATATATATTTCTATGTGTAACGAAACCCTTTAATCATTGAAAAATCCATTAACTTCTTGTGTTTTACTTTATATTTCCACGTCTAACCAATCGAAAAAAAAGCCAAATGTACAATACATGGAGAAATTCTTTTAATAGTGACACATCACTACAATTATCAAGTATAAAGGAGTAACTGCATTCCAGAACATGGCAACATTAAGCCATTCTTCATGGTCATCCCCATTAAGAAATTCTATATAAAAGGTTAGTACAATTTTTTTTAATTACTGCATCCTTCTTCTGGAGTAAAAATTGTGGAAATTCCACAAACATATATTGTATATTCAGTAATTCCTTTCTTTCATAGATTGATTTAATTTGATTTGATTTTCGTCTTTTGTAAAAACAGTAATTCTATGTATGTGCTTTTAAGTTCTAAAGTAATATTAGCCAGTAAAATCGTGAATCAATATTATTACACTATGGAATGCACTACATTTCATTATTTTTATGTTTTGTGTGTATATTACATAGCTATATTAATAAAGCAAATGATATCAGTGAGTAAAAATTTAGTTGTATTAAAGCCACAAAGACATGAGCGATAAACTTCCGATTTCAAAGAAAAAAAAATGGACACATCGCACAGTTTTGATTTTCAGGCTAACAGAAAAATAAATACACATTAAAGCAATTTGTTGAAACCATTTTGAAAATTCAATATTGATAGCTTATGGATTTTAATATGTTGTACAAGCAAGATTCTTTTAAAAAATTTCCTCTGTCACGTGCAGCTCAACTACGGAAATATAACACAGAATTAGCGCATAAAATCGTATAAATATTTAAGAAAGTGTTTACTACTAATGTTTTGCAATGAAATTTATTCTTGATATATCTAAAAAATTTCAATAAAATAATACGTAAAGGTCAAAAATTTAAAAGATATTTAATTGAAGCACATGCTAAATCGCTAAAATAATAAGCGTAAAAAAGCTGTGTAAGAAGCCAAATCTGATATTTACTTCGACTATTAACGTCTTTCATGCGGCTAATACGATAGTACTGTTTAATAATATTTTAAAACAAATTTAAATCTTAACCCTTTATACTCAAAAATACTTTAAAATACCGGGATAATATAATAGTTAAAGAATTTTATTATTCAATTCCAGCAGTACACAACAGGATTAATGGTCTGTACTTTCTGTTCTACTGAAACTACTGTCTATACAATGTTTGATTGCACTAGTAGTACAACAAAACAAAAACCGTATAGAAGGCTTAGTTCTCCGCTTATGTAATTCATTTAATTTTCAATCTTGCGTGATGTGATATGTTCGTTTTTTGCTGTGACAAATTTAAACATTTATAAGTATGTTTTAAAAAAAGTAGTATTATTTGTTAAATTAATAATTTAAGTTATTTTATTTTTAAAGTATCTTTATTAGAGGTATATTTAAGTACGTTCGGGACTTCAAATTACTATTTGAACTTGGTTCATGCAAGAATAACACAGTCTTAAAATGTATATTTTTAAAACGTTATTTAGTATAATTTTACAAATATTGCGAAGAAAATACTTTAAAAATTCTAACACGTTTAGTTTTCACACAAAGAGAAAATTTCCGTCTTTCTTTGTAAATTAGAATTTTAGTGCAAAAAACTATCAGAATTTTCAAAAGATAAGTCCAATACGAATATTGGTTTCTTTTTCTTCATAATATTAGTTAATAATAATAACGGTTAATAATAATACAATAATAATACTGGTTTCTGCATAGGAAAAATCCCCAAGTATCGTACAAGATAAAAAGTAGGAATAAAGAGGCGTTTTACTTCGGGAGCAAGAAAATGCATTAAAATATTTAGTTATACGGCAACTATGATAATTTAAATAATTAATTAAATGCAATATACGGCTTATTTTTAAACTCATTTTCTGTACTCTTATATATTCTTTGTATTAATTTTATCGGATATTTAATCATTTTTTAAGTACATGATAAAGAATAAATGTCTGCATTTTTTAACTCAGTGTAGCGAAAAACACTAGAAACATTTAAAGTTATGCAGATAAATATTTAAAAACACTATTTTGCCGGGCTGTGAAACTGTTGATTATTTCAAATATGTAGTTCATGTACAAGGCGTTTTTATGTTTAATATATATATATATATATATATATGTAATATGTTATGACTTTCATAAAGGACAGGTACATATATCTCGTTCTAAATGCTGTAAAAATAACAATTTTAATTTTTTTTTAAAGTTTTAAAATATTCTCAGACATTCCTACTCGACGAAGATCAAAATGTACTGCTTCAGTTTTTTAGCTATGAATAACTAATTGTTTTATTTTTATGTTATTAATGTTTAAATCATTAAATAATTTTTTACTACATAGTATAAAAAAAGTTTTGAATAAATGTTTTTTTTTAATCCTTATTTGGTATACAAAGTGTTAAACAAAAGGTATATTCACATTTTTGCTAAGAAAATGTTACCTTATTCTACCATTTGAAAACTTGAAAAGACGGCTATAAAAAAACATTATAAAAAACTTTTTTACATATTTATATCTTTAATTGGCTTCTCCAACAGTCTAATTTTACAATTTTAGGGAGCAATTTCTATCTAAAGCGTTTAATCTATAGATTATGACTAAATGGTTTACTGTAATAAACTATGTTCATTATTGTATGGATATATTCGTAGAGAAATTAATGCTTTTTATAAAAAAAAGTCCTAAACCTTTTACCTATATATTTGCTTATAGATTGCAAGGTTCTTAATATAAAAAAAGTTTCTTTCCAGAAAATATAACAATCAACATTGTACATAATACCCTGTAATGAGGATTAAAAGTAATGAAAATTGTATGAAAAATGAGCAGGTTTACTAAAAAAATAAAAAAAAATTAATGCGCATGCGTGAAAGCAATCAGAATTTTATTTGCATACTATATTAACGAAATGTATAGATAAACTTTCGTGGGAATTTCAGAAACATATCGTGAAAATTCTCAAAGTGATCACTGATAGAATAAGCTCAAAATCCGTTGTTCCCAAATGAAGCAAAAAAAAGGGAGTCGTATCCAATTATAGTCGGACGTGACATAGTGTGCATTCTATATTGACACTAATCAATGCATGTATGGATACAGCCCCTCATCTGTTGGCTTCATTTTTGAAATAACGGTTTTTGAGCGTATTCTATCAAAAATCACTTTCAGAATTTTCAAGTTGTGATTTTGAGACTATTACAAATGTTGCTCTTTACATTTAGCCAATAAAATATGCAAATGAAATTTCGATAGCATTTACGCGTACGCAGTGAAACATTATTTAGTATACCTTCTCATTTTACATACTTTTTTTTAAATCTGATTACAGGGTATTATGTAAAATGTTGTAGTACCTCGTTTGCATATTACAAACTATTTTTTTACGTAAATATGTTCAACATAATCAATTTTATATATACCTTTAGTTAATTTATTGCATAAAAGCTTTGTCAATGGATATAGTGCTCATCCGTTATTGCGTCATGGGATAAACATATGCGGGTTTATACAATAAATAATAAGAAAAAGAGATGATTCTTTAAATTAATATTAATTAAATCAAATAAATTACGAGAATTTTTCAGTATACAAAAGGCGTCAAAGTATTTAAACAACATGTCACATAATTACTATGATGAAAGTTATATTTTGAGATTATAAATACAATATCTTGACAATTTATCTTTATTCAATAAATTATTTTAGCTTTGTCATATATTTTTGATCATCACACTACTTTTATTGGAAAAAAAGAAAAAAAAACTGACAAAAACTTATTTAATAAGAAATCTGAAATTTCCCACCTAAAATTTACTGCCTGTCTATGGGGCGTACGCAACACATTGGGAGGCGCTGATCTAAAAGGAAATTGCACAGATTTTTTAGATTTGTTCAAACCAGCTTAATTTTCTTTTTAACCGACTTCCGAAAAGGAGAGAAGGTTATCAATTCGACGCGTATGTATTTTTTTTTTTTATGTATGTACACCGATTACTCCGAAACTATCCAACCAATTAACTTGATTTTGGTGTTAAATGAGAGAGCTTGCTCTCGAATTGGTACCACTTCCGTTTCATAGAAATTGGTTCAGTACTTTTTTAGTAATTAGGCAAAAACTAATAAAATTAATGATTTCTCGCAAATCAGTAGTAATATGGATGTCGAATAAATATACCGATGCCAGAATGGCCGAGCGGTCTAAGGCGCTGGATTTAAGATCTGGTTTTCGAAAGGCAACGTGGGTTCGAACCCCGCTACTGACATACGAGTGTACAATAATGTTTCCGTATTATAATTTTTAAATATATATTTAAAAAGTTAAATACTAATTATGCTGTTAGGAATATTTTTGTATTTAACCGTTACCACAGAGTATCAGAGATTTTTTATTAACTCAATACTTTATCAGTGAAAGAGTACTTAAAAAGGAGAATAGACTTACAAAAAGTAACAAGAGATTGAATAAGTTCCCTGAAGCGAATGTAGTCCGGACAGCCGAGCGGTCTAAGGCACCAGAATTTACCTCTGGTTTTGAAAGAGAGTGTCGGTTCGAACCTCACTCCTAACATATGTGTATAGTATACAAAAAAAAAAATTCCGTATTATATGTTTTTTTAAGTGACTTCATAAAAGGAGAGGATGTTATCAATTCGACGCGAATGTATTTTTTTTTCTATGTATGTTCACCGATTACTCCGAAACTATTCAACCGATTAATTTGTTTTTTGTGTTAAATGAAAGAGGCTACTCTTCCATCGGTACTTCTTCCATTTCATTGAAATTGGTTCAGTACTTTTTTTAGTATTTAAATAAAAACTAATAAAATTAGTGATTTCTCGCAAACTAAAAGTAACATGGACGATGACTAAGCTCGCCGAATGGAGTGCAGTCAGGTGGCTACAGCGATTTTTCCCGTATTATAATTTTTATTAACTAACTTCAAAAAATCGTTAACTTTTAACTAAAAAGAGAAAAATAAACTTTTCTACCAAAAATTGAACCGACTTCAAAAGCTACTGCAAAGGGAAAAATAATTTTTTTACAGAATAGTATTAAGAAATTAAATTAAGAGCGTAGTATTTATCATGCGTATTATTATATTTATGTAGATTAATTTGATTTTTTGAAGTCGGTGCCAGCCAAGCCAAGTTCAAAATTAAAATTAATTACCCAATGCAAATCATAAAAAAATAAAGTTAAATCTTTAACTAAATATTAAATCGTAAAAAAACTCGTAGATACTTTGATGCGTGTATATTGGAAAATTACATGTAACTTGGCTTGGCTGGCACCGACTTCAAAGAATCAAATTAATCTACATAAATATAATAATACGCATGATAAATACTACGCTCTTAATTTAATTTCTTAATACTATTCTGTAAAAAAATTATTTTTCCCTTTGCAGTAGCTTTTGAAGTCGGTTCAATTTTTGGTAGAAAAGTTTATTTTTTTTTTATGAGTTAAACCAAGAGTTGGTTTTTTGGCCGCTGAAAATGCTCCTTTTAGTAAAATGCAAGTAGGATTTTGATTATATTAATCAAAAGATATTTTTATAAAAAAATACTATATTTTCTTAGAATAATAAAAATATAATAATTTTTTTTTAATTTTTGCACATGTTTTAGTCTATACATTCGTTTGATTTTATTTAAATAAACTATCCCGCGATAAACATTTTCAGCTCTTCAATAAATAAAAACTCTTTTAAAGAAGATGAATTTTTCTATTGATTAGATTGATGAAAAAGTACTTGTACAGAAGAAGTATACTTTCATGTAAAACATGATATTAAAAAAAAATGCCTCATTTTATTCTTATATTCTTCTTCTTTTTTATTTTTTATTTTTAATCAGATGAATCGAGATAAATATTTTCAGCTGCTGAATAAACAAATATAATCTTAAAAAATGAAAGTTTTGTTGATTACATTTAAGTAACACTACTTGTAAAAAGTAATTATATTTTCGTCTGAACTATGATATTTGCAAATGCGGAACCCATGTTATTCTTACATTCGCTTTCTTGTTTTATTTTAATTAGTTGACCAGGGATTAAGATTTTCTGCGGCCGATTAAATAAATACACTCTTTAAAAAAAGCGAAACACAGAGCTGCCAACTGCTACGCCTTTTTAAATGAGAAAAACGCGTTTCTAACAAGAAAATTTATTAAATTATATACGTTCTGTATTTATTTCATGATTTGTAGTACTGCATACTCTTTTAACTTGTTAAATGAAATTTCTGGTTTGAATGGGTTTGTTTGGCTGTAAGAAGACGTAGAAGTTGGCAGCCATGGAAACATTTTATTCATTGTAATAATAAAACGCTTACTTGTATAAAAGTTTTTTTTTTTTTTTTTTTTTTTACATAATATTTGAAAAGGATTCCCAAAGCATTATAAATAATTTTAACAAACCTCCTTGAAATAATAATAATAATAATAATAATAAAACACTCCTTTAAATAAAATTACACTTTCTATTTCAAGCTCCTTGTATATAAAAATAAAAACTTTTTCATAAAAAAAAGATAATTAAAATGTAAATCCACATTTTAATATTTATACAACTGAATTTAGTTTTCATATAACGGTTTCTTTGTATAATCAGTTGACCCGAGATAAAAATTTTCAGCTGCTCAATTCGAAATCTGTAACATCCATCTGAGTGAAAACTTTATTTTTAATTGTTAAGATATCATGAGAGTTTTAGAAAATGTCAATACCTGTCGAACACAAAAGTGAATACTTCTTTTCAAATATACCCCACAATTATCACGGACTTCAAGTATTCCTCGTTTCCTCCGGTTCTATTGGCGTCAGAAGAACTAGAATTTCGCCAAGATTCGCCACTCTTGTTCCGCAGAGATTGGCGGCAAGACCCATCAGATTGGAGCAGGTCGTGCTAGTTGTTAGCCGAGCGTCTACCGAACACAAGTTCTTAGTTGTTTAGAGTAGAGAATCGTGGGAGTAAAAGATAGATAATCCGCGGATGTCAGGAGTTATTGTGAATGATGTCTGTTTTGATGGGTGGTTAACTGGATTATGCTGGAGTCTCGCGTGCTTCCATGTGAATGGATTAGACCAGAAAGCAGATAGATAGACGATATCAACAAGCACTACAAAATGTGAGTTCCACTTTTCCTGTTTTTCCATGTTTCTTTGTTTGGGGCTCCTTTATCATCATCTCATGGAGGTGTTGTTATGATTTTCTTTTAGGAGAAAAGAAAAGCAGATGATCTTCATCTGAATTCAGAGTTGTGTACGTTAGCAAATATATATATATATATATGCTTATATTTATATGTACATAACTATATATATATAATTATTAATTATATAAAACTATTTAGAAGCTAATAATAAATAAATAACACTAGATCTATTCAATAATAGTATGCAAAGAACTAAAAACCATCTTTATTCTTAAATATTAAAGTTTTACGTAATTTTGATTGGTGTTCCGCTTTTTTTTTTATATTGGGGGCATCTTTTATTATTATATAAAATGTTCTTATAATTTTATTTTATGAGGAAAAATAAAACGGAATATCAAAAAGAATATTATAATAGTATGAAATATATTTAATTATATTATATTTTCTTAATATTACAATTAATAACTGTATAATTTACATTAATAATAATAATAATAATATACTTATTAAGTAATATTAAATAAATGCACAATATTAAATATTATTTTAAAAATAGATTATCTTCATTTCTATTGAAATTTGTGTATGTTAGCGATATTATTAAATTTACATGAATAAATATCTGTAACAATAAAATATTTATAAAAAATCCAAAAGGGTAAATTGATAGACAAATGTAGTTTAAAAAAAAAATGATAAATCTTATCACCTATCTTCAGAAAAAAAAAAAGAAAAGAAAACTGTGGCATCTAAAAGTGTATGGCAGTTTTCATGATTTCTCCGTGTTTCTTTGTTTGGGAGGCACTTTTATCTTCATTGATGCAGTTATTGTTATAGTTTTGTTTTACAGTGAAAAGCAAAAATATACTTTATCTTAATTCAAAATTGCGTATTTTAGTATCATTTTAGATAAAAACGAATAAATGAAAATAACATATACATACACACACACACACATATACGTATATATATATCCATACATACATTTACAAAAAAAAAAAAAAAAAAAAAAAAAAAAAAGAGAGAGAGAGAGAGAGAGAGAGAGACAGACAGACAGAAAGAGATAAAATCAATAATTTTCCACAAATAAATATAACTATAATTGCACTAATAAAAACACCATAAATATGTTAAAATACGCTAGGCATTTTATTTAAGTCGTGCCGCTGCTTCATATTGGACGTCTTCTTTGTTCCTGACGAAGAAAGTCTCAGTTCTCTCTGAAGGCTTGACGTATTTTAGTATAACTTATGGTGTTTGTGAGATGTTTCGCGCTTCTACTTTCAGAGGCTCTATTATCATCATTTAATGGGACATTGTTATGATTTTGTTTTATATGACTAATGAAATTAGTTAGGCTCAAGATATTTAATAAATTTAAATATAAATAACTATATAAATTTTATGATAATTAATATTATTTGCATAGTTTTAACTGAAATTATTAAATAATACTATATAAATATCTATAGTAATATTTATTATCTTTAAAATAGATTAGCTTCATTTTAATTGAGAGCTGTGTATGTTAGCGGAATTCTTTTACTTACCTAAATAAAATATAGGTATGGATAAAATGTATAGCTTACTTATAATTAAATTAGTCAGGAGCCAATAATAAAAAAAAGGAAAATGTGAAATTGAATTAACTTTCTTTAACTATCAAATTATTCTTGAAAACAGAAAACTTTTCAAAGTATTGTTTCTTTCTTTCGAGGAATCCATTCTCATCATTTGATGTAAGTGTTTATTTTTGGGAAAAAAAAGTGATTTTTTTAAATTTAAGAACGGTACATATTAGAAAAATTAATTCATTACTACATAATTACATAATTTCATTACTTCTTTGTTACATAAGTACATATATACAATAATTAAAATATTTATCTGAAAATAAATAATAAGCCGATAACAGATAAAAAGAAAATGATTAAAAAATGTTTCTTGAAAGAAAATATATTTAAAAAATGAAATTCTAGACTATCTTTATTTTAGTTTAGAGTTGTGTTTATTACAAAATGATTACATGTATATAAATAAATACATGAAGTAGCAAAGTATTCATTGTTAAAATAATGACGAAACAATAATAACTAAAAGAAAAATATTAAACAATATAACTTTCTTGAAAGAAAATATACTTAAAACGCAGGCTAAAATTTCGACGAATGAGTTATCGTCCAACTCCCCCTCCCCCCCCCTCCCTAAAAAACAACCTCTGTTTTCGATAACATCAGTAAATTGGATTATAGTTTTCCATTCATCGTTTAAAAAATACCAACTGAGATATTATAATAATTTTATCCATTGGAAAATGTCATTACGCAATCAAAACTATAAATAAACAAGATTTAGAAATAGAAACCAGTCATAGAATATAACATATATCCCGACAGTGACAGGATACGTTGAGAAATTTAATTTTTCAGGCAATAAAATAAGGTATCTAAGAAAGTAACTTAAAATCACATAACATAGTAAAAGCCACTTTCAGCAACTGTTGCTTATGTCCAATAACTTTTGCAAATTCATTCGTGCAGTTCCGTATATATTGCACAGAATTTCTTTAAACCACGCAATGAATTAAAAATTTAATAAATTTAAAACTATATACTCAAACGAGAAACGCACATTAAGCAATTGTAGATCATATTCAGTCCTGTAACCGAATTCTTTTGTGCATCCCTGTAAATGAACGATTAATACTACGCACTCCATAGTCTGTAGAAAACATGTGGTTATGCACGCATAAGTCTTTTCAAATTTCATCCTTTTAGAAATATAACCACTTCAAAATGCGCTACAATCGATTTTTTCCTCATAGATCATAATTTAATGAAAAACCTTGTGTACTGGTAAACGAAATATAAATGTTACGTATTCTATATGCCCGAGAAAGCATGTTCTAATCAACCTCAGTGATGCATATTGATCTTAATATTTCTGAAGCATTGTAACATTAATAATATTCACCGTAACGATTTTTCACCGATTACCATAATTTCACGAAATTATTTTGTGTGTAAACGAACAATAAATGCTGTACACACTATATGTTAAATACCGAACAATGTATACTAAATTTGACTAACATATAATAATTACGTGCCAATCTTAGTATATGTACGACAGTTACAGCACGTATAAATGGACAAACCAAATTCACAAATTATATTTATTTTGAATAATGTCAAAATTATTACGCGTACTTAAGTAGATGTAAATTTATGAAGCTGTGAAATATCTATTTATAAAAAATAATTATTATTAAAAAGAAAAACATAAATGATCCTAGATTTCTTCAAAGCATTAAAAGTTTCTAGAAGCGTATTTCATTCATTAAAAATAAAAATTAAATCCATTTCACCCATTAAAAATAAAATCCTAACTATCCCTTAATGTTTTTGATATGTATATATATGTATATATGCATGTATGGTTATTTAAGTGCGCTGAAAGACGAGATAAATTTGGAGCTATAATCCCCCTCAAAAAATGAATAAAATTACAGATTATCATTTTTCAACTCAAATGTGAAATCTACAAATGCATGTGTGTGATATGTTAATCCTTTATGCCTATTTTACAACTTATCATTTAAATGAAATATTCTACATAAGTTTCCTATACTATATTATAAAAAATGATTAGAAGATTTCGAGTGTTATAATGTAAAATTAAAAAAAATAAATTGTTATTTAGAGCTAAAAAACTGAGTAAAACCGGTAAGTTCAGCCTATACAACTGATTTATTTTTTCAAAACTTTCCAAATAAGAAAATTGTATATTTCAATGCGCTGTTTTATCGCATTTAAACAAGAGACGTTACTCATTCTTAATGAAAATCATAAAACCAAGTTTATTTTCACTTAATAACAGATTATTAATGCTAAATCATACGTCATTTCTGTCGTTATATATGAAAAAATGCGACGTAATTTCCCTCTTTATATAATTTATACAGCGATATTTCGAGTAAAGGTAGTAATTAACTAGTAATGAATCCTAAATTTATGTGACGATAAATCTAACATACATAAATCTACAATTTTCGCTGCATAAATTTAGATTATTTACAGTGCTATTTCGCAGTGTATCGCGCAGTGTATGCACGATAGAAACGCATCAACTAAACTATACAAACTAACTATTCAAAATTACAAATGCCTGGAACGTAATTCGTTTTTATTATATTTATTTATTTATTGCATTATTTCTGGTATTCAAATATTTTTAAATACATTAAACTAAAACTGCCGAGCTTTTTTTCTCTAACAAATTTCTTTTCTTTGTTTTCAGAAAGTGAAGTGAATGTATACCAAGGAAAATAACCCACAGGGTATAGAAAAATCTAAAAAAGTGAAAATCGCTTAAAAATAAGTTGTGTCTTAGATTCAATTATTTAGTTAAAAAATTGTGACAAATTCCAAAAAAATATCATTATAATCTATTTTTTTTTTCTCCCAGAGTAAGACCCTCGCAACCTGCTGTTAAATGTAAACACATTACTATTAAATATTTTTATGATACTACTTTAGTTATAAAAAATTTCGTTCAAAATACGCGTATACAAAAAAAAAAAAAAAAAAAAAAAAAAAAAAAAAAAAAAAATCGGAAAGTTGGCAGTTATGCTTTTCTAGTTTCAATGTGTGACCATTTCAACGATAGCTCATTGATATTGTCAGTACCATGCCAAACATTCCATTATGAAAACAGTGTTTCCAGTACACTATTTTTAATTAATTCAGATTTTTTGATTGGCATCATATTTCGAAATAGTAAATTTCGCCTGTTTTAATCACATATTATTTAAGACAAAGACAAGGGGACTTTAACCATTCGAATATTGTATTCGAAACTTCGAATACAAGCAAGCTTATATGTTTCTATTCAAAATATGTTTTTAAAATGACAAACAGCTCTTGAATTATTCACTATTTAAAATATTTGAAATAACGAATAATTGGCCCAATTGAAATATTTTTTTTTTTTTTGAAATTAAAATATCACTTAATTTCATTATAAGGTACATATTATACAGGGTGTTCCAAAATGCGACCGTGAAATTCAGAGGGGTCGAGGAGAAAGAAATCGGGAGTATAAAAAATGACCATCTATGGTCATTTTTTTGTTTGGGATTGCAAACCACATATTTAGTCACAAAGTGTTTCATTCTAATTGAACTTGAGTTGATGGTAATAGTTTTAGGAGAAATCTAAGCATTAAAATGAAAATACAACGATGTGCACATTATTTTGTGTGAAATTTCATAACACCACGAATGAATCTGGAAAAACAGGATGTTCAACAATCGATTTTACTATACGAACTATCAATCGCTATCTAAAATTAGGAGCGTCAAGTGCATACTGCTAGCCCGCATTAGAAACTTGTATTTTCTACCAAACTGTTCGATATTATCAGAAAAATGTAAATATCTATTAAAACTTTTATAACAATGTACGCCATTTTTTTAAAGTTATTGTCGTCAACACAAATTGAATTTGAGCAAAACACCCAGCATTTTAGATAACGTGGTTTGCGAACTCATGTCCCATGGTAATTTTTCGTCTTTTTAAAGCCTTCTGTTACCTTCTATTTCCTTCTTCTTAATTTGTCGGTCGAAATTTGAAAAATTCTACGTACTACTGTAGAAGTTTGCATGAATTGTCTAAAAGCTCGCCGAATAATTAACAGAAAAAATCATTTATATTTATGCTTAGTTTTATTAAAAATGCAGCTATATATTTAAAAATTAATATTAATATAATATTTATTTATTTATTTATTTATTTATTTATTTATTTACAATTATAAAAGCATTTATCTCCGTAAAAAGGTGCCAGAATTGAAAAAAAAAATGTATTTTTGCATCAGATAAATATCAGCGTCTATATTCACAAATCTTCATAGTTTAAAATAAAAATCGTTTTTGTAGCCGATTTTCGTGATTTTGAAAGTCCACTGTTACCTTAAGAAAATTTTCTATGTGTTCAGACAAGTAAAGCTGTATAAATTGAGTTATTATATGATCAAAATTTACCCAGCTGTTATCAAGCTCTTTCCCACATTAAAATATAATATTTCGTTTTTAGTACCTGTAAGCGTTTGAATTTCGTCATATTCAAAGTACTATAACTCGTGAAATTTTGGTTGCAGAAGAATACAATGTATACAGTTTTTCTTTAAAGTGTAGAAAAGGTTTACTAACAATAGCATTAAAGGACACAATGACCGTATGAAGGTGATGGTGCAGGGGCGCAACACAGAATCAATTATCACCTTTATTATTTATAGTATTCCTTGTCTTATTTCAAGACTGATTTTCTGAAAAAAAATTAATG
This sequence comes from Maratus speculifer, assembly GCA_964019185.1. Classification (NCBI taxonomy): domain Eukaryota; kingdom Metazoa; phylum Arthropoda; class Arachnida; order Araneae; family Salticidae; genus Maratus; species Maratus speculifer. The sequence continues at coordinate 216,442,685 of OZ025299.1, read as the reverse complement.
TAATATAGTGGTATTTTGTATAGGGGTGGCAACTACCCAACTGCTGCGATACTGTTCCATCACTGGTATAATATAGATAATATCGTATTTTAATCCTTTGCACTCAAGAAGTGAATCTCAATCACCACTAGTTTTGTCAAGCGTCTCTCGTAAACCGTGACACCAAATGCTTTGGATGGCATTAATATCTTACAGCTTATTTCACCATCTTTCATTGTAAAAAAATCTATAAATTTACTAAACGTTTTCTAGAAAACTGGGATTCCAAGAACTTTTCATGTAACTGTAACAGCAAAAACTCATGTATCCGAATCTATTACTTGATTTTTTATGTTACTATTACATAGAAAGTTAAAGGAATCCCAGTAGCCAAGAAAAATTTTAGTAACTTCACAGAATGTTTTTACAATGTTTATCAAATCTATTCGGCCATTAGATAAGGCAAAGAAAATTGGTTTAAAATAGTGGTGTAAAGAGCATTTGGAAAACTCATTTACGCGGGATACTAGTGTCAGTGAAAATCATCTCTCGAGTGCAAAGAGTTAATACGCTACAGTTCCTTTCAGAACAATCTGAAAGCAATACATTATTTGTATTTTTATATTAATAAGATGTATGATTATACTATCAGTGATTACACTCGTGTGAGTTTCATGTCCTCTATAAAACAGGACTTTCTTTTTCATTGAGTATTATTTTGGCTTAACAGATTTTTATCATTATTTTTTTTTTCATTTGTATGTAGTAATGTTAATACATATCTATAGATTTATTATTATGAATTCATTTATTTTTCAATACTTAATAACAATAATAATAATAATAGAAGTTTGCCATATTTTTGTAATACTTTTGGAAATTGTTTCTTTTTTTTGGGGGGGGGGGTCTTTTTTTTGTTTGTTTTTTTAATTTTAGTCATATGTCTTAAGCATTAAATTTTAAATAGGAGATACTAATCCGAACGAGTAATTTATAATGAAAAAAAAAAAAAACTAGGAAGTTTTCTTTGCACTCATGCCTTAACACGGCATTTATCAAACGTTTTCAAAAATGCATTTCTTAGTTTACTGTCATTGCAATAGTAAGCATAAAGTCAGATTTGATATATTTTTGTAAATGACATATTCATAAAATTTTATCAACCCGTAACTTTTGTTCTTTGAACAACTTCTTTTAATATGATTAAAGTAAAATTTATTTTTTTTCTCGAAATTGAAGAAAGAAAAATCAGTATCGAAAGATCAGAGCACGTAATCTGAATCATTTGGCAGAATACAATAAATAAGATGCCAGTAGTAGACATAAATTAAAATTTATAATAAAAGCAAAGTTTGATATATAAACCTGTGTTTCTGATCTTCTATAAAAAAAAATGAAAGAATCTCCTAAAAAATGTCTATCAGAGAGGAGGTAAATTTACTACTTAAATAATATTCAAGGAAAAGAAACATTAAAATAAAATAAAAAAATTTACCTTATCGGAGCTAAATATCAGTACTCATTCACAAATCTGCTTCATAAAATTCATTTCTGAGGCATATATTATTTTTTATTTCGCGTAAGGTTGCATCAGACTTTGCAATCAGCCAGTTTGTCTAAGTCGTTCACTGAAAATTTTACTTAGATCTGAAATTGAATGATCTATTTGTTAGGTATCCTTTCTTTCTTCATTACATTGTTCACACCTTAAAGTTATTTCAGTTTTATAGATATAGCATATAAAATATGAGATGAGCTGACTAAAAAATAAGCTCCTGAGAAAAATCTATTTTAACAGATCAGCACATACTAGCCAGAATTTCCTTTGGGTACCCTAATAAAATTTGCATGATACTACAACAGTAATCAGTCATTTAGAACTACTATTATTGAAGCATCTATTTAAAAAATATACGTGAACATGCATGTAAAGATCTAGGAGGCTTCAAAACAGATATTAGTTACAGATTTGATCTTCAAATGATCGATCTGAAGGGAAGTTTGGATAATTTGGAGCTCCCCTTTAAAGTTGTCTATTCAAACATTAACCGTTTAGTCGAGCGTTTCAATGAAAGAGTTTATCTGAAATTTATCCATTTATATTTTAAAATTAACAATTTAACTACTATATTTTTGTTCAATTGTGTGAGATAAAAAAAATCGCTAACAAATGTATATTTAGGAATAATAACAGGAATAAAATATTTTAAACTGTGATATGCACCCTTTGTTTACTTAATTGAACATTCACAGCTCAAGGTTGTAGGAATTATTTAAAAATAAATTACATCAGAACGGTGCTGCAATTTCTGACGACTTTCTTACGTTTGTTGCTGAAATATAAATATATACAAATACAAAACGTATCTTAGGAGAAAAAATGTTACGTTTAAATCCTGCAAAAAAAAAAAAAAAAAAAAAAAAAAAAAAAAACGAGAACCTAGCTGATTAGTTTCACAATGCATTTAAAACCTAAATACATTTAGAAAATTTACGTTTTTATCAATTCAAAAGACATAACTAAATTAATTTCTTTTCAGGTTATCCAACTAGAGCAGCCTGAAATATGTTTCCTACTATGTTTACAAATTCACATTTTTCTTACTGATATACTAGCGTATACATAATTTAGAAAATCAATTTAAATCTTTGCAAAACACGCAATCACAATTTACTACTTTTAGCATTTTAATGTTCTTTTGGGTTTTCAATTTTATGTGTGCATTTGCATTGATTGAGTTTTATTTCATAGATAGTTTATGATAAAAGGAAAACAACACATGTATGCTTCATTCTTAATAAGTTGTTTCTATTCCAAACCATATACTATATTTTTCAGTCTTTAAGACGCTACATTGTATTAGCCACATACAAAATTTACTACTTTCACTTAGTAAGAAATACAAAAGGAAAATAACGACAATAACTAATTTTAAAATAAAAGTAATTAAATAAAACAATGTACATTACGTTAGTCAATGCAAACGATAATAAATAATGTATGAGTCGTAGTACAGTCCACAATTTTAAAACAAGGACATTCATAAAATCTTACAGCTAAACATTATATGTTGTGAATAAAGAATAAAACTTAAAAAATAAGAATAAGTTTTGGTATCAAGTGTTATTAATATTTACTGTATTAAAAACAAGAAAACAAACTTTCCATGGATTTAAGCTGATAGACGTGTTAGTACGCATCATACACTCATTTTGGAATTGTATATTGTTCGTAAGTTTGGAAGCAGTTATTGTATTTTCAAATGATATTTACAGTACTTTCATACTATATATCTTAAGATTTTTTTTTTACACAAAAGGATGTGTACATAATATGGAGAATATACCTGAATAGAAAGATATAGTTTGAATCGCAGGTCAACATAAAGGAAATGCCCAATAAAGAAATAAATATATGTCAGGACGTGAGTTTAAAAAATCGCATTATCTAGAAAATCAAATTTTGGGAAATTGCGAAGATCCTCCGACTCCGTCCAATGGTTTTAATTGTAAACTAATATTTTATAATGCCAAAAAGATACAATTATTATTATTATTTTTTTTTTACAGATTATAGTGTTTTCTCGATGTTGGTTTACCAATAGAATGATGCTGATAGAGAAAACGCGACTTTTAGGGTTTCGTCTATTTTAGGAAAACCCCTTCTTCAGTCTGTGTGTCTGTCACAGAGTCCGTATGTAAATTTTGAGTACTTAGAGCTGAATATCCCGTGTCACACGGCAAAACATAAAATTTTAACTAAATGTATTTTAAGATTAAAATGATATAACATATCCCATATGTCGAAACCTTTAATTCACCTTACTTATACATAAAACCAAAAAATAAAATACTTAGATTACTTAAAGGTGTTTTTTATTAATAAAACCTAGTACTTTCGAGCATGTCATGCTCATCATCAGGGTTAAAACAACGAAAAAAGTAGAAGTCGAAGGCTGAGTTCTCTTATACGAAGTGGACTGATCCAAAGACAACGTAAAAAGGGGGGGAGAAGTCAGAATGTTCCAAATTCGATAGAAAGGGGGTTCAAGTGATTCTGAGCAGATTGTACCATATTCTCGGAATATCGTACGACAAAGTATCGTTACAAGTATTGTTAGCTCGACATAAAATTTCAATTGATTCCATGATTTTAATCTTCTGATAATCTGATATTTTCTTTACTAATTTAGCTTTTTTGAAATCTATTATAACTTCTTGCTCCTGGTACAGTTTAGAGAGAGCGGTATTGCATCGATTAAGTCTGATATCTGCAATGTGTTCTGATAAACGCTTCTTAAATTTCCTGGTTGTCAATTGTGAGAACTGATTACATTGGCATGACAACCAGGAAATTTAAGAAGCGTTTATCAGAACACATTGCAGATATCAGACTTAATCGATGCAATACCGCTCTCTCTAAACTGTACCAGGAGCAAGAAGTTATAATAGATTTCAAAAAAGCTAAATTAGTAAAGAAAATATCAGATTATCAGAAGATTAAAATCATGGAATCAATTGAAATTTTATGTCGAGCTAACAATACTTGTAACGATACTTTGTCGTACGATATTCCGAGAATATGGTACAATCTGCTCAGAATCACTTGAACCCCCTTTCTATCGAATTTGGAACATTCTGACTTCTCCCCCCCTTTTTACGTTGTCTTTGGATCAGTCCACTTCGTATAAGAGAACTCAGCCTTCGACTTCTACTTTTTTCGTTGTTTTAACCCTGATGATGAGCATGACATGCTCGAAAGTACTAGGTTTTATTAATAAAAAACACCTTTAAGTAATCTAAGTATTTTATTTTTTGGTTTTAAATGTATTTTATCAATTTCATCCGTTCATTTTTGATGTTTAAAATTTAAAATAGAACCTTAATTTAAACGTTGTTCGCGTAGGCATGATAGTATCGAGGTATAACATTTCGCTAGTATACAGAAGAACCTTAGTTCGAAACCCGGTGATCGAACTTGTAATTTTCATTACTAAAGGGGATATAATTAAAAGAAATTTCATATTTTTTGCCAATTTAAAAGTTTATATATATATATATATATATATATATATATATATATATATTTATCACGGATATTCATTATATTTTTTGGAATTTAATTTTCTTTATATTTTAAAAATTATTGTGATTTACTAATGGTTCAACATTTAAAATTTTATTTAAACCTTTCTTGTTTTTTGTTCTTAGAAAGTAAAAATTTTATTTATTTCTCCGATACATTTTTTTTCTAATTTTAGATTTTCAAAAAATTTGGAATTTTGGATTTTAATTAAATAACTTTTGATTTGAACATTCTTAATTCGATTAAAATAAATAACTTCCTTTTCAAATTATTGTAAAATTAAATTCATTAGTACTACCGTGTATGTCTGAATTTAATAATTATAAATTAACAATTTGGATTTATTAATTTAACAAAAAATTGTTTTGACAGACACATTGAACGATACCCTCCGTATGAACTGCGATCATACTTACTCACTTGTAATTTACATAAGGCTAGTTTTGAAATTCACATCCTCATATGTATGTTTATAATCCCTGGTTACACAATATGAGAAAACGCGATTAAAGAGTAAAAATTGTGTCACACACACTGGAAACTGCGGTATTTAACAGTTATAAAAATAGATTTAAAGATGACTAGTTTCTAGAAAAAGTAATTGAATAGCTACCGAAATGCTTGTAGAACTATACTAAATTACGCTAATTACATTAATTAATCAAGTATATATATAAATTGAATAAAGTTGTGACAAAGTTATACCAAAATAAAAAATACCGATGGAATTGCGCAAATAAATTATATTTGTGCCTCCATTGTATCTGACGCACCCGATTGAATCGGACATTTCAAAACACATTCGACATATGTCTCTTTTCAGAAATTTGAAACAAAACTCTATTATTTAAAAGTAAACTAATTTCCATGGATTTTTTAAAGCTGATCAAAGTATTTGGACTTCAGATTTTTTTTTTTTTAAATACCGAATAGTTTATTTAATTTATGGTTTTAAAAGCAGAAAAAACAACAAAAAAATATTTGGAAAAACATGACTTCTGGTTTTTGAAATGACTGATTCAATTATTAAGACTCATTTTAAAAGTAAAAAATTTTGCAGTAAACACGGAAAATAAGGTATTTAACAGCGAAAAAAGCATATATGCTTATAAAGGGTATTAGTTGAAGAAAAACAATTTATGAATGATCAAATTGCCCATATCATTTTCAAAAGATAATGGGAAAGCTGTACTGACTTGTTCCTTTCATTTTTGTTAGATTTAATTTGTATTTCGTCAGTTGGAGATTATATTATATTACAGATATCCGAATAACGGTATTTCTTGCAACTTGATTCAATTTTATCACATAGAGATTATAAGTTGTAAAATAGAAAACAATATATAAATGTCGCTTTTTTAATGATTTTTCTCTTTTAAACCATATATTTCAGAGAGATGAAAACAGATACATTTATGAAAATAACGTTAAAATGATTTATTAAGTGGCTGAAGATCTTGTTTTATCTTCGAAAGATTTACGAAAAGTGTAAAGACATGACGGAAAAGTTTTGTTACATTTAATGCTTGTTTCGTTAGCTGAAATATGCTATTAAATTATTTTTCCCCAAACAACAGCATTGCATGTTCATTTTTTACAACTTGATTTACTTTTATTGCATACATATTGTAATTTAAAAAATAGAAAACAATCAATGAATGTTGTTTCCATTTATTTTCAAACCATATATTTCATGCCAATAAAAACAGATCAGATATATTTATAAAAATGAAGAGAGAAATGATTTATTAAGTTCTGAAGTGCCCGTGTTATCTTGAAAAGATTTAAGAAAAATCTAGAGATTTGTTTGCAAATTTTTGCTACATTTAAGTGACGTTTTATGAGATAAATTGTGCTATAAATTTATATCTGTTAACTACCGTATTTGATAGCGTGTTTTTCATTTTTTTTAAATTTTTTGTTAGTGCTGAACTCAAAGTGGTTAAAAAAAATTAAGAAATGTATATCGCATAGATATTATAAGTTGAAAAATAGAAAAATACCAACTATTCTTGCTTTTTTAGTGACTTGCATTTTCTTTCAAACCACATATTTCAAAGCAGTGAAAACAGATATATTTATAAAAATGAACAGAGAAATGATTTATTAAGTGCCGAAGTGTCCCTCGTATCTTGAAAATACTTAAGGAAAGTCTAAAGATTTGTTTGCACAATTTTGCAAAAATTTATCAACTGAAATGTGCTATTAATTTATATCTCTGTAAACTACTGTATTTACTAGCGTATTTTTCGTACTTTTTTGCAATTTTTATCCAGGGATGAGATGATGAGATTTCCGCTTTTTTGCACACCAGTAAAATCTTAGAGGAAAAGATTTATTATTTAATCGGAACATTTTTGTGATTTAAGAGAACAGCATTTTCTCTAAGATTATACTGGTGTCAAAAAAGCGGAAATCTCATCTCTGTTTATCGATGCTCAAAGTTAATTGATTCGAAAATATATATATATATCGCATAGACAGAGCTGCCAACTTTTACGCCTATTTAAATCATATAAACATGATTGGAACCACAAAAATGTTTTAGTAAAAAGTATGCCAATGATAATCAATGTTATGCATTACAGCAAATAACGTTAACCATTTACAAAAATTTCTGTTTTTAACATGTTTATTTAACTTTAAATAGGCGTAGTAGTTGGCAGCCATGCATAGATATTTTAAATTGAATAATAGAAAGCAATCAATAACTGTTGCTGTTATAATGATTTTTTTTTCTATTTCACACCGACGAAAACAGATATATTTATGAAAATGACTAAAGAAATGATTTATTAAGTACCTAAGGGCTCGTCTTACCTCCAAAAGATTTAGAAAAAGTCTCGAGACTTGTTTGAAAATGTTTTGTTAGATTTAAATGATGTTTCGTTCATCTGAAGGGTGCTGTAAAATTTATCGTATATATTTATCGCATACATATTTTAATTTCAAAAATAGAAAAAAAAGTTAACGAATGTTGCCTTTTTAAAGACTTTCATTTTCTTTCAAACCGCCTATTTCACACCAATAAAAACAGATATATTTATAAAAATAAAGACAGAAATGATTTATTAAGTGCCGAAGTGCCCGTTTAATCTTGAAGATTTAAGAAAAGTCTAGAGATTTGTTTGCAAATTTAATGGATATTTTGTCAGCTGAATTGTGCTATTAATTTATTCTCTGTAAACTTCCGTATTTCCTGGTGTATTTTTCGTAGTATTTTGAAAATTTTCTCGGTGTTGGAAATAAAATGGTTAAAAAAAAAGAAAGAAAGAAAGAAAAATCAACGAATGCTGCTTTTGTAATGATTCTTTTTCTCTTCCACACCACATATTTCACACCGATGAAAACAGGTATATTTATGAAAATGACTAGAGAAATGATTTATTAAGTGACGAAGTACTCGTCTTATCTTCAAAAGATTTAGGAAAAATCTAGCGACTTGTTTCCAAATGTTTTGTTAGATTTAATGGATGTTTCGTCTGCTGAAGGGTACTATTATATTATGCCTCTGAAAACTACCGTATTTGCTAACGTATTTTTCATACATTGTTATGATTTTTTTTTTGTCCGTGCTAAAAGAAGTGGAGAAATAAACGCAAATTATTTTTGTTGTTTGTTGATTTTTTTCTTTGAGGACTTTATAAATCAATGTATCATTTAAAAATGAACATAATATTTTAAAAATAATAATATTTGCAATAAAATTTTCAGAGATTGAACAATTTCGTGAGTATCTAACATTTCCAATGGTAAAATACAGAGCAAATATCATTTAAAGTTTTGTTGAAATAATGTTTTCGCCAGTATTTGTTTTAGTTAAAGTATTTCCTAGATTTAGAGCAACGAAATGCGATTATGTTTTTACTTGTTTTACTTACCTGATATATATATTTTTTTATCAAATAAATACTTCAGAAACATAAAAAAAACTGCTTTTTTTATCTGTTCTATTATTTTTTTCATCAAAATGTAATACTGTAAATTTGAATTCTCAGCAAAGATATTACTTTTCATAAGTATTACAAATTTAGATCATAAACAATAATCGTCTGATTACAATTTCAGAGCAAAAATTTTAATGTGTACGTTTATTGCAACATTTTTAGTAATACCACCAACAATTTTGTTGCAAGTAAAAATGATTAACGAGTGAGTAAAATAGTGAATTTGCTCGTTGTGATGCATACACGGAATGTGTTTTTAGAAACACGTCTTTAAACAGATAAAGAAATAAGTATCTTCCGACCGCACAGAATTGGATTAATGTAGAATCCCAATTCAGTAATTCAAATTACTTCATATTCCTCATAAAATTTTCATTTTTTCCCAAAATTATCTTTTAAAATTAGGAAGTGGAAGAAATATAACTGGAATGTAAAGTATGCTAGGGAATATAACAGTCATTTTTAAAAAGCCTACTTGGATGTTTAAATGTAACATTTACAATTTTTTTCATTTTATTATTAATGTTATTATTTTGCAAAACTACCAAAATAGAGTTTAAACAATCGATGTATTGTCGCTTTAAGTATTCTGTATTCACAGTAAAATAAAATTTTAAATATTTAGAAATTATCATAAAAAGCGAAAGGGTAATTTTGGATATATAGATGTACTGCGTGTATCAACGGATAAAGAGTAATGAAACTTTTAAGCGCGTTTTTATAACAGGAAGCATTTCAAAAATCGGTAAACATTGTTGTGCAACTAATTTTACATGAATGAACTTTAAATTTTTGAAAATAGATCCCTACATATGTTGTAGTAACTGATGCCTTTCAACAAAATATAGATGTTTGTTAAAAAAGCTATGTATTTCACTAATTTTTAGACTAAAAAGTCTAATTTCTTTGTCTCACTGATACACATTCTCTCGACAATGTTTAAAAGTCATATATTGCATGATATTTTGTGTTCATTTAAATTTATTAACTTTAAATTGACTTTAATTTAAAGATGGCGCTTATCTTAATATAATGAACTAAAATATTTTAGTTATCTTTATTTATAATATAAATAAGTAACAATAATAAAAAAAGAAACGTAAAATTTTTCGCATGCATTTTTTTATTGTTATTTTATTATTTAAAAGAGTTACGATTTAATTCATTTTATGCAAAATATAATATTAATGATCTCAGATAATTTCAACCATTATCTTTAATTATATTTCTGACATCATCCTCGCAGTAATATAAAATAATTGTGAAAAAAAATAAACTGTAGAATTTTTTTAAACAATTTGTTTTGTTTACTGTAACAAGTGATATTATATTTAACGATCCAAAATAATTAAGATGAATTTACTTTATTAGTTTGTTTATGAAACGATTTGGAAATTATATAACTTTTCTAGAATTTTCATCGGTTGAAAGGGAGCTGTCCCTTTAACATTTTCACTGTTTGATCTTCTTTTTCGAAGCACTCTTGCCCATGAGTGTGTAATATATCAGCAGAACCAAAATACATTTTCTTGATTCAATATATATATAATAACTGAGTGAAAATAAAATTTTACAACACCTACGCATTTCTTTTCATAATAATAATAATAATAATAATAATAATAATCTTCGAAAAAGCGTCAAATTTCAGCTTGTTAAACCTTAATGTCTTTAATGTTAAAATTATATTAAAGGTTCGAAACGAAACAGAACTAAAAGCTGGAAAAAAAGTATTCTGATTTATCACGAGCCGCAATTGAATCGAAAACTGTCATTTTTAATAAAACGAAAACTGGAAGTGAAACTAAATCAATTTTCAGTTCCGGAACTGAACAGAGATTATTTTTCGACTCTAAAAATAAATCGTAGGAAAAAATTATTTTAAAATTAAGTTTATAAAATTTCAGATATTTCAAAAGTAATTTAAAATACAAGACGTTGATAACATTAATTCTTTTTGCACATTTTTTTATACAAGGAATGCGAAAATTTAAATCACGAACTATGCGTTCTGCAAAGCTACTGAATGTGAAAATATTGATTAATGTATGGGAATGAACTGTACCATCATGACACAAGTGTGCGCAAAGTACCACCCAATAATTAAGCAAATTACCATGTTTTTTATTTTTTTATTTTTAATTTCAAGAGAATTTTTTAGGTCAAAGTGTAGGATACTTATTATTTATTTATTAAATATCAATGTTTTACTTGTACCATAGACTAACAATTTAGGAAAAATATGAAAAGACTATAGAAGAAGGAAAAGTAGAATTTTATATAGTGACATTTTATATTTTTTCAGGTTTGGGACTGTTTCTAAACATAGAAAAAGACGATTTTTTCCACTTTACAACAGTTTACAGCTTTTAGAAAATAACACGAAAACGGTATTTGAACTAACAGTTTCTGTAAAATCTAAAGCGACAAATGTGACTAATTCTTGCTAAAACAAACTTTACGTGCATTTTGATAGAAACGGCAAATGAAGGAATTATTATTTTTTTAAATTAAATTTAAATACTTTTCGCTACTAATCATTGTTTTATTTATGGAATATCGGTCAATAAATAATGCGAATAATACTGTTTATAAAAGGTCGTAGATATTTTGACCATGAAATTGCCATAATATGGTGACACTCTATATTATTATATATATGTTTGTGTGTGTTTTCCTGCGAAAATAAAATATAGTGCGTTCCTAAATGAAAATCGGGATTTTAAACGCTTAATATTATTTATCACATAAAACTAAAATTATAATTAATAAACAAAATGAAAGAGCAACTCAAACAATTTTATCTACAAGCTTACAAGTGTATAATGTAAAAACAAGTGTATAATGTATAAAAGTTGACAACTCAGTTCCTCTTAACCGCTGATTAGTGTTTGTGGAGTCCTTGTTGCAATAGCTGCAATGGTGAGTTGCGAATCAAGGAAAATACACACGCTTTTTTATGAACCCTCTCAGGTAAAAATCACATGACGTCAGTTCGGGTGAGCTTCTGAAAAGAACTTATTTGATAATCAATGCTTGGGAAGAACTGAGTTGTCGATTTCATATTTGCCGTGTGACGAAAATTGCTCACATTGAACACTTGTAAGCTTGTAGGTAAAACTATTTGAGTTGTTCTTTCTTTTTATGTATTAATTATAACTTTAAGTTTTATGTAACAAATACTGCCAAGCGTTAAAACCCCGAAATTCAGATAGAAACATCCCATAGTTTAAAGTACAAGAAGCATTTTTTAATAGCAAAAAATAATAGTCCTCAGTTAAAAATAAAAAAAATACGCCTATTAAAAAGCATTTAATATATATTCTACTAAGAATAAATTCTTGATCAGAATTAAATTGATATCAATTAATTCTGTTTGATCTCTTGACTCAATAATTAACGATATAGAATTTTTATGAGCACTTTTGGCACTAGATAATCATTAAATCTCTCACTACGACAACACATTTAATCACTTTCAGTTTAATGGTGGAGGCGGGACACAGAAACGAATACTTATCGGAGCTTCATTTGATGATTCAAAGCAAACTCGAATATCAGGTATTTCAAAATAATTGCACAATTTAACACCTCTTGGAATAGAATTCCGTGCAGCATGATTTTTCTGTTAAAAATGAATATATTGGATTATTGTCAATCATTTCAAAAATCGATATTTAATTAACTTTAAACTTGCACTTTTAATGATCAGAGGAAACATTTTATATAAAAATCTTGATTATGATAGAATATTTGCAAAAAAAAAAAAAAAAAAAAAAAAAAAAAAAAAAAAAAAAATCTTATTTTATTATTTAATTTAAACCCTAATTTATGGAAATAAAAGTTAAGCAGAAAATTTTTATAAATTGAAAAATTCATAAAGGGATAATAACAATGATATGTAAATGCGTTTGCACTAAACCGCTCTCAAGATGCAGGTCATTTTTTAGTTTAAAAATAAATTGTAATTCTGAAAGCCACCAGCGGAGTACGCAAACATGAAAGCATTTTCCTGATTTACCATCTATAAGTTTCCATCTCAAAATGCAAACAAGAAGGATTAGAAAATAGCTAATTATTGACCCTACCACGAGTAACATGATGGTCAGCGTGCCTGTATGCCACGCCTCTCGTCGACAGTTCGACTCCCGGTTGTTTAAGGATCTCTCAATGTTTCCTCCTTTAGGATCTGTAAAATGAGTATCAAGCTAACTTGAGAACTAAACAATGAAGGTTCCACGTTAGGCTGACCTCCTGACCGGGTCGTGTACTGTGTAGAACCTCGCGGTCCACTGTCAAGTAAGCAGGCTTGGAAACGTAGACCCACATACTTAACCGTTTGACTGCTACGCGGCGCAAAAGCGCTGCGATAGTTTATCTCGAAAACCGCGGCGCAGCGCTTTTGCGCTGCGAGTTCTTTATAATACAAAAAGAATTATTAAAATTGATTGATATTTGTCTAAATAACAGTGTTTTATATGACAACATTATTTTTTCCTTTAAAGAAATCAAAATATGTACCGCAATTTTCGTGCATTCTTGCAAAAATTGCTTAGCACTAAAACGGTTAAAGGATCATAAAGCCACGGCTTTAGTTTATTTTGTGGATACCTTATTACGTGATGCTAAAGTATTTATAGTTTAGTACATTAGCAAAGTCATACAGTTTGGAAAAATTGTCACGAAAAAAATACATACATACATGCAAAGTGCATTTATTTTCACACTTAAAATAAAAAGGCATCGGACAATGCTTCTTGTGCGGACATCATTTTGTTCTCCTTTTCTATGAATTATTAAATTTTATGAAGTTATTTGTCATTCTCTGTACAAAAAAGGTGTAATAACCGATCATACGGAGTATATGAGAATAAATTGAAGCAAAATTCAATAGGTGGTAGAACATAAAAACCGATTCGTAATTCACTTATGCAATCAAAAATACCAGGCGTGTCTTTACAAGCCAAACCCGAATTTCCGTTCATAGCTCTTATAAAAGTGAAGATATTGCAACTGTTTTCAACAGATTTAATTCTCTTTCAGGGGAAATGTGGTGACATCATATCCATTTCTGGAAATAATCACAATTTGAGTACAAAAATAGCCCAAGATTGAGAATGTATCTAAGAATACATTTCGTATTAATCACCGATTAACAGAGAACTATTAAATCATTAATAATCGCATCACATTTCCGACAAAAGTATATTCTGGTGATTTTTTTTTATAATGTAGTTTCGATTTCATTAAAGTTACGAACAAAAATTCTAAAAAAAAATTCTTTGAGTGAGACACCCTGTAGATTTAACCGAAAAAGTGGAGCGCGTTCGTAGTTTCTTATAATAAAAAACATTTCTTGTTTTGTGTTTTACAACATCCTAAACTTGTTCCAGTCTTAAAATACCCTTTATTTTATACTTTGGGGGAAGGACAATGACGCATTAATATAATTTTGTCGTTTAATCGAAAAAAAAAAATTGCTATTTGCAATAAAATGAACCTATAAGATAAGGAATCATTTCATCATTTATTTATAACAGAAGATTCAAGATTTGTGCGTTTCCGTAAATTTACTTTTTTCTTCGTTATTTTCTTGCTGAAAGAAGTAATCCAAGTCATGTTTTTTTTCTGTTACATTTGATCTTTCGCGTACTTTCAGACTCGGATTTCTTTCTTTCATTCTTTCTTTTTTCTTTTACAAAGTTTTTAGATTTTAAGCACGAATAGTGTTCAATTTTTGGAGTATGGCATAGTATGAAAAGGTAATTTCGCTCTATTCTTTAAAAAGTCACGTTAGGAAATGTTTTTGTTATTAAACTATTTTAACTATTTCTTCAATATTGTACTCCATATGTAGCTATTAATTCGCTCGTATTATTTGATGAATCATTCCAATTTCTGCGCAGTTAAATTCGGATTTTTCACAGCTGTTTTATTAAAGAAAATATAAAATTCTGAACATGTAATGATGTAATATATATTTTGACCAATTCAACTTGAAATTGGTTTCACGTTTAAAATGAAATGAAAATTCCTTCTGTATCTTTCTTTTTGTTTTTCGTTCAGGGAAAAATTTTAGTTGATGGTTTAAAAAGTTGCCTTAACTCTACAGTTACGGTCCGTTTGAAAATTAACAAAAATCTGGTAGGCGAGGCCCGGGGCCGTGCAGACCTCTAGTCGGTTTTGGGTTTATCTTTTTATAACATTTTGAGTGCAATTATATATTTATGAGAAAAATCTTATCTTTATGAAAACTAAATTACTAAATGCTGTTGTTAAATTTAATTGTGTGGTATTTTTAATATTAAAAAGAAATTAGTAACGGTAATATTTACTTTAGAAATTTCTTTTTTGTATGAAAAACTGTTTTTCAGTTTTTTTAATACCATTTGTACTTCACATAGGTAGACCATTTTTTGCAAAGTATAATAAATAAGTATTGGCTTCCTAATATTTATCCCAAAACTTTTGGTTAAGTAGTATCTTTCTATAAAATAATAATAAGAATTAGAATAAAAATACATTAATCAGTAGAATGTACATTTTAAAGAAAATCATATTCGAAGGTAGCTTTGATGTCACATTGACGGTGGCAACACGTAACAAAACATTTTTGTTTTTGCATCTAAACATTTTTTTAACATCTAAAATTTGCACAATTTCAGTTTCACAAAATTGAATTGGAAATACGTTGTTTTAATTGCTATTTGTTTAAAAAATATATCACGCAATTCACTAAGCATTTATTGTTTTTAAAATGACTTATAAGCATTTTTTTTCTAAACGTTTATGTTTCCTACAAATCTCGATTGTGAAAGATCACGCTGTTTGCACATCATTTTTAAAAAATCAGCACAGATTTTGGTCAAATATTTTATAAATAAATTAAAGTTTTATCAAAAAATAAATTAAAAAATATTAATAAAAGAGAAATTTTACAGATTTATAGACGAGCTACGTAAAAAATCATAAAATAAAACTTAAATTAAACAAAAACACTTTTTGCAAGTACGAAATCTTTGGTAATGTTTTCGTCTCATACATTCAGTCATGGGATTATTACGGTGGTATCGCTTTCAACAAATTTCAAACATATATTGGAAGTTTTCATAAAAAAATGTTTTTGTATTTATTAGCCATTAATCTAACAAAATAAATGAAATTTAATGTACCTGTAAGAGTTTGCATTTAAAACAATATAAAAAATTCAGCACACGTTATATATAAATAAATGAATTAATATAAATAAAGCACACATTTAAAAAATTTGTAACCGAACTATCCAACTAAATCTGATATTAATAAAAAAAAAAGCTTCTGTAGCTAAAAAAATATTTTGTGATTTTTTTCTTAAGGCTTGCGGCTAATATGATTATATCGCTTTCAATAATTTTCAAAGTTTAATTATCATACATTACTGATAGTTTTCATAAAAAATGCTTTTTGGATTCCTTAGGGATCAATGTAACAAATTAAATGAAATGTAAAAAAACTATAAAAGTTTTTACTTAAAACAATATAAAAAAAATCCCCGAACGTTTCTGGCTAAATTCCATGAGGTAATTAAAATTATATCAATGAATAAATAAAAAACAAATAAAATGCAAATTTAACAGACTTGTATCAGATCTACACAATTAAATGATCACAGTGTTCCTAATCGAAAAGAAAGTAAATACAGAAATCTTTGTAACAGTACTGAAGTATGTACAGAAATCTTTGGGGATTTGTTTTGTAAATAACATCAGACATGTGGCTAATATGACAGTACGACTTTGAAAAATTTTCTACAGTACAGTCATCAAAATTTTCGGACATAAACGGATGCTTTTTGGAATTTTTAATGATAAATCTAATAAAATATATGAAATGTAAAAAAATTATAATAGCTTGCTATTAAAATAAAGTTGTTATCACTTTTTTTTAACAGTGTATACGAGTGTATGGCTCTCATTGCATTATAACGCATTCTTCAAATTTTTCATAAAAAATACTTTTTGGAATTTTTAGTGATAAATCCAACATATATATGAAATTTAAAAACATGTTATAGCTTGTAATTAAAATAAAAATATTTTCATTTTTATTTTTTACGCCGAGACGCCCAATTTTATACCTTAGTGTTACTAACGCTTAAAATCAAGTAAAAATGTTTAGAAACCCGAACATATGAGACACTCTTTTACGAAAACCGTTTATCAAGCTAAAACATGAATTGCTCTTTCTTATTTGGAGTTTAAAAATACTCACTGGATATAACATAAAATAAAGCCTCAAGTTTTATTTTTGTACAGACTTAATGAACAGAAAGATTTCTTCACTTTTAGGGCCCCCTTTACATTCTTAATCTTCTTCACTGCTGTGGAAATAGGGAATTAAAAATAACTCGTCCCCATCAGCGTCAAGAAAAACTCCACATATCTCACTCGTATACAGTATTTTATACAAAATTTGAGTGACGTGGTTGTAAACAGTTTCTATTTTAATCGTAAAGCTAAATGTATGCCTTTTTTAAAATTATGTAGCGCCCAGGGCAATTTTCTCTAAAATAAATAAATGTAATTCAAACACTATAAAAAATAATAAACCAAAATGATTCGAATAAACATAGAAAATGATAATATAAAACAATTCGCTGGTTTTGTTGAAATTTTAAAAATGTCGGCTGTGTAATTGTGAATCTCCTATTTCTCTATTTTATTATCCCATCGGATATATATATTTATATTTTTAAGGCTTTTAGAAATACTCAGATTTGTATTTTATTTTAGTGATTTTCGCTAAGAAATTTCTGTTTAGAGTAATTGTAAAAATCTTTGTTATCAACCACTTATGCATAAACCTTTAAAAAAAAATCAATCGTGTAAATTCTCTTTTAAAGAAATTTCTTGATCTACGAATATTTAAATGGAACGAAAATATACAACAACTACTCCCCAGTTCCCCAAAATTACGAAAAGCGTTCGTTATCATTACAAACCCCAGCAACCTATCTCTATTACATATTTAAAGAATCATTTATAAACAGGTTTCCTTTACTGTCATTGAATCTCGGAAACCTTTCTGAGTACTTTTTATATCGCATTAATCAGTTTTCTCATACAGGAATATCGGAGTTTCGTATTTAATCAGTTCCCGAATAAAAAGTTTGAGTTTTGCAGTTGGATTTATATGCAAAATTAACAAAATATAAATAATTTTAATACTAATTTCATGCCATTAGCGTAATATGTTTATTGAACATCAAAATGCTTTCTCCTAATAGTGTACAATGTTACTACAAATTATTTGATAATTTTGTCTTATTTAATCGCAATAAAACTTGCAAAGTCTTCAATGAAACAAGGCAACGACAAAATCTGCTATTTAAATATTAAATATTTTTTTTCTAAGAAAAAAGATTGGTGCAGATTCTGTGAGAGTTCCGAGGATGGTAAGTAATTTCTTAAACACAAGAAATGCATTTCATAATTCCGAGAAGAGACAATATTTCATGCTTAAAAAAGACAGCAAGGCGTAATTGAAAAAATAAAATACCGACGAAATATGGTGGAAAAACAAAGACAAACTATACAAGCAATAGCAATGCACACTAAAAAATCACTCTATGCAGTCGTAAAGTTGTCTAGGAAATAATCTCTCCCCAGGGGTAGATAATTATTATTGTATGTTGAACATAAAACCGGAAAATATTGTATTCTCGCTTATATTACTAGCACAAACATTTAATCAAGGGAGTTATTTCCACTAACTCATTTAAAACTATGCTTTATTTAATGAATAAACTAGAAAATAAAGCATAACGTTTATTGAATAATGTAACGGGCAAATTAACAATAGTGGATGAGTTTATGTATTGAAAGAATCGTATGGAAATTGGCAGTTATAATGAGTCCCGAGAAATAAGATAATATAGATAAAATAGCGGTAATTATAGTATTTACCTTAAAGTATTTTCATTACAGTACACGATATATTAAATACAACCTTTCATGCGTTCGGCACGAACAAAGTATTTTAAACAGTAGCTAATCTCTTTTTTCGTAATCTCCATCACTGATTTAATGAGTATTTATATGTTAAATTTGAGTAACTGTGACTTATTTTAGAAAATGCAGTTATTACTTAGTTGAGTAGGGCATCAAATGTGCGCCCTACTTTTGCATTTCAGACACATTTCTTAATAGGTAAATAACAATTTAAAAAAGGGATAAAAAATTAGTATATATTATTTTACGCTGAACAATCACGCGAAATGCCGTTGAAATCAGCAATACTTATTAAATCTCTTGGTTTTCAAGATTCTTTCAATTTACTTATGCTCTATTTCGCCAATTCTCAATTTTAATTTTTATTTACTTTCTTTTTTTAAGCGTAAATATGAAACTTATTGCATATAATCTGTATTTTTTATTTTAACGAAATGCTCGAATAGTAGCTACGGGTATCTTTTAACCCACATTTCTAAGCTCAGTATAAAGTAATTTACCGTGCGCGTAAAAACAATACGGATCGCAAATATTAATATTTTTTATAAATTTGAAAACAAATGACACATTTTTCATCAAGCTGAAAAGCTAATCAAAATCTCAACAAAATTCAGCTGTGAGAATTTTATTGCAAAAATAAAGTAAATGTACAAAAAAAGCACTATTTTGGCCTGCGTAAAGTCTTTAAGCAAAATTAATTCACTATAGTAACCGAAGAAACAAATACTTAATAAATTATGCATATAACCTATGAGTTTAATGATTACAAATATTCCATCATTCTCCAACACCGTTAATTTTTAAAACTCTTCGGGATTGTTTTTGTGCTATTCATCTTCATTAATAGATCTCAGTTCTATTGATGAGAAAAAATGCCTTCCATTTTGACAAACTAGTTTTGCTAGATCTCCCTATAAGTTATCGATTGGATTTGAGTCAGAATTTCTGAGAGACCATCCCAAAACTTGAATATTTTTCTTATGGAATAAAAGTTTTGTCTCACGGCTTGTGTGGATAGGCACTTTATCTCGAAGCTACATCCGTTTTTTTTCTTCCTGACAGAAATGTTGCAAGAAATGAAAGACGGTCAGAAAGAGTTTGCATATGTTTTTTTGAATTAAAGTTTCTTGGGATATATACAAGAGACACCAGATCGTTCAACTAAAAGCAACTCCATACCGCAGTGAATCTGCCACCTAAATAATGTTTTAATAAAATTTCTTTTTCTCTTCTTAAATAATACTAGTAATTTTTCCAGCCATCAGGATCTTTTATAATTCATTTTTTTTTCATCGGATAAAATTATCTGCAGCCACTTGTCGTACCAATTCATTACTAGTGTTACAAATTATTAACGCTGGGCTCTGTAGCTTGTCAGTAATAGGGGTTATACAATTTTGTAATGCATTAAAATTTCCCACATCAATTAACTGTATTTCAGAATGTTTACTTGCATATTTTGAACCCAATCTTTTGTAGAATTTCTTTATTCAAGCATTTTCCAGTTGATTTTATGTATAAAACTCTCCTTCCATTACCGGATGAGAAGGCTTTTCTCTACCTCCAGCGGTTTTTTTCCATGTTTGCCTTTTAACATTAAAAAATTGTTGATGACGGTATTAGACTTTTTTATCCTTTGTCATACACACTTGCAACTCATTCCTGAGAAATGAAAAAGATTTAACAGCTCTTTTTTAAGATTCAATCGGTTTACTTGCTTTTGACATTATTACAAAAATAACTGACCACAAAGGCTAGCTTTTGCGTTCGTAACACAAGTGATGACTTGGGTCGACAGATCGTTACAGGTTATTTTCCCCGATGAAACTAAATTTAAATTAAATGATCCCGATTGCTTGAAAATTTATTTCGATAATTTGAGAAAAGAGAAAGTAATCCTCTCAAAACGTCAGTTAGTTGACGGATTCAATGGTTGATTTTTGTGAAGCTGCTTTTCGTTCAATGACATGGAGTTGCTTGTATATCTTTCCGGAAAATTTAATTCAAAGACGTATCTGAAAAAAATTTGTAACCATCTTTCATTTGTTGCAAAACTTCTAGTAAGAAGAAAAATGGATATAGCAGCAAGATAATGTGACTATCTATACAAGTTGTGAGGCAAAAGTTTAATTCCATAAGAAAACTTGGGAAGTTTTACAATGTCCACAAAGAAGTCCTGATCTAAACCTTATCGATAACTTATGGAGAGATCTAGCAAGATGAGATTATAAAAATGAAGGTATTTTTCTCAGCATCAGAACTCAGATCTACGATTGAAGATAAATGGTAAAAATCCAGTCCCGAACTGTGCTAAAAATTAATGATGTCGAGGAATGATGAAATATTTGTAATCATTAAGCTCATAACTGGGCACATAATATTAAATATTTGTTACTTTTGTTACTGTAACAGATTTATTTTGCTGTCCTTAATGTTTTTACACTGGCGAAAATAGAGTTTTTTTTGTACAATTTCTTTATTTTCATTATAAAATACTCAAAATTGAATTTTGTTGATTTTTTATAAGTTTTTCAGCTAGATGATAAAAATTATAACGAAAAACTTTCATTTGTTTTGAAATTTACAAAAAAAAATCTGTTTTTATAGTTTTTATACGCACCATATGTATTTAAATATATATATACTTAATAAAGAACATAATCTTCAGAAAATAATGGAAAAGACAAAAGTAATCCTATACGAGGATCAGTATATTAGATGGAAACACCATTAGACTTCTAAGATGGTGATATGTTATCAAAATACATATATATTATACAAAAAATCGTGTATAGTTAATTATTATTTTTTAATTGTATCCTTAAAATGCCCAAGATAATTAATGAAATAGTTGATGCGTTACTATGCAATCAGTAAAAATTAATTAATATCTATTCTCTTTGTAGCACTCTAATTCACTCGTTTAGTGAATCTTTATTCGATGAATTTACATGATGGTAATTTGCTTTAGAAAATGCAATTATCATTTGCTTGCGCAATTCATCAGGTTGCTCTTTAACATCTTAAATTCAGAGTCTCTTCATTACGCTTTATCGAAACATTAATCAATAAATCAGTTTCAAATTTTGAATTGCTCAGAGCTTTTAAAATATTGAATATAATATATTTTTGCTTTTAAAATTAAGAAAAATACGGAGCACAGGTACGAACAATTGCTACTCCTTCGTTTTGTGATCATTGACTCAAGCGACAGTTTCATATAAAAATTAGTTGGTTGTGGCAAACCCAAAAATTTCTTCTATCCCATGCATGTTAATACTTCAAAATTCGCTACCACATTTACAAAATTAAATGAAAATTTACGCTCACTATGAGGATTCTAAAGGCATGGAATTCTGTGCAATAGTTCTTGAAATAGAAGTACTGCGAATATCGGGAAAAATTCAACATAAAGCGCCCCCTGTTGTCTGATTTATACTAAAACACAAACATGAATAAAAATTATCAAGCTATTCCCGAATCTGAAGTTTGATGAAAATTTGTGTTTTTGAATAGATCTTGAAATACAGCTATTGCAGGAATCGGGGAAAAACAGCTTAGCAATGCCACAAGATGGAAGTTTGGCTCATAAAAGAAACAGAACGAATTCATATCACGGATCTACTTAATATGAAATTTTTATGAAAATCTGTGCATTAATTCCTGAGATAGAACGATTGCGCAAATTGTAAAAATATGTAGAATAGCAGAGCCAACTCTTGAGCGATTTACAGCAAACTGTCAACAACAACAATAATTTTCAAGGTATCTCTGAATCTAAGATTTGATGAAATCCATTCATTAGTTATGAAGATACAGCTGTTGCGTAAACCATTAGAAATGCAGCATAGCAGCGCCAACTTTTGAGCGATCTACACCAAAAACTAATCAGCATCAATCAATATCAGGGATTAACTGAAAATACATTTTTATTAAATACCGTGCATTCGTTTTTGAGATAGAGCACCACGAAATTTAGGTCACAAACAGACAGAGTGTCAGACTCTCAGACAGACATTTTGTAAAAACATGTTTTTTGGAGTATCTGAAACCTGACGTGTAAATTCATCAAAAACCGAAATTCGAAAATTTTTTGGAATCCAATATTTCCTTCTTGATAAGATAGAAGAAAGTTTAAATAGAAAAAAAGAGTTAATCGATTATCAAGAAGCAGACATTTCCACATCTACCACTTGAATTGACAAATTCTAAATTAAAATTTTAAATATATTAATTATTTGTCGAACGAAGGAATAATAATTCAAAGTTCATAAAGCTTCAGGAAAATTTTCCAGAAGTGTATCATTATTATTTATAGAAAATTGAATATTGGCTAAATATGCACATTTAAACATTATTTAAAGAGAGATTGTCTATAAGAAAATGCTGGTACTGAAAAATTTTCTGGTCTGGAAATTCCAGTACCCGTTCGAACATTCTAATAAAAAAGAAACCATACTGGAAAATACGGTTGTAATACATTATTTTCTAAATTACTTAAAAATACTTTCTTTTGTCCATTATTAAAATAATAGCACAAAATTTACGTTTATTTTTTAGATTTTTAAAAATAAAACATTCATATTTTTTCAATAAAACTTAATTTTCCTATTACGGATTTCTGATTTGAATTTCTCTTTTTTAAGCCTAAAAGTATATTATACTAAAAGAAAATTTAACTTCAAACACGGAAGTGTTAAAAGTGTTTTATTCTTTTTTTAACTATTATATATAGCTGAAACAGCCTTATGTATGATTCCGCAAAATTTTATGCCGAGAATTTAAAATAAGAGTAAATTGCAGATAAAATACCTGTTTCGACGATCGAAAATATTTGAAAGATATTTCATTGTGCGGAAAACCTCATCGCAAAATTTGCCAATATTTTGAACAATTTTAAAATTCTACTATATGAGTATTGAAGATGGTTCTAAGCCCATAGAAACACAATGAAATATCAGAATAATTTATAAATGTTTCCATTAGACATGAAATGGCTCATTTTATTGAAAGAGTCGAGGTCAATCAACGAAATTTCGATTTTGCCAAGCGTATTTCGATAATGAGATGTTCTTTGAAAACTGCTCACTGCGAAATATTGAATTTTCTTCTAACATAATGATAAGATATCAGAGAAATTTGTATATAGTCTAATTTGAGGGGGCTTTATCGTGCAAAAATAACGTTGAATTTTTTTAATTGTTCAAATTAGATAGTGTAAAACATTTGTAAATTTTATAAAATGTAACAGATCTGTTTTGTTTTATAATGATAAATATCTGCCTCTAGATAAATAAATAAATAAATATATATATTAGAGGATATTTCTATATACATAGTCTAACTTCAATACGTTTTCATCGTGCGAAAATAGCGTTCATCTTCTAGAATTGTTCAAATTAAACTGGGTTAAACCATTGTAAATAACACATTCATACTTTTTCAAAAAAACTTAATTTTCTTATTCGGATTTTTGATTTGACTTTTGTCTTTTTCAAACCTAAGAGTATTTTATTTTAAAAGAAAATTTAACTTTGAACTCAGAAGAGTTGAAAGTTATTTATTCCTTTTTTTTAACTATAACATATAGCTGAAAAAGGTCTTATGTATGATTCCGCAGACTTTTATTCCGTGAATTTAAAAAAAGGGTAAATTGCAGATAAAATACCTGTTTCTACGATCGAAAATATTTGAAGCATATTTCATTGTGCGGAAAAACTCATCACAAAATTTGTCGATATTTTGAACACTTTTAAAATTCCACTAGATGCTTGCCTTTGCTATTGAAAACGGTTAATTCCGGAAAAACAGGATGAAATATCAGAATAAATTACAAATGTTTCCATTAGACATGAAATGGCTCATTTTATTGAAAGAGTCGAGGTCAATCAACGAAGTTTTGATATTGCCAAGCGTATTTCCATAATGAACTGTTCTTTGAAAACTGCTCACTCCGAAATATTGAATTTTCTTCTAACATAATGATAGGATATCAGAGAAATTTGTATATAGGCTAATTTGAGGGGGTTTTATTGTGCGAAAATAGTATTAAATTTTCTGAATTGTTCAAATTAGATAGTGTAAAACATTTGTAAATTTTATAAAATGTAACAGATCTTTTTTGTTTTATAATGATAAACATCTGCCTCTAGATAAATAAATATATAAATATATATATATATATTAGAGGATATTTCTACATACATAGTCTAATTTCCATACGTTTTCATCGTGCGAAAATAGCATTCAACTTCTAGAATTGTTCAAATTAAACTGGGTTAAACCATTGTAAATACGACATTCATACTTTTTCAGTAAAACTTAATTTTCTAATTCGGATT
Source organism: Maratus speculifer (assembly GCA_964019185.1). NCBI lineage: Eukaryota > Metazoa > Arthropoda > Arachnida > Araneae > Salticidae > Maratus > Maratus speculifer. Next base: position 216,417,343 of record OZ025299.1, on the reverse strand, counting down.
TTTGATTTAACTTTTGTCTTTTTCAAACCTAAAAGTATTTTATACCAAAGAAAAAATTTTAACTTCGAACTCAGAAGGGTTGAAAGTGATTTATTCCTTTTTTTAACTATTACATATAGCTGAGAAAGTCTTATTTATGATTCTGCAGACTTTTATTCCGTGAATTAAAAAAAAAGGGTAAATTGTAGATAAAATACCTGTTTCTACGATCGAAAATATTTGAAACATATTTCATTGTGCGGAAAAACTCATCGCAAAATTTGTCTATATTTTGAACAATTTTAAAATTCCACTAGATGCTTGCCTTTGCTATTGAAAACGGTTTCAAGCCCGGAAAAACAGAATGAAATATCATAATAAACCACGAATATTTCCATTAGGCATGAAATGGCTCATTTTATTGAAAGAGTCGAGGTGAATCAACGAAATTTTGATTTTGCCAAGCGTATTTCGATAATGAGATGCTGTTTGAAAGCTGCTCACTCCGAATTATTGAATTTCTTCTAACATAATGATAGGATATTAGAGAGAGTTTTTATATAGGCTAATTTGAGAGGTTTTTATCATGCAAAAAGCATTGAATTTTTTGAATTGTTACAATTAGACAGTGTAAAACATTTGTAAATTTTTTACAATGTAACAGTTCTGTATTGTTTTATAATGATAAAAATATCTGCTTTTAAATAAATAAATATAAGTATATATTAAAGGATGTTAATATATAGTCAAATTTGAATGCTTTTTATTGAGCGAATTTAGTATTCAACTTTCAGAATTGTTCAAATTTGACTACGTTAAACACATTTACACTTTTTCAGTAAAATTTAATTTTCTTATTCAAATTTTTGATTTCACTTTTGTTTTTTTAAACCTAAAAGTATTTTAAACTAAAAAAAATAATTTCAAATCCGGAAGGGTTAAAAGTGTTTTCTTCTTTTTTTTAAACGGAGATAAAAAAAGAGATGGATATGAACACATAGCTGAAAAAGTTTCATGTATGATTCCACAGTTTGTGAATTTAAATTAAGACTAAATTGCAGGTAAAATACCTGTTTTGACGATCGAAAATACTTGAAAAATATTTCATTGTGCGGAAAACCTCATTGCAAAACTCATTGTCCATATTTTGAACAACTTTAAAATTTTACTACATGACTATTGAAGATGGTATTAAGTTTGGAATACAGGATGAAATATTAGAATAAATTACAAATGTTTCCATTAGGCATGAAATGGCTCATTTTATTGAAAGAGCCGAGGTCAATCAACGAAATTTCGATTTTGCCAAGCGTATTTCGATAATGAGATGTTCTTTGAAAGCTGCTCACTCCGAATTATTGAATTTCTTCTAACATAATGATAGGATGTTACAGGAAATTTGTATATAGGCTAATTTGAGGGGGTTTTATTGTGCGAAAATAGTATTAAATTTTCTGAATTGTTCAAATTAGACTTTGTAAAACATTTGTAATTTTTATACAATATAACAGATGCTTATTTTTGTGAGAAATGTCTGCCTTTATATATAAATATATTAAAAAAAACTAAAAACTTCGTATATAGGCTAATTTGAATGTTTTTTTTTTTTTTTTTTATCGTGCGAAAATTGCATTCAACTTTCAGATATGTTCAAATTTCAATGCGTTAAACTTTTGTAAATTTTATGCTGTTTAAACATTTTCATTGTTGCAAATGTAAAATACATGCTATAATAATAATGTATTATATATTTTTTACATTTATTAAATTTTTCATTTTAATCGTGCAAAAATAGCATTCAACTTTTTGAATTATTCAAGTTTTACTAAATTAAAACTTTTTCATTTTTTATGCAATTTAAAATTTTCATTGTTTACATAGGGAAATAAATCCCATCATAAGAAAGTATCAGTTGATTTGTATAGGGGAGAGTGGGGATACTTGTGCATAGGGGATACTTGAGCCACCCCTATTATCTCTACTATTGGTTAATTTTTCTTTCTAAAATTGGCAATATGGTAACATATTTATAGTTCTGAACATGTGAAAAGGAAATAAACATGTATAACGGAACATGTATAAAGGAAAATGCATGATCTCAAAAGTTTCCGGCCACCTTCACAAGTTTGTAAAAAAGTGGTATTGTAATAGAAAATTACAGTGATCAACAACATTTACGATTAGTATTTAATGGTATTACTATATTATTAGCTTTAGCAATAAGTGCTGCGGCGCAGCAACGTGACATTCATACAATCAACGGTTAAAGATCGTCTATGGTACGTTTTCCCCCCATCTCTTGCAATTTTGGCCAAATTTCGGCTGAGTTGGAATTTTTGTAGTTCCGCAGACTTTTGTCAACTTCTTTTCAAAGATTTTCTATTGGATACATGTTGAGCGCTTGGGCTGATCATTTCTCTAATAAGGCAGAAAATAGTCTTGCAAGATATCCTTATACAATGTATAATTCACCTGGCTGTGGATTTCAAATAACGGACCGACACTTTTTAAGGAAAATACTCCCCACGGCATAACGTGTCCTCCGCCATGCTTCATTGTAGGAATAACATAGGTCGAATCATATCTTTTGTTGTTAGGTCATCGGACGTTGTGTCTGCCATCACTTCCAAAACTGTTTCGAATTTGATTGATGGAAAAACAGAAATCTATTCCAATTTTCACTTGACCAGACTTTATGTTCCTTGGAAAATGAAAGTAGGGTACGTCGGTATTTTTTTTACCTCTGAAATTTTTTTAACACCGACTCTCCCATAAAGTTCTGTATCACGTCAGCATCATAACACGGTAGACTAACTTATTTCAGCAATATTTTCATTCCGTAAATCGCAGTATATTGCAACGGAATTTTCATGCAGATTATCAATGGTTTTTCTCCTAATAATTCTGTCCTCAGGAATAGTAATTTTCCGGGGTCTCCCGGACCTCTGAATGTCCCGAAAGCCATAACCATCTTTATATAATTTTGTAAATATTGTTTACAGTCGATTTTAATGATCGATAACTTAGCCGCAATATCTCGAGAAGATTGGCCTTTTATCGACAAACTAATGACTCATTTATGAACAATAATTGTTGAAGTTTTCAAATTTAAATTCAAACTATGCTATACACGTTGACTCATTCATAAACACAACCAAAAAACACTTTATGGATAGAAAAAAACTAAAGAATGATAAGTGGCCGGAAACTTTTGAGAACATGCGTTTTCTTTGATATTTAATTTTGTCAATTTTTCAATATCTGTTCAATATCAATTTTGTCAATATCTGCCATAATGCAAGAAATTAGAAAATGTATGTACACGGGATAGTTAGAGGATTTTTTGTGGAACGAAAGTAAAATTCAGCGCCGAAAAGTCGCCAAGTTTCACTCTAATCAATTTTTGCAAATTTTGCGCAATGTAAAATATCTCTATAGTTTATTAATGATATATATCTTTTAATATGATAGAATATTAGAGTGTGTATATATATGCTCCCTTGAGATTTTTTTGGCGCGAAAATAGCGTTGAACTTTGTTTTTTTTTATGTTAAATTTTCTCGATAAACATTTTTTTAAATGTAGTTTTAAGGGTGTATTCGAAAAAAAACGCTTTTCCATCTTCAACAGCTCGAAACTTTCCGATACAATTTCAAACACATTTTTAAAAGTAGACACATGGAACTTGATGAGGTGACTTTTGAAGAGACGTATAAGGTGCCGTGTGATGTCTTTTTACGCTCAATTCATTAGAATTTGATTTATAAGCAATTACCTTCTCAGTATGACCCTTTTTTTCGTTTACCGATCGCCCGCTTCGAAAAAATCGGTTCAAATTGCCTTTTTCTGCATTTATCAAAGAATCGACAATCACGGCACTTGTGTACTTTCTAAATAAAACAATTTGTCAGTTTGATGCATTTGAGAGTGTAAATAAATCTAAAAATAAATCGGAAAATAAGCATTTTGAATCGGAAGAATTCGAATTTGAATTGACTCCTTAAGACAAGCTTTATCATATCATATCATCTTTAATTTTTACATAGTTTTACAAAATCACAACTTAACAATGTTAGTGAACTTCATCTGCATTTGAAGAAAAATATGGTATTTCATTTTGAAAATCAATAAAAATATTCTGGTTGTTAAGTGCAAACTCACTAAGAAATAATCGTATAATCTTTAATTTTCTGTATAATCATTAAAATTAATAATTTTTGTTTCATATTTTAAACAAATTTTGTGGCTGTTCAAGTTTTAATAAAATAATTTCCCTTTTCTCTCGCTGTATAAGTGTGTGCATGCGTTTGTCTCTCTCTCTCTTTTCCCCCCCTTTTCTCTAGCTGTCTATTTGTGTGTGTTTCTGCCCTTCTTTTATTTCATCATCCTCCCTCCACTACCTCTTACTCTGTACACACGCACTCACAAATGTGTATATCCATATAAAGAGATAGAAAGATAGGAGAGAAAAAGGAGAGAGCAAAGAATAGCGATAGAGTTCATTACAATAATTTTTCTTGTCTTGCTTTGAACCCTTTCACGGATAGTGATTTGTCTATGAAATTACATGAAATTACGGAACACAACATTTTTACCAGAATTGTAATATAAATTGTTTCCATTTATTAAGTTTGAAAAACATTGCCTTTTAAATTTTGAGATACATTTATTGGTAATTTCCGGTGTCACTCGTTTATTTCAACATTTTAGCAATGATAGTGTTTTGCCAGTTAAAGGGTTAAGAACTGCTATTGAGAATCTACTGAAATAAGATTACAGAATTTTCATTTGATGGACTCTTTCAAACAAGAGCAATTTAAGTATGGACGTTTTACATGCTAACTCAAAACCAGAAAACTATTGGCATTGCATTGCATTATCGTTTTTCGGTTGAAGTTCTGTTATTATTACTGAAGATAGAGGCATATGAATTTCAGAAACAGACAACATAATGTAATCAAAATTTCAGAGCATTATTAGCAACGAATAAATTCTTGATTTACTGTTGAACTTAATAAAATATATTTTACTGTTACATAATATATTCAAATAAACCGCTTAATGTTATATAATAACATGTTGAGCAATGTTGTAAGATTAATTATAAAATCATTCATGCTTATCATCTTCATGCGTGTTACTATCAGGTTCGCGGTATTAAATTCCATGTTACAAGTATTTAAATTTATCACGAAATATCTATTTAGTTTTGTTTGATTGCAGGTGAAATCTAATTAACCCTTTTGGAGACAGAATGCTTATATTCACCAAATATTAAAATCAGAATTTATAAATAAATTTATTTTAAAATAAGTTAAAGCCTTTTATCGAGTACTTCTATAAAATTAAATTTTCGATCTAAAATTCTAGTATCAATGTGATATTCAGTTTTTTTTATAAGAACCTTTAATATAAAATTAAATATTTATTCTAAAATTCTAGTGTCAATTTAGCATTTGGGACTGCAATTAAGCGACCCAAAATGAACAAATTCCTCCAAAAGGAAAACATAACATTAAAAACTGTAGATTCCAGTTTGCAAATTGATTAGTTATTTATTATTGGTAATATAAATATAAACATATTATATCTATACTATTTAATAATAAAATGGTATGCCAATAATTTATTTCCTTTATTTCAAAGGCCATACAATTATCAGATACATAGTATACAGTTTCATATTATGAATATTTAAATTTACCACAAAATATATCTTTAATTTAATTATTAATGCAGACGAATTCTAATTACATTTAACTTTAAAAAGTGCAAGTCTGTTATTCGCGAAAGTTTATAGAACAAGTCAGATAATGGAGATGAAAGGGATGTTTTCATTCTATTTACGGTTACAAAGAAATTGGGATTGCCTAATAAATGTCCATTGTCGATGCTCAGTACTTATTTTCTCCGTTACTTAAATCCTCTCCTTTCTAAAGGAATGTTAATCCATTCGAACAAGAGCATGTGCTCTAAGAACGCTAAAGAGCAAGACAGGAAGTGTATGGCACGGTATGAAACAGTTTAGGACGTATTTGAAAGGAAGCATAGGGCGTAGACAAAAACCACAGGAGCGTTAAGCTTGCGTGTCTAAACTTTCACCCTCATTTTTAGTGAGAAATAATGCCCAATTTCTTTTTTTTTCTTTTTTTTTTTTCGATTTTTGTTGTGTGTATTCAGAATTTTATTTTGAAACAAACACAAAGGATCAAAAGTATTTATTTCGATTACCTGAGTTTTTGAAATAGAAAAAAAAATATTTATTTTAAATAATATGTTTTATGTTAATTGTTTTATAATAATATGTTATATTATTTTAAATAATATGTTTAATCTGCTAGATGACAATAAAATTTTAGATAACATTTCCCATTTTTATTTGACTCCAATTAATGAACATCTGGAATATGGTGTGTCTATGTGTGTCTATAAATTATTGAGGAGATTTTCTTAACTGCTGATTTATAGCATGACGAAAATGTCAGTATATACTCTTTAAAAAAAGTAAAGAAAAAACAGAAAGGAAGACTGAAAAATTTAAAAAGGCTTTTTTTAGTAGCACAAAGTTACATAATGTAAAGTTCCAATTCAAAACCTCATCAATGCAATAATGATTAAAATAAAATAGTAATAAATATTAAAATTTCATTAATTTTATCAAAATTTTTAACCCATTCGTGCCCACCACCTTTTGCGCAAATTTTATTCGGTTGGCACCACTATTTTTAAAAGAATTAAATTTAGTTCATTAATTACTAAAATGTTTCAATTATATAAAATAAAGATTGCTATTCTTTTTTACCGGTGTCAAAAACAGTGCTACATGCACCTTTTGAAGCGTCCCTAAAAAGGGACGCTAATGAAGTAAGTATATCTCTCTATCCAACTTAGTGCTAATTTGACGCGAAAGAATAGTTTGCAATAAGTAGGTAATTTATTCTTCGCTAACACTGTGTCTTGCTACTAAAATCTCTTTTTTTTTTTCAATTTTAAGCTTATTGCTTATTTAGCACTTAGTACCACAAAGCGGAGATATGTAATGATTAAATCCACTTTCAGATCAGATTAGAACAAAGAAAATAAAAACAAAAATGCTTCTTTTAAGATGAATAATAAAGTGTTCAAAATAACATTCAGAAAAGCCACTCTTATGAAAACATGTTTTTACACCAACTCTTTTTCAGTTGAAAAAAAAAAATACTAGTGTGAATGATTAAAAACTACAGCACCAGAATTCTTAAATTACTTTTTCTCTTTATTATTTTTTATAGGAAAGCTACTTTTTGATAACTTGAAACATCATCAGGATTATTATCAAGCTGCAAACTTAATTTATTATTCATCTAAGATTTTCATTTTACATTAGTAGTTGTTACATATAATATATATAGCAAAGATATATATGCATATAATTAAAAGGAATAAAAACAATAACCAAATAACAAAACTGAATAAAAAATATATTTCAAGAATAAAACAACGAAGTTATCTTTTAAATATTTCAAAATCTCTCCGAAATAAAAATCCCAGCTGCGCTACTTTCTCAAGTATGTTCATATCATCTTAAAAACAAATTATTGTGCTGCATTTACCTTTAAAGAAAATAGTGATTTACTTGAAAGGAATAGGCAAAGTAAAACCTATATGCTTAAGTCTCAGTTTACCCGCATCTGATTTCATGGTCTTTGAAAATTTTTAAACGTCAGAAATAAATTTATGATTTTCATGGAAACTTGTTTTTCAAATTTTATGACTCCTTGCAATATACACATGAAGCAATAAAAATTCCTTTTCAAGTCTGGTTAAAAATTTACGAGCCAACGCTTTAATTTATCAGTTATTAATTTAACGATCGCTGAAAATTCTAGCCTATGGAAAACTTTAAAAGCAATCCAAGGGTGAAGTTATTATAAAATTATATTTTGCAGCAATCATTCGTCCCAAGAAGAAAAATCATAAAAATGCCTTAGAGATGTTTTTGTATTTTTCCCCATCTTTTAAATGTATCTGATATAAAATATTTTTTTTTTTGGAGATTTATGCGGATTAAAAGAAATCAGGTTGAGCCGAAAGGAGATTAATGAAAATCTACTTTATTTCTGATAACACGCTAATCTTCCTAATCTTTTTACAAAAAAGTCATAACTGACATATTGATTAAAACGCGTGAACATTATACTTGGTAATAGAAATATTTATCGTTTAAGATTTCTTAATTTTCATCCACAGTAACAGAATTATTCATTTGCTGTTCTTTCAAATTATATATTTTTCTGTGAATTTCGGAAAATATGACTGACTTATTTTTATTCTGTTTTGAAGCCAATGAACTGTACATAGAGTCGTTTTACTACAGTAAAAGGAGTAGTATTACTGTGTAAACGGGCAATTCAAAACAGTGAAAAGGTTTCTTTTACTTTTCAGTAGACTGGCTTCGTAACTCTCGATAGATATGCTTAAAAGGTTTCATTTGATTTGCATACACGTTTAAGAGTCATATTTAAAAAAAAATAAAAATAATTTTTTTCAATCATTTCTCAGAAAGGATATTTCGATAATCTGATTATCATCAAGTAAAAACTAGAAAACAAAAATTATATATTCAACGACTCTATTAAATATTCTAAATTGTACATTTTCCCCCTCTTATGTTAAAAAAACAACTAAAATCAATATATGTGTTTGCAATTGGAAATATATATTTTGCTAGAGCTTGTGAAAGAAAACCGATGGAGTTTTTTTAAACTTATATTTTTTCCAAAATTTTCTCTCTTTCTACCTTATTTCGCGAATGTCAAATTTTAAAACAACCTTCCTTAAACTAGAATTGTGTATTTTTACAAGTGTTTCTGTATCGTTAGTAATATTTACGACCTTATAATGCATTTATTTATAGAAGCTAAATAATATTGTAGTAATTTCTGAGTTACAGTTAAACTGGAAATGGCAACCTTAAAAAATACTATGTTGACACAAGCTGATATATATTTTGTACATTTAAAAAATATATATATATTTTGTTTTTGTACATTTTAAATTTACATTTCACATTACAATTTTTCTCAGTTAAACCAAACTAGAAATGACAACTTTGAAATACTACTATATTTAACTGCAAGCTGATATTTGTTTTGTATATTTTCTAAACTTTACATTCTTGCGATTTCGTTTTAAAAACTAGTGTCAACAATATATGAATTGCGCAATTGAAACCATATTTTTTACTAGAATACGCATATGAGACAAGACTAATGTTTTGATAATTGAATAAAATTGTCAGTCCAAAATTCGTATCGAAAATATCTTTAAATTAAAATTTTTAATTTAACTGTAAACTGGCATATTCAACAGATTACCAAGCCTTTTTATGAATCTTTCAATCGAGCATTCTCAGATACCGCTCATATAAGTTATGCGGCAATTTATGGAACAGTAATAAATTTGTTTGATTCCTAAGTGCTTACACGCGTCCATTTCAGAAGTTGCTTTTTAGGCTCATTTGCAATTATATAGATATGTAGCACATATAGTCATCGTTTAGTCCGTCCGCGTGTTTGCATATAACAGGGTAAAAACTACCCGAACAGATTTAAAATATAAATGTAAAGTGTAAATAAATAAGTGAATAACAAATAAAATGTGTTAAATGAAGTTTATCGTAGAATATAGATTATAATACAATTTCCTAAAAGAATTTCATGTTCAGAGTGCACGTCTTTGAAAAAGAAACGATTCCTTACTCATTTTATAACCTTTGTAAATCTCTCAAAACTTCGGGCTTTAAGATCGATCCGATTCCGAAATACGTTTCTAGAAATACTTATTGGATTGAAAAGTCACTATTTGGGTCAAAGGTAATATATGTTTTTTCTTATTTTTTTTCGTGATAAATATTTAAGTTTTTTCATTAGATTCGTCAATTCAAAGTATATCGCTGAGAAACTGTTAGGGTTGTCTGAGTGTAGATGTCGTAGTTTTTGACTTAATTGTTTTAAAAACCGCCTGTTCATTAAAATTCCTACTTCGTTGATTTCTTGTTAAATTTTTACTCTTAGGTATGATTTACAAATCTGCTTCACTTTAAAGATATTATAAGAGAGCATCGAAAATTTTGTTTTTGTAAACATTTGCGTTTCGGCATCTTACCCTAAGGTATGGGTAAGATGGCTAACGGGAAAAAAATGGACTTCAAAGTGAGGAGACATGAAGAAAGTGACATGAAGAAACGGGATTCTGATGCGGACATTTATGCTTCGCAGAAAGTACAGGTACCAGCACTCTCTAAAAACGGCAAATTTATTTCTCTGGTATTTTACTAAGATTTATATAGGCAAATGGAAAAGTCACGTAAAAGATTTTGTGCACTTATCAGAAGTGTTAAAACGAAATAGCACAAAAGCACCACTGAAATATTTTCAAAAAGAACCCAAACGAAAATTAAAATATTAGCAGGAAACCCCCTTGCTTACAAATGAGCAGCCCGGCGTTTCCCTTCAGCGCTTGCGCATATATAAACTACATTTTATGACATCTTGTACAACACGGCATCTCACCTCAAGTTACCCTACATTATAAAAATTTGATAAAATGCTTCATTCCTTCGCTTATTTCAAATGATTTTCTATTGGATTAAAATGGTTTTACCTTAAAAAGCCAGTAGAAAATTACTGAAATAAAATTAATAATATACAAAAAAGTATTTTGCCTCTTTATACGTAACTCATGTAATTTTTTTTTTTTTTTTTTTTTTTTTTTTTTTTGGAGAGTTAGTAAAATTATGGGAAAAAATGGTTAATGAAAAGCTGAAAAAATGTACAAGTTTGGCAAGTCACGGATTAAAGTAACGGAGAATTAATGCTAAAAAACATAGCGTGCAAATTATTTACGTCCCGGAAAGTACTTAAAAGAACTAAACCTATTAAAATATCTTTACTTTCAAAAATGCGCTATAATAGAATATATTTTTTTAATAAATTTATGACTCCAATACATGAATTTTGTAAAGAAATGATCTTTCATTCATTCTATAAAGATTTAAGTCACTGAAACATTGAAATTGTGATCGACATAGTTCCAAATTACTCCGAAATTTTTTATAAGATTGAAAAACTTTTGTTTTGGACAAAAGTATTAATTATTTTCGTTTTTACACAGTAGTGTGACTACTTAAATATCATAAGAAAATATAACTGATCAAAATATTCCCTTATTTATAGATACTATGGAAGTCTTTCTCTAGTAAACAATTAATAAATCTAATGTATTTCATTTTTAGCGCCATGTATCACCAATTCAAATAGGTCTTTCTTTTAAATGCGTAGCAAAGCAAATTTGTTGAAATAAAATAATAATAAAGATTTCTATGCCTCTTAGGTTGTATAAAAAACTTTTTTCTTCCAGAAGCTAGAAGAAAATTATATCTCTGACATTTAAATATAGCAATAACGTGTTAAATAAGTGTCGAAAAAAGTGTATATTAAAACTTTCGCAAATAGCGTGAAGATTCAAAAATAAAAATCGAAATCTGAAAGTACCTATTTTCCATATGGCGCTTAAGAAAACATATAAATTGTATTGAGATTGGTTTAGTTGGGAGAATATTCATAATCCATTTTTTATTATTTTTATTTTTTTATTTCCTGAAAACTTTAAAATGTTTTTATCCGATGTAAATCACTACAAATTTTGGGTTTTAATATTGATCCACATTCGAGAAACTATTTCTAAGATTATACTAAAATGCTTCTAAGATTGTAGTAACCATGCTGTTACTTTTTCTAAAACACGTACAACATTTTAAAAATCATGTTTTGTTCAAACATACTGTATATTTATTTTTTTAAACAGCGGAAAAAATATTTAAATGCCATCATAAACTAGTCAATTCCAAAAATATTCTACCTAGGAAGATATGAGGAAAATCATCCTCTATTAAATAGTTATGAAAATCTGATAAAGTATTTCATTTTCTCATTTCATTTCAAAGTTCTTTCTCTTCGATTCAAATGGGTCTTCTTTGAAAAGCTAGACATATACGAGAACAATTTCTTCCAAATAAAATTATTTCCGAAATTTCAGCATCGAAAGTTGCCTCCTGCCTTAGACAGAAGAGGAAAATTGCTTTTAGTATTTTTTCAAGCGAGGGTTAATAAAAATAGCTTGATAAAACGTTGCTCTTTATGAAATTATTCGAAAATAAGTTTTCTTATCGATCATTTTCATAAAATGCAGAACGTTTATTTTAATCACGATAAAAAATTATTAGTTGATTTGGGGAAACATAGTATTTTCTCTTTATTCATTTATTATTATTATTGTCATTATTATTTTGTTTTTGTTTTTGTTTATATCTTTATTGCTCTGAAAATGATTGATAAAACTATGTTTCGTACAATTAAATGTGAGTAATCAAATTGAATAATAGTACATTAAAATTTCAAAGATCGTGTATTGTTTTCTTTTTTTCTGTAAATTTCGCCTATTATATTTTTACCTTCTTCTATCCTTATAAGAAGGAAGTATTGGATTCGTGAAAATTTTCAAATTCCTATTTTCGACGGATTTACACTTTTTAGAGATCAGAGGTTCCAAAAAACAAGCTTTTACAAAATGTCTGTCTGAGTTTGTGAATCTGTTTGTCTATCTGCCTGTATTTGACGTAAATTTTGTGGGCGTTCTATCTCAAGAACGCATGCATGAAATTTCACAAAATTTTAGATTCAGTTAAACCTTCATATAAGCTGGATTTTATTAGTTTTTGGTGTATACAGTCCTACAGGTGGTGCTGCTATGCTGCCCTTTTCACGATTTCCGCAATAGCTAATAGCTCACTAACGAACGGATTTTCATAAAACTTCAGACTCTTTTAGTCCTTGATATAATATGGTTTTGATTACGGTTTGGTATAAATTGCACAACAGGTGCCACTGCTATGCGTCGTTATGAATGATTATCACAATAGCTCTATCTCAGAAACTAATCCACGAATTTGCATCAAATTTCAGAATCAGTTAGTATCTGACATAAATTAGTATACTTTAGTTTTTACAATAAGTCGCTCAACAAGTGGCGCTTCTATCCATTTTTGTACGATTTTTTCGATAATTCTATCTCAATGGTAATTCACGGATTTTCATCAAATTTCAGCTTCAGATAGAACTTGAAATAAGTTGTTGCAGAATATATATTGGTCTAAATTACCTAACTGGTGACGCTGCTGTGTTTTATTTTTCTGGAATTATGAATGTGTATGTGATAAAAGAAAGTTTTGGGATTGCCACATCCGACTAGCTTATATATAGTAGTGGTGAAGAAACCAAAAATCGTTAAAAGCATACATATAATTATAATAATTACTGCAATTTCTCTAATTATTTTCAAATTAAGCTGAACTTAACAGCAGTAAATTAATTTAGCATATTAGGTATTTCTTCCGATGTTTCATTTTCTTTAGACTAAGCGTGTTCTCGCTTCCACTGCTTCTCGTGTTCCACTGTGATGCTTCGATCTCAAAGGAGAATTATTTGCTTTATATATTGGCTGTGATGTTGCTGTTTTTAAAGCCTAAAGCCGTTTTGAATTTATGGTGACAAAATATTTTCAAGCAAAAAATGTCGAAGACTGCTGTTTAAACTACAGAAAACTATGCATTAAACAAATCATTTTATTTTCACATTTACATTTATTGAATAATCAATTATTTTCTATCTTTATATAGGCATATTCATTTGGGAATATCGTAAAAAAAGAGGTTTATTTCTAAATTTTTACCATTGTTTGTATGGGATAAAAACACTTCAGAATATCTGAAGCATTGTTTGTTTTATGATAAATTATAAGTATTTCATGCATTGTCTCACATTCATATCTACACATATATTTTACAAAATATAGCCATTCATAATTTCACGCAGGATGTATAAGCTAATTACGAATAAGCTAATTTTTCACGTATAAGCTATTTTACATAGGAAAAACTTTCTGCTTGCACTTTTGAAATAGTTGAATTAATAGGAAAACCTGTGTCACGTTTACTTTCAAACTCTAAACTGTTAGGATAGCCCATTTTTTTCATAGTTTTAGAAATAATCAAAATAAAATGAAAGCAGTTTTTTTTTTTTTTATTTAGTCATTATTTTCTATCTGTAGCCAGCACAAATCATGACAAAATCATCTCTATTGAATAATATATCATTTTTAAGATAAAAATTGTTTTTTTAAGACTCTTGTTAATATTTTAGTGATTTTAATTTGTTAACCCTTTAAGCGGCCTAACCGGGTTTTTCCATCACATGGTTTGTGGATTTAAAGGCTTATTTAACTCAAAATAGATATTAAGGTTAATTTTTTGAATTGCATGTGATAAATAAATCGCTAAGATTACACAATACAAATCTCCATAAAAATACTTTCCATTGATATTCTTTTATGAATCGTTAAACTTGCATGCAAAATTTTGCAGAAAGCTTAAAGGGATAAGGTTTAAATAATTTTGCGAGAAGATACATTAATAAATTAAATAAAAATAATAAGATTATATGCATAATTTTTTTAGTAAAACTGACTATATTAATAGGCAGTTGACTTTGACAAGTCTCGTGAAACAAACCGTACTTCGATATGACAGTCTGCTAAATATTATGAATTTTGAAATGTGAATGGATTTATGAGATACCCTGTACATAAGTTTTGGAAATCTGATTTTAATTTAGACTTTCTTTCAACTATGCAATTCTTACTATAGATTGCATGCAAAGCATTTCAATTTGAATATTTTCTATTTTCTTATCAATTGCAAGATTTCTTAGAAAATATAATTGTCAAACACATCGCTGCGAGATGCATAGAAAATTTAAAAGACAATGATGTATCTTTGAGGTCTAATATATATTCTAATTTCCTGTGATTCTCAATAATAAATGCATCGACACGTGAAACCAATGCATAGAAGTTCTGGCTGTGAAAGATAAGGGAAATGCCTATAAGATTTATTCAGTCTGTGAATTGGTACACACTTGTTTGGAATAATTAAAGACTGATGAATAAGTATGCTCATGCCTGCTGAAATTTACGAGCAAGTAGACATTCCTTAAAATACTGAAATCTTGATAAATCTTATAAATATATATGTCTAGTTTTTTACAGGTTTCAATTTTCTATTGTAAAACAAGTCACATTGTCAACTTTGAAACTAGCAAATTACATGTAAAAGTGATCTTAATATATATTGCACTAATTTCATAACTTCTGGGTATAAAATTTTAAGCGTACTTTAAAAAAGATATTTTTAATAGTTATTGTTCTGAAAAAAATGGATATGCACAAAGCATTTTAATTGAATTAGGAACTGAATTATTTTTAATAAATCAATACACTTTCCTACGCTTCTTAGAATTTTCTGAAGAGGAAATTCATCCGTTACTAATAGACGAAAGTTCTCCTGTTTAATCAAGGTTTATATATATATATATATATATATGCAGGGTGATTCTAAATTTTTTTTACAATAAAAGAGGGGTGATAGTACACATCAAGACAAACAATATTAAATAGGAGACCAGGGGTCACAAACGTTTTCCAAAGGAGATAGCCGCCATTAAAGTTTAGAGTCCAAAATTTCAAATAAACATAAAAAAATGGAAAAATCGGTCGATTGATTTGCGGTTTTCACTAAAATTATTCTTTATGTCGGCATTTTCTTGAAATTAAATTATAAAGATAAATTTTTTAAAATGCCAATAGAGGGCGCTTTAGACTTTGGAGCAACGAACAACTATTTTTTTCCGGTATTCCTTATATTTCATTAAATGTTTTCGTAAGCTTAGACTCAAACTTAAATTTTGAGCTCAAAATCTGAAAGTGGGAGTGGTTAAGCAGCACAAACTGAACTGTGTTCAGAGGGTTTAAATTTCAAATGATTATAAAAAACGGAAAAAATGGTTCAATGATTTGCAGTTTTTACTAAAACTATTCTTTACGTCGGCATTTTCTTGAAAATAAATTATAAAGATAATTTTCAAAAATGCCGATAGAGGGCGGTTTAGACTTTGAAGTAACGAACATCTCTTTTTTGGCATTATATTTTGCATCTGGTTAAGTGCTTTCGGAAGCTTAGACTTAAATTTTGAGCTGAAAATCTGAATAGTTGGGAGTGGTTAAGCAGACAAACTGAACTGTGTTCAAAGGGTTCAAATTTCAAATAATTATAAAAAACGGAAAAATTGGTCGATTTGTTTGCGGTTTTCGCTAAAACTAATTTTTAAATGAACATTTACTTGAAAATAAATTTTAAAGATAAATTTCATAAAATGCCGATAGAGGGCGCCTTAGACTTTGTAATGTACAACTATTTTTAACTGTTATTATTTTTAATCGCATTAAATGCTTTCAAATGCATAAACTTAAATTTTAGGCTCAAATTCTGAATCGTAGGGAGTGTTTAAGTAGCGATGTGGTTTGTGGATGGGGGAGGGTTAAATTTCAACTCCTGACGACACTTCAATTTGTGCTACTTAATTACTCCTAATTATTCAGATTTTGAGCTCAAAATTTAAGTTTAAATTTAAGCTTCCGAAAAAATTTAAAAAGTTTTCGCAATCATTTAATTAGAACAAAAAATAATAATGGTTAAAATTAATTTTTGGTTACTCTGAAGTTTAAAGCGCCCTCTAATGGAATTTTTTTAAATTTATCTTTAAAATTTATTTTCAAGAAGATACCGACTTAAAGAATAGTTTTATTTTAA
Source organism: Maratus speculifer (assembly GCA_964019185.1). Taxonomy (NCBI): domain Eukaryota; kingdom Metazoa; phylum Arthropoda; class Arachnida; order Araneae; family Salticidae; genus Maratus; species Maratus speculifer. Next base: position 216,400,620 of record OZ025299.1, on the reverse strand, counting down.
ACCGCAAACGAATCGACAAATTTTTCCATTTTCTATAATTATTTTAGATTTGAACACCCCCCTCCCCTTAAACACATTTCAATTTGTGCTGCTTAAATACTCCCTACTATTCAGATTTTGAGCTCAAAATTTAAGTTTAAGTCTAAGCTTCCGAAAACATTTAATGAGATGCAAAAAATAACGGCAAAAAATAGTTGTTCTAAAGTCTAAAGCACCCTCTATCGACATTTTTTGAAATTTATCTTCATAATTTATTTTTAAGAAAATACCGACATAAAGAATAGTTTTAGTAAAAACCGCCAATCAATGAACCAATTTTTCCGTTTTTTTATAATCATTTGAAATTTGAACCCTCTGAACACAGTTCAGTTTGTGCTACTTAACCACTCCCACTTTCAGATTTTGAGCTCAAAATTTAAGTTGGAGTCTAAGCTTACGAAAACATTTAATGAGATTCATAAAATACCGGCAAAAAATAGTTGTTCGTTACTACAAAGTCTAAAGGGCTCTTTATCGGCATTTTTTGAAATTTCTCTTTATAATTTAATTTCAAGAAAATGCCAACATAAAGGTTAATTTTAGTGAAAACCGCAAATCAATCGACCGATTTTTCCATTTTTTATGTTTATTTGAAATTTTGATCCCTAAACTTTACTGGCGGCTATCTCCTTTGAAAAACGTTTTGGAACCTTGGTCTCCCATTTAATATTGTTTATCTTGATGTGTACTATCACCCCTCTGTTATTGTAAAAAAAATTTGGAATCACCCTGTATATATATATATATATATATATATATGGGTGATTCTCAAAATAGGGGAATATTTAAAAAATGAAATTTTAAAAAAATTACTGTTAGCAAAATTTCTGAAAAAAATAGGTGTTGTTAATATAGTATTAGGTATACTTTCCATGTAGTCAGCAGAGCTAAATATTTAAAAATTAACTTAAAAAATAATTAGTATTTTTTGAGTTATGCTAATGACAAAACAAATTGCATGGAATAAATATATTATGAAATTTTTATTTTCTTCCTGTTTAAATATTTTTTTCTATATTTATTACCCTTCCTTTTCAGCAAATGGTTTCCATTTTTACATATATACATATAAGGAGAATTAAAACATTACCAAAGAGCAAACTTTGTTACATGAGCAACAGTCTGACACTAACAATGTAAGAAGCTGTCTTAGTGATTTTCCTACAGATTTAATGCATATTTTAGGGATAATAAATGTAATGCCTAAATTTATACGTAAAATTAAACTTTTTAAATGATACAATATAAGCACTGGTTACATTTATGTACATAGGAGTCTTTAGCATGGACAGAAAAACTATGCTAATGACATTTATATCTGTCCATGCTAATGACAAATTTTAATTTAAATAAGATTATGAGCCATAATATAATCACAATGCAATAGTCCTTTCTGGGGCTTTATAAAACACAAACGTTCTATGCAAATAAATAAAATAAAAATTTTAACTATAAAATAAACATGAAAATTATTATCCATTCTAATGACATACAATTGATGTACGCCCCTAATATTCAACTTCTATTCTTAAAATACAATACATGCTTCTATTTTCTGGGTGGGATAAAATGGCTAAACTTTATATTTTCAAACTATTGTCATATGTGAAAATGAAATTTTGATTAATAACCAGCTGTTATAGTATGACCTTGTTTTGAAAATCGAATATGGAGGACAAACTTTAATTCTTTTTTTATGTACTATAATTTTATTTTTAAAAAGAAATTTATTGGATAAATCCTTTCCTTGATTAATATAAAGAAAAAATAACATTTGTTTATTTTATAAACATGATGTTAACTCTTGAAAAATGCTAGTATACACAAGGCACAGCTGCTGTGGACATCCATGCTAATGACATTTTGAATCTTTATTCTGTTATTTTAAGGTGTTTTTAACTAAAAAGTGAGTAATTCTTGAGTGCAAATAATGAATAATATTAAGAAAAACATATCTAAATATAAAAACATGACAGAAAAAATCTCAATTTTTTTTGTATGCCGAAAGACATAAATTGACCCCTATTTTGAGAATCACCCATATGTGTATATATACATATATATGTGTATATATATATATATATATATATATATATATATATATATATATATATATATATATATATACAAGACAATAGATGGAGCACAAATATACTACAGTGGTATCCCAGAGATGGAAAACGACCAAGAAGACGACCACAAGTAAGATGGAGTGACGAAATTAGAAAAGTGGTTGGTGTAAATTGGATGACGAAAGTACTAGACAGAAAACATTGGAAAAATCTGGGGGAGACCTACATCCAGCAGTGGATCGAAAACGGTTGATGATGATGATGATAATGATGATGACATATACGTATATATATATATATATATATATATATATATATATATATATATATAATGAATTGCTGCGTACGAAGCCTGCTTATATGCTGCCTGCCGAAATTCTCATAAATAAATTGTTACAGTGTCACAGTTAGCAAGAAGATTTTTATTTAGTACATTTTTAAATGACCTACACTGGAAAATATAAAATGAGAGTCTTGAGGACACCCTCCCTCCTTAAAAATTTTGATTTTTTAAAATTAAATAGTCATATTTTTTGAATTACTTACTTGATGAACACATTCTTTAATTTATTTGAGCATTTGTAATGTTTATACACTTAGTCGAAATTTCATTGAACACTACAGTCATTTCACAGAAATAATGCGCACAATGACCAAAATCACCTATTTCAGAAAATTGAATTAAAAATGTAATTAATCCTTGAACACACAAAAAGGTCTCAAACTATTTTGAAAATAAATTCTCTTATAAAGCCAATATCCTAATGGAATTTCTTTTAAAATGTATATTAAAAATTAAACTTCATAATCTATAAATTATTATTAGCTACAAAAACTTATTTTTGGATTAAAAAAAAGTACTCGATTCCTTAGCTCTGTAGTTTTTGTACCCTTTTCTATAATTATCACTCTTATCTTTTTCTCCTTTCTGTATATCTTGTTAACGTGATCTTCATTAAAATTATTTTAAAATATGAAAAAATGAAAATAATATTTTAAAGTCATTTGCGCGAAAAAATTACGTAAAAAGATTGTTGTTTATTCCTTTTACGATGGATAATATTCTATTCAAAGATTTAATTTCATAGCTAACAGAAGTTTATAAAAACACCGTTTATTAAATTTGTTATACAATTTGTGTTTATAAAGGACTTTTATTGTGAAACAAAACTTTTTTCCTGTATTGAAAAAAAAAAAAAAATCCGTAGCAAAGATTTTGTTTCAGGGCATAATTCAAATAAAAATCAACCTAGGCAAGAAAAATTCCAAACTTAACGAATTGAAGTTTTTTCTTGTTTATGAAATTAAATACAGTAACATCATCTTCCAAATTATTTTCTAAATTTATATTTAAGAAAGATTAATTATTTTATGTGTTTGTTTTTATAATATATATATATATTTAACTACTGAAAAAAAAATGAAAAGCTTATTTTATTTATGATAGCCACGCTGACCTTCTAAAACATTTATCTGCAAATGAAAATAAAAATATTCATTTTACTTTATCTTAATTAAAGATCCAAGTTTATATGTACAATCAAACAGAAATTATAAAGTATTACGATATCTACATACAGGGTTATTCTAAGTTAATGGTACAGACTTTAAGGAACGATACTTCACATCAATACAAACAATATTAAATAGGAAACGTCTTCCGAAAGAGATAGGCGGCATTAAGGTTTAGAGTCCAAATTTTCAAATGATTGCAAAAAACGGAAAAAAATGGACAATTCGTTTGCGGTTTTCCCTAAAACTATGCTTTAAGTCACTATTTTCTTGAAAATAAATTTTAAAGATAATATTAAAAAAATGCCGATAGAAAGCGACTTTGGAGTAACGAACAACTATTTTTTACCGTTAGTTTTATAACTCATTAAATTCCTTCATAAGTTTTGATTTCGATAAAATTTTGAACCCCAAATATGAATTTTTGGGAGTGCTTAAGTAGTGCAAACTGAACTGTGTTTAGTTGGGATGATGTTCAGGGGCGGGAGAGGTTTCAAATTTCAAATCCTGAACTTAAAAAAACATTTAATGCGGTGAAATGCAGTGATTTCAGAATTTAAACCATATTTTTAAAAATAAGCAAAATTGTTGAAAAGATAAACCGTCCCCTTAAATGAAAATAAATAAATAAATATTTAAAGAAGAACAGAATAAAAGGTACAATTATAATAATTTATTTTTTAGACTTAGTGAATTTTATTAATTAGAAATTATAGTAAAAATCACTAACCCCTAATAACCCTATGATACGTTAAACAATCACTGATGAAATTTTTACAGAAATTTTATTTAGTCCGTCTGTTAATAAAAAAAGATTTTACTTTTCATGCAAAATGTTTTTGTAGATTACACTAAGAAAGCCCAGAAAAAAAGCCAAAGCTAAGTATTTTATTTTATTTTGTCTATATATTTATTTTCTAGGTGTTTATTGTCCTAACCGTTAACATAGGTGCAGTTGTCACCTTAGAAAAAACATTATATTGAAAATTCGCAAATACTTTCCATTTGCAACTAAAATACCATTTATTGACATTTTTAAAGAAGGATTACAAGATTTCCATAATTTGTTAAATAATTTCGTTAGTTAAACTAATTATTCTTGGAAATATTTTTATGAGCAAAAAATACCGATTTATTAAATGGGTTTTAATGAAAAAACATCTAAATTTTAAAATATTATCATAAAATTTCTTTAATGTATGTCCAGACCTTAAGAAATACAACAATAAATTAAGAGTTTTTTTTTTTTTTTTTTTTTTGCTTCATAGATTCTGGTATACATGTTTAAACATACCTAAAAATCTTCCGAGTGAAATAAGCTATAATTTTTTATTCGTGTGCTTGAAACAAGATTAGGATTACGGTTAGAAAAACTTTCGTTATAAGAGATTTTATAATATTATTATCAACAAAAATATTATTTAAAAATAATACTTCTACAAAACGATTTATAACCTGAGATTTATTTTAAACATCGGCTCAAGAAAAGCTCTATACATCGTAATTGAATTTTTTTTTTTTTTTTTCGAAAGTGTTTCATTCCTCAAATTTAAATGTAGAAGCTATTTGATCAAATCATGAATTTATGGTAAAAAATACATAAAAGTAGTTATCTCTATTTAATCCTTCTGCAATAAATTTTCAAAAAATCTTTATAAATTCATGCATTGATCATTATATTATTAACCCTACGCAAAATAACCATATCTGATAGAGTTCGGTAAATGCCTATTTCGTAACTTCGAGTAAATCTAAACTATTTATAATTTAATAGCTACTTTTAAAATTTCAAACATAAAAATCACTTTTCTTCTTATTAAAAAATCAACACGGAAAGAGTTTATTTCTGTTAACATTAAATTAAAAATACTAACGAAGAAATAAACATCTTAGATTTTTCCTATCAATAATCATTCGAAATTTTTTATGTTGTCATTAAACGATGGATTTAATGCAATATGATTGTCCAAGTTAATAATATTTTTACGCAATAATTTGTATACAATTTAAAAAAAATCTTTTCCCGTGAATTTAAGTTTTTTCGCATGCTAAGTCTCTGAAGATTAACAAAGTTACTGTCACATTGATATTCCAAGAGATTATTTTTGTTGTAATCTACGAACGAAATGTATTGATATATTCGTTATAATTTAATGCTGCACAAATCCGATTATAAATGTTTCCGGGAAAGGACCTTGACCGATCCTCAGATGCAGAAGCCATATAACCAGGATTTAACTTGTAAATATTACATAGAAATCGGAGACAATCTGGACGATTTATAAATGAGAAAGTCTAAATGTGTAGAGTATAATTATGATTCTGTTGTATTATGGGATGTGGAATTCAGCGTCCAGTTTAACAAAGCTTAACGTAATGTTAAGATAATATTCCAAATTCCCCTCATTTCAAGAGTCTTCAAAATATTAGTTGCGGAAATTTAAACATCTTTTATGCTCTAAGCTGAAATATTATGCATTTCAATTGTATTTAGGGTATCTCAGAAAAACGAAAAAATTGTTTTACGAAGCTATATTTCTCAACGTTTCAGTCACTTTTTTTATTGTTCAAGTGGATTTTTTATTAACTTCTATAATTTCATTTTTGAAATGCATTTGCTAACACAATATAGTTATGAATAAAGAGGAGGATACATATAATGTATTGTCTAGCAGTTGAAAATGAAGTGACTGAGGAGGTTGACTTATGAAGTTATGTTTTTTTTTTTTTTTAATTATAGTAGCAATTTCCAATTACAGCCGCTGAAAACTTCCACCAGAAAACTTCAATAACAAATTTCGGCTAATTTAAACATCCAGTTGATGAGATTTTTCACCCACAAATAAGTAAAAAAAATCTATTTCTTTTTTTCTGGTGTCCATTTGCACAAATATTGTATTTTTTTTCACTGACACAGACAGTAAGTTGTCTAAGTTATCAGTAAAAGGACGGAACGACTGCCGCCGAAGTGAACTTCTACCTATTAAAATGAATATAAATCTTTGCCTTTGTTTTTTATTAAAATTTTTTTGTTAACGAGGCTATTAAATGAGGAGAATCTTTTCACTTAAATTTACAGGTAGAAGAATTCCGCGCTGGTAATAAACCTCTACGAAAGCGGTTACAGTTGAAACTTCGGTACTTTAAGGATATGTCGGTACCTTTTTCTTAATAGTCCCTTGGCTAACACATGGACGAATGTATTTTGCTCTTAAATTGTACATGAAGAGATCCAAAATGTAAAAACGCTTTACTACACAAAATAACCAAACAAACACGTCACTTTTTTTCTTTTTTATAGTTTCAGAGTTATTTTAAAATATTCAGTGTCAATTTAAGGCACGTGCGCACAAGGCACAGGCATAGGTGACCAGAAATATAGGTGATACCAAATTTGTAAAACAATTTATAGAACTGTTGTAGAATTTCCCTAATTACATCGTTTATTTAACACTTTAGGGTCATTCCATGTCAATTCAACCAGACCTTGTAACCCGACCCACAGGGATTTTGATGAAACTTTGTGTACACACTAATTTTATCATGAAATGATTCCATCAGAAATTTTTTCTTCCTAGACCTCATAGTTTGTGAGATATGGGGGGTCCAATTCTTGGGGTTTTCTCAAATCGCACATTTCTGAGTCTGTATTTTGAGATTGCAGTTCCATCTTCAAAAAATTGTTTCTCTGGATCTAAAACGTTAATCATCTTCAAAATATCACTGTAAGAATATAAAAGGATGCAGATTTTAATAAAAAATATTTAAAAAATTTACTTGTAATATTTAGGATAAAAAAATTAGCCAAAGTTGAGAGTTATGGTTATTTTTCCAAATTTTTGTGACTTCACCAAAAAGGCTGTACACAAAAAGGCAAATTAAATTTGCAATTTCTTTTTGTTTTAAATAAAAGTTTATACTTTGGGCTTTCTATTTGTGAAATAAAAATTATGTCTTTCGCATTGCTTATGCAAAAATTTTGGGTACTTTCCACTTAACCGGAGCACGTTTTATTTTTATATATTACATATGCACACAAAAAGGCAAATGAAATTTCCAATTTCTTTTTGTTTTAAATAAAAGTTTACACTTTGGGCTTTCTATTTGTGAAATAAAAATGATGTCTTTCGCATTGCTTATGCAAAAATTTTGGGTACTTTCCAATTATCCGGATGCGTGTTTTATTTTTACATATGTATAGATCTATATAAATGCAAATGTATTATACATGTATATATGTATGTATATATACATTATATTGATATATATATGTATAACACTGGTGCCGTCTAACCGAAAAGTATCAAATTTTGCCTTGTTTTGAGAATCTGCACCTATTAAGAGGAAAAAAATCTGACTAAGTTTAGCTGTGGTACTTAAATAATTACTGGAATTTCTATGAGTTATTGAATTTAATGTTATTTGATGCATGTTTTTTTTAATTTGCAAAGTAAAAATTAGGCTTTGTTTTTTCTGATAAAAAAAAAATTGACTGTAATATGTTTCCCCATTAAATTTAGTGAATGGTCCATATATTTCATTTAGTTATTTAATAATGGGCATTTTTTGCTAATCTAAAGAATCTCTTACTTTTATTTTCAATAATTAAATTCAAAACAGATTTTTTTTTTGTACAGTATAAAATAGATAATGTTTTCTCCTCACATTTCCATTCTTTCTTTCGAATGCTTATATATTAATCATTTGTGTTTAAAAAATGTTCAAAACCTTGTATTTCCTGTCCTTGGTTAATTTTAATCAGTTTAAATATTTATATTGGCAAGTTTAAATACACAAATGTTTAAAAGAACTTAAATTTGTTTCTATAGTCTGAAAGATTTAATTGCACCTGCCTTGTATAAACACCTTCTGATAAAGGCAGGGTAATGTTCGTTAGTATGAAAGCAGATGTTTAGAAATCAATTTAATAAAATTATTGTCATTCTGTTGTTTCTTATCATAGAAGAATGATCTCACTTTTACTGTGCTACTAAAAATATAATCTGATTGTTACATTACTTTATAGTTTATGATATGTATAAATATTTTTTTGCTTTATTGTTTTAATATGGAGTCTGATATTAAACCTTCTACTAGTCTTCAGGCTTGCAGTATTGTAATATTAACTGGTTTAGAATGTCACAAAACTAGCTATAGAAATAACAGAGAAATAGACTACATTGATAATCTCTGTGATTCAGAAAAAGAACTTTTATTAGTTAGGACTATTGCATTTATAAAACAAAAATTAAGTGAAAAGCGTTTGATTAATATATGTGAGCATCACAGAATTTCGCTCTTAATGAAATATGAATTATATAAATGTGGAGATCCATTTAAGCGGCATTAAAAGAAAGTGAAAAAAGCAATTAGGGCAGTTAATAGAGATTTATATACGGCCGAAAAAGTAAACTAAAGTTGAAAGTTATGATTATTTTTCCAAATTTTGTGACTTTATGAAAAAGTCTCTACACAGAAAGGCAAATGAAATTTCCAATTTGTTTTTGTATCAAATAACATTAAATTCAGTAACTCATAGAAACTCCAGTAATTATTTAAGTACCACAGCTAAACTTAGTCAGATTTTTTTCCCCTTAATTAGTGCAGATTTTCAAAACAAGGTAAAATTTGGTACTTTTCGGTTAGACGGGCACCAGTGTTATACATATATATATATCAATATACTGTATATACACATACATATATACATGTATAATACATCTGTATTTATATATATCTATACATATGTACATATATAAAAATAAAACACGCATCCGGCTAATTGGAAAGTAAATATACTCCACTCTCCTTTATTTTTACGAATATACATTTTTAGTACACTCTTTTAAGACAATCCCCTTTATTACATTAAATTAACGAACTATTATTTTGTTTAAAAGTTATAAAAGATGAACGCATGGGATTTATTTTCCCATACAATACAGTATACATAAATGATCACGTCCTTTAATGTTTGTGGCTGTAAGAAACTAGTTTTACTGCAGCAAGAATATCCGACTAAGTCACATAAAAAGGGACTTTTCTCCTAGATAAATGGTATCAGCCTTTAACTAAAAGTATTCTGTCAGTAAATAATTAAATTTATAAAGTTTCACCATTTAGTTTGACTATTTAAGAGTCAATTCTCAGTGAATGACCCCGAATTTTAAAATATTTTAGAGTGGAGGTTGCTCAAATGTCTTTGCCGGACACTGAAAATAATGTTAATATATTGAATGCCATTGTTCTCTTCTGATATACTAGTACTAAAACACCTAGATCCTAAACATACTAGACAGCAAAAATGCAACTTCTGATTTCGCTTTAAATTGAAAGATATGCGAAAGATATGCCCACGAAAAAAGCATGATTTTACAGCGTGATCCTTCTCTCCGGTCTTGTCCTTTTTTCACATTCCAGCGGATTTTACATTCTGCTCATTTTCTTCATACGCTACATTTTGTGGAACCGACAGCGCGGCGGGTGGATCGTAATGGCGTTACATCTTGAGGAAGTAACACACAAAAAAGTGAAACGCTAGAAATATATACGCACTGCACTAAAGATAATTATAGATTTAAGGATATACTATAGTGTTTTCTGCTTGAGCATAAATTATTTTAATATAGTGTAATATAATAAAATAATAAATTTCCTTACTTTCTATCACTTGAAAAAAACTAAAATTTTAAACTGTGATTTCATTTAACTCCTTATCGGGGCTACTTCTTTCGATATTGATCGTCCGAAAAAGCTTTTATTATGTTTGTTTCTGTAAGTTTTTCTTTTTTTAAATAAACTGGATTTTTAACCTTAAAAATCTAGATATTTTTGTATACATAATGCAGTGATATTTCGGGTATAGGCAGGATTTAACTAGAAATATATAAGGACGTGAATTTTAAAACTCGCCTTATATGAACAAAATCAAAATTGCAATATAGGAAAAATCTCCAGCTGCGTCCATTTTTTTTCATCGTAAACTATTATTTTACAATAACATAAATCCATGATAAAACTAATTATTTGCTGACTGTAGTGCATTTTCAGTGGAAATTTACGAGTAGAACTGATTGATGGAGAAAGCACTACCCTTTTTTATTGTTTAAGCCGAGTTTTTTAAGTCACGATCTTATATGTTATTTTGTCTTGACTCTCCGAAATTTTTTTTAATGTAATTATGAAAATATTGAATCTAAAAAACTCTATAATACACTTATCGAAATATTTTATTAACTCTATGCGTTGTATCTTATATATACAAAGATCGCAATAGAAAGTTAAACATTTGGTACTCTTAGAATTCAATTATTAACAAAATGCAAAAGAAATGGATACATCAAAATTAAAAAGACGAATTACTAATTATTAACTAATTATTTACTCTATGCGTTGTATCTTTATATACTAAGATCGAAATAGAAAGTTAAACATTTGATACTCTTAGAATTCAATTATTAACAAAATGAAAAAAAAAACATTAAAATTAAAAAGATGAATTACCTGTAAAGTTTGTATCTTCTTTCTTTCTTTCTAACCTCTGACCAGATCCACAACTACCTGGCTGTAAGTAGGTATAAAGTTGGCATCCTCATTTAGAGACAAGAAAACATTAATTTGAAATACATAAATTTCGATTTTCTTGGAAAATTGAAGAACAAAAACAATATTTATTCCTTTTATATTTCCGGTCTCTTTTTGCACAAAATTGTGTTATGTAAAATGGTTTTTGGATGAAAAGATGAAAACTTTTAATTTATTTTTCGTCCAATCCCTTATGTATCCAGATAATACTATAATAACTTGGAATTTTCAGAGTTATGAATTAATAGATTTAAAATATTAATATTAATTAAATTATTATTATTTATTGATAAAAAATTAGAAATTTCGGAAAAATAACTTAATGTATTCCTTTTCTATTTCTAAATTTAAAATTATATGACACACCCACAAATATTTATATATTTACATTTGTTCACTATAATAATGTAGCATTTAAAAAAAAGAAAACAAAAAAGTGTTTTTTTTTTCTTTCTTGTTACCATATTTAAAAAGTATCGGGGTTCAAAACCAAAATAAATAAATAAATAAATAAATAAAATATTTCTTAGCCTAATTTAATAGCAGACTTGTGAATAAATAATAGAAGTATTTCTATTTAATATTAGTGCATGTATGGATCTGAATTATTTTATTATTTTATTATTTTAATTGATTTATATATTCATCACTGTGCAGTGTAGCATTAATAAATTGCCTCGTTCGCGTTTTCTAACAAACATAAGTAAAATTGGATACTTTTCGATAGTCGGGGACTATATCTGATTTACATACTGTAACAGACATCTTTTGATATCCGTAAAATTATAGCAATCGGGTTGTATTTTGTGGTAGTATAAAGCAAGGATATGAAGAGTCTCTATATATAAAACTATGGCTAAAAATTGTTCCTGTATCAGAAGCAAAAATCTAATGCGGTCTTAATGAATTATTTTCTTTTTATGAGCGTTGAATATTCTATTCAGTTAAATTGACTTAATTATTTATCTTTAAATTGAAAGAAATATGGTTATATTGCTTTTAGGTGATCCTAAAAAGAAAACATGATTGTATAAAGTTATCTCTTTCATTCTCTGAGTTTTTACTATTTTCCGTTTTGATTAGTTGTAGCCTATTCTATGTTCTTTTGATACATTTATAGTGGACATATTGTAATGGGTTTTTATTTTTCCTATGATACAGACAAGAAAGTGAAAACTTCGTTTTATATAAAACTTGAAAATGAAAATTGGATAATAAAAGCGCCCAAGAAGCATAGAAATTTTGTTTGTAAAAATGAAATAAGTGACTCAAAACCGGATTTTCCTAACAAATTTATTATAAAATAAATATTTACTTACTTTCACGTATTTTATAAAAAGAATATTTCATTGAAATACTCTTGGTTAGAGTTCAGAGATATTAATAAAAAATTAAGTAATCGTAGATACTACCACCGTCCTTCAAAGGGATAAGATACATAATAGGGTCAATGAAATATTCATTCAACCAAATACAACCTACGTTATATAAATACAGGGTATCCCAGGAATATTGTGTACAAAATTAAGGTAAGGTCGGGGACATCACAAGGATTCAGATTTGCATAGAAACCAATGATCGGAAACACCTTCCTCAACACCTTCCTTAGTGATGACACAAAATCCAAAAGACAAGGAAACAAATAAGAGGAAAAATATCTTTATAATCATTAATACAGTAAAAATCTAAGAAAAAATAGCTTTAAGATGGCAACGATCACCATTAAAATAGGTGCTTGAAACTACGACCCCGGACCGTGTTGTATTGAAGCGCATCTCCGGCGCTTGGAAGATCTATTGGACTCGGATATACCAGGAATGACCTAAACGTCCCCAACAGCTACCACGATGCGTGCAACAAGTTCTTCAGCTCCTTCCTGCATTATCCAGGCATTTTTGCTGCACTAAGAATATTAAATATATTCTCTCTCCTTTGTCGTTGTGTCATTTTTTTTCTCGTGTTTTGTGTCGTCACCACTGCGGCAGGAATGCGCTTCTGATCATAGGTTGCTCTGCAAATCCGAATTCTTGTGATGTCCCCTACCTCACCTTTGAGTTTGTCTCAATAATCCTGAGAAACCCTGTACATAACATTTGCAGCCTACATTTCAAGTAACATCGAATATTTTTTTATAAAAAATTATGTAACATTTGTTGATGATAATTATTTCTATTGGTTTACAATGGTAATATTAATATATATATACATTTATTTACTTAACTAATTCAAAATTTTATTAAACATTTTTACCAAATTAATAGTATTTTCAGTTCAGTAACCAGCTGTGCGTTTTCACGTTTCGCTTCATCCATTAAAACGAACGTCTATATTTATCTTCTAAGTTACCCAGTTCAGAAATATTTCTGAGAAGACATGGGACACATTTTTATTGAACCAACATCTTTATTGAAACTTTCCATTGTGACACTTGAATACGAGAGAAAACTTTTAAAGTTTATTTCCAGAATGTGAAAATTACATTTATAATTGTGTTTATTGCGTAATTCACAAATATTTTCTTCGGAAAACGTCAAAATAAAACTTCTTCCGTTTCAAATCGATCATAAGTATACGTAATTTGTTTAATTCATCAAAAATTAATGATAAATTTTAGCTACTAATTTTGAAAATAAAACTCATTTCCTGATTTTAATTTTCGGGACTGTGTGCTAATATAGGTTACATAAGATGGTGAAGACAGGGATAGATGCAAAAATAGATGCAGAGATTAAAGACGATTTCGGATTAGTAATAGAATTATCGAATGTAATTTTAAGGTAACACGACCCTTACTCCTTGAAAATATCTGCAGTAGAACCATTTATTTCACTTTAACTCGAAAGATAAGCATTTAGATTGTCTTTAGGAAATCCCAGAATAAAAATCGCGATTTCAGGAAATTTTCTTCTGGGACTTATTTCCTATTCCAGTATATTTTACTTTTTGCTGTAAAGTTTCAGTTAGGTTATTTTTTTTTAAATACGTGTATAGGTGTGTAGTAATATGTTATAATTTAAGGAAGAAAATGACGAAAATAGGAAAAGCTTAGAAATAGATAAATATTTTAAATAAAAATGTTAAATTATAATACACAGGGTTCTTCATAAATTCACACAGCCATAAAAAAATCACGATAAAAAAGTGATACTTGGAAAAAAATATCGGTTTGCACGAATACGTTAAGAAGGACATTGGATTTGTTTTTCATATATAGAAAAAAATATTTCAAGAGTAATTGAAAGAGAACGCTCGCACGTTATAATGAGGAATTTTATACAATTCATGTTAACAATAAAATGTCGGACTGGAAATTAATTCGTAATTCAATCTGAGCAACATGCTGTCACTGTCAGATCGAGCAATGGTGGTTAAATATTTCTACAGAAATTCTGTATCCCCAACTATTGCTTTACAGAAATTTCGCTCGGACAATGGACTGAATTAAGGCAATTAAGGCGCAATTAAAGAGATTTTATCAGAGATTTTATCTTTAAACGTCTTTCCTGAAAAAAAATCCCTTTAACCCTTCACTGCACGATTTTTTTCTGTTTGTATGAAAAAAAAATATTTTAAATTTATAAATTGATCTAATAATGGGAAAAAAAGTAAAAAAAATAATAATAATATTTTGAGCTAAAATTTGATATTTTATTGCGTGTACTCTATGTACGCGATTGGGGATTTTAAATATTGTATTGCTATACTTCGAAATTTAATGGACTTAAATTAATTAATTTAATACACTGCAACTTCTTTGTATTAATATTTTTTAAGTATTCAGTAAATATAATAAAAGCAATTCAACCCTTAACAGCTTGATCGATTTTTTTCTCGATGAACAAATTCTTATTTTACTGTCAAAAGCAGCCATCTGAAATAGACAAAATAAGTGTTATTCTATTCTATTGTCGGTTCTTGAACAGATACAATAATCATATTGAACAAATTTGTGGCACATACTGAGAATTACGCATTTTTAGGCATGTGCCATATGTGAAAACTTTACAGTGAAGGGTTAATATCCCACACATTGGAGTATAATTAAGATAATCTAACTTCCCCTTTTTTTTCTAGATCTTAAAATACCAACTGTAGAAATAAAAATTTTTATTTCGTTTGGAATCCCATGTTATGCTTTCTATTGTTTTTAGGGGATTGGGGAACAAAGCACGAATCAAGAAATTTATGCATCCTATCCAACCAATATTCTGGCAAATTCCAGTGAATACAATATTCTTCACTACATTTGCCCCCTTAGCTATAGTCTGGTAAAATATATGCGTAAGTAAATGATAATCAGGATCAGATTTTGCGTAAAAAAGGATAATTATATGGGAATCCCCAAATGTTTTAAACTACACTATAGAATGCATATTTAAAGAGACATAATAAATCATGAATTAGAGATAAAATTATCTTATTATAATTTAATTATCTTATTATAATGACTATGTAACTATAATTTATTTAAATATATTTTATTTTTCATTCCTAATATAATATTTACATAACGAATTAATTTAATTTCTTCAGCTCTAAAAATACCCATTACACAAATTCAGCTTTTATTTCGCTTTAAACTGAAAAAAAATGCGCTTTGATTAATTTTAGGGGATGCCCTTCAGAAAAAATGAAAGATTATTTTATCAAGTTATCCCTCCCATATTTCTGATCTTTTTTGCACATTCCAGTGGATTTTACATTTTGCTCAAAATTTTCAACGAGCTGTATCTTTTGTTGATATATGTACGGTGGATGTATGGTAATGGGGTTATATTTTGTGGATAAAAAAAGGCGAGGGGAAAGTTTCGAAATAGATAAAACTCTAAAATGAAAATAATGTAATTTAAAAGATATAAAAATGTCCCGCACTGGTAACAAAAATTTCTAAGCATAATTTTAAGTTAATGTGATCCTTATTTTATGGAAACTTTAAAATAGCAATGGCAGAAATTTAAAGTATCATTCAGCTTTACATCAAAATATGTGTGTTAAAATTATCCTTAGGGTATTCGAGAAAAAAAAAGCGTGTTTAGAAATGCATCCCTCTCACCCATTCAATGTTTTTTTCTTTTTTTTTTTTTTTTTTTTTTTTTTTTTAACATATTGCTGTTATTTTTACTTTCAACTCTAAATTTGTTCTTTCGCTACTTTTTATTAAAAGATGTGACTGTGTGGATGATAATGTGGTTTATATATTTTAAAAGCAATTACGTATAAAGCATCGATATTTATAAAATTATACGATGGATATTGCATATTTAAAAGCTATAAGATGTCTTGGATGTAGTATGTTGACGAATAAAAATAATCCGAAAACCTTCGAAAATTATAGAAGTTTATCTATAGAATATGTACAACAGTACATATTTAGATACGTAACAATGTCCAGTACCGGTAATAAAGGCGTCTCAACAAAACTTTAAGTTAATAGAATCCTCTCCTTCTAGTGTCCTAAAAATATTAGTCGCAGAAATGCGAATTCTGATTTCGATCTATACTGATAAATATGCGTTTATATTGTCTTTAGGAAATCAGGAAAAACAAAGATTTAAGAATTTATTCCCACCATCCATCCTTTTTTATACACATTCTTGTGACTTTCTGCTTAAATTTTATCCTTACGCAATTTTCTGTTAAGTGATGTGCATGGATGATAGTTATGGGGATATATTTTTCGGAAAAAGGCATAAAGTGCATAAAAATAAACAAGGAAAATTGCATGTTTTAAAAGGGCATAAAATATCGAATAAAAATGTCGTATTGAAACTATCCGATATTTTTAATTTTCTCTTTCTAATATAATGTTGAGGTGACGAATTACGATATTTATTTTTGATCTAAACATAGAAATTGAGATATTCAGCTTCTTCAGTGGCGTAAATAAGGGGGGGGGGACCCAAATGCTCTGAATACCGGTAATTTTGGAAAGTTCTGTTCGTCTTGTCTAACCAGAATATATTCTGCTACGAATAAAGATGAAGAAAATCTTACAGTATTACTGGTTTTGGGCACCTACCCTGGTTACGGCATTGTTCTTCATTTTTTCTTTAAATATAAATCAAAAATGTGTGTTTAGATTGTTTATAGGCTTGGATTAGTTAATTAGTGACGGTATGGTCACCTTTTACATATCAGGAATAAACAGACCGGTAACTCCATTTTAAAATGGAAACAGATTCACTATAATCGTCTTTAAGTATGTCGAGATTGTTTACGGTCCACATTTTTTCAGTAGCCACTAGCACTAGAAAAGTCGGTGATCGATTGTATTTAGGATATACAAAAAAGGTCTATAAATTTGCGAAATCGTGAATCTTATTATTCTGTTTTGTTGTTGTTGCGTTTCTCTAAATTTTAGATTTTGCTCTAAGTTTACAACATACTCTATCCTATGTTAGTAAGTAAGCGGTGAGCATGTGGTATTTCGCTTATAATTTTCCGAGAACAATTTTGAAATTGTGAAATGCGTTCAAATATATAAAACTGTAGAATAAGAATTGTTTATTTTAAAAGACTTAAAAATGTGATGTACTAGCAGAAAATTTATCTGAAAATATTTTTAAGACAGTGTAAACTTTATTTTGTCGAGCCTTAAAAATACCAGCCGTAGAAATGCAAGCTCTGATTTCACTTTAACACGAAAGATATGCGGTTAGATTGTCTTTAGGGGATTCGGGAAAAAAAGCACGATTTCAGAAATTTATCCTTCTCATCCTTTTAGTCTTTTTACACATTCCAGTGAATTTTACTTTCTGCTGTAAATTTGCCCCTTACGCTACTTTATGTTAAAAGATGTGCGTGGGTGGGCCGTAATGGGGTTGTATTTTGTGGGAAAAAAAGGCAAGTATGTGAAAAGCTTCGAAATATATGAAAGTAAAGAAGGTAAACAGCATATTTAAACTGACACAATAAGTACTCTACTAGAGATAAAAATGCACTATTTTAATTTAAATATAACATACAATCTTTTACTTTTCAGATCCACAAAAAAGATAAAATATATTGTTCTATAAATTGAAATTTAATTTTCAGTTATAATTGAATAAGAACATCGGCGATAGAGTGCGGGATGTTTACCGGCTTATTTGATTCGTCGTTCTGCTGTAGCACGCGCCAAGTTAACAACCGTTGAGAGAAAGAGTCTTTATGATATCTAGTGAAGAAAATTTAATTTTGTTTATTTTACGTCAAAACATTTGAAGAGTTAAAAAGTAAATACAACCCCCCAGACACTTTTTGAAAAAGAAATCTCAAAGAAGTATTTTAGGGTTCTTGACGTGTAATTTGGTATATCCCCATTCTTAAGCTACATTCCGGTAAAAGATGTCCGTTGGTCGATGTTAATGGGATTATATTTTGCTGGGGAAAAAAGACAGGCATGTGTAAATCCTCGAATTGCATGACAGTACACCATGCAAACTGCATATTTAAAGAGATTTAAGAAGTTTCATATCACAGGTAAAATTATTATATTACATATTAAGGATATTTTGAATTCTCTTTGTTTTTAAATCTCTGAAAAGAAAAACAAAAGATTATAGGAATTAAGACTTGCATTGTGAAAATAGCTTGTGTTTGAAAATATATGTAAGTTTTCTTTGTGTCTAATTTAAAAATAATAAATGTATTCTTTTTTACATGGCAGAAAGTGTATATAAATCTGCTTATAAAGGTAAATAATAAAAATAACTCATATTATATTTCAAATCCATTTTAATGGAAACAATTTTTGAGGGGTCTTGGTGAAATTGAAAATTCTAAGATTTTTGTTAATTAGCAATTTAATAGCACAAAACATTTCTGCATCAATTTTTAACACTGTCCAACATAGTTTAAAAGCATTTACGATTTCATGTTGAATACCTTTGAATCAGTTTTTGGAATTTAAAACTGTAAATAAGTTTCAATTTATAGGATAAATATTTTAGATCTAAAATGGTTTACTTTTAAATTATATTAAATATTCTACTAAAAATACACTTTTTATCCAACATATAAAATATTCGTCGTTTTGAATAAACGGAAAATTGGGATTGTAAATATAAAAAATTTTTGCACAAATATTGAACTAACTGCTTGCATTTTTTATATTGCACGTGCGAGTAAAAAGTTAAAAATTAATTATTCAACAATTAAAGTTCTTTTTTTAATTTAATTCATACCTCCCAATTTAAATATTTAGATGCAATTTCTTTATTCAGCATTGTGTAATTTACATAAATAAGAAAAAAAAACATTTTTTTAAAGCTTAAAATCGATGAATCCTTTTAAAACTTTCATTGTGTTAGCTATATTTCTTTAGATTTTTTCAGGTAATGCACGCATTCAATGGGTTAATATTTACTATTCACTGTTAAAAAAAATCTGAAATTCACGGACATATTTTTTCTGAATTTCACAGAAAAAATCCTTTTTCGCACCAAAAGGGCTTTTTCCGTTACAAATCTGAAAACTCCACGATATTTCCTGAAACTAACGAAAAGGACGGAAATAAAAACAAAAAACGGAGACACTCCGCTTCCCGGGGATCTCCGTGGCCGAGGAGTTAAAGCACCACGCCATTAAACGTCTGGAAGCGTAGATTGTGGGTTCGTATCCCACTAGCCCCATAAAATAATGAAAACACAAAAAGTCCCTTTTAATTACTTTTTTCTGTTTATTTTTTTCTTATTTCTTATTAAAAAAAATCTTTTAACTAATTAGCCCCCCAAAAAATAAATAAATTGCACGCGATAATTTCAAAAAATTTATCTAAGTTTTGTAAAAAATGAATAAAAAATATTGTTTCATACATTCATTCATTCAAAAAAAAAAGGGATTTTAAACAATGATTTTTTATTTTATTTACGCTAGTTAAAAAATTAAAATTGGTTTTAAAAATAATAAGTATTATGCATCATTCTAAAATAAAATAAAATAAACCGCTTACGAATATTCTAACGAATATATTTGAAAGGAAATCTTTGAAAAGCACAACATATTTTCCCAGTAACTCATAAAAGACATACTTTGTACAGACTGGTATCGGCAGCTTTGGCTGAATCAGTAAGGACTTGATCCTCTACGCAAACGTCTCTAGTTCGATCCTCAGGACGGCTTGAAATAAATTATGCCAAAAGAAAATGATTAAAAATGATTTAAATTAAGTATATAGTCACTCAGAAATTTCGAATTCTTTGACGAATGTCCGGCTCACTAATTTTAAAATTTAAATTAAATTATTATTATTACAAAATCAAACTTTGTAACGGAAAGTTACCGCTTTTCCATACGGAAGTTTTCCTTTCTTTTATTTTCCAAACGGAAAATCTACTAATGGAACGGTGAAAGTTCGGCTACATTGCTGCCGGTACTTTCACCGGGAATTCACATATTTATTTTTAACAGTGTTGGGACACAAATTTGAACGGAAAATAATGTGGTTTTCACAATATCATTGACAATAACGGTCAACATAATTTGAAATGAAATTTTTTTTATAGAACAGAGCGAATGAGAAAAGTTCGTCCTGGAACTCAAATAACGACATAAATCTTATTAAACAAATCGTACATATTAAAATAATAATATGTATCTCTGCATTCTCATGTAACGGTCTGAAAAAATTTAGACTATGATCAGTATGAAAAGTATTTATACTAATGTTTCGACATTATTACATCTGTTTAGGAATATTTTTTTTCTAAAGAAACTGAAATTGGGCTACAGAATTGTTCCATATATTTGCTAAAATATATGGCAGAACTACATATAATAATATTAGTTCTACACCTGTCACATCAAATTTTTAAAATAATTGATATAATATAAGGAATAGTGCTGAGAAAGTGCTGAGATTAAATTTCATTAAATCATATATTGTTTTAAGAATTGCATAAATCATCTTTTTGGCTTCGCTATTACAAAAAATTATGGCATCGATTTATTTTATATTGTAATAAAATAACGTTAAAATTTTTTTGAATTGAAAACTTTTACGCAGTAATAGCGAATGAGAAAAATCCGTCCAAGAAATCAAATAATGACACAGCGGTAAATGAAATGGTAAGTGTGGGGCCTGAGTGGAATTTAATTTTTAGAAATATTTATATTATTCTAAAGAAATACTAACATTTATTTTAGCGAATAATAAACCATAATGTTGATATCCAGAAACAATAAATTAATATCTTAAAAGTCGTATTTATTTTTTAAAAAATGGATATATTTTCTGTGCGTGAATTAAAATCATTAAGCTTTGTGCATATGATTAAACTCTAAATTATGCAAGTAGAAAACAATTTTTGAACAAAAGAGAAATGAAGCACATCTATTTTTGAATTAACGTGAAATCACATTAAAAAATTATTGTTTAAAATTTATTTTAACACCATAATATAAATAAATATAAAAATAAAATAAAATAAAATAAAATAAAATAAAATAACAATTTTGTTCAAGATTTTCCAATCGCAAATACTTAAATTCAAAATATTTTTTTTTGTTTGTTAGATTATAAACATATGCACATAACTGCCAACTTTCAACTAATCTTCCGTAATACCAGGATTAGTTTGATCGAGGTTAACGTCATTTCAAACCAGAAAATATATTTCATGAATCTTTATTTATTTAATTTCAGAATTGTTACTAGAATATACTTAATTTCATTTCTTTGAAAAAATTCTGGTTCGAAACTCATTAAACCAGGGTCAAATTAACGCATGTATTACGGATAATCGATGTCATGTTGGCACCTATGTATGCACAACTTGTTCATTTTTTTAAAGCTATAGCTTACATAGTTTGATAGTAACAGTGCGCAGAAACTCAAAATTTACTAATGTGAAACAAACGCGTTATAAAGTTTCAACATTTGCGGATTTTATTTTTTTATCATCTATAAATGATTTTAAGTCAAGTAATAATGGAGCTTTTTGACTGGGGTTTTTCCATAATATTGAGAAATTTTCAAACATTCAGAATAAAACGAAAACATTTGAATGTTTAAAAATCCTTTGCTCCCTAGCATAATATTTGAAGAATGCTATGGGAAATGAGTGTTCATCCAAAGGACGATTTAGGAATACCTTTTCTAGATATCCTATACTTACAAGAGGATCCTTTTGCTGTTGTCAACAGGTGTGGTTATTAATCAGTTTTTATCTGTATATTCAATGCGTCAAAATGTACTGTCATGTATTGTACTAGAAAACATTTTATTATAATAATTACATTAAACGGAACTGAATACCATGAAACTTTAAATGCATTTTTCTCAAAACTACTTTTTCAACGACTGTGACTACTATATTTTAAAACGGTTCAATGGATTTAAAGAAAATTTATATAGCATGTTTTACGAATACGAAATTATTCTTTAAGAGAAAGATTTCTTGTAAATACTTTTACATTAAACAAGCTGCTCTTTTTTCGTTAAATTATATAAGTAAACTTTAAGAGGCCAACATTTAGAATTAATTAAATGTAAGCTTCGATTAGGCATTAGATAAAAATATTTTTTTTTGTACTGATCTCAATCTCTTAACGCAATGTTGGAGTGAAATTTCTAAAGCAAACCTTATCTGTCATTATTGTACGTCCTCACTTTTCTTGCGGGAAATAAGTTATTTAGGATTTATCATATTCTATTTCTAAAAAAATACACAAATTCTTCAGAAAACTGGAAATGTAGGAGATGATTTATAGAAAACACAACGCAATAAAATATCGTTCATTATCTAAAAAATATTGAAACTCTTCTGCGACTTTCGCGAGTAAGTAGTATATTGCAAAAATCGAATAACCACATAGGCACGAATGGAATGCTAATGATACAAACAAAAATAAAAAAAAAGACTAAATCAAAGACTAAATTGTGTGATTACTTAATTTGTTGGTTGGAATTTGATTTTTCATCACTGTTAATAAAAAGTGTCGAAATTTACTATTGAGAATAATAGTAAAAAAAAAAAAAAAAAACAACTCGATATACACAAAGAATATAAAATTATTTCTGTGGAAAACAGGCAAAACTCTCTAGGACAACACTCCGTTATATATCAAAACGAGATCAAATTTTACCGTAATAAAAATTTTAAAAATCTTTTTTTTTTTTTTTTTTTTTTTTTTTAAATCTATGCATCGAACAATATATGAGGAGCCCAGAAGCCAAGGGGTACAAGTGACAAAATTTAGATTTCGAGTAAATTGAGTTCATAGTTAAACATCAATTGTTATTCAACGAATTGAGCTATGAAACGTTTGCTTACTTCTTAGTGATCTTTGAATTCTTATTTCAATAACTGTTTAAAAAAAGTGGAATACAATTTTTCTTTTTACCTATAACTAAACAATGTTTATCGTCATTCGGCACTTGTACCTCTTGGCTTCCAAGTAGTAATTAAAGTGCTTGGAAACTAAAAGGTACAAGTGCCGAATGAGCACAAGAAATGAAAATTTATGAAATAAAAAATTGTATTTATGAAAAAAATTAAGAACAATGTTTATACAAATAAATAAAAGGACAAAATTTTGTTTTAATATAAATTCTAAAGAAGGAAAAATTATGAAGTAAAAATGAATTTACGAAAAAAAAATATGAACGATGTTGATATAAATGAATGAAAGAAAAATTTTTGTTCTAATGTAAGTTTTAAAATTCTGTTTTAAATTTTGAAACATTGAAATTTTATATGTTTTAACACTTTCCAATAAAGTTGAAAAGTGCATATGATTTTAACTTGTCTGTCCGTGCCCTAACTCTCGTAAATATATTCGGATTGCCCATAAATTTTTGGGAATTATTCATCTTTACCTCAACACAAACCTATTGCAAATGAAGTTTCTAACACGATTAGTTTATCTACAGGGACAATCAAAAGTTTTCCATTACATTACAGTTTATGGGAAAAATCGTTTTAAATGAATTTGAAAGATGTTACACCTTGTTACATATTAAAACTTATATGCATTTACGAATCGCCCTAAAAGAAACATTCTATAAAATCTGAGGTGAAAAGAATAGTTGTTATTTATTTACAGGACCATACAAAAGATTTACATTACCTAATGATAAAGAGGGAATTGTTTGCGATTTTTTTTCATTATATTACAATTTTCATGTATAATAAAATTCATATATATTATTTTGTTAGTTATTTTGCGCATAATACGAAGTACACAGTATTTACAGGGACGCAAAAAGAATTCAAATAGTATATTCTATCCGAAGTGCTGTATATATTATCAATGATGATTGATGAATGGACGAAATGCCATTTTAATTATGACTTGCACTTTTAAGTTTCACTAAATTTATACATGTTATATGACATGTACAAATGCTATAGTTTATATACAGGGTATGTAGTTTATATACAGATTGTTTTACACAAAAATACTCGTAAAGGTTACAGAATATGAGCGTATTTTACTTAAAGATTGCTTATAAATAAGTCATGTATTTCTATGCTGAACTGCATTCAGTTTACCAAGAAATGCTTGTAAAATATAGATAAAATGATATATAGGATCACACACAAAACATTATACATGGTCATCGATGGATCATAATTTCTGAAAATGTGATTTCAGAAGTCTTAAGTGTGTTTTAGTTTGAAGTAAATTTCAGCTAAATACTGGTGTATAATTAAGGTTTAAAATGAACTACAGACTAAACAAAAGTATACAAGTATGCTTTCATCTGTTAGTATAAACTGCTGAAAGAGAAATTTCAAACTATTATGTGTTTTCTTGCTAAACTAATTTTTCCCGTTATACAGTATATATCAACCGACCAATAAAACATAGGGCTGCTCAAAAGTATCAGAATACATATTTGGAAATGGATAGTAATATTTTATTACCCTAATTAGCAAAAATTTTTAAAGATTTCAGGGAGTGTTGAAAAATGTTTCATAATTCATGCTTAACGAATGATTTTCCTTACTTGATAACAGTTAAAATGTATTTATTTAATGCATAAAAAAGCAAATTGCTTCGTATGTCGTTGGACGCGCTTCTGCAATATAGACGTTAACGGACACAACTGTACTTATACCACTTGGCCTCCACACGTTTCACAGTTTTGGGAAAGAGGTTAAGTAACTGACCCCTATAACTCAGTACATAATGAAAAAATCACTCTTAACTCTTTACCTATAAATAAATCGAAATATTTCCAGATAGCCTGTGCACTTAACTCATTTTTTTCCATTTTGTCACTTATGCCCCTTGGCTTCTGGACTCCTCATATATATATTCTGCAAAATAAGTAGTTTTTCCGTGTACTATGGCATTGCAAAATCTTGGTCTAGATTAGAAACCAATATGCGCAGTCAAAAGATTTTATAGATTTCCCAAAGTGTGATACTCGGAAAAAGGCGAGTTTTGAAACTCACATCCTCATACATAACTATTTTTTCTCTTATTCCACGAGGACTTCAGCCTGTTAATGAAAAGTTGGGTTCCAATTTCTATAGAAAACCACATCTCGTGTTATTGTTCGCACACACTGCATTTCCGTCTACCTTAGCAGGAGTTGTTATATTTCTGATTTATCATTTTCTACATATAAACAATAGGATGTCCTTTTTTTTAAATTTCCGTCAGAAAACTAATTATGGAGGTGGTGATTTATTTAAAGCACAATATTATAAAATAACATTGATCATTTTTTAAAATGGAAATTCATATGCCAACTAGGGTTTGTTCAGGTATCATTATTTTCCGGATGAAATACCAGCATTTGTTTATAGTAAAATAAATATTCTTCAAGAGAGCGAAATTTTGTCTTATTTAATCAGAGATTTTCTATAAGAAAATATTGGCACAGAAGAATTTTCTGGTCATAAAATTCCAGGACCCGTAGAACCCTGGAATAAAATATGTCGATTGCATAAATCCAATAACAACACAGGCATGAATGAAATGCTAATAGTAGGGATAAGATTAACAAATGATTACGTAATATAAATACATATGTTGCTGTTTGAAACTTAAGTTTTCATCGCTTTTTATACGATGTCTGGAAATTTACTATTCAGAATAGTGGTAAAAATTCTAGATATACAAAAAAGTACAAATATTTTTCAACAAAGAACATGCAAAATTAAACTAAACTCCAATTAAAAAAATTATAAGTTATGAAAATACTCAGATTCTTCACTGTCTTAACGCTATGTTAAATTAAACCACGAGTTATATAATAGTAGCCCTGTTTCTTCGTACTGGAGCTGAATCTATTATATTTCCAATTTGTCATGTAAGGATTTCTAAAGAATTGCACAAGTCATGATTTTTGTAATCTTTTTAGAAAACATTTGAGGCAGAGATTCATTTAAAGCAACGTTTAACAGTTTTCGAAATTCAAAGTTTTTTCCGACAGCGTCAAATAAGGAACATTCGTCGTGGAAATCTAATAAAGACATAGGAATGAATGAAATCCTAAGAGTGGAAACAAAGTTTAAAGTAAGAAAATGTAGAAATTGTGAGTAAGTGAAGGAAAATATCTCTTTTGAAACAAGAAGTTTCGAAAATTAGAATCCCAAATATGGTGAAAATACGGCTTTAACAAATTTCATTACACAATTTTTATATTTATTAAACATCTAACAAATGACGAAACACTTGGATTATAAATAACCCATGATGGCTCGAATGCTAGAAGATGTCTATTATGATAATTGGATATTGATAAGTGTATATTTTAAAATTTTAGTTTCTAACGCCTAATGTTGACATCACAATTTGATTTTCCGGTACATTTTACTGCCAAAATACAGTTTTTAAACAATATATCGGAAGAAAATCATTCAAATGTTCAAACAATATATATTTTGAAATTAAAATTCCGAAAAAAAAATACTTATAAATTTAAAAATATATATATTCAACTTTATTTACTTTCGACTGCCAATCAAAATTTCAATTAATTCAACTAAGCAGTTTTCAATTATGTTTAAAATACTACCCGCATTGCAATATATTATACAACGAATGAAAAATTTATTTAAAATTAATCAGTTTCAAAACCTTATTTCTGCATAAATGACATCTGCATAGCACAACTTGAACTAGTGACTTTCCGTTTGGTTTCTGGAGGTAAAATTAAATGAATATGAATAAATTTTCATGTGATAATTAGATTTTAGTTTGATGCAATTTTATAAATTATAAGACCGCTTAATTTTGAAAATATTGTTAAAAATAAATATAAGTTATTTTCAATGCAAACATATATTTATTCTGTGCGTTTTTAAATTGTGGAATAATGATCATCCCTCGTTTTATTTCGTACTGACCATATTCATAATATCCGTGTAAGATAAACTATTGTGGTTTTCCTGCTAACATATGGATCTCAAATGAGAGTGTCAGGTTACCAGGTGTCAGATAACTGGATGTCGGATGAGAGGGAATTAACTGGATCATTAAGCACCGTACCTATCTATTGCATATAAATCTATTCCGAAATTTTGTATATATGCATTTCTTGAATTTTAGGAACATAAGGTTTATAAACAAAATTTTACTTTTGCTGAGCAAAAAACTCATAGACTACTCTTCATACACATGTCCTTTTTTATTTGATATAATAGGCTATCTACATACACATTTTTTAATTAGCTCTTTAATTCTTTAACTCATTAACTCTTTTTGTTATTTTCATTATAAGTAACAATTTATAATATTGAGATTAAATTCATTCCTACCTAAAATCCAGAGAAGATTACTAGCCTGTCAGTCAAACGTTTTTACTAGATCTCCAAAAAGTGAAACTTGAAACCGAGTTTCCCGTATTTAGAAGAATCTAGCTTTAGAAAAAAATGTTTGCACTTTTTTCATATTGCAGTATATTTTTAAAACTACGGAGGGAACTTATGAAAAAAGAAATCTGAAATAAATGACTCATGAATTTTTTACGCTCTCAGATTCCCCGAACGCCAGATTATTTGTTGATTCCACACAAGAAAGTGATTTAGAAAAGAAACGTCGATAATACTTTTTTAATAGAAAAAGTGCCGTTCAGTTATACGAAACTTTTATGTTAATATTTTCTACCGTACTTTTATCGATCTGGTATTCATATCTTCTGTCCTTAGATAAAGATTTTTTTCTCATTTAATCTTATTTATTTTTAATTAGTCTAGAAGCCAATTTTCGATATTATCTTTTTTGTTGATCATTTTGTTTGCTTAAAGCTCCTTAGATAAAATAACTTTAGAGCATTTGATAATATAGAGAAAGTTGTTTTTTTTCTAATTTCCTGGGATGTAACTCCCAAAATTCTGATTTATTATTCAATTTTAACTTCATATCATAATATTACATGAATTTTTAATGAGTAGCATGCATAAAACATGAAGGTTGAGAATTTTTCATTTAATATTGCTGCTTTTTAAAAATAAGATGGATGTGGTAGCTTTTTCGCCGAAGTCTTTTGTGAAACAAGGGGGAATTAGTCAAATATTTTTTTTTATAAATGATCTTGAAGAAGTAGTGGCTAGGAAGATATATTTCAGGTGCTCTTGTTCCGGATTACTATCAAGCTCTAAATTTTCATTTAATTTAATTACTGATATCCTTCTGTAATATATATATATTTGGATAAATGATTTTCCGTAATTATTTATTGATCGCATAACGTGTCTGTATTTTCTCTTTGTTTTTATCTCAGTATGTATGTGGATCCGTCTGTTTATACACACAATATTTTTTAAAGAATGAAAGAAATAAATGAAAATAAGGTAAAATATAAATATGGTAACACAAGAAAAGAATAATAGCTTCTCTGAAACTAACAATGGATAAATATTGAAGTTTGTTGGTTTATATATGTATAACACATACCTATATGTAAAGAGAATTAAAAAAAAATACACACATAGCACTTAAACTCTGCTTTATTTCATAAACCATACGAAAAAAGAAAGAAAAAAACACGCGATCCATTCAAAAATTGTGATTAAACTGGAGTGCATTAAAAATAAAGCTCATGTATTACACTTACATATACATAAAAAGTTACAAAAATGAAAACTAGATCGTTTTTTAAAACGAACCCATAGATACAAGCATAAATTAAAAACTGCCTACTCAGAGCGACAAGGAGTTTAATGTTGAAAAGGCTTATTGATGGCTTATTGAAAGGCTAAAAATGAAAAGGATTATAATGGTGCTGTTTACAAGCGAGCTAATTCAACCACGATACATGTGAACGCCATAGCTGGATATCGAAAATACAGGGATTTTGTTAATGAGCGATGACTTTAAGTGTACACAGACACATATATCAAAATGGGGACAGATAAATGCACACTCTAACTGTATTTTGAAGTCTCCTTCTCAGAATACTTAATAGAACAAGTAATCTAACCATATTTTCTTTATGCCTCACACTTTATGGACCAAGCTATTTAATTGAAAGCCGTATGAAGATTTCTTTAACAGAAGAATGTGTAGCTTTACACCAAACTCAGAGAACTATCTTTTGCAGCAATAGCAGGATAGACGTAGTTGTATTTGCCCATGCAATTTGACAGCCTGTGTATCTACCTATAGTTTGTAATATTAATTCTTCTTTAAAAATACATATATTTTTTAAATACTACAGTGTGAATGGGAAAAGTTTTCAAAATATATACTTTCGCATGTAGTAATCTGGATTTATTAAATATTAAATCCCACTACAGTAGAAACATTGATTTATTCAACACAACTCAATCTAGGTGAAACACATTATGCTTTGTTTTAATTTAAATTTCTCACGATAACTATTATTATAGTGTTTAATTAAAATACTTTTTTAAAACAGAAAAGAGACTTTAGAAAAGCCAGACTTGATTATTTAAAAAAAAAAATCAGCTACAATATATGATTTCAAAATATGAAGATACAAATGTTGATGATGTCTCTCGTTCAGATCTAAAGTATCATTTGAGATTATGTAAACTGACATCCCACTTGTAAAACTGCACTTTTTATCATACTAATTCCCCTTAAAAATTGCATATAGTTACTAAAGAGTTTAGTTTGGAGAAGAAAACTTTACAAAATATAGTTTTTGGCATATTCTACTCTGATTTGTTAAAATATTAAAACTCGCTAAAATATGACTGATATTCCGATTTTAGTATGTTTTACGGTTTTAACAACCGAGAATAACAAGTTATTATTAAATTCTTGTTAAATTGAGATCCTAATAATAGTTATAATTACAATATTTAATTAATCCATATGCTAATATAGCCTTTAGAAAGTCTAATTTAGGACACTCTGTAGCAGTTCAGCTTAATCTACCAAGATACAGATGGTATGGTTTGTTAATAAACTGAGATACCATCAGGAGCCATGCGAATTCACTGCCTATGTGTCTATCTATATATTGTGATATATATGTCTACGTCTTATTCTTTAAAAATACATGTCTTTTTTAAATATTCCAGTGCCAATATTCAAGAGTTTTCAAAATATGTACTGTCGCATGTTATAATCTGGATTTTTGAAATATTAAATACTGCTACAGTAGGAACAATGATTTATTTAACACATCTTAATCTAGATGAAACATTATATAATTTGTTTAAATTTAAATTTCTTGTGGCAGCTATTATTACAGAATTTACTAATTGAATGAACTACTTTTACTAATAATAAATTAAATAAATTACATTAAATAAACTACTTTTATTAGTATAGAAAACAGGCTTTCGAAAGCCAGTTTAGATCACTTTAAAAAATCTGCCATAACAAATGAGTTCAACATTTGAAGATGCAGTGTTGATGACGTAGCTCATTCAGAACTAAAGTGTCATCTGAGGCTATCCAAATTGACATCCCACTCGTAAAACTGCACTTTGTAACATACTCATTCCTCTTCAAAAATGCATATAATTATTAAAGAGTTTAGTTTGAAGGAGAAAACTTTCCAAAATATAATTTTGGGCATATTCTACTCTGATTTGTTAAAATATTAAAGTGTTTAGAACCTGCTAAAATAGGAATATGACTAACATTCCTATTTTAGCAGATTTTAGTGTTGTAACAACCAAGAATAACATTTAATTAAAATTACACAATCATTATTCCATAAAAACTGACAGCATCTTTTTAACATGCTCGTAACATCGCGAAACTGAAAAATAAAACTGCAAGAGATTTTTTTTATTGTTAATTGTACGTTTATAGATATTCTAAACAAAGTAAACGTTGTTATTTTCCTAGTTTTGTGTTTGTTTAACGAACTCTTTTTATCTGCCCTACGGAAAGGGAGGTGAGTGATTCGGGGTTTAAAGAAAAAATGCGTTGTGATATAAAATTTTATTATCGTTCAGGCAAAAGAGCTCCATGAACAGTTAACGTAATAAAAGAAGCTTACATAGACAAATGTTTAAACGAGTCTCTGATTTTTAGATAGCATGGTGATTTTTTTTAAAGTGTTTGTTTGCGGAACTCTTTACTAAGCTTGTTCCACCGGAATGTGTTGTGAATGATCGAAATGTTAACACTGTGTGGGCAATCTTGGAACAAAATCAGCGAATGGCATGAGAGAAAATAGTGGCATCAATTTAACTGCAAACACATACGAAGTCAATTTCGAACGCGTAGATATTTCGCACCCTACCAAACAATTTACAGCTTCTATGTGTTCTTCTTAACCTTACACAAGAACAAATGCAAACAAGAATTCACCAATATTGTGAGGGGGAAACATTTCTTCAAAAACATCCGAATTTCTTCAAAACATGTGATGAATTTTAGGTGCATTATTTTGATACCCTTACGAAGTCCGCAACCAGTGTATCGAAATGCACTAATTATACGTTGATAAAAAAATCGACAAACCAAATCTGCTGGGAAGATCACGATGATTATTCTCTTTCACTATAAAGTTTGTAATTTATCAGCAGGTTTTGCCTTTCAAAAACTACTGCAAATGATGAATATTATGTTTCAGTTTTGAAAATTTTGCGTCAATGTCTATCTAGAAAGCGTTATGAACTGTTAGAAATTGGACATTAAATCAAAATCATTCTCGCCGTAATTAGGTACAGCAATATCTTAGTAAATTCAATATTAATAAACATGGTACACCACCCTTACACTCCAGATCTTGCATCGTGCTATGTTTGCTTGTTTTCAACGCTTATGAGATCTGTGAAGCAGCTTTCAGAAAAAAGCTTCTCTACTAGTGTTGAAAAGTAGGTTGCACGTTGGGACCGTTGCATAACATGTGAGGAAAGGTATTTTGAAAAAGAGTGATGAATTTTTTGCTGTAAATATATTTCAAGATGTTTTATGATTTTACTTTCGCTTTTAGTCACACTGCAGAGATAACACAACGTTTCTTATTCCAAATGTATTTCAAAGTAATGTATTTTTGCTTAATCTTCTGTGATATTTTTCATTACTATATTTAATTAATCCTCTTAATAATATAGAGAACAGAGAGAATCTGCCATCGGAATGACACGGCTCATTAAGAAACTAAAGCGTCATCTGAAGCCATTCAAACTGACACCCCATGTGCAAAACTGTACTTTGTAATATACTCATTTCTCTTT
The DNA here is from genome assembly GCA_964019185.1 of Maratus speculifer. Classification (NCBI taxonomy): domain Eukaryota; kingdom Metazoa; phylum Arthropoda; class Arachnida; order Araneae; family Salticidae; genus Maratus; species Maratus speculifer. Next base: position 216,367,865 of record OZ025299.1, on the reverse strand, counting down.
AAAAATGCATGTATTTATTAAGGACTGTAGTGAGGCTCGGAAAACATTTCAAAATATAAATTTCGGCATATGCTACTCTGGATTTATAAAATACGAAAACGCGCTTCAGAAAGAGCAATGTTTTATCACAACGCATCTTAATCTAGACTCAATCCATGGTAATATTCTTAAAATAACACTTTCACAGACTTTCTAAAGTTGGAAACCAGCCAATTTCCTAGAGAAATGCCTATTTGCTCTCCCATTTTATTTCTATTTCTTTCTTCGGGATATCCGAAAATTGGTAAAATTCTTGCAGCCGAGAAGTTTCCGATTTCCGTTTCATTCATCTTAGTGTTTTTATCTCAATACAAGAAAGAATGTTTAGTGTTTTTATGTTATTGTAATAAATAAACTTTTTATATTTTTATGCTTAGTTTAGTTCCATTTATGAAAATGTGTTTTCAAAATTATTTATATTTGTTAATAAAATATTTATTAGTTAAAAATGGCTTCATTAGAGTAAAAATATCAGAGCAGTTTTTTAGAGAAAAATAGTAAAACATTATTTCTCTAGGATATCCTTATGCAACTGGAAGATGAAAATGCGAAAGGACTTCATGTGAGTTTGAGTTAAATTTTACAAAATTTTAAATGAAAATCTTGAGAAATTGCATTTCACAAAAATATATATTAATATCAATTACGTAGGATAAAAAATAGCTGTGCAATCATTTTAATCTTCAGTTTAGAGAAAGTTATAGAATTATATTTTTGGAAATATATATAATTCTAAATATTAGTTTCTGTAGTTAAAATTTCTGCATCTATGTTAAAACATTTTCATCAAGATAACATAGGATAATATCCAACAAAAGAATATTTGAATACTGCATCTGTAGTTTATAATTTTAATGAAATGATAAATATCCAGAAAGAAGTTTTCCACATTATTTGGATATTAATATTCAATAAAAGAATGAAACACGAATGTCAATCTTACTGTAAAAATAAACTCTCCCCATATTGAACATAAATGATCATTCTATTTTAAAGTTTGTTATGTAACAATGTAATATTTTGAGTCATTGGTGATTTCTAGATATTTTTTGTGATCACCATTTTTTTATATTTTTATAATTGTTTTCGCTTAACTTTATTTTCGATGAAAAGCGTGTGGAAGTATAGTTTTTGTTTTGATATGTAACGTGTCCATAAAGTTTATTTTCATTTAAATCTTGTACTACAAATCAAATAAACATATATTTGTATGGTAAGTTGTACAATATTAAGAGTATATATCAGTTTTTTAAATGAATTCTATATATGTATCATTGTTTCACGAAGCACACCAAGGCGATAATTGTTGACAGTTACATTTAATGATCATTTTAATACACTCTTGCTTTTTCGTCACTGTGCCGATCTCCAATGTTTATTTTGCAACTCAAGAATTGAAGTACATAGACCGAAAAAATTTCTTTCTACTAACCTAAATAAAGAATACTGCCCAGTTAAACTGACGGCATTGAGCTCACAGGCTACAAATACTAATTGTAAATTAAAGCCTTATATTTTCAAGGGTTAATTCCGTTCGAAAAAAATTAAGAATTGAAACAGCTCTCCCCTTTCCTCTTTTTTTATACTTAATCATTGAACCTCCTATACTATCAAAGACATGCTTTATCATATAAAAAATCTATATCCAAAATTCAGAGCAAATCGGATAATTCTTAATAAAAACCCATTTAGCATTTATATAATTTAAAAGGAGTTATCCCCCTCTTTTATACTTAACCATTAAACTTCCAAAACTATTCAGAGATTTGAACGAAATCTGAAAATTCTGCTTGAAAAACCCATTTATATAAATTAAGGGGGGGGGGCTTTAGAACCTCCGTTCCCCCTGTTTATACTTATTCAATGAACACCTAATAATAGTCACGGAATCGACTCATCAGAATGATCCTAATCTAAATTTTGAACGAAAGCTGTTAATTCTGCATGAAAAACCCATTCATATCAATTAAGGGGAGGGGCATGAGCCCCTCGTTCCCCCTCTTATACATATCGAATGAACTCCAAAAACTAATCAGGGAAGCGCCTTGTCAGGATATACCTACATACAAAATTTCAAGTAGATCCGATATTTTTATCATGAGTTATCACGTTACGCACGAACGCACGTACGAACGTACATACAGAACGGACGGGCACATAAGCTCTCAGGCTATGATAGCCTGTGAGCTAAAAACCTAAACCTTTCTAGCGATGCAACTATCCTTCAAGGATCATAACCTAGATTGCCCACCATTTTTATCTAAGACCTGAGGCTCTTGTGAGTTAGTCTAACGTAGTAGCCTCACTGTTTTGCTCCAAAAGAAGCTCGGTACTCATTTTATCGATCACGAAGAAATTATATCCAAATCTTTTCAAAACATGGAGTCGAACTTTAGACATGTAACGTGGTTCTAAGACTTGCTGATGACTACGATACTAGTCCTTTTTTACTAAACATATAAGTGTAAAATATATAAAATTATATAAACATTTTACAATACCAAATTCAAGATCGTAAGGCAGATATTTTATCAGAAAAAGGAGCAAGAAAAGATAATGAGATTATAGAATTTTCAGAATATTTTTGTTGACTTTATTATTATCAAGAGAAAAGCTTGTTTAAATGTATATCTAATTAAAAAGAATATTGCCCAGTTAAACTGATGGCATTGAGTTCACAGGCTATGCATACTAATTGTACATTACAGCTTTATATTTTCAAGGGTTAATTCTGTTCGAAAAACAAATTAAGTAGGGGAAACAGCTCTCCCGATTTTCCTTTTTTATACTTAATCATTGAACCTCCTAAACTATCAAGGAAAAGCTTTATCACAAAGAAATCTACATCCAAAATTCAGAGTAAATCGGATAATTCTTAATAAAAACCCATTTAGCAGTTATATAATTTAAGAGGAGTTATTCCCTTCTTTTATACTTAACCATTAAACTTCCAAAACTATTCAGAGATTTGAATGAAATCTGACAATTCTGCTTGAAAAATCCATTTATACAAGTTAAGGGGAGGGGCATTAGAGCCCCCGTTCCCCCTGTTTATACTTATTCAATGAACACTTAATAACAGCCACGGACTCGCCTCATCAGAATGATCTTATATCTAAATTTTGAACGAAAACTGTTAATTCTGCATGAAAATCCCGTTTATATCAATTAAGGGGAGGTGCATGAACCCCCCCGTTCCCCCTTTTTATAATTATTCAATGATCACTTAATAACAGTCACGGAATCGCCTCATCAGAATGATCCTATATCTAATTTTTGAACGAAAACTGTTAATTCTGCATGAAAATCCCGTTTATATCAATTAATGAGAGGGGCATGAGCCCCCCGTTCCCCTTCTTATACATATTGAATGAACTCCAAAAACTAATCAGGGAAGCGCCTTATCAGGATATACCTATATACAAAATTTCAAGTGGATCCGATATTTTTATCATGCGTTATCGCGTTACGCACGAACGTACATTCAGAACAGACGGGCACATAAGCTCTCAGGTTATGATAGCCTGTGAGCTAAAAACTGCTGAAATGTGCATCATTTTTTTCTTTATACATAACATGAATCTTTCTGTATTTAAGAACATTTTCTTGATCTAAATGACACTAATGATTCTCTTCCCAGTTCTCGAAAAAATATATATTTTCCTTATTCTTAGCCCCATGTTACCGAGCAAAAATGTAAAATTTTATTTTTTTATTCTTGTGAATGTTTTAAATTCTAAGAAAAAAATGATTTGTTCAACATGATATGAAAAACTTAATTATGTATATGATTACAATTCTAGAGAGTATTAAGCTTTACTCAAATTTTAAAAACTGCATTATATCTGTAGAATTATATCAATTTAAATAACGCTTCCCCTGCGGCGAAAAAAAAAAAAAACAGATTCGTGTACGTTAAGAAAATAATCTGTTCATTTGTATTTTCTCTCTCTCTTTTAAGTAATTGATGTACGTTACTCCTGTTGTATGTATTTTAAATGAAGTAAGAAATCTTGAAGATTTATCTTCTTCAATTACTTTGAAAATTCACAGTTTTGGATAAAGTTCAAGAAACTGTCGTGAAATTCACGCTAAAAAAATAGATAACTAATAATCTTTTTAAATGAAATAGAAAAAGAAATATTTCCATTCTGGTATAGTTCACAAAATAAATTGCGTCAGGCAGAAACATTTACTTCAATAGAACGAATCTCAACCGCTTGTCAGGAAAGTTTCAGAATGTTGTGTGTAGCCTAAGGGACTGACATACACTGCATTCTATAGAAAATGCTTTTTATGACAGCCCGATGAAGATAGACAAGATAGAACTGGGATGAAAGAGTATTGTCATATATCAACAATGGACATAAGTAACAAAAAATAATGAAAGCAGATAATTTAAAAAGGCAGGACAAAAGAAATGTAAATAATTAATAATGACAAATGATCAGTTATTTTTCTAAGATTTGCAGTATTTAATATTTTTATATTAAACTTTTGTCCATGGTAGACATAATTAAAGTATAACTGTTCTGATGCCAATTATAAAGAATGTACAAAACCAAATGCACCGCTATTTCGTATACATTTTATTCAGACTATGAAAAATCAATTTATAAAACAAAAATGTAGTGTACATTTCGGCATCACTTGCAAACGTAGCGCTGCAGAATAAGTTAGTCTTGTGAAAGAGGCAAAAGAAAATTTAAAAAGCGAATGCTTAAAACTATTGACTAACGTCTAAATAAATTAATAGTAGTTATTTTTGTTTGTTCAATATGTACAATTGTGTATTTTAAAAAAATTGCTGAGTGTGGATGCATGTTTGTGCTTCAAATGAGACAGAAACTCTACTTTCCCTCCAGGTATAGAAAATGTAAACTATTATTTTATATAAGAATTGAATATTTCCAACTGAGCGAAAAATTGGCCACCCCGGGAATCGAACACAGATCCTTTGGCTTACAGAGTCAATGCTTTATTTTTTAAGCTAACTGTACAGATAACCGGCGAGTATTTTTCACTCACTTATAATCTTATTGGTCATAATATCTGGTCTGTCATTTACACAGCTCAACAGAATAAACCACAGGTAAAAGAAACTCCATATAATGTCGGCCCAGTTAATTTAAATGGTAAAACATTGGCCTTGTAAGCTAAAGTATCTGGGTTCGATTAATAGTGTGGGTAAATTTTCGCTCAGTTGGAAGCATTCTATTCGTTTGATAACTTTACCATTCAGTTTGATTGTGTTAACCTAATAGTGTTATTTAATATAATTCAATTTTCCATGGTCTTATTACACTATATTGCCATTGATTATGGGACACTTGCAATTTTAGACATTTTACAAAATATCTAGAAAAATACATGAGGAATCATCTCGAACCTCTTAGTGTATAAATATAATAGTATAAGTCATACATCTCCATGAAGATTTTTTCCCGAAACTCCAAAGGGGACCGTCAACAAATTAAAAAAGAATGAATATCTTTTGAATAACCCTGTCAAAACTAATGTAGCAAAAGCGCTCAAACTCTAGATTATGATTGAATGCCTTATTGTAATAAGCCTTGTTCATTTTTATGCAAATAGTATGCATACTCGCAGAGTAATTAAGGTTTTTATAAAAATGATCCCAAATTTTTCCAAGTTTTTTCCTTATTATTTTCAGAGTTCTTAATATAAAATATTATTTTTTTCAGAAAATATGACAAACAACATTGCGCACAGTACCCTGTAATCAGAATTAAAAAATAATGAAAATTGCATATAAAATGAGTTGGTTTACTAAATAATTTTTTACTGCGCATGCGTCAACGATATCAAAATTTCATTTGCATATTATGTTAGCTAAATGTATAGAGCAACTTTTGTGAAAGTCACAAAATCATAACTTGAAAATTCTGACAATAATCGTCAGTTGAATAAGTCGAAAATCCGTTATTCTCAAAATGAAGCAAAAACAAGAGGGGTTGTATCCATATATCCATTGATTAGTTTCAATATAGAATACGCAATATGGGATATACTACTGCATTTGGATAAAATCCCTCATTTTTTTGCTTCATTTTGGAAACAACGGATTTTGTCCTTTTTCTATAGACGATTACTTTCAGAATTTTCAAGCTATGATTTTGAGACTTTTACAAAAGTTGCTCTATACATTTAGCTAACATAATATGCAAATGCAATTTTGATATCTTTGACGCATGCGCAGTAAAAAATTATATAGTAAACATACTCATTTTTCAAACAATTTTTATTATTTTTTAATTCTGATTACAAGGTACTGTGTGCAATGTTGTTTGTCATATTTTCTGAAAAAAATATTATTTTATATTAAGAACTCTGAAAATTATAATTGAAAAACTTGGAAAAATTTGGGACCATTTTTATAAAAACCTTAATTACTCTGCGAGTGCGCATGCTATTTGCATAATAATGAACACAGTGTATTACAATAAGGCATTCAATCATAATCTAGAGTTTGAGCGCTTTTGCTACATTAGTTTTGACAGGGTTATTCAAAAGATATTCATTCTTTTTTAATTTGTTGACGGTCCCCTATGGCGTTTCGGTAAAAAATCTTCACGGAGATGTATGACGTATACTATTATATTTATACACTAAGAGTTTCGAGATGATTCCTCATGTATTTTTCTAGAAATGTAGTAAAATGTCTAAAATCGCAAGTGTCCCATAATCAATGGCAATATAGTGTATTATGTATACGAAAGACTGCATCAGTACATTCTTGATAATTGAGATATGAGGAGTCCAGAAGCCAAGGGGTATAAGTGCACAGGCTATCTGGAAATATGTCTTTTTATTTGTAGGTAAAGAGTTAATAGTGATTTTTTCATTATATGTACTGAGTTATAGGGGTCGGTTACTTAGCCTCTTTCCCAAAACTGTGAAACGTGTGGACGCCAATGGGTATAAGTACAGTTGTGTCCATTAACATCTATATAGTAGAAGCGCGACCAACGACATACAAAGCCATTTGCTTTTTTATGCATTAAATAAATGCATATTAACTGTTATCTAGTAAGAAAAATCATGTGTTAAGCATAGATTATGAAACACTTTCCAACATTCCCTGAAATCTTTAAAAATTTTTGCTATTTAGGATAATAAAGTGTTACTGTCCATTGCCAAATATGTATTCTGATACTTTTGAGCAGCCCTATGTTTTATCAGTCGATTGATATATACTGTGTAACGGGAAAAATTAATTTAGCAACAAAACCCATAATAACCCAAAACCCCCACTATTTCAGCAGTTTATACTAATAGATGGAAGCATACTTGCATACTTTTGTTCATTCTGTAGTATATCTGGAACCTTTATTATACCCAGTATTTAGCTGAAATTTACTTCAAACTAAAACACACTTAAGACTACTGAAATCACATTTCCAGAAATTATCATCCATCGATGACCATGTATAAAAATTTGTGCGTGATTCTGTATATCATTTTATATATATTTTACAAGCATTTCTTAGTAAACTGAATGCAGTTCAGCATAGAAATACACGATTTGTTTAAAAGCAATCTTTAAGTAAAGTGCGATCATATTCTGTAACCTTTACAAGTATTTTTGTGTAACCCTGTGTATGAACTATAGCATTTATATATGTCATATAACATGTAAAAAAATTAGTGAAACTTATAAGTGCAATTCATAATTAAAATGGCATTTCGTCCATCCATCAATCATTATTGTTAGTATATACAATACTTCAGATAGAATATACTATTTGAAATCTTTTTTGTGTCCCTGTAAATACTGTGTACTTCGTATTATGCGCGAAATAACTTATATTAAGCCTCAGCGATATATATGAATTTTACTATGCATAAAAATTGTAATATAATAAGTCGCAAACAGTTCCCTCTTTATCATTAGGTATCGTAAATCTTTTGTATAGTCCTGTAAATAAATAATAACTATTCTTTTCACCTCAGATTTTATAAAATGTTTATTTTAGTGCAATTCTTAAATGCATATAAATTTAAATATGTGACAAGGTATAACATGTTTCAAAATTATTTAAAACGATTTTTCCCATAAACTGTAATGTAATGGAAAAATTTTGATTGTCCTGTAAATAAATAATAACTATTCTTTTCACCGCAGATTTTATAAAATATTTATTTTAGTGCAATTTGTAAATGCATATAAATTTAAATATGTGACAAGGTGTAACATCTTTCAAATTCATTTAAAACGATTTTTCCCATAAACTGTATTGTAATGGAAAACTTTTGATTGTCCCTGTAAATAAACTAATCGTGTTAGAAACTTTATTTGCAATAGGTTTCTGTTGAGGTAAATATGAATAATTCCCAAAAATTCCAGGGCAATCCAAATATATTTATGAGAGTTAGGGCGCGGACAGACGGACTGACCAACCAAAATCATATTAACTTTTCAACTTTGTTGGTAAGTGTTAAAAAATATAAAATTCCAATGTTTCGAAACTTATAAATAAAATTTTTAAATTTACATTAAAACAAAAGTTTTTCTTTTCATTCATTTATATCAACATTGTTCATACATTTTTCGTAAATTAATTTTTTAATTTCATAAATTTTTTGTTTTTTGGAATTTATATTAAAACAAAATTTTGTCCTTTCACTTATTTGTATCAACATTTTCTTAATTTTTTCATAAATACAATTTTTTATTTAATAATTTTTCATTCCTTATGTCCATTTGGCACTTGTACCCTGTAGCTTCCAAGCAGTTTTCATCACTGCTTGGATGCCAAGGGGTACAAGTGCCAATTGATAATAAACATTACTTAGTTACAAATAAAAAAAATGTATTATATATTTTTTAAAACAGTTATTGAAATAAGAATTCAAAAATCATTAAGATATAAGCAAAAGTTTCATATCTCAATTCAATGAATTACAATTGATGTTCAAGTTTGAACTCAATTTACTCGAAATCTGAATTTTGTCACTTGTACCCCTTGGCTTCGGGGGTCCTCATATAAAAACCTATACTTCAATTATAGACAACCTCTATATTAACTTTTGATATCTCTTATGATTACTTTTGCATCAAACCTTAGTTCGTATCAAAAAGTTAATTTAAATATTCCTGATAGTTTAAAAATAATAATATTTTCTACTCATTTTTTGTGAAAAAAAATGAGTAGAAAACAACATTGTAAATCAACATTCTAAATCGTTAAGGGCAGCCATTTAAGTCATGAAAACATGTACACGCGTATTGTCAAATACGTATAAAATTTAATCTTAAATAAATACCTATAAAATAGCTAAAATATTATTACTTTTAAATTACTTTTACTGAATGCAGAAATACTGTAATATAATTTATACTCAAAAACCCTTTTATTATGGGAAATATACATTTATAGTCATGTTTAGATAAAAATAGATTCTTTAAACATAAATATTCCTCTAAAAAAATGTATAAAAATGCTTTAAATCTATAAATTGCAGTTTTTATAAATGTAAAAAAAGAAAGAAAAATCTAGCGCAATAATCTATGCTGTGAATGTGCAAAAGGTTGAAATAATTAATGTTAGTTTTGTTTTTCGTTCTAATCTAAGTAACAAAAAATTAATTTCTGAACATCGTCACACAGAAGACAAATATATATTTAAGTGCAAATGTATAGAGTGAAAAATAGAGGAACTAGTTTTAGACACAAAAATAGGATTAACTTCTGGTTAGAATACTTCATTTATTACTCTAACAAACATGTTAAATCTAACGTGGGCATAACTCTATATATTCTAAAAGCAATCATATTTAATTCACCTTTGGTGAAAAGAATAGCCTTTGGTGAAAGTTAATTTTTTTTAAATTCTTTTGAAGGAAATAGGAAAATATATTTTGTTTGGTAAATTTCAGAAACTCTACACACTGGGATATTTGCCAAGAGTGAAGGTATATATTTATATAATTTATCATTATCTGAAATTCGAGAATGTCAGCTTAAATTGCATATAACGTGTGCAAGATGCAATTGAATATATATAGATGACATCTTTATCTATAAAGTCTGAACATCAAAACAGCTTACAGAAAAAATATTTATTTTTGCAAGCCAGTAATTTTTGACATATTTTTACAAAAAAAAATGTTTTTACTCCAGAATTCTTTTTTATAAAAAAACATTTTATGATTTATGACCGTAACCATTAAAATTTCTATGATGATTTGTGATGTTTTTGTCCTGCATCAACTTTCTATATAGGTTTTAAAAACACGTTTTAGTATGTAGGAAAACAAATTTATTTTGACAAATAATTTAATGATCTCATAGAATTTTTACTGTGTGTTCCAGTATTTTACAATCAAATTCAGATATTTTGACTTACCTGGTCAATCCATCGTTTACACTAAGGATGAAAGTACTAGATATATGCGCTTTTCTTGTTCTTTTCTGGTATGTTATAATCTGGGAAAAAACATATTTTTGTTTCGTTTTCACTTCACATACCCATAAGTAATGTACCCTTATACTTTAAGGCTTCTTTAAAATTATTGCACGGGCTTTATCTTTTCATGTGTGTGTGTATCAGGGGAATCCAGTATCCTTTATTATCATGCATTGTATATTCAAATTTATTTTTTTATGCTAGCAGTATTTGAGAATGTTTGTATAATAGGGAAATTCTCAACATTGAATTTATATTTGCTGAAACTCACTGTATAGCCTACTATTTACAGAGGCAACCACTTGATAAGTTTTTACAGGTTCAAGAGTTAGTTCTCGTCCATTTGTACGTAATTTCTAGGAACCCATTTTAATCCATAGACTATGCCAGACTTTGAGACCATGTGACATTGTTCCCCCACCTTCTACGTTTTGATACCAGAATATCTGTATTTTAAAATTCATGTTTATTAATCACGGAATTTCTGTCTTGTTACAGACTACTAACAACAGACAATGGCTTACATTAAAAGATCATTAAAAAATCTGCATTATTGACCACGTACGTATCATACGTTACCATACTCAAGTGGTTAAACTGCAAGTTACAAGATTTATCGTCAAGATGAGCGGAAAATGAGTGCGGCACGGTAATCTAAAAATACTATGCTCTAAACGTTGCATCAAATTGTGCAAAAGGCACATTTTAGAGTTCGATCGCAGATTTTAAAAATGGATAATTAGGTTAAAATTATTTGATTAAACTTTGACATTGCAACAATTAATACTTATCTTTCAGTGTAATAGCAAAATAATCATGAAATGTTGTTTGGAAATAATAATAATGTAACGAGTGTTTCAAAAGTACGACGTGAAAATAAAACGGGATTTAAAAAGAAAAAAAAACTAGGGAACGGATAGATGTGTGGATTGTAGATAAATATGCAGTGTGGCATGCGATTTTATATGACATTAAAAATAAAATTAGTTTAAAAAACTAATAAGAAACAGTTTAAAATCTCGAAAACAATGATCACTGTAAACTAGTAAATTTGATTAAATAGTTAGACATTGGTCGCACAGCGAAAGATTTTGATACTAAAACATTAGAAATTATTGCTTGTACATAATTTTGTATCGAATCTTTCGTTTTGTGAGCAATACAGAATTATTCTATGGAATTATATGTGGTGGCGCCACTATTGTCGAGATTTTAATCCTTTTTTTTTTGTATTATACAAAATTCTGTACCATGCTGAATACTTATCTGCAAACCTCATGTCTCTCAAATTAATTAGCTACAAAACGTCCAGTACCTGCTATTAATAGTTGTTATATTCCTCAATGATCTTGAAAATCAACATTCAATTATTTCTAACAGTATGCCATTCATTAAAAATAATGTTTTCTGTGGTGTACATATAACTTTATAAGACTTATACTACACTGTAAAAAAAAATTGGGAAAGTTACAAAAATTTTTCTAGTAGAATTGTATTCCAAGAACTTTTTATGTAACGGCAACAATAAAAATTCATGTAACACATACAGATTTGCACTTTGAATCAAACAAATTTTAAGGTTACTAAGAATTTCTTTGGGAAATCGTATTCCAAGAACTTTTTAAGTAACGGTAACGAGCATTATAGATAAAATGTTAGTAAAGTTACCAAAATTTTAGTAAATTCTTTTGTAAAGTTACAGATGGTTTTAGTTTTGCTTACAAGTTTTGTAGATTGACATCATTTTCTTGTACAATGTACACATAAAATTTTAGTAAGCATAAGAGATTTCGGTTAATTTAGATTACTAAGGTTACAGATTTTTTTTACAGTGTTCGGCTATATATGTATACGAATGATCTAATTTATTTACAGTGCGAATGTCTTAAATTAAAATTCCAGATGAATATCGTCAACCTTCTGGTTTTTTTGTACCATAATTTTTAAATAGAAATATTTGGCTTATATAATAGCAGATTATTTTTATGTTAAACATATCAACAATTTCTGTCTGTTAATAGGGATACTAATAAAATCAGAATATTGCTAGCTCTTGAACTGTGATGGATCCCATATATAAGTTGTTTCTTAATAAATATTGAATTAACTGCGCTTGATCTATTTCGGGCAATAATTAAACATTATAATACTCAAGACAAAAGATTAAACTATAGTACAAGAAGGCGCTGAAGAACGATTTCTATTATGACTAATGCTGTTGTTTTCAACGAATTTTGAAAGGGAATAATTATGGAAATTTAATTAAAAAGTTTGATTGAGCGGTAAAACTACCTTTGAGAGAAATAATACATAATACTTACCAACGCATATTCAAATAAAGATGAAATAAATAAGCTAGATTAGAAAATGTAATTATGTAAAATAAATGACTCAATTTTTCCCTTAAATTATTTCGAATTCTGCTAAATAACATTTGTGATAACAAAGCAATTCTCTCAGATAAATGAGTTTTCAATTTTATAGTTTGCAAATTGTTTTATAAGACTTAAGTCTAGCGATTTAGTTTAATGTTTTGATGGTCTTAATTTACGATAGTTAATTTTCTGTATTTTGAAGCACCTCTGGTGATTCGTTTACCTTTTATTAGAATTGGGGATAATTGTTTCAAACTATTTTCCTCATTGGTATTATTACAAATTATACAGTTTATAAAATAACATGAAAAATCAGAATTGAAAGATTCTGAATTCATATTAGATAGGGTATATTTCTAGCTATTACTAGTTTCGTTAGTATGCAATATTGACATTTTAGAAAATTTGATATTTTTTAAAATATAGATTTAATCACATTTGATCACATTGTTCATGAGGAAATTTCAAAAAATAATAAATGACTTGCGTAAATTATGTCTGAAAAGAATTTTACAAAACTTTTGAGAACGGGAAACCCAATATAATTATTTACTGTAACCCTTACAGTTACCGTCTATTTCAAAATATTTCCCATATTATCAGTGAGAAAGTAAGGAGAAAAAACAATGATAAAATCTGACAAATAGTTGCGAATTTGTTGCTGCAAAGTTTCATTTGCTTATTAAAAAAATTAGAGAACATTATAAATTTTAGAAACCTATTTGTATTTGATTGTTTATTCTATGAAACTACATGAAGATTAAGGAAAAAATCGAAAGGATGTCTGGTTCAGAATTTATGCTCAATTTCAATTAACACATTGACTGAAAGTAGGAACAAGTGTTAATTTTAATTCCCAAAAACCACATTGGCACCAGAATTTTTGTAAAAAAAAAAAAAAAATCGATTTATTAAATTCGTAAAATGTAGCTTTTTTTTTCTTATTTATGAATACAATTGTTTTCAAATCCCGGTGTCAGTCAATAATTTCAACTCTTAAGTGAAATTTTCGCTTTGACGGCTATAAACGCAAGTGTCCGTCAACGTGTTAATACGTTTTACTTCTTATTTAAAGGGTAGTCCGCACATAATCATAGATTAAGCAAAACAAAAGCAGAATTAGCATTGTTTTGGAAGAAAGATGTTACTTTAACGCCCATGTATTGAAGATATAAAACTTTAAAGCATTGAAAAAAATGGTAATGTATTTTCAAATAGAAATCACTGATAGATTAAACAAGTAATTCTGACCATTTATGAATTTATATCTATTCTCACAAACCCTTTTATTAAACTAAATATCCCCCCTATTCTATGAAACAAATTTTGCGGTAAATTATATGAAGAAATGGTTTAAGTGTAAAGCTGGGGGTCTGCGAGTGACTCATAATGAATATAATTGTATTACACAAACCTTTAATAACGAGTGGTATAAGTATTTGATCACGAGGATGCTCAAAACAAGAAATAACCGCAGGGCACTACTGCTTAGTAAAAGATTATCTGGAATAAATGTAAATATATAATCTGTAATTTAAAAATAAATTTTTATAATTAAATACGGAAAAACATTCATTTACAGAAAATAGTTAAATTTAATACTCTAATAGACACGTACTCGTACATGTCTGATGTTGTTTTACGCAGTTTTTATTTTAATTTGATAGCATTATTACTGACATACAAACAATACCAAAGTTTGCAAAATACCTACTACAAAAAATATATGCATAAGTTTTCGAAGAGGTGTTGATACTTTATTAAATGAACTGTAGAGTCTCATGTTTTTTTTTTCTATTATTATTATCATTAATTAAGGGCTGAGCATGACGTGATTAGAAACGGAAATGTGCATAGAATGTTTTAAGGTAAATGAGAATATAAAGCACATTTTTAAGATTTCACACAGGTATATAGCTTACACTAATTATCAAAACGATGCTGGATTTATACTGAATTTTTATTATTTTTCTTAAAGGTAAAAAACGAAAAACAATCCTGAAGAATGTTAGTGTTGTTTCAATTTTGCTAGTAAGAAAGAATGTAATCATATTTCACCTGAGATATACTAAATTGATTACTAAAATTCCACAGAAACAGAGCAAAGTCCTAACGTTTCTTGTTTTACAGACAATTTACAACTTATTCATTGAAAATATAAAATACACTAAAAATACAACATTACGAAATTGTTCACTGGTCTTGAGAATACTTTTACAGGGTTCTTTTTGTAGAATGTTTCTTTTGTCTTAAATAAAGTACGCAATTCCAAAACAAAGGAAATACGTAAAATGCTAAAACGATCAAAATAATTGTACTATTTTTATGTAGGCTATCATATTTTATCTCAGATATACCAAACAGATTACAAACATACTATTGAGTAAAGTGCATATCACCTTCATCTTGCTTGTTTTAGAAGTAACATATGACTTTAGGCGTTACAAAATATTAAAGTACAATAAGGAATTCAAAAATGCAACATATTTTAATGTTATTTACATTTTCTTTAACACGGTTATTCTCATATCTTTTAATTACCGTCAACTGGAGTATATAGACCTTTCAGGGTAACGTTGACTCCCCCCCCAAAAAAAAATGAAATTTGACACATTTTCTATATTGCTTGAGTTATGGACTAATTTTCTGTCTCAAAATATAGACAGTAGCATTAGCTTGAGGCTGCAGCTCATTGTACAAAATTCGCCAAGATTGCATTGTAGTTGCATCACAGAAACAAAAACCTGAGTAGACACTAATTTAATTGTTACAACTTTTGTCTGCCAAGCTATAAATTATTTCAGCTGGAACTTGGTAAGTATGTGTTATTATAACTGCATTAGTGACTAAAGCCTAATGTAGAATTGTGCTTTGTCTTTCCTGAGATAGTAAAATAAGCGTTCTTTTAAACTGAATATCTTTGGCTCAACATTTGGGGTAACATTGACCAACCAACTATTATTTGAAATTTAGTATTTATTTTTTGCTAATGCATAAAAAATGTTGCATTTTAAGAAGCACTTATTTTGTTAAATTTAAATACTGATGCTTTTAAGATTTTTGTTTTGAGGGAGAGGGTGTATACTTATGAAAATTGGCATTTGTTTTTATGCAAACAAATATTTTGACATTTTAGCATTTTTATTTTGAAAAATCAAGCAGTGTTTTCTTCCAATTGAACCAAACAAGAAATCGTTTGACTATGATGACTTTGTAAATTTTGTATTTGCGTTGTTTGATGGTAATATATCCTGAAAGGATTACTTTATAATCAAAGGAGGGTTGTATTGCTGATTGCATGGAAAAGAAGTTAATGTATTGCCGTTCACCACAGCGACGTGATTCGAAAAGAGATGGAATGATATTATTTCAAAATTTAGTTGATCTAAACGTCTATCTAAGAGAATGCAGTACTCAGTCTCAGACCTGAACAATACTTGTTAAGCAATGTCTATAAGTTTCGTAATATTATTTTTCATTAAAATGTATGCTGATTTACTATTTTTTTGCATAGTTACTCTTCTTATTCTCATCCCCCGGCTTTTACAGTAGGCTAATTTTGGCCCAAATCATGTTGTGTGCCCTATAACATTCATTTGAACACATAAGCCTATGTTACCCCAATTGCTGGTAATATTAACCTAAAATTTTCATAAAAAGTTTTGAAAAAAAAAAGTCAATGTCGATAAATTTGTGATAATGATGTGGTACCATATGTTATTGCGAAACAAAAAGTAACAGAATATTCATTTTTTAAACAAAAAAAAAAAAAAAATAAATAAATGGAGATGCTGAACACTCCATGAAACAGAGAAATTTCGGCCAAAGTATCCCCAGTTGACGGTAATAGTTAATTTATGCCATACAATATATTGAAAGACAATAAAAATTGCAAAAAATATTATTGAAGATTGTTCATATTAGCCTTCACAGAATTATTTTTATATCTTTCAAATTACGTACTTTTAAGCGAAAGAAAAGAAATTTATACGACGCTGAATCAATGCAAAACAGTGGTAGTGTCTTTAAGCAAATTTTTGTAGGCTATTTTATTTCCCCTCAGATATGCCAAATAAATTGTTAAATAATGTACACATATTCCTCCTCATACTTTGTTTGGGAGAAATACATAACATATGCATTACAAAATATTGAAATATAATAAAAAACACGAAAATGTAAAATAATTGCATGTTCTCTACATTACCTGTAACAGAAATCTTTTTATAGCTTTTAAATTAAGTACTGTGATGGAAAAGGAAGGAAGCTCATAAGACTCTAAAACGATGTTAAACAGTTTTAGTGTTGTTTATTTTTTGCTGCTAAGTACGTGGACTATCTTTGCTTCAAAGTACACAAAATCGATTTTTAAAAATCTGTTTTAAAAGAGTAAATTCTTCCTTATTATTGTTTTAAAGGTAATATATAATATGTCCTTTAAAAATATTGAAATATAGTAAAAAAATTACAGAATGCAAAAATGTTAAAGCTTTTTGCATTATCTTTAGCAAAGTTCTTTTTATAGTTTTTAATTAAGTATTTTGATCGAAAGGGAAGGAAACACATAGTATGGTTTAAAATTAAGCGGTAGCATTTTAATTATTTTTGTAAGAATTGGAGATTAATAGTTTAAATTCTTTTAAACCTTTCAAAACAAACTCCAAACTGTAAAGAAATATGTAAAAAGAATAAAATCTTTCAAGCAGATAAAATTTTAGATTTTATATTAGGTCAATCATTCCACGTCGAGGGTCTTCTGTGAATAGAATTGTTATTTGCTTTACGTTCATAACTCACCGAGATTTTACTTGAATAAACAGAATTTTGCTCCCATATATCTTTACTTAATGTGTACTTAATGTTCCTGTGTATTTACTTGATGTTGTTATTTTGAAAGGATATGAAGGATGAATAATATTTGTTTGGTTTTAAGGGGCCGTATTATTTTAGAGACTAACTTATTTTAAGACCTTGAAAAAACTATTTAGATCCCGGTATTAATTCTACTGCAAATAATCGAATGAAAAAATACAGCAAATAATTATAAATAAAACACTGTAAAAAATGTAAGTACATAAAAATAGCTTTCGTAAAAGCGACAGAAATCTGTATGCTTTCTAAAATATATCCGTACATTGTAAAGAGAAAAGATGTAAATTTACAAAACTATTTTTGTAAAGCTAACGAAATCTATAAAATAACTAAAAAATTATAGTTAACCCGGTAAAATTATCTAATTTTTTTGTTGCACTCACATAAAATGTCCTGAGCATCTTAGTTTCGGAGATAATTTTTTAAACTCTAAACATAAATCTTCTGGGTTTCCACTTTGTCCGCTTTTTGAACATCACTTTTATTTAAACAAAAAATTAATTTATAAATTTCGTAGAAACATACCAGGCAAAACATTTTTCTTCAGATTGTTTCTGAAACCTACCACGATTTTTTTTTCAAAGAATTAATTGTTTTCATAAAACAGACCAATAGAAGCCCTGAATCTGATACATTTTTTACCAATTAGATAAAAAGTTCTAGGCAATCCAGTTTGTTAGAAATTTCTTAATAACGTTATAGATTGATTTTTACAGTCCATAACTGAATGCTAGGTACAAATTATGCTTCGAATGTCTTAACATATTAAAAAAACAGTTCAACTGTTGTATTTTATTTAAAAATTCCGATTTCTGTTAATTTATTTAGGTTAAAACAGCCGGACAATTTTTTGTATTAAACATTTATCGAAGTTGTAGGAAAGATGCGAATGTTAACTATAGAACTCAAGCTCTATTTTTTATTTTTAATAATTCATCTGATTGAAATATTTCATTTTCAATGGGATATAATAGAGAAATTCAAACTAAATCTAGCCATATTTTAATTAAAAAGTTTATTTCATTACGAAAATTATTAATAAATTCATATTAAAAATATTATTAAATATGAGATAACTGATTGCTCACATAAAATAATCAGCGTCAACAAATACGTTTTGGCAACTTGTTCCGACCATTACTTTTGGAGACATTGAAAAACTTTACCTTTCGATAATCTAGGGAAACTCATGCTCCGTGATCATTCGTATCTACAAAAACTAATATCTTCGCTTTAATCCGAACGACACTTATTATGAAAATGAGCATCTGTTCATTACATAAAATTATTCGATACAAATATATTTAATCTATTCGATACATATAAAATTATTTTAGAAGTACCAAATAATGTTTATTACTGTTTTAATGTAAAAAAGTTAAGAAAGCATTCCATACGAATAAAGTTTAGAGATATCCTGGCCTTCCTGTGCCCCACAGTGTGCGATTTTACAAAACTAGCGGGATAAAAGTCCAAAAATCTACTTGCAGTAATTTAACTTTTAAACATATCAAATAACTCCTAGCACATTGGAGGAAAAAAGTAAAGTTATAGCATCCTAACTCTACGACAACATTATCAAAAATTGGCTCAAAAACCAAATTTTCTTTTAAGCTTTTTAGAATGGTGATCGATGTAGTTGTAATTTTCATCGATATTTTTGGCTGAAAACACACTTATTTTGTAAATATTTTTTGTGACAGCATGGAATCTTTAAAACAATGTAGGTACATTTTCTTTTATCCTTGCATTAGTTATCTAATAGTCTTTCGGTCAATATAAAAATCATTAGAAAATTTAATGGCATATAATACATGTTTAAAATCTGACAAAAATTATGAGCACACTGGTGCATTATAATACATATATTTATATATATATATATATATTATAATTATGTATGCATACAGATATAAGAAAAAATCAATTTCAACTGCAACTATTTGAACTCTTGAAAATTAGTATTTTTTTCAGGCACGGGTTTATGTAATTTTGTATAAAATGTGGCTATAAAATAAATATATCTGGTTTTGACCATTATATGTCATAACATTCTAAAGCTACAGAGTGGCTGAAATTCAACATGGTGTTTTAACATTCATACTTTCTTCCAAATAATAAAAGAATAGCAAACAACAATAAATGACAGTGATCATTTTATGACACCACTGGTATCTATAGCAGTGTGTAATTAATTGATTGTACTTTTTAATACAAGACAATTCTTACTGTTGAAAATAAATATACACTATATTTTTAAAAATATGCATTGAATGCTAACACGACGTTAGTGTCAATGTATGAAAATGACAAAAATATTTTTATTATGATTATGACGATGGAATGGCAATGACATTAATTGTACTGTAAAATATGTAAACATATAGTTTTTTCTAATCTTTAGCCTTTTTATTTCTAGCAAGATCAATTTTATTATTTTAATATTGGCAATTTTAATATTGGCAAAAATTGAGTTTTGATCTGCTAGATTCGCAAATTCTTACACTGTGCACCCATTTCTAGTATTTCACTCATTTCTTGCTATTTATTAAATTGCGTTTCCATAACGCCTCTTCTAGGAATCATAGGAATACAATCAAAACAGATTTTGAATAGTAAAATATTGTTCTTTCAATTAAAATAGTAAAATAATTTGAAAACTTTAATGAAAACAGTCTTTTTAATGTGCAACGTGTTTTTACCAATCATGATTTGCCACGTACCACGCACGGGCATCCATATTCCAGTCATTCTTTATTATTCTCATAAAAAAAAATTATTGTAAATTTTTCATTATTTAATCTAAATGTTTTGTGATTCGAATAGACAAAAAATTCTGTTTTGAAAACCCGGTGATGAAATATTAAAAATTCTGTAAAAGACTTGAAAAAAATAAGCATAATTTGAAAGGGTTTTTTTTTCAAAAATATTGATCAGTTAAGTATTTAATGTATACCTGATGCATGATTTTCCTTTCTTGTTAAGCTATATTCACGAAGTTCAATTTTATTTGTTAAGAAACACACCATTGCCTAAAACTGTGCAATCTATTCTATAATCTATTAAACTATTATGCCGCTTGAAGGGGAGCTGCAAATGAATAATTCGATGATATTGATTCATTCATCTGAACATTTACAGTTTTGTAAGCAGAAGTAAATTTTCCAGCTCTAGAAGCACTATTCCACCCATTCTCCTTTCCCTAATTCTGTTGGGAATAACAATTAATGTGTCACAAAAACGTGAACTATTGGAAAACAAAAAAGGTTAATACAGAAAAATTAGGGACGCCAAATTCGCTGAAATAATTTATATCGAAAACACATTATTGATTGTTTAAATTAGGTTACATTATAAATGAAGGTTTCCTGGAAACAAGAAAGAAATTGTTTTAACTTTCGTGTTTATTGAATAATTATTTTTCATCCTTTTTGTGAGCTTCTGTTTATTTATCACCGACCATACTTACGAATGGTTTAGAGTGAGCATGTCTGCTTGTAAGGTTTATTGTATAATTATATACAATAAACCATAATATATGTTTTAATTACTTTGTATTAACAAAACAGACCGACAATGGAAAAGAGTACTGGTTTAACACTTTTATTTATCGAATAATTATATTATTGTATTTTCTTTCTTTCATGGTGCTGTAAATTTAATGGGCAGCAGTGTAACTGGGAATGACATCAGTCGAATGTGTAAAATTTCAAAATCACGTCGTGCAGATTCCTCAACCGCGACTCAAGATGAGGGAGCAAAGGAGAGGGTGTAATATCTGAACTCAACGTGCTGAAACCTATAGTCAGGGAACGAGAAAGAAGCGAGTGTGTACAAGCCTGATAGAGACTTTTTACTCCGTTGGCTTAACATGGTTGCAATATCTGGCATTGTAGCACTCTTTTCGGCGACATAATATGAATTTTGAATTGTGTTTGCAAAAAGCTGATTTCAAAGATTTTTTTTACGTCGTTTTTGGAAAGATTAATATAATCGGTTATTGACAATTTATTATCAAAGCACATTATTTAAATTAGAATAACATACATATACTCCAAGAATTTTTCATCTTTGAAAGTAATCTTTAGAATTAAAATGTTTTGAAAGTTAAAAATAAACATATTGTTACAATTTAATATCACCTATATATATATATATATATATATATATTTTTTTTTTTTTTTTTTTTTTTTTTTTTTTGTAATGGAATCGTAATTTTTTCTTTGATAAATGTGTTTTTAATAATCAGATTTAAAGTGATATGTGTGTAATTTGTACCAGGTACCTAACATTGTTCAATGTGCAATTTTGAAGAACCACACGAATTCACATTTGTATTTTACATGAACTCTTTTCATATTTTAAATTAAGATAAGAAAACATACTATTAAAACAAAAATGATTTTAGAACGAATGAGATATGATTTATAATTGTGGTTTGCAGCCTTGATCACTTTTTTTTTTTTTTTTTTAATTTTATTTTTTACAAAAAGTTCACTATAAAGAGGGCATAAGATAAGCTATTTATTTTATATTTATTTAAAACATCCGCGCAGGAAATTTTTTATAACATGCCAAAAAAAAAAAAAAAAAAAAAAAAAAAAAAAAAAAAAAAAAGCAATTTTAAAATTTAACGTAGAAAAAGAAAAAAAATATTCAAACTTGATTTTCTCTACTGGCATTAAAAATATGAAATAATAAATAAAAATTAAAAAGAAAGAAAGAAAAGACAGCAATTTCTTTTTCGTTAGGGAAGCCCCCCCCCCTCCTAAAATTCCGTTTAAGATACATTTTAAAATATTGAATGTAAAAAGAAAACAAATCTAAAGGGAAACAAATTATAGAATGTACACACTATAAAAATATGTAAAATAAACTTTTAAACTTATTTTTATAATCAATATATTTTTTCTTTTTATTTATTTTCTTTTCTTTTATTTTTGTTATTCAATCCCATATTCACGTTAAAACTTCTATACTATATTAGCATAATTATGTAATGTTTTTTATTTCTACTATTGCCTCTAAACATATGAAAATTCGTTGAATGGATTTCGGTAGAACGAAATCCAGGGAAAATAAAGACTTTAAGAACAAAAATGAGGCTCAAATGAGACTATTTATTACTATGGACTTCATTGTTTACAATTGATCCAATTTACTATTTACAATCATCATTGATTCAAGATGTGAATGCAAATTATAAAGCAAGCAATTCATATGTGATTATTTTTATGTTCTCATTAAAAGCTGAAAACTTAACAAACAGTAATAGTAAATTTTTATTTTGAAACTGCAAAAGTGCTTCGAATACTCTTCGAGATAGGCTCTAGCACAACAAACGATCATTTACAAAAATTGTTATAAAAGATAAATCGACCTGTGTATGCCTAACACTAATTAAATAAATATTTTATATATAATAAAAATAATAATAAAATAAATTGGCATAATAGAAAATATTTCTGTGTCTTTGTTCAGTTATATTCTATTTTATGAAAATAAAAAGTGTTGGGTTTAAGATACAGCGAGTGCACTTGAGTCACACACATAATTAATTAAAAATTGTGTATAATTAATAAATATGTATAATTAATTAATAAATATGTACTGTTAATAAATAATTATGCATATTTAATAAATACATTTAATTAAAATAATTATGTATATTTAAAAATATGTATAATTAATTAATAACCATGCATATTTAATAAATACATATAATTAATAAATAATTATGTACATTCATGTATGGCTTACATTTTTTTTTTTTTTTTTTACTTTCATTTTCAGCCGAAAATAGAAAGATCACCGAAAGTCCGTATCAGTTTCGACCATAAAACCTGTTTAAGTCGATCCTTAACCTCAGCAATTAAAATAAAAACCTTTTCATTTATTTAATTTTACTTTAATATTTTATTGTCATATTTGGTATGCATTTCAATTAAAATTTTCCGATAAATTCAAATCCACAAAAATTTTTTCTGTATTTTAAAAAGTTTCAAAAATAAAAAATATGTATTGCAGATTAAGTACCGCGATCTTTAAGTAATTATCTCTTAACTGACCGGAAATTCGGAAAATGCGGGAAGCCGTTATCTCTAAAAGGTTTGCAATTTTTGTACAACACATGTTTATTAGCGCCAAAATCTCGCCAAAGCGAATAAATACATTTTTATATAAATTTTATATGTACATATCATAATATTGAAAAATTTAAACTTAAATCAGTTCCATTTGGTGAATAAATCGTTTTTGCATTAAAACTTTGAAGAAAAAATAGATACTGAGTAAGATTTTATTAAAATAGTCAACGCACTTTTTCTTGTCGCGGAAGTATAACATTCACAGTATAAACTGTACTGTCAACGTGAACGTTCCCCAAACTATAAGACACATGTTGTTTTTTCTTTAATTTTTTTTTCACACACTGTCATAAATGAGGTGAGTCGCATCCATGATCATTTGGCTATATTTCCTTCGGTCTGATAGGATAAAGTCTTCAATCTTTGAATGCGGTCTTCTATATTTTGGATCGTATGTAAGAGATATGTGACCAGTTTAAAAATTACTTTTCTATCATACAACAGTGTCATGTGATGGACTATCCTTTCCATAAGCAGTCAATATCTCTTTGAGAAGTCGCTAGAGACTGAAATCTTTTAAATGCAGAAACTATGAGCCTATGTTTTTTTCATATTGTGGGTAACTTCAATTTCCAGATTCTTTAAAAAAAAAGAATGAAGAAATTCCAAAAATTATCGATAATTAAAAATTATCATTATCTAATGTGAATGTATAAAAATGATGGAATTTATTCAAATTAAAAATTATGCAGAAAACAATATAAAAATTCATGTAATCAGATTCTTGTGATAATAGAAGCATCATATTAAAAATACAATAAAAATAGAAAGTAATTTAAATATATGTTCTTAGTAGCTGCTTTTTCCATTCGATATGTTTTATTAACGAATGTGCCTTGCCTCTCATTTTTATAGTGCTATTTTAATACCACATTTTGCTCTATTACATCGCCATCCACGATGATCTGCAAAAAGTTTAATATAAAAGTTATTAATTTTTTCCCATAGAATACGTATTTTCAAAAAAGAAAAACAAAAATGAGGGGACTCAGGCACCCATGGCCAACTTTTGTATCACTGATTAACTTTTTAAACAATATTTTGCACGCATTTTTCTGTTTTTCAATCCGTATATATTTTTACAGTAATTTGACTATTGAAGTACTTTTCATATACTCTGTAAATATAAAAATGAAAATATGAAATTCCTCTAAAACAACCTCAAAATTATTGTAGATATTTATAGAGTAAATGGAACAGAAACGGGTTATAGTCTAAATACGGCTTATAGACAAAATATAGGTCACCTGCTAGGGAAAACGTTTTGTGGACAGTAAGATAGATAGTACTAAAGAAGGAATCAAGAAATAGGTGCAGAATGGTCTTGATTTGTTATACATGTTTTTTCGTCCAAATTATTTTCATACTGATACATATTTAAATCAAATTTACATTAATTTTAAATCAGTTTTTGAAGTCTCACTTTATATTTGTCGCATGACTGAGGAGGATAATTAATGTAATAAATACGATTTATAGTATTATGAGCTACAAGCGGCGTAATCCATGTGCTAACAACTTTAAAACCGTAATATCAACTTTTAATGCAAAAGATGAACAGAGTGTAGTGTCGTAGTACTATAGAAGTAATTGGAATCCATTATAAAAATAGTGCGTATTTTCTGTACGCTAATGGTGAGTTAACAAAAAAAAAAAAAAAAAAAAAAAAAAAAAAAAAAAAAAAAAAAAAAATGCAGGAGAGCAGAAGACTTTGCGAACTTCAACATTACACATAAACAACCGCTCATTTAACTGATACAAAATGAAAACATGCCGTTCCGAATAAAGAAGTCTTCGTAAAAAAAATTAAATATAATCCTAAAAAATAATATGTTTAAATAATAATGTTAAATAATTTTAAACAAAAATTCTCGAATAATATTTTATAAACTCTTGCAAAATTCTCGAATAATATTTTAAAAACTCTTGTAAAATTCTCGAATAATATTTTATAAACTCTTGTAAAATTCTCGAATAATATTTTATAAACTCTTGTAAAATTCTCGAATAATATTTTATAAACTCTTGTAAAATTCTCGGTACGTTTAATGTTTAAAAAACGTTTCTTTATTGAATGACGCATTCATTTGCCTTTTAATTTTTAATACGAAAGGCGATATTACTTATTTATGACTTTTAAAATAAAAATAAGAGCATCCATAAACATTTCAATAGGTAAAAATCCCTCCATATATATACAAGTGTGCACATGTGTATGCATGATAAAGAAAATAAATACAGTGTCTCACAAAAGTGATGGGACACTTGTGCTTTATAAAAGAAACTGCAATAAAATAAATAAACAAACATGTGCAAAAATTTTTTGGGTGTGTTTCATATTTAAAGTTAGTAACAATTATTATATAACATACATTTTGTCAAAATATTAAAATATTAATTTAATAAAAATACAATTGTTCAGAACGGAGCGAAAAATGGCTCACATAAGTGATGGGACACTTACTTTTCCATCAAATATTTATCCAAAAATTTTACTTTTTAAAAGGTTTTAATATTTTGTTGGATTTCCTTTTACTTTTAAAACATGATTTAATCTTTTTCGGATGGATTCGACTAATTTTTTTTGTGATTTCTGGAGTGATTTTACCCCATTCTTCTTGAAGCACCGATTTTAGTTGTTGTTTTGAAGAAATGGTGTGTTTGCGAATTCTTGATTCCAATTCTTACCAAATATTCTCTATGGGATTTAAGTCTGGAGATTGCGGTGGTGTTTTTATTATTTCAGGACAGTTGTATAGCAGCCAGAGTCTAATGTTCAGAGCAGTATGCTTGGGGTCATTGTCCTGGTAGAATTTAAAATCGTTATGAAGGTTCAATTTTCGTACTGAAGATTTCAAATTTTGCTTTAAAATATCAATATAATTGTACTGATCCATTATACTGTCAATAAAAACAAGATTACCAACTCCAGAGGACGACATACACCCCCATACCATAACTCCTCCTCCACCATGTTTTACTGTTGGTACCAAGTTCTGTTTGCGAAATTCTTCCCTGGGTTTTCTCCACACCAAGATTCCACCGTCAGAACCAAATATATTAAATTTACTCTCATCAGCAAATATAACTTTTTTCCAGTAATCAGAATTCTTATTTATGTTGGATTTTGCGAAAGCTAGTCTCATTTTTCTATTCTTTTCACTTACGAAGAATTTTTTCCTGGCTACTCTACCGTGATATCCAGCAGATCGAATTACCCTTCTAATAGTCTCAGTATTAACAATTATTCCATATAATGCTTGTAAATCAGCAGCAACTTTTGAAGCACTATTTCTTGGATTTTTTTTTAATATTTCGAACGATACTTTGCTTTATTCCATTGGATAGCTTTGATGGTCGGCCAGGTCTTCTTTTATCCTGAATCATATGATTCTTTTTATATCGTTTAATGATATTGAAAACTGTTGAACGACTCAAGTTAACTGTTTCAGCAGTTTTTCTAATAGATTTTCCACGTTCAATATGCAAATTAATAACTAATTTTCGAATTTCAGGCGAAGTTTCTTTTCGTTTAGCATTCATGGCTACACAGAGCTAAAAAACACAAAAATTCCAAAACAAACTGGAGAGAAATACTGCAGACGATTTTATAAATTATTGCCAATTGCTTTTAAGTAAAAATAAAACCCCCAAAAATATTTTTATTGCTTATTTCAGACGATTTTTGTTGCATATATAATGGTGTCCCATCACTTATGTGAGCTATTTTTTGCTCCGTTCTAAACATTTGTATTTTTATTAAATTAATATTTTAATATTTTGACAAAATGTATGTTATGTAATAACCTTTACTAAATTTAAGTATGAAACACACACACAAAAAATGTGTACATGTTTTTTTTTAATTTATTTGATTAGTTTCCTTTTGTAAAGCACAAGTGTCCCATCACTTATGTGAGACACTGTATATATTGTTGCTTATCCCAATATATCGGAGAATTTTTTCCTGCAATATAAAAAAATAATGTAAAATAATGTGATTAGTATTTGTGTGTTTATTTTAATTTGTATTTAAGAAAGAAATAAAACCGCAAGTTGTAAGGGAAATTTTATCCCCAATAAGACGCACTTGTGATGCATAATTTCATTAAATTTTATGGTTCTTTACTCAGCTAATTATATTTGTTTTAATAAAAATGTGTTTAATACTCCAAAGAATTAGAACTTCGTAAAATCAATATGGAATAATTTGGGTACATGTATAAATGTAAAAATAATTAATTTGTTTTTTAACTTATAACATCGTACATTTACTCAATGAAATTTAGCAGAAAAGTGATTTTTTTCATTACAATAGATTTCAGTCGTCTTCAAAAATATGTAGACCACTTTTGGTCACGTGCCAAAAAAGATTGGGGTTTTTTTTCGCAAGTTTATCTCTCCTACATGCAACGCATTTTTACTTTATTTATATGACCTATTGTAGTGAGTGTATTTTGAAATGTGTTTGAAAGAGGTACTTGAATTTTGCGATTTTTATGGCTTTAAAAATAATTTTCCAGCGGAATATTTTTACATAATTATCGTAACAATGAAAATTTGATTACTAAAATAATCTGTAAAATAACTAATTATAGAACTATCTCTATTGTTAACTGAATACCCAGATCGTATTATAGAGAAAAATGTAGATTAACCATGAGATGAGATCAATCACTGCACTTATGCAGCAAAACATAATTCGTCAGGGAAAATACAGTTATTCATTTTACACTGAAATAATTATATCAAGCTAAGTTATTTTAGAAAAAAGTTTTATTGTATTAGAATATATTTCGAAACTTGATTTATTTTTAATTTTACTATACTTTTTTATATCTTCTTCTAAATGTACACTTTTCGTGCGCAGAGGTTTTAAGGAATGAGTTATAAACTGCATTTTAATATGTTTATGCTAAATTTCAAAACAATATTTTAAACATCCATTTTCGTAGAAATATCCGAAATTGCTTTATCCATTCAACCTACTTTATCATCTTTACTCCCAAGGATGCTGACAACCTCCTTTTTAGTATATTATAGTTTTAACAAATGTTTTCTGAATGTTTTATTTTCTTTAAAGAGAAAATAAAAAAACAGAGGTACAAACAGAATAAATACGACTATATTTGATGTACTTTTTCATGGACTTTCAAGTTTTCTAGTTGAATCACGATTTTCCGATCTTACGTTTCCTGAAAGATCTTGTTGTTCCTATATTGTTGAATAAATAACTTGTTTATTTGAATAAAATATAAGCTAATGGAAATTTTAATGTTCCTACTTTTAGATATGTAGTGACGTACATCAGTTGGGAAAAATGAATAACTTGTTTTCAGTCATTGTAAATATTTAGAATGGGACATTATTTTATATATTTTGTTTTACAACGTATTTTACACTTATTAGTTTCTTTTTGTTATACAAAGAAAGACAAAAAAGAAAAAAAAAACGAAAAAAAAGTGCAATAGGATTTGCTGTCATTTTAAGCTTCCAAAATTCTAGACTTTTTTTTCTATAAGCGTAAATTATTACAGTCATTTTAGCAGTAAAATACCTTGTACGCACCTCTTTCCCTGGAGAAATGAAAAAGGCAAGGATATTTAACGGATTTTTTCCTGGTTATTTACAGAAAGTTTTCTTGTGACTTCCCTTTTCTTTTTCTCTACCCTATAAGTATCACAGTATAGGGTAGATTCAAGTATCCCTGTGAAGACTGAGTATTTATAACACATAAATATATTACGTATAGCGCGTAATGTAACTTATGAATCCTATGTAGCGATAAAAAATTTTCACAAGTAAAGCATGTAATTCTCGCTAAAAGATGCATTTTCTTTGCGAATATTTTAGTCGAGTAACGTAATTGAAAAAAATATCGTATATAGATGCAACTGCATACTGTTATCTGCTATGCATAACTACAAAGGTTAAAAATAACAAAAAAATTGCACAAACCTTTTGATTAATAAACAAAATTATCAACTGTAAACACATGTATTATTTATGTCTGTTCGAATAATGAATAACTGTAAGGTGAAAATCAATCACGTCGCAATTCTACAGTTGACATATCTGCTGACATAGCTGCTAAATTTATTCTGGACTCCAGATAGTAGTAAACTTTTGTTAGTCTGCAGTCATCGTACTCTCGCTATACACATCTAAATTGATACATTTTAATTATAATAGTTCTGTGCTGAAACATTAGTGCAGGAACAGCATCCTATAAGTTAATTGAGCATTTCATTCACAAAAGTGTCAATCTCCCACTACTGACGTATTGAATGGATTCATTTGATCCAGTTTTATAATTTTCACATAAAATATTGTGTTTTTCGAGCTACCTTCAATTTCGAAAGACATTCCATTTATCTTGAGAAATATGCCCGTAATTTTCTGTACGTTACATAGTAGCTTTAGAGTTACTAATCAGTTTTCGGAATCCAGTATGAGTCCGTGTTATTGTTTTTTTTTTTTTTATGCTAATAATTTTAGAGTGAGAGTTTCCGGTTTGAACAAACATGCTTAACTAACACTGTATACATTTATACTCGTGTTTTAACACGAGTATAAATTTTGCTATAATCTGAATATGTTTATTTGTGATTTTATGTGATTCAAAAAGTCAATATTGCTTCTTGATATCCGGAAAAAAAACTGATTTATACACTTTAAAAACTACGTTGTCATGTTTACAAAAATTACTGGCAGCAAAAAAGTTTTTCCCCTACACGCTTCTTTAAGGGGGCTCAGGGGTTGAAAACTTTTCAAAAAATCGGATTTTTTTATGATCTAATTTGATTGTTCATTTAATTCTTAACTCAATGCAAAAAACCGCATAAAATATTTGCATTTTTAACGGAGTTATAAGCATTTATGTATCAACACTTTTATAGCCGCATCCATATAATTTCAACTTTAAGTCGCGTTTTCTCAAAACTTGAATTTGATGACTAACACCAAGATTTAAAAAAAACTATTTGATGGAATGGCTTAATTTTATTTTTGCATGCATAAAACATCATTATCTAGATTATGAATAAATATATTTTAGATAGTTTAATATTTTGAGTATTTTTAATGGAAAAAAAAGGTGTATTTTTTAAGTTTTTTTAAATTTTCAACTTTGAGAGATTTTTTAATACTGTTTTTATTAAGTGATAGTTATATCCTTAATTCATAATCTAGATTATGGTGTTATATGCATGCAAAAAAAAAAAAAAATATGCATGCAAAATCAAGTTTTGAGAAAACACGACTTAAAGTTGAAATTATATGGATGCGGCTATGTAAGTATTGATGCATAAATGCTTATAACTCCGTTAAAAATGCTAATATTTTTATGCGGTTTTTTGCATTGAGTTAAGACTTAATTGAACAATCAAACTAGATCATAAAAAAATCGATTTTTTGAAAAGTTTTCAACCCCTGAGCCTCCTTAAGTCTGAGAAAAAAATTAGTTTCTAAGTTCTTTTTCTTTTTTTAATAAAAAAATACTTTTTGGAAACGTGTGTAACACAAAAGAGACTGTATTTACATTTCTGAAAATATTCTTTCAGGAACAAAGTACAGTCTTTTTTAGTTTTATGAGCATTATCCAACCACCAGCATTAATACAATTAATTACTTTCTGACGTATTTAAAAAATCAGTTTCAATTTTCTTTGCTGTTGTTTTTGTAGTTTTTAATCCAAAATAATGAAATTGTACAGATAATCCAAGTGTCAGTACGTTTTTTTTTTTTTCCTACGAATTTATTTTCATTTTGCTATGTATCTAAATATGTCATGTATTTTGAGTGAAAATTAAAGTTTTTCTGTAGAATTTAACAATATAAATTCTAATGTTTAAAATCGTTTCCAAAATAAGAAAAGAATAAAAGTAATTTAATAACATATTAAAATTAGATGTGCTAAAAAGCATAAAATAAAAAATTTGAAGTAAAAACAGGAATCTGCTGCATCAATTTACAGAATTTTCGCACTTTTAAGATTTACACTTTTGACAATTGTGTACTTCTACGGATAAATCATGCAGTGCAATTTCCGTATTTTCTGAATTTCTATAGAGAAATAAAATTCTACAATTTCAATTAATTTTCCATATTTCTACTGATTCTCTATTTCTACCTATACATCATACAGTACAATTTCCACTTCTTCTTCTTCTTTTTTTTTTTTTTTTTTTTTTTTTTTTTTTTTTTTTGTTAGTGTGTGGGTGTAATACAGTTATTATCATCACGAACATTTCCACAAAAGTTAAAAATAATTGTCAAAATTTTTCTGATATAATCCATTTTCATATATTTACCCAAAAGTAGAGAACAAACGTAATTTTTTCAGATATTGAAAGTAGCTATGTTATAAAGTAATAAATTCAAATTTTGTAAGAAAAAAAATTAAATCTACTGCATTAATTATGCGTAATTTTCAGCACAATTTCCGTATAATTAAGTAATCAGAATTGCAGTAAAATATTATTTCCGTCCATTCCGTACAATTATAATTATCCGCACAATATCTTTTCCGTATTTAATTTCCGTGCAATTATGTAATCAAAACACAATTAAGAATCAGTACAATTCTATAAAATTTCCGTACAACAGTACAATTTCTGCATTTCTGATTTATTTATTTTTTTTTTTTGGGGGGGGGGGGGTGCAGGTAATTGAATTATTACGTCGTACATTTTTCACAAAAATTAAAAATTGCCGAAATAATTCAGGTATAGTCCTTTTTTATTTTCCAAAAATATTAGAGAATAAACGTTATTTATTAACATATTGAAAGTAGCTTTTGATGTTAGAAACTAAAAAAGGAAAAAAGATAAAAAGATAAAAGGAGTCTACGACATCAATTAAACTTGGGACTAACAAGCCTAATTTAAATATTTTACTTGGACCGTTTTTAAAATAGGAGATTTATTTACAGAGAGAGAAAAGCACTAATGAACTTTGGTTGCTAAAAGATGTTTTGTCAGTAAAATACTACTCTTGAATAATTATGGTCTTCATCGAATACGGAAAACGGTTATAAATTTTCAATGTATCTTAACTCACTGAAATTATTCAATAAATATGCTAAGGTATCACGCTAAAATAATTTGTTTAAGTAAAAAGGAACTGTTAGTCATGAATTCACTACTTAAATTTCAGGAGAAAAAGTTTCGTCAAGTATTTTTTAAAAACTATAGCCTATTTTCGTGTTTTCTAACATCATATACCATAATATTTTACAGTTATTTAAAGGATATTTTTAAAAACTGTATTAGAAATTTAACTTGCCGGAAGTGGCAATCCTCAAACTGTCTTCTAATACACGTTAATACTTCAAAATTCGATATCACAGTGGCAAAGTTAATTGACAATTTATGCCCATTACGAAGATTCTATAGATGTGAAATTCCATTCATTATTTCTTGAGATATGCCTATCCTTAAAATAGCGTAAATCCAGAAAAATGCAGTATAACAGCAGCACTTGTTGGATGATGTGTATCAAAACATGATGAACCACAAGTTATGTCAACGCTAACTGAATCAAAAGTTAAATGACAAGCAGTTCATTAGTTTTTGAGATAGAAGTATTGTGTAAATCATAAACAAATCCTTTTTACAGCTCTACCTATTGGGTGATTTACTCCACAAACTTATCAAAAGCGAATTACAACAAGGGCTTATTATAAAGTCTGAATATTTTTCAATAATAAAAAGTGTGTATTAGTTCTTGAGATACAGCTATTGCAGAAATTATAAAAAAATGCAGCATAGTAGAGCCATCTGTTGGGTGATTTACAACAAAAGCTAATCAGCACCAATTTATATCATACACTTAATGAATGAAAAGTTTTGTTTAATTCCAGGCATCAGTTCTTTAGACAGAGGACCCACAAAGCCTGTGTCATATACAGGGAGACAAAAATTTGGCAAAAACATATTTTTTGGAATCCTTGACTCCCATAACGTGTTAATGCGATAAAATTCAGAATTCAAAATTTTTCACAAATACAATACATTCTTATTATAAAGATAGAAGAAAGATAGAAAATATAATTAGCTACACATGAATTACGCTTTTATATTAAGAAATAAATGCAAAAATATTTTAATTGAAAATTTCTTTCGCGTTTTAATATTGTTGAAAATATAAATGTATGAGAATTAGAAAATGGAGCCATTAAAATAAATCAACAATAAGAAAAATAATTATTCTTCTTCGCTAGAATAATAAAACGTGAATTACAGAAATTGTTAAGACAATCCATTATCTGTCATCATTTGTAAAGGCAATCCATTATCTGATATTCCTCATCTGCACTAAATAGCTGCGAGCCAATAAATGATTTTAAACTCAATGTTTTCTGTGTTAAATAAATAAAAGGAAAATAAATATGTGTATATAAAATACAATACAGTTATAACTTGAGATAATAAAACTTTGATTGAAGTTGCATTTTTATACTTTTTAATATAACGCAGATGACTGCATATAATTAGTACTTCATTATAACAATAAACAAAATCTTATATGGATGACAGAAATGGAGAACTAGAGATTCGATAATTTTGAAAAAAAAAACCTAACATAAATTCATTTCATTTTAGAATTTATGTTTTGAAGACTGGCAACTTGAAACACGAATCTAGATGCATTTTTAAAGAAACATCATATCCAACAAATTAAAATTATACATGACTTTGATAAAATAAATAATAAAGTATTTTAAATAGAAAATGTGCTTCGCAAAAACAGTTAATTTTGATTTCAATTGAGAAACATTTGTTTAAGAAATTACATTTCAAAAATTGATTTTACTAAATAGCAGCGGAAGAAAATACTACATATAGGGATATATATATGGGCATTTCCAAGGAATTTCGATAAAAGTCCATTATTACTTTTAACTCTATAATCTCTTATAACATATTTTTTAAGCGAATAAAATTTTCGATTTGAATGTATGTAAGAATATTGCAACTTTAGTGCATTTCCGAAATCTTTCTGAAACGAATAATCCCTGCAAAATGGAAGATAAAATCAAATCTCTTTTAGAAGATTGTGTGAGGCAATAACTGCATTTTGCGAATATCCTGTGTGTGTTCAATATCGTTGAAAACTGGGTGATTTTAAAAACATTTCAATTGCATTGGTTTTTTAGGCGCGTTCGTAATCATGTAAATGCATAGCACCTGTAGTCGCCGTTCAATACGCCCGTTCGTCCGTCTGTTACTCCATCTGTCCGCGTATAACACAACGCAAAGACTGCCCAACGGAATCATTTGAAATTTAAAATATATAAGTATTACACATTTTTTTCGAGTAATTTTGAATTTTATGAAAATTGAATGTATAGTTCAATTACAGGGGCAATCAAAACTATTCCGTTACATTACGGTCAATGGAAAAAATAATTTAAAGTGCAATTTAATGATGTGTTACAATTTTTCGCATATAATTTAATTCATATGAATCTACGAAATATATACTGAAATATACATTCTGTACAATCTGTGGTACAATGAATATATTTTATTAATTTACAGAGCCACACAAAAGTATCCTATCACATAATTGTATAGGAGGAAGCATTCTTTGAGGTGCGTATTACTATTAATTATATTAAACTATTTCACATTTTATGAAACTGTATACGTTGCTGAGGTTTATTATAAGTTAATTACAGTATAATAGATAGCACATAGTATTTACAGGACACACAAAACATTTCAGATACTGTATTATATGCGAAGTACTGTATATTTTTAAAATCGTTACAATACGAACGCACCTCATTTGATACGTTTGGCGTGCAATTTTGACTTGTTCCCTATTGAGTTATTTAATTTTCGGGATGAAGAATGCCTAATAGGATGAATTGGGATTTAATGCGTTGACTGTAATAGAAACGTATTTCACAGAAAGCTTACATTTGGTCTGATGAGCTTTTCACTCAGCACTACAGCTATCCAGCTATAGCGGAGATAGCATAGTTAGGTAAAGTAAAATAATGATTTTAGAGGATTTAATTTGTTTCAGGATCATTTTCCTTATAGAATCCGTAATGTAGCTTATTGTCTTACGTAAGCTTTTAATTTTAAAAAAGTGTTTATTTTATATCTGTATTCATATTGCGCTCAAAAAAAAGGAACACGCTACACATATTATAAAATATTTTAACAAATAATTACATGTGTTCTTGATTTAGCTTTAAATGCTATAGTTCAAAATATTCAGGGCTAAACCGTATTTTTTTTCTGTCGAATCTTTATATATATATATGTATATATATATATGTGTGTGTGTGTGTGGGTGTGCATATAGAAAATTTTTATGGCAATATATACATTTATTAAGACAATAAATTGAAGGTTATGGAAAAAATTAATATTTTAAAAATATGCTTTAATTGTTACATTTTAAAACAAACTGCGATCGTGCTTTTACCTAAAAAAACCTATTATTTTCTATTATTAATAGAGCTTTATGATTTCCTTGCTCCTTTTTTATGATTGTTACAAAAAGAAAATTGAGAATATAACATTTATCGCGTGATCAAGAACAGCATTGTCAGATATGTCTTTTGACTCTGCTAAATAAAACTTTTGTGCTATATAAGGGGAAAATGATGATTTTATCTTTTTATCATTACGAAAAGAATAATAAAAATTAAGTCAGAAAACGTTATATAAAATTATTAATTCTAAATTATATTACATTAATTTCTCTTATATAAAAGAAAAAAATCACACATACCTCTAATAATATACAAAATGAGTGCATCCATAGCGAAAATTATGGAAATTTTAAAATTAATTAAATTAATTAAAAGTTTGCTAAGCGTCTCTATTTTTCGGCCAGACATTCCATTTCGTATTCAGGCATTATAAAAGAAGTTTAACTCAGATTTTAATAGTGCCTCATATACTACTATGTAATACTTAACAGCTATCCAACTAAAACGCCTAAAGTCGCAAGGTGACATGTCATCTTTAGCGATATAGCGTACATAGAAATTAGTGATCAATTTTTCAATTGAGATTAAATTAGTCATTTAATCGAGTCCAGTTTCCCAATATTAAAGACGGGTGTTAATTGTTCTCTCATTATTTTTATGATATATCATATAAAAATCTTTTTTTTAAATCTATGAATTAGAAGTTTTATTATTAATGTTTTTATGTAAAAAGTAAAATTTTCCTTACCTTTTTATGTTTTTTGCAACATTTGTTCCTCTTTCTGGCTGTATGTAACTTATTAAATCTATTATTTCCACGAGTGAAATTGTAATTCAGTTATATATTTAATTAAATACCATTATGTGGAGGACAGAATTTTTTGTGATAAATTTGGCTATTATTATTTAACCCAATTCTTCCGTTATAGTACACATGCATCTGTGCTGATTTTGTATTAGTTTTTAGCTATAAGAATATTGCTATAATATGGTTGTATTTTCTTTAAAACTCCAATAACTGTTTTTTTTTCATAAGAAAAATTCTTATTTACTTAATGAGTATTATCTTTTTCTACTTTAGAAATTACATAATCCCTGAGGTTTATATTACTATTTTTACACTCCAATCAAAATATTTTGCATTAAATATTTTTCCAAAGATAAACTTTTATTAAAAGTATTATAAGAGCATCTAATATCTGTGAAACGATTCATTTGTAGCAGTCTATGAAAAATTTTGTATCTAATCCTTATAGTAACCAAACCCAACTTAATTCTGACTTATTATTCTAGTTCTTAATATGAAGTATAACTATAGTAATTATCATTAATTTTTTAATTAAAAAAGTGGCGGGTAAGTGTGTGCTGTCGTAATTTGATATTTTCTGAGACAAAATTTGCTAATAATTTTTAAACGAAAAGTTGCGACACAGAGTCTGCAGTAAGTATAATCCGATTATCAGACAAGTATTTTCTTAGAAAATTACAATAACTTTGTGTCTAATCCTGCTGTTCACAGGTGAGTAGAAAGATTCATTAGTAAATTAATATAATAAAATTTGGAAACATGGATTAAATTGCTCGAGTACATGAAAGATTTGCTATGTAAAGGTAAAATGAATTAATTATGCTTTTTATAGTATTAGATTTAAGATTACCACATGAGAAATAACTTGCATTCAGACTTTCAGAAAATTGGTAAGTTAATTAAGATAAACGTCACAGAGTTTTAGATTAACTGTCGCTTTTATGTTATGTTGATTAGCAGTATGTAAAATTGCTGCATTAATATAAAACTGCTTCACTCTTTTATAAAAGGTAAAATATGAAGTTAAAATAAGTAAATATCTGTTCCTCTCTAAAAGAAATACTAAAGTTCTTTAAAATTTCTAAATATCTGTAGAGAAAAAAATCAGTTTGTAAATTTGAATGAAATACAACACATATTCTGCATTTTTGTTTTGAAAATATGAATGCAGCATTCTTTTGCTTAAAGTATAATACAGTTTTGCCAATTATTTATAAAAGTAACGTCATTGTTCAACCACTGATAGTAAGAAAAATAAATATTCAAGAACATTTTGTTCACTCTAGATTTTTGAAAATATATAATCACGAAAACCTATATGACAGTATAATACTAGGTACTTTTATGCAAAATATCGACGTTATCGAATATATGTTTTATTCTTCTTAGAGAAATAACAGAAATCGATATAGAAAATTGAGGTCACTGAGAAATGCAAAAATCAAAAGAAACGAGTTGTTGAATACTGTAAAATAAACATAATTTTCTACTGCACTGATTAATGGCGATTATTTCTAAAATAAAATATTTATTGAATTAAAATTCAGTGATAAAAGTACCGAATTCATAATAGATTTTGGAATTAGATTTTAATTGAAAAAGGTCTGGCATTTTTTCTCGTCTGCGAAAATTTTACTTCAATAAATGTAAAATAATTATCTAAATATAAGTTAAAAAAAATGAATGTCGTTTACCGATACTTATATATAAGTTATAACTGTTACTCCGCAAAAAAGCGAAATTGAATATATTTTTTTAAGAATATATTTGTCGAGGCTTATTTAATATCTTTGGATTTATAAGAAGGCGTTCGGCAAGAGTTATTTTTTATTAATTTACAAGCAAATATTATAAACAATTTTATTAATTTCAGAATTGTACATGGTGTTCTGCTGGAATCTAGTTCCGGTAAATTTTAATCTAAATGAAGTACCGGGTAAAAATACAAAATAAAATTTATTGCCAAAATATTAAGGAATTATATTCTAACAGGAATTTCATTCTGTTTCCTAACACAGTTTTATGTGTTAGGAAGCACAATGAAATTCCTGTTAGAATATAATCCCGACGTTGCATATTTGTGTTAACGACCACCAGAACTTCTGGTGTGAACGCTGTGATCTTGCGCAGAATGTTCCGCAGTGTTCGTTGTTTATTCATATAGACACGCCTATTTTAAGTGAGCTTATGAAAGTTTGGGGTGAAATTTGCTGTGATTTGGAGGTTTTCATGAAGTTAATCTCGCTTAGTGCTGCTAAAATTTTTAAGATGAATTTTCATTCTGTGAACTGTCGTTTTACATGATATGAATGATCGCAAATGCTAATCAGCAAAAAGAAGCCCGAAAAGGCTAAAAAAATTAGCTGTGGCGTTTTAAAAAATGTGAAGGTACCTGATACCACATAAACGCCATGGGAAAATTTTTACAGTAAGAATGCTAAGTGCTAGATTTTACATTTTTTCATTAGTAAAGTTTTCGTTTATGTAAGGATATTGGCTAACACATGGGATTTTGCAGAAGGGGGACCGCTGCACTGAAATACTTGGGGGATTTTGAAATTTGGTGAAACTTTTCCCTCGATAATTTGGCAATTGCTTGAACGTTAAAAAGGAAGGGAATTTTCAGACAGCAGATAACTCGAAACCACAATTAAAGAGATTTATTGGCGGAAAAAAATAATGAATATGTTGTTTATATCCAATCGCTGAAATAGAGAAAGTTTTGGAAAAGTTTTTGACTTGGCAATTATTTAATAATTAATTGTGTTGGATAAAATTTTATGAGCAGATGCAACAGAGAAAGGATATTTTGAATAAAATAGCTCTGAAATATATTGTCTTCTGTCCTTTATTTTCTTATGAGCTATTGAATTGTAATGAGTTATTTAGGAATATTTAAATATAGATTAATTTAGCAATTTCAAATTAAACTCATAGGAAGAAACGGATTTTCTAGAAAAATACATAATTGTTTTGAACTTATAAACTAGAATCAACTGCACATTAAAACACAAGAATATGATATTAAACGATATTGCAGAAGTTCATGGTCGCGTAAAATTACTTTGCCTTTGAAGAAATGATTCAGCTTCGCCATTCATATGTCTCAAGAAAATTAATGAAGCCACGTTCATTAGCTCTTTCAATAACTTCATTTCTTAACATACAGGAGCACATACAATTGTTCTATTTTTAATTTTCGGACGTTCTTCTGAAACCAAACTTTTCCGAGGCTACATTCATGCGAAACATCCTGCATGTTTTCGAGTTGAAATAAATAACAAACTTTATTTGTGCAGGCGATATACTATGATAATACCATATTAGTGTTCGTCATATTTTTCTTGTAGAAACATAATGGAAGAGTCAAGTAATATAAAAGCAATAAAAATGATATATCAAACAAACTATTCTCGTCATTTCTATGTACCTATACTGGTTCTTTTAGATTTTAAATAGTTCTTTCCAGATATAAAGGCAAGTATATACAAGTATTATTTTGTATGATACTTGACGTAAGTTTGAGTTACAAAGCGATTTCAATTTCATGTTTCCAGTAGTCATAGGCTGCTAATTCCAGCTTTTTGAATTAATTTAAAATTGAAAAACAATACTAAATGCAAAATAAAGCCTTCAAAACTTAATTAAGACCAATTAAAAATGTATAAATTTAGATAATAAATATAAACGCTTTTCTTCACATCATTAAAAATAGCTATCTAAAAATATCTATGCACGTCACATATCTATGCATACGATAAAAGTATGCATGTTGAAATAGTGACAAATTAATGTTTTTGTAAAAATTTTAAAAGTCACAAAAAATGAAGTTATTATTTCAAAATGTTTTAAGATAAATGCATTCTTTTTTTCTTATTAATTTCAAAAATATTTACATATCAACACAGTTTATTTAAATTAAATGAATTTAACTAATGAGTGTTCTATAAAGAAGACTTTCAATTTCGTCGAATATAAGATAAATTAAAAACTTAAAAATGCATCTCAAAAGGTCTATTAATAAAGAGATGATAAATATTTGCTTATCAAAATATCTCTGGAGATGTAAAATGATTTTTCAAATTTCTGACGACGAATGACTAGGATGCATAAATCAGAATTTAAGAATTGTATGATCATAATAAGTTACAAATTTAGCTAGAATTACTGTATTTCTTAATAAATACCGAACTTTTAATAATATCTTCACATTGCAGCAAAAGAAATCTTTGAAGTTAGATGGCCTTACTTTTGGTTCCCATTGGTTCTTTTGAAGTCCGGAACTGCTGATATTTTTGAAAAGTAAGTATAATTCCTTTTTAAATTACTGGTGTTTACGCATGCTAATCGTAGAATGAAATAATTTAAATTATGGAATCAGCTTATTGAATTTTGCATGAGATTTAAATATGACATTTTGAATGCAACTTACGTTACGAAATAAAAAAATCAGTGAGTGGAATTCAAAATTAAATTGTCAGTTAATGCAGTTCATGTGGGACTTTGAATTCCTTTCCTCCTGGTTTTGAACTTTCATTTTTTTTAAAGTTATTTTAGTCTTTTAAATAAAATAAAGTACTCATTTCATGTTAAAACCTTTTAAATTGTCCCGTATTGAAGGTAAGTACTTTGTTATAATGCAGAAGAGATGTTTTTGAAGAAAAGCCTTAACAATTTTCCAAATAAAGCAGGTAATTATTTTTAGTATGCATGCATAATTCCTAGTGAAAACATATTAAAAAAGACTCCGTAGTAAATGCCAATAATTTAAAATCAATGAATATTTGATTATAAATGATCTTATTAATATTAACTTTTATGCATTCTGTTTAACACTAGAACGCCCGGAAGGCGTCAATTCGACTCCAACTGTGTGATTGAATTTCAATTCGAACCAGAAATTTTTTCTTGAAATAAGTTGAATTTAAACCACGCAGATTTATATTGAATGAATCAATTAAATAATTTTTAATGAAAATTCTGGAGTGAAATATTATTATGAAACTTGAGTAAATTTTCCGGGCTTTCTAGTGTTAAAATAACTTAATTATGATTGTTGGAATATTTTCCGTAAATCGAGCTTATATTTAGAGTACTCTGTGATCTATAATTACATAAAATAGTACAGAAATTTTCTTTGTAAAAATAATATTTAACAATATCATTATTTTTATTTTTAAAACCGAAAGCTAGGTATCTTTTGATAAATAAAATTTTGAGAGATCTGAAAGATATTGAAAATAAATCATAGAAACAAGCATGGAGCATTTTAATCATTAGTTAGTTAGAAGTATAAACCAGCTTAATCTAGTTCAAAGTGTAATTAGGTTTAACATATTTGGGATATTTCAAATTGAAACTTCATTATTCCTTCAAGTAAAGATTAAGACAGAGACAAAGTTTTGCCGTTATTCTTGAAAATGGAAACCAGTTTTGCTCACTTTTCATCATTCCCTTATATAGGGTTTCAGTACTTTTTTAATTGTATATATTTTTTAAAATTTGATTATCTTATATGTTTCTAATATCTTTTTTAATTTGTTTTATAATGAAAAATTTATGTAATCAAACAAATGCATATCATGTACTAACAATTGAACAATTTTAACTGAACAATTTTAAATTAAAAAAAAAATGTTATGAAAACTGTAAAAACACACTTCTACAATTTTTGAACTTTTCAAATCGATCTCGTATATGTACTCTATGATTGTAAGGACTGGATTAAAAAAAATATAAATAGTTAAGAAAATTAAATAAAAGGTCATTGCATATATAAAAATGCAGTTAATCAGAAGGTGTGGATAGAAACTTTCCAACCATTCCATTGGTTAGTAGGAGGAGATTTTTAAATTATTTTTAAAACCGAAGGCTAGGTATCTTTTGATAAATAAAATTTTGAGAGATCTGAAAGGTATTGAATAAATCATAGAAACAAGCATGGAGCATTTTAATCATTAGTTAGTTAGAAGTATAAACCAGCTTAATCTAGTTCAAAGTGTAATTAGGTTTAACATATTTGGGATATTTCAAATTGAAACTTCATTATTCCTTCAAGTAAAGATTAAGACAGAGACAAAGTTTTGCCGTTATTCTTGAAAATGGAAACCAGTTTTGCTCACTTTTCATCATTCCCTTATATAGGGTTTCAGTACTTTTTTAATTGTATATATTTTTTAAAATTTGATTATCTTATATGTTTCTAATATCTTTTTTAATTTGTTTTATAATGAAAAATTTATGTAATCAAATAAATGCATATCATGTACTAACAATTGAACAATTTTAACTGAACAATTTTAAATTAAAAAAAAATGTTATGAAAACTGTAAAAACACGCTTCTACAATTTTTGAACTTTACAAATCGATCTCGTATATGTACTCTATGATTGTAAGGACTGGATTTAAAAAAATCTAAATAGTTAAGAAAATT
The DNA here is from genome assembly GCA_964019185.1 of Maratus speculifer. Taxonomy (NCBI): domain Eukaryota; kingdom Metazoa; phylum Arthropoda; class Arachnida; order Araneae; family Salticidae; genus Maratus; species Maratus speculifer. Next base: position 216,324,307 of record OZ025299.1, on the reverse strand, counting down.
AAATAAAAGGTCATTGCATATATAAAAATGCAGTTAATGAGAAGGTGTGGATAGAAACTTTCCAACCATTCCATTGGTTAGTAGGAGGAGGTTCATGCTCGGATTCTTTTCCCAATCGCGGTAGTCTGCAAAATCAAACACAGGTAAAAAGTCCGTAACTGCGCATTGTGGAATTGCCCAAACGATATTTTAATAAAATATTAAAAAAATAAAGCTTTTGACAAATGTTGTTTTATTCTAAAAAGAAGAAATGGACTAATAGAATATATTTAATAATATGAAATCAGAGACTATCTAAGTAATACAATTGAGTTCTTTTTATGAAAATAAATAATATGTTACGCTGAATTAAGGAAAAAAAGGAACTTAAGCCGATAACAAAATATTAGTAGATTACTGAAATATAAATAAAAGTACATTCTTATAAGAATTTAGAGCGAAATCGAAATGAGAAAATGGCGGAATTTTTTTTTTTTTTATTGTAATATATATATATATATATGTATATATGTGATCTTTAGATCGTTACAGTACATCGTGAGAATTCACTTTCTATGTCTAAATTAATTTAAAGTAAAAAGTTCGAAAATTGATATTTTCGTTATTTTCCTCCAAATGATAGATATCGAATCCCTTTATGTCAAAAGAATTCGTGTATTTATCTTATAAGGGTGTTGTTTGATTTTATTTATTTATTTTAATACATATCTTCGCGAAATTCGGACTTTAGAAAGTGACTTTTTTTTCCGAGTGGTATGAACATCTATGATAAAAATCACGATGAGCTTTTATACTTGTTTACATGTGAATTTATATATACAGTGTGCTAATAAAGAAATTTAGCTAATATATTAAATCTTGACTGAATCTTCATTAAACCAATCAAAGTTAAAGATGATAAATAGCCATTTGAAAGCATGCGCTCAAGATTGTGGTAAACAAGTACGAATGAGCAAATACAGTTAAGATTAAAGTGAAATAATTTGAAAATTTCGAAAGATAACACAGGATGTTACTCACCCCGAAATGACAAGCTCATTGTAAAATCATAAATAGCGTCAAAACAATGCATTTAAATGATGGCACATGAAAAGAGTAGCACTGTACTCAACGAATACCAACGGTAAAGAGAGGGAAAATTTTTTTTAAAATCTAGGAGTAAAAATATAGAAGCCAGCGGGCAGTCTGTCATTACTTAATTTTCATTAGTTTTCATTGCATACTTTTAGACGAAAAACAACGATTAAAATTTAGTGCTGTGAGACTTATCGCTGGGGTATAGACTTTTACAACCCCTACTTTCAGGGATACATTTTTTTTTAACTAGAAGGGAATTGGTTTATATCCATTGTCAGCTTAATAAATTTTTAGATAAATTTTTACTTAATTCGAATAAATATTCAGGTAATTATAAATGCATTTAGAGTATTTAAAATAATTAATATTTAAAGTAGTTAATATATAGAAAAAAATCAAATCTTTGTAAAATAAATATAATATTCAGATCAATTAAAAAATATATTAACAAATAATTATACAAAATATTCTTTCATTATATTTATACATTTCTGTTTTTGCAGCATTCGACAAAATTAAATTGACAAATAAATCAGCTCATCGTGGCACATTGAATTTCCCTTATTCTTCATATTTTTGATTTTTATTTACATTAACTGAAACGAACTCAATCAATGCGCATTTTTGAATATATAATTTCATTTTATCATATCCTTCATGATCGAGGGATACCCGAATAAAAGGTGAATAAATAAAAGTTTTGATATTACTTTTTACATACTTGCTACCAAGGCAATTCTTTGAATTTTAAATGTCGAATTACAGAAAAAGGAAACATTCACTTTAAGAAATATTTTTTAACTGGAAATCATTTGGCATATATTTATGTTCAGCTTAATAAGTATTAATACTATTCGATATAAATGTTTACTTTATTTGAATAAATATTCAGATTTAAGAAAACTAAATTTCTGTTTACTCTATTTGAATAAACCTTTGAATGCAGAAAACCAGATTTAATTAGTATTTACACTATCTCCGTCGATTCATTATTAATTCTTCATTTTGTTTAGGAGAGAGTGTATATTTGTGTAATTTTTAAATTCAAGAATCTGATAGGTAAACGCAGTGTCTGAGTAACTAAGCTCGAGGATATTATACTGAGTAAGTTGTTTATTGCTTTCAAATATTTTCAGACAAAACACTTCATTTAGTTTATATGAGAAATGATCATCTTAAAAATGCTTTTCTCAACATTAGTCATACTTTTTTCAATAATATTGCGAAATTATTATGAATTATTTAGGCAGATTATAAAATTATTTCAAAATTGTAAACTTCGTCACATTGTACGAATTATATTGCACCTGTTTATCATAATTTCATATTTGGTAATGTTTAATTTATGGTAGGCAAAACAACTTTTTTAATATTTTTTCCTGAAGATCTTTATCAGAAATCATATGTGTGTAAAAGATGAATTCGTTCGAAATAATGTATTGAGAATCTTTGGTATATCACACACAGTTAGTTGTTTATAATTTTCATATATTTTACGACAAAACACTTCAGAAAAATGTCCATTTTGTTGCAGAAATGGTTATCGTAAGAATGCTTTCCACAAAAAATGTCATATTTTGTTTTTCAATTTAAAATTCCCTAACGCAATTTTTAACCTTTTTTTCCTTTTTGAAATTCTGATTTTTGTGATCTTGACTGACAATGATACAAAAAAATTACAAAATACAAAATGCAATAAAAAATTTCAAATGTAATACAAGAAAATTGATAGAACTTGGCATTATACGCTCCAACAGTTTTCATTTGGCGCAATTTGGACTGTGATTATCAGTTCATACGGTAATATCGATTATTTGAGCACATATTTTTTGTCCAGAACTTTTTGTGATATTATTCCATTTGTGATGTTATTTCATTTTCCATTGTGATACTTGTGATATTATTTTATACGAAAAGAGGTTCAAATCGTTAAATTTCTATTGGATATTTCTATTTTTCGCAAAATTTTTACGGTTAAGCCGGTTACAGATGGTGTAAAACATCTTGCATTTTTCACTACATAAGTAGTTTGCGACCCCATATTCTAATGCAATTTTTTAAGCTATTGCATAGCTTTTATCGCGGGCTTTGAGCGCGGCGACCGAATACAAAAATTCCGTAACGAGAAATATCGTAACACATCCGTAACGAAAAAACCTAACACTCGGCTACCGTCGTTTTACTTCGGCAGACTTCGGCATGGTATCCTTCGGTAGACTTCGGCATTGTATCCTTCGGTAGACTTCAGTAGACATTGACGCGGTATTTTTCAGATATTTAGAGGATATCAAGTATCAAACTTATATATCTTATTTCAGTTATCTATAGTAAATCTTATCTTCAGTAATCTATAGTTTCAATAATAAAAATTCCTGATAGAATGTGTATATAAAAGAATCGTCTTAAGATAAAACAAGGTAGGATAATGTAGCTTTTGGTGAGTGGAGACCCGCCCAATGGTGAGGATCGAAAAATTTAAATGCTTATAACTCGCGATCGTAGCGCGGCCAAATTTTGTTTGTTAATTTATTATAAGACAGTGTTAATTTTTGGTGACAGGAGACCCCCACTGTGAGGGTCGAAAAAGTTAAAATGCTTATAACTCGCGGTCTAATTTTCGTAGCGCGGCCAAATTTTCGTAGCGCGGCCAAATTTTGTTTGGTCATTTGTTATGAGACAGTGTTAATTTTTGGTGAAAGGAGACCCCCCACGGTGAGGGTCGAAAAATTTAAAATGTTTATAACTCGCGATAAATGTTCGTAGCGCGGCCAAATTTTGTTTGGTAATTTATTATGAGAGAGTGTTAAATTTTGGTGACCGGAGACCCCCCCCCCCCACAGTGATGGTCGAAAAATTTAAAATGTTTATAACTCGCGATAAATGTTCGTAGCGCGGCCAAATTTTGTTTGGTAATTTATTATGAGACAGTGTTACTTTTGGTGACAGGAGACCCCCACGGTGAGGGTCGAAAAAGTTAAAATGCTTATTACTCGCGTTCTTCTTTTCGTATCACGGACAAAATTTCTTTGGTAATTTATTATGAGACCGTGTTAATTTTTGGTGAAAGGAGACCCCCCATGCTGAGGGTCGAACATTTTAAAATGCTTATAAATCGCGATCTAATTTTCGTAGCGCGGCCAAATTTTGTTTGGTAATTTACTATGAGACAGTGTTACTTTTTGTGACAGGAGACCCCCCCCCCCACGGTGAGGGTCGAAAAATTTAAAATGCTTATAACTCGCGATCTAATTTTCGTAGCACGGCCAAATTTTGTTTGGTAATTTATTATGAGACAGTGTTACTTTTGGTAACAGGAGATCCCCCATGGTGAGGGTCGAAAAATTTAAAATGGTTATAACTCGCGATCTAATTTTCGTAGTGCGGCCAAATTTTGTTTCGTAATTTATTATGAGACAGTGTTACTTTTGGTGACAGGAGACCCCCACGGCGAGGGTCGAAAAAGTTAAAATGCTTATAACTCGCGGTCTAATTTTCGTATCACGGCCGAAATTTTTTTGGTAATTTATTATGAGACAGTGTTAATTTTTGGTGAAAGGAGACCCCCCCCATGCTGAGGGTCGAAAATTTTAAAATGCTTATAAATCGTGATCTAATTTTCGTAGCGCGGCCAAATTTTGTTTGGTAATTTACTATGAGACAGTGTTACGTTTGGTGACAGAAGACCCTCACGGCGAGGGTCAAAATTTAAAATAACTATAACTCGCGATCTAATTTTCGTAGCGCGGCCAAATTTTGTTTGGTAATTTATTATGAGACAGTGTTACTTTTGGTGACAGGAGGTACCTCATGGTTAGGGTCGAAAAATTTAAAGTGCTTATAACTCGCGATCTAATTTTCGTAGCGCGGCCAAATTTTGTTTGGTAATTTATTATGAGACTGTGTTAATATTTAGTGACAGGAGATCCCCCATAGGAAGGGTCGAAAAATTTGAAATGCTTATAACTCGCGATCTAATTTTCGTAGTGCGGCCAAATTTTGTTTTGTAATTTATTATGAGACAGTGTTACTTTTGGTGACAGGAGACCCCCCCCCCACGGTGAGGGTCGAAAAATTTAAAATGCTTATAACTCGCGATCTAATTTTCTTAGCGCGGCCAAATTTTGTTTGGTAATTTATTATGTTACAGTGTTAATTTTTGGTGACAGGAGACCTCCACGGTGAGGTTCGGAAAATTTAAAATGCTTATAACCCGCGATCTAATTTTCGTAGCGCGGCCAAATTTTGTTTGTAATTTATTAAAGTATTGCATAGCTTTTATCGCGGGCTTTGAGCGCGACGAAAGAATCTAGAATTTCTGTAACGAGAAAAAAATCCTAACACACCGGCTAACGTCGCTTCAGTCGCAGACTTCGGCACGGTATCCCTCCGTAGACTTCGGCAGACATTGACGCGGTATTTTTCAGATATTTTGAGAATAACAAGTCTTAAACTTATGTTTTTTTATTTCAGCTGCCATACACGTATAGTTTCAATGATAAAAATTCCTGATTAACCTACATGTATTGTAAGATAATAAAAATATTTTAAACGATATTAACTTCTCATTTGTTAAATACAAGAAAAAAAAATGTTATCGGTCATCACGCTCAAAATGTTTAACTTGAATTAATATCAAAGACAAAAAAAAACTGCATAAATAAAAAATAAATAAATAATTATAATTGCATAAGTTGATAAAAATGCTATGCAATAGTTTTACCGCGGCAGTCCCCGAGTGCCACACGTATTTATTTTAATAATCTTGATATCTTCTACCACTCTTTATAACTTTAATATGGAATTTTCGAACACTCTGTTTATTTCGAGGTCCACGGGGCAACTACGGAAAAAACACTTTGTGAAAAAAAATTAATTTACTTGAGAAATGCTAATCTTAAAAATGCTTTTCCAAAAATTTCCATGTTTTATGTATCATTTTACAATTCCAAGCGCACATTTTTAATTTTTTTAGAAAGACGGAGTTTGTGAGATTATTAAAATGAAAATGAATTCATTTTTTACAAGATAATATATAGTAATGATAAATTATTACTAGCCTAAATATTCTTTTCAGAAGCTCTTTAACAGCTATTCTAAATATGTAAGAGAGAAACTCTTCAGAAATAATGCAGAAAAAACTATGCAGAAAATGCAGTTTTTGCCGTAAAATTAACGGATTTTTTTGCAGTGTAGACCATAAGAAACATCACCAACAACGGCCTTTTTAATATTAATAATTGTAAGTTTCAATAAAATGGTTGTGTTTTACTTAGCTATTACTTTTGTGTGTAATTTATATAACAGAGTACATATTGTCTGTATTGTCAGCTGTATTTTTTAAGTTTTTTGTATGGTATATCTATTTAAGACTGTTGTAGGCATGTATAGTATCTGCATGTATAGTAGCTGCATGTAATAAAAAATGTACGCTTTTGTAATATATATGTTTGCAAGGTGTCTGTAAGTATTGAAGATAGATAGATGTGAGATATAGGTATGTAAGTATTGAAGTAAGTCTTTATGCAAGTATGTAGGGGATGTATTAAGTTATTAATGCAAATTAAATTATGTTTACGTTGCAAGTTGTATATAGCTATATATACGTGTAAAATGTAAGATAGATTCAGGAAAGAGGTATGCAATTTTTGTATTAAAAAGAATGTTTGTTTAATGTTAATACATTAGACCATACAGCAAATTAATAATTTCTTTTGAATATTTACCTTTGTCTTTCATGAGTGTTATTTGCTCTATTTAGAGGTAAGTAAATACTTTTTTCTAATTTCTATACTAATAGCTCTATGTAAAATCCTTAGAAATATAATAGATATTAACTAAGACCTTGAAAATACGAAATTACTTTTAAATTGTTATTTATTTTGCTGAAATAATGAAAAATATCTTTAGAAACAAGCTATTATAGTTTACTTTTGTTTAAATTTTATTGTTTATAATTTCCTTATATATGAATATACAGCAGTGTAACACAATATTATCAGCATAAAATTTCCATTATCTTGCATTTTATGGCCGTAGTAAAGCTTTAGAAGGTTCGGGGACTTATTTCTGTTTTTAAAAGAGCCAAATAAATGTGCTAAGTTAACAAATGGATTTTTTAAATCTTTTATTTATAAAGTATGTATAGTTACATGAAAATAATTATAGACCGAGTGTACATCAAAGGGGAAATCGAGGATGTTTGGAGCCTGAATTAAAAAAAGACAAGACCCTTCAGAAACTACTATTCCATAAAAGCAAACTCTTAGTATGTATGTTTATTACTGTGAAAATTTAAATATGTAATTTGGAAAGAAAACTTTAGAAGGCGGGCATAAAATGTTACTACGAATAAATGCTTAGTTTATATTTGAGCAACTAGATTTGAATAACGTTTTATTCAAAAACATTTTTCAGAAAAATATAATACATTAAAAAAAAAAATGAAGGTAATCGAAAAGTACCTTTTCATTTGTTAAAGGAATCGACTTAACAGAACAAACAAATTGAATGTTTATTAAGTAAAAATGTAAAACAAATATAGATAACAAAATTGCGACATGCAATGCAGACTGAATTCGCACTTCAGATAATTTCATATTTGCCAACTTCCCGACATTTTTAACACGAATATTTCTTGCAATCAAATTTGTCTAGTACTATTTCCATGCGTGAATATTTTAGATTCATGTTAATATTTATCCGTTTTCCTCTATTTACCAATTTATATGCGTTTACCAGTTATATTTCAAACTGGTCTAAATACTGGTCTAAAGTAGATAAATAAAATTCCTATCTTAAGCTATTGTCCCAAAATCGTAAACACAAAGTACGTAATATATATTGTATCGATATATTGTCACGATCAGCATAGGGATGTAAAAATCTATGCGCCGTTGGGCAGTAACTCACCAGAAAATTTTAGTCGTTCCTTTTCGTCTAATATTTTGTCATTAGTATGTGTGTGTGTGTGTGTGTGCGTGTGTGTAAGATTGCTATTAAAATTAAAGCGAAGAAAAGTAATATAATTCAGTGGTGAGAAACTACCCGTTGGTACCTTGATCTTTACACTCCTGGTATAGAATGCTCGCCCCCACCTCTATTTTACCAATAAGCCTTTAGATCAGATATAAATTAGTAGTGTACTATGAACCCTGAACAAAAAATCAAAGTGTTTATGTTATACCCTTTAAGAAATAGTATGTATTAGTTCAGTTTCGCTTATTTAAGATTAAAAAAAGATGATATTGTGATTTAAGTCTTTCAGGGGTAAATCACTTTTTAGTGAAATGCTGAAATATTTGAATGACATCAGAATTTACAAATAAAATAAAATAAACAGAGCTTTTCTTCACGAATTTGATAAATTTCCATTCCAAAATTCTGGTCTGTATGTGACTTTTACAGATTTAAGGCAATTAGGATGAAATATAGGTGTCGAAAATTAAAGCAATACCCTACAAGGGGTTGAAAATTTTGCGTATACTTTATGAAATTACGAAGGATATTTTCACAACTATTTAAGATTAAGAACATTGTACTGTAAATTTAAATAGCAGAATTTATAAACGTTTTTTTCTAATCTAAGAATGTAGAAAATTTCATTTTTTTAAAATAAAGCAAAAATTCTGTTTATCAGTAGTGGCACAACTATTTGTACCTGTTTAAAGTTTAATATACATTTAATTTTAAAACTCTATTTAAAATTTTAAAATACTTTTAATTCCCTTTAGCAAATAGCACACATTAAACTGACAATAGATATAACCAGAAAAGTTTATTTTCTCTGAACTTTTAATCGCCCAATAATAGTTAGTGCTTCTAATAAAGTGTTATATCTAAAGTAGTGCTGGACGATTTTGATTTTTAAATTGATTTAATCGATACTATGGCCAACTCGATTTAATCGATACTTTAAAAATTTTAATCGATTTCTCTGACAGTAATATCATTTTCATTTTCCTTAAAATGTCGAAGATAAAGTATTCGAATGTGCTAATCCCAAAATTTTTATTTCATACATGTTAAAACTTACAATTTCACTTTCACAGTGTCAAAATTAAATGATAACTTATGTCCAATAACCATAAGTTCATTGACGTATGTGCATTTTAAAACATCCAAACAAATTGTTGAATTTCGGCTCACACGCTCTTAGATGTCTACAATCAAAATTTGTAATTCAAAGAGCATAAAAGCGACACCTTTTGGGTAGTATACAAAGCCTAATAAGGATCTATTAATGTAATAGTGCAACAAAATTTAAAGTTTGATTAAATTCCATGCATAGGTTTTGAAACAGAGCTAAAACAAATATCAGAAAAAATACATCATAGTTTATTACATAATTTACACGAAAATCTAATCAGGAACATCTTATGTCAACATCTAACAGAATATTAACTTTGATGAAATTATGTTCATTAATTCTTGAAATATTCTACACAATCTAACATCGTGAAAAAAAGTATTGAATTCAGGGAGTTCTACCGAAGGACATCACTTTTCCAGAGCTTTTAATGGTACACTAGGAAGATTTCAGATTTTTTCTTCATAGAGAAATGTCCAATCCCCGTCCCTCCCACACATATACAGAAATCTAGAATGTCTCTCTCCAGAACCGCAAAAATATCTCCCGAAGAAAAAATGTCTGAATTTAACCCCCCCTTTAAAAAAGCAGCATCTGACATGATTTACACGATAGCCTAATCAGGAACCACTTATGGCAATGTCCAACAGAGGATTAATTTTGATGAAATTCTGTTCATTTGTTCTTGAGATATGATCCCTAAAATCATATGCATCGTGAAAAACGGTTGAATTCAGGGGTATCCCGAAGAGAGACATCTCCATCCGAAAAAGCTGAAATATCCCTCCAAAAATTTTGAGATTTTAAGCTAATATATAAAACGTTCTAGCGTTCTCTGAAGTCTAGAATTTCTCTCTACGAAGCCACAGAAATCTCTCCCGAAGAAAAAAGTCTGGGTTCAACAATGCTGATAAACGCAGCATAGCAACGCCCCCTCTTGAGTAAACTACATTGAAACCTAATAAGCAACAACTTATGGCAACGTTTAACTGAATGTAAAGTTTCAAGAAAATTATTACATTAGTTCATGAGATAGCGTCCTTGCATTAATTAGGAAACATAGCAGCGCCACCTGTTGAACGATTTTCAGCAAAATATTTCAGCTCCAATTTATACGAAATCTAACTAAATCTAAAGTGTCAACAAATTCCAAGCATTAGTCAATGAAATATAGCGCAAATAAAATTTTTGTCGGAGACAAAGACAAATAGGGACTGATCAGAGAATAAGACTGACAGACAGAAAATTTATAAAAAATGTCAAATCGTACTCGAGATACAATCGTACAGTGGAAGACTTCGAAAACGATAAATCTTTCGAAAACCAGAAGTGGAAATTTTTAATGAATCCATTACTTTCTTTTTGTAAAGAAAATAAAAAGTAACAAGCTAGTCAGATGTGGTAAGCCCAAAACTTTCTTCTATGTCATATGTTAATACTTCATGAAAAATGCGGCATAGTAGCGCCAACGGCTAGGTGATTTACACGAAAACTTATGTCAACTTCTAACTCAATCTAGCTGTTTGATGAAAATCAGTGCATTATTTTCTAAGATAGAGCAATTAAAAAAAACCTCAAAAATATGATGAAAAATTGATCAGGATAAATTTTTATCTGGTACCAGCTGAATCCGAATTTTGATGAAAATCCACGCATTAGTTTGCGAAATAACATTTTATATATTCTCATAGTCTATACAGATATTGCGAAATCATGAAAAATGCAGCATATCATCTCCACCTGTACGGCAAATTACACCAAAAGCTAAACAACACTAATATTATATTAGGGATTTATTAAATCTGAAGTTTGATTTTAAAAAATCGTGAATTAGTTCTTGAAATGGTGCTATTGCGTTAATCATGAATAATGCCGTATAGCAGCGCCACCGCTTGCGCGATTTCCACCAAACGGTAGTCAGCATCAAATCATATCAAGAACTAATTGAATCTGAATTTTCATGAAAGTCTGTACATTAGTTCTTGAGATAGAGCTAAAGTGGAAACAGGGGCGTACGAAAAAAAAAACTGCGCCCGGTTCAAAGTAAAAGTATTTCCTGCACTATAAAATATTTCCTGACGATTTAAAAAATATCACATAACGATTCAAAATATACACACGTGATTGTTTACGTTTTCGCTTCCCGGAGTGCCACTATTTTTTTCCCCGTCCGTCCGTCCTAATCCTCCCCTACCGCCTCCCCGAGTGGAAGGCAGTAATTACAGTCCAGCTGATTGTCTAAGTTTTGGAATTACTAATTTTGAGCTTATCTGTGAATATCGAAACATCGATTCTACTATCGATTCTAGAACTGAGAAATTGATTATTTTTATGTTCGATGCTGATGTATTCGATTTCGATTTAAATCGATTCTCAAAATTTCCAGAATCGTTCATCTCTAATCTAAAGTAACTATATATAATAAATACTTTTTGATCATATGCTATGTAATTCCAGTCATGTAATTTTTTTTAATTAAATCATTTCAAAATGCTAGTCGTATAATATAAACTTTATAAAATAAACTATTGCAAAGCGCTGTTTATGTAACAGATAATTCAAAAGTCATATAATTAAAAAAATAAAGTTTTACAATAATTTAGAAAAAAAATAATAAGCAATTTTAAAGTTGTTGAATATTTTATATTATTTAACTCTAGTCATCATTTATCAAAAAATGCATTTTTATTTGTTATTATAACTCAAACGCTAGCATGAGAAATTATTGAAACATATCTTACATGAGACGATAAACGTCAAATTTTAGCTATAGCTTTTAATAAAGCGTCATATCTATGCTTATTCAAATAACATCGAATCAGTCATCATGACTATTCGAATAGTTTTCCTTCTCAGTGTATCGAGTATCAGTCCTTAATAGCAGCATTTCAGAGAAGACGTCTTCCCGCAGTAAAACTTCATTATGTAACTGTAAGGGCTTCATAATGATGGTCTCTGTGTTTAACCTATAAGTAGCGATAAAACGACTATTCATGCAGTTTCTGAGTAACTTGTTGAAACATAAATGTATCTGAAACTACCTATTTATTTGAATTAGGAAAAATAAATATTTAAATTAAATTCTTAGAATTGCATTTGAGAATTACAGATTTGGGAATGTCAAACATTAATTTTCCTAATCAGTGAATATAATTTGAATACTGTTAAATACAGGGGGCAAACTAAAGAAAGAAAACATTTGAATAGCATTTGAACTGATAAAGGTAGTGCAGTTAATAAATATATTATATAAAATCGAATATGTGTGATCATAAGAAAATGACCAAAGATCTCCTAATGTTGTCATTTCAAAGTTATTGAGCCAATCTCGAAACCAATTAGAAATAAGAATTCAATGGAAAAGTAAAAAGAATTTTTGATTTGCAACGAAATCAAATTTGCAATGTTGTTTTTACAGGTAAGGTATATATTCATAATACAGTGAAGCGACTTTTGTACATTTTCCACAATATTGTAAATAGAGGTAAGACCTTCTAACGTTTGACAATAGGAAGCACTACAGCCACTCATCTCCTATATATATATATAATAGTTTGTCCTGACTGACTCCTAATCAAAGCAAAGCTAAAACTACAAAACCTAGAAGCATGAAAATTGAGTTAAAAATATTTCTTATAAGGTGAAGTTGCGTTAAGACATGTTTTTTAAATTTATCCCGCTATTGGGGTCAAATGAGAGGTCGAAAATTATGAATCGTCTTGCTATACCTTAGCAGCGGTATAGTGAAACACACATTTCAACGATTTTAAAATTTCAACCACCGAGGAGGTTAAAGTTGGGATGAAAAAATTTCAAACGTTTTTTTAGACCCGTCATGTGATATATCATCAGAAAACCTGCGGATAACTCTTTCATATTATGAACCTTTGTTTTTCTCCTCGCCAATTTGGTCTCCCGGAAAAAAAGGGGGGGGGGCTTTTCAAACCTTTTTGAAATAATGTTTTTATAATTTTAGATCAGATTTTTTACAGGGTCTTCGGATACGTATTATTATTCATGAAAGTTTCAGAGATAGACGGGGGAAGGGTATTCCGGATGTCGGGATAGTTGGAACCATACGGGGGGGGGGGGGTACTTTTCTGACTTTTGCAGACATTTCTCCCCTGATGTATCATTGGAAATTTCTGTAACCCCTAATCCGAATTATGCACCTCCCGAGTGCCCCTAATCCATATTATACACCACCCGATTGTCTTACTCCACTTTACCCCCGTGAGGGGTGTTTTTCTAAATTTAGCTGGCATATGTGACATTTTATGTTGATTTAGCTGGCATATGTGATATATTGTTCGAAAGCCTTTTGACCACGTATTTATATTGTGCATTTCTCGTGCCCCTCGCATGGGCACGTTTAAAGCATTCCAGTAAGAGGTCTAATAGTGGGAAATTTACTCAACTGAGCTGAAATGACGAAGGAAATTAAATAAAAAATATTGATCCCATTTACGAATATTTTACTCCCTGTTCTTGGCCCCATTGGTGCTTTTAATTCATATTTATTTGTCCATTTCGCTGCTAGTTTCCAAAAAATTCAAAATTTTTATACTTAAACATTTTTTTAATCACTTTCAACTTTTTGCAACTAGTTAACCTGTCATATGAACACTGTTGTATTTCTACTATTGTGGTTTCCTTATAACATCCCTTTGGTTTGTTGTTTTTAAATTCCAGCTGTTTATATTAGCCACGTATTTGCTAATATCTCTTTTATAAACATGTAAGATGATGACCAAAAATGATTTCAATAATCGATTGTATAAAATCTCGATTGTAGATTCTCGGAAGTAATCGATGACTGTATCGATTGTGGTTTATTATGAAGACGATTTTTTTATCGGTGAGTTTTCGAGAATCGCCCATCTCTAGCCCAATCTCAGCAGCAGCTTTAGGCAGAAGCGTAAAATTCAAGATAACAAACCTATTAAAAATTTATTAAATATTTAGTTGAGCGAATTTATAAAACCTCATCCCCCCTCCAAAAGGACTAACTTAAGGCACCAACATTTTAGGTCATTTCGTCATACCAAAATAGCAGCTTAAGACAGAGGCATGATATTTGAGGATAACTAATCTACTAAAACAAACTCAATCAACTCAAGATATCAGTTATGGATATTTCACTGGATATTTAATTTTATTTTATTTTTCAACTAGCTGAATTTTGTTTGATTCAAGATTCTTTTAGAGAAACCGACCAGTGTAGCGGGCAAAGGCTGCTAGTATATAATATCGCATAGTCATTTTAATATAAGTGTATTATTATTCCACAAATTTAGTTTTAACCCTCCAAACATTCTTTATATCTATACGGACTTCATTTTGCATCCTGGATATTTGTATTCAAAAGTATGCTTTTTTTTTTTTTTGAAACTTTCGTCACCGTCAACTTTTATAAAATTAAATTGTATTTATTTATAAAACCGTGATTCTTACGAAATTTTTAAACTTTGAATAAATTCTTTTTTCTGACATATTCAAACAATATTTCAGTTTATCTCAAAACAAAATCAATTTTTTTCAAAAATAATGCTAAATGTTTGCTGAGAAATAATTTCCTCCTAAACATATGCCAGATTTTTTAGTATTCAAAATTTATATTTCGAAATGCTGGCTTTTAAGCATACACTAGATTTATACAGTATTCTCCTAATCCAGATTTTTAGCCATAAAATCAAGATAAAAGGTATGTTTTAAATAATTATATTACTTCAAAGACAAATACGGAAACAATCAAATGATACCAGCTGCGGCCGTTAATTTCCATGACCGTAACAACACATATTAAAAGTTCGTTGCTTCGTTAACGATGATATTTGAGATAGCACGTTTCTGTGCAGAAAACACTTTGTTCCACCAAAATGCTATCTCTAAAATATAACAAATCGTGGGCTAAAAGAAAATAAAAACAAAATCTGTATTAATAACATGAATATTTGTGTACCATTGGAGAAGAAAATGCAGATAAATAAGCAAAAAGTTCAAGTTGCTGCCATTTTTAGGCTTTCATTCATCTGACGCAAAACTATTCGTCTCATTCCCCTGTCTGTCTGTCCGTCATAGAGTCCGTACACAAAAATTGCATAAGGCAGAGACTTAAAATTTTGTGTTCTTACAAATGAATACCTCGTGTAACACAACAAATCTTAATTTTTTTTAAAAAGTCTATTATTTTAATTAAAGTATTTTTCTCAATGTCATCTGTTCATTTTTCCGATTTGAATTTCAAAAGAGAACCTTATTTTCACATTTTTTTCCTGAAGACATCATAGCTCTGAGGTAAAGCATCTCGCATGTAAAAAGAATGTTCTTAGTTCAAATGCCTGTGCTAGAAGTTGAAAATTTCTTATTAATGTCGATTTAATTAAAATACATTTCATATTCTTTGCTAATTTAAAGATATATTATTTTTATTATTATTTTAAGATATTTATGTATAATAAATTTATTTATTTTTTATTTATTTTTGTTTTTAAAACAATTTTTACTTTAACACTCATTTTTTAAAATTGGTTTCTCAAATCTCTCTATTACATTAAATTGCAATTTAATGTTTTAATCATTAACGACAACAAAAAATGTTTAAAATGTGATTTCGGAGTGTATTTAGGCATTATTTCAAAATGAAATACATTTGACATTTTCGGTGTTGCTAGCTATTGTAATAATATGTAACCTATTGAGATAATAAAGAGATGTTGTTTAATTAACTGCGAGTATAATGGTGATGTCATTTATGTAAGATTTTAATAATTAAAATTTTTTTGATTTTGATTTAATAATTTAAGGCTGAAGTGTTTTAAAAGACATTTTAAACTACACCCTCTGTGCGATCTGCGATTACAGTTATCTACTTGTTATGTGTGTCTTGTTAAAAAAATTGCTTCTTTTACTTTTTAGGAAAAAAAAAAAACACTTCCTCTAAGAAGGATCTTCCGAAAGAAATTTTCATCGCAGTTGTATGGTCAAAAATGGCGCCCGATAATATATGCTTTGCATTTCCTTATTTATAAAAATTTTCAAATTAATAAATACGACCTGATTAGAATAATCAATAGATTATCTCTTTAAAAAAATATATAGTTAGAAATTAAGAAACTGTGTATGATAATCACTTGTATGAAAATTTTTCAAGAATCTTTTAATGATTCTCTAGGCTCATATTTTATCCCAGAAACTATTTAGTAACATCTTAAAAAATAATAAGTAGTTATTATTATTAACATCATGGACATGAATATTCATGATTATACTGATAAAATTATTTTCGTTTATTTAAACTTCATTGATAATATTTGCGATATTAAAATCTCCCATTCCGTAAATAGAAATGGGAAGCAGAAAATCTTTTCAAGTTTGTATCAGAAATAAGTGCATGTATAGAAATATACACTTTGGAAGCATTTACCTCGAAAAGAAAGTTAAATATTTATTCTAAAACAGTTTTTTTTTGAAAAAACATGTTGAAATAATTGTTGAAAGAAATCACTTGTGTTTAATTTTACTCAGTTTAAATATTGTAATTGTATATTGTAAATTATAAGCACGGATGTATAATTTTTTATGCATAGTTACATCAATTACTGGAATATAAAATCAAGCGATATCTTGATTTTATTCACTATATTCTTCCCTACTGAAGACATCTCCCTACAGATCAGGGATCATTGAAAAAATTGTTTTAAAATGTATATGGGCTTTAAATTTATTTCAACTATATTAAAATGAAATTTTCGCTATAATTTTTAAACACTTTGGATTTTTTTAGTAGCAATGTTGGACTTCAAATGCAATTTGAAACTTGAGATGTGATTTCATAATACAGAGAACTTCAGAGAGCACAGAATACAGAGTACTTAAAAATTCACAGAATATGTTCAGTTAAATTAGACAAATTTAAGTATTCTATTATTCGGATTTTTTTTTTCTTTTGAGGCGTAAGGAAGCTTAATTATTAGTTTCTGGCCCTATAAGATTAAATAGAACCCTTTTTGTTCTATTTCATATACATATATTAAAAAAAACTCTTTACAAGAATTGCTTTAAAATCTCATTTAAAGTAAGAATTCGTATGCCACTTTTCTTTTAAACAGAGAGTGCAGTTAACCCACTAATACCCATGATAGCATACATGTTATCACCAGTGTGGATTTTTTAATTCAGATATTATAAATTCATACCAGAAATAAAAAATAACAATATTTGCTTTACTGAATAAGATACTTTCTATCATTTAAGGGTACATGGAAATAAAAATGTCCCGATTGTCCAGTTTTTAAATATCCGTTTACAAAATAGAGCTAAAAATTTAAGGTGCTAAATGATTATGAATCTAAAATACAATGAGGCTGGGAGGTTTTAAAATAATACATTGTAAGCACTGTTGAGATGTATATATTTATTTTGCCTTTTTTTCCCCCCAAAATGTGTTGTTTTATGCCTGTTAACTTTCCTAAAATTCTCATTTAGGTGAACAATTGAAACTTTCTAAAATTGTGTAACTAACTTGTTTCTTTAAAAAAAAAATCTAACATTTCTGAGTAAAAAATTCAGTAAAATAAGGAAAAATATGCTGTTAAAATTTTTAGTATTTTCGAAGTTTTTTTGTAAAATAATTTTAACCTCATTTCTTTTAGGGAAATATGAAAATTGCTTCTTATTATTCTCAAATTGTACTTTTCTGACCTCACAATAAATTTTGAGGTGATATACTCATGAGAGTTTTTGAAAAATATACCGAACGGACATATTGTCCAAAAAGTATATAAAATGTTAATTAGATCATGAAAATTAATTTATATATGAAACTATTATTTTTTATTTTCATATGGGTTATAATGTGTATATTTACTTAAAAAATCATTTATATATCTATTAATGTAAATACAATATGTTAAATATTTCTCAAGATCTGCTTCATTTTACTTTTCGAGATGTTCCATGCGTCTTTAAATAAAGTGTAATTTATTATTGAAATTTCCTGGCATGAATTCAAGTGCTCTAAGTTATGTAAGAATTATGCTAGAAAATATCATACCACGGGAATAAAACCAAAAATAATTGTTAAAAAATAAAACATAAACATTTTTTTGTATTAAAATATTTTTTGTATGTGAGATTTATTGAAAAAAATGAATAAACAATTATTTTATAAAGGTCCGACGTTCCTCTCAGCCCGCACATCTTTGAAAAAAGTCCGTGGTAGTTATAGCTGCCACCACCGATTTTACTAGGTGATATCGGTCACCCACTGTGAGGATTGTGTAAATGAACACTGACGCTTTCAATTAACTGAATTAACAGTTTATTTAGAATATATGTACACACTAAATACGCTATTTACAATTATATACAATTACAACTCGGATATAGGTGATCCGGTTCAACATTAAATTAAATACAGTAAAGATTTGCTGTGTACTATTCAAATTACACCTTCCGCCTCACACTCAATGCACGTTAGATTCACTTTATCGGAGATCAATCTCGAATCTCCCAACACAGGTATACTCGACCTGCACTTCTCGGCCCAGAGCACTAAACACCAGGACGTCTGTGTCCTTTGCTCTCCAGATACGCACTCCTCACGCTCTACCACACAGACCACACTCTATCAGGACCTCTATCCTACACACCTTCTAGGTACGAAACCCAGCTACGAACTGAACTAATCTGAGAAAAGACGTGCTCTTCTCAAATCACTGTGTTACCCCAATGCCAACCCCCTTTGGAGCTCATTCATTGGACACATTTCACATTCCTTTCTTGATTAGTGACATGCTGCTTCCTGCTCATCATTCACCTACATCACTGACAGATGAACACGCCTCTCAGCAATCTCCTCTTTCTCCCAACACCACCTGTACAGGATTACCTGTCGATTCTCCCTTCAACAAAGAAAGAATGTCACCTTGAAAATTCTAGTACACAGCCATTCAATACACAAAAGATTAAGATAGAAAAATATCGGAAATTCCAATCTTCAGCAGAGGTGATCTCAGAACCTGACACCCCTTAGCGGAAAATACGCCTTTTAGGGGCTAATTTTCCCCAAACATATAGTAGTATCGCAGAAGAGTTCAATAGTCTCGTTACAGATTTCTTCATTATGCTTATTACATAGGTATTTCCAGGTGTCTGAACATTATCTACTGACATCTCTACTGAACCTTGTACTAATATTAACTATATTACATTTAGCAATAAACTCTCGTATTTTATTTTGGGGCACATGCTTCCTACTCCCGTCGGCTAACTCAACTATAAACGAATACTGGTTTCGTTTTTCGACGATGGTTGCCGGCCCTTGCCACCTAGAATATAACGTATTAGTTGAATCGGGGATTAACAGTATTACTTTATCGCCTACTTCAAACGTTTTTTCTTTTGACCTTAATCTATTATGATACGCCATTGTATTTTGTTGCACATCAGATGATAATTTTGCCTCATTTGCGGCTCTTTCTAAACGTCCCCTAAGTTTATTCAAATACTCATCAATCGGCGTAGTATCTAACTGCGCCCCCTTATTTTCTCCTGCCCAAGATGACTTGAGAATCGATTAAGGACCCTCCGGCGCTCTACCATATAATAACTGGAAAGGTGCGATTCCCGTCGTAGAATTTGGGACTTCCCTATACGCCCATAATACAAATGGTATTTGTTCATGCCATCTTTTCCCTTCTTCCCTAATAGTATGATGTAACATACGTTTAAGGGTCTGATTAAATCGTTCCACAAGCCCGTTAGACTGTGGAAACTGTGGGGTCGAAATTCTTGGACTAGCGCCTAACCTTTTCTCAAATTCTTTCGTTAAGTCGGCAGTGAAATTGGTTCCATTATCGCAGGCGATTACATTTGGAATTCCGGTCCTCATAAATATTTGAAGTAACGCATCACACTCGGTTTTAGCAGTTAAACTTTTTATAGGGATCGCATCCGCCCATCTGGTATGCTGATCAATTAAAGTTAGTATATACTGATGCCCTTGTGAACTTTTAGGATCAATAGGCCCAATTAAATCAACATTAACTACCTGAAATGGAAGTTCCGGCCGCGATACTGGGGAAATAGGAGCTCTATCATTCACTTTAACCCCTCTAGTCAATTGGCACTCTAAACACGACTCACAAAATTGTTTAGTTTCTTTCGCCATCCCCTCCCAATAAAACGAATATTTGATTATCTGTAACGTTTTCTTGGCTGCATGATGCCCTCCAAATATCGAACTATGCGCTAATTTTAGGATTTCTTCCCTTCTTACTTTGGGTACTACTAAATGCGCTATAGTTTCGCCTAACAATTTCTCTTTATGATATAATAAGCCATTTAGAATATAATAATCCCCCTTATCCATTTTAGCTAATTCCCAAGCTTTCTCTAACTCTTTACATTCCAATTGGGATTTCTTAAACAAATCGGAATTGCTAACAATAGCTTTATTATTTTTCTCCGCGTCCGTTTTTTCTGTATTCTGACATTGTAAATTTTCCGACCGCGCTTCTATTGCGTAAACATTACAATTATCGTTACTCATACCTTCCTTTTCACCCGAGTTATCAATAATAATTTCCGAATTTTCTAATTCTTGGGCCTCTAGCAATGGCTCCTCGTGTTTGACACCGAACAACTCATTAATCACTTCGGGATGTAAAATTACTTGCTCATTAATATTATCAGTCACTGCGCAAAGATTCCTGATGAATTATATTAGTTTGTCCCAATTGCGGAATAGCTAATGGTAATTTAACCAACGGTGATTTAACTCCTTCACCAAATAACCCTTGTAAGTAAATACTACCCGCTCCTTTCAATTTCTCTTCCGGTACCAAATCTTTATGAACCATACTAATTTCACATCCAGAATCAACCAATCCCTTTGCTTTTTGCCCATTTACACTAACTTCAAATTTCTCAAGTTTATTTATTTTCTCACCAATAACATTAGTTCTCTGTTCGGCCTTTGCCAATATTCTCGCCACAATAGCTCCGTTACGTAACTCTTTGTCTCCTTTTACAACAATCTTATGTACACCCGCTTTCGGATCTCGCCCTTTATTACCATTATTATTTCCCTCATTACCCACTTTAGTACAAAAACGTTGGTAATGACCTCTCAAACCACATTTAAAGCATTCATGAGCTGAAGCATCACTAGGTTTCTTAAAATCTACTTTCCTATCCGAAAAAGAATTAGTCTCATTACTCCCGTTTTGCCTCCAGTTACCACTAACTTTACTATCCTCCCTCGGTCTCATTTTCTCATTGTTTACATACCTATGTTTACCTTTAAAACTTTTATACGTCACTGCGTAAGACTTATTTTTATGGTCAAAATAATGGTCACATTCTCTAGCAATTTTAGAAGCTTCTAACCATTTACCCTGGGGAGTTAACCCAATATATGATGAAGTATCCTCATCTAACGTACTTAATAGCTTGTCAGTAACTATTAACTGGTTGACCTTTTCATAAGAGTCAGCACCTCTAATCTTACAATAATTTTCCCATGTCGCTATTAAACGCGATACAAATAATACATGAGTTTCGTTCTGGTTTCTCTTAGCCTTCTTAAAAATTTCCAAACACGCCTTCGGTGTCGGCTCATGTTCCCTTAGAACAAACTCCTTTAATTCCTCATAATTCTCCATTTGTTTCGTAGTGGTATAAATTAACAAATTATCCGCCTTATCTCCTAACACATTTAGTAGAATTTCGGCCTGCTGGTTTTCCGGTACATTTTTAGTTTTGAATGCCCTTTCTAAGCTGTTAAAAAATAAACTCCATCCCTCAGTCCCTTCTGGTACTTTGATAGATAGAGTTTTAAAACTTTTGATCAATTTTTCTATATTACTTTCATTATTAGATTCCCTAGACCCATTAAAATTATTTGCTGATCCTTGAACTCTTAGCCTTTCCATTTCTAATTCATGTTCCATTCTTAATTTTTCCATTTCTAACTTTTCGCGTTCTAATTTTTCCTGTTTTTCTTTGCGCTCTAATTTTGCCTGCTTTTCTTCGCGCTCTAATTTTTCCTATTTTTCTTTGCGCTCTAATTTTGCCTGCTTTTCTTCGCGCTCTAATTTTTCCTGTTTTTCTAATTTTTCACAGTCTAGTCGTTCTGCAACAATAGCGTTAGATAATTCCGTAATAACCCCCTTGTCATACTCATCACTGCCCATTATCTTTTTCTTAAGCTGAGTTCTGGTATCATGTTCCGTGAATTCAACATCTAGTTCTTCAGCTATCACCTGAAGATCCACCTTTTTTAGTTTCAATAAGAAAGCCATACCTTCTCCGATAGTTATGACCACCCTACAATATACTAATATTTACACCTACCAAATTAATATTTCCTAACTTTCTAACATAGTACAGTTATATCGCCACTTATCATACTAATTAATACCCTCAGATAATCAATGTATTTCACTTCTGATTAACCTACTGAATACTCTAATTTTTCTCAACCATTGATATCACACAATATACTTCCAATAAAACAAAAGGTAAAACAGTAATTCGATTTGACTACTATGCAATATCGATTCCAATATATACACTTAGATAATAACATGCGATTTACATAATAATACTGATACGTTGGAGTTGAATAAAAGTATTGTTGTCAATCAAAAAATCCACCTAAAGAAAAATTGTATAATATGCACATATAAATTTCTATAATAATCCTCACTAAAATATTTCCAAATTCAATACTCGTTCTCACACTTAAAACAAATATAATATTTTGATCACAAGATCTTCACTTTTAATTTTCCTCACTATGGCCCTCTTTTGAGCCTTTTTTTTTCACTATGGCTCTCTTTTGAGCCTTTTTTTTCACTACTATTGGCCACTTAAAATTCTAAGCAAATGTTGTTATCCACTCTTCAAACTTAAACAATATTGCTTCATTTACATATTACTTTAACAATAATTTAAATTTAAGTAAATTTAATTATACCTTCCAACTACTATTACCACAATTAGTAAAAAAAAATATATAGAAAGCCAATACTAGCTCAAGTTATTATGACCTTTCCTTAAAACAATAGAAAATATGGTCATTAATATTTTATAGGTAGGAAGTATTGATAAAACACATAAATAATATAGACAATTTAATTAAATTACTATTAATTATACAACAACACATTTTGGTTCGAGATGTCAGATGAAGGAAATGATCAAAACACCTTACCTCATACTTTATTTGCTGGGGTACTTTTCTATTCACAGGTATTTCCACGATGTAGCGATAATATGGCACAACACTTAGTTCAGTTCTTTCTAATAAAGATACGCACGACATTTTAGCACACACTCGACGATCCGGCACGATACTTTAGCACACACTCGACGATACGGCATTACCACACAAGAATTCCACTTGGTACTCCGGCACTAACACACTGCAACACGGCTCGCTGGTCACTGGTTTCAGGCGATTCTATCCCACCGCTGCCACCAATTTGTCGGACGTTCCTCTCAGCCCGCACAACTTTGAAGAAAGTCCGTGGTAGTTGTAGCTGCCACCACCGATATTACTAGGTGATATCGGTCACCCACTGTGAGGATTGTGTAAATGAACACTGACGCTGTCAATTAACTGAATTAACAGTTTATTTAGAATATATGTACACACTAAATACGCTATTTACAATTATATACCATTACAACTCGGATATAGGTGATCCGGTTCAACATTAAATTAAATACAGTAAAGGTTGGCTGTGTACTATTCAAATTACATCTTCCACCTCACACTCAATGCACGTTAGATTCACTTTATCGGAGATCAATCTCGAATCTCCCAACACAGGTATACTCGGCCTGCACTTCTCGGCCCAGAGCACTAAACACCAGGACGTCTGTGTCCTTTGCTCTCCAGATACGCACTCCTCACGCTCTACCACACAGAGCACACTCTATCAGGACCTGTATCCTACACACCTTCTAGGTACGAAACCCAGCTACGAACTGAAAAAAATCTGAGACAAGACTTGCTCTTCTCAAATCACTGTGTTACCCCAATGTCAACCCCCTTTGGAGCTCATTCATTGGACACATTCCACATTCCTTTCTTGATTAGTGACATGCTGCTTGTTGCTCATCATTCACCTACATCACTGACAGATGAACACGCCTCTCAACAAACTCCTCTTTCTTCCAACACCACCTGTACAGGATTACCTGTCGATTCGCCCTTCAACAAAGAAAGAATGTCACCTTGAAAATTCTAGTACACAGCCATACAATACACAAAAGATTAAGATAGAGAAATATCGGAAATTCCAATCTTCAGCAGAGGTGGTCTCAGAACCTGACAGCATTTTAAAAATTCTATAAGGGGGTCAGGCACACAATCAATTTTCTCAAAACATAATATTGCATTAAAATTTCATGGGCCTTTTTTTAGAATTCATAAAATGACGTTTAAATCATATTTCTATTTTAATTAGACTTAGATTAGAGGTAACCATTTAAAATTACCGTACTTAAAAAAAAAATTTCAAAAGAATTTTGAGAAGATTTATCATATGATTTGATTTTGTTTGTAAATAATATGGTTAACCATCACAAAAAATCAAATTTTTAATTCAGTAAATAAAAATTATTTTAAAAATTGCCCCACGCTCCCTTAAAGTAACTGCAATCAGAAATTATAAAGAAAAAAGAATCCTTTTTAAAATATTGCTAAAATATCTTTTTTATTCTTATGTGATAGTAAAAAGTTAAATTAATTAATGTGCAATATGCGTGAAATAAAAAAAAAAAAAAAAAAAAAAAAAAAAAATGTTTGTTGCAGAAAATTTCGAAACCAATTTCTTGAATCCTTATGTCAATGACAATATTTGCTCTTGTCTTCATTGACCGGAGAACCCCGGTACCTGCTGTGATTTTACCATAGGTGCACGTTTAACTCAATTTAATATTCATATATTTCTCTCTATTTCATAGAATAAACCTGTGCAGAAGAATAGGTTGGTCTGTTGTGAAAAATAGATCTAAATTCATTCGAGTTTCGTTTGATACACTACCGGGCCTATGATCAGTGTCCACTTGCGATTTTAGACATTTTGTTAAATATCTAGAAAAATACATGAGGAATTATCCCGAAACTCTTAGTGTATATATATAATAATAGTACAAGTCACACATTTCCGTGAAGATTTTTTCCTGAAACTCCATAGGATACCGTCAACAAATTTAAAAAGAATGAATATCTATTGCATAACACTGCCAAAACTAATGTAGCAAATGCGCCCAAACTCTGTGTTATGATTAAGTGGCTTATTGTAATAAACTGTGTTCATTTTTATGCGAATAGCATGCTTACTCGTAGAGAAATTAAGGATTTTATAAAAATGGTCCCAAATTTTGCGAGTGTTTTGCTTATAATTTGCAGAGTTCTTAATATAAGATAACATTCTTTTCTGAAACTATGACACATAATATTACACACAATACCCTGTAATTAGAATTAAAAAAATAATAAAAATTATATGACAAATTAGTAGGTTTACTAAATAATTTTTCACTGCGCATGCGTCAACGATATCAAAATTTCATTTGCATATTATGTTAGATAAATGTATAGAGCAACTTTTGTGAAAGTCGCAAAATCATAGCTTGAAAATCCTGAAAATAATCGTCAATAGAATAAGTTAAAAATCCGTTACTCCCAAAATGAAGCAAAAACAAGAGGGATTTTATTCAAATGTAATAGTACGTCCAAAATTGTGTATTCTATAGTGACACTAATCAATGAATATATGGATAAACCGCTCTCGTTTTTGCTTCATCTTGGGAATAACGGATTTTCAACTTATTATATTGACGATTATTTTTAGAATTTTCAAGTTATGATTTCGCGACTTTCACAAAAGTTGCTAACATAATATGCAAACATGCAAACATAATATGCAAACATAATATGCATACATTTAGCTAACATAATATGCAAATGAAATTTTGAAATCGCTGACGCATGTGCAGTGAATAATTATTCAGTAAACCTACTCATTTTTCATACATTTTTGATTGTTTTTTTAAATATATTTTTTAATTCTAGTTACAAAGTATTGTGTACAATATTATTTGTCATATTTTCAAAATGCTTCATTATGTTAAGAACTCTGCAAATTATAAGCAAAAAATAAGCATTTTTATAAAAACCTTAATTTCTCTATAAGTATACATGCTATTCGCATAAAAATGAACACAGTTTATTACAATAAACCACTTAATCATAATCTAGAATTTGAGTTCTTTTGCTACATTAGTTTTGACAGGGTTATTCATTCTTTTTTAATTTGTTGACGGTCTCCTATGGTGTTTCGGGAAAAAATCTTCACGGAAATGTAGGACTTGTACTATTATATTTATACACTAAGAGTTTCGGGATAATTCCTCATGTATTTTTCTAGACATTTAACAAAATGTCTAAAATCGCAAGTGGACGCTCATTAATGGCCATGTAGAGTATTAAGATACAGAAATCGGAATGTAAGGAACAAAGAGATTCCCGGGTATCTCTGATTTAACTTAATTGTTAAACCACAGACTGTAAGTAGGCCAGTTTCTAGATATACCTGGAACTATTAAAGGATAATAAATAATTTTAAATAATCTAATTGACACATCCTGTGTTACTTGAGACAGGTAAAATCGAATAAATCTTTTATAAAATAGCATCTTAATAAGTTTTTAGAATACCTACTGTGAAATTTAAATGAATTTTTATTTCATTAATGTATTCAAATAAATTTTGAAACTTATTTAATGCGATATTTTTGTATTAGCAATATGCTAGAAGTAAATGGTAAAAATATATCACTCATAAAATCTTTTAAATTATAGTTATTTTAGTCCTTTACTTTTATTTTTTATTAATATTTATATCTTGATCAAATTTCAATAACTCTTCCAAATACATGGTAGTACTATGTTATGTATTTTTGAGTCGTACTTCCTATTAAAGGATACCATTATATGAACAAAATGTTAGATCAACTTGTCTCATAGACGGAAGTAATAAATATTTGTGATTTTTGATATTATGTGTGTGTGATTTGATTTATACTTATACGCGGAAGTAAAAAATATTTGTGAATTGTATGACTTATATTTATGCATTTAATGGCTATGCAACATAAAAGAATCACTCGTCTTATAAACAATATCAAGTCGAAAATAATTAAATAAATAAATAAATACGAAATCACAAATCCTATTTGCGTGGAGTGTTGAACCGAAAATTGGTTATTGTTATATTTTGTTACAATCAAATGTGATGAATTAGTAGCGTTGTTTTTATTATTAAATTTAATAATAATTTATCACTGATCCATGTATAAATTTTACGGGGCTAAAAATGTTAAATTCAGAACTAATATCATACTAAAAATTGATATTCTGGTTTGAAAATAATGATTAATATTTTGTAAAAAATACTCGGAAACGTTTTAGGAAGACAATGTCAGGTTAAAAAGATTCTTTTAAAAAATGTTTTTTTTTCTAATCTTAAAAATATATTGATATCTGAGATTTCTGAATTTCATAAATGCATTTTTAATTTCTGGGTTACTCGAATGTTGTTATTGTATATTTTCATTCAAGTTTACATCGTATTTTCGTGTATTAATAAACCTTTGTCTTATTTTTTTTAGTGTATTAAACACGCTGTTTAAGTAATTGTCACTATTTTTTGTTTCTTATATATTTTATTTCAAAATAAAGAAGTCTATTTTCACAGTTTGCAAAATCATTGAATTTTATTCTTTAAACAACTATACTGCAAATAATCATAACTAGAAATATACTGCTAATTATGATGATAATTCTCTAGGGTGGCATTAGTTAAGTATTTGAACATAACATTTTGATAGTATTCAAAATATTTCAGAAATTAACAATGCAAAATTTGAAGTCAAGTATTACATATTTTTTTCATTTTCTAAATCTGCCTATTCCGTGTTCATTTTATTCACAATACGTGGATATTAGAAAATATATCTTATTAATTTTATCCTCTTCATTATCTCATACAAATAGCCATTTAAACACACAAACATTAAAATAAAGACATTTCTAAAAAAAATATAGAAAAGGGAAAGCAGCAGATTCTAAGAATTTTCAATTCAACTAACTATCCTATCTTTAAAGTTAAAATTATGAATAATTATCTCTAATGTGAACGCGAAAATATCCCAAAGATTTATTTTCAAGCATGCAAAGGTATCGAGTGATTTAATTTTTTTTCAACTTGGATTCTTTTCGGCGCTTAAGATTACTAATTAATCCTAACTAAGTATTCAACAATTAGTTTTAATTGATCATTAATGAACTAATTACATAATCAATGATTAAGTAATAGCGATTAATCAATATTCGTTGATTATACTTGCTTTATAGTCATTTTCAGGGGTATTAGTAATATTACACCCTTAATTATTTAGTAAAAAAATCTCATAACGAATATAGTTATCTTTCATTTCGCCACTAACTGGGATATTAAGAAAAAAAACTACATAAATTATATAAATGTATAGTTTTCGAAATTCCAGAATTGAACAGAACTAAAACTTTGCTCTTATTTAATAAAAAATCCCACGAATATAAATAGAATATAATAGGCTTTCTCAGGATGTAACATTTTACAAAGCAATTAACTGCTTTCGAGTAACATTTTTTACACGCCACTAAAATGTTCATGGTGAGCCAAGAGTCATTCACATTTGTATCATATTTTAACATTAAGGGGGCTCAGGGTTGAAAACTTTTCAAAAAATCGATTTTTTATGATGTAGTTTGATTATTCAATTAATTCTCAACTCATCGCAAAAAACCGCATAAAAATATTTGCATTTTTAATTGAGTTGTAAGCATTTATGTATCAACACTTTCATAGCCGCATCCATATAATTTCAAGTTTAAGTCGCGTTTTCTCAAAACATGATTTTTGACGACTAACACCATGATTTAAAAAAACTATTTAATGGAATGGCTTAATTTTTTTTTCATGCATATAACATCATTATCTGAAGAATAAATTAATATGTTTTCGATAGTTTAATATTTTGAGTATTTAATGAAAAAAAAGTTATATTTTTTAGCAGTAATTTTCAATAAAAAGTTGTAATTTTCAAATTTGAGAGATTTTTTAATACTGTTTTTTAAAGTGATAGTTATATCCTTAATTCATTATATAGATAATGATGATATATGCATGCAAAAAAAAAAAAAAATAAGCCATTCCATCAAATAGTTTTTTTTTTAAATCTTGGTGTTAGTCGTCAAAAATCAAGTTTTGAGAAAACGCGACTTAAAGTTGAAATTATATGGGTGCGGCTATGAAAGTGTTGATACATAAATGCTTATAATTTTGATAAAAATGCAAATATTTTTATGCGGTTTTTTGCATTGAGTTAAGAATTAATTGAATAATCTAAGTAGATCATAAAAAAATCGATTTTTTGAAAAGTTTTCAACCTCTGAGACCCCTTAATGCATTTTATAACGGAAATAACACCAATGCGATACACATATTTATTTAGCATGGAGAAATAGGATGGTGCTTTGCTCAAATAAATAGCTTATGTGTTTTCCGGCTACCTTCAGAGTCTTTTACCACATATCGATGCCCTTTCTTCCCAGTGTCAAGTGGGAAATATGCATTCCGGCAACAATTGCCAATTTCTGTAAGGCCTAAGCCAGATCCTCTCCCTTGATCGCATTTAGGATTTCCATTGCAGGGCCAACCATAAGTCAGATCTTTTCGTACGAAAATGTTGCAAATACAATCCATTGTCGCGTTTGTTTCAGCTCTGGCTGAAAACACGACGATCTTTTTAAGACCTCAATAACGGGGATCGTTAAGGCGACCATGCTCTACAGACTTGATTTCCTTTTCTGAGCAGACTCTCCTAGGTAATCAAATCAAATGAATAGCATCATCTGTGTGCATGTTTTGGAAGTATAGTTTATTTAACCTTAAAAATAACTTTCGATCATGCGAAGTGCCCCACCAGTGAATGAGAGGTTCTACTTTCGAAGCTGGTAGAAGGGAGGAGCTGGGTTCGAACACAATCGCACCCGTCGGTTTAATCATTCGGAGTTTTCCGTAATTTTCTTCGAACCTTAGTTTTCCTTACGTAAATTTAGGGTTAAGTGCCCTTAGTAAGACCCCACGGAGGGCATCCCCTCCTTTAGGCCAATATCCCTAATTGTGTTGATAATTGGACGTCATAAACACAAATATCATGAGAAGTATGTTTTCTCAAAGCGTATTCTATATTACGGTTGCGGGATTTCTTATGAAAGTATGTCCAAGAGTTTTGAGTCACCCTGTATTTTTCTTTTAGCATTGTTAAGTATGGAATTATGATGGTAAACATTTGCAAATTTTTTCCTAAACTGCACAACCACGAAATATTTAAAATTATATTTCCTAGCAAATTAAAAAATCTTTACCTAAATAGAATTAAACGACGTTCTTCCATCTCTTTTTTTTTTCTTTTTTTTTTTAATTAAACCTTAGATGAAAAAAAAAATAATAATAACTTTTCAAAATATCGTAGAAACGCTTGCAGAAATTCTTATTAAATTTTAATAATACTTTCAACAATTTATTTCAATATATGATAAATAAATATTTATAATCACATTTTGATGAAAAATTCCAATTTTCGGATTTGTATTAATAATAAATGTGATATAAATAATTAAAAAACAGATAATTCATTAAATATACAGCGATGTAATAATACCTTACACAATGTAAAGCACAACTTCCACTATTATTAGAAGAATTTCTTAGCGAATACTACAATCCTGAAATTACTATTCAAGACGAAATTTAGCTTAGAGGATATTGAGTTTATTTTGAAGAAAATAGCAATCAGGGATAATTTCATTCGTTACATTCTTCTCGTGTTAAGAATGCTAAGGTCTAGACTTTGAGCGGGAATAACTGTAATTACAATAACTTCAATTGCAAACATTGAAGCATGATGAGAAGCTGCGGAAGAATGACGATATTGTGGTATGTTTTCCCGTGAAAACAAATTTAAGTTCATAGTTAGAAAGTGACCCGAAATTACTTATGATATGTCTTAAAAGAATGTATCTGAATATTTAAAATGTACGTTGTAAAAGAAAATCTCTTAAGTGTTGATAAAATTGTGAACTTTTGTCATTGATTTCACAAATCATAAGGAAATTAGTTTAATGTGAGCATACAGATTAAATTTAAGGGAAAATATGAAGTGTGTTTTGGGGATGCAGAAATGAGTCTACAACATTCTATTTGGTTTAATTAATGCACTCTAGGTTAAATTAATACACTGTTTAAAAAAATCCGATAATTCAAGATAAAACTACTGGCAGCAAAGCTGCCATAATATTTCCCTTCCGTTAGTAGATTTTCCGTTTTGGTAAATAAAAGAAGGAAACACTTCGTTTGAAAAATCGATAATTTTCTATTATAAATTTGGTATAAGAACTGGCTGATGGTGCCGTCTATCAAACAATTTTGAAGCAGCTGTATATATTGACCGAGTGAAAAAATTTTGTCCTCGGGGAACTGAGGACCTTCTGTGTGGGAGTCCGTTGCTCTAAAGACACATAATGGATTGTACAGTGTGTTTATACTTCATAAGCTAGATTGTAATTTTATCGATGCTGTTCAAATTCTTGCAAGTTTTAATTAATAAAGCTAATTTATTATTATGATTTTCTTATGGTTCATGAATAATTATAATATGGCTTGATTAAATAATTTGAGAAATTTTCTTTGCTCAATGAATGATGCTCAATACTAATCTAACAAAAGAGCCATGATTATTTATTTAGTTTTTTTTTTCATTTCTGTACAACAACATGTCAGTTTTCTAAACATTCAAAATAAATTTCGATAGATAACGGCGTATCTCAGTTGTTTTCTTCCATAATCCTCCGTCTTGTCATTTTCAGGAAATATGATGAAAATTTTTTACTTTCAACGTAAAGTGCCCTTTTCTCGTCAAAAGGGACTTTTTCGTGAAATTAAAAAAAATATATATTTGTGAATTTCAGATTTTTATAACAGTGCGGAAACATTAAGATTTAAACATCTGCAGATGAAAGAGAAGTTCATCGAAGTATGGTTGCATTTAACTGGAATTCTCTAAGACCGTGATTCTTCGATGGGAAATGTGATGAAGTATGATTCATAGCATTTTATGGAAACTAACGGAAAAATATTGTTTAATTCAGAATTATTTTATTTGTTATATTCTTCTCTTGCTAAGAATGCTATTGGTTAATTTCTTGATGGTCTAGAATTAAACCCTTAAGATACAAAAGTATACTGATAAAAAGTAAAATCCATTAAACAGTATTTACATTTCGTTTTGATTTTTGAGTACTACCATTTCTAAATTAGGAATATGATAATATCCGATTAATTAAAAATTTTGAAAATTAACAATTAAAGAAATTCTGTACTATCAGGCATCATTTCATGCTGTACACTCTTCTTGTGATAAGAATGCTGAGGTATGCATAATTAACCTTAAAAAAATCTGCACTATAAGGGATCTTTTCATTGTATACTCTCTTCTCTTGTTAGAAGGTTAAAGTTTACATTTTGAGACAGAATAATTGTAATTGCAACAATTTCAAAAGAAAATGTTGAACCATCATAAAAAGCTGCGAAAGAATAAAAATTTTGTGATATGTTTTACACTGTCAAAAAAAATCCGTGAATTCACGGTAAAACTACTGGCAGCAAAGTTGCCAGACATTTTCCGTTCCGTTAGTAGATTTTCCATTTTGGGAAACAGAAGAAAGGAAAACTCCGTTTGAAGAATCGGAGCGGTAACTTTCCGTTACAAGATTTGATTTTCAATGACAATAATATAATTTTTAAAGTTAATGAATCGATCAGTCGTCAAATAATTCGAACTTTCTGAGTTAATCTGAGCTGCTATATTGTTCAATGTAATTTATTTTCGTATAATTTACTTCAAGCCGTTGTGAGGATCAAACGCGAGACCTTTTGAAAGCTGAATAAGTACTTCTGACTGAGCCAAAGATGCTGATACCAGTTTCGTAAAAAGTATCTACACTACTCAAAACAATTAAAGGATATTTGAAGTTTTATATAAAATAAAGGTATAAACGAAATTTTTTTTGCCGAAAATAGAAGAAGAGAATCACAAATGCAAATTTTTCTGGTTTTCAAACTGTGGAGTATGCAAATTTTGAGTCCGACGTCAAAAACGTCGCTTCAGCGGCAGCGAATGAAATTTGACTTTCAACTGGATAAAAGAGAATGAAGACAAGGATGATCGGCATTCAGTGATTGCTTTGTTTCTGATGAGTACGATGTCACAGCGAAGTCATTTGACAGATTCTGAAGCTTGGAGAATTGTTGGTGGGTTAGAAGGGGGCCAAACTCAAGCCGAAGTAGCGCAAGCCATTGGAGTGTCACAAAGTGTCATTTCCAGGATCTGGAACCGTTTTTTAGAGAATGGATGTGCAGGCCGAAGACCAGGGCAAGGTCGTAGACGGGCAACAACGCCCAATGAAGATCGGTATTTAGAGTTAACAGCTCGGAGACACCGAAACATGAACGCTACTCTTCTCCAACAACACCTTCGCTCGGCTACAGGCACCACGATTTCAACTCAGACTGTCCGAAACCGGCTCCATGCTGTAGGTCTGTATGCTCGCCGACCGATGGTATGTGTTAGATTAACATGAAGGCATCGTCGCGACCGCAGGGAGTGGGCAACCGAGTATATCAACTGGAGGAGAAATGAATGGAGCAATATTCTGTTTTCTGACGAGTCCCGTTTTTCTGTGCATCCGGATAATAGGCGTATTTTCATCTGGAGGGACCGTGGCAGTAGGAATAATCCTGCGTTCGTGCACGAAAGTGTCAGATTTGGCGGTAGAGGAGTGTTGGTGTATGGTGGCATCTCCATTGACGGGCGCACTGACCTCTACATCATTCGAGATGGAGCTCTGACTGGTCGCCGATATAGGGATGAGATCCCCAGACCTATTGTAGTCCCTTACGCTGCAGTAATCGGAGATAACTTCATTTTAATGGACGATAACTGCAGGCCACATCGTGCAAACCTGGGGGAGGATTTCCTTTTCGAGGAAGGAATCGTTCGAATGGAATGGCCAGCGTGTTTTCCAGACATGAATCCAATCCAGCACGTTTGGGACGCTCTAGGAAGACGAGTTTCTGGCCGCCAACAACCCCCACAAATTCTCCAAGAACTGAAAAGAGCTCTTCTGGAAGAGTGGGGCAAAATACCCCAACTCGTCATTAATAGCCTCATTGAGTCCATGCCTCAAAGGTGTTCAACGTTGCTGGCCGCCCGTGGAAACCATACCCCCTACTGAAAATGATTTTCTTTGAAGAAAACACCTTTTCTTATTCTTTTTTTCTCATATGCACAAATTGTTTTTTTTTCCTTTTGTACACAAATGCGCAATAAAATGCATTTTTTTCTGCCAAACATGTGTAATTTATTCTCATATGACCTACTATGTCTGTCGACCATCTATCAATCAGATAAAAAGTTTCCCAGATACAAAATCCACCTAAAACTGCAATATCCTTTGTTTTGAGCAGTGTATTTTATGAGTTAATGGGAAAATCTGTTGTGCTTTTGAAAGATTTCAAGTATATTCGTTAGAATATTCGTAAACGGTTTATTTTATCTTATTTTAGAACAATGCATAATATTTATTATTTTTTAAAATCAATTTTAATTTTTTTTTAAGTAGTTTAAATAAAAAAATCACTGTTTAAAATAATTTTTTTGAAAGAATGAATGAAAAAAAAAATTATTCATTTTTTACGAGGAAAAAAAATTTATAGAGATTTTTTTTAAGTTTTCGTACACTATTTATTTTTTTTCTGGGAGAGGGGGGGTAATTAGTTTAAATATTTTTTAATAAGAATTAAGAGAAAAATAAACAGGTAATTTAAAAGGGATTTTTTATATTTTCATTATTTCATGGAGCCTGTGGGTTTCAAACACACAATCTACGTTCGCGGCGTGGGACCTTGACCACTCGGCCACGGAGATCCTTAGATAACGGAGTGTCTCCGTTTTTTCTGACTATTTCCATCTGTTTCGTTATTTTCAAGAAATATGGTGGAGTTTTCTGATTTTAAACGGAAAATGCCATTTTGTTGTGAAAAGGGACTTTTTTCTGTGAATGCCATGAAAAATATATCCATGAATTTCAGTTTTTTTAACTATGAGGGTGACCTACTGAATGCACCTACTGTGAAAAATAAGCTGCAAATAGTTTTAAAAATATGATAAAAAACTGATAAAAATGCAGAATTTAAGAATATCTGAGACATATTTGAATCCTTGTGATGTCCGCATTTTTGAATACTTCTGTTGCCACAATGGCAAAAAAAAATACAAAAAATTAATAACAGAAAAACAAATTAAGATAAAGCTTTCAAACAAATTGCATTTAAAAGTACAATTTTTTTCTATACAACGGTGTAACATTTGAAAATGTGCGATGTTTAAAAGTTTAACCCATCGGACACCGGTTCCTCTTACACAAATTTTATTCGATTAGCTCCACTTTTTTAAAAAGATTTTCCTTGAAGTAGACAATTTCAAAAATTCTCTGATTAAATAAGGAATATTTTATTTTCCTTCATTTACTGATGCCAAAAAGAAATTTTGGAAGATGATGTCTCCGCAGCGGAGACAACGGAGGGGCCAAGGGTTAAAAATTTGCAGTTCCGAAAATTGTAAAACTGAAATGTCATTTAAAATTTGTTTATGAATGATCCAGAAATATCACTGTTTAATTCATGGCGTACGCAATATCTGACTCTTATTACGTAAGCCCCGTTTTGATCATCATAAAAATGATGTTATATATATATATTGTATACATTCATGCATATATGCATAAATAACATAGGCGCCAGGTTAACTGAAAAGTACTTAAAATGTTTATATTTATCTGTAAAAAATATATATAAACATGCATCAGGTTTGTTTATGCAACTGTTTATATCTATTTGCAACAAATCTCACTTTCTAAAATTCAAACTGAACCAAGATTGACCAAAACGACAGTGTAAAAGAATATTGTAAAAGTATTATGAAATTAAAGCGCAGATGTTATATATGCATCGGTATTGGCGAAAACCATCTTTGAATATCAATTTATATTTACAATTATATTCTATTATTTTTAAAATTAAATAACAATAAATAAAAACAGATTGATTAATAAATATAGAACAAAAAACATAAATTAATAAATATAATTAATTAATTAATTAATTTTTTTATTAATAAATATAGCAAAACGTACTTCTTTTCAGGGGCAAGGTACGTAATTTCGGGTGTATAAGCCGCGGATCAAACAATTCTTTTTGGACCCAGAAATCTTATTTAGTGATTGAAGACAAATATTTACGGCGATCTAACTAGTTACATTTGTTTCTTAAAAAATTCTGGGTCGAAAACGAATTGTTTGATCTGCGGCTTATACACCCGAAATTACGGTACTTTTTTTCGCAAAGTACTGCAATTAGTGAATGACAGTAGGATGTATAAATAAATTTATTTTAAAATAAGTTACATCTTTTGTTTACGTACTTAATAAAAGTAAACTTTTTTCCTTCCAATGCTTTAGTATCAATTTAGTAGTAAAAAGATAAAATTTAGTGGTCCACAAATGGACTATTTCCCTTGAAGGGGTTAAATGGAATGAATGTAATACGAATAGGGTATAGAAACAATTATTTAATATTTATCACCTACTCTTAGATGACATAAAATTAACAGTATTGCAATTGGTACATGGTATGCGGAATGAAACAATTGTAAAACAGTTATAAACACTCTTACAAGAAAATGGCTAATAATCTGCATTAACACAGGCAAAAAGACATTAAATAAGAGAAATGAATTGTTAAAACTTTAAAAGAAGTATATATGATAGAAAATTGGCTTTCAGAAACAACCACACGTTGAATATTTTACATATTTTTCGAATAGAGGTCGATCATCGGTGTACTAATATTCGCAATAAAACAATTTCTAAATGTGTCGCTATTTAGAACAAAACAACAATCAAAAATTTCTATTTCTGTGTTACTGCTGTTCCTAAAAATTTTTAATTTTGCTTCGGGTTACTTTTAAGTTGCTTTTAAAATGTAAATAATCTCGATAAAAAGTTTCTAGAAAAAAAATTAAGATCATGAAATGAATCGAAAACGTTCTAAATTACAAATTATTCGGAAATGCTAGGTATAGGTACATAATTTTAACATTCAAAATACGACAAATTTTAAATATTCAATAATACGACATTCCCCGCTCCCAAACTTGCAAATTAAATGCACAAATTGGGCAGCAACAAATCTAGAATTAAACAAATTTTGTAAAAACTGAATAAATGTCGGCGTGAAACAGCAAACAGATTGCCCGAAAATACCTGC
This sequence comes from Maratus speculifer, assembly GCA_964019185.1. NCBI lineage: Eukaryota > Metazoa > Arthropoda > Arachnida > Araneae > Salticidae > Maratus > Maratus speculifer. Next base: position 216,286,631 of record OZ025299.1, on the reverse strand, counting down.
TTATTGATGTGTTCTTTCCCTTGGCCTTTTTTTCTCTCTCGCCATGTCCCTTAGCTGAAGGATGTGCAAGATTAAATTTTAAAAGCAAATTTTTCAACATTACTAATCTAGAGATTTTATCATAGAGTCATTTCCTCAATTGTCATTAGCAGGTTCTTTATCTAATAATTTATTCGGGTAAAACGGCATAATCAAGTTCTCACTGACGTATTTGAGCTTGTAAGTTTTGCTGAAAAATATGTTCAGGTTTATAAATTACTTAAGATGATACTTTGACAGCTCAAAGCTTATGCTGATAAGATATTCAGATCTCGTATCGTACCTTACACTACAGCCATTGCCGTTCCTTTTATTTAATGCATTCTAAAGCGAAATACTGCTTAACTTAAAGAAAATAGGTTTGAAAACAAACAAAAAAGCATTGGTAGTAGCCATCGTGATTACGCATTTAATTACGATTGAGCATATCTGAAACATACTCCAAACAACACATTGCATTCCATTCTTGACGTTTTCGAGACTTTCATAAATCACATTTTACAGAGAGACTTCCTTAAACTCTTAACGAGAACTTTATCGCATCCATAGAAAACATATTTAGATATTATATTATTATATATATTAACTAATTGTATTAATTATTCTGCATTAACTAATCGAGAGGGACACATGCCATATAAAAAATTCTTTATTCTCTTCACCCATCATGGTTTTTTCCATCTATAAGTACTAAAATTGGTGTGGAGCATCTGTTAATGTTCTTGACGTCATTTCAAACAGTTAAAATTTTGATACTAGATATTTTAGTGTTTTATTACCTGTATTACTTATTTACTACTACATTTATTTACTTACTATATTTATATACGATACTTTATAATTCTGCAGTTCAGTTTGCTCATTTTCGGCATTTGAATCTGTATCTGATCTGTAAATGATCAAATAAAGATAGCATCTAATTTTCTTTCACTTTCACAGGTTGCTATTAAATCTATGTTCTTGGTAATATCGCTCAGACTAATACGTCAGAGAAAAATCCTAGTTGAAATATGAATATGCTGAACATTTATTATTAGAACAAGCAAGATTTTAAATGTGAATACATATTAAATTTTTATAAAATGAAGAAAAAAAAAATTGGAACATTTGTTAGAAATAATGCATATTTTCTAAATAAAAATGTAACCCTTTGTATATATTTTAGCATAATTATTCACCGTTGGCAGGTTTTAGCTGTTTAAACAGAAAAACTTAGATATTATTAAAGTAGAAATATAAATATTTCAGAAAATTTAAATGAATTAAAGTTTTGTACCTTTTATTTCTCAGAAAAATAATCTTAAAAAATAATAAATTCCCTCTCATTATGTTGCATAAAATTCGATTTAAATTTTTTTGTATTAACTGTAAAGATTTTTTAGCGATTAAAAAAACTGCATAACCAAAATTTCATTATATATTTTTTGTTGGTGTTAAAATAAAAAAAGATAAATAAATAATAAAACAAACAGTGAAATGATTTCTTTAAAAGTTTTTCGTAATGTATCATTTTTTATGAATCGACTGATGAGATTTAATCCGAATTTTACGTTTTAGTATATGAAAAAGATGAATGAATCCCACAAAATCTAAATTTTCTTTTCTTTTCTTTTTTTTCTTCATTTCTTTCTCAAAATTTACCTTTATTCCTTTCTTTTATTTACTAAATTTTCTTTTAGTACAAAATAATCTTTATTATTATTATTATTTAGGGTTTCGTACTTAAACAGTGAAAACGGAAACATTATAAGATTATTTCAGTACCTGTTTGTCTGTCACAGCCATTTTTCTCGTAAACTATGGAATGTGGAAAGTTAAAATTAGGAGAAGTCATAAAGACTTAACCCTTATATTTATACATCAATAAACATTCTAAAATATACTTAGGGAAAATGTAGAGAGGTTAATTAAGGTACTAGAAAAAATTTGTATGTATCGTGTGAAAGATCGGCGAACTGTGGACTCAAAGTTACGTTGTTTCTTAGGTATTATAACTTCAGGGATATCGTCGAAAATATACTGAAAAAATTTGTTCTCCCCATCTAATTCGGAATAGTAGATTTCCGAAAGTAGACATTAATTTAAACCTCAGGAAAACTATGGCGATTACTCTAGGCCACTTAGTTTTTGAAAAATTTTCCGTTACACACAAATTTCGATTTTCAGATATTCAGCAAAGATATTAAGGAGCGTTATATATATATATCATAGCAGAAGTATAAAAGAATTGTTGATAGTAATTTTCAAAAAAAAAAAAAAAAAACTAATTTGCTGAGATATATTAACCCTTAAGAACGTGGATGGTTTGGACATATATACACGACATACTCTATGTACCATCGACTCTTAAAGTCTCGATAACAACTGTTAATGATATATTTGTGCAGTGCAATGTCAAGTAGAAATATAAAATCAATACATGTAAAATTGTTATGAAAAAAAGCTAATTTAATAATAATTTCATGAAGTCTATGTGATTCGCGACTAGTTCGCTATGAGTGGATTTCTCGATATGTCTTCCTTGTCTTTCATTTTTAATTAAAATCCTATCTCTTGAAACGCGACATAGACTAAGGTAGCGTAGTAAGTTGCGAAATACACTACTGGCCAGTAAAATTGCTACACCAGGAAGAAACCCAGATAACAAAATGATAATTGTTGAACAAATATATTATGATAGGAATAACAAATGATTAAATTTTCAAGAAATTCGGTTTCATAGATCCTGAGAAATCATTACCCAGAGCAACCACTTCGGGTAGTAATAACAGCACTTACACGCCTAGGCATTGAGTCAAGCAAAGATTGGATGGCATGTGCAGCTACAGATGCCCATGTAGCTTCAACATGATGCCACAGTTTATCAACCGTAGTGACTGGCATATGGTTATGAGCCAGTCGCTAGGCAACCATTGACTAGACATTTTCTATTGGTGAAAGATCTGGGGAGCGTGCTGGCGAGGGTTACAGCCGAATATTTTCCGTATCTAGGAAGTTCTTACAATTCCGGAAACGTGCAGTCGGGAATTATCCTGCTGAATCGTACGATTTCGAAGGTCTCGAATAAAGGGTAGAACCACGGTCGTAAAATATCATAAATGTAACGTGCACAGTTCAAAGTGTCGTCAGTGCGAACAAGAGATGACCGAGACGTGTATTCAATAGCACCGCATACCACCACTCCAGGTGATGGGCCAGTATGACAATGAAGAATGCACGCTGCCAATGTGCGTTCACAACGATGCCACCAAACACGGATGCGACCATCCTGAAATTGTAAACACAACTTGGATTCATCTGGGAAAATGACTCCTAGCCATTCGTACACCTATATTCGTCGTTGATCACACCATTGAAGGCGCTCTTGTCTATGACGTAGCATCAAGTCAAATCGCAGCCATAGTCTTCGAGCTGAGAGTCCATGCTGCTGCAAACAATGTCAAACTGTTCGTGCAGACACTTTTGGTTTTGCAAATGACCCCATTTCTTGACTCAGGGCTCGTGACGTGATTGTACGATCCATATAGCCTTGCGGATACCATGTCTGTCTTCTCGTCTGCTAGTGATAGGGAGCCGTTGAGATCCCGTATGGTGTTCCGTATAATCATTCTGAATCCATCGATTCCATATTTTGCGAACAGACATTGGATCTCGACCAATGCGAGCAGCAATACTGCGATGCGATAAACCGCAATCCCGGTAGGCTTCAATTCAACCTTTATCAAAGTCGGAAACATGCTAGTACGCGTTTCTCCTTCTTACACGAGGCATCACAACAATTTTTCACCAGACAACAACGCTCAAATGCAATTTTTGCTTGAAAAACCGGCTGGACAATTTCCGCATTTAAATACACTGTAGGTGTCGCTACCGGCACCTGCTTTGTCAGAATGCGCTGAAAAGCTAATCATTTGCACACCACAGCATCTTCTTCCTGTCGTTCAAATTTCACTTCTGTAGCATGCCGCCATCATGGTTTAGCAATTTTAATGGCCAGTAGTGTACTTTCGATGCGCACATAGCAGAATGCCAGTTTTACATTTTGAAGAAGAAATGCTAAAAAATGATACTGCGCTGAAGTTGTATGAAATCCCAAATAATTTTTTAAATGTGCCCTACTTTTATTATCAAATCCAAATTAAGATTCATAAAAATGGGTTAGGATCAGATTAACCCTTTGAGCTCTGATGGTAGAATTTTCTACCACATAATTTTAATTCAGAAAAGTAACAACGGTAACAGAAAATACGACCAAATTTATTTGGAAAAGGTTTAATGAATTTTTTCGTGTATATCATTAACCGGGTTTTTCTTTGGAAAATACTGGTGCCAATGTGACATTTGGAATTTTGGAGAAATTTACCCACCAGAGCTCAAAGGGTTAAAAAAGTGTTATACAGAATGGCAATACTTGATATTTTTAAGCTTCATATTTTTTTGAACTTCTATGGTACATCCATTGATACATTTTTAGAATGTGAACTGCATATATATATATATACACATATATCAAAGTCTTATTATTTTTTTTAGCAACGAGTTTTTTAATAATACAATTAATAATTCATATTATTACTTGTACGGGATTGTACGGATAATATTTATTGTACGGAACCTTCTAACGTGTGTTATACTTGCACTTGGCCGTTCATTTTCCTTAAACTAAAAGCCCTAAAACTTTTAATTTTATAAGCAAAAATATTCGAATAAAATATAAATATAACATAATCGAAATTAATTTCTGGGTTATAAAATACATTTATGCGCAAAAATGCAAAAACAATACAATCTTTGTGCGATTAATTCACCCGTTTTGCCGTGCGCTTGAATTAACACATTGCGCTTATTACACCCACACATTATCCACATTTATAATATTATTAGGATGAATTAGTGTTTCTGGCAAATAATAAAAGAAAAGAAAAAAATGAAAAAAGTACATTTCTGTTAGTTAAATTTCTAAAACAAAATGTCCTTAATCAATGTAACAAATGTATCAAAAATCACTAAAAGTTACAGAAATGGTTTAAAAAATTTAACAAATGCATAGACAAAATTTCAGAGCAATAGGAATAATTTAAGACCCGTATTGGGAAAATTCAACATCTATAATTTACTATTTAAATCCAATAATCAAATGAGCCATTTTCTTTCAACAAATGAAAATTTTAAAATCGTGGGAATTGCCATAATAAAGCATTATGGCGCAAAATAAAATGTCCCATATTTTTTAAACGAATGAAACAAAAAAAAAATACATAGCTCAATCCGTATACGTAACAAACGTACTTATATAATTTCAAGCTAATCGGATGCTTTTTTGCGGCAGTTATCGCGGAACAGACAGACAGATGAAAATCAAAAATATTCGTGTCTCCACAATAGGTCTTCACTGACGTTTCGGCAATCAGGCTAGTTATTAATTATTTTGACCTAATATAGGCAAAAATATAGACAATTTCGACATTGCTCAGTCAGGTCAATTTGCACGAAAATACTCTAGATAGACCGAAAACAGGCTAATTGACCATAGTATAGGCTGATAAGGTCTAATATAGGTTAATTAGGCGTGTTATTAAATTTCAGATCACGGTTAAATAAGAAATATTTATTTAATGACCCACCTTTTCATAATTTCAAACATAAAATTTAAAAAATAATTTTGATCAGAAACTGAAAGACATTTCCCATTATCTTTTCTCCCGTATGTTATCTGTTATATTGTTCAGGTCTAAAAAAAATAATATTGCATTGTCATTAATAATGAACTTGGATACTAAATTTTAATAAAATTAGTTTGTTATATATGTGATTTTAATATAAAAGTAAAAGACATTTTTACACAAAACTCTGCCCCTTACGAATTGCGACCCGGCAAATAAATTGCATTGTTATCGTTAATGAAACTGAGTGGTTAACCTTTATTTGGAGAAAATCGCGTCAGTCAAAAATTCATTGCAATATTCGGACCAGACAGACAAAAATAAACTAAGTTAGATAAAAGCATGTAAATTGGTTCGATCAATAAATGTGATCAGTCGAAAATTTGCTGTTGTTTCGCATAATGGAATTAGGTACGCTAAAAGAAATGCATCCATGCGTAATATTCTATTGAATAACTCAATGTGTATTTTATTAAAACCACTTCAATCATCGTCGTCCCTGCCTCTAGAAAAGCAACGAAAATTAGATCGGTACAGGAAATTAAAGAGTTCAAAGCCCTGGAGCAGAAAGAGATTTTTCAAAATCATTTTCTACATCCTATATGGAAAAAGCTGAGATTCTGAGAACTAATATATACAATAGAAGGAAGATTTTGTATTGGTGAAGCTAATTTTATTAGTTTATCATATGCAATATTCGCCAAATCATATAAAATTTAATAGTGTTTTAAAATATAAAGATTTTAATCACGAATAAAAGTAATTTTAAAATTCAGAAATAATATTAACTTGTTCTATGACCTAGATCAGAAATATAACTGTTGCAATTTTTTGAGGTATCTTATGAGATAGAAACTTCGTATGTATCTGGACTAATGAATGTACCAGAAGTAGCTTCTTCATTGATGTAACTACTTTTACTTTATAGTTTTTCAATACAGCATTGTACTCCAACATTTTAGGAATAATTGATAATTTAAGCTTGAATAGATATTGAAATTTGGAAGAATTTAATCTCGAATATTATTGATTTTTCACATCCGAAATGTGTTTATAGGTAATGCATTATAATTCTAGTATCAGACCCAGATCATCTATATTTGCAAACAATTGACAAGGTCTTTTGAAAGTAAATATTAAATTAAAAAAAAACAGACATTCTGTTTTCTTAAAAATGACATGTTTTAACTATCATAGTTGTATTAACTGTCATAGCTATCTTGAAGAATGATTTTTACGAATAATTAAACGTCAATAATGTCAAAAATTAGAAGAATTTAAACCGCAATAGTACAAGGGGTCATACTTCTAAAATTTTATGATTAAGAAATTTTTTTGGTACCAGCATCTTCTTATAGGAAGATTCTTTATAAGTATGGTGAAATTTCGTGCGTTTAATCTCCATATATTTTTCAATTGAAAATACTGATATTTGCCTCCTGAAAAGTTCTCTGATAAATATGACCCTTGTGTTGTTGAGTTTTCTTATCAAAAATATTTTTACAGCTATATCATTGTAAATTTTATACCGGTTGCAGCTCACCTATATTTGTTGACAGTTCATAAGTTCTCGTAAATGAAAAACATCGAGTTAAAAATATTACAGACACTTTTCCCTCTGGCCCCACCAATGGCCTAGAGGGTCTGTCTTCGAAATTTGTAGTTGTTACGTGGTTGGATTCGAACTCAATTGCGCTCGTCGACCTAATCGTTTGTAGTTTTCCGTGGTTTTCTTTTAACCTTCGATTTTCTTGCGTAATTGCGAGTTAAGTTGCTTTAGAAAGAAAGCCATCGGATTTCACGCACCCCCCCCCCCCACACCCCTAAGTCTATATACCTCTTGTTGGTAATTGGCCGTTTTAAACAATCAACCAACCATTTCCCCCCTGAGAAATTGCACATTTTGACTATGTTTATAGTTATCTCATGGAATGTTATTTAGAAGTATTGAAAATTTTAAAAAAGTTTGAAACTAAAACCTCGGCATATTAGTTATTTCTAATTCTGCAATATTTTTATAGCTAGTTCATTGTAGATATTATATCAGTTTCTATTGATGCAACTTTATACGAATATTTGCAAATAATTAATAAAATCTTGCGAAAGTAAACTGTCAAAACACTGGAATTTTTTCTAATACAAATAACACAACTTTAAGAGTTATGTTATACAATAATACTTGTGGATATTAAAACGTCAACAGATATTTTAAATTGGAAGAATTTAATCCCGAATCTTAGCAATTTCTCAATTCTGAAATATTTTTATAGTAATTCCTTTCAAAACAAATGTCTGTCGCGGTTTAGGAAGTTTTCTATTAAGTGTTTGGAAACAATTGGGAAAACATCGCAAAACTAAAATAGCTAAAAAGAAAAGCAGACATATTTTTTGGTCTTATAAAAGGACACTTTTATCAGCGTTTTCTTATAGAATGATATACTTTTAAATCATCGTTACATTCATGGCGTACACTGTAAAAAAGGGTCGATCTACTAAAAAAACTTTAGTGATCCTTGTAATTACTAAAACATTTTTAGTAATCTTAGTCGGTTACAAGAAAATCTGTAAGAATTACTAGAAAAAGGTTAGCAACGAAGAGAGTTAATAGTTTTATATTTTTAATAACTATTACTAAAACTCACTTGGTGTGGCCTTGATAGCATAGTGGTTATAGTAACGGACGCCAGACTAAAAGGTCCCGGGTTCGATACTGGCCACCGCCAAATACGCCCCGAATGTATGTAGTGTAAGTACTCGTTAGTAAAGGGATTATGAAAATCCTGTCGGAGCAGTTAGCAATGTTTAGTGCTGCCATCTATTGCAGTTTTGCCGAAAATCTTCCGTTTCAGAAGTCTGGATGCAGCTCGAAGGAACCTCCTGCCCTTCGGGCGCACATAATGGTTATTAAAAATAATTTTGGAGTTATTACTAAAATTTGCTTGGTGGCTCATACTAAAAATTTTTAAGTTAAATATACAAAAAATTATTTTGTTCAGTTTACAAAAGAAATGCTTGTTTCGCTTGCAAAAAAAAAGTTTGTAATGGTTACTAAAAAATTCTGTGGAATACAAATTTACTAAGAAATTTTTAGTAACCTCTTGATTTTTTTTTTACAGTGTATACCATGTAAGAACCACGCCTGATTTTCTAGTGGTTAGTAGGCAAATGCTAGTCAAGAAGTTCAGGATTTGAGTTTGATGTTATGAAATTTGTGTGCAATGGACATATCTCTTTTATTTTAAACGGAAGTCCAGTTCTACATTGAAAAAAAAAAAATCAAGAGGTTACTAAAAATTTTTTAGTAAATTTGTATCCCACAGAATTTTTTAGTAACCAATACAAACTTTTTTTTTGCAAGTGAAACAAACATTTCTTTGGTAAACTGAACAAAAGTTTTTCTTTTGTATAACTAACTTAAAACTTTTTAGTATGAGCCACCAAGCACATTTTAGTAATAGCTACAAAATTATTTTTAGTAACCATTATGTGTGCCCGAAGGGCAGGAGATTCTTCGAGTTGCATCCAGTGGGTAAGAAGACAGACTTCTGAAGCGGAAGATTTTCTGCAAAGCTGCAATAGATGGCAGCACCAAACATTGCTACCTGCTCCGACAGGATATTCATAATCCCTTTATTCAACGAGTACTGACACTGCAAACATTCGGTGTGTATTTTGTGGTGTCCAGCATCGAACCCGGGAAGTTTCAGCCTGGAGTTTGGTACTATAACCACTAGGCTATCACGACCACACCAAGTGAGATTTAGTAATAGCTATTAAAAATATAAAACTATTAACTCTATTCGTTGCTAGCTTTTTTCTAGCAATACTTACAGATTTTCTTGTAACCGAGTAAGATTTAAAAAAAAATTTAGTAATTACAAGAATCACAAAAATTTTTTTAGTAGATCGACCCTTTTTTTACAGAATATATAACAACAAAGTCTAATAAAAAGGTATTCTTCGAAATAGCTCAAAATGTATCCTGAATGCCAGATTACATTTCGTTGAAATGTTCATCAATCATCTGTCATTAAGATATGTAGACATATTTGAAGCTGCAAAATTCTGAAGATTTTTTTAAAAACTAAAATGAAATAGAAAATAATGCCTCAATTCATGTTTGAAATGTGCGATTAGATAAATCAAAAATGTCTATTAAATTTAAGCCTTAAAGAAATTATTCTAATGTTGGCAGCTATGTATGTTATTTTATTTAGCAATGTGGTCTAATCGCGTGTATACAAGAAAAATGCATAAGAAATAAAGATTTGCTATTCTTTGTTCTATTTCAAAATTCGCGATACGCCCTAGTACACGTGCTTTCATCATAAAATACATAAGCATTCACACGTATCCGCATGCATAGGCACATACAAATGTGAGAAGTTCAATATATTTCCAATGTAATTAACTTTATAATCTAAATTTAAAAATATATTTTCTGTACTTTTCTAGAGTCTGTATAAAAATATATTTAAAAAGTAAACAATAATAATCGATATTTTGAAGCCGAAAAAGGTGAAATTCCCCTTAAGTACTTTTATAATTTTCTGCGATAAATATTCAGAGTTTCATAAATCGATATTTTTATTTCGCAAACCTTTAATCGTAGATGCATATTTTTCGATAGATAAAAGTTTCAAGAAAGCTAAAGAGTCTTCTAATATAACTTTTAAGATAAAGATATGATTTTATTCAATAATCGTAGAAAATTCTAAAATGTAAAATTATTGATTTTCCTTTTGAATCTTGAGAAATGGTGTCAGTTTATCATAAACTCGAGGAAATAAAAATCAAGTGGAAATAAGAATACACAAATGCAATTGCTTAGTTGTAACAAAGCATGATTTCAATTCTTAAATATATTACAAAAAACATGTTTGATAAATCGTTAGTAGTAAATAAGAATGAAGTAAATTTAGTCAAGTTAATTCAAAAATGAAGCATAATTTCCTGAATATTCTAATAAAAATAATAATAATAAACTGATGATTATTGTTTTGAGAATGCTATATTAACAAATCCCAGAAAGAAACTAGCTTTTTTGCACCCCGGGCAAACGTAGATTTTGGCGCCTCGACCCCTCTTTCACCACAAAATATATTTATAAAAATAATTTTATTATTTTTTAATACCCGGCTTATTTTGAAATTTAAAATATCTAATCATTCAATGTGTAATATTGATTTACGTAATATGTTTTTTTCAAGTATTAATTGATTAAAATCTTCAAAGTGGAGTTAAAAAGAATTGAAAAATATTTCGCTCTATGCAGTATCCTTATTCCATAACTTCCTTAGATTTTGAATGCTATGACATATCATAGACAGGATGATTTTAACAATACAGTGTTAAACATAGACGTGCGAAATATTGACACACAAAATCTTCATTTGGCGCCTCTTGGTTCTGGAGCCCAGGCCACATGCCCCCCCCCCCTCCTCTTGTTTCAGCCCTGCATCTTCCTTTCAAAGATATAGCGAAACTTGAGATCCCGAAAATGGAAAGAAAATGTTACAGGGAGACAATATAAAAGATGTTGCGATAAATTAGATGGTCAAAAATAATGTTTTATATTGCGTACGTATGCAGTCAGATGTAGCACAGTAATGTATTGAAAATTTAAAATTCAAAATGTCAGTGTAGCTGTACATCGTAACTCTGAAAATGTCATTTCGATAAATGAGTTATTTCCGTATATTTGCAGGCAAATTAATGTAAAATAATACAAGAGCATGCTGATTTCCCGTTTCAATTTAGGAAATGCTTTCGAAATCAAAACACTGTAAATCTGATGTATCTGAAGCCTCGGTTTGAGTAAAGTCATACAACAAGATGTGAATGTACACGTTAATCACTTTGACCCATGGTAAATTCCGTAAATGAGCAGTATAAATGTGAATTTCTGTACTGAGGTATGTTGCACCCCTTAAGAAAAGATAAATGATTCCTAATCTATGAAAATATAATGTATCATCTAAGAAAAAGGTACAGTTACATCTCGCGTGTTACCCATTATTCCAAAAAGCACTCTATATCATTAAAAATCACAGAGACCAATGTAAAATCGAGATTTAAAGAATCATTTATATAAATAAAGTACATTTTCATGCAGGGATGCAAGCGCTGTGCCAGAAATGACCAATTGGTAACACCAAATTTTAAATTATTACTCACATTATTTAATGACAAGATTTCTGAGATTTAATAAAGCAAAGAATACTGTTAAATTTTAGTGGTTAAAATCAGCCATTTTTTGCGCAGCGCTTGCATCGCTGATTTTCATACTTCTATATCTCAAAAACCTTCTCGAGTTGTTTGTTTAATACATTAATTATTCTTTTAATTCAGTTTCATTATGGTATTACTTGTTAATTAAACATACTCAACTCCGTAACTTCGGACAAACATAGCGCAGTGCATATTGTGTATTTCAATCCTGGAACAGCTTTCGGAAGCAAAAGGCTGTAAATCTACTGAAAAGGTTTCTTAACATGTTGAGTGACACGTCAATCACCATTGACTGACACTGAACATTCCATTTAATCCTCCTCTTATTTAATGATAAAATCCTCTAATGAATAAAAGTTAAGTATATTAAAAATTCAATAATTACATAAAATAATATACATATATTTAGTTTAATATCATATTTTAGGCTGTCAGACACCGGTGACTGAAGCGGCCAAAAACTGAAAGATTAGTGTCAGTCACTGGTGACTGGCGTGACATTAAACGTGTTAATATATAAAAGTATAATATAACCACTAAGGAACGTACACAATAAAATTTTGTGCCTCATGTATTATTTCTAAATTCTTTTATCATTAAAAACCTCTCAAACTAATTTAAAATCGTGATTTTGCGAATCATTTTTATAAAAAAGATTTTTGTTTAACAAATGTACATACATTAAGATAGACTAGTGCACAATTAATATAATAACACTACATCAACGAAAAATGAGCAGCGGTCAAGACTCGAACCTCGAACCCCCTGGTCCGGCTAATTTTTCTCTTCTCTTATGTTATTCCCTCCCGCTGCGAACTGATACATCCCTTCCATAGGCCGCAGGTTTTACTGCATTTGAAACTTTATTTCAATTAATATAAATATGCAAATATAATCCAGTTTTAAAAAATTAAGTTATTATTGGTACTTTGAAGGCGTATACACATATACGTAAAAAAAAAGGTCAGACAATCTGTTTTTTATTAACATTTAAAATAAATTACAGAGAAATCAACATTACAATTTTGCCCTTTTGCTCGGCAGTCAGAGGGTTAAATTGATTGAGTTCAAATCTGTGTATGGTAAAAAAATAAATAAAAAAGAATTCAGACTTTATGTGTGCTTCAATAAAATCCTTTTCCATGCCACTGATTTTTGAAAACGTTTCCGGGTAGTTTATTTTTTGTATGGTAATTATTTTAAAAAATGAGAACATCGGTTTTTAGGTTGATATTAATTCTTAATCATACATTCTCAGCTGCATAATTGGTTGTGTAGAGCCAAGGATAAAACAATAGATTTAATTCTAAATGTTCATGTTCATTTCGTTAATTTTTCATGTTTTCCTGCTGAACATGTTTTTTGACCTTGGAAAATTTTTAACCCCTTGAAGGGCACCGGTATATGTTATATACCACTTAATTTTAATTCCCAAATGCCACATTGACGCCAAAATTTAAGAATTAACTTTTGTTTCATGTGACATACTCGAAGACAAGTTTTTAATTTGTTTCATATAAAATTGTTTATAAATACCGGTGTCAATCAATCATTTTAACATTTTAGTAGCAGAAGTGCTTTGCCCCTCAAGGGGTTAACTGAGACTGGATAGCATCCGGAAAACCTATATTACGAATTAATAAAGTAGATTGGCGTATCACTATAAAAGATGTTCCAAAATTTGTGGCAACAAAAGAAACTTTTTATTTTATATTTTTTTTAATCGCAAAAATTCTAATAGTTTTTGAGGTTACTAAAGATAAAAAACGGTTTTAAAAATTGTTAGTAACTTGAAAAAAGCTATTTCAGATATTCATTTGCGATTATATAATATTTTCTTAGATTAAGATGCGTGTCTTTTATACAACACTTTTACGATAACTTACAATACATTACTTCTAAAATAAAGTTTATTGGCACTTTAATATATTATTTTGAATACATGTCAGTTACGAAATTGACGAATTAATTTGCGATCTTCCTGTATAAATATTTAGGTATCGATACAGTATGTATCCTGTATAGCTATTGATACGCTATATTTTCTTTTCCAATTTTAGTAATTCATGCTTCAAATTTTAGATAATTGAAGTACTATTCATAGTAAAGCCTTTCTAAAAAATATGGCTTAAAAAATGACGTAAAAAAAATTTGGACGATTACCATAAAAATAACAAAATAAGCACAAAAGCGCAGTTTAAGAGCTAATGCTTTTTTAATCTAAAACCCCATGTGCGGCTCTACTCCTGATGAAATATCAATTTTATGAGATTCGAAACAGCAGCGCTATGTTTATTTTATTATTTTTTATGGCGATCATCAACGAAATTATATACCTTATTTATCTAAGGTTAATTCTTTGTATTTAATGAGTAAAAAAAAAACAACAAAAAAAAAAACACTGAAATTTCAAATGATGTTACTTTACGCAAAATAGTGGACTGAACCTTCATAATGCCATGAAAATCGAGAAATTAAAAGAATTTTTACGATACATTCCTCTGAATATTATTAATACCTTATTTTATCCCAACATGCATACATGAAACGTTGAGGTAAAGACAATAGTTATAAAGAAATTTCAAATGTGAATAACATAAATCTGAAATGTTGAAGTTTAGTGACAAAAATAATAATGAATAAAACATTTCTAAAAGGCCGCGACAATGTATCACGTTACATAAAAACACCTACACAGGACAGGGAGAAAGATGGAAAAGGGCGAAAAATGTTATTTTCCTCATATTTACGAGGTGTAACCTGATAGTTTTTCGTAGCAGAATGGAGCATCGGAACTTGACACCACAAGAATGCCAGGAAATATTTCGACTGGGTTAGGTTCTATGTTCTCAAACATTGGTCAAAATTGTACTGAGTCGAGCAAGAAATTTCGCTGATTTTGTAATTCGCGAATGAGGTTTTGATGTCTTCAATCAATCAGAAATTATGATTTTGTCTATTACAAATTATTTATCTTTTAAATTGACGTAAATTTGCAGCAAAAATGAATTGAGGTTTTCCTGTTCTTTAATTGACTTGATTTAATTCGAAAATTAGTAAATTTTCTAAATGTAAAAGTTTTCTTTTATGTTCAGTGAAATTTTCCATTTTCTCAAATATAATAGATTCTTTTAGCTTCTGTAAACCTGTCCAGCGCAACCAAAAACATTTGTATTTTTGTTATTATTTGAGAATATGAGTTGTATATTTGATAAAATATAAAATAGAGCAAAATTTTCAATTCTAAGCCGATTTCTTTCAAAATATTTTCAAATAATGTGTTTATTTTAATTCATAATAACCGCTTACTAAATCTTTTTTTAATAATTTACACTTACTTTCAATTTGCATTTATACAAACGTTCTATTCTCAGCTTCTAATGTTATAACTTATTATTATTGCTTTAATCAGTAGAGTAGGTATTTAAAATTTATGGGTGGCAGAGTCCGAATAGCTTTTAATTCAGTATGCTGAAAATAATTGCGAAATAAAAGATCAGTTAATGATAAAGCATCTCATAAACAGGTAATTATACAGATTAATTAGTAATTATGTTTACTCATAATTAAAAATATGCATGTGCGTTATTTCAAAGTAAATTTTAAGAAATAAATTATTTTTTGCAATTTAGTGAAAGATGGCATCAGAATACAAAAGAAATATTCAATTAATAGTAAAAAAAATGTACATACAAATTTTGGCATTATAACATAAAATAAGTGAGCCTAGCGATAAAAATGGAAAAAAAAATTACTTTCAAATTTGAGCATCTACTTGTATTCCTAGATGGATGTTCATCAGTTCAAATCCAGAAAGCTGAAAATTAGACATAGTGTTCCTAAGAGATGTCTTTGATCATCTAAGTGTACACTGTTAAAAATATTTTGAAAAATTATTTCTGATTTTAAAGACAATCTCTTTTTGACTAATGTGAAGGCTCTATAAGCGTTTTTAGATCGTTTTCATTCTTTGAAAAATAGATAGTCTTTAAAAACCGAGATAATTTTTCACGATATTTGTAACAGCATGCTCTTTTCAGAGAAGTTGGAAGCACTGATAAATCTTTCAATAATTTATTCATTTTGGGTAAACATTTTTTTATTTAACAGTTTATAAAGTTCAGTTTAAAGTCCAATTGAAAAAAAAAGAAAAACATACATTAAATTTTCAAAGATTTGGAGTTTGCTCCAACCCACTCCTCTCTGCCTTCTTCTCTGGCTTCATTTATGTTTCAGAAGCAACAAAATTTCGCTTAAAGAGGGATACTGCAATGCCATATTTTTTTTTTTTTTTTCAAATACATACTTGAGGTATTAAACAAAGCCAAAATATGTCCGTGAGTAATGCTAAAACGAAGTTTCATAAATATTAGTAATCATTTTCGGTTTATAGAAATATTATTATTATTATTTTTTAATATTCGCACAAATTAAATTTTGCATCATGGGATGGGAAAGACAATTACCTTCAAACTAAGTTTAAGTGAAAACTGTAACTTAACGTTCTGTTATTTTATGTTTCTAACACTAAAACAGCGGCGACGGGTCATTTTCACCCGTATGATAGGGAATGAACCAGAAAATTCCTAATAAAATAAGCTATATATAGGCAGCGCAAAAACATTTTCAAAAAATAACTTAAAAGGTTCTAAATGAAAATTCCGGTGAAAAATATTTTAATAAAACTTGAAGGAATTCTCCCGCAATTCTAGTGTTAAACTTAATTCTCAAGTACTCTTTTTAATTTAACACTTCATAAAAATTGCGTTAAACCCGATTACTGAACATTAACCTATTTGCGCTTTAAACAATATAAATAAATAAGAATTTATTTACTTCGTGTAATATTTCATATTAAAAAAATTAAAATATTAAAAATAAATAAATAAGAACCTAAAACATGAATTTAACTGCTATTTCATCGAACTATGCATTGAATTAATCAAAATAAAAAATGGCTGCTAGCTATATTAAAATGTTTTGTGATTAACTGTTGAGATACGGCCGAGACGAACGTACCAAAAGTTATTGTTGCTGTTAATCATGTGCAGGCTAAAAAGAAAAAAATCTAGACGTAAAATATTTATTAGAGTTTTCAATTAAAAATCGTTTTTCGTTTTTACTTACGTTCTGTAAATTATATTGGTTATCTGTAATCAACCCGGCTAGTGCTGATCGAATTGCCCTTTTCTTTCTTTTTTTCTTGCGGTTGTTTGGACAAACCAATAATGTGTAGCTTACAAATAGAAAAAAAAATATATACACTGCTCAAAACAATTAAAGGATATTGCAGTTTTAGGTGGATTTTGTACCTGGGAAACTTTTTAGCTAATTGATACATGGTCGACAGACATATTAGGTTACATGAGAATAAATTACACATGTTTAGCAGAAAAAAATGCATTTTATTGCGCATTTGTGTACAAAAAAAAAAAAAAAAAAAAAAAAAAAAAAAAAAAAATTGTGCATATGAGAAAAAAAGAATAAGAAAAGGTGTTTTCTTCAAAGAAAATCATTTTCAGTAGGGGGTACGGTTTCCACGGGCGGCCAGCAACGTTGAACACCTTTGAGGCATGGACTCAATGAGGCTATTATTGACGAGTTGGGGTATTCTGCCCCACTCTTCCAGAACAGATCTTTCCAGTTCTTGGAGAGTTTGTAGGGGTTGTTGGCGGCCAGAAACTCGTCTTCCTAGAGAGTCCCAAACGTGCTCGATTGGATTCATGTCTGAAGAACACGCTGGCCATTCCATTCGAACGATTCCTTCCTCGAAAAGGAAATCCTCCACCAGGTTTGCACGATGTAGCCTGCAGTTATCGTCCATTAAAATGAAGTTATCTCCGATTGCTGCAGCGTAAGGGACTACAATAGGTCTGAGGATCTCATCCCTATATAGGCGACCAGTCAGAGCTCCATCTCGAATGATGTAGAGGTCAGTGCGCCCGTCAATGGAGATGCCACCATACACCAACACTCCTCCACCGCCAAATCTGACACTTTCGTGCACGAACGCAGGATTATTCCTACTGCCACGGTCCCTCCAGATGAAAATACGCCTATTATCCGGATGCACAGAAAAACGGGACACGTCAGAAAACAGAATATTGCTCCATTCATTTTTCCTCCAGTTGACATGCTCGGTTGCCCACTCCCTGCAGTCGCGACGATGCCTTGATGTTAATCTAACACACCATCGGTCGGCGAGCATACAGACCTACAGCATGGAGCCGGTTTCGGACAGTCTGAGTTGAAATCGTGGTGCCTGTAGCCGAGCGAAGGTGTTGTTGGAGAAGAGTAGCGTTCATGTTTCGGTGTCTCCGAGCTGTGAACGCTAAATATCGATCTTCATTGGGCGTTGTTGCCCGTCTACGACCTTGCCCTGGTCTTCGGCCTGCACATCCACTCGCCAAGAAACGGTTCCAGATCCTGGAACTGACACTTTGTGACACTCCAATGGCTTGCGCTACTTCGGCTTGATTTTGGCCCCTTTCTAACCTACCAACAATTCTCCAAGCTTCTGAATCTGTCAAATGACTTCGCTGAGACATCGTACTCATCGAAACAAAGCAATCACTGAATGCCGATCATCCTTGTCTTCATTCTCTTTTATCCAGTTGAAAGCCAAATTTCATTCGCTGCCGCTGAAGCGACGTTTTTGACGTCGAACTCAAAATTTGCATACTCCACAGTTTGAAAACCAGAAAAATTTGCATTTGTGATTCTCTTCTTCTATTTCCGGCAAAAAAAAATTTCGTTTATATCTTTATTTTATATAAAACTTCAAACATCCTTTAATTGTTTTGAGCAGTGTATATTATTATTTTTTATGTATTTTTAATTCTGTTGTAATACAAAATTTTCCCAACGTTTTCAAAAATATTCTATAGCTTACTGTCATGTTATTAATACGGAAATATGTATAACATTCTTTAGATTTCAGCGAAATTTAGTGTTCAGGATTTTTACAAATATTTTTAATTTTTAAACAAAAATTTTTCCCTTAAAATTAAAATAAGATAATTGAGACCAAAACATTATATTTTATCCAATAATTAAAAATTGAATATCGACTGACTGGGATTATCGACTTATCGACATGTCGGTTATCACTTTTCTATTGAATTTTCCAGCAAATATATTTCTTGTTATTCAGTACTTTAACCACATACATGAAAATCTTTTTAATAAATGTTTTCGAGTTCATGATTTCTGAAATGACAGATCTCAAACTTCCTAAAGAAAAAGAAAGAAAAGAAAAAAAGAAAAAAAAAAGGAAGAATCAATCTGTACTAGTCTAACTAGTTGGATGTGCCAATCCCAAAACTTTCTTCCATCTCATACGTACATTTTAATTAAAAAAATAGTTACTCATTTTAATGATTTAATAATTTTAATTCAATACCATACCAACTTTGATTTTCATCTTAAATTTCTGCTTCAATCAATTAATCGGAGTAAAAACGAATTTCCGTCTCTGCACAAGTCGATGGGCAATAGAATGATAGGCAGATTTTTTTTTCAAATTCAGGGAGACCTACTTGCCTTACCTAAAAATAATCACATAATCACATACAAAAAATTTAGTACAGTTCTAGAACTAATTTCATACACTTTTATGCGGTGCAATATTGAAAATTGCATAAAATTCCCTATTGCAGCGCCCCCTTCCGGTGAATTTTTTTCAGATTCAGGGCGATCCAACTAGCCATAGCCATAAACTTACACAAAAAATTTCGTTCAATTCGATGCATAACTTCATGTACTTTTGGTCGGTACAATATTGAAAATGGCACAAAAATCGCGATTACAGCGCCCCCTTCCAACGGATGTTTTTCAAATTCAAGGAGGACCAACTAGCCATAGTCATACATATACACAAAAAAAATTGGTTAAATTCGATGCATAACTTCATATACTTTTGGTCGGTACAATATATAAAATGTCACAAAAATGGCGATTATAGCGCTCCCTTCAGGCGGATTATTTTCAAATTCAGGGAGGACCAACTAGCCATAGTCATACACATACAGAAAAAGTTTGGTTCAATTCGATGCATAACTTCAGATACTTTTGATTGGTACAATATTGAAAATGGTACAAAAATCGCGATTGCAGCGCCCCCTTCCGGCCGATTATTTTCAAGGTCAGGGAGGACCAACTAGCCATAGTCATACACTTACACAAAAAAATTGGTTAAGTTCGATGCATAACTTCACATATTTTTGGTCGGTACAATATTGAAAACGGCACAAAAATCGCGATTGAAGCGCCCCCTTCCGGCGGAATATTTCAAAACTGAAGGAGGACCTGCTTGCCACAGCCAAAGACATTCACAAAAATTTGGTTCAATTCTATGCATAACTTCATACACTTTTTGATGGTAGAATGGCGACATACAGGCACTCAGACACACGAAAACATGTTTTTTGGAATCTTTGACCCCTAAAACGTGTAAATCCGTCGAAAACCGGAAATCGAAAAAAATTTCGATTAGAATACTTTCTTCTATTGAAGATAGAAGAAAGTAAAAAATGAACTTAATGCACTTTACATATTTTTTCGTTTACTAGCACAAACTATAACTTAAGAACTTAAAATAAAAATAATGCAATAGAAATTCTCTGTCTTCTACGATTATTGTGCATAGCCTTAAAAAATATAAAAATAAAAAAAATGTCGAGTCTTTATATAATGAAAAAGTAATGCATTGAAAATTTAATCGTTAGAGGAAATTATCGGAAAAAGAAAAAAAAAACATTGTGAAGTATTATAGAAATTATTTCATTTATTTTTGGTTTTTATCAAAAGCAATTATCGAAATTTCACGAAAATCCTTGTTTCTGTTTTGTTTTTCCATAGGTATTGTTTAAATGCATCTATAATTTTATTTATTTCTCGCATTCTCGAAAGTTTAATCCTCAAATGCAAACAGTATAATAAGTATGAAGTCTTTCTTACGAACAAGTATTTTTATTTTTGAGTAAATGAAAATTTAAATAAGCTTATAAGATATGTTAGAAAAAGATAAGAGAAAGAAAGCACCGCACAATTCACACACTGTAGATGTGTATTAAAAAGAAAAGAAAAATACATTAATTGTAAAATGGAATTACTGTGGCAAGCAATGAATTAGATTTTATGAAATATTAAGAATGCGCGGAAGATTTTAGCCTTACAAGCATATTTTATTAACGTTTTAACGTCTAGATGCGAGGTAGAATATGGATATTTTGCATAAAAATATATATTGAAATAAAAAAAAAACATAGTTGTAATAACATTATTGAAAAATGAAACTATTGGACTTTACTTTTCTTGATTGTACTGAAAGGGAGATAAATGTCTTAATCTACGAAAACACAATTTAACCACAAATGAAATTTTAAATTGACATCTTCCAAGTGGCCCGCTGTCTTGAAAACAATTCCTTTTAATTCAGACACTTCATAAACTAATATATTTCCGATTAAACCTGCGGTGTTATAGTCCATTAATAATTACTGCATAGAGTGTATAGCTCTGATTCCCAGATCACGGGCTCTGAGATCATCATATGTCGAGGTCAGGGCAACTTATGATCTTGATTGTTTAGTTGAAAAAAAAAAACTTACTGTAATTTCCGGCGTATAATCCGCGGATAAAACAATTCTTTTTCGACCCAGAAAATTTTGAAAATAAAATATAACATTTAACATCGCGGTAATTATTTGACACCAATTACTAAATAAAAATTTCTGGGTCGAGAAAGAATTGTTTGATCAGCGGATTGTACGTCGGAAATTACGGTAGTGGTCTTTTTTTTTTTTTTTTTTTTTTTTTTTTATCGATCCCGAATGGATGAAACATTGAGAAATTCGCCCAGTCCATAGTTTGGAATTGAACTGTAGACATGTAGAATTTAAGAATAGCTTGCTACTGAAAAAATCCTGCATTTTAACAAAATGACTTAAAAAATATTATATAACATTTGCAAGCTTTAAAAAATGTTATTAAGCGTTCTTTTGATTTATTTTATTTATTTATTTATTTATTTATTTCTAATTTCTAATATTCATAGTTATATATTATAATATTTATAATATTTATTTTTTATTTATTACCTCCTTAAAACAAACAAAAAAATATATATATATACGAAATTGCCAAGCTTTTTTATTAAATACATAAACATAATTCTTAAAGATTTGTTTTTTCAGAGTATAAAAAAATTGTCAAAGGCTATATTCCAGTGGAGGCTATAGGCATAGGAGGCAGGACAGGCTATATTCCAGTGGAAAGGATACGGCTGTTCTATGTATTGTTCTATTTCATGGGCGTTATAGAATATTATAAGAGTTTCATAAGTCATACAAGGATAAAAATATTGATTGCATATTATAATCAATTTCTAAAATGACTCAAGTGACTATATCGCAGTATTTTTTCACTCATTTGAACAATAATTTGTATCATTTATTTTCATATATGATAAATGTGCTTAAATTAATTAAGTGACAAAATAAATAAATTTCATTTTAACGTCGATGCAGTTAATTTATCATGTCTGTAAAATATGTTTGTTTAAAATTAAAATATTTATTTAAAAATCAATAGTATTCGAAGTACTTATTTTCCAGATTCAGAAAACTAATTAATACTGTTTCAGATTTACTGGAAAACATATCAGAGTACCAAGTGAGATAAAAAACTTTGTTTTTAGGGTTTCGTATAACTGACGAAACCTTATTCGTCTTTGTCCCTTGTCTGTCTCATCACAGAGGCCATAAAAAGAAATCAGAGATTTCAATTTTTGTGTACACCTTGTGGCACACGATAAATCATAAAATTTTGAAAAGTCCATTATTTTAATTAAATTATTTAGGTCACCCATTCACTTTTGCGATTATAATGTAGGAGAACCTAGGGGGGGGGGACTTTCCACAGCCCATCCTCTACATTTATCTGTGATCACAAAATTTGAGACACATTTCCCCAATAAATTTAGAACCTTTTAAACTTTTTTTCATTTTTTTTCTCTTTAAAAAAATACTTTTTCATTCTTTATCGCCGAAAATAATGTCCACTATTCGGAATGTACGTTATTCAGAGGTTAAACAAAGTTTTGGGAATGCGGATTAGAAAATTGTTCGTTAAATGGAAGTGTCCGCTATTTGGGAATGTCCGTTATGGAGGTTTTACTGTATAAAGATTTCCTTAAATTTTGGAAATATTTTTTTTTTCAAAAGTATTCGTACAGATCCCGGATTTTCAAACCAGGAAATGTATCAGTATTTGTCTTACGAAAAAATTCTCCTGAAATAAGGCGAACTTTCTAGTGTTTGAACTAGATTATTTTTATTTTTTTAAAAAAATGTAGAATTTCATCTGGAATATAACCGGAGCCGTACGAACACTGCTTTCTGAAGTTTATAAATATCAATTTCTTGGCTTTCCAAAATCGTGTGTAACTCAGCAGATGTTTATGTGTGCTTCTTTCATGTTTAAATTAAGTTTTTTTAGATTAAGAAACTTTTGTCTACATTTTTATAATGCGAGAGAAAGAGTTGCTATCTCTCAAGATTTTGATTACCACTGTTTTCTGATAGACATATGAGCTTTATTATGATAAAAGTCCTATATTAAAATAAGACGAAATTTACCATTTTTAAAAAGCTGTATTCAAAAATTTGAAGGGTTGAGAGTTGTGTTGAGAAAGTTGTTACACAAGAAACTCCTCTAAGCAAGTCGTTTTATGTTATAATTAATTATTCTAGTTTTAGTCATTACATATATACTTATATTTACATTTAAAGTATGAGTTTTACCATCAATTTTTGAAAAACCCATTAACCTAAATTAGGAGGGAGATTACCCCTCAGTAACTCTATTTAAATTATCCAATGAACACCCAATAATAATCACAGAAGCACCTCATCAGAATGATCCTATATCTAAGATTCGAACGAAATTTCATAATTCTGCATGAAAAATCTAATTATATAAATTAAGGGCCGGAGCAATAGCCCCCGTTCCCCTTCTTAATACTTATCGAATGAACTCCCAATACTAATCACGGAGGCGACCCATTTGAATGATCCTATATCTAAGATTTGAACGAAATCTGATAATTCTGCATGAAGAACCCATTTTTATAAATTAAGGGGAGGGGAATTATCCCCAGTTCCCCTTCTTATACTTATTAAATGAACTTTCAAAACCAAGCAGGGAAGCAAATAATTATTATAAGTCTATATCCAAAAGTTTAAGTAAATCCGATATTTTTATCATGAGTTATCGCGTTACGTACGTAGGTACGTACATTCGCACACACGTAGGTACATACATACAGACAGAACATGCGGGCACATAAGCTCTTAGACTTTGATAGCCTGTGAGCTAAAAAGTGAAGAGAAATTTATATCTTCAGATTTGTGTTGTCTCTGCTTGAATGGAATACCTAACCTGTGTTGAAGAAGGATAGAATGAATTCGTTGCAGCACGTCCAGAGCTTGCGGTATAAAGTTGCGAGTTGTAATACGGTTTGATTTATAGATTAATTAATTGAAAGTTTTGTAAACAACCATTTGTTAAGAAGCTAACACTGGAGATAAGGATAACTGTTGTTTCCAGTTCAAAGCAATAAATTATCTTGGAAAAGTGGCTATTGAATTCAACTATCGAAGGACTATATTTGTAACTTGAATTTTTTTCAGAATCTGTTAGTTTGACAGTAGTGTTTGTTCACCGAAACGAATTAGCGGAACTCCTTGGCAAAAGAAGCTACACTGGAATCATCACAAATAGAATCAAAATTCTATCTATTACCAGCATCCTTAGTAAAAAAAAAATTAAAGCTAGATTCGATTCAACACTGGCAAAATTATTGGGACTATGCAGATACTGGCAGATACACATACGAATTTCTACCGAAAATTTCAGAAGAGTTTTTACTGTTTCATCGAAATCTATATTTATTCGCTACCAACCATGGTCCTTTTTCTTCATATCTAGTTAAATTTAATAAAGTAGATTCTGACCTCTGTACTTGTGGGAACAGAAGTACCTCCTTGCATTTCATGTTAAATTGTCTACTAACATCAACCTTTCATCTGCGAAAGCCATTAAATATGAAATTAAATGAGTGGTTTTCATATGTATTGAAATGTCCGAAATTATTACAGAAAATAATTGACTGCATCACCCTCGTTGAAAAGAGTCAGTATATATTTCAACTTGTGCATTAGCAAGCTTATCAAATCATATCTCTGTTTAAACATTTCTAAAAATATTTACTCTATCATACTTATGATAGTTGAACTTAGTTGAACTTTCTAAATAAAAAGTGCATCTAAAATTTTTTATAGACATTCACAAACTCTTAATTGTATTAATTAACTCTTCTATTTTAAATTTTGAAATTTATACATTTTAATATTGTAAAAACTTTAGGTTCGCCCAGAAGAAATTGGGCAACGATTTATGAAACAATTGTACTTTTTTTTAAATAAATGTTAGGTGGGGCTTGTTGAGCTCAAGCCATATGGTAGGCCCACCTAACTGAATCTGAATCTGAATCTGAATGTCATTGAATGAACCTAAACGTTGATTGTCTGTTAGCATTTTAAACAGAATTCTGAAATGGATTATTGTGAATCAGCATTTTGTTTTATATTTTTATGCATTTAGAAATTTGACAGTTTTCGCTTCTCTATGAATTTTTTCAAATTGCAATATTAAAAAAAAAAAAAAAAATGCACTAGTGAAAAAAAAAAAAATACAACAATACCCATCACTGAATATAATTTTCCTTCAATACTTTAAAAACAAAATATTCTTTTAATGATAAATTGCATTCTCCGTCAAAAGTGTAAAAATTTAATTTAAAAATGATAAACAAAAAATGAAAATTTTGCATCAATAAAGACTATAAAATAACTGAGTATGTTACTGCTTTAAACAGAAGTTGCTACAAAATACCTCTTTCTTAATTGGTAAAAAATACCATTCCTTTCTCTTCTTCTTTTATAGTAAACATCTAGTCTTTATATTATGTAAACAAAGCAAATTTTGAAGAAAAAAGTCGTATTTACTATTTTTAAATTTATCCTGATGGAAATATATGCATTTGATGTAAAGAAGAGCTTTTTACAGTATTAGCATTTGAACTTTTAAATAAAAATACTAACGATCGTGTTTTATAATTAAAACAATGTAAATAAATTCTTTCAATACTTAACTCTTTAAAAACTGCATTCTTTCTACTTCCAATCTTTGAACACGGTTTAATTATATTTTTGTAGGCATACTTTTTTTCGATTTTTGAGCTTCACGTTTTATTCATTCTCTATTTCGGACAAAGGAAATTTATTCATTTTAATAGTAAACACAATGTAGTGTATATTTACTTTGTTTTCGATGTTTTCTTAATTACCAGAAATTGTATTGCATTTTATTTTATTTACTATGGGATTTTAAGTTTACGCTTAAAATCCCATAGATTATATATTATTGTATATTAGATTGTTTCAATTTCTGATGTTATTTAATCTTTTTACTATATCATTTACGCATCTTTTAATTTTTAGGCAACAGTTTTTCTGAATACAATAATCAGACTTACTGAATATATTAAAAAAAATCAGCGATTAGATAAGACAAAAATTTCTGCTCTAATTCAAGGATTTTATGCGAGTTATGCGTCACGTGTACGTCTCACTTGTAGTGAATTGCTTAACGAAAGTTTTACGAATACATATTTCATCTTCTGCAATTAAATATGAATTTTTTAGAAATATCAAAAAATGTTACATTCAAAATCTTATTCTGAAAATATGAGAAAAAATGGGTTATTGTGTTTTATGTATCACATAATGAACTAATGATACATACATATATTCTGGAGCATTGTAATAGTTCTTTTTTATAGAAGAGAATAACTAAAAGAAAACTTTACTTGTTGTATTCTATCGTCAAAGAAAAAATCAAATTTTATGATATATTGTAGCATTATAGATAATACGTTTTACTGTACATGACAAGTTTCATGGTTCATACCGCAGTCTATAACAGCATTTATTAACTGGTTTTGTAATTTTTTTTGTTATTTGAACATATAATAATCATATTATAACTAGATAACTTCCTGTTAACATTTCAAGCTAAATTTTACAATTTTTTACATTAAAATATGAGTTTTGATCTCAGTAACGCGGACAGTTTCGGATAAACTTTTATTACGTATGTATTATTTAAAAATAGTTTTAAAATTGGTTACATTTATATAAAATTTATTTTAGAGCTCTACAATCACTTTAAAATAAATCTTACGTTTTTTGTAAATAACACTTGTTAAACTGACCCCTCTGTTTAAGGAATTGTACAGGTTTTTGGAAAAAAAAAACAGTCACTTTGGTTTCTTTAATTCTGTCCCAGATTTTTAATTATTGCGTCAAAATTTTTAAACAACCAACCAACCATAAGCAAGCGAATGGAGAAAAAGGCGAAAAAATGACTTTTTAATGAGAGTGAGTTTTGTATTTTCATTAATTACTCAGTTAATAACTGGAATTTCGAAATTCTGAGGCTGAGGTACATCAGGGGAGATTTAGGGCTACTCTCAAAAACATTTTGAGCCTCGTACATGCTATAGATTTGGCTAGCCATCGCAGACACACGCGCACGCAGACAGACAGAGCGTTTTGTTCTTTTATTAGTATAGATTGATGCTAATACCGCCAAACAAACAAACGCCATGAACCAAATGCCAAGACCACATAACTGCTTATTATATAGAAAATAACTTCTCTGTGTTAAATCAAAGGTGGAAATAATCACTGAAAAATGAACTGAAAACTAAAAGAAACCCTGCAATTTGAGATCAAGTACATCATTATAAATTAATTATAAACTGGGATAAACATTATTTTTTAATTCGAGACTGTAGCTTTATTCTCACGCTACCGCTTTTATTTAAAACTAGCTGACCCGCCCGGCGTTGCCCGGGTCCGTATTAACAATATTAAACGAACTTGAAATTTGTATGATTTTATCATTAACTCGAAACATGCAGAAATGCATTGTCTGAAATACGTAGCCACTGACTGTGTGAAAAATCGGTTTAAAAAACAGCTAATGTTAAGCTCTAAAAATACTCAAAATGAGCGATGAGAAACGCGGGAGGGCCAACGACTGCGTGATTTTTGTGTTAAAGTGTTGATATTTATAAAAAATCACTGTTAAGTCAAGTAACTAATTATTTTTTTTTCACATAGAAATCCCAAGTGAAATATTTTGAATTTCAAACTAATTATATCACTCTTAAATCCGACTATACCATGAATAAAATCGATACTCGCTGGTAGCTATAATATTGGTATGTAGTATTATAATTTCAGAGCCATTTAACAAAAGTAAGTGTTATTTTTAATCAAATCGTGCGTAATGTTCACTCTATAGATAAATTCCTACCTGTAAACTTTTGTACCGTAACCATAACCTGTCTGTAACCTAACTTTGACTTAACAGTACCTTACCGTAAATTAAATATAACATAAATGTAACCTAGCATTCACTTTATTGTAACATATCCTTATTCTAACCATAACATAAATGCAATTTAACTTTAACCTAACATTAACTTAACCGTGACCTAACTGTAACCTAACGGGAAATTAAATATAATAAAAGATTTTCCGTAATGTAATTGCAACTTAAACAGGGTGCGTAGTCTGGAAGCACCTTGTAAGGACCTTTTACCAGAATTTTTATAATATAATATTTGTTTTATTTAACGAAAAAGAAATCGTTTTTCAGATGTAACAACCAGTACTTTAAAGAATTTCTGATGCTAAAAGAATTAAAATCCTCTGAATTTCTTGATGACTACGCACCCTGTTAAATGTCACCAAACCATATATTGGTTTCATGTCCATGGAAAATATTTTGTCTTGTTCGGATCTGGTTATGATTCATTAGAACATTTTTGTCGGGTTCAGATTTCGTTCGGTTCAGATTTTAGGTTTTTTTTTTTTATATTGAGTTTTAATGTTCGTGTCGTATTCATGTCCATGGAAATTATTTTGCCTTGCTCGGATACAGTTATGGTTCTTTGTAATATTTTTGTCGGGAACAGATTTGTTTCAATTCAGATTTCGGCTTTTTTTTCAAATTGAATTTTTGGGTTCGGTTTTTCTTGCGTGTTCACGAAAATTATGCTGCCTTGTTCGAATAAGAACATGCTTCACAGGAATATTTTTTTTCAAGTTCAGATTTGGTTCAGTTCAGATTTCGTGATTTTTTTCAAAGAAATTTTTTAGGTTCAAATTCGGTTCATGTGAATGAAAATTTTTTGTCTTATTCAGATCCGGTTACGATTCTTTGGAATATTTTTTATCAGGTTCTGATTTGGTTCGATTCAGATTTCAGATATTTTTTCAAAAATAATTTTTTAGGTTCGGATCTCGTTCATGTCCAATGAAATTATTTTGTCATACTCGAATCCAGTTATGATTCTTTCGAATATTTTGGTCGAATTTAGATGTGGTTTGGGTAATATTTCAGTTTTTTTTTTCAAATCGAATTTTTTAGGTTCGAATTGGGTTTATATCCATAGAAAGTATTTCGTCTTGCTTGGATTGGGTTATAGTTCTTTGGAATATTTTTGTCAGGTCCAGATTTGGTACAATTCAGATTTCGGGTTTTTTCTTCAAATATAACTGTTGGGTTCGGGTCTTCTTGCATGTTCACGGAAATAATTCTGTCTTGTTCAAATAAGGACATGCTTCACAGGAATATTTTTGCCAAGTTCAGATTTCGTTCAGTTCGCGATTTTTTCAAAGAATTTTTTGGGTTTCTGATTGTGTTCATGTCCATGGAAATATTTTGTCTTGTTTGGATCCGGTTGCGTTTCTATGAAATAGTTTTGTCAGATTCAGATTTGGTTCGATTCAAATTTCAGGTATTTTTTGAATGAGAGTTTTAGGTTCGTATCGGGTTCATGTCCACGGAAATTATTTTGTGTTACTCGAATCCGGTTATAGTTCTTTCGAATACTTTGGTCAGATTTAGATATGGTTTGGGTCAAAGTTCAGGATTTTTCAAACGGAGTTTTTTAGGTTTGAGTCGGGTTTATGACCATGGAAAGTATTTTGTCTTGCTGGTATCGGGTTATAGTTCTCTGGAATATTTTTATCGGTTTCAGATTTCGTTCGAGTCATATTTCGGGTTTTTTTTCAAGAAAATATTTAGGTTCGGTTCAGGTTTCATACCCACGAAAATTATTTTTCCTTGTTTGAATCGGGTTATGCTTCACTTAAACATTTTTGCGGAATTCAGATTTCGTTCGGGTCAGTTATCAAATCCATAGTTTTTTCCAAACAGAACTTTTAGGTCAGGGTCGGGTTTATACTCACGGAAATTTTGTGTATCACGGATCGAAGTGTGGTCTGTTTTTTTTTCTGGTTGGGATCGGGTTACGTTTAAATTAGTCTAATCATTAAGGTTATAATCAGTTTTGCTACTATTATTTTTATGGCTATTTCTGATATATAATTTACTTTGATATTTGATAATTTATTATGGTGAATGGATCGTTTGCGAATACAAACAATTGTGCGCCAAACAGCTATTTTAATTTTGTTTAAAAACAAATTAAAGCCATATTACAATTTTAAATTGAATAGAACACATTTAAATTTAATCAATGATTAAAAAAATAAACTCATAGAAAAGTGTTGTGTAATATTTTTTACAGCAACACAGCTAATGACTCATACATCTAATGTTCGAAATGCCAAGAATATGCGTAAAACCATATAGTAAAAAGAAATTAATAGAGTGGCAGTATAATGTCTTGGGGTGACGCAAAAAGTGTAACTCTAAAATCCGCTACATTAAGTCCAAATAAGCACCAACAAAACCATGTCCTTTGAAACTCCGATCAATTCAAACTGGTTTAAACCAGTATTTCTTTGTCTTTGTTTTTTACCTTTTAAACTGTTATTGAATAGATGACTAAAATTTCGTTTAAAAAATAACGTTTTGTGCCATTATTGCCTGTAATACACGATCAGAATGCATGAAAGATACAATTAGATCAATCATAGGCAAGAATTATTTGATTATTTTTATCATATGACTTTGAAATATCAATATAGAAGCATCATTTAAGACTTTGCTTGAAAAATCAACATTCTTTCGTTAATGTCTTAAAATCGTATGCACTCTGAAATCTAGATTTTAGATTAATATTATTATTTAAGTGTTCATGCATGATTTTAAAAGAATCTTTTCATCACTATATTTTATATATTTACATGGAATTATTAATACGTTGTTAAATCATAAACATTTTTCATCTACGTTATAAAGTATTAAAAATTTCTGAAAAAAAGAAAAAACTTTTAGTAATACAATTTTTTACTTCAAATCATATGTTTTCAATATTTTATTTATTTTGTTTTGACATTTAATTATTTTTAATTTTCCAATTTCAATTATTTTTAAAAGCAAATATTTATTTTAATAAATAATATAATAGAAAAAACCATTTAAAAAATTAATATTTCTTCGTAAAATATGCTTCAGTTGTAATTCATTTCTTCCAAATCGCCTTATTAATACAAAATTCCTTCCTCGTGCTTTATTTTGAGACATTAAAATTTCAGCGATAAATGGTATCATATTGCAAACCTTTTTTTCCGTTTACTTCGCCACCACTTATCTTTTACCTCCATGGCGTACAGCAGCTGTAATAAAAAAAATCCTCATTTAAACTGACAGTTTGCCAGTCTATGAATTTTAAAGGTCAGTCCTAGTTTTTTAAATTATTTCAGTGAAGATTTTATGCAACCAATCAACCATAAGAGAATGAAAAGGAAAAAAGCTAAAAAAGCGATTTTTTATGAGAGTGAGGTTTGGAATTTAATTAATTACTCAGTTAATAAATAGAATTTTGAAATTCTGAGCGTCAGGTGCATCAGGAGAGATATTGGGCTACTCTCAGAAAAATTTTGAGCTTCGTACTTACCGTAGTTTTCGCTAACTATCGCAGACACACACACACACACACACACACACAGACAGAGCGATTTGTTATTTTATTAATATAGATGGTTACTTTACTGTATTACTGTGAATTTGTATTGGTAAATATAGAAATATTTTATAAAGACGATGGAGTGACTGTGTAGATACAGCAGCAGGTTTTCAATAGTTTCATGAAAGAAATACATATTTTGAAAAGAAATTTCTTCAAAAATTCATTGTATTTATGATCAGATTGTTTAAGTTCTCTAAGAAAAAACTTGTTAGCATTTTGTTTTTCAAAATTCTTTTTTCTAATTAAAAAAATCTAATATTATGAAGACTATTATAATCTTAGTATCATCTTTTCCACGATTTAAAACTCTGAATAGATTTTTTTTTTGGAAAGATATGACTAGCAGGCTCCTATATTACACTCTTCCATTCATCCTTTATCTCGAATCCAACTGGAAACACCTTGTTTTGACATAAATTATTCCTAACACCATTTATTTGTGCTAACGCCATTTTTTCTTCCTGGTATACAAACTAAATAATATTGATTTATTTCCATTTATCACGAAGGTATTTCATGTGTTGAACTAAAATAAATTATTTCTGAAAATATAATCTTTACTTAAAACTTATTTTAAATATAGCTTTGGTTTATTTTTATCCTCTTTATATTTAGTTTCCACATTCACTTAAAATACTTTAAAATAAATAATCAAAATGAAATTCATTCGATAAAAGGTAAAATCCTAAGTCTCAATGATTTTTACTTGAAGAAGTACTTGTAAAGGAAGAAAAAAATGTCAACACTTGGCTAATAATAAAGATTCATTTTTCTTTTAAAACATACCTATTTTTATTACGCAAACATTTATCCTTATAATGCAAATATTCTCATCTTCTAAATCGTTATCTTTTTCTAAAGCATTTACGAAAATATGCTAGTTTTATGGTCATCGCTTCAGAAAAGGTCTTATGTCTATACTCTCAATAAAATATCCCGAGAATAAAAGGGAGTATTCTTGTCACGTTTTCCGTTGTCGTAACAATAAATTTTCATTTTCGTTTTAAGGAGCTGCATGATTTTGCACTTAAATGTTTTCCGAACATTAATTTTAATTTTTAACTAAATAATTTTTTTGAGGAATTGATATCAAATAAAAAAATACATAATACAGAATTTTATTAAATTTTCTTTGTTTACGAACACAGCACCTTTAACCGTTTGATTATTATCTTTGACTGTTTTCTTGAAAAAAAGGATAATTAGAAAAATTCTTTTAATAAACACAAAACTACATATAATGTTAATAAATTTTCCTATTTCGTATTTTTTTCATTCAAATGTAATAGTAAATATTCATCTTTAATTGTTGCTATTGTTATAATTCCTATTAGCATCGCTTCCGACTGCCTGTCAAGATGATTCTTTTCAAAGAACAGTAAAAAGCTTATTTGTGGTAAAACAACACTCATATTCCCGCTCAAGTTCATGTTAAAATTGAGGTGGAAGCTATAGCTAAAATCCTACGATAAAGCATCATGACCTGTGTTCATTTAAGCACCTAGGATGCGAAATAAATATTAAGATAAGAAAAAATCGTAAAAATTCCAGCTCATGGTGCACATATGTTAATATTTATTCATCATCCACAAGCTTAAAACACAAATCGTCATAGGCAAATGTCAAAAGAGCTTGTAATGAAACAAAAAAAAATTTTAAGCTAAAAAATAAATCAAATCAGAAATATATATTAGGAGAAATTAAATAAAATTTTTGATTGAACAAAATGTGCCCATTGTTTGACGGTATGAGTTATCTCGAATAAATTGTCTGAACCCGAGATAATCCTTGATAGTTGTGTAAAACCTTAATCATAAAAAGTTCTCGGATGAAAAATTAAAATATGGCAAGAAACTAGAATTTGACATAATATCATTTTCGATTGACTTAAGATGTAACGAACTTCATATATTAAATTGCTGATATTACACAAAAATAAAATATAATATGCACACATTTTTTTAATGGTTAATTACATTATGACCGCTCTCCTTTCGACAAAAAGTCTACGACTTATCTCGGGTAAAGTACTATTTTTCAAACTGTGTGAATGCAAGTTAATCCCTGATAGTTGCCTAAAGCTGAATCAGCAAAGGTACTAAAATGAAAAATGAAATTATGGCAAAGAAACTAAAGTTTAAGATAATTTCATTTTGAATCGATTTATGATGTCACGAACTTCATTTATTAAATTGCAGACATTGCACAAAAATAAAACAAAATAAGTGTATATTTCTGTTTCTTATTAAATTTTGAACGTTTTCCTTTCGACAAAAAGTGTATAATATAAAGTAAAATCTGTTACTTTCGATTTTTTCATCTACATATCTAGAAACTAATGTAATAATAAAAAAAAAACTCTTATAACAAAGAATAGTAAAGAAATCACTACAACCTTTTATGAAAATATGTTGACGAGAGTTTCTTGCTTAAAAAATGGCTAAGTTTTGATAAAACTGTTCTAAAAAGGGAATCTCGAATATTATCCAATAAACGCTTTCTGAGCATAATATTTTTTAAAGATAATTTGATTATAATATTTTTTGAGAAGTTTATATACCTAAAGAATTAAAAAAAAGTCTTATCCGTGAAGAAAATAATTACTGATACAAAGTTTACGCAAGAAAAGCTATTTGTATTAACTACACTTTAATTATTTTCCGAGTACCTTTTACAAAAAAAAAGTTAGAAGAAAAAGTTTTTTCTTTATTTTATGCGTAACATATTGTTAAAATAAAGTTGATCTTTTTGTTAGAGGCTAGATTTTCCCCAGTATTTTCACTTCAAAAATTGATTGACAGAAATTTAATGCAATCTTCAAAGACCCTCTTTCCTTTCGGAATTTTGAAGCTATTTCATGACATTTTATATTCGTCTTTTTTAAAGCAAAGAAAGGCTTTCAATATATATGGAAACGGACTTCACTGCTTTCGCTATTGATACATATGTGTATATATATATATATATATGTGTGTGTCTGTATGGACCATTCCATGTCACATCTGGGAAGCTTTTCTACGTAGTACTGTTATTTTAACAGTATTATATACTTTAATTAGAATAGCTGTGCTAACATTAAAACTAAGAGTTTTGTGTTATTTTTAGAGTATAGTTTCTGTTTTAACAACTTATAAATAAACAGATATTACTATATATATAAAGGGTAGCTCGAAGGACATTTTGTCTGTTTTTCTTGGAATGTCCCCGAAAAGGGCGTATTACTTAGGTCTAGGAATTAAATTTAATATTGATAAAACCAATAATGATCAGATATCTTTCTTAGACAGATTGTTTAAAATTTAGAGGTTTTTAAATACTTTAAAGATTTGTTGCATATCGTGTGGGACATCTTTTCTTCATATTTTTGCTGTTTTAATAATGCTATTTTATCCTCAAAATAACCCTCTCCTGCATACGGGCTTCATATGAGGACAGATAACTATAGTAATATTCAGCAAAATAATTTTTGAGCATTATTTTATGGAGATCTTACTTGAGGATAGATAATAGTTCCATGCAGCACAATAAGAAAATTATTTTATAATGTATTCTCATTTATCACACACGCACAAAAAAGAACTTAGTGAATAATGAAAAATAATTTATACATTAGAGGGTTAAAACAGCTATGCTATTATGTAAATGTTATTTTCCATTTTTTTATTTTTAATCTATACTTTATACTCCAACAACTTTTAAGTTATCACATATGTGTATTTATGTAAGTGTCATGTGCAGGATATTTTGTCGTTTTTTCATGGAATCGCCCGTGTGTATATATATATGTATGATGTATACACACACACACACATATATATATATATATGTGTATGTATGTATATACTACAATATATGTGTATGTCGGGTGTTCAAAATTCGTCCGAAAAATTAAGAGGGCTAATAAAAGGCATCAAGAAGATGAAAACTTACCATAGAGCAATGGCTCGCTAACCATGTATTTAATCAAAAATTATCACCCTAACATATTTTGGATAGATAGTAATAACTTTCGGAAAACTGGAGTAAGTATGATGCAGCTTTTAATAAACATGCTCAATTTTGTTGTAAATACGATGGCATTTAAAAAGTGATAGAATTTTTCATTATACGCGACACCAATCGACAGTTAACATTTCACATTTTGGACCTTAATCGTCAGTTCATACGGTATCATCGATAGAGTAAAAATCCTGTTTTTAGATTACTTTTCGTGATGTTTCTACATTTCATGCCAAATATGAGGTAGATATCCTTATATTTTCGATGCAGTACTTTTATGTTTCTGAAAATTATTGCCAACATCCGGAGTTCAGGTAGGGTGAAACACCCTCTGTTTGTGACTAAATAAGTATTTTTTGAACACATGTTCTGTAATAATTTTTTATCCTGTCATCCCTCTTAATTTGTCAGTCGAATTTGAAACGCGTTGTATATTAAGTAACTGAATGTAACACGAGCCTCTTTTGCTAACTATTTAAAGGGTCAAATATAATGAAGCCGTTAACTTGAATTTTCAATAAACTAATACAAAAGTATTGTGGCCGTTTAAAATCCTCTTCATGGACAAATAAAAAAGGCGAAATATTCAATACACAAAGTGGTTGTATAAATAGCGCTGGTCGTACCCCTCAGTTAGCTTAGATGTACATAAATGTATATAGATAAAAGCTGACTAAGCTATATGTAAAGCTGTAAATATATGTATATATTGTGTGTCTACTAAAGACTTGTTCTCTCGCTTTATTAACTTCTCATGTAAATATTTTTTTTTTTTTTTTTTTTTTTTTTTTTTTTTTTTTTTTTACAGACAGCGACTTGTTTAGTAACATAACAAAAAAAAAAAAAAGGATAAGTAAAATTTGGATATTTTTGTGTTTCGGACCCCCTTAATGGAAAAGGACTTCAGCAGGCACAATTCATATGCATATGAATCTTGTGATGTATTTCTTTATTAAAATCCGTGTTCATTAATGACTACATTAAATATTTCTTTCTCTGTCTAAGATACATACTGTATAAGTCTGTAATATATAATACTTACTTTAAAATATCATTTATTGAAAAAAATACCTCTTGTTATTAAAAAGTAATTTTTTCTATGATGTTTATGTCAGGATGCCTCATGCATTGCCCGAATTAAAATATGCACAACCATATGACTTCTAAAATAGATTCTTTAAATTATTAATCTATAGGCTGCCATATCTAAAATATTTCACCTGTTTTTGATAGGATCGAGAAAAATTTTTAATTCTCCTATTAGAAAAATAATCGCAGATCGGATTAAGATGTGCACATTATGTTATAATATGAGCTATTAATTAACTTTTTTCATCTCTAATTGAAAAGGTTTATTTTTTCCCTAATGCTGCACCTGTTTTTGATAGAATCGGGGGAGAAAAAGATGAAACATTGCAAGAAGAAACATCGTAGTTCACATTATAATGTATGTAATATGTAACAGGTAGAGTTAATTTGTTTCACTCTCAATTGAACAAGTTAGCTTACTTGAAACGTTTTACCTTTATTTTTATATAAAAGACGCAAAAAATTAAATATCACCCACCTTAAAACTATGAGAGCAGTTCTGATTAAAATATTATAGCCAACAGATTCATTGCCAAGTATTATCTGAATTTTGAAATAAGAATGTGTTAGATATACTGTAAAAATCCTTAATTTATAACTGTTTCGACTACAATTAACAAGGTCAAATTGTCGAAAATGTTTTGCTTACTTTTTGTAAGATTATTGTAAAATAAAATACGCTTTAATGATACTTATGTTATCTTGTATTAATAAAGAATACCATATGAAATTTGTTGTGTTTAACCTTCCGTCGTGCGCGCCGTTGTATAAATTACAACATTCACATTCTTTTTTCTTTAAAACAAAATTCAAGCAGTAGTGGGTGTTAATACCCGTTTGTATTCGTTTATTGTATCTCTTTACTCAGTTCCCGAATGTTATTTGTATTTCAGATTGCACAATTAGCTGCACTTGTCATTTTAATCTGTTAACAGTGCACGAAATGCGCAATGTTTATCTGTAAATAGCCTTCAAAAAAGCAAATCTTATGCTTGATATAGAAAGTGACTAATATAGATGAAATATAGGACTTATTCTGTAAATCCGAAATTACTTAAATATTGTTTAATAATTAATTATTATTTTTTATTCTTTGTGATTGTAACAGCAAGAAGCTTTTTATACATCTTAACTTCTGGTTTAGTATATTATTCAAAATAAGTGTATTGCAGAATACATTCATAAATTGAGATCAGAGATAACTTATATGAAATTTGTAAGTTAAAATATTAGTAAAAATAAAATAAAGTAGCAATACTTTAATGTTTTGGTCCTGTTATACAATTTACAACATCAGATGAAAATTTGCGCGTCCGGCGAAAGGTTAAGATAAATATATTTCACGTTTAATTAAATGTGTTCATTTGACTACCGCGTTTCATTCATATCTGACAGACCCAAGATAAATGGTGAATCTATTAAACGCTTTCTACCATTTAATTTCATTAAATGAAAATATGATATGGGGTGTTTTATGTGTAATGCAATTCTAAAGTGTGATGTGTCTGAATTTTATAAACGAAATACCATATGTATACATTAACTCCTAACATGTTTTTAAACAACGGAATAGGTTGATTTAATCATATATTTTTGAGAGGATCTTAAACAAATTAAATACTATTTTAAAAATAATAATTATGTCTTGTAATGTACAAAATGCGTACTAGCTGATAATTTATACGAGAATTAGCGTGTTTTACTTCCCATTGAACAGTTTAACTAACGAAACAGGCTTTTTAGTACTACCGAAAAAAATTAAATACATATGCTCTACAAATACTTAAAAAAGTGTCGCAAATTAAAAGGATACTGAAATTATATTTAAATCGTGTTTTGGGGGAATTTTGACGATAGAATGTATATAGCATACCTTCAAATAACTTATTTCATTTGTTTCAATTATAATTGAACCGGTTGATTTATCTGTAATGTTTACTGTGTTTTTATAGGGCGAAGAACAATTTAAATACATCTTAAAACTTCATTATAATATTTAATAGAGCTACATATGGCAGCCTTTATTTTTTTTCGCTTTAAATAAAACAGGTCAATCTGATTCTCAAAACAAATGTTCTATTAACATACCGAAAAAAATTTGACACATTTTCTACCTCATTTTTTCACTTAGAATAATTATATCACAGACATGATTATTGAATTGATTTGTAATTGATGGATTTTTCATTTTCCTATAGATGATTTAGATCCTGAGATATAAACAATTGCTGATTTAGAACAACAGTTCTTTTCTTTTCCTATGCTCTTCAAAATTTGCAACAAACCATAAAAGCATTCAACAGTTTATATACAAGAGAATTACATTTATGTAATTTAAATCTATTTTAATTAATGAGAATCTATCTAAAGTTTTAGTATTTATCAAAGCCTTTACGAAAACTAATAAGAATGTTTATAACTTTTACAACAGATAATGTTATAAAAAATTAAGTTTTTTAAATCATTTAATAAAATGCCGTTCAACTGTAGAATGTTTTTCTTTGTCTTGATAAAAGTATTGGTGAAAGATATAAACTGTTTATTTATATATATTTTTTTATATTTATATTATTTACCTTTTTGGCTGTTTCTATGTAACAACAATTACTGTAGGAATCCATTTCAAGTGGTCCAGCACTGGTCGCTCGACTATTTTTAAAAAATCTGAAATTTTTTGTACAACAACCCTAACATGATGGAAGTTCAAAATGACCGTTATTTTAATTCTACTATTTTTTATTTGTGCATGGCGGCCATCTTTGTTTCATCGTGTGCAGCGATTTTCTCAGATACTAGGATACACAAAATTGTAAATATCTCGTATCCTATTTTCCCAATTGAAATGGAATTTGCAGCATTTTGTTCACAATAAAATAGGCTAAATATACAGTGTAAGAAAAAATTTGAAAAATAAATTTTTACAGGTGAAACTTTAGCACAAAATTTACGATTTTTTCCAAAATCTATCCGTTTGCAAGAGGAAATTTTTCATGCAAGGGAAACTGTCAACCTTACACATTTTTTTCTACAAATAAGTCAAAAGTGCGTGTACTCATACACCAAGTCCTAGATCTGGGAGTTAATTTCTCTTTGCGAAAAAAATTCCGAAATTCGTCAAAAATTTCAAAAATCGCACTTTTTAGTCTTTGATATCTCTGCTGGGGCACGAGATAAAAATCTGAAATTTTGGCCTATGATATTATCGTGTAGTAGCGTTATGTACAAAAAATGTCAAGAAGGAGATTTGACTACAAGCTGAGATATGACATTGACAATATGTTAAAACAATACTGCCAAACTATTGTAACATACTATGTAATTTTTTATACCTCCAAAATTTTAAATTAATTATTTATGGTACAAAGTTAAATGTTAGTTACAAATATCTTTTTCAAATGCTTCTGTGTGATTTAAACAATTCTGAATGTATGCTAAGCCAATACACTATTTGTCCAGTTGAACAAATCTACTAGAAATGCTATCGCAACAATTTTACTCGGAACACATTTCAGAAAAAGTAAATTACAGACAATGAATTGCAACTGATCGAGTTGACATGGCTTCAATTATTAATCCTAGAGAATTTCATTCAAGTTAACAAGGGATGACAAGACTTGGGGGGCTTCACATAAAATTTTTAGAAAGAACAGCCTGATGGACTGATAACAGTAAGTGGTTGAACTCATAACATCTCTCGTAAATATTGTTAAGCTCTTTGTTGAGCATATAAAGTATTTTGTAAATTAAATGCTTATTATTTAACTGTTTTCAACAAACGATATTTTCTGGGTAAATATTGTAATAAAAGAGACTAATCTCATTTCTCCTAATGTACTCGTAATAGCATTTCTTAACATTTCTTTAATCACCGTATCTCAGCTTGTAGTCAAATCTCCTTCTTGAAATTTTTTGTACATAACACTACTACATAATACTATCAAAGACCAGAATTTCAGATTTTTATCTCGTGCTCCACCAGAGATATCAAAGCCTAAAAAGTGCGATTTTTGAAATTTTCGACGAATTTCGGAATTTTTTTCGGAAAGAGAAATCATTTCCGAGATATGGGACTTGGTGTATGAGAACACACACTTCTGACCTATTTGTAGAAAAAAATGCGCAAGGTTGACAGTCTTGTTAAACAATTACATAGTAGGTTTACAATAGTTTGACAGTATTGTTTTCACATATTTTCCATGTCATATCTCAGCTTGTAGTCAAATCTCCTTTTTGAAATTTTTTGTACATAATGCTACTACACAATACTATCACAGGCTAAAATTTCAGATTTTTATCTCGTGCCCCACCAGAGATATCAAAGCCTAAAAAGTGCGATTTTTGAAATTTTTGACGAATTTCGGAATTTTTTTCGCAAAGAGAAATTAACTCCCAGATCTGGGACTTGGTGTATGAGTACACGTACTTTTGACCTATTTGTAGAAAAAATTGTGTAAGGTTGACAGTTGCTCTTGCATGAAAATTTTCCTCTTGCAAACGGATAGATTTTGGAAAAAATCGTAAATTTTGTGCTAAAATTTAACCTGTAAAAATTTATTTTTCAAAATTTTTCTATCACTGCATATTTAGCCTATGTCATTCTGAACAAAATGCTGCAAATTCCATTTCAATTGGGAAAATAGAAGACGAGATATTTACAAATTTGTGTATCCTAGTATCTGAGAAAATCGCTGCACACAATGAAACAAAGATGGCCGCCATGCACAAACAAAAAATAGTAAAATTAAAAGAACGGTCATTTTGAACTTCCGTCATGCTAGGGTTGTTGCATAAAAAATTTCAGATTTTTTAAAAATGGTCGAGCGACCAAAAAAATATTTTCTGGACCACTTGAAATGGATTGACCCTGTAGCAAATCTAAACATTAAACATTATCGTAATTTTGGCTTTTTAAAATACTACCGCCGCACAGTGGGGCAAAAAGCCTTCAAATCTGGCAAAAAATCGAAAAAATGAAATTTTCTTTTGAACTACCGGCATACGTCACTTTAATAGAGCACATGTCAGTAAACATCTGCCTAGTATTAAAAATTGTGTAAAGTTATTTTGGTCGTCACTAAAGAAATAAGTTAAACTGCATATTGTACGCTCATAATAAATGAAAAAAAAATCAATACTTTTGTTTCAACATTAGTTTTTTTTTTTTTTTTTTTTTTTTTTTTTTGTAATAATTAGACATTTTTTTTTTTACTATAGGACCTTTAACTACAAGTATGTAACAATAATTCATTAACTTTCAATTTGCTTTAATACGATTTTTATAGATATACAGACACTTAGAATATACAGCTGTGAAATTTATAAAAAGAAAATTAGCAGTGTCTACAAACATTGAAGGTTTCTGTTATGAATTAAGGCAAATTAAGTGTTAAGAATAATTTTTTTCAAAGTTTGAGTTTTAGAAGGGTAACTATGTCAGAAAATCTTGCTACTTTTTGCTACTTTTTTAATTGTATGGTCATTTTTGTATGTAATCATCCTTAAATTTTTGTTAGTGTACGCGTGTGCCAAACATGAATATATATTGTTTCTTTGATAAAACGAATTTAAATACATTATTTATTACAAAATAATGTATTTGAATGAAATTGCCTATCATGAAACGTTTTGACAAAAAGACTTTTGAAAAGTAATATGATTTTTTGGTATAAGAGCTTCATAATTGGAGAAACTACGAACAAGTAGCTTAAATGAAAATAAAATTAAATGCTTTAAATTTTAATATAAGTTCCGATGGGCAAAAGCCTAGCGAGACAAGGGCAATGCTTAAGAATTAGTAAAGAATAGCTTGGCAAATCGCTATCATTTTCTCGATTTGAAAAGCAAATAGAAACGTCAATGAAAAATAAGCATGTCTGTTTTCATATTCCGTCCGGTTTTGTTCTGGACGATCAAAAAGTTCAAGTGCAAAACGGTTTCAAGATTCTAGTTCTACATCTTCGTTAGTGTACGTGACATGTATGAGTTTAAGATCTGAAAGACAGGGAAAAAAAGTTTGTATTAGCACCACAACAGCAGAAACAGTTTTGCTTCTGTTGTCTTTATAGTAATGCGTGCATCTTGCCTGAGAAAGGTTGATTCATTTCTTCAAAACGAGTCGCTAATATTCAATTTTAGGTTTGCTTAAGAACCCTTAAATTTATTAATTATATTTACTTTTTTTAATGTTAAGTGTGATATTATGGATGATTTATAAATATTTAATTTGTATAAAACTATCTTAAATTCTTGTTTTTAACTCATTTTTCTACAAAAAATATGGAAAACGATTCGTAAATTAATCAATAAATTACTCTATAGCTTATGTAAAATTTTAAAGTTTTACTACTTTTAGTTCACAAAAGAATCCATGATGTGCTTTTTTTGCTCAAAGTAAATTTTATTTTTTGCCAACTTTGGAGGCTTCCTGCCCCACTGTGCGCCGTTTGCAGAACTATCTGTGCGACTCATATTAAAATTACATTAGAAACAGATTCAATGCGCATTATCTATGAAGCTCTGTTTCTGCCCCAGGTGGTTGTATGTTTGGAATACATCCACGAGAAGCTCATTATCTTATAATATGCAATCCAACATAGCCCATAAGCAATAGATTATGTTTTGAGTAGTTTAGTCATAACTAATTCGCACATTTATTTAAGGAATCTAAGCAAATATTATACTAAGTTTCTTTTAATTTGTAATATTTAGATTATGTTATTTTCTATACAATTTATTACTGCCA
Organism: Maratus speculifer; assembly: GCA_964019185.1. Lineage (NCBI taxonomy): Eukaryota > Metazoa > Arthropoda > Arachnida > Araneae > Salticidae > Maratus > Maratus speculifer. The sequence continues at coordinate 216,242,791 of OZ025299.1, read as the reverse complement.
GTTAAAGAATAGTCAAGGAGAAAAGACAGTAAAAGAAAAATATAATCAAAGACGTCTATTAATAAATGACGCGTTATAAGTGTCATTTTCTATGTACATAAATATGTAGCTAAATATAAAATTCTTAGAAATAAAAATATGTTTTCTACTTAATAAAGCAATATTAGTATTGATAAAGCAGTATTAGCAGTTATATATAAAATAAAAGTATAGTTTTGAAAATAATAATTAAACAAACAAACAAAAAAAATAAACAATTATATAAAAAAAGTATATGTAATATACGTTCACTGTTTTTCTTTTCCTTACTACAATTCCATAAATATTAAATTCCCAATTCCCATATAAGAACAAAACTCGGATTACATACGCAACTTACTGTTTTCCAGACTACTAGATGCAATCAGAAAGCATTTAAATTGCATCTAACTCGCGCGGGTTTTCATTTCGGTTTTATGTACTATGTTAAATTTAAATACCCGGAAATTAATGACAGTGATACTTATAGTCAAATTACATGAAGTGAACTGTCAGTTATCATAATGTAGAAGATACACAAGACAGTACAGTTTACCTTATATCCGTATTTGATTAGAATATGTTAATTGTTGCTTTCATCTATAGCACAGCTATAAACATAATGTTCATCAAATCAATATATCATAATCAATATAACATAGTCATGTTACAGGCCAAACCCGATTTTAGGCCAAACTAGATTGGCCTAGGCCAAACTAGTTTATCCTAACGCCCATCGGATAGACTAGTTTTTCCTAGGCCAAACAGGTCTATCCTAACGCCCATCGGATAAACTAGTTTTTCCTAGGCCAAACCGGTCTATCCTAAGGCCCATCGGATAAACTAGTTTTTCCTAGGCCAAACTAGTCTATCCTAAGGCCCATAGGACAATCTAGTTTTTCCTAGGCCAAACTAGTTTGGCCTAACTCTTATAGGACAAACTAGTTTAGCCTGCTGTTTATTGGTCTGAACTAGTTTCTCCTAGGCCGATCTAGTTTATCCTAGGCCAATTCAATTTGGCGTGATTTTTTTTAATTCAATGACCGCCACAGCGCCAACATTCTAGTTTGTCCTAGGCTGATCTAGTTTATCCTAGGCCAATTTAATTTTACGTGTTTTTAGCTCGCAGGCGTCAAAGCCTGAGAAATAATGAGTTCGTAGGTTCTGTATGTATGAATGTACGTATGTATGTACCAATGTACGTACGTATGTACGTAATGTGATAACTCGTGATAGAAATATCCGATTTGCTTCAAATTTTGGATGCACGTTCATTGATATAAGGTACTTTTCTGGTTAATTTTCGGAATTCATTGGATAAGAATAAAGGGGAGCGAACGGGAGGCTAGTCCCCCACCGTTAATTTAGAGAAATGGATTTTTGATGCAGAATTATCAGTTTTCATTTAAAATTTTAGATATAGGATCATTCTGACAAGGCGCCTCGATGATTAGTTGTGGATGTTTATTGTTTAAGTGTAAAAAAAAGGGCAATGTAGGTTAACCCCTCCACATAATTTAGATAAATGGTTTTTGACGCAGAATTTACGGATTTGCTTCACATTTGTATATAGGTTCTTTCTGATAAGACGATTCCCTGAATAGTTTTGGGGATTAATGGTTAAGTATGAAGGGAAAAATTACATCTCTTACATAGAAAAAACTAGTTTATCTTATGGGCATTTAGATAAACAAGTTTGGTGTAGAAAAAACAGTTTATCCAATTGGCATAAGGATAAAATAGTTTAGCCGAGGCTAATCTAATTTAGCTCGAAAACGGGTCTGGCCAGTAAAAAACATATCTTTCACTAGAAAAAGTATAAATGTGTGTCAAGAGTCATTGCTTATAACACCAGTATAGAAATTTAACATGTTCGCCTTAGAGACATGATGCATTGGACATGGTGTTTGCTTTTTTTCTGCACACTCGTGCCAACTGAGATCTGACTTGCATTTATTATTATTATTATTGCATATTCGAGCCAGAATTAATCTGAACAAAATTTGCAATCGAGCAGCGTTTTCCATTTTTGAGAAATTAATTACCTGTCGACATATAAGCTATTCTTCTCACGGCGTCAATTTTTTTTTTCGTGAAGTCGTAACCAGAAATTCAATTCAAAACGTAGCTTTATTATTTTCTCAAAGATACATCGCTTTTATGAAAAAATGGTTTATGCCATTCGATTGTATATTATCTGAATCTGTTAACCTTATGCATTTCCGAAAAGGAAGTAGTTCATAAATGTGTTAGGATGTAGTTCTTTAGGATTTGAGAAAAGCCTTAAGGAATGACAGAGAAATATATTCACAAATCTACTTTTTACTGAACGGATTCAAAAGTTATGATATTTATAACTGTCATATATTTTCTTTTGTTCTAAACTACATTGATTATTTAATGAATCCGTATTTGAATATTGAAACTCTAAGAATCTAGATAATCATTAATACATTGTGTATTTTCCATTCTGTGAACACAACATAATTTAAAAATACATTGTAAATTTATCCAATAAATATATAAGCAGTATTTTTTAAAGGAATCTTAATTGCATGTGAAGTAAAACCTGAATTTTTTTGCAGAAATTGAGTAGGGTCAGATCGAGCCGAACTGAGTCTTTTTTCACTGATTTTTGTACAGACAGAGCTCTGCCTGTACAAAAGTAAATAACATTAAAGTCAATAATAATAATAATGTCTAATGCATCATGTCTCTAGGGTGAACACGTTAAATTTTTGTATTGGTGTTATAAGCAATGACTCTTGACACACATTTATACTTTTTCTAGTGAAAGATATGTTTTTTTACTGGCCAAAGCCGTTTTCGAGCTAAATTAGATTAGCCTCGGCCAACCTATTTTATCCTTATGCCAATTGGATAAATTAGTTTTTTCTACACCAAACTTAATTATCTAAATGCCCATAGGATAAACTAGTTTTTTCTATGTAAGAGGGTAATCGTTCATTTTTCCCTTCATACTTAACCATTAAATCCCCAAAACTATTCAGGAAATCGCCTTATCAGAAAGAACCTATATACAAATGTGAAGCATATCCGTAAATTCTGCGTCAAAAACTATTTATCTAAATTATGGGGGGGGGTAACCTACATTGCCCTTTTTTTACACTTAAACAATAAACATCCACTACTAATCATGGACGCGCCTAGTCAGAATGATCATATATCTAAAATTTTTAATTAAAACTCATAATTCTGCATGAAAATCCATTTCTCTAAATTAACGGTGGGGAGTTCGCCTCCCATTAGTCCCCCCCTTTTTTTATCCAATGAATTCCCAAAATTAATCACAAAGGTATCTTAACAGAATGAGCCTACATCCAAAATTTGAAGCAAATCGGATATTTCTATCACGAGTTATCGTGTTACGTACATACGCACGTACATACGTACGTACATTCGTACATACATACGTACATTCATACATACAGAACCTGCGAACCCATTATTTCTCAGGCTTTGACGCCTGCGAGCTAAAAACACGTAAAATTAAATTGGCCTAGGATAAACTAGATCAGCCTAGGACAAACTAGAATGTTGGCGCTGTGGCGGTCATTGAATTAAAAAAAAATCACGCCAAATTGAATTGGCCTAGGATAAACTAGATCGGCCTAGGAGAAACTAGTTCAGACCAATAAACAGCAGGCTAAACTAGTTTGTCCTATAAGAGTTAGGCCAAACTAGTTTGGCCTAGGAAAAACTAGATTGTCCTATGGGCCTTAGGATAGACTAGTTTGGCCTAGGAAAAACTAGTTTATCCGATGGGCCTTAGGATAGACCGGTTTGGCCTAGGAAAAACTAGTTTATCCGATGGGCGTTAGGATAGACCGGTTTGGCCTAGGAAAAACTAGTCTATCCGATGGGCGTTAGGATAAACTAGTTTGGCCTAGGCCAATCTAGTTTGGCCTAAAATCGAGTTTGGCCTAAAATCGGGTTTGGCCTGTAACAGTCAATATCACATAATGTTCATCAAATCGCAATTTTTGGAACGTATAATTCAGCAACAAATAAACAATCGAATAGAGTGGTGGCAAACTTGCGTGACTACCGTGCAAATGTAGCCACTATTTTTTAATAACAATTTTCACGTCAATTAATGTGGAAGTATCTGATAATAAATAAAGTTGGAGAATGATATATAGAAATAATGGTGGCAGCAGGCTCGTTGGCATGCAGGTTTACCGCATTTCAGGAAATAAAATGCGGTTGCGACAAATGATTGATTACCCTGCTGAACGCTCTATGAGACCAACTTCTTAACGTAATAATTAGCACTTCCGTATTAAATAATAACGTTTTCAATTTTCATTATTTTTTGAGTTTTCTTATTTGTATGCCTTATTTGTTACTACATAGATTAAATTCAACGTTGTAAAGTAAATATATACTTATTTTAACTTGTGGTATAAAGGGTCAGACAAAATGATTGCCCTGATTGCTAATGACAATAAATTTACCGTGAACAATGATAATAATCCAATGTACGTGTTGAAAACCCGCGTATTAACAGTGCAAGTGTAACAATAATTTATGAATAGTAATCTCGTACTCATTTTATGTGAACAATTCTGAGACTAAATAAAGATCAAATATACTACCTATGTCATCACAGGCAATTAATGGTGATGGCACCCATGTGGAAAATGTGTAATCAAAATAAAAGTTTTAATTTCTCCAATCTGTATTGTAATCAGAGATTAGTGTACTGACTCTGTGTCATATGCAAATTTCCTCCTTGCGCCCCAATCGAATTTTTTCTATGGGGGAGAGGATTCGCAGAACAGTTTTTTGTGCGTGCATAACATGTCCGTTTCTTGCGATACACGTACGGTTCCAACGCTCTTTAGGGTTTTCGCATGCGCTGAGCATTTTGCGATGAAAAACAATGGGTGTTGTCATTGGAAATTTTCGAGTTTCTGTAACTATAACCGTAACCGTTAGCGCCATTTTGTTGCCGTTCACAGAATCTCGAGCTCATACCTTTGAATGGCTATATCTGAAATTTCACCTCGATCGGATGAGCGGACTGGCCGCTAGAGCTCCGTATATCGGCAAAGTTTTTTTATGACCACCCTGTAAAATTAATTTTTAGATGCATGTATACAATTTCTTCATATTAAATATTCTTCAAATTAAAATAAATGTAGCTTTAATTTACTGCTTCGAGACAATAAAGTTATTGACATGTTATATATATATATATATATATATATATACTAGGAGGCCCGCTATGCTAGTCTTATTTTTTCAAATAAATCTTGAATCAAACAAAATATATCTCTGAATATGCCGTAAGGTAATGTATTGTGAAGTAGAACCCTGCTAATCCGAACTAAATGGGAGAGGTACATGTTCGGATTTCAAAAAATTCAGATTATACGAAATTCCGACGAAAGTAGGAAAAAAGCTGCACATCAAAAGATTATAATATATTATTAGTCAGTAGTACAATAAACATATTCTCTTCCGGTCTCACGAATTCCGGTATGCTGAATAATCGGGCACGTCATTCGGGTAAAAAACAAACTTCCTTGTTTAATCATCCTTGATGTTTATAATATTTCATCGAAACTACAGAATGAGAAATTACGGAACAATTCACTACAAACAGTTTAAAATCACAAATCTATAAATTGTTCAGACACCACGTCGACAAGATTAAAAAAAAGTATTTGTTTAGCTAATATGCAAAATTAAGCTATTTGAAGAAAAATTATATTTACGTCTAATTTAAATACTTCTATCCATTGTAGAAAAATTTAATATGGCTTAAACGGGTAAGCCTATAGTGCACTTTTTATTTTATATTCGCGTACATATGATGCATTTTACATTATACTTTAATGAGTACCGTAATTTCGGGTGTATAAGCCGCGGATCAAACAATTCTTTTTCGACCCAGAATTTTTTAAGAAACAAATGTAACTACTTAGATCGACGTAAATATTTGTCTTCAATCACTAAATAAGATTTCTGGGTCCAAAAAGAATTGTTTGATCCGCGGCTTATACACCCGAAATTACGGTATTTGTTTACCATATTCAAGTTGTTTCAATAATTAAAAAACATACTTTACTGCCATTTTTTAAGATTCAAACTTCTGCAAATTTTTCGTCACATTCATCTAGTAATTCGGAAAATTTAGGAAAATATTTTTTTTTAATTAATTGCTTCAAGTATAATTTTCGAATATTAAATCGGTTCGGATTAACCAGAATTTCAGATTTGCAGGGAATGAATTAGCTGAATAATGTTATTTACATATATTATACAGGTACATTTTCTGATTTCGGGTAACGATCTAAATGTCATTAAGATGTAATATTTCTAATGTCTTGGATAAAATTTGAGTTATTAGCAACTAACTGTTTTAGTTGATCAATTTCAGTAAGACTAAAAAGGAAAACGAAGCCGTTAGTCGCTGTACAACCGAAATACGCTGCATTACAAAGTTATCAGAAATTATCCGTGGCATCAAAATAATTTTCAGGTGATTCAATCTTATATCTTAGTATCTTTTTTTTAATTCCGGGTTTCTTGACTTCTCGAAATGCTGCGAATTCTGATAGCTGAAATGCTAAATTTCATAACACAAGTCTGCCACAATTTTTATCTTTCAGTTGTATCATAAAAAAAAAAACAGTTGAAATTGTAATAGCACTAATTATGAGTGTAGCTTTTCCCATCCGTTAAAACCGAGCACACATTATAACACGTTACGAAAATAATTCTCAAAAAAAGAAAGCAAAAAATAAATTTCTTATTTAATTTCAAGAAATTCTTAAAAAAGGTGATCTTTAATAATAGTGTTCTCAAATTTAGAAATTTCCGCGTAACTGTATAACTAACCAACTCAGATCAGTGTGTGACAACCTATCCACAAAAACTAATATTTTCTATCAAAATAGTAAAATCCTTTTTCCTCAAATTCAAATCTGTATTTTAAAAATATGGCAGATGATAAATGATATTGTGTAACTGGATTTATCAAGAAAGTTTCGCTTCTAACAAAAACGATGCTTTCAACAATTTATTTGAATTCAATTAACAAGATATCCGATTATGAAAGATTAGCCGGTAATGCTATGAAAAACTAAAAAACGAAAACAATTACTGTGAAAAAAAGGAAATAATATATAATAATTGACACATAATTTAAGCTTTATTTAAGCAAGCTTTTTTTATCGCGAGATTTATGTAAATAATATTAACACATAATTGATAAATATCCATAAGAATAATCTCTAATTCAGAATTTTTCATACATTTAATACTAACATAAAACTAAAAAGAGAAAGAAATTAAGGGGGAGGAGACATTGCATATATTTCTAGCTGTTTTAGAAGTTTAAATTATCCAAGCAAGGATATTGATATAGGTATACGTCAGGATGAAAATATATTAGTTTTTGGCACTTCCTCATTAGGAAAGGAAAGAAAAAAAATCAAATTTTATTACCAAAAACTGTAATTGTAAAATTTCGAACCCTCTAATAACGAAAAAAATGTTTCTGGCCACAAATTAAAAACTGATTAAGTGAAACGCCAGAAATTAAAAAAAAATAATCGCTAAATTATGAAATTGGCTCAACTTTCTTAGCAGAATTTATTGTGAAATATTCTTTTCAAACATGAAAATACTTCCAAAAATATAATTTTTTACGCAAATTCAGAGGAAGAGGTACTCATTTACAATAGAATAGTAAAAGATCTAGCAATCACTTATCGGGAAAATGGGGCTGGATATACAGTAACACTAAAATTCGAAAATAAAAAAATAAAAAATTTTATTTTACTAGGAAAAGTATTTTAATAATTCTCATTACATAAATCCCCGTAAGAATTATTCCCTTAATTTCGTTTTTTAACAGCATTTTAAATAAAATTATTAATAAATTTCCATTAGTGTTCGTATTTTCTTTTAAAAAAATGTACATCGAACTTCTGATTATCCGGGGAATTGAGTGGCGCGTCTATCGCGGGTAAGCCGTTTCCGCGGGTAATCCACATAATTAAGGAAAAAGGGAACAAATCAGCATAAATATCCCCTTAAAAACAGTTTATACACACAATAAGTAACATAAACATACTTATTTAAGAAATAATGCAATTATTCTCTTCTTACAAATTTGAAGATTTGTTTCTTTAATAAATCAATCAAAAGTTTCCTTGTTTTCTTCTCTTTCTTTCTTTTCTTTTCTTTCTTCTTTATGTATTGAAACACTTCTTTATTTGGGATCGAAATCTTCTGCAACTATTTTATCACAAAGTGATTCGTCATCTTCTTCCTCTAACTATTGCATAAGGCCTTCAACGTAAGCTAAAGCTGTGTTGTGGTTTACTTTCTTTTGTTTCTTACTATCCTCTTCATCGCTCTCTTCAAAATTCATACCTAACTCTTCTTCTACAATTTCGTCATCAGTTACATGCTTGAAGGCTGGATCTAATCCTGGATAAATCAGTTTGAATTTATCCTGAATTGTCAAAGTAACTCTTTTCCTTTTTTGCGACACTTTTCAAAAAATTAAATTTAGACTCCCCGATAATCTGCAAAACGTTAATGTACTGATTTTTACTGTAGTCACTTTATTTCATCAAAAATAGTACAATAAATAGTCGCAAAGATCAGAAATAATGACAAACCAAAATCATTGCGCTAAGGAAAAAAAATAGAGAGAGAGAGACCAAGTTTTAATTAAAAAAAAATAGTGATTATTATGAGCCCTTATTTTGAAAATCAGACAAAGTGTGATAGTTGTATTTTTTGATTTGCTTGATTTTTTTATGTGTTGAAGTAGATCTTATTGAATGAAATTATTTAGTGCAATTTTGATGCCCTGAAAAAATTTCCTCTTTCCTATAGAAAGTATCAAGTTTCGAGGCTGTGAATGCCATTTTTATAAAAAATGAAATCCCAATATGTTTGGAGTGGTATATCTCTGGCAAGCAACAACATCCCAAAATTATTTTGGCATGAACTTAAAGTATAACATTATCTGCTCATTAAAATTTGTTTCCATGACGCATTGTTATTTTACATTGTTATGTTGCCGCAAAGCACAGTCAAAATGCCGTTTTTGTCCATTTTTCCCTTTTAATATCTTATTTTAGCTTTAATACCCCAAAGTTTTTCTTATAGAATATGAAAGTGTACTACTAGGACAAGCTAAATAATATAGTACTGCACGCAGATATTGTTGCTGTTAGTAGCTATAACCTGTACAACATTCGAAATTTCCAAAATCTGCAATATTTAAAGTAGTTTATTTCAAAAAAGCGCCACAGTTGTATGAAAAAAAATGTGTCACGCAATAGTTAAATATATGTACAAAAACATAAAAAAGAAAAATAAGTAGGATCTCGTGATATTTCCCAGCTAGAAAAAGTTTGCACTTTTTTTGCAAAAAAGTATAAATTGTACACAATTTGTGCACAAAAAGTGACTATTTTTGAATACCCCGAAAAGTATATACTTTTTGTGGAAAATATTTACATTTTTTATGTATACAAAAAAGTTCATATTTTTTGTTGTTAAAAATGGTGCACATTTTTTGCATAAAATAAATAAATATTCTGTGTTTGCAAAAATTGTGCAACTTTTTTTTTTTTTTTTTTTTTTTTTTTTTTTGTAAAAAACAAATCAAAGATTCCAATTTTGCAAATATTATGTACTATTTTTTTATGAATGCGAAAATTAGATTCTTTCATTACAGGCATCATTATTTCCATGCCTGGTGCCTTTTTCTAAATTAGGGGAAATTTTTCAGAGCAAATTAATGTTGTATTTAACTTAAAGTTAATCGGAAGGAATAAATTCTATTATGTCTTAATAAGGCAAAATAAAATAAGTTAGTTAAATTTCAAAACCGGGAGATTGTGAGCCTTTCTTCAGTAAAGGAAAATTAACAGCTCGATTTTAATTTAAAAGTAAACGAATTAAATACATTTTACTATGTTTATCAAATTTGAAGAAAAACAAATTTTAATTATTTAAAATTTAAAATCCAGGAAGGGGTAATGAGCCTACGCCCCCCCCCCCCCTCTTCATTAACGGGAATAATTTCCGGAGATCCTCTTATATTTTAAGTTGCTTGAAAATAATATTTTTTTTAAATAAGAAAAATAGAAATTTTGATTAATTATAAAATTCAAACTCTAGGGGGGGAGGGGTTAATGTTTCTCCTAAAACTTCTAACTTTACGGAAAATATTTTAATTCCTCTTTTATTTTAAATTTCTCGGAAAGATAAAATTTTACTGTATTTTTCAAAATCATTCAAAAATAAAATTTAGATGTATTTCAGACTAAATAATATTTAAATCATATTTGAGGGAGGGGTAACGGCTCTCATGCTTCTCCGCCATAAAAATTCTTAGTTTCTTTTTAATTTTAAATTAATTAAAATAAAATACGTTTTGCTAGGCATTTCAAAATCGAAAAAAAAGAAATTTAAATTAATTAAAATTTAAAAATCTAATCAGGGGGAAAATGTGCCACCAACCCCCCACCCTTCCTTAACAGAAAATTTCACACTTTCCTTTATTATTTTATAGTTACTTGAAAGAATAAATTTTGCTGTGTTTTTCAAAATCGGAGTAAAACAAAAATTAGTTAAATTTCAAAATCGGGAGGGGCAAAGGTCATCCTATGCCCCCTTCCCCAAACGAAAACTTTTTAGTTTTTCTTTTTTTAAGTTACTAGAAAATAATAAATTTGACAATGTATTTCGAAATAGGAGAAAAATAAATTTTACTTAATCAAATTTTAAAAAGCAAGAGGGGGGAGGGCAATTGTTCTCCTACGCTCTCAAACCCTAGAAAAGTCTTACTTTATCTTTTGTTTTAAATTTTTCGAAAAGAATAAATTTTAGTAAGCTTTTCAAAATTAACAAAAAAGAAAATTTAATCAGTTAAGTTTCAAAATCGAGGGAAAAGCAGTGGACCTCCCCCCCCACACATACACACACACACAACACGCGCGCGCACACACTCTACTCTTTTCCTACGATTTAAGCTTAAAAATACAAGTGCGGTTATTAAGTGCATAATATGTCCTCCTCCCCTATCAGGTATAACTTCCAGTTATTATGAAAATTACTTGTGCTTTCAAAAATCAGATAAAACCTGTTTAATTCTTAATTTATTTATTATTTTCGCATCTGTAGCTATCTTTCCTACTCCATGAACCAGAAGCATTAATACTTCTCAACTCGCAGACTTGGAGGAGCTAATGTTTACATATGCTGTGCCGACCGCGAGGTTTTAGCGGCGAAAAGAAGTTTGAATTAACCATACCGCGTGTTGCGTCGTTTATTATTACTCAAATTGAAGTAAAGTTTAAATTAATTGCTTTAGTATGAAGGCTAGTCTGAAATATAGATGGGACGAATATTCGGTCACTATTCGGTATTCGGCCCTTTTGCCGAATACTCGGTCAGCCGAATATTGAAAGCTTGGCCGAATGCTTTTGCTGAATACCTACGGCCGAATATTGTACGATTTCTTAACAAATACATTCAGAATAAGATTTTTTTCTTAATTTTTTGCAACTTTTTTAAATTGAATTCATACACGCTTACTTTCTGACATATTTATGAAGTCATTTTCATTCATAATTGAACAAAATATACAATTATTTGGATACTAAAAATTTTGAATATTTCTGTATTTCCTATAAAAGTTAAGAATCTTTTAGAAAATGTTGTGGAAGAAAATTTACGTTGGAGATTCAACTATCAGGAAAATGACTGTTACAGGAATGTTACATTACAACTCAAGATGTCTAAGTCAATCACTGAGTGAAGCCTATATAGAAAAAAGAAATAAGTAATATCTATCCCCGATACTACTAGATAGAAAAGAGTATCCTTTAGACTTGTAGGCGAAGAATTCAAAAGACTTTCCTAACCTTTCACAGTTAGGAAAAAAAAATACCATTCTGCTCTGGGAAATATACTTTATTTAGTGAGCGATTATTTTCTGAGGTAGGTAAAAGGTAACATGTATGAAAATGCACCACTAGTTTTACCCAGAGATTTTTAATAAAAATTTTCTTTATTCCATAGTATTTTTAAATGTGTGTGTGCCCAAAAATGATAAAATTTTCTCATTTCTTTTGGAAAAAGAACATAAAACTATTCAATCGTGTTTTAATTGTATTTTTTCATTTTTATATCATAAAGTCATTTGAAATTAATGTTGCTTGATTTATCGTATTTTCCTTTTTTTTTTTTTCTTTTTCCCTTTTTAAAGACAATAACAAAATTTTTCTTGCAAAAGCACCTTTTTCCGCTGCAGTACTGTCCTTTTTAGTGAATAGCACCCTGCCTTTTTTCTTTCTAGAGTGAACACTAGATACAGCATAAAATTTTTTTATCATGATTTTCTGAATTGCGCTCAAAAATAGGTAGATAAAAACTATTCAGGGTATGAAAGTTATAAGGGGTGGGGGAGGAGAATGTCAATTTCAAATAAACTTTTTATTATGCATGAAAAATACAAATAGTGAAATTAAAAAGTAAGTTCTACTATTTTAAAAAACATTCCTTTCAATATTTTTCGGCCCAGGTCGAATGATAGATTTGATATTCGGCTTCGGCCAAATAATCGTTGCATTTCTACTTCAAAGAACTCTAAAAGATGGAAAAGGTTTCTGCAAATGTAACATTATCATTTTAGGTGGGGGAGGGGCTATCGTAAGATATCTCTAGGGCGGGGGGTGATTTGGAGATATCTCTAGAGGGGGTGGTGATTTTGTGCTGTGGAAAATTATCAATTTTCTACAGCACAAAAATCGCTGATCAACAAAATTATCGATTTTTTCTTGTTTGGCAACAAAAATAAGATTTTTACGAAATGAAACAACAAAATGCGCAATTTTTACGAAGCCGTTCGATGAAATTTGATTTTTCGAGTCTGGTTGACAAAAATTATTGATTTTTACAAAGCCGATTGAAAAAATTTGCATTTTTTCTGCACCTATCAACAAAATTCGTGATTTTTATTAAGACAGTTGCCAAAATTCACAATTTTTCAGCATCTAATCAATAAAATTTGATTTTTACGAAACCGATTGATGAAAATCACAAGTTACAAAATCGTGGCTTTTACAAAGCCAATTGACGAAATTTGCAATTTTTTTCACACAATCTGTAAAATTCGCAATTTTTCCACAGCTGATCAACAAAATTATCGATTTTTTCTTGTTTGACAACAAAAATAAGATTTTTACGAAATGGATTGACAAATGCCTGATTTTTACAAAGCCGATCGGTGAAATTTATGATATTTTCGAGTCTGGTCGACAAAATTATCAATTTTTGCGGAATGATTGCAAAAAAATGTAAATTTTATCAAAAAATCGCTAATTTCATCTGAAAATTGACAAAACGTGGTCAAAAGATAATGAAAAAACATGCAAATTTTGTCAATGGATAGTGAGAAAAGTGTGAACTTTGCCTGAAAGTCGCTAATTTCATCAAAACATGGTTAAAAGCTCATAAAGAAACACTAATTTCATTAAAAAGTAGTGGTAAAGAATCATCAAATTTCATCAAAGCATCGTAAAAAAAAAAAAAAAAAAAAAAAAAAAAAAAAAAAAGGATTAAAAACCATGGAAAAAAATTCTTGGATTTTGTCAAGGGATAACTTTGTAAAAAACCAAACAAAACATGGTTAAAAAAAATCTTGAAAACAACACTAAATTCATTAAAACTAGTGAAAATCTCGCCAATTTCATGAAAAGGTCTCAAAAACCTTCAGATCTTGTCAAAAGATTGCAAAAAAGCAGGCAAATTCTGTCAAAAAATCGCAAATTTTATCAAAAGATCGTGAAACACCGCAAACTTTGTCAAAAGGTTTTGGGAAACACGACAATTTCGTCTAAACATAGCAAAAAACATTCAGATTTCTACAAAGCATTGCGAAAAGTATGCACATTTCTTCGAATAATCTCACGATAATACGCAAATTTTGTTAAAAGATACTGAGAAATTTGCAAATATCGCAAGAAATACGTGAATTTAGTCAAAAGATTGCAAGAAATATGCAATTTTCTTCAGAAAATCGTGAAAAACACATAAATTTTTTAAAAAGAAATGCAAAAACACTCACATTTCTTTAAAAGATTGTAAAAAAAGTACAAATTTCGTCAAAAAACAGAGAAAACAAGGTCTATGAGTCGCACGAAAAATGCGATTAAGTTTAAAGTTCTCAAATAAAGCACAAATTTTGTTCCAAGATCGTTAAAAACATGCAAATTTTATCGAAAGATCGCTAAAAACACTCTAATTTCATCAGTAGATTGCAAAAACAAAAAAAATTATCAAAAGATTGCGAAAAGCATGCAAATTTTATCGAAAAATTGAGTAAAGCATGCAAATTGTATCGAAATATCTCGGAAAACACTCGAATTTCACCAAAGAATTGCGAGAAAAACAAGAATTTCGCTAAAGGAATGCTAATTTCATCAGAAAAATGTACCAAACACAGTTAAAATATCATGAAAGAACACTCATTTTGGTGAAAGATTGCAAAAAAACTCGCAAATTGTTTCAAAAGATTGTGAAAAGCCTGAGAATTTTGCCTAAAAATCGCTAATTTCATTAAAAGGTAGCAGTAAAGGACCATCAAATTTCAACAAAAGGTCGTAAAAAAAAAAGAAAAAAAAGGCAAATTTTGGCGAAAGATTATGGAAAAAAAGCTTGTATTTTGTCAAAAGATAACTAACTTTCTAAAAAACTGAATAAAACATAGATAAAAAATCTTGAAAACAATGCTAAATTCATTAAAAACTAGTGAAAATTTCACTAATTTCATGAAAAGGTCTCAAAAACCTTCAAATCTTGTCAAAATATAGCGAAAAAGCAGGCTAATTCTGTCAAAGAATCACAAATATTGTATAAACAAGGGTAAACAATTATGAAAAGAAGTAAATTTCATGAAAAAAATCACAAATTTTATCAAAAGATCATGAAACACCGCAAACTTTGCCAAAAGGTTTCAGGAAACACGACAGTTTCGTCTAAAGATAGCGAAAAACATTCAGATTTCGACAAAGCATTGCGAAAAGTATGTAAATTTCATCAAATAATCACAAGATAATACGCAAATTTTGTTAAAAGATACTGAGAAAATTGCAAATACCGCAAGAAGTACATGAATTTAGTCAAAAGATACCAAGAAATACGCAATTTTCTTCATAAGATCGTGAAAAACACATAAATTTCTTAAAAAGAAATGCAAAAACACTCACATTTCTTTAATAGATCGTAAAAAAAGTGTAAATTTCATCAGAAAACAAGGTCTATGAGTCGCAAAAAAAATGCGTTTCGGTTTAAAGTTCTCAAATAAAACACAAATTTTGGCACAAGATCGTTAAAAACTTGCAAATTTTATCGAAATATCGCTAAAAACACTCTAATTTCGTCAATAGATCGCAAAAATGAAAAAAATTATCAAAAGATTGTGAAAAGCATGCAAATTTTATCGAAAAATTGAGTAAAGCATGCAAATTTTATCGAAATATCGCAGAAAACACTCGAATTTCACCAAAGAATTGTGAGAAAAACAAGAATTTCGCTAAAGGAATGCTAATTTCATCAGAAAAATGTACCAAACACAGTTAAAACATCATGAAAAAACACTCATTTTGGTGAAAGATTGCAAAAAAACTCGCAAATATTTTCAAAAGATTGTGAAAAGCCTGTGAATTTTGCCTAAAAATCACTAATTTCATTAAAAGGTAGCAGTAAAGGACCATCAAATTTCAACAAAAGGTCGTAAAAAAAAAAAAAAGGCAAATTTTGGCAAAAGATCATGGAAAAAAAGCTTGTATTTTGTCAAAAGATAACTAACTTTCTAAAAAACTGAACAAAACATAGAAAAAAAATCTTGAAAACATTGCTAAATTCATTAAAAACTAGTGAAAATTTCACTAATTTCATGAAAAGGTCTCAAAAACCTTCAAATCTTGTCAAAATATAGCGAAAAAGCAGGCAAATTCTGTCAAAGAATCACAAATATCGTATAAACAAGGGTAAACAATTATGAAAAAAAGTAAATTTCATGAAAAAAATCACAAATTTTATCAAAAGATCATGAAACACCGCAAACTTTGCCAAAAGGTTTCAGGAAACACAACAGTTTCGTCTAAAGATAGCGAAAAACATTCAGATTTCGACAAAGCATTGCAAAAAGTATGTAAATTTCGTCAAATAATCACAAGATAATATGCAAATTTTGTTAAAAGATACTGAGAAAATTGCAAATATCGCAAGAAGTACATGAATTTAGTCAAAAGATAGCAAGAAATACGCAATTTTCTTCATAAGATCGTGAAAAACACGTAAATTTCTTAAAAAGAAATGCAAAAACACTCACATTTCTTTAATAGATCGTAAAAAAAAGTGTAAATTTCATCAAAAAACAGAGAAAACAAGGTCTATGAGTCGCAAAAAAAATGCGTTTCGGTTTAAAGTTCTCAAATAAAACACAAATTTTGGCACAAGATTGTTAAAAACTTGCAAATTTTATCGAAATATCGCTAAAAACACTCTAATTTCGTCAATAGATCGCAAAAACGAAAAAAATTATCAAAAGATTGCAAAAAACACTCAAATTTTATCAAAAAATTGAGTAAAGCATGCAAATTTTATTGAAATATCGCAGAAAACACTCAAATTTCACCAAAGAATCGCGAGAAAAACAAAAATTTTGCTAAAGGAATGCTAATTTGATCAGAAAAAAGTACCAAACACAGATAAAATATCATGAAAAAATAATCATTTTGGTGAAAGATCACGAAAAAACCCACAAATTTCTTCAAAAGATTGTGAAAAGCATGTGAATTTTGTCAAAAGACAAACAAAATACGGTCAAAAAATCTTGAAAAAATGCTAATTTCTATAAAAGATTATG
The DNA here is from genome assembly GCA_964019185.1 of Maratus speculifer. Taxonomy (NCBI): domain Eukaryota; kingdom Metazoa; phylum Arthropoda; class Arachnida; order Araneae; family Salticidae; genus Maratus; species Maratus speculifer. The sequence goes on along the minus strand of OZ025299.1, from coordinate 216,225,837 downwards.
AAAATTTCATCAAGATTGTAAAATTTGCAAACCTCGCCAAAAAATCTCAAGTGTGCGAGTTTCATCAAAGATCGCAAAAAATATGCCAGATTTTCTCAAAAATTTCATCAAAAGGTCATCTCCCCCCCCCCCCCCTTAAATCTCATCAAAATATTATGAAAAAGTGTGAATTTAGTAAAAAAAAAGGGTTGCGTAAAACTGCAAATTTCATTAAACGATCTGGAATCATAAGTGCATGTTTTTCAGTCTTTTAAAAATTCCCGAGGGCGGAAACGAAACGGAAAATCTCTGAGGACAGAAGCGGATCGCAAAAAACATGTGCTTTTCGTCAAAGGATTGTGGAAAAAAACATGATTTTTGTGAAATGATTGCAGAAAAAAGTGCTATTTCTGTCAAAGGGTTGAAAAAAAAATGTGTTTGCAGGGAAAAAACTCGATTCCTGTCGAAAGATTGCAAAAAACCACCAATTTTCGTAAAAAGCTTGTGAAGAAAACATGATTCTTGTTAAAAGATCGTAGAAAAGACATCATCTCGGTCAAAGAATATGAAATAGATGCAGTCTCTGTCAAAGGATTGCAAAAAAGATGAGTTTTTTGTCAAAAGGTTGCAGAAAAAAAGCAATTGCTGTCGGTAACGTAGCTATGTTTTTTGGCGCCCGGGGCCAGCAAGAAATTTTGCGCCCCCAACCCAATATAGATCTATAACAATTTCTCTCAATTTGGTGCACTTAGGCCTCGGCGCCCGGGGTGGACGCCCCCCTTGCCCCCCCCCCCCTTAGCTACGCCACTGATTGCTGTCGAAGAATTACGAAAAAGACGTTATTTCCGTCAAAGATTTGCGAAAAAGAAGCTATTTCCGGTCAAAGAATACTAAATAGATGCAATTTTTGTCAAAGGATCGCAAAAAAGACGTGAATTTAATCAAAGGATTGTGGACAAGATGCGAATCTTGCCAAAGGATCGAAAAAAAGACGTGATTTCCATCAAATGATCACAAATTCCAGTATTTTCATCAAATGATTGCAGGAAAAATGCGATTTCTGTCCCAAGATCGTGAAAAAAAGACACTTTCTCTAGTCAAAGAATACAAAATATGTATAATTTTTGCCAAAGGATTGCAATAAAGATGCGAAATTAATCGAAGGATCGTGGAAATGACGCGAGTTTTGCTAAAAAGATCGTGAAAAAAAAACATGATTTCTGTGTAATGATTACCAAAAAAAACCACGATTTTCATAAAATGATAACAGGGAAAACGTGATTTCTGTCCAAGGATCGCAAAAAAAAGCGAATTTGATCAAAAAATCATGTAAAATACTTTTATTTCATCGAAAAATTGCAGATTTCGGCTGAAAACCGTAGAAAAATCACAAATTTCGGCTATAAATAATGGAAAATCACAAGTTTTGGTTTAAATTTGTTGAAAAATCACAAATTTCGGCAAAATGTTGTAGAAAAGTCGCAAATTTTTGTCGAAAGATCAGGGAAAAAACTAATTTTGTCATAGGGTCGTGGAAAAAACACGAGGTATGTGCTCAGTGTATGTACACTCAATGCGGGGGGGGGGGGGTCAAAATATTTTCAGTCTTGGCAAAATCTCAAACTTGCACCCATGTCTGAAATATGTTGAAAATTTTAATCTAATTATTCTTTCAAATGTAAAGAATACTTTCAAGATAGCAATCATTTTAATTTTTATGAGTTTATTACTTGTAGCTTTAGAATATTTCAATCTGTTCCAAAAGTGGCCTTTATTGCTACAAAATCCAATTTTTACAGCTACAAAATGTGATTTTTGCTGCTACAAAATGTTTTTAGTGCACTTTCATACCTGTATACCTTTTCAGAAAATTTGTTGTGAATTTTAGATTTTCTTTTTTTTTCCCACTTAGAATCTCCCTCCGCCCTCACTTTATGTAATCCAATTAAATGTTAAGTAAAAGTTATTAGTAATAGTAAATTCAATGTTGATATTTAGAAAAAAAGCACAATTTTTATGAAGTGTTCATAATTTTGTTTACTGGTCAGTGGTTGGAAAAAGCAGGCCATTAGCTATGGTGAAAAATGTTAATTTTCACCATATGAAATTTACAATTACACACAATGAAATTTACAATTTCTTTTTGTGCCTGATCGCCAAAATTCCTGATGTTTCCGTATCTGATCAACTAAATTCTTGATTTTACTAGTCTGACAAATTTTGCTATTTTTCAGACTTGTTACTTTTCTGCAGAAATGCGGGATTTTGCTCTTTAGCCAATGGATTTTATTATCCAAAAGTTTGTTGACATTTTTATGGAGGAGAAGGCGCATAACAGATGAAATACAACAAAAACACAAGTACAAACCACAGCAAATTTCTTTAAAGGATTACAAGAAAAAAAAAATCCACCAGGATTGAAAGGAAAAAAAAAAAAAAACTATAAATTCATCGAATGATCGCAGATTGAGAAAATAATTGTTTATAAATCAAGTTCTAATTAATTAAGAAGAAAAAAAAAGATCACACAGTTACTAAAATTGCATCAAGTGTTTCATCAATCTGAAAGTAAATTGGAAAATTTTAAGCTGTTAAAAAGGTAATATTTTTTTTTTTTTTTTTTTTTTTGAGTAAACAAAATATTGAAAATTCAATGAAGGGTAGAAACCTCATAAAAGTATATTTTTTATATTGTTAAAAAGAGATAAGCATAGTTAATTTACTTTTTTTTTATTGGTTTTGAAATTATATCCAAGTTTCTTTGCAGAACTTTTTATAACATCTTAGAACACAACACATAGCGTTAAGGATTTGTACCTTGTAGTTTCACAGGACCCTAAAAAATATATTTTATTTTTGTTTTCATCTATATCTTACTTTTCTAGCAAAAATTTCCAGCTCTTTTTTCTAGGAACTTCATCTACACATTCTAATTGCCTATTACTTTTTATTATATTTTATTTTAACCATTTACTTTTTACTGGTATATCCTTAATTAAATAAAACCATTTATTGTTGGTACATATACAGTTTATTTTTCTCTGTGAAATAAAGATAAAATAATTGTTTATCATTTGAATTTTTCTTTAGTTTATAGCTAAGTACTCAGTAAAAATATATAACTTTTTATATTATTGCATAATTTTAGTTACAAGTGTGTACAATAAAATTTAATTTATTAGCATTGAGTACAATTATGTAGTGATTATGATCACCATTGCTTAATGCTTTCTACCCAGTTTAAAAATAGCTTGAAAGATTGTTTTGATATGAAACATATAATATAATCAGTTTTGGATTTTTACCAAAATACATATTTAAAGAATTTTTTATGAACATTAAAACAATATTATTTAATTAGGGTGTTGTTATAGGTAAGGTTTTAGTTGAAGTACTTTTAATTACACCTGGAATTGTTTTTATTGGTTATAATAATAAATACTTTAGATATACAGTAGACTCCCTAAAATCCAAACATAATTTTGTGATGTAAACAATGAAACATTCACTTCAGATATAGGAACAAAGTTTGACTATTTTAGTTTTATGTCAATTTCATATATTTTTTAATTCGTAATTTTTGTTAATTTTGATGAGTTTGTTTTTTCATGATGGAAGAATATATTTCTGAATTGCTGATATCATTGGTAATCACAATCTCCTTATCAAATATATTTATGTATTAATCAAGCTTTTTTTGGTTATTAAGTCTGATTTAACCTGAAATACAACTTCTTTATTTTACCGTTTTGTTGAGAATTAGTAATGTACCTTTATGAGGCAAGTTTCATTGAATAATTTACGAAAAATATATTTCATCATTATAAATGAATATTTAATCATACATTATTGATTATTAACTCTACCTTTGCTTTTAATATTTTAATCATTTTAAAAATTATCTAATTCTTTATAATTTTAGGTTATTACTTATTTTAATATTTTATAATATTGTAAGTATTCATTATAGTTTTGAATGCATTATTAATTCAATTAAAATTACTTTTAAAAAAGTAAACAAAGCAACGACCAGAAATTCACAAAATTCTAAAATGTCCTACGCTGTGTAGATTTGAGGGAGCCTAGTGTATATATATATATTTATATTACATATACATTCATAAATATGTAAAATAAATTTAAATACATGTAAGTAGTATCTATAGTTCATTTTTGGCTTTATTAAGTAAAAAAAAAATCCATAAATTTTATGAAATATCATTCATTCCGAATTAGCCTTGCAAACTGAAATATAAATCAATTTAGTTGTATATAGGCATGCTGTGGAAGGTGTATGGAAGTATACACTGTATATTTTCTGGATTTTTTTTAAGAAACACTGTTTACTCTGTGTTTCTCATAAAAGCTAATGGCATATTTTATCTAGGGTATACCGCCAACTTTGAATGTATACTTTCTGCCTGGAGCATATAATTTCTGATTTTTTTATGACTACACCACTGGTTGTATAACCAGTATACAAAACTATAGAAGTATATTTAATATAATTTAAAAGCTTATACTATATACACTTATAAAATAACATTTACAAATAAAAAAAAAACCTCAAATGTTGTACTACTTGGATCTTAGTAAAATGTGATTTTCACAAACAATCTTTTCTGAAGATGATTTTGTAGCAGTTTACAATGTATTTTTGTTATTAATTTCCAGTAGAGATGTAGGGTTTTTTTTATTTTGTGTATTAAACTACAATGCTTATGGATTGCTAAGAATATTTTTTAATTTTTGTTTAAGCATACTGTTATGATGTAAGGTGGGTGACCATTAATTACCCTCGAAACAGATTAATCGAGATTTACCCTCGTTCACCATATAAGCTAAGCAATCATGATAGTAGAGAGTATTAGCAGTGGCGTAGCTAGTGGGGGACAGATGGGGCAATCCATCCCGGGTGTCACCCTCTAAAGGATGACACCCAATCTTTACTTGCAATTATATGCACATGTTATAAGATTTTGAAAAAAAAAAAAATGGAATGAAAGGAAATTTGTAGTGCACGACGCATCAGAGTTAATTTTTCAATTTATAATATTTTAGCTTATATGAATAAAGCCTCTTTTTTGTGGATTTATTTCAGATATGTATTTATTTTTTTATTATTAATTCATGCTATTATAAAAATTTTGCTCAGCTTTCTGTCATAGTTTCATCGAGATTTACCCTTCTTCACCATATAAGCTAAGCAATCATGATACTAGAGAGTATTAGCAGTGGCATAGATAGTGGGGGACAGATGGCGCAATCCGTCCCGGGTGTCACCCAATCTTTACTTGCAATTATATGCACATGTTATAAGATTTTGAAAAAAAAAAAAACTGGAATGAAAGGAAATTTGTAGTGCACGACGCTCAGCTTTCTGTCACAGTTTCATAACAGTTGCACCAATAAATTTATGCTTGCTGTTTGGTCTTATTAATTTTATTGTTGCATTGTGAATTATGTATCTGATGGGGAGGGGGGGGGCTTATATGTGAGTGTGGAAAATAAAAATTGTTTGAAAGTTTGAAGGGATGCTTACAATAAGGATTTTACGCTTATAATGAAGTTGAAAAAAAATTAACATGATTCCAATAAAACCAACTTTTATTGAAAAATAAAAACTCATAGAAAATGACTAGATAAAATTGTTAAACTAGGATTATGCCTAATCTTGATTTAGTTTTTGTTGATAAAATTAGTAGTTACCTTCGAAATCTAGATCTACCTGCGGCTGTAGGATGATCTGGCGATAATTTTTTGGAATTATCCCGATGAGCCTACAACTATTTATGTCACAACTCTTAAAATCTAATGTTAAACAAATAGTAGCATCCTTTACAAATTTTTTATTTGCATTTCAATTTTTTTTTTTTTTTTTGGCTATGTTTTTCATTTTAAGCACACACATAATTATCATTCGATAACTAAAGTAAAATCAATTGTCATGTCCTTTTCAAATTTTTCTGTCAAACGATTTTTTTTCCCCTGTAGATTTGAAATAATTATTTAACTGAGCATTTTTTATGATATTTCAATTTTATTTGCAGGTTTAATTACTTAATGTATGCTTTTGTTCACAATCTAAAATTTATATATATTTTTATAGATATAAGTTTAATTTCTGCAGATTTTAATTATTCAGCAGAAAAAAAAACCTGCGTATATTTTTCTTTGCACCTCTGATTATTAATAAAAAGTGTACTGTGTAAGACTATTTGGTATGTAAAAAGGAAGGCGTCCAAAATCAGCATATTTGGCATCTCTGATTATTCATATAAAGTATACAATTTAGGGATATTCAGTATGCAAAGAAGTGTACAAAAAAGTGTGCACAAAATCTGAGCGTATTTGGTAGCCCTGATTGTACATAAAAAGTGTACAATTTAAGTATTAAAAAAAAGTATAAAAAAATAAGTGCACAAAAAGTGAGCGTATTTGGCACCTCTGATTGTACATAAAAAGTGAACAATTTAGGTATGCAGAAAAAGTAAAAAAAATAAGTGCACAAAAAGTGAGCGTATTTGGCACCTCTGATTTGCATAAAAAGTGAACAATTTAGGTATGAACTTTTTGTCCACAATTCGGTTTGTACTTTTTGTGTATAAGCAGAGGTGCCAAATACGCTCACTTTTTGTGCACTTTTTTTTTACACTTTTTTTACAAACTTTTTCTAGCTGGGTTTTTAGTAAAAAAATGACAAAACTTAAAAGAAAAGCAATGTCCATCATATTTTTTCCCTAAGAGAAAATGAAAAATCCCGTTTTTCTTGCGTCTTTCTATGATTTTTCCCTATGAGTAAATGAGAATCCCCTTTTTGTCACCTCTTCCCAAAGAGAAAAAATTTTAAATCAACTTTAATCAATGAATTTTAACTCAAAATATTCATAATTCGTAGAAATATTCGTAGAATTTCATATATATATATATATATATATATATATTGTTCCAGCGTATATAGGGTTCTTTCGATCTTATGGTTAGACAACTTCAAACTCTTTTCTCTTAGAAAAGTAGAAAATAATTTATTTACAGATCTTCAGAACAACAGAGTCTTCGAAACTCACAAATATTACTAGATATTCAAAAATAACTGTTCAAATCTATCGTACAAATGCAGATATAGGTCCCAGATACTCTTTATACAACGTCTCAACACTAAAATCACATTCAAAATAACGTAAATAAAGCTCAAGCAAACTTGCTTAAACAATACCCTAGAAGTTCACTCAATGACTGACTGGTAAATAATAACAATAACAGCTCGCATTGCTCTCCTTATATAGGCTCGTAGCATGCGCCGGAAATTTCTACAACCTTCTAGAAAAATCCAGAAACCAAGGAAAAACATTCAATGTATCAGTAGACCTAAGGGGGTGTTACCATAGAGAGGGAAGGGTTACCATCGCCAACAATCGCCAAGTTTGTCGCCAACTTGGCGATATATCGCCAAATTTGGCGACCAAAATTAGTCGCCAAAAGTGATGCCAACTTGGCGATATCTCTAATATTTCGCAAAGCTGCCATAGACATTCACTGAAAATAATAAACAAGTTTGCTTGATAACAGAGACAATGTAACAAAAACTAATATTAGTAAAGAAATGGAGCTTAATAAGATTATTTACATTATTTTACAGCACAAACACTAACTATTTACAAAATTCGTAACAATATATATATATATGTGTGTGTGTGTGTGTATTATTTTTTTACATTTAAAAAAACAGAAATATCTACATTTTAATTTTCTTTCAGCATTTATAAAAAACATTATTTTTTTCAAAATATTTAAATTAAAAATTTGAAAAAAAAAGATATAAGTTATATTAAAAAGTCATATTTTTCAAAATAATTTTTTTTTTCAAATTTGCTGAATCAAAATTAAAGTAAAATAATCAAAAAAGACATTTTACAAGTTTATCTTTAACGGTTCTTGAGTTATAACAATTAATATCCAAAAAATGTAGAAAAAAACACCATGAAGAAAAACGCATTTTCACAAAAAGTTGTTTCCATGAAAATCATTGCTTCAAAGCTATATTTTAAAATCAACCCAAAGCGAGAAATTTAATATTTCCTCTTCTAATTAAAATAGAAACAGAATTTAAACGCAATTTAAAGCATCAAAAACAAAGTAATGTTTTACACGATATTTCTTTTTTAGAATTTTTGAAGATTTTTGTGCCTCACACCTCCTTAAGAATAATACTCTTGAGTCAACTTTTCGCGTTGTGGTCAAACACTTTTAATGTCCTCTTCTAAAAAATATAGCACATTTTAAGTAAAAACTTTTTATGCTTAATATATACGACCTTTTTTGCTACCTTTATTCATAAAAAGAAAATGAAAGTGTTACTTGCATGATTTTTCATTATGATAAACATTCTTTGCGTGGTAATATAATTTTTTTTATAATAAAAAGAATATTTCTATATTTATTTCTCTCTTTTTCGTAGGTGACTCATAAAGTCTACGTCGTATATAAAGATTCGCCTTTTGGCGACAAGGTGACTAGCAATTAAATCAAGGTAAGTTTACTATTTAAAACATAATCTAATGAAAAAATAAATTTTTGATTTTAAAAGAATTTTCCTGTGGTTTCTCTCTAACCAATAAAAGATTTTATTTTTCATCATCTTACTCAATACATGTTCTTACAAAAGCAAATTTAAAGAAAACAACATCTGAAAAAAAATATATAGCTATTACGAAACCGCGTGGCAAATTCTATTTTTCCGAAAAAAGTTTTGTAAAATCCAGATAAAATTTAGCCTTTCCTTCTTTTTTTATAGATTTTAGAAAACTAAGAATGTATGAGAGAATTGAAATGTAACAAATCTATGTTTTCAAGTACTCTCAAGTTAATATTTTGTTTTATTAAATATTCATGTAAAATTGTTAGTTATATTATAGTTCCTAAAAGCCCATTCTAAAAAATAGGACATAAAATTGAAATACAGTATAACTTTTTTTATATCCATTTTTTAACCTTGATGAAATTTATGTAAAAAAATCAACTTTCAATTGCATAATAATATGATATTATTTGTTATGTACAGAAATGATTAAGCATGAAAGGACCTCCAAAATTTGCGCCTATCTACTTCATTACTGCACTGCCAAAAAAAAAAAAAATAAATAAATAAAATAAAGAAAAAAATAAAGAAAACAAAACCTGTTGATTTTAGGAGAAAAAAATGTGTCGCCAAGACAATGGTGGATTTTTTTATTTTTATTTTCCTTTTTTTTCTTTTTTATGGGTATAATCTCTATTTACTAAGTATCTCTGCTATTATAACATATTTTGCCCGAAAATTCATAATAAATACAGATTATGTGCATTTAAGAAAAAGACACTGGTGTCTTAATAAAATTCATTTCTCAAGAAAAAAAATGCGGTGTGGGTATTGTGCTAGTCAAGTCGTTCCGAATTCGAAGCATTTTTCAGGATTGCTCATAGATATTTAGGACACAGATCTAACCAGAGATCACTGTACATGTTGTCCCACCTGGGATTAAATTTTATTTTCGACAGACCTTCAACGAGCCTTTTCTCGATCGATGCAAGAAAAACATCAAATGCTTCAGGGGTTAAACACTGCTTTCATTAAAATCAATATGAGAAATATCTTTTACAAAACATTTTAAATGCATTTTTTCAACAACGGATGTTCTGGAAATTGGACATTGTAGAAACGTTGATAAGTTTTCAAATTCAGGGCTTAAACTGACTGTATATTTTTGGGGGAATATTTAATTTTCTTTTTAGAATTTCTTTTTACTTTACAAAAACAGTTCTAAGAAATGCCCTAATTCAGTTTATAATAATACTAATTTTTTTAATTAATTTGTTTATCAGAATTCTACATACAGTTTAAAATGTTTCAAAACTTGTTCATTTGCTTCGCCAGTATCATAGACACACAGCAGTGTCCACTAGTCCGAAAGCAGACGGTTAATCATTTTCTTCATCATCAGATTAATTTTATTGTTAAGAAATCATAAAACCATACATTTGAAATCTTATGTGGATCTCCTTTCAAAAACGCAACTTTAATATTTCCCAGATATGCATAAAAAAGATTTTAACTTAACGGGTGACCTCATCGCTTAATTAATTTATTTTTATATAATTATAGTTTATATTTAGGGCAACAATATCTTTTATACGATTGTAAACTAAATTCCATAATATTTTGTAAAAAAGATTACATGTTAATAAACTCCAAACACATAAAACTAAGAAATACATAATGTTATAAACTTATTTTTTAATAACGTTGGAATATTTTATTTTGATTTAAACGTGTTCAACAAAATTCATTTGCCGAAAATGCCCGGGTTCTTTTAAATATTTGATGTGAAACTTCTCCCAAAGGCGTTTTTAGAGTCAATAATTTCTCATTACACGCTGAATTTGTTCACGGGGAAGTGAAGAAAACATGTAGATAGGTACTAACGATTACGTTCTTTTATTCGAAAATGCAAAAACAAAAACATGGGAACATGAAAATAGAAGTGTACGCTTGAGATGAAAGGTTTTAAAAACATATAATGTAAATAATGTTTTTATAACATGAACATGTTTTCTGTTTGTTAGTTTAGTATTGCTTTTTTTCCAAATAAAAAATGAGTTTGTTTTTTATTAATATGTAGGGGTCGTATTATGCAAAGGATATTTTATTTTTGTCTAACAGAATTCTCAATCAGTAATCGTCATGATCATTTTATTTAAGATATGCTATAGAAAAGTACGATGAAACCATTATTTTCAAAATAGTGTTAGGAACAATAAACTTTTCCCTATAGATTGCGATTTCGGAATATGTGATACATCACTTTAAGTAGATAAAATAAAAAAAAAACTATTATATGAAAATCGTATATCCTGAAAGCATATGATAGTGAAGGTTTGTTTCAAATTTGAATCCCGTGTCGAACAATAAATTTCCGTTGGATCATCAACAGTCTGTAAAACATTCGACAAAAAATGCATAAAATGTAAAGAAAAATCTTTAAATGAAAGGATAAACGTTAAATAATATGATCGAAGGAATTATTCTTTAAAAAGAACAGAAAACAAACCTCAACCAGTCTTTAAAAAGAAATGGACATACTTTATAGATCCGAGCATGAGTAAGAGTACGAAGTTGAGACATTTAAAAAGTTTTGGAAGCAATTCTAAACTAGCGATACTCTCTACTTTTTTACTCTCACACCGCTAAAGTACTCTCAATTTAACGCTTTTTGCTAAAAGTAATATTCGCCTTATTGATAGCTGAGATTTCTTGATTAAATTAAATGAATATTAGTCTCAAACAAAATGGTACTGGTAACTCTGCGGTCAGCGTGCCACTTATTAAGAACTACGTTTTTAACCACTAGACAATCAGGCCTTTATGTAGCACATTGAAAGTTCATCTCTTTGTTCTGATAGGTTTCGAGGTAGCTCTATTCTTTTGTGAAGTTTTGCTGTTTTCAATGTTAAACACAAAGAATGTAGTTTGAAAGTTAAGAAGAGTATTATGTTGGGTCCTTTAATTTAAGGCACAGAGTGTTTAAAATTTTGAATAAAATTTTCAATTGTTTTTTGTACACTTTTCGCGAAAAATTCCGCAATTTTACATTAAAAAACTGCAATTTTTGTAACCATTTCCAATTTAAAGTTTCAATTAAATGAAATATTCTTTATAGATATCGATTATAATGAAATGGATGGTTAATTTATTATCCAACAGGATGTAGCCAAAGCAAAATTAAACTAAACTATAGATAAATTATTTTTATTAAACAATCATATTTTTATTACGTTTACAAGTTTAAATAATTTACATATTATAAATTATGTTGTACAAAATTGAAATGATATTGAAATGTTTTTTAAAATTAATATATACTAAAATCGTAATAGATGTCAACATTTTGTGCTGTGCTATATATATATTAAAAATGCATATTTTCTTTGAATTAAGAATACATTTATAAATTAAAATCTACTTTTTATAGTAAGAAGTTTATATAAAATGATATCTGAATACACTATTGGGCAGCAGTCGATTTGATCAACATACTTTACTTAAATATAATTAATTCTATACACTAAAATATACTTTTAAAATTATTGTTCAAAATATATTGTTCTATCTCTTTATGAACTGTACAACGCAATATTAGTAACACCATAGTTCTTCTCAACTATAAATAAGTTTCTAAAATTAGAGCAAATCCATCTCAGCTCAGGCAGGGCATGTCAAATCACCATCACAGATTTTTTTCAAAAAAATTCAGTAGTTAGAACTAAGTGATTTATAAAATTTCCTAAAAGGATTTTTCCCTAAAAAATTTATTTCTCTGATTACAGCACTTTAAAGTTCATGATAAAATTGGCAGTTTTCAGAAAAACTGAAAAACGCTTCATTTTGAAATGAACACAATACCAAACATATTCAACATATTCAGTCAATTTATTTTTTATAAACAGTTATTAAACTGAATTTTACTTTGGCATAGTTTTAAAAAATATAGTGGCATTTTTACTTAATTAAAAAAATTAGATTTTAAGTACAAAATATATAATTATTAGTGAATTTAAGATTTTTTTTCAGAATGAAAAAAAATATTTTAAAGCTAAACATTGATGGCAATCCAAAGACCTTTAATGGGAGTTTTACAGCAAATTTTATTTTAACTCTAAGGTGCTTACAACTTTTGTAATTCAATTTTAAATTATGCAAAATTTTGTAAAATCACTACTTTTGAAATGCAATTTCTCAAAAACACCATTTTTTAAAAATCTGATAATATGCTCAATTCATACCTTATTAGTCTCTAATAAATACCTTACAAGCAAATCGTGTGTTTTTGCTTAGAATATTTTATATGATTTTTTGAAAATAACATGTTGTGTGTATTTTTCAACAGACCACAAAGGCAAGTTCTTCCTTATTTAACCGAACTTGTAATGTAATTAATATTTCAAACTAAAAAATACATCACTAGTACATAATTATTACTGTTAAATTATAGCTAATCATTTGCTTAAATTTAAAATTGCGTAAAATACAGCCAATAATAAAATTAGTATTGATCATATGTCATTTCATTCCATACTCATAAATGTGCTAAATTCATCTACAGTGTGTTAAATATTTTGTTATATAGTATGGATATAATATATTAAAATGCAAATACATACATTACAACTGAATTAGATTTTTTTTCAAGTTTAGTTTTTTTCCCAATTAGTTTTTTTTTTCTCAGAAAACCAGAAGATCAAGCTTTTTCTGATTTCTCTGTATTTATAATAATATTTTTTAATAAAAAAATAATAATATGCACATTATTATGGCAGATAAATATAAGCTAATCTTCAAAAATTCCTATTCATAAAATTAAATAAGCCAAACCCCTTTAAAAAAAATCTGCGCTTGTGATGCATTTTGACTTTGCTGAAAATTACTCACTAATACTGCCAAATGAAGTACAAAGCTACCACTGGCAGAATACTCAGATATCGTTAGTTACCTGCACAGCATACTTTAGAGAAGAAATAAAAAGTTTTATCATAGTTTCTGATGATTGACTCATGATACAGCTCATGCTGTTTGTGACATAGAAAAAGTAAAAAAAAGAATTATTTAAGTTGTACCAATTACAAACACTGGAATCACCTGTGTATATATCAGATGGAGCTGGAGCACATTTTAAAAACAAGTATCAGTTTTATGAATTGCACAAAAATAAAATTGTACTAAAGTAGAGGATATTTTCAGGTACTGGCCATGTTAAAAGTGCATGTGATGCTGAGACAAGCACTATGCAACAAAATTTAATCTCCAAAAGGATCCAATAAAAGCTATCCAAAATTCTGTCTCATTTGTTGCTGAACTATCTTCTCTGCTAAAAAATAACATTCTAGTCCATCCAGACAAAAATATTACTCAATCCTATAGAACTAATAATGAGAAAGAATATGCTAATGCAAAATCTATTGTTGGTATTAGATATAAACATTATAGGGTGATTGTAAATAATGAAAATTATATGGAACGAGCAAGTAAAAATGAATTGACAAAAGTTGAAACCTTCAGCCAAATGAAAAGACAATATTCAATACATAGTTTCCAAATCGGTGATGTCATTGGATGCATTTATGAAAATAATTGGTGGACAGGACAAATCAATGGTATATCAATCACAAGAACTAAATGACATTAAAGTATCATTCATGTACCCAACATGGTCCATAGATAAAGCATTCCAGTGGCCAAAAGAATCTGGAAAGAAAAAATATGAATGTGCAACCATTGGAAAATGTGCTTCTAGAAACAGAAAAATCAGTTACAATAGGACAATCTGAGCGACTTCATACCTTCAACGATAAGGAGTTGAAGTTAATTTAAGAAACCTTCACTACCTAATTCTTCTGTTATGTATGTATTTGCACATTAATATATTATATCCATACTACATAAAAAAAATTTTACACACTGTAGATGGATTTAACACATTCATGAGTATGGAATGAAATAACATATCATCAATACTAATTTTATTATTGGCTGTATTTTACGCAATTTTAAATTTAAGCAAATGATTAGCTATAATTTAACAGTAATAATTATGTACTAGTGATGTATTTTTTAGTTTGAAATATTAATTACATTACAAGTTCGGTTAAATAAGGAAGAACTTGCCTTTGTGGTCTGTTGAAAAATACACACAACATGTTATTTTCAAAAAATCATATAAAATTTTCTAAGCAAAAACACACGATTTGCTTGTAAGGTATTTATTAGAGACTAATAAGGTATGAATTGAGCATATTATCAGATTTTTAAAAAATGGTGTTTTTGAGAAATTGCATTTCAAAAGTAGTGATTTTACAAAATTTTGCAAAATTTAAAATTGAATTACAGAAGTTGTAAGCACCTTAGAGTTAAAATAAAATTTGCTGTAAAACTCCCATTAAAGGTCTTTAGATTGCCATCAATGTTTAGCTTTAAAATATTTTTTTTCATTCTGAAAAAAAATCTTAAATTCACTAATAATTATATTTTTTATACATAAAATCTAATTTTTTTAATTAAGTAAAAATGTCACTATATTCTTTAAAACAATGCCAAAGTAAAATTCAGTTTAATAACTGTTTATAAAAAATAAATTGACTGAATATGTTGAATATGTTTGGTATTGTGTACATTTCAAAATGAAGCGTTTTTCAGTTTTTCTGAAAACTGCCAATTTTATCATAAATTTTAAAGTGCTGTAATCAGAGAAAAAAAATTTTTAGGGAAAAATCCTTTTAGGAAATTTTATAAATCACTTAGTTCTAACTACTGAATTTTTTTGAAAAAAATCTGTGATGGTGACTTGACGCATATCAGTACTGTCTGCCTGAATTGAGATGGAATAGCTCATTAAGGATAAAACTCTATCAATTTGCTACGTAATTTTATCTGAATATATTACAAGACAGAAGTTATTTAAAATTATTCTGATAATTATGTTTTTGGGTACAAGTCACATAAGACATTTTGAGCCCATGGAAAATGTAAAAAAAAAAATACTTCGGGGAACCCCTTTTATTATATATTTTTCCTTTTTAACGAGGCACTCCGGAGGATTGTATGCATTATCTTTATTGGAATACATGGATTCTCACGGGATTTTATTTCCATCTTTTATTAGAATTTTGTTGAGTTCTCATATCTTTCTCCCCTCAATTTTAGCCGAAGTAGGATTTTGTTGATATCTCGCTGAGTTTATGCTATATAAAAAGGTGTAACATGAGTACCATTGTAACCATAGCAACCATGGCAAACTCCTCACTGCAATATCTTATGTCATATTCTACTGCAAGATAATCAAGTACTGATACACAAATGGATAGTGGTCGAGGTTTTAGTTTATTCCAAGCTCGTAAGCTTCTTGTCAACGCTTTTCCCAATTTTGGTTGTAATTTGGAATGATTTTATGTCACCTCTGATGACAGGAGAAAAACACTTAATAAATTGGTTTTGAGCTTGGATTTTGTCAAGAATAACTTTGTTTGTACGTTTTTATGAATAAGCTTTGAAATGTTTTTGTTTCTATCAAGATTCGCGCTGATTTTATAACTGTTTATATTTTCATGAGATATTTTGAGAAATAATTACGTTTATGTATTTTTCTCTTTCATCTGAAAAGGGAATAACGCGTTTTGTGTTGTTTAAAATGATTGATAAAGAAATATTTAGATTTTACCGGTAGATTTGAATGTAACACAAGAAAAAAAATTGCATATACAAAATTAAATAATGTAGTTTAGTGGACCTGAAACGCTTGAAATAATATATATACACACACACACACACATATATATATATATATATATACCGGGTGTCCCAAAAATGACTGATGGATTTTAAAATTCAATAACTTGCAAACGGTGACAGCTATTTAAAAACTTTTTGCAGGAGTGTTATGTATAATGTCAGGAGTTTTTTTTAACCGTAATTTTTTATTTTAGTTTGCATTTCAAACAATAGGTGGCGCTCACGGCGACTGAAGGCCAGGTGATCAGTGCTGAGTGAGCTGTCGCCCTAGCCTTCAACCGCCGTCAGCGTCACCCATTGTTTGAAATTCGAACTAAAATAAAAAAAATTACGGTAAAAAAACCCCTGACATTATAAATAACCATCCTGCAAATTTTTTTTAAATAGCTGTCACCGTTTGCAAGTTATTGAATTTTAAAATCCATCAGTCATTTTTGGGACACCCGGTATATATATACACAAGGTGATCATAAAAAAACTTTGCCGATATATGGAGCTCTAGCGGCCAGACCGTTCAACCGATCGAGGTGAAATTTCATATTTTTCATTCATTAGCTATTCAGAGGTATGAGCTCTAGATTCTACGAACGGCAACAAAATGGCGCTCGCGGTTACGGTTATAATTACAGAAACTCGAAATTTTCCAATAGCACCACCCATTTTTTAATCGGAAAATACTCAGCGCATGCGAAAACCCTTAAACCCTTAAGAGCGTTGGAACGGTATGGTTATTGCAATAAACGGACGCATTATGCTCGCACAAAATCAGCTCTACGAACGGCTTCCCAAAAAAACACGACCAAGGTGCACCAAGAAAAATTGAATATGACAGAGACAAAATATCAATCACGGAACGTCGTTTTCCAGATAGTCAGCGTAGAAAACGGATAAAAAGTAGGATGGGAATAATAGTTCTTCAGTCGGAGCTCGCAGATGCCTACAAAATGACTTCGTTCGTGGTGAGTTGGTAAAACTATTATCAAAATGAGGTGAATGCTGCGACAACCTGGCGCGTTTACAGTCGAAACCATCGCCAAATACGTGGCCTATGCATTTCACAAGCTCTTCGTGATTTCGTGTGTAATGAATTTCGAAGAAACTGGCTGCACCTGTGATAGTCCGCGATCTGGACGACCAACTGTTCCTGAGGATACTGTTATGGAAGTGCATCACATAGTGACCAGAGGACGCATGCAAACTACAAAAGGTGCATCTCGTGTATTTGATATACCAAAATCAATGGTCTTAAAGTTACTGCGCTCTGTAATCCGCGTGTTTCCTTACCGGTAACAGCGCGCCCAAATGTTGGAAGTGAGAGACCATCAACAACATATAGACTTTGTTAATGAGTTTCTTATCCAATATGATGGAGATAACGATCGGCCTCTATTCATATTATGAACGGACGAGGCACATTTCACCATAACTGGTAACGTGAATAGCCTCCGCGATACCCCAACCTCACTCCTATGGATTTCAGTTTCTGGAGATAGCTAGAATCTAGAGTGCACATGTGCAACCCGCAAACTTTGCCGGATTTGAAAGATTCTATCAATCGTGAGATTGCAAACATCCCTCATGCGATGTAACGTTCGGTTGTATTGCCCACTGTCGCCATCATGCAATGTGTAATTGCTTGTGATGGCACCCATGTGAAAAATGTGTAATCAAAATAAAAATTTTCTTTTCTACGATCCGTGTTGTAATCAGAGATTAGTGTACTGACTCTCTGTCATATGCAAATTTACTCCTTGCGCCCCAATCGCGTCGGGAGGGGGGAGGGTGTATTCGCAGAGCAGTTTTTTATGCGTGCATAACGTGTCCGTTTCTTGCTATTCATGTACGGTTCCAACGCTCTTTAGGATTTTCGCATGCGCTGAGCATTTTGCGATGAAAAAAATGGGTGTTGCTATTGGAAAATTTCGAGTTTTTGTAACTATAACCGTAACCGTGAGCGCCCTTTTATTGCCGTTCACAGAATCTCGAGCTCATACCTCTGAATAACTATATCTGAAATTTCACCTTGATAGGTTGAACGGACTGGCCGATTAAGCTCCAAATATCGGCAAAGTTTTTTTTATGACCACCCTGTATATATATATATATATATGTATATATATATCTTTTTAAGAGTTGTAATTTTGGTCCGATTGCATAATTCCTAAAATTAGGATCGTATGCACCTTAAAGTTACCAGCGGCAATACCTGAGGAGATAATGCTTTAATCACTGTGTTTTTGCCATGATACATTTTAATAAAATTAACCGATTTTCATTTTTTTAAATAAATTTTATTTTACTAATAACTATACAATAAAAGACAAGCATTTTCTCCAAGTTGTAGCAGAAATAAAAGTTATTTTTAAAGATTTAGATTTTTTTAAATTATTATTGTTTTGGTTTTTGCAATTTTATTTATTGTTTTTATGGTGTAATTGAGAGATTACATATTAATAAACATTTTTAAAAAGTCTAAAAAAACTTTAAAATTGAATCTCAAAATTCTGATAATAGTTCAGCAGAATTAAAATTATTACACTATATTAAAACTTTTTTATCACTTTATATACATTATCAAATGTTCCTCTATATCATTATCTCTATAAAACTATAAAAATATTTTTAAAATGTAATAGTATAAATTAAATACGGTTGGCAAAATTAGCGTTAAGAATTTAGTCTATTTGAATCCTGTCTGGTCTGCTTGATGCTGATTTTAATACGGAATTGAATTACTTCTAGATGTTTTTCTTTAGTTGTTATGTTCGTTTTAATACTACTGCATAATGCGTTTTTCATTTGCTTTAAAAAAATAACGTACTTTATATTATCGAAATTGGCATTGATTATATAAACATTTGAAACGTCAGGGATAGTTTTTGAAACAATAAAAAAGGAAAAGAGAATTAAAAAAAAAAAATTAATATCAAATTTTCTTTTCATAAAAAAAAGAATAACGCACTTTATGCTACAAAAATTCAAACTGATTTTAAAAATATTTAAATATTTTGAGATAAATTTTGCTCAATAAATACGTTTGTTTAGATGGATAACATCAGAATTAAAAAATCTTCTTTTATATATCTTTTATAGGTTATTTCAAAGATAATAAGTGACGTGGTATTTATTTTTCTTGTTGTTGAATTATAAAAAAATAATATATATATAAAACAACCAACTGATAGTTTTCTCTCAATAAAAAGTTTTCACAAAAAACTACGAGGTCGCTCTGATAAACAACTTTTAGGGTATAATTTAGCTTTTCCAAGACTCTGGTAGCATTTCTAAGAACGTCCATTAAAGAAGTTTTAAATTCTTGTTATTATTTGGAGTTCATTTTATT
The DNA here is from genome assembly GCA_964019185.1 of Maratus speculifer. Lineage (NCBI taxonomy): Eukaryota > Metazoa > Arthropoda > Arachnida > Araneae > Salticidae > Maratus > Maratus speculifer. The sequence goes on along the minus strand of OZ025299.1, from coordinate 216,206,197 downwards.
CTATTTTTTTTGTGGATTTTTCTGACTTGTATGTTGTTTATTTAAAAATCTTTTTAGATGGAACATTTTTCAACTATCGCTTATTTCAATGAAGTTTAAAGACTTTTTTCGAAGTAGTGGCAAATTTCAGTTGAATAATTACGTTTCATATTTTAAATATACAACTGCATTCCTTTACCTTAATCATATAAAGTCTGGTTAAAGAAATTTCTCTCAAGTAAACAAATCAATTAAAAATGAAAATATTTTCAAAAATATAAGACTTGAATAATTTTGCTGCTTCATTTAATTAAAGAAAGATTAGTATTTAAATTATTTCAAATAAAAAATATATAAAATTATTAACTCACATCAAATTTCTCCCAAAAAATGCATTATCATAAAAATTACTTTTTTTTCTTTGAAAATTTATAAGCATACTGTTTGCATTTTACTGAAATTAGCATATTTCTATTTTCGAAAGTAATTATCAAGCCTTTATTTCTTCGAGTTGTAAAACAATGGTTACAAGTAATTTCGCTTTTTTCCTTTTCATACATTAATTGACAGTGCTTTATCTAGATGAGAAACACGCATTTATTTTTTACCATTTATTTTTTCCTATTTCTTACGTCTTTAGTAAAAAATTAGTGTCGCAACAAAACCTTTATTATAATGGCTGTCATATACCTGAAATACAACTGACGATGGAAATAATGTAGAAAATTGTAATGCTAATTATTAATCAAGAATATTTTTTGTAAAGATATAATTAACATTTGCAGAATATTTAAAACTCTCCTGAAAAAAAGATGACATTGCGTTTTTTCTATGACAAAGTTATTTAAAAAACTTTTTGAAAATCATTTGTTATTTTTAACTATACCATATTTACAAATAAATATACTGCTGCCTAACTTTCGAAGACCTGGTTAAACACTGTTAAAACTCTTGCAGCATTTTGTACAGTCATTTCACCGTTTTCTGAAAATCCAGTAACATAACCGTAATTTAACTCTATTCTGACCATAAAATTGGTAATAATATGTTCAGAATAACGTAAAAAGACGGTTGTTTTACTTTTTTTGTAGAAAACGGTCAAATGCCTGGATAAAATGCTGCAGATTTTTAACAGTGCAGGCAACAGTCAGATATGTAAAATAACTTTAAATTTATTATACTTTATGTCTCAATGTGATGGGCAGTGGTTCATTTTTGGACAACTTAGTTTTAATTCTCAAATGGTGAGCTAAAACCACAATTTTACTGCAAAATATTATTTTTATTAATTACGTGACTAAAAACATTTACTTATTTTCAAATAAATTTGTTTGTAATGTCAAGCACTTTTCAATCATTTCAGCATTATTTGAATAAAAATACGCTGCTCCTAAAAAAGGTTAAAAGGTGTAATTTATACAGATCTTAAATAATTGGTGACCCCAAAATAGTATTTCAAAGTGTCTCGCGTAAGTAGGGAAACCAAGTCTTCTGGATTTTTACGGTATAATTTAGCTTTTTTAAGACTGGTAGCTTTTTTTAAAAAGTCCATTAAAGAAGTTCTAAAATTTTGTTATCATTTTGAGTTCATTTTATTTTATTGTTTGTGGATTTTGCTGACTTATATGCTGTTTAATTTAAAATGGTTTTAGATGGCAATTTTTTCAAAGATAGATTTTATCAATAAAATTTAAAGACTTTTATTTCAAAATATTGACAAATTTCAGTTGAATATCTACGTTCGATATTTTTAATAAACAACTATATTCTTTTACCTTAATCTTATGAAATCTGGTTATAGAATCCCAAGTAAATAAATCATAAGTAAATAAATCTCACAAGTAAATAAATCAATTAAAAATGATAATATTGTCAAAAATGTAAGACTTGAATAATTTTCAAGCACCATTTAATTAAAGAAAAATTAGGATTTAAATTATTTCAAACAAAATTATATAAAAATAGTAACTCATATCAAATTTCCACCAAAAAATATCTTACTGTAAAAATTACCTTTTTTTGCTTTCTTTGAAAATTTATAGACACTCTGTTTGCATTGTACCAAAATTAGCATATTTATATTTCCCAAAGTAAATATTAAGCGTTTATTTCTTCGAATTGTAACACAATCTTTACAAGTAATTTATCATTTTTTCCTTTTCATATATTAATTGACAATGCTTTAAATAAAAGAGAAACACGCATTTATTTTTTACCATTTGTTTTTTCTTTTCAATACGTTTTTAGTGAAAAATAAATAACGCAACTAAACTTTTATTATAATGGCTGTCACTTACCTGAAATACAACTGTCGATAGAATTAATGTAGAAAAAATGTAACGCTAATTATTACTAAAGAATATATTAAGTAAAGATATAATTAGCCTTTACAGAATATTTAAAACTTACTAGAAGAAGAATGATATTCCCCTTTTTAGCCAACAAAGTTATTTAAAAACCCTTTTTCAAAATCACTTGTTGTTTTTAACTATACAATAGTTAATAATAAATATACTGCAGCTTATACTTCGAAGAGCTAGTTGAAGGCAATATCTAGATATGCAAATATGCTTTAAATTTATTATGTTTTATGTTTGAGCGGCGTTGGTTCATTTCTGGAACACTTAATTTTAATTCACAAATGCCGAACTGACACTAAATTTAGAGCAAAATTTTCTTTACATTAATTGCATGAATAAAAGCTTTTACTTCAAATAAATTTGCTTGTAAATTCTGGCATCATTCAATCATTTCAGTATTTTTCGAATAAAAATTTAAGGTATTTTAAATTATCTCAATTGACACTGATTTTATAACCATTTGAAATTTCTGAAATATTTTTTTGAAACAGTGAAAAACAAGAAGAGTTTTATAAAAAGAATTTAACATCCACTTTTCTTTTCACCTAAAATAAACTAAAAATAATAACCCAGTTTATGCTATAAAAATTCAAACTAATTTTAAAAACATTTAAATATTTCTAGAAAATTTTTGCTAAATAAGTAATTTCTTTAGAGATATAACATCATAATCAAAATATTTTCTTTTATATAATTATTATTTTAATATTTCTTTTATTTTTCTTTTAATTATACCGTACTTACAAATAAATATACTACTGCCTAACTTTCAAAGAGCTGGTTACAGGCAATAAATAGATATGCAAATATGCTTAAAATTTATTATGTTTTATGTGTTAATCACTTGATAGTCAATGGTTCATTTGCGAACCACCTAATTTTACCCTCAAATCCTTAATTTAGCTTTTCGAGACTCTGGTAGCATTTCTAAAACGTCCATTAAAGAAATTTTAAATTCTTGTTGTTATTTTGATTTCATTTTATTCTATTTTTTGTGTATTTAGCTGACTTGTATATTGTTTAATTTAAAATGTTTTTAGATAGCAAATATTTCAAAGATCGCTTATTTCAATGAATTTTAAAGACGCATTTCTGAAGTAACAACAAATTTCCTTTGAATATCTATATTCTATATTTTTAATAAACAGCTATATTCTTTTATCTTTATTTTAGGAAATCTGATTCAAGAAATTGCTCACAAGTAAACAAGTCAATTAAAAATTAAAATATTGTCAAAAATATAACATATGAATAACTTTGCTGTGCCATTTAATTAATGAAAAATTAGTATTGAAATTCAAACAAAAAAAATATTAAAATATTAACTCACATCAAATTTTCACCAACAAAATATATTAACATAAAAATTCCTTTTTTTATTTTGAAAAGTTATAGATACTTTGTTTACATTGTACTAAAATTAGCATATTTATATTTCCGAAAGTAATTATGAAGCCTTTTTTCTTCAATTTCTAACACAATGTTAGCAAGTAATTTATCCGTTTTCCTTTTCATACATTAATTGACAATGCTTTAACTAGAAGAGCAACACGCATTTATTTTTTTACTATTTGTTCTTTCTATTCCGCAAGTCTTTATTAAAAATGAATATCTCAACAAAACCTTTATCATAATGGCTGTCACATACCTGAAATACAACTGTCGATGGAATTAATGTTGAAAAAAATGTAACGCTAATTATTATTTAAGAATATTTAATGTAACGATATAATTAACATTTACAGAATATTTAAAACTCACTAGAAGAAAGATGATATTTCGTCTTTTTTGCCGACAAAGTTATTTAAAAATCTTTTTTCAAAAATTCAACTTTTTCAACTGTAACATATTTACAAATAGATAAACTGCTGCGTAACTTTCGATGAACTGGTTACAGGCTATAGTTAGATATGCAAATATGATTTAAATGTATTATGTTTTATGTTTTAATTTGAAGGGCAGATGTACATTTGTAGACATCGTAATTTAATCCTTAAATAGTCACCTGACACCATAATTTAGAGCAAACATTTCTTTTCATTAATTACGTGAATAGAAACATTTACTTATTTTCACATAAAATTGTTTGTAAATTCAGGCGCCATTCAATCATTTCAGCATTTTTCGAATAAAAATTTTCTGCTCCTGAAAAAGTTAAATGGTGTAATTTTTGGAAACTTAACACCTTCGATATCGGAGCCTTTAACGAAATTTTTAATGTTTTGTCACCGGTTTTTTAAAACTGACATTCATGCCTTATTGAATGGAAAAATGCTCCGATTAAAGTGAGGGAAATTTTACAGTAAATCTTTACTGGTTGGGATAGGCAAGGATTCACAAGCCTTTTTGCGGCACGTACACATATCCCTCGTCTCCAAGGGGTTAAACAATGAGTGCCCTGAAAATAGTATTCCGATGTGTCTCGCGTAAGTTGGAAAACCAAGTGTTTTGGACTTTTAGGGTATAATTTAGGTTTTGCAAGACTATGGTAGCATTTCTAAAAAGGTCCATTAAAGAAGTTTTAAATTCTTGTTATTATTTTGAGTTCATTTTGTTCTATTTTTTGTCGATTTTGCTGATGTATGCTGTTTATTTTAAAATGTTTTGAAATGGAAAATTGTTTAAATTATGTTTATTTCAATGAAGTTTAAAGACTTTTTTTGGAAGTAATGGCGAGTTTTAGTTAAATATCTACGTTTCATATTTTTAATAACATCTGCACTCTTTTATTTAAATCTTATAAAATCTGGTTAAAGAAATTTTTTACTAGTAAGCAAATTAATTTAGAAAGAGAATATCGAAAATATTATAACGCTTGAATAATTTTGCTGCACCATTTAATATATAAAAATTTTGTATTTAAAATAACTCAAATAATTCTTAAATAACAAAAAATATATAAAAGTATCAATTGATATCAAATTTCTACAAAGAAAATATATAACCATAAAAAATACTTTTTTTTGTTTTCTTTAAAAATTTATTGACACTCTGTTTGCATTTTACTATATTTGCGTATTTCTATTTCCGAAAGTAACTATCAAGCTTTTATTTCTTCGAGTTTCAACAAAATAGTTACAAGTATTTTATCATTTTTCCTTTTATACATTAATTGACAATGCTTTAACGTGAAGAGAAACACGTACTTATTTTTCTCCTTTTGTACTTTCTAATCTGTATGTCTTTATTAAAAAAATAAATATCGTAACACAACCTTTATTAAAATGGCTGTCACATATCTGAAATACAACAGACGATGGAATTATTATAGAAAAAAATGTAAGGCTAATTATTATTTAAAAATATTTTCTGTAAAGTTATAATTAGCATATACAAAATATTTAAAACTCTCAAGAAGAAAAATGACATTTCGTCTTTTTTTGCCAACAAAGTTATTATATAAACCTTTTTGAAAATCACTTTTTATTTTTTAACTATACCTTATATACTAATAAATATACTGCTGCTTAACTTTCGAAGAGCTAGTTGCAGGTAATATAGTTAGGTATGCAAATATGTTTTAAATTTATTATGTATTATGTTTAAAGGGCGGTGGTTTAATTGAGGACTACTTAATTTTAATCCTCAAATGCCGAACTGACAACATTAATTTAGAGCAAAATTTTCTTTACATTAATTAGATGAATAAAAGCATTTACTTACTTTCAAATAAATTTGTTTGTAAATTTTGGCGTCATTGGATCATTTCAGTCTTTTTCGAATAAAAAAATGATGTACTTTTTATGATCTAAATTGACACTGATTATGTAATAATTTGAAATTTCCGAAATAATTTTGAAACAGTTAAAAACAAAAAGAGGTTTTTAAAAAAGAATTTAACATAAAATTTTCCTTTCACCTAAAAAAAAAATAAAAAGAATAACCCATTTTATGCTATCAAAATTCAAACTAATTTTTAAAATATTTAAATGTTTCAAATAAAATTTATTTCCATAAGTATGTTTCTTTAGACATATAACATCAGAATAAAAATATTTTCTTTCATATAAATAATATTTAAAAAATAATAAGTTATGAAGTATTTATTTTTCTTGTTCGTGGGTTACATAAAAAAATAATATATATATATATATATATATATATATATATATATATAATCTTTTTTTCTCAATGAAAAGTTTTTACAAAAAACTACAAGGTCTTTCTGATAAACAACTTTTAGGATATAACTTAGCTTTTAAATGACTCTGGTAGCATTTCTAAAAACGTCCATTAGAGAAGTTTTAAATTCTTGTTATTATTTTGAGTTCATTATATTCTGTTTTTTGTGGATTTTACTGACTTGTATGTTGTTTATTTAAAAATATTTTTGCGTAGCAAATTTTTCAGAGATCGCCTATTTCAATGAAGCTTAAAGACTTTTTTCGAAGTAATGGCAAGTTTTAATTAAATATCTACATTCCATATTATTAATAACATCTGTATTAGGGTGGAGCGAAAAAAAAATATTTTTTAAAAATCAAAAACGGGTAGGTGCCAAAAGTTGCCTTTATACTAGTAAATCAACTGCGTGAAATTTTACTGCTGAAAAAAAAATGGCTTGAGTCTGCGCTTTTGCTCCAAAAATCGAGATTTTGCGTAAAATTTGTCATTTTTTGACATTTTTTCAAAAAAATTAAAGCTACAGAGCTAATTATTATTTAAAAGTGTTACTTAAAGCTTTATATTTACCTGCTTAACAAAGCAAAACAATATCTGTAGTCTATATAATTGGAGCAAATGTGACAACGTTTGTAAAAAAATCAGCATTACCTCTCTATCGGAGCATACAACGAAATATTGTTTTGAATGCATTTCTTACCAAGCTGCTTTCAAAGCTACTCTGTATATAACTCGTAGAGGTGGCTGCATTTCATATCCCACCCATCTCAGCACCCAACCATCTAGGCTTAGTGTTTTATTTATGTATTGAATTGTTATTTTTTCCCTCGAAGACGGGCATAAGTTTTCTATGTATCAAAGTTGTTTACCTCTTCGTTGTATTCACTGACTTTGGATGCTGCTGGTGTGACCTGGTGCACATACATTTTTATAACTTCTATAACAGACGAGAAGCTGAGAAATGTATTGTGTATGTTGTTAGTTGAACCTGTTGAGCAGTCTATTATCTTCACATTAAAATTTCATGCAATTAATACATTATGATTGAAAATTCTGTTATCACAGCATTTTTTCAATCAATTACATTTTATATCTAATGATTTGTTTAAAAATTGATTTTCGGAATTCATTTTCTAGTATGTCATCATTTACTGTACCTATTTCATTGAATATATTTTGATAAGCTAGCTGTTTAATATTATAACGATAGTCACAGAGGATTGCAAACAAAATATACGTGTAAAGCAACAATATTTCTAAAGAAGTTTCAGTAATTTTTTTATCGCGTTTCCTGTGTTGTTTCGTAGTCGAGTAATTTCTAGTAAGTTTTTAGGCCTTTAAATCGTGTGTATCACATTTGGTATTAAACATCCTGCAGTATAAACTTTGATTTTATATTTTGTGAGTGAACCTTATAGCCTCCGATTGCTAATCTGTGCTTAGATAAAGCGGAAAATTTTATTTGCTTTATGAGCTGTCTTTTGTGTGTGATATTTCTTCTAAATTCCTATTCCCCATTTCTTCTGAGAAATAGCTTTCCTTATGAATTAGCTTTCCAATATTCGACAGAAATTTCTAGTCTGTTCTGAGTATCTTTATCTCAATTTAAGAAAATAATTTTTCAAGATTATTCTCTATTTTATAAAAAAATTGCAATAGGAAGTACGTAGACAAAGATTTTCCTATTGATCCACTGAATCCATGTAGATTAGAATGCTTTATATCGACTTTTCTAATAATTGATGCAGAGGAAATTCACTGAAGTTTAAGTAGCATATGATCCATTATTATACACATCTCTAAGCTTAACCCATACAAAATGGTTCACAGCGATAAATAGAATTCTCCTAATTTTAAATGAGTACTTATCGTCGATTAGAGTCTGTACATTCCCTCAAAAAGTACTATGCATTATAAGTTTATGCCCAGGACAGTTCACCATCAAATGTTGTCCACTTATAAAAAGGGGATCTAAAAGTTAATGGGAAATTACAAGGTTACGAAAACATTTAGAAAACGACATAAAACTAATGCAAAAAAGTTACTTACAACAAACGTTGCTCTGCACATGCATAATAAATTCTCATTGCAATTCTCTCTGACGATCACCATCACATTAAACAGCTCGCTTCTCAACATATAAAAAATACAATAGTAGAATAAATGATGGCATACTTATAGTTGAAATACCTGAAATCATCTTTGAAGCAGATCATTACGTAAAAAAATATAATTGATTGAAAAAATGTTGTGGTAATAGAACTTTTATCAACTAGATATAAGTTTTATAAAGATAATAGATGGCCTAACAGATACCTTTAATAATATTCCCGTGCATTACTTTGCTTGTCATTTTTTTGTATAAGTTGTAAAAATATACATTAAGATAGCCACAGGAGCATATGGATACAAAAAACATATAAACTAGGTGGGTGCATCGAAAACATGTCAAATTTTGATAAAGAAAATCACAAAACAATATATAAATAAAACACTGTACTAAGATGATCGAATAGTTGGGATGGATGGTATATGAAATATAGCCACCTTCAAGACGTATGTCCAACGTAGTTTTGAAAACATGAGCTGCATTAACAACAATTCATTGTATGTCCCAATAGAGTGGTAATGCCGTTTTCTTACCAAAAGTTGTCTGTTTTCCTCCAGCTGTACTGAATAAAGATATTGTTTTATAGTTTAAATACATAAGCAGATAAATATAAAGGTTTGAGTAACACTTTTAAATAGTAATTAGCTCTGTAGGAATTTTTTAATTTTTTTTGAAAAAATGTCAAAAAATGACGAATTTTACCCAAAATTTCGGTTTTTGGATCAAAAGCGCAGACTTAAGACATTTTTTTTAAGCGGTAAAATTTCACGTAGTTGCTGTACAAGTATAAAGGCAACTTTTGGCACCTACCCGATTTTGATTTTTAAAAAATAATTTTTTTCGCTCCACCCGAATCTGCATTCTTTTATTTTAATCTTATAAAATCTGGTTAAAGAAATTTTTCACAAGTAAACACATTAATTTAAAAAGAGAACATCGTCAAAATATAATGCTTGAAGATCAGTATTAAATGGTGCACCATTTAATAAATAAAAAATAGTTTTCAATTAATACAAACAAAGAACTATCTCACATCAAATCCCTATTAAAGAAATATATTGCAATAAAAATTGCTTTTTTTTGTTTGTTTGTTTTTTGTTTTTGTTTTCTTTAAAAGTTTTTCGGCACTGTGTTAGCATTGTACTAAATTTAGCATATTTCTATTTCCGAAAGCAATTATAAAGCTTATTTCTTCGAGTTGTAACACAATGGTTACAATTAATTTATATTTTTCCCTTTTCATACATTAATTGACAACGCTTTAAAGAGAAGAGAAACACGCATTTATTTTTTACGATAGGTGCTTTCTATTCCGTACGTCTTTAATAAAAAATAAATAATTCAACAAAGCCTTTATTATAATGGCTGTCACATACCTGAAATACAACTGTCGGTGGAATTAATGTATAAAAAATGTAACGCTAATTATTGTTTTAGAATATTTTCTGTAAAGATATAATTAGCATTTTGAAGAATACGTAAAACTCACGAGAAGAAAGATGACATTTCATCTTTTTTGCCGGCAAAGTTGTTTAAAATACCTTTTTGAAAATCACTTGTTACTTTTTAACTATACCGCATTCTCAAATAAATACACTACTGCAGCTATACTCAACCTCTTTGATCCGCATGCCGTATTTGGCCCGGCGACGTTTTATATGCGGCTCCAGGCACGTATGTTAATCCATATTTATACAATTAATATAGATGCGCAAAAAAAGTATTTATGATTTTCAGCGTTTCTTTTTACATATTTCCGTGGGAAGTTAATTATATATAAGAGAGCAGATTTGAACAAAAGTTCTTTTTGCATGTAGTACTAGTATTTGTCCTACAGTGATGTATAAGTTTCTTAATCTTCAGCAATCATAAAGTATCAATTCTAATAAAATTTGCAATATGTATTTCTACAATTATTTTTTTCATTGAGCAAAATATGGATTTATTAGAGAAAATCTTCTTAGAAATAATGCATTATTATATTTAAATTTTCCATATCATATTATATAGCTAGTACTACTTTTTAGGGTTGAAATTTGGTCGCGAAAAAAATTGATACCGGAAACATTTTACAGTACTAATTAATAAAAAAGACAAAAAAAGCAAAGGTTATGTCAAATGTTTTATCATAGTGGTAATATTATTTTTTATATTGCAGTGATATACAACCTACGTTACTTTTTTTAAAAAAAAACCTTGTGTAAACTTAAGTATTTTGCAGCCCGCCTAAAGTCAAAAATTTCTGTTTCCGCTCACTTAAAGTCAGAAATTTATGTTTGCGGCCTGCATGAAAAAAAGGTTGTGCATGGCTGTGCTACTGTCTAACTTTCGAAGAACTGGTTAAAGGCTGTAGTTAGATGTGCAATTAGGCTTTAAATTTATTATGTTTTAAGTTATAACTTAAAGGGCAGTGGTTTATTTGTGTGTACCGCTTAATTTTAATCCTCAAATGTCGAGCTGACGCCATAATTTTAGAGCAAAATTTTATTTTTATTAAATACATAAATAAAAGCATTTTTTTTTCAAATAAACTAGTGCGTACACTCTGACATCATTTTTTTTTAATTTAAATACTCTGCTCTTGAAAAGGTTAAATGGTGTAATTTGTACAATGTGCATTTAACTGAAGCCCGTTTCATCTTAAATAGCTGGTGACTCAAATACAGTATTTCCAAGTCTTTCGCGTAAAAAGAGAATCCAACTCTTCTCGATTTCGTAATTTTCCTATGATTTATTTTGCGAATCTTAATCGCATATATTTCTGCCATTAGATAAGATAAAGAAAATTACTTTAAAGTAATGGTGTCCAGAGAGTTTGGAACACCTGTTTACGCGGGAGACGTGTCAATACAATTTACAAACATAAATGTGTTGTCTAAATTTATCAAAACGATTATGTACTATATGATGATTGCGCAGCGTCTTTCGACGACCAAATCAGGAAGTGGAAATCGCCATATAATAACTGTAAATTTACTTTTATTCTCCTTATTATTGCTATTTGAAATAGAAATTTATATTAAAAAAACATTTAATTCACAAATTGGAAACAAAAGATATATTGCTCCTAATAATTACTTGCTTTGTTTTCTTTGAACCTTTATAGACACTCAAAATGTTTGCATTGTATTAAAATTAGCATATTTCTAATTCCGAAAGTAATTATCAAACTTTCATTTCTTTGAGACGCTAGACAATGCTTACAATTAATTTATCTTTTTTTATCTGATGCATTAATTGACAGTACTTTAAATAGAAGAGAAAAACGTATTTATTTTTTCATATGGTTTTTCAATATTGCGTTTTTTACTTAAAAAGAAATATCTAAACAAAACCTTTATTATAATGGCTGTCAAATACAAGAAATATAACTGTCATTTGAAGTAATGTAAAAAGTGGAATACTAAATATTGCATAAGAATAACTTCTGTAAAGATATGATATGCATTTATCAATATTTAAAAAAATACCAGCAGAGAAAAAATGCTTTTTTTTTTCGTTTTACTGATATATCTTAAAAAATTCTTCCAAATCTCGTGTTATTTTTTATCATTCTGTAGTTTATATGTATATATATATATGTATGTATGTATGTATGTAAACTACAGTATGACAATTTTTTTATTTCTGAAGAATAGAGAAAGGTTGCTTGTCTTGAAGAGTACGTTGCAGGACAAGGTTAGAAATGGAAATGTGTTTAAAATTCAATGATTAATATGCCTTAAATGCAAATGTGTTTTTAAATTTATGCTTTAAACGCCTTTAAATGGCTGTCACATACCTATAATACAATTGTCGACGGTATATTTCCAAAAATCAAATTAAATATATTTAAATATTGCATATTTCATCATTCAAAAAAATTATTAATATTTAAGAAATATTAATAACTTTAAACTTAACATTTAGCATTTATTTAAAAAAGTTTTATTCAAACAATTTTAAAATTGTTGTATTTTATACCATACGTAATACTATATTTGTTATGTAATTATATATTAATATAAGATACTTTATTTTTTTTTACCTCAAATCTGTTCTAATTTTTTGACCCCATTGAATTAAATCTCTTTAATTTTTTTTAAAATTTATTTCTATTTGCAATGCATAGAATCCATATTCCGTTTCCATTTTCAAAATTTATATCGAGCGATGTCAATACTTTTTTACAACCTGAAAACATTCATTCAATTTTAGATTATTCTCTTTCTTAATCATAGGCGTTTATTGAAGACGGTCTACGCACTTTCTGGGGACTGTCTACTACTGCGTCCGCCGACTGTCCTGCAAATTTGGGTCTGCTATTGCTTATGAGCTTGGTCGCCTAACGGATTTTGAATCCCTATTAAAACACATTGCATTTGTTCAGAGGTGAATTTTTCATTGTTTCTGTTATCTTAAAACCCGCTTTTCCAATTTTAGTGGAATTTCAACGCCGCGTTGTTGCAGCATAATGGATATATATGTTTTCGCCTAGTTTATTTGTAAGATAATTTTTTTATGTGCTACATGAACATGTGGACACATGTCAAATTCCTTATTGCTTTAATTCGCATGGTAGCATATATGCTACAGTCGGTGTTTCCAATTTAGTGTATTTTTTAAATTCACATAATCCATATTCAAAACCAGAAATTTTAAACACAAATATTTGCTTCATTTAATTATAGACATTCCATCGTTAAATAATGCGGAAATTATTATTGCTTTTTTCACGAGAGAATCCTGTTTCTCTGAACGGAGTTTCTAGAATGTGGTCTACCATTGGAGTTAGAAGGTTGACTGACAGCTTTTTGAGAATGACTCCTCCGTACACTGCTACACTTTACTTGTTGAATCAAATGATATTGCTTTGATATGTTGATATTGATATCTTATAATATGATATGTTGTGGCTGCAAATGATATTTTTCCTAGACAGTAGTATCTGTACTGTTTTTTAAAACGTTGTCTTGCGTAAACATCTTGTTGTTTTCAGCCATCTATATTTTTTGCCTAATTCCCAGAGTTATGCTTTAATCAAATTAATACATTACATTAATAATAACTAAGATCTTGAAGATTGTATCGCCAATTATCATTATGATCAGTAGATCTGTACTACCTGGATAATTTGGTCGCATTTGTGTTAGCAGTTGAATTTTTGTATTCATCTAATCCATTATACCACCTTTACAGCACATATTTCTTCACATATACACATATTTGTAGATTATATATTATATCCATATTTATTTTACATACATATATACATTATATATACAGCAAAAGTTCGGGTATTATGAAATAACATTTACCTTCTTGTTTGTAAGTTCACAAAAAAGGCCTTAAATGTTAGTGCAGAGCAAACTTTGGCTATTTCTGAATAGTATTCTTATGTGTTTAAAGTGGAAAAAATGAAAATCGATAATTAGCTTTTAAAAATGTTACATTAACTACAATTTGTCGGATAATATGGAATAGGGTTGTAAGGAATAATAAAATTGCAAGAGAAACAGCGATTTATAATAGCCAAAATAATTTCTGGAGCAAACATGCAAACCATGCTTTCTCCTTTAGATACAAATTTCATAAAACACAAAAAAAAAAACTATAAAAACAAAATAACTTGTATTTAATACTAATTTTCATTTGTGTATTTTTATTACTGTTATTAGAGTGATTTTTAAGCTAATGTAAGATATTAAACCTCAAACTTATTTATAAAATGCATTTAAAAATTGAAGAAATCACGTTTTGACTGAATTCTGAGGAGGAAACATGCTTTGATTATTTGACAATTGGATAAAATGCTTTTTGAAGGAAATAAGTTCTACTATGAAATAATACAAAAGCATTTCTTTGAGCAACTGAACTTCAGTTGATTATTGATAAAATAAGTTGACAGATTATGTTACCTAGTATTATTCATTAAACATTTACTAAACAAATATTTTTTTGCCAAAAAGGCCACTTCAAATTATAAAACCAATATCTTCATCTAGACAGTCACACTCTTCCCCTTATTCTTCATTACAGGCTAGTAAATCATGGATAATGTGGTTGTACCATTTTAAGACATCATCAGGTTGATTTGCCACTGATGACTTTAAAGTTAGTCAACATCTTTTTTCTTTTCAACTGATATGGCGTGGCTAAGAGGAAGAGATTTTAAAACAATCCTTTAAACAGGGGCAACAGAAACTCCCTTTCTCAAAAAAAAAAAAAAAAAAAAAAACACCAGATTCTTTACTTACATGTTGAAATCTATAATTCTGGAAGCCTTTCACCTTAACGGTTTTCTTATTTTTCTTTAAAACAATCTGTTTCAATTGTGAATTTAGTTCCCAATCAGTTCCCAAAATTTTCATATTACCAACGATTTTGTACATTTCATAATATTCTTCCTTTGATATGATTGTAACATTTTTCTTAGAGATCTTCTCAACACGACTAAACACACGATCTGCAGGAGAAAACTGTGTCTTCTGACTGGAAAGTATAATAGTATTTTATCAATGCTTGAATTCGATGAGTACAAAAAATGTAAAAGCATATGGACATTTATGTTATTTTTATTTTGGGCAGTACCCCCATCAATGCAGAGCCTTAAAGTCTTTACCTTCAAGGTCCATTTTACTTAAGTGACAATGTAAAGCAGATGACAACGGTCACGTAACCATCCAGGAAAACTGTGATTGGCAGACTGTGTAGAAATCACTGTTTGAATGAATGCAGGCTTTGAAAGAAACACTCTTTGATTGAAACGTAAAAATTTTAAATTGGTATAAATTAGTAAAAAAAAAAATTAAAAATGATGTTTATTTCTATTCAAATTAATACAGAGTTCATAAAAATAACAATAACATACTTTTATTTTTCTGTGAGAAAACACGGCTTGAATGTTTGCTCCACATTTAGTAATAAACATTAGTACATAATATATAAATCATCAGATTCTTTAAAAAAAATTGTATTATTGAAAAAACACAAATTTAGTTTTTACTATTATTGTTTTGACCGCAGTCCACAGTCCATTAGCATTATATACACTCTTCCTCTATGGAACCTATGTATAATTTCCGTTGTAAAAAAGACATACTCCATCTTCTTCATCTGGTGTACAACTTTGTAAAAAAAACCTAACTCAAATGATAAGTCGGAGTGAGGTTACTATTCGTCTTTCGTAGACAAGTCTAAAAGACGTCCGAATCAGTTGTCTAGCTCATATTTCAAATTTCCGACACACCATCTTGCAAAAAAATCTCTTCTCTTACCAATGAGCAGAGAGGAAAACGGACTAAGACAGTATTAAACACAACTGTTCATCTTTATACTAAACTCGGTTAACATAACTGGCAGTGCTATTTCAAATTTAATATGAATTTTATAAAATCTACCTGAAAAAATTTTGTTTGAAGATTTATTTCACCGCATTGCTCCAAAAATGTGTATCTAAACATAGCTGAGTGCAGGGATTCATGGAAATCTAGAAAGTCATTTGGTTATTCAACATTGTCCGAGCATTCCATAATATCCGAACTTTTTCTTTTTCTTTATACATATAATCCTACATATGCATTGTTGAATATGAAACTTTACAAGGCTGTTAACAGAAATAAAAAAGTATAATCTTGTTGTTTATCCAAAAAAGTAAAGGTTAAAATCGCAAATTAAACACACTTATAAAGTTGTTTAGTATGAATCCGTGCAGTAACACGGGGTATTAGTATCATCCCACAATATTTATTTTTGCATATCATGTGTGATTTTTTAACTGTCTGCTAATATGTATGTGTTAAGTTCGTCAAAGTCATTTGATAGCGATGGAACAAGCGCATAATATTTGATGGGGTTCCACAAAGATAATCATGCTGAAAAAAGTATGGGAAAAATTTTCGTAACGCGTCGACCAGGGGTGGCCAAGTATGGCATGTTGCGCACCACAAAATTTTATAGCAATTATTACTTTAATCATTGCTATAAATATATAATTACTTATGTTAGTTATAATTGCTTATGTAAATATAAAATATCTGCAATTGAAGAAGTTGGCTGCTTCTTTAAATTTCTAGGGGTATCAGGCGTGCCACAGTTAACCACCCCTGGCCTAGACTTTGTTCTTATATTCGAAGGAACTAACGTTGTTTCGTTTTTAAATTTTCAACCGTTATTTTTTAATTCCAATGAGAAACAAATTTATACATTTTTATTTATTGTTAAAAACCATGTACAGTGGGCATATTCATTCATGTACACCCTGTATAATGTAATTAATACTATATTTCATACTAATATAATAAATAATACTTTGAAATGCAAATGTAATTTTAATTCAATAACTTGCAGGTTGAAAATCTTCCTTTAACAATAATACTGTACTTAAAATTAAATATACAGCTGATAATTTAAATCTGTTTGCACGCCACTGCTGCAAATGCAAATGTAGTCTAAATTGAATACCTTATATTATATCTGAAATACAACTGTCGATTGAATTAATGTAAAAATTTGCATTGCTAATATTTAAGCATATTTCAATTAAAGATATATTTAGCAATTGCAAAATATTTAAAATTCACCAGGAGAACATTAATCTTTCGTTGTCTTCTCAAAGTTATTTAAAAACAGTTTGCAACTATTCTTGCAAAAACAACTTGCTATTATTTAGGTTATACCCGACAAAAAAACACATATACAGCTGTCTAACTTCTGCTTAAGTGCTAGTTACATGCTATAATAGCAAAAGCAAACACATTTTAATTTGATACTTTACGAGTGCAATCAATTTTGCATGAACATTCGAGATATTATTTTGTCATTTTTTAAAAAAGATACCGGATTAAAATAAGGGTCTTTAACCTGTGGCCGTAGATTACCAAGCTATTACTATTATTTTTAAATTTTGTTTATTATATTTTAACGACAGAAAATTTGTGATTTTTAAAACATGAAGATAACCATTTGAAACTTGTGGTGGCAGCTTAAAAATATCATTGGCCTCTATTTTAGAGAAGGAGAAACGTATATATATATATATATGTGTGTGTATATATATATATATATTCCTTTTAAAATTAGCATATTATATAAAACAAAAATACATTTTATAATTAAAATACAAACTTTTTATTTTGAATTTGAAATAAAAACTCTTTAAATATCGAAACGGTGTTTCATGTAAGTGTACGATTGCCAAATAAATATATTTTTCTTATCTTCAAAAATTTTGAAACAATATAAAAAATTATATTACGGTACTAAAAATTACGAAAAAAATTAAAATTGGCTTAAAACCCGTATGTACTGTTTTAGGTTCTAAAGATGTGGAGAAAATGCAAAGCTGGATCCAGATTGTTTTTGAAGGAGTATTTTTTGCAATATAGATTAGGATTATTTTCATTTTGATATAATTTCTATTATTTATTCAACTGAAGTAAATGCAGTAACAGAGATTACATTTAACTAGGACAGGTGTTAATTTATTTTTAAATATACACGTATTAGTAAATAATTTAAGCTTGATCAAACTGTTAATAATCTTAAAACTTATAAATAATGTGTTTCTGGTGATATCTATAAATATATTCCAAATAAATTCTGCATCTACAGTTAGTTGAATAGACATACGTGATTTGGAAAGAGGGTAGAACATATCAAATAGTAAAAATAAAATAAAATCAGTTTAAACAAAATGGTTATTATTATTTATAAGATGTAATAGTTAATTAAGTTATTTAAAATTACATATAATACTAAAAAAGTAAAATTTTTACCCAAAAAGATCCGGAAAAGCTTTTTCTAGATATGGCTTAAAATCTGTAATTTATGTAGATATTTTTATTTTGAATGTGGATACAATCATATGAAATTCTTAATAAATTATACAAATGCACTAAACAAATATCTCAAACTACAAATTGCAGCCCGCATTGTATTCAATCATCATTCAGAAAACTTCAAAGCGATGAAGTAATACATTGCTTTGATACCGATGAATTAATTAAATTGGAAATGAGATGATTTGAATCTATCTGTGCAAATAATTTCATTTTTACGGGGTATTTCTTGTTCTAAGGTGCGATATTTCAGGAACCATATATCCCAGAAAACTTTATAGTTTATATTACTTAAAATATTATCTAATAAATATTTTTATTGCATCCTAACTATATTTATAATAGATATAGTCATTAAAAATTTCCACTTTGAAAATAGTCATCAAGATTTGTCACGAAAAAGAAGCACATGAAAAAACACGAAAACAGATCAAACGTCATGCAATGAGGAAAAAGCAAGTTAAAGCAAGCATGAAAGAATATTAATATTTTGACAATCTGAAATACAACTTTTAACAGCAGTGATCCCGAGAATGACCGAAAGATGTATTTCAAAGAGAACTGCATTAAAATATTCGTATCTGCAATAAACATTCAAAGACTCAAATCGGAAATAAGATAGTTTTCAAAGTTGATTTGTTAAAAAATCTGTTGTTGATAAAAAAAAAAAAAAAAAAAAAAAAAAAAAAAAAGCGCCTAAATTGAGGTAGTGATGGTTCTTGCCTTGCTATTGAGTAATGAATCATTTGGTATTAGTGAAAAAATAAAAAAAATACAAGGTGTTTCAGTTAATTATGTAAAGCAATTGATTACGACGAAATTACAATTATAACAGATGTAAATTTTCCAAGTAAGTGAAAAATGTCTGGGCGAGGATTTGAACCAGGGATGTATTGGCAAAAGCCGCCACCGCTCTTCCAACTGAGCCATCCCGGACGAATACTGGAGGACCATTTCACCCAACTACCTTAACAATCACATAATCTGCTCTAATTCTTTGAATCAGCTCAACAGAATAAATCGAAGGTCAATATATGGAACTGCAGAAAAAGCTGCATGCAAAATTACATTAGAAATTACATTACATACGAAATTACATTAGTCCTCTAGTATTCGTCCGGAATAGCTCAGTTGGAAGAGCATTGGCCGCTTAAGCCAATAGATCCCTGGTTCGAATCCTGCTACCGACTTTTTTCACCCACTTGGAAAATTTACATTTTTTTATAATTTATTTACCGATTGAAAAATCGTGTTATAAATTATTCTAATTAAATTACAATTGTCATCATCCTGTGACGATGTATATAAACCATTCAGAAGAAGTAATTATGTGCACATTCGATATGCTACTTTTAAAGATGACTACTATTCTAATATTTGTCTTAATGGCTATCAAGCTGGATGCAAGTCAACATGTTTAATTAACAAATACCTGTTAAGGCTTAGATCCAAATGTACTTGAGCTTATAGCAATTTAAACAAATTTTACAAATGTAACATCACTGTTTTATATTGTATACCAATTTATAATTTATGGTTTTACCAATTTTTTAACCAACAATTTACCAGTTCATTTTTCAGATTACTACCAATTTATTCCTCAACGTTGTATCAGTTATTCTTCAACCTACACAACTGTTAAACACCGCTCTTTGTCATCACAATGAACTGTAACGAAATGTACCGAAATGGCTTAGAAATGAAATAACTAGGGACCAAAATGTTTCAGGACTGAAATGAGATCGGAATCGAAGCGGCGGGAGAAAAATGCCTGGTCCCAAAAAGCGAGACCAAAGTGTCATCTACCCACATTCACATAGGAACAAATGTCTGAAAAACTCACACAAAAACTTCTCTAGATGTATAAATATCATTTTAAAGCGCTTCAGAAACTTATTAGTCATCTATTTTTGTTCTATCATTGTGTCTTTAGCATTTTTCGACCTGTGTGTTTGTAAGTAAATATTAATCTTGTCGATTTTCTCTATCTTCTTTCCATGTTTTCTTGTCAATCAGGTGGTTTATTCTAGTATAATAATTTTAATCTGTATAGTTGTGAGGGACTAAGCAGAGCACAGATACATTTTGACGATATAGAAATGCGTTATAAAGTTTGGTACCTCGATATTTCGGGGTCAATGGATTTTGTGCAGTGTTCTTTATTAATTACCATACTAAACGTTAACAACGCTTCCTGAAAAATGCAGCATGTCAATGCAACCTGTTAGAGGAAAACTTATATCAACTTATAGCTGCATCTGAAGTTTGATGAAAATCCTGAGATAGAACTATTGCGGAATTAACAACAACAAAAAATATGCATAACCTCCGCAATCTTGATGTCGCCTGGAGGCGACACTAAAAATCACACTTTAAATTAATTTAAATACTTTCAGAATTTTTAAAATTACATCTAGACTTTTTATTAGATGGGCGCAAGTTATAATTTCGATATATAGACTGATACATCATTGGAGATGTTTTTAATAATTTAAAAGTGTAATGCCACATAACATTTGTGTCAGGACTAAGTAGGATAATAGTGCAATCCATTGAGGGATGTTTATACAAAACTAATCAAGACCAATAATTATCAAAGACGAGTTGAATTTCAAGTTTGACTAAAAACTAAACATCACTAATACATATAACGGACAAACTGAATTTGAAGTTTGATGAAATTTCGTGCATTAATTTTTGATATAGAGCTATTGCAGTAACGATGAATATTGCAGAATAGCCGTGCTTCCAGTTGATCGTTTTACACCAAAATTTAAATAGCACTGAATTATATAAAGGAATAACTGAATCTGAAGTTTTGAAAAAATTCGTGCATTAGTTCTTGAGATGCAACTTTCGTGAAATTCGTAAATAATGCTAAATAGCAACTCTACCTGTTAGTCAATATATACCAAAAACTAATTAGTACTAATATATATTAAGATCTAAATGAAACTAAAGTTTGGGGAAATTTCATGCATTCGTTCTTGAGGTGAAGAACCCATAAAATTTTTCTCATATACAGACTCTCAAAGTCTCAGTGTAAGTGATGGGGACAGTGATAGACAGAATGATCAGACGTTTTTATAAGCCCATCAAATCGTGTTCAGGGCCTCTAAAACATATAAATACATCAAAAACTGGAAGTCGAAATTTTTCACAAACACTTTGTACTTACAAGGTGACGTGGAACAACTGGGACCATGATTTTTCAAAGTGATTCTGAGTATTCTGCCAATAAAGTTACGAAAATCTAATGTTCACTTGAATTAAAGTCTTAACCTTTTTTCTAAATGTAATCAGTTAGGTTCATGCTAGCAGACACAAATTTTCGAAATTACAATTTAATTACTAAAAATAAATAACTATATATATGTGTGTGTTGCATCTATCTTTTTTGTTGGGTTAGCTTCCCTAATTTTATAGGGCAAATGAATAAAATGGGTCTATGTTCCACATACCTTTGTTTCTTTCAGATGGGGGTTTCAGGTCCTGTTTGAAAAAAAGGGAATAATAATAAAAAATAAATAAACCAGGCAAATCATGTCTATTATACATCACTTAAAGATTGTTGTAAGCGAAACCTTTGCTCTCATGGTGTTGAAAAATAGTACCAAATGTGTAACTATTATATTTATCCATGCAAAAAACATAAAAATTAAATATGTATAGATATAATACTTTAGCATAAGTGATAAGAATAAAAGTTACGTGGGTATCTTAAGAAAAAATAAAGAAGATAAACTATGAAAAAAGGGGTACTTTAGTACGTTTGTGTCTCATCATCTCTTTTATTTACGCAATGAAAGCTCGATAAGTCCAATAAATCTGCGGAGAATTTAAGCATGTTTTGATATAGAACAAAAGTATTTTTCAATTGTTTCGAAATTTTTCTAACAATGTCACTTTGATTTATGTACCCCTATTCACCTGTATAAAAAAATTTCAAGATTTCACGATATCAGTCACAAACTTTGTTTTGATACCTGCTAACATGCTTTAAAAAAATTTATTGTGTAATTTTAATAATATATTATATAGTTTTATGTATTGTAAGCGAAAAATCAACGGAGAAATAAATTTACCGTTTTAAGAGTTACTCCAAAACAATATTTATAGCTATGGGGTAACTGGCTCCCACATAGTCTAGTTACTCATGATTCATGTTCCAGTTACCGCATTCTTAAAAAAATTATGAGGTAACTGTAACACCGACCTTACATTTGGAGCATGAAGTAAATATGTATAGATAACTAACAATATTTAGGTATTTATATGCCTAATCTTATAAAAAACAGATTGTTTATTGAAAGTATTTACTACTTTTTAATAAAAGGCCGAGGATGTTCAATCAGATCCACATTGTTTGTAAAAAATAAGCCTGGATTTTCGGTAACCTATAACAGCAAAGATAGAGATATGACTTATTTGACACACGTTGTTTTTGGAAATAGAGGTAAGGGTGCAATGTTGAGAAATGCTAAATTTTAAAAGTCATCAACGGTTTTTTCGTAATAAATTCGTATCTACTTACCATTATTCAGCCCATAAGATTTCTGTAAAAAATATTTTTCTATTTTTAGACATATCTCATTAAGAACATAAATTAATAGGAAAAACACTACTCAAATATATTTTACTGGAAAGGATCAATTAAGTTTGAACACTTTAAAAATGTCAATAAAAGTTTCATTACAACTACTGTAAAGCAAAAATTTCCACGGTAGATTTCTAAAATATTTTCGATCAGAATCTAACACGAAGAATGATGTTTGGATGTAGTAATATTAAAATTTTTGTTGCGACAAACATTTAATCTTAGGTTTAATTATTATACATATTCACTTGATATTGTAAAAATTTGGTACGATTCTGGTTTGAGATTTTTTGTACAAGAATCGTACTTTACATTCTAGGCAATATAATGAATTTTTTTTAAATCTTTACCAATATAAGGTAGCTACACTAAAAAGTTTTAAATCATAACTTTTTATGGTGCTTAGAAAAATCTTGCTATTCAATTTTCCTATTTTCTTATTGTTCCCTATTCATCACTTTGACGAAAATCTATATCTTTGTGAATTTCTATTATCTGTATTTTATAATTAACTTTGTATATTTTTGTACACATTGTCTTTGACAATTTTTTATTTGCATTTTGTACTTTTTATTAATTTTATCTATGTCACATGAATGATATAAGGAGGGAATTGGTACTTTTCTATTTTGTTATTTTATGGTACAACCTCGAGTCAGACTCGGGATAAATTTTCATTGGAAAATTACTTTTGGCACTAGTAATAAAAGAAAAAAAATCGAAGCGTTCAAAGCGAAAATTCAGCATTTTCAAAATTGTACAGTTGATGGTAATTTCGTTTAAAAAAGTAGTGCTGCACGAGTAAAATGTGTATAAGAATCACCGTATCAGAGAGGATAAAATATTTCTTAGAACTTAGCTCACATATAACAGTCAGTTTCAAACTTCTTTTTCGGTGGAAATTCTTGAAATATCTTACACGAGCAGGATAAATGCGAATAAAACAATGTAAATTAGACATTAATTTTTATATATAAGTTCAATAAAAATTCTTTATGAGAAATATTTTTCTATACCATTGTGAGACAAATAAGAGCAATTAAATTTTAGGATGCAAAGAACAAAAGATTTTGACCAATTGTAACAATCCAATATTGAACAGCATTGGACCAATACCCTATTTATTTGTTTGTCATGTGAAGTTTTACCAGTGTATTGAAGAAATATTACAGAATTAAATTTGTTTAATGGAAATATTTAAAATATTATGCTAACATTTCGTCATTACCGCCTTTTATTATGAAATAACATTAAAGTTTTACAAACATATTTAATGTTTATGGTAAATTTTGATGAACAATATTGCTTATGTATTTGAAAATGAAAATTTCCAAACAAGATCGATTATATCAAATTGACTTAAAACTGTGCCGCTATTTACCAATATTTTACTAATGTTTGTTTGCTATTAAAATCTTCTGAAAACAATTTCATCTGAGCCATTATAAATTTAGCTTACCTTAGAAAATGTGTTTAATAAATCTGAAACTTAAACAAAACTTTTGTTTTATAATCAACATACATTTATTTTTCGTTAGCTTAAAAAAAATAAGTACCAATAAATGATATTTTCTCAAACAACATCTTTGTTTTATAATTTTTACATTCTCTATTCAGCAAAGAAAAAAAACAGCTGAATGAATCTTTAGCGCGAAAGTTTTTAATGAATCGATCAATTGGCAGTAAGAAAACCCATAAAAGCATGAAAATTTTTAGAAAAACTAAAATGAGCAAAGAATTTTTCGCAAGTAATAATAGCTTTTAAAAAAACTCACTCTTCTATGCAATTGTGAATTTCTTAATTCCAAAAGAGAACAAAGTTGCTTTTAATAATAAAATTCTTATTGATTGGAGAAAATTCAAATCCTTTCTGTGTTTTTTAATTGCAGTCGACATTATTATTTTTTTTTATCTTTTCTGAAATTTTAATCTCTTTTATCTTAAAATTTTAATGAAAAATCTTTTGAGAAAAAACGAATTCATTACTGAAACTTATTTTTGTTTAAATTAAAAGAATTAAAAATATAATTTTAAAAGCTATAACTATATTTAAAATGGCCCTTTTCTATTTTGTTAAGATAAACTATCATTAAAATGAGGTTTTTTGTAATAATTATAATAGCTTTCTCTAATTTTCTCTAATGATGAAATAAACAGTCAAAGATGCAAGTTATTTGCAATTTTTAACGTTAGATAAGTATAAAACTTATGTCAATAAATGGAATAGTTTAATTAAAAAATTGATATTAACGTATTATATTTTTCTTTAAAATTACGAAAAATATTTTAAAAAATTAATAAATACATAAATTTGGAAAATGTATAAAAAGATAAGAAATTTTAGGAATTTCTCTACTTAAATTTTTCATATATTGCTAAAAATCTTAAATATAAATATATATCAATTTTCATATTGTTAATTAATATTAATTTTAGTTTTAATTAGTATTTTATATGATAAACATTTATGATAATTATTTATGACTGAGGCCTATTTATTCAATCCTTAGAAGTCAATCTTCACAAAAAGGCAATTGATATAGCATATGATGAAATGAGATGAAGAAAAGTACCGAACAGAAAACTTATACTAACTAGTGCTGACGTTTATTTTGTGTAAATGACTCACAGGATTTGTCTTCATAAATAGCCTCCTCAATATTGCCTTGCATTGGTTTGATTTGATAAATGAAGAAAAATGGCCGAGATAGAGAAACCTCTACGCATGTTCGTGGGATGTGCAATTTGATTCCCATACCTTCCTTTTCGCGTACTGTAGATTTCCAGGATTTTTGATACACATTGTGTATTTTGTTATCTATTGAAACATTTGTGTTAAAGAATGTGTAGAAGAATGTTGTTCCACTTATGTTGCAACTAAGTATATATGGGATCATTTGATAGAAAAAACTCAAAGGTAAAGGCTTACAGGAACTCTCAAGTCTTTAAATCAAAAACAAATAAAAATATGTCTTTATTAGATAGAGCTTAGATCAGAAAATGTTTTAATCATGTCAGTCATTCTATTGACAATAAAAACTGTAGGAGACCACTTGGGACTGAATCGGACTGTTTTTGGATATCTATGCAGAGCGAGAAAGTCCTGTTAAGAGACTACAGAAATCACTCCGGAAAATACAAATGTAAGTCTGTTGGAAAAATCTTTACTGATTTCTCGCTTGCATTTTCATATTTTTGAAAGATTTTATTTGAATAGAATACTTGGATTTCATACCCATTGTTGTGCGTTTGTATTTTTTTCCATTTTTGTTACAGTTTTTTACATTAGGCACTTTCACTTTTGGAATCGAATCGGAAAATTTCTGGAGGTGTAATTTTTAGAATTTCTCTCTTTGATTTTAATATTTTTAATGATTATTTTGCGTAAGACAGCTGAGGAAGATTGCGAACGTGACAGGTTTTACTATTCCTAATTAGATTTTCATTTTAAAAAGTACTTTAACTTTTGTTACTGGTTCTGAGATTCAACTTATCTTAAAATATATATAAGACTAGTCGTTAGTTGTTGCTGTAATACTTATCCATCATGGGAACGCATAGGATAACATATGAACATAAAACATGTGTAAAATATTAATATAATGCATTGCAATTCCAAAGTAAAATTTAAAAATATATATTTTAAAGCATATTAATGCTCTGTTACAGAATTGTGGGTACTACTTAGTTATTCTACCCCGATCAATTTTGAAAATTTTATAAATTACCAAACTACTCGCAAATTATGCAAATTGGCATAACTTTTGTTTTGAATTAAAAAAAAGATGAATCTCAAATGATTAATAAAAATGCAAATAATGTGTCGAATTAAAAATTTCTTGATGACGTAAGAAACGCGTGTAACATATTTAATGTCAAGTGAATGCGACATATACAGTAAGCCATTATTGACATTTAATGTTATAGTTTATTGTTTGTCGGGAGAATCAGGTACAACCGTATTGTGTATAAGAAACATTCTTATATCTCCTAAAAGTAACTAACAGTTTACTACATCGAATTAAGTGCATTATATTTCAATCGAAATTTTAATAAAATACAAGGTCACGAAAATTTGAAGTGTGTAAAAAATATTGCTACAAATATCTCTGCAAATAATTATTCGATTGACTTCCTTATTTATGAAAAATTTAGGTTTTTCTATTGTCTTCTACATTCATTCCTTAAAATAAAAAATAATTCGGAGATATTTTTGTATCTTTCATCAGAACGAATATTTCGAGAATCCGAATAATAACTTCGGATAATCAAGATTGTTGATAATCAATAAGTTTCTTTACTTTACTACAAACTAAGTAAACACCAATTTTCAAATCTTTATCCCCTTTCGTTCCGGAGATAGAGCGTTTATAGACACATAGACAGGCGGATTCCTTTTTTCGATTTTCAAAACGATTGCAAGACTTACTCTATACTACGTTTGATGGGTAAATAAAAAATATAGCCAAAATAGAAAAAGTTAAAACTAGGCCGTGTGTAAATCATCTTGAGCTATCCAGTGCAAAAAATATTATACAAAAATATTAAAATTACAGCGATATATTTAAAAATAATGCTTTTATAGATTTTGCATTAGTGTTTGAGTGCCTCCACTTGACTAGTGTTGTCTTTCAAATTATTTGACTAATCTCATATGAGGTATCTATTATAGTTATGTCTCAAAATTAAAAGGAAAGTTTTTCATGTCTGTCTAAGTTTTAGTTTATTTTTAGGAGGATACTCCAGAATCTCTGATAATAACTCGGTTTAAGAAATTACAACAATACAAAATAAAAAAAAATTAGAAAATACTTCTGCTATCTCTAACACATATATGCATTGAATAATAAAATAAAATCTTCACGTGATTTTTAGAAATTGCTTTTATTTACAATGAATTAATGCTTCTTTGTATTTTGAATATACTTCTGTAAATAATGTTTGAAAAAATCAGGTTGACCAAAATCAATATCGATGTATTTGAAGTGCTCTACAAGTTAAACGAATCGCAATATTTAAAATAGTTTTTGTATTTATACTATTTAGAGTATGCAGGAATAAGCTAAGCAATAAAAATTAGTAGATCGAGAATTTAGCAACAGATGCCATTTAAATGTTAGAGATGATTTACTATAAAATTTACTGAAAAATATACCATATTTCTTATTATATTTGGTACAAAAATAACACATTTTAGATCAAGATGTTCTGAGACAATGATATTTTTTCATAGCAGCCATATAATTACATATAATTTCCCCTTATAATCAACGTTTTGATAACAATTTTATAAATATAGTTTTTTTTTTTTTTTTTTTTTTTGATTTGATTTTATTCATTTATATCTTTTTTATTTTATTTTATTTTTATTTTATTATCTTGTTATGCTAAAAGTTGAAGATTAATAATTATTTTTATAGTTAAAAAAGGGTTCGTACTGACTCTTAATTTTCCAGTGAAATATCAGTATTTTTATGTAAAAATAAATCTCGTTCAAACGCGCGAAATTTTAACCAAGTAAAGGAAACACTGTAACTGAAGAATTTCCAGGTTTGGAAATTCCATAACACGACGAACCCCGTAAAACCTGATAGTATAACCAACTGATATTTGCGATAGATTTTTTTAAATTTCAGCTGCAAGGAAAACTTTGATTTTCCTTTTTATCTGTTGTTGTTATTTCTTTATTTTTTACTTTTAATTTATTTTTAATGATGTACAGCGTCAAATGTTAAAATTATTCTCAAAGATTTTTTTAGCAGATCTTTTTGCCTCATGCGCTTAATAGTGTAAATACAAAATATTTTTTTTAAATATTATACATAATTTAGCTTTTAGTACCTTTTAAAGACCGTCTACCTTAATTACGGGCATTTGGTAGGTTAAAATGTTTCTTACAATTCTGCAGTAACGTCATTTATTATTTAAAAATGACTTGCCCAAGGCTGTTTTTTACATGTAGACGAATCGCAATATTTCAAAAATTGTTACCATGTTATTTAATAATCTCTTCAAAATATTGTAAAACTTAAAAACTTAGAATAACAAGATAATTATCTTTATCCTAAGGGCAAAGGTTTCTTAGAAATGTATCACAACTTTATTAAATTTTCTGCATTTAAATGTTCTGTTTCTAAATAATAAGCATAGCTGTCATTTAGATATTATGTTAGTTTAATTGGGACAATTACTGAAAATGGTG
This sequence comes from Maratus speculifer, assembly GCA_964019185.1. Taxonomy (NCBI): domain Eukaryota; kingdom Metazoa; phylum Arthropoda; class Arachnida; order Araneae; family Salticidae; genus Maratus; species Maratus speculifer. The sequence goes on along the minus strand of OZ025299.1, from coordinate 216,177,009 downwards.
TAGAGTACCTTTTTATTCTTTGCGTAAAAGTGTTACTTATTAGTAATATTTAGGACAATTTTAACTTATCGAAAAATAACCTATTTTTTTCACTAAAGAGTTAAAACATCTTTTGATTGCTTCAAGGAATAAAACTTAATTTCATCTTAATGCAAAACAAAATTACAAAAGGGATATTTTAATATTGAACTTGAAACTAAACAAGAATATTTTTATATTTAAACATATTTTTTAAGCTTTATTTATGGTTCTAATTCATCACAATTAACAAACGAAAAATGAATAAACAGGATGAACTGATAATATTTTATTTATTAATAGATTTATTTTTACTTCAAAAAGAACACTTAGATTAAGCCTATTTAAATTGTATCAATTATCGAAAAATGAATAAACAAGAAGGACTACTTTATTTATATATTTACTCTTACTACATAAATATATTTCTGTAATGGAGTTAATATATTTAACTCACATTTAACTGAAAGAATAATTAAAGAAACAGAGCTAATATTATTTATTATTTTCCCTTTATACATTTTTATATTGAAAAATAAAATAGCTATAAGAAACTAAATATGGTATCTTTAAACGTATGAAAAAAGATAAGATATTCTAGCCATTACTTTATATGTTTCGTAACTGAGTTTCGAAAATCTTTCTCAATTTTCGCAAATAAAAGACATTAGAGATGGTTAGGTATGCATCTAACTTTTTACAATGGCATTCCAAGATATTGAAGAAATCCAAGATTTTAGAAGCAAGAAAAATAACTTTTTCTTCAAAATTTAGTTGTTTTTATTACAATCTTTTATATTTTTGCTTTAGTAATATATCATTTTTGGAGTTGAAACTAAAGGATTTCTACCCACTTGAGCTAATTATTAATATTTGTAGTACAAGGTATGTGTTGTGTATGTTTTGGCCAAGGCCCGTATATTAGCCATTTCGTTTATTAGAGAATATTCCTCTCCAAAGCACAATGAACAGCGTATTTCGGGTTTCGGCCAGCCAATTCCTGAAGTGGGTAGATATCCCTTGTCAAAAATTGATGCAAGTTATGACGCAAGGATGTTCAGTGGTAGCACAGATTAGGTAACTGCAAGAAGTGTAAGTCACCGATTTTGACAAAAGTTGTATCGTTGGAAAGATCTCACCGTGAGTAGTTAAAAACTCAATGAAACTACCCGATGCAAATGATTCGTTTTTGAGATATCCGACAATTTATGTCACGTAGCTACTGCACACTTAATGGGGGACCGCAAAAAATTTTAGTTTCGATTTTAACGAAAGTTGTATCGTTCAAAAGATATCATCGTGAGGATTAAAAAACTCAATTGAATCAACCGTCGGAAATGAGACATTTTCGAGACATCCGACAATTTGTGTCACATTGCTAATGCACACTGCTGGGAAACGGCATTAAGTGATATAAATTATCGGATATCTCGAAAACGGCTCATTTCCGACGGCTAGTTATATTAAGTTTTTTCTCCCTCATCTTTTTAACGATATCACTTTCGCTAAAATCGAAACTAAAATTTTTTGAGGTCCCACATTAAGTATGCACTAGTTACGTGACATAAATGGTCGGATATCTAGAAAACGAATCATTTGCGACGGGTAGTTTCATTGCGTTTTTTACTACTCACGATGAGATCTTTCCGACGATACCACTTTCGTCAAAATCGGTGACTTACACTTCTTGCATTTCCCTAGTGAGACTTGTGTTGGGAGAAACCATTCCGATGGATGTTTTTATCTCATATTATCAGATTTTAAAGAACTCAAATCATACTTCCACATGCATCTCTGTTGAGATATATAGTTACATGTGTACTTTAAAGGAAATAAAATGTTAAAAATGATTAAATTTAAAGTGTAAAAAGCATTTAATGGCTAAAGTTACGTGATTTTCAAACCAGTATGTTTAAAACGACATACTTATAGCGTGTCCAATAAAACTTTTCTTGCATATCTTTAAAAAAATCCTGGAGGCAAAGAATTATTTTCTTAATCACTTGACAAAGCTAACTTGCGAATGTGTGAAAATCCGTCGATGTCTCGTTATCACATAAAAATCTCTGCGCCTGTTGGCACACCCTACAAGCGCAAGGTCGAAGTTAAGTACTCATTTCCCCAACAAAAAGTAAAATAGGATTAGATATAAACCCAGTTCAATAACTTTATATGGCCGCTTATGAAGATTTTTTAATTTCATTTTTCGGTATGAGCTGGTTTTATCAGAATGATTTTAAGGGAAATTCAGTTCAAAATGCCCACTTTGCCAGCATCTTTTCAAATATATTCTGCTTTTATGAAAAATTTTACCACTACGGCACATTGTATAGTTCCTAAATAAGAGAAACTGCCATATACTCATGAGTTTCAGAGCAAAATTGAATTTAAAAATGAGTAAAAAAAAGCAGTTTGTTATTTGAATGCACCCTCAATTCTTCAATCACGATCGTTTCGGGAAATTATTTTCAAAATGCCCACTTTGACACAGTTTAAAAAATATATATTCCGTCTTTATCAAAAAATTTGAACAATATGGCACATTATACAGTTTCTGCCAACTGGAACCTATTGGAACCTGCAAATTCGCTGTGTTTGAGAGAAAAATGATTTTAAACATGAGTCAGATATAATTAGTTTTAATTCGAGTACACCCTTAATACGATCTTTTTTTTTTGTTTGTTTAATTTGTTTTTGCTATAACAATTGGTTCTATCAAAAACTTGTCAATATAAATATGTCGATATTATTGAGAAAATGTCAAATAAATTTAATTGGAATGATGTCTATGACGTAGGTATGGAGATTTTTCTACTACCTATCCCCTACCCCTCCCTTTTTTTATTCTTTTTTTTCAATAATGAATTGATCGAATCAAAAACTTGTCAATACAAAAGTTTTAGATAATATTAAGTTAATTCATAATAAATTTAATTGGTTTAATATCTTGAGAAGCAAAGAATTAATGATTTTTTTCTCCCAAACCCCCTTTTTTTTCTTTTTTCTGCCCTCGAGACATTTTTTATTTTATCAAAAAAATGTCATACATAATGTTTTGACCCATTTTTTAGAAGTATTATAAACTTTAAACTCATTTGATAACGATTTCAATTAAGAAATTATGAGTTTCTTTCGGTTTTCAGAAAAATCCTCCCTATTTCCGCCCTCTTTTTCCGATTTTGTCCATTGACGAACTTTACCGAGATTTTATGCCCCTTAATTTTATGTATGCGTTTAAAAGAGAATAGAACTGAATAACTGAATTATAAAAGTTTTATCGGGTACATAAAAAACGATATATATATATATATATATGTATATATATATATATATATATATATATATATATATATATATATATATATATATATATATATATATATATATACCGGGTGTCCCAAAAATGACTGATGGATTTTAAAATTCAATAATTTGCAAACGGTGACAGTTATTTAAAGAAATTTTTGCAGGAGGGTTATGTATAATGTCAGGAGTTTTTTTACCGTAATTATTTATTTTCAAACAATAGGTGGCGCTGACGCCGATTGAAAGCCAGGTGATCATTGCTGAGTGAAGCGTGGCCTTCGATCGCCGTCAGCGCCACCTACTGTTTGAAATTCGAACTAAAATGAAAAATTACGGTAAAAAAACTCCTGACATTATACATAACCCTCCTGCAAAAAATTTTTAAATAGCTGTCACCGTTTGCAAGTTATTGAATTTTGAAATCCATCAGTCATTTTTGGGACACCCGGTATATATATATATATACATATATATATATATATATATAGATAGATAGATAGATAGATAGATAGATAGATAGATAGATAAAGTTTTTTACTGGTGTTAGTTTTGGGGTCTAAGGGTCATTCGTAGATGTGCAAATTTTGTTCTGAAATTTCAACGTAGGGGTGACCGTGATAGGTAGTATTTCTTACGAAATCTATCTAATAGATCATTATTAATCCAGAAATCATTTATGAGATGTCACAACAGTTGTGGATGCGGACTTGGATACTGAAAAAACCCGCAGTCAGAGAGAAGTTAATGAAAATAAGCAGTGATATTGTTAATATCTTTCAATATAATGTAATTTGCTTTTCAACACTGCAAATTAGTATGTTTTTAGAATCTGCGGATGTGCACAGCCGGATCGCGGATGTCCCAAATATTACGATTTATCCGTAATTATTACGGATACGCAACAAATGTTACGACGTTACGGTTATCGGTCAAAATTATGGTTAAAAAATTCACGAACTCCGTCAAAGTATCGCTTGAAACAACGCGAATTTCTGCATAGAATCGCGGTAAAAAACGAAATTTCGTTAAAAGATGGTGTTTAAAAAATGAGTATTTTGTCCAAGAATCGTGCAAAAAGTGCAAATATAGTAAAACATCAAGGAAAATCGCGAAATCGGTTCAAAAGTTTGGATAGAAATCTCGAATTTTATTCAAGGTTTGCATAAAACTGCGAATTTCGTCAAAGTTTGCGTAAAAGCAAGAATTTTGTGAAAAGATTGCGAAAAAGTGCACATTTTTTCAAAAGATAGCGAAAAATGCACTAATTTTATCAAAAGATCGCGAGAACGCGCAAATTTCACCAAGCGCTCCCCGAAAATGCGCTTAAAACATGCTAATTTTGTAAAACGATTGCAGAAAACACGCTAATTTTGTCGAAAGATAAATCAAAAAGCACGAATTTCAGTAGCGAAAAAAGCGAATGAACTAATTTTTGAAAATGTGGGTTTATCCGACTCTCTCCCTCCCCCCCCTCCCCGAACTCTGGTTATGGGTAACTTTGATTAAAACTTATCACCTCTTAGTTCGTAACAAGGGACTTATAACCTAATTGCCGAAACGTCAGTGAAGACTTACTTTGGAGACACGAAATTTTTTGGTTTCGTCTGTCAGTCAGTCTGTCAGTCAGTCTGTCTGTTCCGCGATAACTAACGCAAAAATCATCCGATTGGCTTGAAATTAAGTGGGTATGTTAGTGAGGCACTGGAATTAAGCTGTATAGTTTTTTGTTAGATTTGATTCATTCGTTTTGAAAATATAGAATATTTTATTTTGCGCAATAATGCTTTTCTATGGCAAATCCAATGATTTTCATTTTTTTTTCCTTGACGGAAAATGACACATTTCATTAATGGAATTCAATGATAAATGGATACTGAAATTTACCAGTTAAATTATTCGTATTGTTTGAAATTTTGTCTGTGCATTTGTCAGATTTTTAAAGTTATTACTGTAAATTTTGGAGATTTTTTATAAATGTGTTCCAATAATATAAACTAATTTGGTTTAGAGATTTACTTATTTAAAATGTATTTATTTCATTTTGTTTATTTTCTCTTAATGGTTGCTAAGCAACCATTCATCCTAATACTTATTATATTTTAATACTATAAATTTGAAAGCGTGGACGAAAATTTAAATGAAGTCAACGTCAAAACTTATGAATTAATTAATGTCTTTTTATCTTTGCGGATAAATATAACATAGCCCAGAAAAGAATATAGGCTATGTTTTATTAATTTTATTCAAATATTTTCCTTAATAATTCAAAATTTCCTTCTTTTTCAAACAGAATCAAGAGCAATTTTTTAGATGAAATTTAACCAATTTCCTTTATCGTTGCCAAAAAAAAAATCTGGAATAATTTTTCAACGGCAATAAGTTTCAATTGAGCAATTTCCATTCGAAAAACCAAACTAAGAAAAAATAAATATGACGTCAAAATTAAAATAAAAATAAATGTAGTACTTTGTTAAATATTAAACACGGAAATTTGTTTCGTTAATAAGAATTTTTCTGACAAAAACGGGGGCATAATTAGAATTAAAAGAAATAAAAAATAACTATATTTTTAACAAATATTTCAATTGTTAAAATTTGACGTCATAATTGAACAAAAACAGGTATTTTATAGTAGTCGTTAAAAATACAAGAAACATGGATATCAATAACTCATGAAAGATAACGCCATTGCCGAAGCTTCAGTGAAAGGTTACTTTGAAGACACGAAATTTATTGTTTTTCATCTGTTAGTCTGTTCTTCTGTATGTTTGTCTGTCCCGCTATAACTGCTACAAAATGCAATCAAAACATTTTTTTTCGGAAACAAAATTATAAAACTCTAGATTACTGACCCGTAGCCGAATATATATATTATAATATATATATTCAATCGATGCTGGATAAATTTGAGTTTCGTGATTGCCCCAGATCGGTGGCTCGCGGGTTGTATTCCATCTTGTGCTCCGTTTGTAGCCTTGCCAACATGTAATGGTGATAAGTTCCTTGCTGGGTGTCGTTCCATGTGGTTTAGTCGGTACAACGTCAGTGCGCTATACTGATGGCCCGGGTTCGATTCCCGGCATGGAATCTTTTTCACTAGGTTGGCATTTGCGCCTTTTAAGCAATTCAAAATTTGATTTTCATTTGATACGTTATATTCAAGGCGAATCTTCTCTCTGGAAAAAATTTCCGCATTAATATCTAGATTACTGAGTTTACACTTACAAAAGTTCCTGATACATGAGATTTAGGTGTTTGTGGTTGGCAGGTATGTAGAAGTATGAGGATAATGAAAAATATTTGTCCAAACTGTTACTTGTACTTATAAATCCAAATGCATAAGGAAATGCAAGATATACAATAACCATTAGCACAATTATTAGAAAGTGGCAAATTTAAATTAAGTGAGGCTACGGGGGGTTCAGGGGTGCTCCGCCCCCTGAAGAAATCTACTATGTTACAATAAATAAAAAAAATATAATAGATCATGAAAATTTCAGAATATTCTAACATAACTAAATTTTTAATTTGCCGCTTTTGAAGGCTTAAAACTTCTAATTCTTATTTTATTCTTATAAATAATTAAGTACTATGAAAATTTTAAATTAAAGTTTCCAAGAAGTTGAATATTACCCAAAGTGTGTTTAAATATATATATATATATATATATATATATGTGCAAAGCTGACGTTGAGGCTCCTGATCTGCAGATTTACTAGTATCTAAATATCATATAGCGTTTGTTCTAAAACTCGCAGAAGTTTTAAGTCCATGAGAATGATGTGAATGAAGGCATTTTGCAATATTGAAGGGCAGTTTTTATTCGATGCGCTGAAGCAAAATCTTGTTAGAAATTCCGTTTTTAATTTTTAAATGATGGTTCATTTTGACGACGTCATCAGAAAATGTAAGCAGTGTGTTGAAAAATCCCGCAACAAACATGATTTGATACGGGCTTTCACCGTACTTTAATAATAGCTGGTTGAGGGATAATATTTTCCGACAAAATTAAATTACTTTAGTCTGACTATAAAAATTCTGATATTTTTATGACTTATTTTAAGCGTCCCCCTTTTTTGCTCTTGCACATTTTTTTAATGCCTTCATTTTCATGAACCACTGTAATCAACTTAAAAAGTTTCACTTTTTGTGGCTGACATCCATGCAATTCTTTTATTGTTTTTCGAATTGCACCTCAATTGATGTTCATTGTGTTCTCTATATATCTTTTGTAAAACTTTGGGAATGAGTTAAATAAATTTTATGTTCACCATGTATTTTCTAGAAATGTTGATCTATCGTGGCTATTTCTATGAGTACTTGCAGTGCAAGTTACATGCTACGATTGTGAATACCAGTATTTTAGAAGTGAAAATATGATTCAATTGATCGGAGATATCTCATTAATTGGGTAAGGAAAGAATTTCGAAAATATTCAAACTTTTCAAAAATAATGGCGGCTAACAAATGTAGCAATTATACTATATGTGACTTATAATACAAAATCCTATGGATTTAGCCTCTTTTTTTTTTTTTTTTTTTTTTTTTTTTTTGTTTGATCTGCACATAGTAGGCTATTAAAGACAATGGACTAGAACCGTTTCTCAACATCGACGCAATCTAGCACTCGAACGAACTTCCATTGCATCATGCCTTTAGCTTCTAGTGAAGAAACCCATTTTGAAAAAAAAAAGTTATATTAATTTTTAAACAGCTTGTATCAGTGAAATAAGAAAGTTATTTATCATGTAGATATTTGTCCCAGTATTTTTTCTGACCCGGCATAGACATTTTAAATGTTTATGTACGCTTCTGCCTATTCTGCTCACACCGGTAAAATCTTTTTTATCGTTCTTTTTTTTTTTTTTTTTTTTTTAATCTCTTCCTGTTAATGGAACACACCGCACTCGCGGAGAAAATTCTGTTACTTGCATTCTTCAAGCTTTAAAAAAAAATCTAAAATGAAAATAGATTTGCAGTTACATTGTGAGTTATGGGACCACATTTTCTTGGCTTTGCTACGCTTTTTTTCAAGTTCTATTTTAGATTCTCTTCGTTCATTTTAAAAAATAATGTCAAAATAGCTGTAATAGGTAAGATATAAACTATTAAATAAACAATGATGATAAAACTGAATAGTACTATTTTTCAATAGTTTAGTCGTACATTGAATAAACTATATAACGTATGATAAATTCACCGTTCTTTTTTAAATTAAAATTGCATGCTCTGAATAAGAAAAGTTGTGTAATATAAAATTCACATTTTTCTATATAATTAGTATTTTCTTACTATTACTAAGTAATATTTCTGTTTCGAAAAAAAGTATTTATATTGGAGTTTTTATTCCTTTAAATCAAAAACAAATATTGCTTTATTTGTAATTATATTTCAAATGTTTTTCTATTAAAAGAAAACCACGTGCCAAAAGTTATAGTGACGTGTTATATATATTATTCTAGTTGAAAATGCTAGTAAAAATGCTGAAATTGAAGCTATTTTGTATTTATATTTTGTGTTATGCCTGTTTTTATCTGTATTTTTAATGTGTTTATTAAGTTCTGTATTCAAATTTGAAGTATACCTTAAGAATTTTATTGATAAAAATAAAACAAAACAGCGTTTTATGAAACGGAAAAAGTCTGTTTAAAAAAATCAAATGACTGGCAATAAGTAACGTAAAAAGAAAAGCGTTCCTTTTAGTCTCTTCTCTCTTTATAAAAGAAAACCATTAAATTTATTCTAAACCCGCTATTCGCTTATGTTTAGTATAAGAAAAAAATATTAAAACATACAAAACTTATGTAAATTCACATTTAACCAGAATAAGAATAATTTAAAGACGTTAATTCATACATTTTCGCTATCCATTCTAGTCTCGAATCATCTATATGTAATTTCCACCATCTTCGTAAGATGAAATTGGCCGTCTTTTAGACAAAGCGAGTCACGAAGTGTTAATGATGTGATCGATGATTCGGAAACAGAAAGTAAACTTCCGTGTTCATTTTAAGAAACATGGGTTTTGTTTGAAAACTTTACGATATTGTTAGACGTTTGAACTCAGAACTGAGCGCGTTTAATCAAAAGTCAAATTAAAAGGCTTATTAACCTCCAGTCTTTAAAGATTTATGTTCTGTGCTTTAATTGTACCTGCATGTTTTTATTTGTATGCATTTGTGCATGAATTTCGAGAGAAATAAATATTTTGTTTTATTAATGATTTAGATTAGAAATAAAAGACAGTAATATCTTAGACGAAACGAAGATAGTTCATTTTAAAATCATATTCGATAGATCAAATCACCCTTTACGGAAATCTAATTTCATATCTAGTTAAAATCGAATAGTGTTTATTTATTATGCTGCTTGCATCAAAGAAAACAATTTTTAGCCGAATCAATTTTCTTATTCTAGCGACAAAACGTGCAAAAATTAGCGGAAAGTTATATCAATTGAACCATTTTAACCTTCCTATCCTGTTCATATTTTACTCAATCTTGATAAAATCATTTCACACCAGAATTGTTATTTAAAATATTTTAATATATTTAATTGACTTATTTCTCTGGATATGTTATTTAACTTTCTCTATGAAAAAAGTTCTGGCTCGAATCGTATAAAACAAATTATAGTTATGGGTCGATTAGACCCATTCAGGGTAGGAAGGTTAAAGCCAAAGAATTCGTTAGTCGTGGTTATTGCCTATAGCTAAAAGTAGATACATTAAATAAAAAGTAAGTTAAATGTAACATTAGTGCATATTTTTAACTAGAATAATTATCTTTGAAAGTTACACAATGATTTACATCTTCGGCGGCGTTATTAGTTAAACCTTCTACTATTGAAGCTTTTCACTACATGGACTTCAAATCATCAATAACACTAGTTTACACGGTTTTTATACCCCAGCTGAAAGTTGTTAATTTATTCTTTATTTAGATACAGTTTTAAGAAGATTTAGATACAGGTATTTTTGTTTAGATACTTGTATTTTTATTTAGATACAGGTTTAAGAAATATTTATTTACTTAACTGGATTACATAATTTTGGTACTAATATATAAAAAAATTAAAAATGGTTAATTTTTGCCTTCTTTTTATAGTTATTTGGATTAGTTTCTCTTATAACGGATCAACAGTAATCCCCTAGCATGTTTTTATCCCAAAATCCCTGATGTCGTTCTTCAAAAATCTTTAAATCTTGGTAAAACATTAACTTTTTCGTCACTCATACTTCCTACTAAGTTTTCAGGGAAAAAACTCAGATGCAAATGCAGAAAATGAATTTTTAATGACATGATTACTTCCATCTGTTGAAAAATTTTCAAAATATTGGCAACAATTTCTTTGTAATTTTCAATTTTTTTATTTCCCGAAAATTCTTCCACAACCATTTTAAATGACTTCAAAGCAGATTTTTCATTAACAGATAAAAGGCTTTCAAAATGAGAATCTTTCATAATTTTACGGATCTGTTGGCCAACAAATATCCCTTCTTTCAGTTTTGCCTCTGCAATGCTTGGAAATATTTTTTGTAAATACCGGAAAGTACCACTGTTTTTGTCAAGCACCTTCACAAAGTTTTTCACGAGTCCCAGTTTGATGTATAAAGGGGAGTAATTTTATTTTAATGTTACGTAGAGTAATGTTGTTTAGATCTACCTATAGCTCGTGTTCAAAAAGTTCCGGGATATCGGTACAATAAAAATATTCACCTTCTTTTTTGAAAAATTCTGAGTAAACTTTGCTGCTGTTTCTAGACTACGTAACTTTTGTATTTGGTGTTAATAAGTTCCATTGTTGTAGGCGAGTACCCAGAAGCTCTGCTTTATATTTTGATAGTTTTAAATCTCTTATAAGATTATTTAATTCTGCTTGGTTAATTAAATGTGGAATCTTTTCTTGAAGAGAGAACTCGTCAGAATCACTAGAAATCGATTTGAATTCAACATCACTTTCATTTTCATCTCCTAGTATATTTACACTTGAATTATCGGGACAAACTGGACGTGATAGATCTTTCGAGTGTAAAATGGGCTTAGTAACAGACGGAACTTCGGCATATATAATACTCGCCTTATTTTTTTTTGTATTATATCCCACTGTCTTCGTAACACGAAAGTAACAATAGTTTTCATGATTACTAGGTTTTCTCCATAGCATCGGTGCACCTAATGGAAGGTGTACGTTTTCTCCTGATGACCACTAGATTAAAACAATTCTACAGATTTCGCAAAACACATGAGGCACCCACTTTTTATCTTGGTTTGCAATAGGAAATCCTAAATAATGAAGATATGCACATTTAACGAATCTATAATGGGTCTTCTTATTTTTGAAAATATAAACTGTCCAAAAACATAGCAAAAATGATCAGAACTTTGTTTACACTTTCAACTCAACATTTTAGTTCAATCCAAAACAAAATATTTGTTGTTTGAAGTGAACAAATGAACATTAACCTTCCTACCCTGTTGAAATTTTACTAAATCTTAATAAAAACATTTCACACCAGAATTCTTATTTAAAATTTTTTAATGCATTTAATTGACTTATTTCTCTGAATCTTTTATTTAACTTTCTTTATGAAAAAAGTTCTGGTTAGAATCGTATAAAAGAAATTATTGTTATGGGCCGATTAGACCCATTCAGGGCAGGAAGGTTAAACTGCCGTCACCACGTTGAGTAGTTAAAAAAAATTGACTGCAGAAAGAAATTTGTTATGTGATAGAATATTTCTGCTAGCACTTTTAGATTTAAGGAAGGTAAATTAATACATTTATATACATTTCTTTCAGGGTATATAAAAAAAGTTGAAATTTGTAAGCTAGTGTAATTTATTAAGAATCCAATTCAGCCCAAAAGCTCACACTTTTCGTTTTTATTACCCATTTTTCTGAAATTTAGAATAAGAAATTTATTTTTATTTTATTTATACATATATTTAAATAATTTCCTTATATCCTTTCTATCCCAGTCATTTTAGCAAAAATGGGGGGGGGGGAGGGAATTAGAACAAAGCTGGATTTTTGCGTAGGTGCTTGTTAGGTTATGTAGTTTAACATACTAAAAGTCTCCATCGATCCGATGTGAGCTTTCTCCGCCAGAGGGTGCTAAAGAGCTTGAAAATCGGTTTTTTGTGAATATCTCACAAACTATGGCATTTAGAAAAAAAGTTCAATTACAAAGTTGTAGATAATTTAATTTCCTATAAAAAGTGTCACTAACATTTGTTTGTCACACCAAACCTTCCATGTCAAAAATGTAAAAAAGTGAACATATTTGAAATTAAAAATTATAAAAATTCGAAAAATCTAATGCTACTTTAAAACAAATTATGTAAACAGATCTAAAATTCTCACCTTTGAATGGAGAAAGTGAATATATAATATACATTTCTGCTTATTTCCACATTACTTTTGAGGAAAAGCATTTAGAGCGTTTTCTTTATTGTGGTTTCCCCCGTAAGCATATTTGACTTATAGTTACTGGCTTAATTCAATTTCAGACGTTTAACTGTTTTAGTAATTCTTTGCACAACTTCAATTTCTGCACACGATTCAGATTCGTCACTATCTGTATTTCTTTCTTTCGTTTTTGTGCTGCTTTCCGTATTTTTTGTTTGTCTTTCGATATCATAACTGAATTCAGAAGTAAAGCTTTCCTCCTCCCTTGCAGTGGTCAGGATACATGTCAATATCTTCCTAGTCTTCAAATTCAATTTTACTTGCATTATGACATGAAACTCCGCAGCAATTTATGCAAATATCAGAACATTTTAATTCAAATTATCGGCATCCACATCCTTTGGAGCAAGTACAAAAATTTGATTTAATAATATTTTTTGGTGCAGACTGTAAGGTAGCTGGAATTGGAGAAATTAGGTGCATTTTGTCAGCACTAGTTCTCATGATGTAGTTTATTGCCCAACCGGTATTGTACGAATGTGATACTTGTGTTTATCATGTACTATTATCATGAACATGTAAACAGTGCAATCTAGCTGCATCTTGGGTAGGCGGCAACGATGAAAGGCCTTTTTTTACCAGCAGCAACTTCTTTCTTGAAACATCCATAACGGTGCTTGTTCAGAGAAATTTCTGCTTTACCACCATTTAATCAAGAAAAATAGTTTTTCCTCCCTCAGAAACTTCAAATTGGGATACATGATCACTTTTTAAAATACTGGCAGCTTGTATGTTATGATCTTCTTCCTTTTTCAAAAAATTTGCTAACGACATTTTACCTTTCCCAAACATTGCTGATGTCGTGTCACAACATCAAAAAGCGTGAAGGAACAATATATGATCTTTCAGAACAGCATCATTTTTAACCCTTTCCGGCACGGTCAAAATCTTTTAGTAAAATAAGAAATTATCGCCTGACACCGGAATTCACAAACGATTTTTTTGGATATTTTGAATTCCTTAATTTATATTTTTATTGTAAGAGCAAAATTTTACTAAAATATTATTGGTGCCGTTGAATTGGCGAATTTGGAATTAAAATTAGGCATCCCAGGACCGGGTACAGTGTGCCGGAAAGGGTTAAGATTGTGCGATGAATACAGGGTGATTGCAATTCGGTCTCTTCCAGGCTTAATAAAAAATATCTCTATCACTGGAAGTGCTAAAGCAGTCAACAATACGAGCAAGTCAACATCATCGCCAACAACATCAGTAAGCACACCAGACTTTGCTATTTCATTGGCTGTTTTAACAATTATTGTGTCTGCATCATCTTTTGCTTGTTTCGCTTCAAATCCATTCTCCATAAATTTCTCCAAAAGCATAGATATGAGACGTGTCTTATTTTAATGATTAGATTTAAAAAAATTCTTTTTTTTGCGATACGTTAGAGCTTTTTTTCCCTTCTGTATAAAAGCTCCGTCTAATGTATCAGAATATATCAAATATTTTCCCTTAAATTCAAACAACGGTCTGTCATTTCTCAATTTTTCCTTCAATGGAGTGATTTGTGCAAACATTGATGGTTTTTCTGCAATATATTTATTGTATAATTTAATAGAATTCTTTCCTGTAGAATTTTTCTACACTTTGGGTGAACCGTAAATTCACTATTGTTTTTAGCCTTTTCTTCAAATATTTTTCACTTATGGTCACCCCTTCCAAACTTGCTGCCACAAGGAACTTCAGCCCCTTTTTTCTTATTTTAACTTATTATTCCTACATAATCTTTCGAAACGCAATCCTCACCGCATACAAGACATATTATTCTGTCAATCTTCATTTTTCGCTCAGAATCAGAAATTAAGAAAAAGTCATTTTAAACTGTCATAACTATTTGACAATTTCTATAACATGCCTTGAAAATAAATTAATACTCTTCCTAAAATCTCACACAGGGGCTTGCGAAGAGAAAACTGTGCCCGGGGCAAAGCTTCAATTTGGTGCCCCCAATTTTTTATGTGATAAGCCAAAAATGAGTTGGTAGTATAAATTTGGCGCCCCGTAAATATTCGCGCCGGTGGCGACCGTCCTCTTCGCCCCCCTCCCATACTTTCGTACGGCGCTGATCTCATAAAGAAAACTTCGTTCAGTAAATTAGGGTGATTTCATACTAGCGAAATGAGCACCAAATGAAAAATAAATATTGGAAAGGTGTATACCTGCACGTGGTACATTTCCACAAATGCAAAGACAGATAGGGTACTGGGCAATTAATATTGCACAAGCACGCTAAAACGGCATACACACAATAGGGGAGGATCCAAAGTTGTTCTGTATTTGTTCAGCCAGTTCAGCCTCTTCGCCGCGTTATGATTGTGCTTCCGCACTTTTTTCAATAACGTTTACTATATTTTAATTTTTGTCAGGGAAGGGTCGGTGTGGCAAATAAATGTTAATGACACTTTTTATAGGAAATTAAATTATCTACAACTATATAATTGAACTTTTTTTCTAAATGCCATTGTTCGTGAAATATTCACAATCAAGCTCTTTAGCACCCCCTGGCAGCGAAAGCTCACATCGGATCGATGGGGACTTTTAGTATGTTAAACTACATACCCTAACTACCACCTATGCAAAAATCCAGCTTTGTTCTAATTTTTTCCGCTATTTGTAAAAAAAAAGGTGCTAAAATGACTGGACTATTCCTTTCACACTGTTAATTGCCTCTGTAAAAATACAGTAAAAAAGCGAAACTCTCAAAAAATTTTTACTAGTCCTCGGTTAAACGCATTCGATCAAGTTTCACGGTCATAATTTACATATATCTCTTTTATATTATATCTATTTTCCTGTATTGATTTCATTAATAATTCCATGTTTTTATTTAAATATATTTTTATCTTTGTCAAAACTTATAATTAAAAAACAGATTTTTTTTTTTTTTTTTTTTTTTTTTGTAATTTTAATTAATTTATTAAAAAAGAAAATTTAGCTTTTTTTTTCTACTTACAATAGTTTAGAAAAAGAAGAATCATTTCCTCAGAGTTAGGGGGGATTTTTATCAATAATCATTTTACAGTTCATTCGTCACTTCACTCGCTGAATCATAAAAAACATTCTTTATACTCAACAGTACAGCATCTCTAGTTCAGCCAGCAAGGCTCTCTCCACTGACAAGAGGTCTCGTGTTCAAACCCAAGGACGGATAGGAAGAAATTGTGCGAAAATTAAATGTTACCGCAATTCTAATTTATTAGAAATCTTTGAGACCATCGGAAATTGTGTGGTTCGCTAATTTTAAAAACTAAATTAAATTATTATCATTTAAATTAAATTGACAGTCTCGTGTGTTTTTAACAATATTATTTTACAAAGTTTTCTGTAATTAAAAGTTTCCAAATTTACCGAATAACTTCCTCTGTTTATTATTAGAATCGATTTTTCTCTAATCTCAGTATTTTATGTAAGATAATAGATAAGATAGTCCATTACCCCTAGATTATTTGTAATTTCACAGAAAAATTTTCAACAGTGCATATAATTTAAAATTTAATACAGAATACATATATATATTTTTAAATGTATATCGACCAGATATGTTTATTAAAGGTAACCACCACTGCTACATCGATGTATTACGACAACCGTTAGTGACAGTGCCTTATATTTATATGGATTTTAATTTTTTTTCAACATAATTAAAAACTCAAGGTTCTTACGCTTCAAGCAGGATTTCAAACATCTTTTACAAGACTTTTGCATGAGTATCTTTTGCCTTATTTACAGGGGAAAAAATCTATTTTCTGATATAGCGATCAGGATTTTACAAAATTTCTGGTGCTAAAGCATCTAAAGTTCCCTGAATCGCTTGACGTGTACAAAACTAGAAACTGTTTATGACTTTTGGTCACTTGTTGGTCACTTTTTCTCTCTTATCGTCTATTTACGTATATATAGCCTTACACTGTTAAAAGAAATTCTGTGAAAATACAGAGAATCTACGGATAATCGATTATCGCAAGGGCACATACGATCTTTAAAAGTGAAAACTAGGCAAGAAAAATCATCATGTTTAACATTTAATTTTTCAGAATATATTTGCTCTATGACCATAACTATTTTACTGGCTATAAATAGAAGCATTATAATTTAAAAGATATTTTCTATATTCTTATAAAGGAAAAAAAAGTTTATTTTTTGTAAAGGTTTAACAGTTAGTATTTTTTTAAACTTATAAAACTACTTGGGCGCATGATTTCAAACAAAACATCCAAAGTAATACAAAAAATCAACTGTAATATCATATTACAATACTTTTTCTTTAATCTGAACGTAAATTTGTTCAAATTTAGGCTAAATATATATATTTATATATATATATATATATATATATATATATATATATATATATATATATATATATATTTACGTTTGCAATAACAATTATTTTTAAATAAAATCTGCAGTATGAACTGCATGAAAAATGCGGAGGGGTGTGGAGGGGGTGTAAAAATTTAAGTTCAGTTTGAAGGATCTATGTTACACAATCTGTGAAAATTTCAAGAAAAAAATATTAAATAGTTTCAAAGATATCCTGCACACAAATCGAAAAAAAACACATTTTGAGATAAGTGGCTTTAAAGTTAAATTATTAAATAATTCACCATAGGAATGACTTTTATGTTTTGTATCATATGTCTGGAAATAATTAGAATACTTTCATGATTTTTTTTAATGCGCAGAAATGTTCAAACTTTCACATACGGTTTTTTTTTTGTGAAAAATCGATTTTTTTTAAGCTTAAGAGTCGTTTGTTCCCTTAAGTCTTATGCAAATTAGATTAGAAAAACGGAGATTGTGTTAAATGAGAGAAGTTATTCGGTTAATTTACACTAGATTGTAAACTAACATCGCTAAAAAACACAAGACTTTGTATATTTACCTTTTCTTATAATAATTTAGTTTTAAATGTCAGTGAATCACTCATTCTTTAACGACCGCAAAGAATTTTCATTTTTCGATTAAATTTCAACCGGGATTGAACCTGAAACCTCTTGGCAGTGGGAGGATACCTTACTGACTGCTAGTGAAAACAAAATATGTCTTTTGTGATTATGTGATTGTCGATAAAAATCCCTTCTAACTCCGAGAAGATAATTTTCCCTTTCTGAATTATTTAAAGTAAAAAAAAAAAAAAAAAAAAAAAACTAAATTTTTTTCTTTAATATGTCTAATAAAACTGAAAGAGAATTTTAAAAGTGTGTATTTTGAATAACAAGTTTTAACATAGATAAAAATATTTTAAAACAGAGACATGGAAATCCCTTTATGGAATTAGATATGAGATCAGAAAAATATCTTAATGATGACCGAAAAACTCAATCAAATACATTGAACGAAGAACTGGTGTAAATTTACACAAATTTTCGATTTTTTCAGTCTTTTTAAAGAAATCTTTAACAATGTGGATAGGCTTGGATTAACACGCATTATGCTTATATTTTAGAAAACTGCAATACAACATTTCTTAGTGAGTATGGAATATATGGAATTTGTATTTAGTTTACAAAGGTACATAAATTAACTTTATTACATAAGGCTGGATGTGGAAATGTTCTTTGTAGTGTATTTAACTTGTACTCAATTTAATGCAAAATAAAATTGACGTGCTATATTTCAGTTCAATGCAACGTGCTTGCTATAGAATATACAGTGATTGGGATTGTATCTTACTTTTCTCTATTTTCCTAAAAAATGTAGATAAATACTCAGCCGACTTTAGATTTACTTTAATAAGACAACTAGTATAACGGTATTTCCCAAGATGTAAAATTGTTGTACGTTCAAATAATCTCTGCGCAATCTTATAATAAGGACCTAAAGTATGCATTTTCCTCCTTTTACTTGACTTTTATGCAGGAATCCCAGTATGACCTCTACTACCAACGAAAATGTCATTATACAGATTATTTTTATTAGTAACAACTTTTGTAGCACAGTCATATGAAGAAAATATTAAATGACAAATCAAAAACCTCTGTTAACGCAATCGCTAAAACAAAGAGTAATACATTTAATGTAGGCGAAAAAAATCTTTGAAGTATCCAAACTACTACTGTTAACCCATTTTATTTTATTAATTTTATATAATGTTAATGACTGTAATTAGCATTTTTTAAATACAAAGATTTTCCTATGTAATATTATTTTATCCCATTGCAAATCCTCAACTTACAACATTTCACTATACTCCCATACACATTTTTATAATAAATCAGCAGCTTTATAGCCTTCACCTTCATTTCTTAAGGCTTAGATAATATTACTTTTCAAATATTCTATCGATGCTACGAACTTGTGTCTTAACTTGTCATCGATATGACCAACATGATATTAACAAGAATTTTATGTTCCCGCTTCCAATGTTTTGTTTTTCATTTTTGGTTACTCCAATGGCAAATTAACCAGACATCCTCCGATAAAGTTAATATGAATCTGTGTCCTGTGTATTAAGTGTTCCGTTTAATATTTGAAAATTAATTACTTTGCCCGTATTGATTGCAGATTACATATTAAGAATCTTGTCATGAATCCTTTCCTATACTTCTGTATTAGGTAATTACAAAGAGATTGTCTGACATTCTCCTTTATCAAGACCAGCTTGTGTTTCATTAATGAAATACAAAGCCGCTCCATTTTGTTAATTTGGACGCATATTTTGTTTATTATAAGCATTTTATATGAATTCTTAGTGTATGATAAAGGACGATTTTTTTTCTTTACACTTTTCTTCTGCATCTATGGCTGAAAAAGTTTCTTTGATTTATTGTGTTTAAATCTAAAAGAAAAATTGCTGTGAAATCCTACAATGTTATTTTTATTACTTCGGAATATTTCTTGGCAGCTTGGCACTCAATTCCATTAGTGGAGTTTCAAAATACAGTGTCGTAATAGGGATGTAGTAATAGGGATATTGAATAGGAATGCTATTATAATAGCATCAATAAGATTACTTTTAGAAATACAGTTTCTTTCAATGATTTTCCATGGCCTTTTATGATAAAGAAACTGTGAAAGAGACAAACAGTTTTCAGAAATAATTACGACTTTTCAAAAATGCTTCCTAGTCGTTTTTCTAGAATTAAATGATCAGCTTGTTGCAACATTAATGAGCTTTTGATTCTAACTATGCAAACAATAGACTAAGTTATTGCTTGGTAGATAATTATTACAGCATATTTATGAAACTTCATTGATTTCTTAATGTCTCCATTTGTGCTTGAATTTTTGTACTATACTTAGTATAATTATGTTCAGACAAAGAAATAATTCATTGCTGTAGAAAATCAGTTTCATAACATTACTCTCCGTCCGTTTGCAAATTAGAAACCGAGGATACTTATTTATAATAATAGCTGTTAACCCTTAATTTTTTGAAGCACGTAAGACTATTTTACGTGGTGAAGTAGTGAAATATGAGCATAAAAATGAATCTTTATAAATTAATACTAATTATAAACAGAAATAAAATCTTCTTCCATAAACACATAAAGAGGATTTTCTACGATTTGCGTTTAGATTTGTATACCAAAATTCTAGTAGAAAATCAACCCTAGTCGTATTATTGTTGGATTTATAAATAGTACCATCATATCAATCGTAATCAATAGTGTTATCTTATAAATGAATATTAATCGCATCGATACCACTTAATGCGAATTACACACAATGCAGTCCAGAACTGGGTGCCACATGGTAGAGGTCTGCCCGGGCCGGAATTTCCAGGCCCGTGCCCGTTTAAAATTTTATGTTTTAGGCCCGACACGGCCCGGCCCGTTCAAAAATCAGCGAAAACAGGCCCGGCCCGTTACAATTTCTAAGATTTCTAAAAAATTCAGATTTTTATCATATAACTAAGATTCATTTAAAAAATACTGCATACATATCTATGGAATGATTTTACAGTCTATTTTACAGCAAATACACATTAACAACATTAATGATTACTTAGATTCTTAGGCTTTCAGCATTCGAATAAAGATTCATTAAAAAATTAATATGGCTTAGAATAAAAGAGAAAAGAAAGAAAGCTAAAAACAATTAATTACCGGTACTAACTAACTACGTTAATTTTGAAGCTGTTTAATAAAACAAGATTTATAAATATATTTCTATATCATTTTATTATAGATTTCAAATCCAAATTCATTCTTAAATTCAAAGAAGCTCCTTTCTGATACATTTCTAAATTCATTTTTTTTCTCATAAACGCATAAGATTAGTAGATATCTTTATTCAGAAACTATATAATCGAATGACGTTATCCATTTTTTGATACAAGCAATTTAAGAATACTGCAAACAAATAAAATACTGTCATAATTAGCGTTTTGAATAGAATTTCCGGAAGAAATAGCAAGTGAAGGGAGAAAAACCTGCAAACATTTGAGAAACTATTATATCTCAACAAGGTTATAGAAGTATTTTATTTACCAAAATTTAAAAACGCTATTCGATTCCAAATCCCTTCAATAGTTAGGCTTATCACTTTTACACTTTTACAATTTAAAATTAATCAGAAAATGTGTCAAACTTTTGCATTATTGAGAAATTAATTTAAAAATCATCAAGAAGTATATATCCGAAGACTAAGCTAACATAAGTTCTTTATCGCTGTTAATAATTTTACAAATCATGTTTTCTGCCAATAACTAAGTCTAGTATCGGTCCGGCTAGTCTATATGTAGAAAAATAATGCAAGCGTGATCTCGGACCAACATGAGTCAGCTAAAAAAATGTTAAAACGGGTTACACATAATGTAATTCTCCGATGCCGATACACTGTGCATTTTTATATTGATGCTGTCCAACTGGTATGGCCACATTTATACTTATTCTCGTTGAAACCATTTTCGTTGAAAATAGCTCATATTTTATCGTTTCAACTGAAATCTTCCGAACGGGCCGGTACGCCCGAAAATTTTTTATCAGCCTGGCCCGGCCCGTCTGGCCCGTTCAATTTTTTTGCCGGCCCGCCCGGCCCGGCCCGCTGAAAAAACTATTCTAAATCTGCCCGGCCCGGCGCGTTAGAAAATTCGAAACGATTCCGCCGGTCCGGCCTGGCCCGCAGGCCGGGTACGGGCGACGGGCGACGGGCCCGTGCAGACGTCTACCATATGGTCATTGGAGTTTAAAAATCTTCGGAAATACTCAGTTTTTGAAGATTGAGTCTGTTAAAATGAAAGTGGTATTGTTAGCGTAATGCGATGCCACAGATCGACACGTCAAATTAGTGGTAAAAAAATTTCTCTTCATGGGATAGCATGCCGAGCAAGAAGTTTCGCTTCTTTCGGTTAAGGTTAAAGATGTATATATGTACATCTGCCCCACCATTGGAGCACACGTGAACAATTTTTTGAATTTATAATGCTATTAAAAAAGTAAGGAGAACTATAAAGGTAATTTTAAAGAAAATATCATATGTAAAAGAAAGTTTTGTTAATTATATTGAGTAATTTTTGTGTTTAGATATTAACCTAACTATGAGAAAAAGCTATGTTTATGTGAATTGTTCACATGCGCCCCAGTTTCCCCTATACACTTATGTAATTCATTTAAACTAAAGTGAAGTCAAATCTATACATATAATAAAACAGTAGGACCCGGTGTGTCTGTACATGGAAGATAATTGACAAAAATGGAGTCAGGGCGATAAAAGAAAACCAATGAAACACAAAAAAAATTTTTTTGAATTTTTTGTCTGTCTGTCTGTCTGTCTGTTTGTTCGAGGTTATCTTCGTAACTACTGAATGGATTTTTATGCGGTTTTCACTAATGAAGAATGCACACTCCCGGGCAGTGTATAGGCTTTGTTTCATCAAAATCGGACAACAGACAAAAAAGTACCAAAAAGAAACAAAAGAAACTATTAGGTGCGCTGCTCACGTTTTTTAGTACATAACGTTTTTTAGTACATATAAAATCCAATAGATGTCACTGTGCGATTTTAAAACGCGCTATCGTTATGTTTTCGCCAGTCTACTTAAGTATGAGAAAGTTTCAAGCTGGCTGTCGTTCCATGTGGTTTAGTCGGTAGAACGTCAGTGCGCCATACTGATGGCCCGGGTTCGATTCCCAGCATGGAATTTTTTTTCACTATGTTGGCATTAACGCCTATAAGCAATTAAAAGAATTTGAAATATTGTATTCAAGGCGAATTTTCTCTCTGGGAAAATTTCCTTGCATTAATATGTCAGTGTAATTTTTTTTTCGATTTAATTTTTTTTTTCGAAACTTTGTTTTTCTTAAAAAATTACAGTAAATATTTGATATTTCCCAACGTTTTTTGAATGATCGACTTGCTTTTTTTTTTTTTTAATGTATGTCTGAACCTTATCTAACTACTTCTTCAAGATTTCTTTAGATAAACCGACCAGCGTAGCGGGCGAAGGCCGCTAGTTTTAAATAAACAATTTAAAAAAATCAGCTATCAAAGAAATTTTTTCAACGGACTAAATTATATTTTTCAGAATTCATTTAGTTCAGTGTTAACAAACATATTTATTTATTTAAAACTAATTTATGTTAATATTAAATATGCAAATTTAAAAGAAAAAGAGTGAAACAAATGAAAATGTTATTATCAAGGAAATATCCAACGCTATGCTATGTATAGCACAGTGAACAGTGAGTATTTCAAAGCCATTTCTGCGAAAACAGAGTTAAAGTTGGAAACGTATTACCGACGACTTTAAAATCAACCGAATACAATGTACCGAAAAGTGTTTTACAATTAAATTTTATAAATTCAAAACATTGTATCTGGAATTAAACAGTACATTTTATAATTTTTACTATTATAAAAGGGAACTTATTTTTACAGTGTATAATTAAAGAAAATTTAAATTAAATGCATTTTGAATTACAAATAAAAGGCTCCTTTTAAATGTTTTAAATGTTTGATCTCGGTGACTTCATTATTAAAAAAATATTTTAGACACTTAATATGTTGTAAAAATGTACATTCTAAAAAAATTGCCGCAACAAATGTCTGATTCTAAACAAGTTCGTTATATATTTCGATTCCAAAGATGTTATGGCTATAATAGAAGAAATTTATTTCTATAGTGTCATGACAATCATTCCGATACAGGGCACAGTAAGCATGTAATTTTTGAACATGTGTAAGGAGAATGACACAATTTTAATACAATATTTAATTTTTGAGATTTGAAACATCATTTTCCTTTTACGTATAATTTCATTTGCAAAGAATAAAGACTGTGTGAACGCTTTTTTGTGAAGTGTTTATTTCATTGAATAATATAAATTATATTTTTTCTTTAAAATGCTCAACAAAATATCTCAAAGAATCATCTCATAATCAGCATTGCTGTTCTTTTTTCTGCCATTTTTTACAATAATGGAATAACTAAAATGCCACAATTACAAGAAAGAGTATTCAAAGTTTAAAAATAATAAGACTTCTTTAAAAAATTTAATTTAACATTTCTGATAGTTAAGGCAATGTCCTTACATCCGTGGAAACCTCTCTTTCCATTGTAAAATTTTGAGAATTTTCGGAGGCGGAGTTTTGACAAAAAAAATTGACTATCAGGATTTGATATAATAGAATCAAGTTTTTTATTTCAATTTAAAATCAGTGCAATATAACAGCGAAATTTAAAATAAACCCATAATTAACACATTCGCTGCCGATCACGCGCTAGCGCGTGTTATGGCGAAAACGTTAAGGGACCACTGACGGGCCAGCGTGTGATGTGGGTTGATGTCCAATAGCCAGTCACTCGCTGACGCGGGAAAATCTTTCACTGAATTTTTGTTATAAAAGTAAATCGGCTTCTGGGAAAAAACCACTTCAACAGTGCGGCATTAACTATCATCACATCTTCACGTTCGCTGCCGCTTACGTGTTAATAAAATTGTGAAGATATACATAAATGGTTTATTTATGTTATGTTTTTTCTATGAAAGTGCATTTTCTAAATAATGAAATTTTAATTGCATATGCATAAGAAAATCTTTTTTTACCTGGACTTAAAAAAATCATTTATTATATGCTATAAGTAGTTTATTTTATTTATTATTTATCAAGAATTACTCTTAGAAACATCTAAGAGTTTTATATGTGTGAAAGTTAAAGTTTAATTTAATAACTTGTACCATATTATAATGACTTTCAAATTAAGAACAAAAGGAATTAAGCTCTGTTAACCTGTGTAATTTGAGCATCTAAAGTTTCATTCACCTAATTCACAAAGTTAAATTTAATGAAAAAGATTGAAATTTTAAAATGTTAATAAAGATCGATAAATAAATTAATTGTTCTCTGAAGCCTATGTTTGCCACATGCTTATGCTAATATGCTATAAATCGTTACTAACCATTTCACTCCTTAAATTTACATACGTGTAAATTAATTCTTTTCCTTTTTAAAAGTGTTACTTTAAAAAAGGAGTCCCTACCCCTCGATTCGTTTTCTAAACACCAGTTTTTTTTTAATAAAAATCTTCATTACAGTTTGCGTCAAAAATTACCTCGCAAGGCGTTTTTGATTCTATTGCAACAAAAACCTACCAAGAATTTTTATCTTAAAAAATACTGTTTCTTTTTCTTTAATGACCAGTGGGAGTGCATATTTGCAAATCTGATCTTTTAATGATGTGCGAAACTAGAAATAATGCAATTAAATTAAAACTCTTGCTTTGAAATAAAATCTGAGAAGAAATAATTCATTAATAATGTATAGTATTTTGTTAATACACGGTAGTAAAAAAGTTATAGAAAATAAAACAATGCTGGTTAGTGAAATATTTTCTTCTGTGCCCAGTATATAAAAATTGAGTTCCATGTCCCACAATAACGTTGAAGAATTTTGTACAAATTTACTTGACCAAAAAATACAAAACAATAGAATAACAGTCAAATTCTGTGAGTATTTTCAGCATATTGCTTTTATTTTTAAAAGCGTTAGTAGTAACAACCGAGAAAAAAATTTCATGTTCCCATTATTAAATTTATTGATTGTTTTCTCGAGTATCAAATAATATTTCCGTAGTTTTCGTTTCTTCCGAGTATCTTGTATTCTTTTCACAGTTCTAGTTCTTTATTGTATTTATCCTTGATTCTTGTTTATCTATATAGACAGTAAATTTGTACTGATCTGTTTTTCTCCAAAAGAATAGCTTGTTCAAATATGACATCAAATCACTTTATCTTTTTAAAAGTCTTGATTTTCTACCAAACTGGTTTTAATCTTAGTTCAACAAAACAGTACAGGTAGATACTGGATAGTTCAAATAAAACTTCTAGACTTTATTTTCTTTAGAATTTCTTGAAAGCTTCTGTGATTTTTTACTTACGTTATAAAATTATACTTCAGAAGATGTTTTCATTTATTTAAATGATAATATTTACGTAGATGTTTATGTTTGTTTTCGTGATTTACTGATACTTTATTGCAGCTGTGTCATCCCACATTAATGAACACATGCAATATATATATAAATGAACTGTATAATTTCAACAAATTCTTGATGGAGATAGATTTAAAATAACAGAACTATGCTAACTGTCTACTATTACTTAAAACTACTCAAAATCTGAATTGCATAGAAAAGCAGAAAATAACAGTTTTTTTATATTTAAAAATGTGATTGTTTTAGCCTGCTAGAACTAAATTTCGGGTTCACATTCCTGAATTTAACTACTTCTTTCTCAAGTATCAACTAATCTTTCTGCGGTCTTCGTTTCCTTTCAGTATTTCTATTTTTTCTCAGTTTTGATTGTTTGTTTTATTTTTTCATAGATTTCCCACTATAAGTAATAAAACTGCATGTAGAAAAGTGCAAAAAAAGCAGTGTCGTTTATAATATCTTATGCTATTTTGTGAGAATTGGAAACAAAAGTATTATTGTTGAATCGTTGTCGAAAAAAATAGTTTGTTCAAATGTAATATCTAATAACTATATCTTTTAAAAAAACCTTGATATCCTTCCAAACAACGGTTTGATATTGTGGTAGATATTTTTTTTTTCGATTTAATTCCCTTTAAAATTCTAGAAATCTTTTCTTGTATTTTCCTCTGTTACGAAGATCGATTAAAAAAGTTACAAAGTTAATTTTTTTTTTTAATAACAATAGACTGAAATTACAAAAAGGTATTAAAATGCATACTTGCCGATAATATTTCCACTTAATCACCAAAAGTATTTAGGAATTTATCTCAACGCAGGACAGAATTATTTACCCCGAATCGGTGAAATCATATCTCTGCTTATTCAGTCGATTCCCGGAAACCGTTTTCCCATCACTGTTTGAAGAAAACCCTGTTTCAGATAAGCGTTTCTTTCGATTTCGGAAACATGTTAAAGACATAGGGTGCCCAATTTTTCAGGGGGGGTCAGACTTCCCATTTTAACTTTAACTGCAATTCTTGAGTTTGACGAGCAGTAGGAGTGTGGGAACGTCATGCAGGAGAATGACAGTATCACTTAAAACACCATGGGTGTTTGCATTAAATGTCACCATAAAACGATGTCAAAGTGGTACAAGCGAAAAAAAACTGCTAAAAGTCTTTAAAAAGTCTTGCTATTCAAACACTTTGACATATCTGTGGGCTAAGTAGTAATGAGTAGATTGGATGATTATATGTAAAAGCGATCGGCAAGTAAGTCTTTTAATTCCAATTTGCATTTTCGGTCTATTGTTAATAAATAATTTCTTATTATTTTATTAGTTATTTTTATCTATCTTAATATATTTATAAAAAACTGAAGATTTTTTTGGATGCTTAAATTTTTTTTACAACGTTTTTCGGGGTTATTAATCGTATATCACCCCCTCCCCCCAGATTTACAAATCTTAAAACGCATTTGTTTTATTCACGTTAATGCGCACATTCTAGCTTCAATAAAGAACATTTTGATTTCAATAAAAATGCTTAATGAACAGAGCCTGTATTGAAAAATATTTGAAGATTTGAGTACATTAGGAAGACAAAATAGTCCTTCCGGCAATGCCGGGAGGAAGAGGTTGCTTTTATATACTTCTTTATCTATTATTTATTTTAAATTAAATTATATTATTCAAACATACGAAGCTCAAATTCGTGAAACCCGATTTTATAAGATTGAATGCTAGATTTGTCAATACTGATTATTAATAGGAATTTTCAGAAATTAGCCATATTTTATTCAACCTGGTTTAATTTTCAGCGATTTAGAGAGTCACCAAATTCCACGATATCATGAAGTGTATGCCATTTTACAGCAACATAATGGATAAAACAAACCAATGAGCTTTATGGAAATCTTAATTCATGTGGACATGCACTCTCATATCAAAATCGATTAATATATACGAGTGCTGTCGCGAGCAAATTGATTTTTTTAAAAATATCACCCACATTAGAAATTCAAACTGCTATATCTCAGGCGTTTTTTAAGATAAAGACAAAGCAAAAAATACTCCGGAATTCATTATTAAGATAAATGCATTCGAAAGAATCTTTTTTCAATCTCCAATTTGTTATTTGTACATCATTATACATTTAAAAGATTTTTGAAAAACTTAAATAGCCTCCATTTTGAAACAAGATGGCGGATGAAGTTGGCTAGTGAACTCAATCAAGACATTGATGTGTACTATGTACACACGGAGTTATATCCAAATCAGTTTATAAATATGCGTATTATCGCGTGACAAATTTCAGACCGTTTCAAAATGTCAACCACACTGGAAATTGAAAGTGCTATAACTCAGCCATTTTTCAAGATACAGATGAAACAAAAAATGCTCTGGAATCTTTGTATCAAGGTCAAATACACAAAAGAAAAATCTTTTTCAATTTCTCACCTTTGTGTACCTAATTTTAAATTTAAAATTTTTTAAAACAATTTAAATGGCCGCCATTTTGAAACAAGATGGCGGATGATGCTGTCTAACGAACTCGGTCGAGACATTTGTATGTACTATATACATACCAAGTTTCATTCAAATCTGTTCATAAATACGATAGTTATGGCATGACAAAAATCATTTATATATATATGTACCTACATTTGAACGGAGGGTGGTTTTGGGGTCTGGGGGTCATGATCGGTGAAAATATACCAAACTTTTCTGGTAGTGCTTTCCTCCGGACGGTTGCAATAGGTAGCTTTTTACTTTTTGTAATGAAAGCTACCTAAAAATACGTAATACTACCAAATAAAACAGTGATTTTAACGTAAAAAGCCAGATAAAAAATCCCTTTTCACATTTCATATTTATTGGCAGTTTTCTTCTACGGTTAAATTAGATTAATACCAGAGGCAAGGGAGTTACAAGAGTCTTTGTAGTGATTGTTATTAGCTTGAAAGATAATAAAAATATTAAAAATACAGGTATTTGAACGAATTAATACCATTATTAGTTATTATACCGCTTATTAGCTTAGCATTAATTTTAACATAATACCATAATTTTAGAATAAAATATTCAGCCTTAATGTTGCGAGTGTCATTCTGTTGAGGCAAATCTTTTCTTTAAATAAAATCTTAGTATCGAAGCCAAATTCTCTAAAGGTTTAGTAGTTCCAAAGTACATACACAACTTATTGTAATACAACTGTTCCATTACCCTTTTTTGAAATTAAAAAAAAAAATAGCCTAACAGTGCAATCACTTCAAATTTGCAGCTATTGATTTCAAACAGCCTCATGTTTTTTTTCCAGTGCAAAGCCATGAATGATAAATCTGTTTAACACTAGAACGACCAAGACCGTCATTTTGACGGTTTTCAAATTTCATGCTTAAAAATTTGATATAATTTATGGCGAGTTCCAAAATTTTATGATACGACTTTTAATGAAACATAAGAATATTTAAATATTTCTATTCAATTTCCTCTCACCCATTTTAATTTCCGTAATCAGTATGACCTATACCTATTTATACCAAGAGCCGTCAGATTGACGGCTTTGGCAATTAACAAACTCATCCCGAAGTGGTGCGGACTTCCCAATTTTCCACATGGACTAGCCCTTTTCGCCCATGCGCAGTCTGCTCCAGGCTTCATATTAAACGTATCAGTGACTGGTAAATGTAATTAGGACGCGATCATTATCAATTATACTTCTAATGTGATAACGTTCTTAGTGAAAAGTGAAGTCTGTGAATAGTGTAATCTGTGTAAAATCTAATCTCGGGAAAATGTATGAATATATTTTTATGAAAAAAAAAACATTTATTTTTTGAATTTGATATATTTTGTAATATTTTGATATTACATGAAACGATTTCGAGTAAGAAAAAAATTATTCGGAGAATACAAGGAACTCATTAGTATAAATGAAGACTATTCGGACACTAATTCAAGTAATAATAATGACTCTCAAAATTCTGGAGATGAAATTGAAGTACGAGATATTGAAGAAAGTGAAGAAGAAGAATATGAAAGTGAAGATTCAGGGAGTGAAGATGAAATTCCTCAAAAGAGCCCCAAACGCAGAAAGCGATTGCGAATAATTTCAGATACTGAATCGGACTGTCAAACAGAAACTGAAAAAAGACAGGAAAAATAAATTATTCTCGACGGTACTGAATGGGAAGAAATAAGGAATGGTTGTGTTGGTAGACTCCCATCACGCACTACATTCGAGGATACTTCAGGCCCAACTGGTTATGCGAAACGAAACTTTATGCTTGGTAATGTTAGCAGTGCATTTAGACTTATAATTGATAATCGAAAGATGAAGTACATAAAAACTTGCACTGAGCTTGAAGCCAGAAATGTTTTACAGAAGGACGATTGAAAAATTACTATTGAAGAATTGTATGCGTTTGTAGCTATTCTGTATGCTCAATTAGCCTATGAAGCGAGAAATTTGAAATTATCCTATTTGTGGTCAGAAAAATGGGGACCTTCTTTCTTTCGCGAAACTATGAGTAGAAATAGATTTTTAGAAATTATGAGATTCATTCGTTTTGACAAAAAAAGTGAGAGGAGTATTCACTTACGAACTGACAAATTTGGATTAGCTTTCAAAATTCGGAAGTCCTTTATTGATAACAGCCAAGCTTCTTACAAACCAGATCAGAATATAGGCGTAGATGAACCATTGTTTCCCTCAAAGGCAAGATGCAGATTTTTGCAATATATGCCCCCCCCCCAAAAAAAACAGACAAATTCGGAATTAAATTTTGGTTAGCTGTAGACGTGCGAAGTAAATATCTTATAAATGGCTTTCCCTATTTAGGCAAAGGCGAACTTAGACCATCAGGAGTACCTTTGGATGAATTTGTAGTTTTGAATCTTGTAAAAAACTGCGTAAATTGTGGGAGGAATATAACAACGGATAATTTTTTTACAAGTATGCAGCTCGCAAAGAAGCTGCTGGCCAAAAAAACAAGTCTTTTTGGAACTATACGAGCAAATAAAAGAGAATTGCCGAAAATAGCTAAAGTTAGAAAAGATAACATGACTCTACAAATCAAATGATAATGTTTTAACAGTTTACAAAAGTAAGCCTCGTGAAAAAAGTACTACTTCTTAGCTCAAAACATAAATCTGTAAAAATTGCTTCTAATCGAAAACAAATTCCTGCAACTGTGTCATTTTACAATGAGACTAAGTTTGGAGTTGACGTAGTTGACCAAATGGCCCGCAAATACAGCGTAAAAGCAATGTCACGTAGATGGCCTTTGCAGGTATTTTATAATATTTTGTACTTGGCAGCAATCAATGCGTGGATTTTATATAAAGAAACTTGTGATAAAAATATAACTAGAAAACAATTTTTATTTCAATTATCCGAAGAACTCTCCCGTGAATATAGGTGCTGCACTAAATAAGCCTCCTCCCAAAAACAAGAACGGAAATCAATGGATTGTGTTCTAGAAAATTCACAAAATATTCCTTATGATCGCAAATCTTGCCAAATTCGATTATGCAACAAACACAAAGCGATTTATAGTTGTAATGTATGCAAAAAATTTGCTTGTGTTAAGTGTTCATCTAAGATAACATGTACTTGTGAAATATGTGCCTCATAAATATTTCATTCATATCAAATATGCTATACTATAAATGCAAATAGAAACTGCGTTTTTTTTTTAAATTTACAATTAATGAATTAGTACATTAAATGTTATTTTTGTTAAATTACATATATATTTTATTTACATTAACTAAGTCGAATATCTTTGTGGAAAGTGTTCATCTAAGATAAGAGACACTTGTAAAATATCTGCCTTAAAATTATTTTGTGCATATCAAATGTGGTATAGTGTAAAAACAAATAGAAACTGTTTTTGTTTAGTTTCTTTATATTTATCATTAATGAATTATTATATTAAATATTGTTTTTGTTATATTGTATTATTTTATTTACATTAACTAATTTTAATATGTTCGTTGCAAGTGTTAATCTAAGATAACATGTAAAATATGTCCCTTATAGTTATTTTATGCATAGCAAATGTACTACAAATGCAGATAGAAACTGGTTTTTTTTATTGAACTTTTATTAATAATTAATGAATTATCATATTAAATGATGTTTTTGTTAAATTATATATTTTTATTTACATTAACTAAGTCAAAAATTACAATGAAAGCCGTTATCAAAAATCCGTCAAATTGACGGATGCGGTAAAAATAGGTATATATGAAACACCGGTAGTTCTAGTGTTAATATGGGTCGAGATCCGGATTTAAAGTAAGAAACAGATATAAGTTTAATCCTGTGATCTTCCGTTCTACGGCTCAGAAGCAAATGTTGCAAAGGACAGTAGTTGAAACTTTCTTGTCTCTCCCTTATTTTTCCATTCTTCGTCCTCTAAGTCCTCAAGGTATCACTTTGTATGTCATTGAATGGGGACTGTGAGATACAACTGATAAATTACTACATTTTTACACACAGTCTGAATGTGGAAATATTAACGCTCAAAGACGAAACAGTATGTCTAAAGAAGGCTGTTTCTTTCCTAATTCTATCATATAGTTTTTTCAAAAATGACAATTAAATAAACAGTTATTTTGCTCGTATAAATTTTTATTTTTCATTTCTGTCCTACTAAAAAGAGAAAATCTTAATATAGTTTTGAGTATCAACCATTCTTAACGTCCGATTTGTTTTAACCGTGCTGTCGTTCTAACTGTGACGATATTAGACAAGTTTCAGTGTAATATCTATTTTAAAATTCCTTCTTTCGAGTAACTTGAATTATGTGAACAATTCTTTTACTTTATTTTTCATGACTCCTGTAAATCTGTATGGAAAATCAAAAAGTATTGAGTTGTTACTTCCAAAATTACATATAATATATTCAAACATACTGTGACCGATTTCTATCCGTCTGGCAGATTCAGTTGACTCCATTGGTATTGTTTACTAGTAGTGATATCTATATGTAGTTTGCTGTAAGTACACTTTTATTGTTACTGTCATATATGTTCATGTATCTGATCACGTTACCCAAAAACCGAAATTTTTCCTCGCTAGGTTCAGTCCCTTACCAGTTACTTCGGTTACTTCCGTTGAACGGCATTGTTTGTTGATCGGTTAGTAGCACTGAATGTTCAGGTAATTAACCGATCCTTCGGGTACGTAACCGGTGACACCGCTGAATGCACTGTAAAAAAAATCTGTAACCTTAGTAATCTAAATTAACCGAAATCTCTTATGCTTACTAAAATTTTATGTGTACACTGTACAAGAAAATAATGTCAATCTACAAAACTTGTAAGCAAAACTAAAACCATCTGTAACTTTACAAAAGAATTTACTAAAATTTTGGTAACTTTACTAAAATTTTATCTATAATGCTCGTTATCGTCACTTAAAAAGTTATTGGAATACGATTTCCCAAAAAAATTCTTAGTAACCTTTAAATTTGTTTGATTCAAAGTGCAAATCTGTATCTGTTACATGAATTTTTATTGTTGCCGTTACATAAAAAGTTCTTGGAATACAATTCTACTAGAAAAATTTTTGTAACTTTCCCAATTTTTTTTTTACAGTGTGTGCTCTATATATATTCCCTTATATAAATATTTTCGGTTACTGTTTTTGTATCAAGACATACATAAATTTTATATTTCTTTATTGCTCTTTAAATTTATCATTATCTGTCAAAATATAATGTGCACTTATGATTAATGTTCATTATTATGCTCTTTTAAAGGTGGTTTTCAGCGGAAATTTCTTTTAATTAGTCATTTGCATATTCTTCATGCATTCATGTAATTGCAACATCACTCTTCCTTTCTCACATCATGTCTTTTATTTATAGATTTTTTTACTTTTCCGTATTTTTCCATGGCTCCCTTTATCACTCTCCTTTACATTTATTTTTCCATGACTCTCCTTTACAGACAATACGAAAATATTGATATGTTTTCTATTAAAAAATGTAGTTTTTTTTAAAAATTGCGTCAAATAGCTTTATTTTTTAAGTGTTCTGATTTTCTACAACACTGTATTTAATCTCTGTAAAACACAACAGTACAGGTAGAAATTTGAAACAGTAAAGAAACTTTTAGACTTTATTCTTTTCAGAAATTCTAGGATGCTTATCCCAAATTTTCCTTCGTTACAAAATTATACATTGATGAAAAACTGTGGAGTATAATTTCTCGATGTTAAATTCTTAATATTTAAAAGTATTTTCGATGTCATACATTTTTCCTCTTGCAGATTGACATTTAACACTCTATTACTCTGCGTTAAGGATCCTGTCAATGCAAGCGAAGACGCAAATACTAATTCTATGAGGAGATTATTTTCGAATATCTCGTTTCCATTTTTAAGTATTTTATTTCATTAGATAGCTGAATTCCATCTCAACATAATCTTGCCATTCTAAAAATTATCTGCAAGCAAAATCTAAAAATTATAAAAAAAAAAGAAGTGGAGAGATTGACCTAAGCTATCCAATGCGAATAAAAATTAAATTATTGAAATGCAAATGAGATATTAGAATATAACCTCCACAAAAATTGGCATTATCTTGCTCGTACCTTGGCCAGCAGCGACAGGAGCCTTAATGCATACGTGTATTATCGTTTTATTTTCTAGAAATTCTCGCCAAGCAAATGTTAATTGCTATTTATTACTTAAAATTACACAGAAATTTTCGCATAAGAAAGAGGAAAGTAAATCTTGTTAGAATTAAAAAATTGTGACCGTAAAATGATAGAAAAGATAGCAGACATTTGAAAAATCTACGATATATTAATTCCGTTACATAAATACCTTCAAGCATTATCTTCGTATTAAGATATGCACAGCTGTTGATTTTCATTTTACTCTAGAAATTTATCATCATCAATCAAAATATAGTGTGCATCTGTGCTTAACATATTTTATAATACTCTTTAAAAGAAGGT
Source organism: Maratus speculifer (assembly GCA_964019185.1). Taxonomy (NCBI): domain Eukaryota; kingdom Metazoa; phylum Arthropoda; class Arachnida; order Araneae; family Salticidae; genus Maratus; species Maratus speculifer. The sequence continues at coordinate 216,141,878 of OZ025299.1, read as the reverse complement.
TACTTCGGGAATTTCTTCTAATTAGCCAATTGCATATTCTTCATGTATTCATTTAATTGCATCATCCATCTCCTTTCTCACTTTCTCTTTTATATTTATACTCTCTCATTTCTTTTATTCATCCATGCTTTAAAAATGAAGTTTCATTTTGAAATTTTCTTTCCTTTTTTAGAGGTATGAATCTTTTTGATAAAAACCGTTCACCTGGCACTAGAAATACTTTCTACGTGCCTTTGTAGTATTCAAGATAAGCTTTTACATTGGGGATTTTTTCACTCCTCTTCAGCGGAGATATCGTCCCATCTCTATGATAGAAATATATTTTAAATTACCCTGAAAATCCCGCATCATCTATCAAAATACAGCCTAAATTTTAACTTCGGGCTTTCTGGGGGATTTTCTTTTATTAATAATTTGTGTATTATTCAGGTATCCGTTTCATTTAATCAATATTTGTCATTCTCCTTATTTTTGCTATTGAAGCTTATTTTTACTATTGAAGCATATTTTTAAAATGCATTTCAATTTCAATTTTTTTAATTCTTTTGTGGTAGGAAATCCTTTCTATAATACTATTCAATTGATGCTAGGAACTTCCCGATCTTTATATGCATTTGTGATTTTAAAGATAAAATTTTTCATCTAAAAATTTCCCATTTTTCGGCAGCTATGGTATCTTTTTATTTCTCTGACAGAAATATATTTTAAATTACCCTAAAAGTTCGCATCATAACTCAAAGCATAGTTTAAATTTCAATTTAGGGTATTACGAGGAATTCGTCTTTTAAAGAATTTTTAAACTTTTACTACCAGTTTTTCAAAGCAGAATTTTTTACCTAACTGATTCGAGAAAATGCACATATTAAACAGGGCAAAATTCACAAAATAAATAACTAGTGGGAATAATCAAAGATTCTGAGAACCTTATGAGGCATGTATACATGACGCGCGTCCCCGAGAGGTTAATTAATCATTCTCCTATTCTTAAACTACCCATTTAATTGAATCATTACGGAATCTTCCATTTTCTCTCGCTATTGAGACACATTTTTAAAATGAACTTAATTTTCAAATTTCCCTTTCTCTTTTGTGCGACAAAACCTTTTCGACAATACTGCTCTATTGACACTAGGAACTTCCCTCCTTTTATATACATTTCTGATTTTAATGTACATTCTGATAAGGTTTTTCACTTCATATTTTCCCACTTCTCTGCTGTGAGGCTACACTTGCATCACTTTGAGAGAAATTCATTTTAAACTATGCAGAAATTTTCGCATCATGAATCAAAACATAGTGTGCATTTCAATTCGGGGTTTTCCGTGATATTTTCGTTTAATTAATCATTATCGTATCCTTTAAATATTCATTTAATTGAATCATTACATCTACGTGTCTTTTCTAATTCTTTGAAAATAAATTTTCAAAATGAATTTAATTTTCAAATTTTCTCTCCTTTTTTTCTGAGGTTAAAACTTTTTCTATAAGACCCTTCATTTGATAATATGTACCATACAACCTCTATGTGCTTTTTGGATTTTAAAGGTAAACTTTTTCATCGCGAATGCCCTCCCCCATTAGCTAGAAAAGATTTATTTATATATTTGATACAGAAACATTTCTTACCCGAAATAAATTTTCTTACTGTTAAATTATGTAAATCATGCAGTTATTACTATTCTTCAAAATAATGTATAAATTTATGCTTAAGTTATCTTATCACGCTCTTTCTAATAGATTCTATTTCTTTACTTAACCATTTGCATATTCTTTTTTACACTTCTTCTTTCCATAATTTAGACACCATAGTGTCTGAATCTTTTTTCTATTCATACAAATTCTTAAAATATAGCTTAATTTCAAACTATTCTTCCCTTTTTGTTGGATGAATACTTATTTGATAAAACAATTCAACTGGAATTATAAATTTTCATCGATAAGTTTTCATCATCTTTTTTTCATCGATGATGTGCTTTTGTGATTTTAAAGAAAAAAAATCATCACGGAAAATTTCACCTCTTTATTGCTAATATAACTTTCCATCTGTCTCATAAACAGACATATTTAGCAATTTATATATGTTGCTTAACAAAATTTATCTTTGACAATCAAAATGTAGTGCACATTTCACAGCATATTTTATCATTGTTTTTAAATGGATTTTTTTTTCTTAGGGGGGGGACAGGGAATTATCTTTTTATTAACAGTTTACAGTTTCTCTATTTTTACGTATTTTTACAATTAAGTTTCATTTTAAAATTTATTTTCGTTTTTTTTATGGGGGAAACATTTTTTGTTAAAACCATTCTATTGATACACCCCCTCCCTCTCAAAATCCTATATGATTTTTTTTAATTTTAAGAAAATATATATCACGGATTTTCACCCTTTTCTTCTGCAAAGGTACTTTTGTTTCCTGCTGATAGAGAAATACTTTAAAATCAAAATATTATACTTGCTCGCTTTCAAATTACTTCAATCCTGCAAAATTTGCTGCTCGTAACTGAGAGAAAGATTTATTTTAGAATTTTTCTTTCTAAGTATTAATGCCTTTTTGATATTTTCCGTTATTTGAAAAGCAAATATATGAGAATTATTATTTTTATTTATTTATTGCTTTATGCAAACAGAGTATTTTTTATGAAAACCATTTCTTTTCAAAATATCTTATGTCTCTTTATACGAAAAATATTTTTAAAATAAAGTTAATTTTGCGTTTTTTCTGTTCCCTTTTCCAATCTGAGAGCTTTTCGTTAAAACCGTTCAACTGAAACTATAAGACTCTCCTCTATACGCTTTTTGATTTCGAAGATAAACGTTTTCACCGGGGATTTTCTCACCCCTCTGCCGCGAAAATATCTGTGCATGTGTCTCATAGAGGTCTATTTTAAAGGTAAATATAATTGATCGCTGTGAAATGATGCTCATTTTACTTAATTTACTTAAATGAATGAGAACTTTCTGTAAATTTCTGTTTGGAGAATTTATCTTGTGGAGTTTTCATAAGAAATTTTCTTTTAATTAACCATTTGCGATTACACATGTATCCATTTTTTCCTTTTATTCCTCCTCTTTTTTATACTTTCTTATTTATACCCATATCTCCTTCATTTTCTTTCTAATTACACATTTTTAAAATGCGGTTTCATTTTCAAATTTTCCTTTCTTTTTTTTTTCGTTATATCACGCGTTCAATTGGCACAAAGAATTCTTATTAAACGCTTTTATGATTTTTAAGTTAAAATTTCTCATCGCAGTTTTTTCTTATCTTAATACGCAGATAATTGTGCATATGTCTGTTTAGAAAATTTATCTTATGAAGTTTTCATTAGAAAATTTCTTTTAATTGAACGTCTGCGTATTATTCATGCATCCATTTTTCCCTTTATTGCTCCTCTTTTTAACACTTCCTTTTTTTATACCCATACCTCCTTTATTCTGTTTCTAGTAACACACTTTTAAAAGTTTCATTTTCAAATTTTTCTTTTTTATGCATTTAACTGGCATCTTATTAAATGCTTTTCTTATTTTAAAGATAACTTTTTCATCGCAAGTTTTTCCCTCTTATCCACCCTGCTAAAAATATATGTGTGCATATGTCTGTTTAGAAAATTTATCTTATGAACTTTTCATTAGGAAATTCCTTTTAATTAACCATTTGCGTAGTATTCGTGTATCCATTTTCCCCCTTTATTCTTCCTCTTTTTTACACTACCTTTTTTATATCCATATCTCTTTTATTTTATTCTATTCACACGGCTTTAAAATAAAATTTCATTTTCATTTTTTTTTCTTTTTTTATATCATGCGTTCAACTGGCACAATGAATCCTTATTAAATGCTTTTCTGTATTTAAGATTAACTTTTCCATCGCAAATTCTTCTTATCCTCCTTTTACAAAGATATATGCGCATTTGTATGATAAAAATCTATTTTAAAACAGATTGATTAACAATTTGATATAAAATTATGTAGGTCTTATTTGATTTATTGTTATTAACCAAAATTTCGGGAAAATTTCTGCTTAAGAAATCTATCTTATGATGCTTTTCTTGGTGTTTTCTCTTTCTTTCGCTATCTTTACGAAGAAAATGGTATTGGATTCGTAAAATTTTATAATTGCGGTTTTCAACGGATTTACACGTTATAGGGATCAGAGGTTCGAAAAAACATATTTTTACAAGATGTCTGTGAGTGTGTCTGTCACTCTGTTACTCTGTATATGACAAAATTTTTGGTCGCTCTTTCTCAAGAACTAATGCACGAAATTCCACTAAATTTAGATTCTGTTAGACGTTGATATGAACTAGATCTGAATAGTTTTTGGTATACATCGTCCAGCAGGTGGTGTAGCTATTCTGTTTTTTTTCCCGATTTCTACAATAGCTATATCTCAATAACTAATAAATGGATTTTCATAAAATTCAGATTCCGTTAGTAATTTATGTAATATGGATATGATTACGTTTTGGAGTAAATCTTATAACAAATGGCGCTGCTATGCGGTATTATTCATGGTTATCGCAATAACTCTATCTCAGGAATTAGGACACCAATTTTCATAAAAAGTCAGATTTTGTTAGTCCCTGACATAAATTAGCATTCTGTAGGATTTGAAGTAAATTTCTCAGCAGGTGGCGCTGGTATGTGGCATTATTTATGATTATCGCATAAGCTCTATCTCAGGATCTAATGCACGAATTTTCATCAAACTTTAGATTCATTTAATCCCTAATATAAAAGTGTATTCTTTAGTTTTTGGAGTAAATCATTCAACAGTTGGCGCTACTATGAGACATCATTAATGATCATCATAATAGCTCTCTTTCAGAAACTAATTCGTGGATTTTCATCAAACTTTTAATTCAGTTACATGGAATTTCACAAAATTTTAGATTCTGTTAGACCTTGATATAAACTAGACTTGATTAGTTTTTGGTGTAAATAACTCAACAGGCGGCACTGCTGAGCTGTATTATTCAAAAAATTCACACTACCCAAGACTCAAGAACTAGTGCATGGATTTTCATAGAACTTTAGGTTTAGTCCGCACATGATATAACTAGGTGCTGATTATGGTTTGGTGTATATCGCTCAACAGATAGCACTGCTATGCTACATTATTCTGAATTTTCACAATAGACAAATCTCAAGAACTAGCACATGGATTATTATAAATCTTCAGATTTAGTTATTACTTGATATAACATGAGATTGATTACGTTTTGGTGTAAATCGCTCAACAATTGGTGCTGCCGTGGTGCATTATTCGGGAATAGATCTATCTCATGAACTAATGCATGAATTTTTTTTTAATTTTCAGATTTAGTTAGTCCATGATATATGTTAATATTGTTTAGTTTTTCGTGTAAATCACCCATCAGATGGTGCTGCCATACTACATTTTTCACGATTTCGTAATAAATATATCTCAAAAACTAATGCTTGGATTTTCATAAAACTTCAGATTCAGTTAGTACACGATAAAAAAATTATCCTGATTAGTTTTTGTTGTACATCACCCAACAGGTGGCACTGTTATTCAGATTTATTTACGATTTTGCAATACCTCTATCTAAAAAACTTATTGGCGGATTTTCATCAAACTTCAGATTCAGTGATAAGTTGACATAGGTTGTTGCTGACTATACATTTTGTTTTAAACCACCTAACCGGCGGTGCTGCTAAGCTGTATTTTTCAGGAAGTATTAACATGCACAAGTCATAAGATAGAAGAAAGTTTTGGATTGCCACATCTGACTAGTTTCATTTTCTCTTTATATGTGTTTCTATCCCATTTTCTTTCGATTCACACACATTTTTTTATGCAGTTTCATTTTCAATTTTTTTCCCTTTTTCTCGCTTTTGTTTCAAGTATTCAACTGGCGCAAGGATTCCCCTCTAAAGAATTTTACTTGTTTTAAAAATAAATATTTTAAAAATATTGCGGCTATTTCTTATACTTCTGCTGCAAAGATACGTCTGCATCTGTCTGATAGAAAACTACTTTAATTCAGGAAGTTAATTTTTCGTTATAAAATATTGTACATTTTACTTAATATATTGTAATCAATCAAAATAAAGAATCATAATTCGGGGTGATTTTCTGCTTAATAAAATTATTATGGTGTTTTCCCTAGCAAATTTGTTTAATTACCATCTACCTATTATTCATGAATCCATTTTCTTTTTTATTCCTTCTTTTTTTTAATTTATTTTTATATATAATACATCCATCATTCACTTTGTATTGACACACTTTTTTTAAATGTAGTTTCATTTTCACATTTTCTTTCCATTTCTTTTTTTTTAATTTTTCATTTCAAGCATTCAACTGGCGCAAGGAATTCCCTCTAAAAGCTTTTCTGATTTTAAAGATAAACTTTTTCATCGCGGATTTTTCATATCCTCCAGCTGCGAAGATATGCCTCATACAAAAGTGTTTTAAAGAAGATCGATAATATTTGTTCGCTTTCAAATTACATCAACTTTACAAAATTTCGTGTTTTAAAATAAAAATAAGATTTGTTTTTTAATTTACCTTTCCAAATAATAGATCTTCCTTCCAAAACATTTTAAAATAGTTTTTTATTTTAATGGCAAATATTTGAGAGTAAGTTTTTTAATTTATTGTTTTACCAAATGAGAATATTTCTTTAGTTTAAAATAATATTTATTTGATCAAAGAAATATAAACATATCACACAATTATTTAACAATGTGTTATTTCTAAAAGAGCTTCTATCTCTTTGAATGCAACAATATTTTTTAAAATGAAGATTCTTTCTCTAATTTTTCATTCTTTTTCTGAGGTGAAACCTTTTTCGTTGGAATCGTTCAACTGGCACTAGGAACCCCATCTATACGCTTTTGTGATTTTGAAGATAAAATTTTTCATCACGGATTTTCTCACCCCTCCGCAGCAAAGATATCTTTGCATCTGTCTAATAAAAAATATTTTAAAGCGCAAAGATAATATTTATTCGCTGTCAAATTGCGTAAAGTTTACAAAATTTCCTATTTGATAGGAGGAAAAAATAATAAGATATGTACTAGGATTTTTTTTTGTTTATTAATTTTTCTTCAAAGTTATATTTATATATGTTTATTTATTTATTTTAAAAGAACATATTTGAGAATTATGCTTTTATTTTTTTTGTTTTGTTTTATGGAAAAAGAGTATTTTTTTAAGTAGGTTTCTTGGTTATAAAAATATGAACGGATCAGAAAATGTTTAATGTTGGTTTATTTAGCAGAATATCTTCTGTATCGTACAACTTTTTACATAAATTTTTTCATATTCCGCATGGTTTTGAATGTTAACTTTTCATGACAGACTATAACACCCCTCTGGGGCGAAAATATCTTTGCATGTGGTACATAAAAAATATTTACAAGCCGAAATGCAATATTTGCTGGTTTTCAAATAACATCAACTTAAAGAAATCTAGTTTGATATTGAAAAATAAGATTTATTTTAAAATTATTTTTGTAAATTTTAAATTTTCTCCTAATGATGTTTTAAATAACTTTTAAAGAAAACATTTGAGAAATATTTTATTAAAATTGTTGTTTGTTCTAAAAATATTTTTTCGTGCTTCCTTTCAATAAGGGGTCTGGGCATATTTGAGTCTTATTAAGTGCAGTTTCTTGCCAAATAAAAATTGTTACGAAAATAGTACTGTCACAACGTGAAAATAGTTAATTATTATGTGGCTTATTTGTCAGTGATTTTGCAGTCTCTTACTTTTTAATACCAATATTTTCAAATTGTAATATTTTTTTATCAAATGACGTCATCTTGATATTAAGTAATGTAATAATTACTTTTAGATAAAAATGATACCAAAGCGTAGAAACACATAAGAACCATTTCGATCTAAACCTATGTCATATGTTTCATGTTATTTCCAAAACAATTCTAGGGCATCTTTGATATCGATTGTTGTTATATGAAGGTAAAACATTTTAATAATGTTACTAGAAAGTGCTTTTTAAAACAGCGCTAATTTAGTTTTGCCTTTTTCTTTATCTTGGAAAAGCGCTTTCAAAAAGAAAATACCGACTACAATTTTAAAAAAATTCCTCTTTCATAAAAACTAACATTTATTTTCTAATATATCTTTCTAAATGTTAATTCCTCTTCCAAAGCGTTTATAAAAAAAATCTTTACTTTAAAAAGAAAATATTTGAGAATTATTTTTTAAATTTCTTTTTTTATCAAATAAGAGTGTTTTTTTAGAAGAAATACTCTCTCGACCATACAAATATAAACAGATCATAAAATTTTTAACGATGCTTTCTTTTCAGAATATCTCCTGTCTCTTTGTACGTACAATCTTTCCTTTTTCTTTTTTATTTCGCTCGGTGCTCTTTTGACATTTTCCAAAATATATTCTGCAAAACATACTGAAAACCAATATATTCTATTTTCACAACAGAAGCATCCTATATCTTTATAAAGATAGAAAGTATTTTATTTTACTTTATTTGCAAGCTCCCTTTCTGAACATCTGGTACTTCAGTTGTCATTTAATTTAATATCCGCCAACTTTCTGTAGCATCCATTTTACTTGAAAGTGCGTCAACATTTCTTAGCTATGTCACATTTCGAAAAATATACAGGATATATGTAACAAGACATTATTTAATGGATATTATTTTAGACGGTATTTTGATCTATGGTTCGAAGAGAGAGTGAATTTTGTTCTAGCAAATTTCTCTTGGTGAACATTTTTTTTTGTTTTTTTGCTGATTATCTGAAATAAACTTGTGTGAGTCTAAGTCAATATATATATATATATATATATATATGTGTGTGTGTGTGTGTGTGTGTGTGTTTTTCTAAGTAAAATTGTTAGAACCGGTATTGTTTCGTTAAGAATTCTCACTGAAATATGGTACGGTCTTTTGTTTGTGCAAACAACACAGTTTGACGGATAAGTGCAAAACGTTATTCTACCAATTCCCAAAAGAATACAATTGAGGCTACGTACTGCCTGCAGCACATCCTAAAGAATTACAACCAATAAGGAAATCATTCAAGGTAAATACCAGTATTTTTTAATATAACATTTCGACTTATTTAACCACCAGACTAAATAACGCATTTTTTTCCACAAGATTATAGGGGTCATACACTTCAAAGATTTTCAAGCATCTTTTATCAGAATATTTGTAAAATAATATGTATCTCATTTAAAGAAACCAAATTCTACCTTTGTGCAAGAATCCTGGAATATATTGGTATTTTCATAAAAACTCCCTAATAGTCCAAGAGCCGACAGCACAAAAATCTATGTTATCGAGCACAAGAAAACAGCTTTTATTTTATGGAAGAGTAGTAATAGGGGAATCTAATGATCCATGTCCACCGGAAGTGAAGTCGTGCATAAGACAAAGATTAATACAACTATTGGTTTTATGGTAGGTTTAAAATTGTGTTTGTCGTACAATCAAAGGTATGAAAACATCGAAAACTGGGAGTAAAAAACTTAATGAAACTCAATGATAGAAAACCCAATGATCAATTTTTGGATTATGGATCCCTTCACTTCCGGCAGACATGGTACATTAGATTCTCCTATTACTACTCTTCCATAAAATAAAGGATTTTTTTTCTTGTGCTCGGTAACATAGGATTTAGTGCTGTTGGCTCTTAAGCTATAATATGTCACTGCCTTGTCTTACACTATGATTAGTACAGGGTTCATATGAGTCCTAGAGTTTTCAGAATAGGAAAGTTTTCCGTATCAGTACTTTCTTATTAAAAATCTCTGCAGAAATAAGACAAAAATTCGCCTCTTTAAACTAGATTATTTTTTTCAAAAATACTGATATTTTACCTGAAAAAAAGATACTCAAACGAATTCCTCTGGTAGTAGTGGTACAAGTTCTTTCACATTTGAACAAAAAGAAAAATTACGAAATAAATTGTTTTAATTCCTTTTTTATAGTGGACTTAAGAAAATAAATACTAAAGTAATAGGTAAAAATTCATTTATTCTCTGTAAAAATATTTATTTAGCTATGTTCTATAAAATTCTCATGCAAATTCCAACTTTTAAGCAAAGTTGTATTATATTGTCTTCTTTAATCTAGATTATTTTTTTGATTAAAAAATGCACATACGTTGTCTGAAAAATATAGGTACCCGAATGAACTCCTCTAGTGGAAGTGAGGCAAGTTCTCTTACATTTGAATAAAAAGGAAAAGCACGGATTGCCTTAGCATAATTTTTATAGTGGATTTAATTAAAGTAATACTAAAGTTCTAGGTGGAAATTCATTTATTTTCTACAGAAATGTTTAATTCTTGTTCAAATTCAAACTTTTCAGATAATTAGCCGTATTGTATTAGAATAATTTGGGAAAAATATTTTTGATTAAATTCATAGCATAAGGATGATTGCTTAAGTGCAAAAAGTGCTGCAAACACTTGCATTATTTCATGAATTAGCAGTTTCCAACCTTTTTGTCTTCATATACTACTAAAATTATAATTTTAAATTCTGCAGACCACTAATGAGACTTTTAATATATGAACACATATGCACAATATTGATAGAAAAACTTTCATTTTATTAATACGAAATGCAGATATTTAATACAAAATTATTAATGCTATTTACTGACAACAAACACTCTACAGAAGTTCTTTAATTTTAACACAAGTATCAAGACGGTTGATTATAACAAACTTTTTCAAGTATATTTAATCAATACATATTTTTAGTGTGACAGTCATTCCTACATGGTTTAAAAAAAACTACAACATAAAATATCCTTTTAATCTGTTCACCACTAGTACTCGAATTCAAGGATGTCCTTAAATATGAGGATATAGCGTTCCTGCAGTACTTTATTTAACGGTACACTTTACGATTTCTCATTTCCACTCAAAAGAAATGTATTTTCATTATCACATAGATCACGAACGAAATAATAACATTAAATTAAAAATAATTATTTTGATTAAAAAATATTTTTATTGTTTTTCTTATGTAATTATTTACATTCCAGTTAAAATCAGCATTATTATTTGAAATTAAAATAATAATAATAATAATAATAATAATAATATAACAAATAAATATATATATTTATTACATTAACACTCGGTTTTCGAATAAATAAGACTTTTCTTTTGTTTTACCACGTTAAATTCTGGAAAAAATGAATTTTTATTGACAATTTAATTTTCCTAAACAAGTAATGCTTATTGATAAAAATGTACCACCTGACAGTTGATGCAAGACTGATGTCTGTCAATATTCTTTTTCACAAGAATTGTTTCACATTATTTGATCGTGCAATGCATGTTATATATATATATCTAAAACATACAGGGTGTTTCAAAAGATCACGTCCAAACTGAACGTGTGGGTATGTGAGGTCATGAGGAGTAAGAATTACATAGGAAACAGGGGATTGGAAAGCGATCGTGACGATGCAATTGCATCGTGATCGTAAAGCAAAGAAAAAGATAAAAACGGCGTACAAACAGCTTTATTTTACAAATAATAATAATAATAATAATAATAATAATAATAATAATAATAATAATAATAATAATAATAATAATAATAATAATAATAATAATAATTGAAGTACAAAATACAAATACAAAAATCCCTTTCGGCATGGCCTATAGGCGGAGGTAGATTTCGAAAAGTTTTCAGCTCAAAAAAAAAAAAAAAATGCCTATCTCTACTCAAATGCCCATTTTGGCAATATATTTTGAATTATATTCTTACTTTATTTAAAAAATTGACCAATACGCTCATTATATAGTTCTTAAATAACAAAAAACTGTTAATTAAATTCGTTTGACAGCAAAATTGAATTTAAAAATGAGTCATAAAATAACCAATTTATTATTTTAATACATCCACAATTCTTTAATCAAGATCGCTTTGAGAAATTTTGTGCGAACTGCCCACTTTGACAGATTTTTTTAAATATATATTTAGCCTTTATCAAAAATCTGACCAATACGGCACATTACACAGTTCCTAAATAACAAATAACTGTCAATTGAATGCGTTTGAGAGCAAAATTGAATTTAAAAATGAGTCATAAAATACACAATTTGTTATTTGAATACAACCTCAATTCTTTTATCATGATCGCTTTGGGAAATTTTTTTGCGAAGTGCTTACTTTGACAGCTTTTAAAATATATATATTCACCCTTTATCAAAAAATCGACGAATACGCACATTATATAGTTCCTAAGTAACAAAAAACTGTCAATTGAATGCGTGTCAGAGCAAAATTGGATTTAAAAATGAGTCAAAGAATAACCAATTTGTTATTTGAATACCCACAGTTCATTAATCATCTCGCTTTGGGAAATTTTGTGCGAAGTGCCCATTTTGGCAGCCTTTTTTTAAATATATTCTGCCTTTATCAAAAAACTGGCCACTCCGTCACATTATATAGTTCCTAAATAAGAGAACCTGTAAATTGGATGCGTTTGAGAACAAAAAAAGATTTAAAAATGACTCGGTAAAAACGCAATTTCTTAAATTTCCTCAAATTTTAATCACGATAACTTCGTGAAATTCTGTTCAAAATACCCTTTTTGGCAGCCTTTTAAAAAATATATTCTGCCTTTATCAAAAAACTGGCCAATACGTCAAGTTATATAGTTCCTAAATAATAGGACCTGTAAATTGTATGGGTTTGAGAACAAAAATGAATTTAAAAATGACTCATAAAAAACGCAATTTGTTATATTTAATGAATTTTTTAATGATGAAAACTTCGGGAAATCTGTTCAAAATACCTTTTTTGGCAGCCTTTTTAAAAATATATTCTGCCTTTATCGAAAAATTGGCCAATACGTCGCATTATATTGTTGCTAAATAAGAGGATCTGTCATTTGGATGCGTTTAAAATCAAAAATGAATTTTAAAATGAGTCAGAATACAAGCAGTTTGGATTTGAGGTTTCTTTCTCCAACTCCTATTTTTGTTTAATTTATTTTTGCTATAAGAATTGGTTCTATGAAAAACTTGTCAATATAAAAGTTGTAGATATTATTGTGAAGATGTAAAATAAATTTAATTAGATTTAATTGCTTAAGAATTGAGTAAGTTATGGGTTTTTTCTTTTTCCTCCCCCCTTTTTCTTTTCGTTTTTAATTTTTTTCATCGGTAAAAATTGGTCCTATCAAAAACTTGTAAATACAAAAGTTTTAGATAATACTGAGTACATTTATACAAAATTTAGTTGGATTTGATGTCTTGAGAATTGACGAAGTTATGAATTTTTTTCTCCCAAAAACCATGTTTTTTTCGCCCCTTGGGCCCATTTTTAACTTTATCAAAAATCTGTCACGCATAAACTTTTTCCTCATTTTTTAGAAGCAATATAAACTTTAAACTGATTCGATATCTATTTTAATTAAAAAGTTATCGCGTTTTTTCTGTTTTCACAAAAACCCTCCTAACTTCCACCCCCTTGGTCCGATTTTGCCCATTAACGAACTTAACCGAGATTTTATGCCCCTTGATTTTATGTAAAAGTTTGATGAAGATCTGAGCATAATTATGGAAGTTATCGTGTCTAGAAGAAAGTGATATACACCGATAGATAGATAGATAGATAGATAGATATATAGATAGATATAAACTTTTTTACTGATGGTAGTTTTGGGGTCTGGGAGTCATGATTCGTGTAGATCCGCAAAAATTTTTCAGAAATTCCAACATGGGAGACAATGCAATAGGTAGTATTTCATACGAAATCTACCTAAAATGTTACCACTAATAACAAGTGCTCTAAATGTTAAATTAGCCTTGATGATTGCTTCACATCGCCGCCGCATGAAATTGCGAACGCGTTCCACTCGACCCTGTACCATGGCCACCGCAATCCCCAGATCTAAACTCCATTGATTTCTATCTCTAGGGAAATCTAGGCACGTGACGGCAGCCAACCGTTACTGAAACTGGGAGTTACAAAGTTGGCACATGCGTATTTGAGATCTAGTTTGTCGTCCTTCGAAAATAAAAACAGAGCGAAAGATGGATGTGATGTCAATCAGTCTTATTTTTTAGAACGAAAATTTTATTTTCGAGCCATTCGTTCGAACCATTTTCGAACCTCAATTGAAAAAAAATGCATGATATTTGAAATTTGCAAAAAATGAAAATTAAATGTGCATTTCGTCGCGTATGAATATTTTTTTAAATACGAAATTTTGAATGTTTAAATATAAAATGAAAAGTAAAGAAATACTACTACTACTACTAATAATAATAATAATAATAATAATAATAATAAACAATTAAAACAAATAAAAAATACAAATACTTATGTCGATAGACCATAATTTTTTGTTGTTATTTAAAATTATTTATGGTTATTTCAGTGCCTAATCTATTATTTTTACCAAAGAAATAAATTTTCATTCTTAAAAAAAAGTGCGAGCGGGACTCGAACACATATAGAAAAATTTCAAATCCTGTGTTCTACTGACCATGCTATAGAGCCGCTTACCAAGGAGGGAAATTTATCCATTTATAAACTGTAGCTCTGTTTAGATTCTATCTCGATTTTCCAGCAGACGACAAAGCTGAGTTCAAATACAAATGTGTCAACTTTGTAACTCTAAGTTGCTGCAACGACAGTTTCCCATACGAGACCCATGATCCATCTGCCATGGATTTCATGGCAAGGATCTCTGAAGCAAAGACACGCGTCCGCGGTACTCCTGGCCAATTTGAACGTTCTTGCGATTCCATGCGACGCCAATATGCAGCTTAATGTGGCACATTTTGATCACTTGTTATAAGCTGTAACATTTATTTTTCTTATTTTATATTTCGATTATTATTATTATTACTATTATTATTATTGTTATTTTAAAATAAAGTTTTTTGTTCACCGTTTGTTTTATTTTCTTTGCGTCACGGTCACGATGCAATTTCATCATCAAAACTCCCGACTCCCAGTTTCTGTGTGATTCTTGCTCATCATGACCTAACCTACCCACACGTGCCGTTTGGATATGGGCTTTGAACCACTCTGTGTTTAGTTTTACAAACAAATATATTTTTTCCATGTTTAGCACCGGTCTCAATGTAGAATAAAAGCATTTATTAAATTTTAAGAGCCTGTGATATCAGTCATGTTTTATAAAAATATGTACACTCAAATTTTTATTTAAAATTTTCTTAACTTATCTTTTTCACTTGTTTTTGTATTTAGCATTTTCGTCAGTAAAAAGCAAGTTTTCATTATACACCTTTCAAAGGAAATTTTTTTTTCTGTCATTAAAAAATTACTTATTTATATTAGCAATTGATTGCATCAATCATTGCTCTGAAATATATCGAAAGCACATATTTTAATTACATTAATTCAACAAACTTGTGTTTTACTTGCATAATATTAAATTTGTCTATTATAAAATATTTCAATTTTTTCAAACTCAAAGCTGCGAATTTATAAGATTGGATTATACCCGTTCTGTTTTTAAAACTGATATATTTCCATATGTTCACAATATACTTTGCTTCTATATGCACGTGTCTGAATTATTCAGCCGAAAGTACTTTTATTCACGTTGTCTTAAGTCAAAGCAAGATGTTACCTAACTTTCAATATATTTCAGTAGACTGGATAAATTGTATTTGATAATAGTATAAGGTTTGCATCCTGTTTATAAAATATATATATATTGTTTTGTAATATTGTTTTAAAATCTCTCCTCTGAAGAATTAGTAATTTATTACATATCAATAAAGCATATTTCTTCTCTTTCCAGACGTTTCATGCTGTGCGGTAATTTACGTTGAAAAAGTACAGAAATAGAGAACTTTTTGTTTTTCATTAAAAAAAAATCTTACATCTGCTAAAGCTACGCTTAATGATTGTTCGTTTAGTCAATTAATATAACTTGCAATGACCCTGCATAATGTTAAACATTCCGTATTTAAAAATAAATAAGGATATAAAAACTGGCTACTTTTTGACGCATTTTTTATGCATTTTTAAATTCATTTTTGTTTGTAACAACTTGTTCGCTACAGTAACGGCTTTACAGGAAATACTATAGAAATTTGGCATTTTGAACCGAATTTTTGGAAAAAGTAGTAACTAAAAGTACATAAAACGAAAAAACAGCTATCGCTTATAGCTCAAGATTTCGTTAATTTATCAGATATATTTTTTTAAATATTATTACAATACTATTATAATACTATTACAAAATTTGTTGAACGATCCCACCATTAAATGTCATGCTTTTTTCTTTAATAATGATTCATAAATGTATCAGACGAAAATTGAGCGGGGGGGGGGGGGGAATACTCTTTTTATGTGCCATCTTAAAACTAGTATTTACTGCATTATCTTTAAGCGACAGTTGCACGCGTTCAATAAATGATGTAATTTTCGGGTCTATTAAGATTAAACAATCGACAGTAACTTTCTTAACAATATAGAAATATCCCTTAATATCGCGTTTCCTTCAAAATTATAGAAGTTGATTTTATCCCAGGAATGCTGCTGTTTTTACATACAACTTAAGATAAAAAATTATGAACAAAGGACTTCTTAAACGGCAAAAAATTACATAGGGTAACTGTTCATCTGGTACAAGCTTTTTCCAAACAATAGTTTTTTTAAAGAATGTTGTTTTATTGCTCCATTTAGTAAAATTTTGGAGGAAATATTTCTCCCATCTTTCACGTAAACAAATTTAGTTTAAGTGCTGTTTAACATGCTGCATTATCAAGCAACGAACAGGAATAAGGGGGTATATTGGAACATTTAATTGTTCCTTTATTTTAAATTTTCTATTATTCTTCTATAGAATTTCTACTTTTCGTCAGTTTACCGCAAAAAAGTTTTTGATATTAAAATTAAAATAAAAACTTGACATTATTTCAAATAATTCTGCGGATTTCAAGGATTATGTAACAACAAAATCATAGAGAATTAAAGAATACGAGATTATTTAAATCTTCTTATAATCCAAATTTCTCATTTACGCAACTGTTTTTTCTTTAAATGACTGGTTATTGTATTAGTTCAAGAGCCGACAACACGAAACCCTATGTTATCGAACACAAGAAAAAACCCTTTATTTTATGGAAGAGTAGTAATAGGGGAAGTGAAGTGGTGCATAAGCCAAAAATTAATACCACTAGTGGTTGACTCGTAGGTTTAGCTTTGTGCTTGTACTACAAAAAAAAGTATGGAAGCATGGAAAACTGAGTACTGGAAAACACAATACTAAGCCTACGAGTCAACCAATAGTGTTACTCATTTTTGGCTTATGCACCATTTTGCTTCTGCCAGACACGGATCATTCGATCACCCCTATTGCGTCTCTTCAATAAAATAAAGGTTTTTTTTCTTGTGCTCGGTAACATAGGGTTATGTGCTGTGGGCGCTTGGACTATATGGTGTTAATTCTATTTTTGCGTACGTCTTACATTGTACTGAGAAAAATCGGTAATTTTATGAAGAACTCAGTTTCTTTCACTGTTTTACCATGGCTCATAAAATAAATGAAGTGCGCAGATGATAAAATAGCATCTGACCAAAATAAATGTAATGTTAGTTGATTAATGTGATACGTGCATTTTCAATAAGTACATTGCCACATTTATAGGTTGAAGTAAAACATACTGATTTCAACGCAAATTTAAATAAAGATAAATATTTGGAACTTTAGCGCTGATTTTCTATAAATGATGATTATTTTCTTGCCACACATATCATCGCAGCTCTTCAATTACTTAAAGGATTTTGATAGTCTCTTTTAGTTAGAAAACTATCAGCCTTCGCCCACTAGGTTGGTTGCTTTTTTAAACGAATTTTGAAACAAAAGATATGCATCTAGTACAGATTTAAAAATATATATATCTAATCAAATATGCATAAGTACAGTCTTTTTGGCAAAATCTCACATTATCCAATTCAGAATTGATGTTGATGACATAGTTGACAAAATAGCTCTAAAACCATTATGTTTTACTATTTTTTAGTAGGTTTGCTACCTCGAATTTAGCTTTCCTACGTAACACTGCTTCCGAGATATGGCGAACTGTTCTACAAATATGACCATGTCATTAAACCCTCTTAGGAGGAAAATTCTAAAATAGATAAAATACATGTTTAAGTTTGTTTTAGAAGAATAATTAGCCTCAAATTCCTGACTGTATCTGAAACTGCTGCTGAAGTAATATGGAATGACCTAAAAATTTCGTACCTCCCGTTAATGTTTTTGAAGGGGGGGGGGATTTCTAAAATCAAGGAAATAAATTTTTATGTATATTTTTTAAATGTTTGTTATCATGAATTACACACTTGTACCTAAAGTTGCTTCTGGCATATGCCTATTGATAGGCGATTCTCGAAAATTTACCAATAGAAACAAAACTTCATCGTAAAAACAATATTGATACAGTTATCAATTACCTCCAGGAATCTACAATCGTTTATAAAAATCACTATTTTAATATGCTTATGAAGTCAATTTTAGTAAATCGATGGAAACTAAAAATAGGAAAAAAAAATAATAATATAAAAAAGAGGCTATAAGGGAGAAACAATGGTGAAAATTCATGTGACGGCGTTTACTTTTATTGCAAAAAGTAGAAAATGCGCATCACATTATAAAAGACGGGGTGTTTGACTATCAAAAAATATAATTTTCTGGCAATTAGGTGCAAAACAACCAAAGGAATAAGAATTTCAACACCTCTTTTGACAAAAACAGGAAAATTATAGAAGGTAAATATTAAAATTATTAAAATTAAAGGTAATAAAGGAATGGTAAAATGGGGTCAATATTTTTTATTGATTTTTTTCTATGTCATTTAAGATCAGTTCTGTATTTTTCTCTTTATTAGGCCTTTTACTGGAATATTTTAATTGTACTCACCTGAATGGGCAAAGGAAATGCATAATATGAATAAGTCGTCACAGGGCCTGTCAAGAATAGATGTCACATAAAGGATGTCGACTAAATTCAGAAAAGCGTCTCCCTCGCTGAGGCAAAGTGGGGGGCGTTCTCGGGAAGTGTATGACGTGAAATAGTGGTCACAGAGCTTTCCAATGATATGTCACAAGAAAAGTGTCGGCAATAGTTGAAAAAGTGTGCTCCAGGGCTATAAATATGCTAACCCCGGAAAACATTCTCCTCCCTTTCTTTTAAATTTCTATACATTATAAATAATATTTTATCGGAGGGCTCCGTAAAAATAAATTGATTTAAAATAATAAAAGCTCTGCGATTTCAAAAAAAGTTCGTAAATTTCCCGCGCCTGGAGGCAAAATTTGGATGGAGGAAAGAAAGCTTCACAATCCGAAAAATTGGACCGGGGGCTTTAAGATGACATATCACATGATGGGTCCAAAAAATGTTTGAAATTTTCCTCTCTCATTTAGCATCCATACTCTAAGAGATGAAAATTCCACGTTCCTACTTAAAACGGTACTGAGATATAGTAAGATGTGCTGTAATTTCGGTGGGGGGGGGGGATTTGTAAATTTGTTGAAATACATGTTTAACTATTTTTTTAGTAAATTTATATTCTAGATTTTCACTGTCCTACCTAAAGCGATTACTGTGATATAGAAAGATATTTTTAAATTTCCGATTCCCTTATTTAACACCATTAGAGGGGAGGGGGATTTTCAAAAACCCTTCTCATAGCACGCTTACTTCATAAGACGTATATTTTCCCTTATTTCCGTACTTCTAGGTTCAGTAGTTTTGGCTGTACGTTGATTATCAGTTAGTCAGGATAAACTATTTTATAAATGTATAGATTTCAAATTCTAACCGAAATTCCTAAGTAATAAGAAATAGCATTATTATAATAAGCAATAATTATAATAAGCAATAGCTACTTATTTTATTTATTGAGAATCATTTCTTCATTAGATTCTGAAAAATTCTTCTTTTGGAATTTCCGGTAAGAATTCTGAATTTCCGAATTCAAAACGTCGTCAGACTGCTAAACTTGCTTTAAAAATCTGTGATTTTTTTTTTTAATACAAGAAGCTTCTACAGACTGTATGACAGTCGTTAGTAGTATTGGTGATGGTTTCACAGCGTTTACAACGTTAAGACTTTCAAAATATTCTTTAAAGATATTTGAATATTATTTTTTAATTCAACATTCCACGGCTGTAATGGCAAACATAAAATTATGTAGAACGTTTGTGTCAGTTCTGAATTTAGATCTTAATGTACAATGCAATGGTAGAATTGTAAATTGTAAATTAGTTTATTTTATTAGTATGAGAGTCTAGAAGACTATGTTATGTAATTTATAAAACTATACAGCCACATCTTAACTTCATAATTTTATATGTTTTAAAAACTTTCACAGGAGAGTGAAAGATAACAAACTCTTTCACTTACACCCATTTTGCTGCGCATGAATGTTGGGAAGCTGATGTAAAAGCAAAAATGTAATATTAACATTAGAAGCTTTAGGAATTTTACTTTTACGTTTTATAAATCAAATTCCATGCCAGTATTCTTATATATATTTTTTTTATTTATCTATTTATTTTAGTAGGGATGTTCAAATGCAAAATACGAAACATTGTAACAAATAAACTTCTTAAAATTTTAATATGCCGCTTTTTCCCAATCTATTAAGACATGGAGGGACGCGAATGGCGGGTGCAGCGTGGCTATGAATGTAAACGGGAGCCCGCTTATGAAGGCAGAGGAAAGCTGGCAATTGTGTGCTCTGTCCAATTTTCGCGACAATGCGTGTGAGGGCCATCCCGTTTCAAAATTGCAACGATTGAGGAGCAGTAAGATTTTATCAAATTTTTCGCTGCACAAGACTTTGACTAAATTCATTTCTGTTTCTCTATTGACATTTGTTTTTTCAGTGGGGATACCATGATGTCCTCATACGCACTGCCGCATAAAGTCAACGGAACACACAACTGTATGCTGTTGTCCTCCTCCATGCATGGGTGCTCGCGCACAAACACGACGGAAACTCCAATCGCCTCTCTAAATGTCTCACTGCATAATCCCAAGGTGGCATATATAAATTACAAATAGTTAGGTTGTTACGACGTTACTACCTTTTCACTTGAACACCCATTATATTTATGTATAGTATATATATTTAACAAATTTTAAAAGTAGTTTCTTATTCAAATCGAATTATACATATTTGGTACCAGTCGAATAGACAGCTCTTGTTGCTTCTAGTGTTAATATGTGTGCTATAATATTCACCGGAAGTGAACTCTCTTAAACATGTCTATTTTCTTTATGGATGATATTAGTATATTTTTATCGTTCTTCCTAGTATAGATGGACTTTTATTTAATCTTGCAAATGTGATAAAAGAAACTATCTAACTGAAACATTTCTAATTATAAATATAATCATTAAGAATGTGCTCAGTTTAATTCCATCGGAAATATCGGATTATTTTACGGCGCGCACTCTTCTAAACAAACCCCTTTAATTCTCTATTATTATCGAGCTTCAATGCCTTCATTTTTACGAACAGGAGAATATTGGAGTTAAAGGCATTTAAATTTCGGTATCTCTAAATTACATTGATTTAATCCTTTCAAAGTATTGGTTTTTGTCCCTCTGTATGAATTGATTCTAACATTTTTAAAGAATTCTAACTTCTGATGTGCAGAGAGAGCATCCATACTATTCTCTTATCTGCTTGCACAGGTGTCATTTATGAAACAGAAAATTATGTAACTGGTATTTTCAAAATTTCATTCTACTTTTGAAATAAAGAAAGAAATCAACAGATAAGGTGCAAATAAATAAAGATGAATAAACTTTAATATCAAATACTTTGTCATAAAATGTACAAAATTTTAAATATTTAATTGTTCATTTCATTACGCTTAACATTGGGAAAATACGAGCATTTTTCGACCATATTTACGAGTAATGTTACTCAGTGAAACATAGTGATAAATGTATGCAATTAAATTATGTATCCAAAGAATTTAATTTTCTATGCCAAATAACGTAATTTAGCGGGTGAATTACAAATATCAAGTGCTGGAGTGTTTATTTAAAGAAGTCCAGGCCACATTTTAAAGTAATTTTTATTTACTGAATATTTTGCACTTTTTGCGATGATTAACCATATCATTTGAAAACAAAATCACATGATAAAACTTATCATAATATAAAAGAAAAATAATTTAAAATTTATAAAAAAGTGAGAGAAATTCAAATTGTTATGACACAAAATATTATTTTTTTTTACATTAAAAAAACAGAAATATGTAAATTTCAATTTTGATTCAGTGTTTTTAAAAAAAAAATTAACTAAAAAAATTAAATGTATTTAAAGTAAAAAAAAATGAAAAAAATGATGTAACGCATTTTAAAAAATCATATTTTTAAAAGTAATTTTTTTCAAATTTCACTAATCAAAATTAAAGAAAAACAATAAAAAAACACACTTTCGATGTTTGAAGGATTTATCTTTAGCAGTTCTTGATTAATAACAATTTAAATCTGAGAAATGTGAAAAACCCCATCATGACGAAAAACATTTCACGAGAAGTCATTTCTATGACAATCGTTTCTTGAAAGCTTGATTTTGAAAACAATCCTAGATGAAAAAATAATATTTCCTCTTCTAATTATAATAGAAACATGGATTAAGCATCATTATAAGCATAAAAAAAACAGAGAAATTTTTTAAAGAAAATTTGAAGTTTTTTTTTTTTTTTTTTTTTTTTTTTTTTTGTCTCGGACCCCCTTAAAGTGCTAAATTTAAATAAGATATAATATAAATAATTTATTTTTTCCCTGAGAAAAAATAAGCCTTCTTAAATTTATTTCTTATTCAAATAGTTTTCGATGAATGTTTTCTATATTACAAAAGAAAAAGTTTTAATCAGATTCAGACAGTATCACTCTGCCACTCTGATAATGTTATTCAATGACATTTAACATTACAATTTGCATTATAGACAATGGTAAAGCTAAATTTAATTAAATATTAATTGTTCTACCATTTTTTTCAATTTTACATACATTCGTGTTGCCATCCGTCAAAGAAATTTCAGCTCAAGAAATTTATTTATTATTATGAATTTTTAAAATTGAAAGACAGATTTTTTTTCTCCATGTATGAAAGAATACATATGAAACAGAACCTAAATGCCCACTTTTTCGATTTCGAAAAGTAAGGTGAATCAGTTTGCTCCAAGTCAACTCTACCAGTCAATCTCCTTTTTTTTTCTATTTCATTTTAGAATTTTAAATTTTCATTTTCTTTTTAACAAACTTGAAAGTGAAACAATCACATTAAAATTAATAAATTGCGCTTGTATGATTAATTGCAGTTTTATTTATAAACCTTACGGGAATAAATAGTTTGAGTGATTAAAAAATTTTGTAACATTTCTGCATTTACAAAAATTAAACTTCAATTTTTAAACAAGAATTTTTATGTGGCAGTGATACATTAAAAAAGAATTAAAGAAGTAATAAAAAAAAATTATGCTTGTACTCAAAATTGCATTTTTCTTTTCGTGATATTTACTTATTTTAATTTTACCATGAAATGCATATGATTTTCTTTCCAAATAGTTACAAAACTATTGTTAACCTGTTAATTGCCTGGATTCAATTTCAGAAATAGTTCGATAATTGGTCCAAATAAACAGCAGTATTTATTGTAAATATAATAATAATTAGCAAAGTAAAACACAATTTCTGATGATTTTACAAAACATTAAATTTAAATATTGATTTTTTTTAGTTTTAAATGCATTATTTTTATAAAAAAGCAATCAGAGATATAGAAAGGATATATGATTGATTCATCGTTCATCGATTAATGAAGTTTTATGTTTTGTTTTTGAATATGGATACGGGATCATCTATCAGCAATTATTATAAATAAAAGAACGTTTTGGTCAAATTGTTGTTTCTTATAGAAAATATGCAGAAGCAGGAGACATTGATTTAAAGCAAAATTAACATTTAAAAAAACTTAGTAAGTTTAAAAATTCATTCCGTATTAATGAAAACAAAAATCGTTATTATTATTTCTTTTGTTATTATTATTATCAACTGTTACTAGCTTCGTTGATATATTTATTTGAAATTTGCTTGCATTGTATACGAAATTTACATTTCTTTTCAAATGCCTTTATATTGTAAGGAACATACAATGTCATCTACTACATATATTAATAAATCAACGCAAGTAAATTTTTGATTTTGAACATAGTAACTTTTGAAACATGGAAAATAAAATAAAATTATAATTTAATAGGAGAATCTGAAAAAGTAATTTTAAGTCTTACTAATGCATTCACGATAACATCTCATATATTCATTACACCTTGAAAAAAACTTATTTGTTATAGAAAACAAAATTTAAAGAATTAAGTGGATAAATGTTAAACTCTGAAAAAATTCATAAAACTAAATCTAAATTTTGTCAAAGAAATCATTAGAAATATTCTATTTATTTATATTTACTAAATGATATTTTAAAATTATGTTACGAAAACGGTTAAAAAATTATCTCTAATTGCAGTATTGAATCCTGCGTTTATTTATTTATTTTTAACTATAATTTCAATCGGAAAATTGGTCATTTATATAAACGCCAATAGATGGCACAAAACAAAAGTTGAAGGCAAAGCGTAGTTGAGGAACAAACAATTGACTTTTAAGATTGTTTTATAATTTTCTAAACTTAGAGCTTATAAGTACAAAATTAAGTGAAAAATGTCTTTCAAAATATATCTAAAGGCTTTAATATACTTTTACAAATATTTTAAAAGCAGAATCTCATATTAGCCTTTTTTTGTTTTTTTAAATGAATCACTCTTCATTTCGAAGTGAAAAAACTTCTTTTAAACACCAAAAAATATTATAAATTCCGAAAATTGACTTTCGCAAGAACTGAGTCTTTCTTCATAAGGTACAAGGAAGATGCGTGTCTCTATTATGAATATTACATGCTAATGAATCTACATTCATAATTGAAGCACGACTTCTTTACGCCTGACGAAGAAATACTCAATTCTTTCGAAAGACCTTCCGCAATTTATTATATTTTATGGTGTTTTAAAGAAGTTTTTTCACTTCGATTGATTAACACCAGTTTCAGCTTTTTATCTTCACTCTTCATTTGTTTCTAGATTTGGAATTTGTGCATTTCAGTGGCAACGGTGAAGTTTATGTTGTTTATAATATTAATAACTTTTTTGGAATTGAATGCATTATAATCTTATATGATATAAATTTTTATAGGAAAATATGCTGAACAAACATTAGTTCAAGTGTAAGAAACTTATATGGCTGTCATATGTTAGCATTTGTCTTCCATTAAGCTAACATGACGTTTAGCTACGGTCAATTCACAAACCAGAATGATTCACAGCGGACTGATGATTTACTCATTATTTAAAGCACACTTTATTTAAGTATTTTATTATAAGAATATTGCATCGTAGTTCTTAAACGCCTAAAATAGGAAACAGCTTGAAATAAGAAACTACTTCTTTGATCTATGCCAAACAACAGCAAAGTTGCAGGGAAAATATATATAATTGGTCCAACAGTGGTGTTGATCGGCCTATCTGCTGTGAAGTCTAAACTCAGTTACGTTTTATCAATAGGATGGTGTTGATCAAGGTACTTACAGCGCATCCAAAAGTTTATGATGACAGTTATCTTCAGATAACACAATACGTAACAGGAAATGTGCTCAAGTTATAAATAACTATTTAACAGTAGAATATTTAATTAAAACACTTTTTTAATTACTTTTCTGTGATTTTTATTTTATTTCGAAAAGCAATATTTGTTTCAAATCGAAATGTGTTCATTTGGTGCCTGTGTCATTTAGATAATTTTTTGGAATTTTTTATATTAAGTATTTATTTTAATTTTTTGGGACGTATTATTCACATAGGTAAATATTATCTTTTAATAAAAAATTGTTCAAATTAGAAAATTATGTTTTAAAAATACATTAAAAAACTAAACATCCAAGAAAATCAGAAAGATATTTTGAAAACCATGTAAACCGTATATTTAGCAGTACCTTAAAACAGACGAATTATTAAAGATATACTTATTATCAAAATCAGTATTTTCTAAAACTAATAAAAGATGGAAACTTTCACAACGAATCTGAACAAACTTGATATGGTTACGATGTCAATACAGGCAGCTGTTGTCAGAAACGCTTATAGAAAAGAAGTATATAATAATATAGAAGTATAATGTAATAAGATTGGGCACCAAAATTTAACTAGTTCAATTTCATACAAACGCAAACTTAACGATAATATGAAACCTAAATTTACCTCTCAGCTAATATTTGAAAATTGTGTCTGTAAAAATAATTATCTTTCACAGGTGAATAAGTCTAAGCTGAAAACTTTATAATTTGATTTAACCCATTGGTACTCAACAACTCCTACTGAATGAATATTTACCTGGATGTTAGAATGCATCATTTTAAGTATGTAAAAATAATTTTAAAAAATTGAACACTTAGAAAAATACTGCCTTAACGGTATTTTCAAAGTTGCATTATGCAGAATATGACATGCTTCTCATAAATATTCTAGATTTTCTAATAGGAAAATGTAAAGTCTACAAAATTATCTTTGTAAAAATAACCTTATGGATGTCTCCAACATTTTTAATTTTACAATCTTTACAAAGTTGATTTTATCAAAAACGTTGCAACACTCCTGAAATGATAAATAAAACTTTATCATGAAAAAATAACTCCTGTATCGGGTTTTTTCGAATTATATGAATGATTTATATTAATAAATGTGTTGGGAGACAGCAGCAATGAATAAAATCGTCTTTTACAGCTTACAGAAAAAGTAATATTTATTTATGGGTATGTAACAGATACACTGTGCGGTAATAAAGAAGGTTAATGTAAAATACGAAAGTTTATAAAAAGCACAATCTCAGCATGGATTCTGTGCATATATCGCTAGACACAATGAAGATACTCTAATAAGAAAATTGGTCTTTCCTGTAATTTTTTTCTACATCGAAGCGTATAATTTGAGTTCATAGAATCGAACTGAACCTCGGTTCAATGACAATACTTTTTGTATTTTCGTATTTTTATTCTTACGTATACATAATTTTATGAAAAACGATGCTAAATCAAAAATGCCTTTTTATTACTTGCATAAATAACTAACACTTTGATACATGCATGTAAAATGAATTATTTAAATTGAAATTCAAAAGATTTTTTTCTTAAAGAATGCTAAATTTGATTTGTTATGAAATATTTCGGCTTTCTTACAAGTGACTGGTGCGTAAAGTTTACACGATCCTGATTTGATGCTAAAATATGGCTGTATCAACAAAACGTGATCGCGCTCTGTTGTCAGCATCGATAGAGACGAGGAAAGGTTGTTTTTCTATGCATTGCGATATAACTCACATTTTACATCTGAAGTTGAAGAACTTACTAGTAAAAAATGATGTAAAAAAAGTTTCCATGATTTATAGTGTCTGTAAAAATAGAATTATATTTAAAATATCACACTTTAAGACATTAGAAAAAATCTAAAAAAATTAATCTACAGTCATTTCATTTTGTAGGTAAGATAAAAAAAATATAAAGGTGTATTATTTAAACATAAAAAATATTTTTATTAGCATAGAGGTGCTAAAAACATATTTGTATGGTTTTTAAAAGATAATAAATATCGTAGATGTTTGTGGACGAAATTGAAATCCGAAAGCTTTCGGCTGTTTAACAGTCATCATCAGGAGAGAAAAAAATGTTTAATGCATCAATGTTAACAAACGTTTGTTCATTTAATCAACTGCTAAAATCGGGTTTTTAGATGTTTTCTACCAAAATATAAATTGGTAGACCGATTGCGTTAGATATGTAAATCGAGATTAAACTAATCCTAGATTTTCATTCTTCACTTTCAGTGATAGGGTGAATCCTTGGAGCCTAGAATCTTGCACTGCATCAAGTAATCCGACGTTCCTTGAAGCTATTTTTTAGATGAATTGTTTTTGTATTTGATGTAAGAATCAACTGGAGTTGAATTTTGCTGCCTTGTGTTCAATTCGTTATCTTTTGTATTTAATTTTTAAAAATGCAAACGTTATGTTCATCTTTTTAACATAAGACTGATATTCATCGCATATAAATTTCCATGCATTAGCCACCTAACTGGTTTGCCATTATCCCTCAGGGGCAAAAAGTGTTTTCTTGATCCATCACTTAATGATTTTTTATGTCACTTTTTTTTTATTTTTTTACAATTTCATAGCATTTAATGACATACATTTTCAGACTAAATATTATGAATATTTTAGTTTAAAAAAAAGTTATGTTTATACCATATTCTTATAATTTATTGAATAAAAAAAGTAAAAAGAATCACTTAAGTGGTTGAAAGAAGAATATAGTTCCTTCTTATTCACTTTCGTTTAGAGTTCGTGTTTAAATATTTCAAGTATTTCAGGTTGACTTGAAATGTAATTTCCACACAGGTGTTTTGTGGTATACTATACAATTAGTTTTTTTAGGAGGAACATTTCACTTTTGAAGCTAAAGGAAATAACTTTTCCTAACTTGAGAAAAATAGCACGGATTTTCCTTACAGATAAAAAGAAATTTTGATAGCTTCATTTATCAGCACCCTTTTTTAAGTAAACAGAATTCACTAATTCTAGATGCATATTTTACCAACTAAGCGAAAAAATTTTCTTCATTATAAAGCTGTAAAATTTTGAAACAATAATATTTTACATTTTGTCTGAGGGTTCAGTTTTTTTCCAGATTTTCCGGGCATTTGAAAGGAATTATACTTTTTTATTGTTTTTTGTGATATATTTTTAAAAGAGAAATTTTACTCAAGATGTTTTTCTAAACAATTTCATACAATTATTGAGTGCAAGTATACGTGAGTTTTAAAACTCGCCTTATCGAAAAAATATAATTTTGGAAATTCGCAAGATTTTACAATGACAGAAATACAGGCTGAAACTTGATTCTTTTTTTCTAGATGGTTCTCTTATTTCGTTCCACGTTTACTAATGGAATAGATTGACAGATATAAAACGATTTTCTTAATTTTGGATAAGGCGAGTTTTCATGTTAAAGTGCTCATACATTGTTAAAACAAATGAATTATCTAATGAATCATCTATTGTTTCATCTAATAATAAGATTAAAATTAAATAGACAATATTTAAAAATTACATAAAATCCGGCATTTACCCACCCTGTCCTCCATAATCGATGTCAAGGGCCAGTTAGGAGCAGCTTGACCGATGTTTTTGCTACTAAAGCGTTGAATACGATGATTTCTTTATAGTAATTTTTGCGTCATTTAAACGCGAACAACGGCGATTAAATCAAAGCGAAGAATAATATTTCCAAAATAGCAGTATCCGTGTGATTCTGTTTAAGAAATCTTCAAAGGCTCAAAAATCAGAATTTCGGAACGTAAGATTATTTAAACAATTCCGTTTATTTATTTCTTTTTATTTAACTCTACAGTTAGTAAAAAATAAATGTGTAATGTATATATGAATATATTAAAATTAGTGAGATAAAACAATGTATAAGATTATTTTTACAAACAGCGTTATGAATAAAGAAATAATTAAAATTTTATCTACCGAAACACTAATTTTCTACCTTTTATTTTTAACGGTTTTGTGAATAAAAACATTTAATTAATTATTTAAAAAATATATTTGCATTTCATTTTAAAAGAGCTTGAAAAAAAAGTCATTAAGGGGCATTAAATTATTACAACAGGAATTTGGTTTGTAAATGTAAATTTTACGGTCGGTTCAGCTGTTATAAACAAATGACGACTATAACTCCGTAAAAATAATAATAACTTAAATATATTAACTTCTTATGTGATAATAATTTTGCCACAGTAGCATTTAAAATAATATTAATACAATTTGAATGGCATGAATAATGAAATTGAATTCATTGTTTTCAAATAAGCTGCAATTTTTTTCTGTGTATATTGTTTATAAACTGCAAGTTTAAATGTAGTAAATATATATTTAAGAGGTAAAATTTGTATTGATACATAGTTATAGAAACAAAGCATCCCATAATAGAGTCTAAATATGAATTATATCAATTAAAAAAAATAATAAAATAATGTAATAAAATCTACTGATAAAATAAAACAGTACACATATTTCTCCTTATAGATCATCAACTGTTAGTAAGTTGAACTATCGTAAGTTTAAACTTTAAAGGGTACATTTCCACATGCAAAATCTTTCAAACCCTGTTTTCCCTTCGGTGATAATGAATTTACAAAAAATTTGTGATATTTTAAAATATATATATAATTTAAATATTATACGGTTCTGTAAAATAAATTTTAAGCAAAGATTCTCCTTGCCCTATTAAGTACAAATCTGCCACATGTGACTTTTTTAACACTTCCCAGGAAAGGTGAAAATTCATTGATGACTTCAGTTTGTTTGTCCGTTTGTCTGTCTGGCCATCTGTCCGCACTCTTGATTTCATATTCTTTATGTTTAGGATTTCCCTGAAATCTTAGGAAATTATTGACGTTTATCCTAGCACAAACTTTGTTTCAAATGACGTTTTTAGCATGATTAGTTAATTCACAAGGACAGTCAAAAGTAGGTCGTTACATTACGGCCTCTGGAAAAAATTCGTTTCAAATGAATTTTAATGGTGTAACACAATGTCAAACATAAGAAGTATGATATGCTTTTACAAAATACACTAAAATATGAATTCTGTAAAATATGCAGTTAAAACAATAGCTTATTTATTTACAGGTCCACACAAAATAATTCCATTACGTATTAGCAAAAAGAGGAATATTGTTTGCGACGTATTTTAATTAAACTATTTCATCCATAGTAAAATTCATATACGTCGCTAAGGCTTAATAGGATACTTTACGCATAATATAAAGTGCATAGAATTTAGAAGGACGCGCAAAAATTTTTAAATAGTATATTCTATCCGAAGACTGTACATTAGAAATAATGGCTGATGGATGGATGAAATAAATTTTTTATTACGATATGCGTTTTTCAGTTTCACTAAATTTATGCATAATATATGATGTGTTTAAATGCTATAGTTGATATCCTGGACTACACATAAGAATTCGTAAAGGCTACTAAATTTGAGCGTAGATTACTTAAAGGTGGTTTTAAATGAATTCTGCATTTTTACGCTGAAATTCATAAAGTTTTCTAATAAATTTTTACAGAATATAGATAAAATTATATACAAGATTACGCAAAGCATTGGGTACATGGTTGCCTATGATTATAATTTCTGGAAATGTGATTTCAGTAGAGTTATGAATGTTTATGAATTAAATTTTAGCTAAATAGTGGAGTGTAATAAAGGGCTGCATTAACTGTTGATCTGATCAAAAGTATTCGAGTATCTTTTCGTTTATTAATATAAATTGCTGAAGGAGAAATTTCAACATGTTACGCGTTTTCTTGCTAAACTAAATTCCCCTATTATATACTATAGATATAAACCGACGGATCAAATACAGTTCTATTCAAAAGTACTGGAAAACATATTTGGCTATGGACAGTAACACCTTATTTCCGTAAATAATGAAGTACTTTGAACGATAATAATTCATTCAATAAGAATTCATATTAAAGTTGTGTCGTAAAAATGTTTCAAACAAAGTTGCTATATTTTTTTTTCATTTTCCAAAAAAATATGATATTTTTGCAAGTGCAAAATGCATTCTAGTAAGATAATTGCAAGTATTTTTTATTAATTTTTTAAATGTAAATAAATTTATCTAACAAATATTAGCTCAAAAGTATATAGTACAAAACATATACATATTATAAAAAAGCCATAAAACGAAAAGTACGTAATACGAAATCCGGATTTAAAAAATGACTATTTGAAATAAATGAATTTTCTCAATATGCAGATTAACTACACTGTCTGACTTCCATTGATTTTTTTTATCAATTAAATAACGGAAACCAGCAATTCCGCCGGAAATAATATTGGAATATCATCAGTTGTACAGATAATTTCTCGTTTCTTTGACCACAGATAATGCTATACAATAATTGAGACATTTTTTTTTAAAATTAAGATTCCTAATCAGAGAACCGAATAATCAATGTTTCTCTTTTGATCATTTAAATTAAGGAAACCTGATATTCCGGTTGATTTTTTTTTCTTTTGAAAAATTATATGTTTTGAGGATACATTCACCTTTATTCATCAATTAGATCACCATTATCAGCGTAACACTCTGATAATGGTGGACATTTCTTCCTTAAATGTTGCATTGCTTAAAATATACAGGGTGATTCAAAATAACGTGGACAAAATGATATGACAAATCAAGCATACAATAAGGATAAAAAATCACATAGGAACATAGGGTCGAAAACTACTTATTGAGTCACAAATACAGGGTGTTTCATTCTAGCTACACCCGGTTTAAAAGTAATAATTTCGAGGAAAATAAAAATATTGTAATGAAAATGAAACGATATGTACCTTATTTTGTGTGAAATGTGATAACGTTACGAAAAGATCTGTAAAAATATATGGCTCAAGCAATCGATGATGCTGTATAAACTGAATGTCACAGTCCAAAATGTGAGGTGCCAAGTGCATATTACTGGTGCGTATAATGCAAACTTGTACCACTTTTGTTTGGTGTTATCACATTTAAAACAAAGGTGAGAATGTCTGTTGAATGTTTTATTATAATGTACTTCATTTTTCTGAAATTTATTACCGTCAACCCAAATTGAAACACCCTGTATTTGTGGCTCAATAAGGGGTTTGCGGCCCTATGTTCCTAGTTCCTATGTGATTTTTTATCCTTGTCATATGCTTGATTTGTGATATCAATTTATCTACGTTATTTTGAATCACCCTGTATGTATAAATAAAAGAAAACCTCATCGAAAAAAGAACAACGTTTTATTCTAGGTTTTCGTACACCAATGAGTGTTTAAAAGCGCGTAAAAATATTTGATTGAAAATACTTTATAAACATACATTAATGGTTAATGAGCTAATTTAAGCTGATTTTGTATTTCATCGAATTGCGTGCTCATTTTGTCTATTCAAATTTATAAATCATAGACAAATCTTAATTCATCTGGAATTCGGAAATTTTCTTTTTACGTTGTTACCATACTCTCTAAATTTAACGCATTACATATATTATATATAATTATGAAATAAATGACATTCTTAGTACATAACACAGACTTTGTATAAAGTCGTTTTTGAATTATTTATTCATTTATCAATAGTGCAATACTGTCAAAAAATGTAGAACTTCTGAAATGAGCTTGGAAATTGTCAAAGTCCAGAATATTTTTTTCGTTAAATTTCTTAAATAGAATAAATGATAAAATTTGAAAGAACTAAGATTTTAACTAAGAGGGTCTAAGAGGACAGTTTCGCATTTTCTTGCGCATTATTGCTTTGGGAAACTTCTCAACGACGAAAATTCTACTCACGAAAATTTAAATTATTTTTATAGTTACAGTCTACAATATTTATGGGCTACCTCATAGCTATTTCTCTTAAATAATTTTGATACTTTACTTTATTTTTGATCTGGAGTATCACATTTGAAATTTAAGATGCCCGTTAGATAATGTCCAATATAAATAGCAATTATTTGTTAAAAGATAAGCAATATAAAAATATACTCTCAATATATCTTTTAACACAAAAATACAGTTAAACGGTGCAAATCCACTCTTTTTTTTTTTTTTTTTTTTGTTTACTGATGTTCCGTAAACAAGCAAAATAATAGTAATAATAATAATAATAAACAGTCAAATTTTGGAATCAGAAGAAATTCTCGGAATGTATGATTATTAATAACTTAGTGTAGAGGTTTAACTCCCTTAGAGATATAAATTTTGCGAATTTTTAGAAACAATTCTGTTACATAAAAGTTCGCGATGATTCGCATTTGCACGCGAGTTCAACCATCACAGTAAGTTCGTAATAATCTTAATTTGTCAGAATATTTGTGAGGATTCCTTATTTTGCTGAATTATTTTTGACGCTGATTGTTTTCAGAGTGACAGAAAACAAAAATTGTTTAAAAAAGGGGATTGAGAGATGTATCTGTGTTTGGCGGCGCATGATAGACACTGAAATCTCTTATTATTGGATAATGCATCACAAAATTGTCCTATTATTTAGATGAAAGTAATCAGGCAAATTTAGAAGTTGTTGATGAATAAAAAATACTTTTGTTATACGGAGGTGTCCGATGACAGGAAAGTTTTATTATGGGGGTTTTATTGTATTTATATTAGTTTATTTATAAGAATTAAGGGATTTAAAAACATAGGATGGTGTGGAGCAATTTTCAACAAAAACAAAACTTTTGTAATAATGCAGGAATCAATGACTATTTCCTTTAACCTTTTTCTTGATAGAATCATCACATGCCTGGTGATTGTTTTGAAGCATTTTCCGATAATTATTATAAATAACAAAAAAAAATATAAATAAAACCCTACCTGAAAATTACCTGATGTTTGAGGTAATTTCTATACACCAAGGGGTAATTTTCAGGCAGCTATTTGCGGGGACTGTTTAAGGGTATGATTTTGGCACTAACTACGATATTTAAAAGACAGCACTGTAAAATGTTATGACATAAAATGGGGTATTTATTACACAACTCTGAAAACAGGAAAAATGCATGAAAACGGAATAGTAACTGAACCATTTACATTTTCGACCATTTATATATGTATTGAACCATTTACATTTTCGGCCATTTATATATGTATTGAACCATTTATATTATCGCCATATGTATTGTACATCCATTTATATTTTCGCGTATAAAAGAAAGTTATATGATTCTTTTTCACACTTAGCTACTTTACATATATCTGTTTGATATAAATTTATGTAAATCGGTAAAGAAATTAAGATTTTTTATGATAGTAGAATAAAAATCATCATTGACGAAAGTCATAAAACCGAATCAAATTTCGTTCTTAAATAAATAAATAAATAAATAAATAAATAAAATAAAATAAAAATATGTTTATATAATATTGTAATAATACAATAATATTCGAATTAATAACTAGATATTAATATAATAATATAATAAATTTTTTAGAAATCTAACTTGATTTTTACACTAAAATCAAGATTTTAAACATCACTAATTTCAACAGAACTAACCATTTTAGCTCTCTTTGACACTAAAGATATAACTGTAGAATTTATTAACATTATTTTACATTTTTTGTATTTTTTTTCTATGTTCAATAGTTTTAACCTGGAAAGGATAAAAAGACTTAGTCTTAATAGGTCCAGAAGAATGAAAATGATTGGCAGTAATTTCAGTTTGATCGTCTTTTGGCCACAAAAATCGATTCTCCCATGCCAGTTTAAAATTTTCATTTCAACCTTTAACATATTTTTCTTAGAGACATGTTTTTGGAATAACATTTATATCTGTCAAAGTTAGAATGTTTGGCCATACAGCATATATAATTGATTCTCAAAAATGGCATCTTTCACTTTCTTCAAAAATCTCTATCTTTCATCAAACGTCTCCCATTTTAGCTTGTTTTCCACCCAGAATTTTATTTATAACTCTAAATTTAACCTAATGATGTCGCTTTTTTAGTTATATTTTAACACATAATGCTTTTTAAACCATTCGCAAAATATAATTCAACATATCGTATCACTTTAAACACATTATAAAACATATTTAGTGCTTGGAAATTACCTCAAAGGCTATCTGAAAATTATTCCGGTGTTTCTTAAAGGGTACATCTTTTTTAATTAATTTTTTTCACGAATAGACATTCACATAATGTTATTTACTTGTTGATAACACGCGCTAGTAAAACTTAGTGGCATTTGTGCTAGTTTCCACACCCAATAAATTGAAATTTGGTATCACTGAAGCAAAAAGTTAAATGGTAATTTTTTTACAGCGTTTGGATGACCAATTTTTTAGAAGACAGAGAAAGATGCCAATTACTAAGAAAATATTAATTTTGTTAGAAAAATAGCTAATTTAACAAAAATGAAAACTGTTTTCGCCAGATTCTCATTAGGATGCAAGTAATACTATTGTCTGTTCATTACTCCGCATTCCTCTGTATGAAAATTACCCCAGGGTATCCTACATTATTTTACTTGAAGCACTATAATAAATAGTTTAGAATTTCCCATAATTTCATTAATAACTTACAATTTCCTATAATGCTATAAATCATTTACAGTTTCTTATAATTTCATCAATAGTTTATAATTCTCGATTTCTGAAACCAGTTTTACTTAATGAATCTTCGTAAATATCACAATAATATTATGCATGACTTATAATTTATTTTCTGATAAGTAAAATAAATTCTTTTCATATTTTATCTTCTAGTAAATAAAAAAATATATTGAGGTTAAATTTTCATTATTTGATAATCTAGAATATAAAAAGTTAAATAAATTTTATCACTTTTAGAACATGGGGACTTAAGATACAGTACGCAATCTATTTATGCGTAGCCAGTTTTAGAGAAATATTAAAATACATTTTCAGGGATTGTACTTGACTTGCTAATTTCCAAGTAATATCCCTGTATTTACTTATTTTAAAAAAAAAATCTTGTTCAAACTCACAAAATTTCACCTTGTTTAAGAAGAGATTTTTTATATGAAAATATTGGTATCGAAACATTTCCTGATATCAAAATTCAAATAACCCATATGAATTCTGATTTTATTGTTTTATTTGATAAAATTAACAATTATCTGTTCAAAGCAGTTTCTTTTTCTTCTTTTGATTGATTGGTGTGTAGTTATGGTGCTTGTTTTATAGCTCATAAACTACAAAAGTATTTTTATATTATTCTTAAAGTGCTTCATAAAAAAATGATAATTATGTTTAACAAGGTACACCCTGAAATCCAGGTGAGTATTAAAAACATGATACGAATATTTCTAATTCATTTTCTAAAATAAATCTTCAAAAATGCAAGATTTTCATGAACAATCCTTTATGAAAAACATTGTGTCTTCAAAATTATGATTATATTTATATAAAACCAATCACTTACAACCTACGCGATGTTGTGAAAACAATGAATTATTGGGTTAATTACCTTAAATTATAGTCCAATACATAACTAATCCAGCAAATATTTTAATGAATAAAAAAGAAAATCGAGCATTATTTTTCTTTTTGTGATATATTCTATAAATTTCTATTGCATTATTTTCCCTTTTAATAGTGAAAAGTAATTGCTGTCTTTTATAATATTAATAAAGCTGTCTTTTCATAAAGTAATTTAATTGAAACAATTACAATTATACGCACGTTTTCTTTCTTTAAGAAATTGCTGTGTTTTACACAAGATTAGGATTCCATAATGTCTTATTTAAAGAATATATTTTTAAATTTACTTTTCAAGAATTAAAAGTTAATATTTTATTTTGAAACACTTAGTATATACCTTCGAACGCAGCGCATAGTTAATGCCTTCCTTTTAAATTACGATCATTGCATACTGCTGTTTGTTGTTAACCGTAAAGATGTTGGGAGTAAAAAGAAATATTGTCTCAGCGTCAGACCAAATTTATTATGTGGCGTCTAGGCTCAAAGAAAACTTTAGAGACTTGGCTTTGGGTTATTTTCCTTTATCGCCTGATAATTTCCGAAAACTCCCACATGTCTTTAGCTTCGACTAACATGAGTTATTTGCGGAATTTTTACAGTCTTGCTCCTTGTTATTGATGTCTATGTTCCTGTTAACTAATACTTTAATATATGGCAGTAAAACTATATCCATAAATATATTATGCGATACTTTGTGGAAATTCAAATAAAAATGAAGATGTTATAGTAGCATAAGAACCTATTTTTTTACTCTCTTCTTTCTATACAAGAAAAAAAAATTGGATTTTTGTATAATTTCTAACTTCAATTTATGCGTTTTAGATTGTAAGTTTTATGACATATATTTTGTGGACTGCTAAGTAGAATAGTGGGAAATTTCATTTATAGCTCTATTCTTTTGCGAAATGGTACTGATTAATTATAGGGTAACAGCCACTAAGAGGGTCCATTTATGATTTCTTCAATTTATGTAATGCATATATCTCCAGTTTACGTCAGCACAATTAAACGAAATATAAGATTTAAATTTTCATGATATTAGTAGATTGTCATTCATTACTGTTTGCAGTTATTTATAGAAAATGTGTCGAAAGTCGATTATTTGTTTAAAAAATGAAAATCTATATATCCACTTTAATTGCACTTAATTCAACAAACCTTTACATTTAGATTCCTACCTATGGGAATGTTAAGGGGCCACTCACGCGCCAAAGCATGATATGGGGTGATGTCCAATAGCCAGTCACTTGCTGGCGCGGAAAAATTTTTCACTGATTTTTTGTTATAAAAAGTAAATAGGCTTCTGGGAAAACGCAACTTCTACAGTGCGGCATTAACTATCATCACATCTTCACGTAAGCGGCAGCGAACGTGTTAATTTTTAAGTATGTATATATATTATTTAAATGATAAAATTTAGCACTTTTTGCGATTTGTGTCACCTTTTCTACAATGTTAAAAGAAAATCTGATATTAATCTTCTATGTCAATGTAATAAATTTTGTTTTTTTTTTCAATAAAATTCATTCGCAATTCGTGAAACAATCTTTCTTTTTCTTGTTTTTTGTGACCGGAAAACTCGAGCTACATCAGCTATCATACATAGAAACGCACACATATATACATATAGTTATAGATATATGTATATTTATTTATTAAGCTATTGCATAGCTTTTATCGCGGGCTTTGAGCGCGGCGACCGAATCCAAAAATTCCGTAACGCGAAAAATCCTAACACATCCGTAACGAAAAATACCTAACACTCGGCTAACGTCGTTTCTCTTCGGCAGACTTCGGCATGGTATCCTTTGGTAGACTTCGGCAGACATTGACGCGGTATTTTTCAGATATTTAGAGGAAATCAAAACTCAAACTTATATTTCTTATTTCAGTTACTATAAATCTATAGTTTCAATATTAAAAATTCCTGATAAAATGGGTATAGAAAAGAATCGTCTTAAGATAAAACAAGGTAGGATAATGTAGCTTTTGGTGAGTGGAGAACCGCCCAACGGTGAGGATCGAAAAATTTAAAGTGCTTATAACTCGCGATCTAATTTTCGTAGCGCGGCCAAATTTTGTTTTGTAATTTATTATGAGACAGTGTTAATTTTTGGTGACAGGAGACCCCACGGTGAGGGTCGAAAAAGTTAAAATGCTTATAACTCCCGGTCTAATTTTCGTAGAGCGGCCAAATTTTGTTTGGTAATTTATTATGAGACAATGTTAATTTTTGGTGAAAGGAGACCCCCCCACGGTGAGGGTCGAAAAATTTAAAATGCTTATAACTCGCGATCTAATTTTCGTATCGCGGCCAAATTTTGTTGGGTAATTTATTATGAGACAGTGTTAATTTTTGGTGACAGGAGACCCCCACGGTGAGGGTCGAAAAAGTTAAAATGTTTATAACTCGCGGTCTAATTTTCGTATCGCGGCCAAATTTGTTTGGTAATTTATTATGAGACAGTGTTAATTTTTGGTGAAAGGAGACCCCCCCCCCCATGGTGAGGGTCGAAAATTTTAAAATGCTTGTAACTCGCGATCTAATTTTCCTAGCGCGGCCAAATTTTGTTTGGTAATTTATTATGAGACAGTGTTAATTTTTGGTGACAGGAGACCCCACGGTGAGGGTCGAAAAAGTTAAAATGCTTATAACTCCCGGTCTAATTTTCGTAGAGCGGCCAAATTTTGTTTGGTAATTTATTATGAGAGAGTGTTAATTTTTGGTGAGAGGAGACCCCCCCACGGTGAGGGTCAGCGCGGCCAAATTTTGTTTGGTAATTTATTATTAGACAGTGTTACTTTTGGTGACAGAAGATCCCCCATGGTGAGGGTCGAAAAATTTAAAATGCTTATAACTCACGATCTAATTTTCGTAGCGCGGCCAAATTTTGTTTGGTAATTTATTATGAGACAGTGTTACTTTTCGTGACAGGAGACCCCCCACGGTGAGGGTCGAAAAATTTAAAATGCTTATAACTCGCGATCCAATTTTCGTAGCGCGGCCAAATTTTGTTTGGTAATTTATTATGAGAGAGTGTTAATTTTTGGTGACACGAGACCCCCCCCCCCCCTCCACGGTGAGGGTCGAAAAATTTAAAATGTTTATAACTCGCGATCAATTTTCGTATCGCGGCCAAATTTTGCTTGGTAATTTATTATGAAACAGTGTTAATTTTTGGTGACAGGAGATTCCCCATGTTAAGGGTCTAAAAATTTAAAATGCCTATAACTCGCGATCTAATTTTCGTAGTGCGGCCAAATTTTGTTTGGTAATTAATTAAGGTATTGCATAGCTTTTATCGCGGGGGTTTTGAGCGCGGCGAAAGAATCTAGAAATTCCGTAACGAGCAAAAAACCCTAACACTCCAGCTAACGTCGCTTCAGTTTGGCAGACTTCGGCACGCTATCCTTCGGTAGACTTCGGCAGACATTGACGCGGTATTTTTCAGATATTTTGAGAATATCAAGTCTTAAACTTATGTTTTTTATTTCGGCTACCATAAACGCATCGTTTCAATGATAAAAATTCCTGATTAACCAACATGTATTGTAAGATAATAAAAATATTTTAAACGATATTAACTTCATATTTGTTCAATACAAGAAAAAAAATTGTTATCGGTCATCACGCTCAAAAAGTTTAACTTGAATTAATATCAAAGACAAAAAATAAATACATAAATAAAAAATAAATAAATAATTATAATTGCATAAATTGATAAAAAATGCTATGCAATAGCTTTACCGCGGCAGTCCCCGAGTGCCACACGTATTTTTATATTTATTTATTTAATGTACGTCCATTGTATAAATTTTGAACAATGGCAAGATCTTCGTGGTTTCTGCACTAGAATGCTAGTGTGCTCTAGGATGGGACTTTTGAAAAAAAACCCTCCTAAGAGGGGCAAACGGAGGCAAAACTCCTGGAACATCTTCCTACATCTCAGCAGGCATTTAAGGTAGCAGCATGAAATTCCTTTTAATAAATATACTAAAAATATAATTAAACACATATTTCAAGGAGTTTAGAAACAGTCCCACTGAGGAGTTTAAAAGAAGGTCGAACAATTCAGAACGTTTTGCACATGTCAGAAGTCGTTTTAAGTAAAATCGTGAAGCAGCAAAAAATAAATCTAATAAAAAATTAATAATGCTTTTCAGAAATTTTAAAATGGGTGTCTAAAAATTCCAAACATTTTTTGGACCCGATATATGATTTAACATCGGAAAACTCTCGAACCGCTCTTTCATATTATGATACTTTCTCATATTATGATACTTTCTTCTCGGTCTCAAATGTCTCCTCAGTTTTCGATAGCGTTTTATCATTACAGATCTGATTCTTTTACGAGGGGACATCTAATAAATATTATTTGTAATATATGAAAATATCAGAGAGAGGGTATAGTTTTGTACCGCGAAGGCGGAATAGTTGGAATTCTGGTGGGGGGAAGACAATTTTCTAAATTTGGCCTACACCCCTCATGTGACATATCATTCAAAAGGCTCTCCGAGATATATTTCAAATTATAAATCTCCACTGCCTCTACCCCTTTGCCTCCGTGAAGTGATAATTTTTCAAAATTTATCTCATACCCTATCGCGTGATATATTATTGGAAAGCCTTGTGACCACTTATCCATGTTATGTACTTCCCATGCCCTTCTCCCTCAATTTGTTCTTCTTGGGAGTGCAGTTATCGTATTCAATCAGGAGATTCTCTAACAATGGGAAATTGTTGAACTGATCTCAATGGTGTAGAAAAATGAATTAAAAAATGGTGATCCCGTTTATCATCTATTTGGTTACTATTTTTGCGACCAGGTGTATCTTTAATTATTTATTTTTTCATTTTGCTGCTAATTGTTGAAATTTTTCAATTTTTGATATTTTTGTACTTTTCAAATTTTTGCAACCATGGGTTGCCATGAAATGACTTTTCGGCTATTATAGCTACATGATAGTCTTTCACCGACGTGTTTTTTGAATTCGATGCGTTTTTAGTTGTCATGTATTTACCAAAATCCTTTATAAGCATGTAAAATCAATGATTTTAGTGATTGATTGCCGAACACCTTGATTATAGATTCTCGGAAATAATCGATGACTGTATTGATTGTGTTTTTTTTTATTGGTAAATATTCGAGAATCGTACACCACTAACGTTATTCTAGCAGCAGTTTAAGGTAGAAGCTTGAACATCAAGACAACAAATCTATTAAAAATTTATTCCAGGGATTTTAGAAATCCCCCCCCCCCAAGCCAAAAAGGATTAAAAAGACGTACGGAAGTAGGCCATTTCGCGATATCGCAGCAGCAGTTTTAGATACAGATATAAATTTGAGGTTACCTAATCTACTGAAATATACTTGAGCATGTGTTTTAAAAAATTCAGAATAATTCACATAAGCGAATTTACTAGAATAATAGCACTTTTAGAATATTTCGGCATATCTGAGTAGCAGGTTTGGGTAGAAGCGGGAAATTCAAGTAAGACCTTCGAAGTAATATTTAATCATAGGTACTTTAGTCATTTTAGAGCTATTTTGTTTATTATGTTATCTACGCCAACTCTGAACGTGATAATATAAGATTATATGAATAAGACAAAAACTACAGTTGTTTGGTTCTACATAATTTCTTTTCTTTTTTTAATTTTTATTAGTTGTATTTCGTTTGAAAAAAAAAACTTGTATTTTGTTCCAATGATAAACTTTAAACAAAGCTTTTTGTGCATATTTTTCTTATAATTTAGGCTTTGGTGCATTAGAATTCCATTTTGTTCAAAATTGTTTTCTATATGTATAGCTTAATCATGCGCGCAGCACTTGATTTTTTTAATTCACGCTTTAGTGATATGAATACTTTTAATTTAAAAATTAAAGTTAATTTTATATATACAATATTTATTTTTCTCTATAATACAGTAAAAAAAAAATACGTTTTACACAAAA
Source organism: Maratus speculifer (assembly GCA_964019185.1). Lineage (NCBI taxonomy): Eukaryota > Metazoa > Arthropoda > Arachnida > Araneae > Salticidae > Maratus > Maratus speculifer. The sequence continues at coordinate 216,098,753 of OZ025299.1, read as the reverse complement.
ATCGAATAAACAGATTTTAATTACATTTTAGTTTTACTTCATACTTTGAAATAGAAGTTGTTTTTCCTCGTTTCAACAACACAAATGTTCTGTTCCCCTTTTCGCAGTTGATAAATAAAAAAGGGTATAATTACATTATAACCAATCTATATTTTTGTTATCTTTACTTGTGGGAAAAAACAGTATTAATCACCATACACTAACAAGAGCTTAATCGACATGACAGGAGAAACACGCGAATTTCATGATTCATACATTTTCGTCATCCCCAGTAAAAATAATTGTATACAACATTTTTACTTTTTTCTATGTAAAGAAGAAAGTATTTGTTCGATTTTATGTTATACTTTCCATTCTCAATGGATTTCTTCGTTTTAGGAGATCCCAAAAAATTGTTTATACGAAATGTTTGTCTGTCCGTGCATATATATCCGCTTTCTATCATGGAATATTATAAGAAGCTACGTATAGAAAAGGAAACAAATTTCATACATACATTTTTTACAAAAGCCATCAGATCGCACGAAAGATTGGGGATATTCCGTATTAAGAAGGAGCTGTGATAGCTATTTTGGTACCATTTTACATACTGTAACATCAAAAAATACATAAATTTATGCACTGAACTTAATCAATATGTATTATTGGACTATGGATTTCAGGTTCGAGTAGAAAATGGGGATTTTATCTTGGAAAGAGTAGCTGCGATAGCGATTTTACTCGAATTTTCGTAGTTCTGTTGAACATTGGCTGCTCGTGCAATGATGAGTTAAACTGTTTGTTCTCAAATAACTGAAGTAACTGATGTACAACAGAGTTAGAAATATATTTATTATTAAGTTTTTGTGCATGTGACGACACCTTATTCATATCACTTCTCTATCTGTATATCCGTCACAGCGTCTGAAACCGTATGAGTCAGAGATTTCAATATTTTATGTACTTAAAGCTGATTACGCCGTGTAGACACATACGACCGTTTACGACAGATCATAAAATTTTTGAAAATGTCCATTATTTTAATTAAATTAACTTTTTCAATGTCATTCGCGGATTTTTGCAATTTGAATTTAAAAAGAGAACCAAGATTTCAATGTATTTCGTGTAACCATGATACCTTGGAGGTAAAGCATCTCACTAGTAAACAGAAAATACTTAGTTCAAACGCTGGAGATGGATGTTAAAATTTTCATATTAATATCGATTTAATTAGAAGAAATTTTGTATTTTTTTTGCAAATTTAAGTATTTGTATTGCTTTTATTATTATTTAAATAAATTTCTTGTATAATAAATTAATTTTGTTTTGCTTTTAAAACTATTTTGACCTTTATACTTATTTATGTATATATTTCTCAAATAGCTTAAATAATTGAAAGAGAAATTCAAAATATTTTTAATTATTTACAAATAAAATATAAATGTCATTTTGGAGTATATTTAGGTATTATTTAAAAATTAAATACTTTTGTCTTTTTTATTCTGCTGCTGCTATTTATAGGTAAAACATGCAATGTCTAGAAACGTTATACGTAAGAGATGTTGTTGAATAAAAGAAGAGTATAAAACTTCTGTTATTTATATAATATTTTAATAATTATGCATTAGGAATTTCGATTTATTAATTTAAGGATAAAGTGTTTTAAAATACATGTTGGAGGAAAACCTCAGTTTGAACTGCGATCCCACTTACCTAATTGTTGTTGATATTGCTTAGTTCTAATCATAGCTAGGTTGTGCCGCTGTTCAAAATCCGTCTTGGTAATGTAAATATTTTTCCAGAAACCTTGTCGTTAATAAAATAAATCACATATATTTGTGCAGTTCTGTTAAAAATAAAAAAGCTTCAAGGTAAAGTCTACTTTTTCAATCATTATTTTTAATTGAATTTTTGAAAGCTTTGTATAGAATTACAAAACTATAAATTCAAAATATTTTAAATTTAATATACAAAAATATCAAGCCGATTTTAATGAAATTTTAGAAAGTAAATCGATCATACTTCTAAAGGGAAAGCAAATTTAAAAGAACACACGTATTGTAGAAATCTCAGGCCATTTTAATAATCTTCAACAATTCCATGAAATAACGGCGATTCTTGAAATATATTTGTTATATTTATTCGTCTGGAATTTACGAAATATGTAGACATTTTTCTGAAAAATAAACCTTTCCTATAGACTGAACAACTACTCTGAAGTAACAGAGCATGCATGCAAATATATCATGAACTATTTTATTATTTTTTTCTTTTCTTGTTTGCCATTTCACATATATACAGACATGTTGCGTGATGTATGTCTTTAACAGACTATATCTAACACTCATAAACTTTTCACTTAAAAAGGCATCATACAGATATATTTCAACAATATTATGTATGTTTTATATATTGTTTACAAAAATGGAAGTCAATTACGCAAAAAATTGGATATCGCGTGGCTAATTAACGATTTTCTATCGGATTTTGCTATGGAGACGACAAAATACCTGCATTTATAATGATATTTTGTCAGTTTTAGATGAACAAGCCCTACCTGTAAATGATTCAGTTATAAAAAATGAAATGTGATGTAAAAATGTAATAAGGACTTTAAATATGAATGGTAAAAGTCTACATAAATGACATTGAAGGTTCAAATAATAAATAAAACAAATGTAATTGATTTATTTTCTTTTGTTTAAACATAGGTGCTGCGGTATCGTTAAGTATTATTTCCAAAGAGAATGAAAATAAATGTATAATTCTGTCACTAAACATAGAATAATCTCGTTTAAATTTTGGATGAAAAAAATAATATAGCAATAAGCTAACAAATTAAGAAACTATTGTAAGTCATTGGCCTTCAAAAGTTTAGGTTTAAAAACGGTTTTTGTCTTACTTACAAACAATTTTTTGTAAAAACATTGACTTTTGGAAATATAAGTCGTGCAAACTATGAGACATCATGTGAATTGCTACCACTTAGTATGGTGATAAGGATTTAAACTTCGGTCTTCTTCGAAATGCGTTTTTCGTCTTTAAAATTAACACGATCTGTAGTTTTGTATGCATGTTCCATCTTACTAGCATATAATCCATTTTTCAGATTGTTTTTTGTCATTTATAAGAGTCCAAAATATGTTTATGTTACTGTAGACTAATTTATAAGTCAGCACTAAATTATTTAACAGAATTAATAGAATATTTTTGCAGGAAAATTTTAATTTGCAATAAAAGTTTTGAATTTTAGAGATTTTAGATTTTTTATTTTCGAATCATGTCTGCTTTACTAAATAAACTATTACTAAGCTGTATTTTTTCTCAATACAATGGTTTAATTTCTCTTATTATAGGCTATACAGTACGATGCAGCTGTTCAATATTAAATAGTTTATGGAATTGGTAAAACTAAGCGAGTTTACATTGTAAAAATAATATTCTTTGTAAAACAAAATTCGTGAATAACGAAATTTAGTATTCGTGAATGTTGAAATGTTCTTCATTTTTTTATTTTGCGAATCTGAAATCCATGACTAAGTATGCTAAGGGCCTACTGACGAACAAATAGCTATAAATAAAATTTTGTTCTTATCGGCGGCAAAATCATTTAAAAAACATGCATTAAAAATCCAATACAGTTCTTAAATTTAAAAATATAGAATCCTATAATTGTTTTCTAATAAAAAATTAATTTATAAAAATTGTTTTTTGAAATATTTACTTTTTCGTATCAGCATTATAAAAATATGTAAATACGCATTTTTATTTTTTTCTTAAAAAGTAACAACTTTATAGCTTTTTAAAAGATTTAAAGGAATAAAAAATAAATTAATATTTAAAAAAATATTTTAACACAGCATTATACTAAATTTATTCAAATTAATGATTAATATACTTTTCTATTAAGATACAAATTCAGGGCGAAATTTCAAAATGAAAGTATTATGTTGTTTCTGTTTCTGTTTCTGATTTTAATATATGTGATAATTTAATATCATATAAAGGCTGTTTATATGATATTACATTATCACATATATGAATTGGATATGATTCATATAAATGGCGTCATATGAATTTTAAACACAGTCTTTGGATTCATATACGTCATAAAAATTACCATATTAAGAAAAAACAAACTTATCTTGTCTAAATGTTAATAATTACTGGAAATGTAATTATTATCCTGTAAAAAATACTTACATGGATATTCAGCTGCCTAAGTTTCTAAATTGTATTTGCAAAACAATAAAATTAAAGAAAATTTGGGAATAAGTGTACTCAGAGGATGGCTTATTGCAAACAAATAAAATACGATTTGTTTTTATCCCGCGTGTACCGTGCTATTTGATAGCATTGTTAGCTATAAAAAATGGTGAAACACATGAATAACTGTAATGCGGCAATCAAGAATGATTTAATATTGCTTTGATTTGTTTTATGTCATTCTAAATAGAATCACAGAATTTAAGTCGCCTCTATATAAAACACGTTCATTTTATCCCCTTTCCTCCAAATACTTTGTTCTTTTTGATAATCAGGTAGATTCTAAAAATTTCATTGTATCAATAAGTATACTATATCAATATGTTTCATGCTCTACACTTTATATTTTTAATGCGTTCTTATTTAGAAGACCTGCATTTAATACTTTCAAGTCCGAAATTATTTTCAACGTTTAAAAAAATTACTTTTACGTTAATAACACGAACACTAGGGCTATCCAAATGGATTAATTAGTGTATGATAAATATTTAATAGCCTAAACGATAAGGAATGTTGTTATTCTGCGTGCTATGTAATTCATATTCATAAGACAACAGGCTAAGGAAGAATTTTTGTATATGTTTAGAAAATATTGTATTAAAAAAAAATTTAATTTATATTACAACTTTCTAATACTTTTTGCGCTTTATTACACATGATGATTTTTTGAGAAAAATAAATTTCATTCTAAATTTAAAGAGTGAAATATATGTTTAAAATAAAAGAATCGCAAATGGTGCAAAGAGCATTGAACAAATAATAATCATCATAAATATTACTAAATGTCTAAACGTAAATGAAGTCATATAGTAAACGTATAGACATATACTAACATTACTACATGCAAAAGTACTTCTTAAAACAAAATAATACTTTATTAAAGTCATGTTCTATTAATAGTACACCAGACCCAAAATAATTAAACTCTGTCATACATTATTTTTTCATTTATTAAAAGCAAACATATCAAAAAGTGTACGAGAAAAACAATTATAGAAACAACCGTAAGCGTTTCATCGTAATTTAAATGCTACATTTACTTTAATAATAAGATTTAATAAAGTGACTATGCGGGATTTTTTTTTTAGTTTTAGTTAAGATTGTCCCAATTTTGGAAACAATTCTGTATTCAAATTTTAGTAAATTATCCTCATGCTTAGATAAATTAAAAAAAATCATGATGATATTATAAATATGGAAACAAAACAAATAAATAAATAAATAAATAAAATATAATAAATAAATAAAATAGTAATTATACCAACAAAAGTTTCAAAAATCTAAAAAATATATTCGAGATGTTTAAATAAAACTTCACTTACCTACAAATGCACCTTTGAATATTAAGTATCTATTATACTATCTTTGAATTAGATATAACAGATATTATACTTCTTTTACCAAACTATTTCTTTAAAAGATCGAACACGTCATTTCTCATAATAAAAATTTCGGTTTCTAGATTTCAGAAATATGAGATTCATGAGATAAAATATGGAAAAAGTGTTTTTCTCTGACTCCAAAATACAATATTCCTATTTCAGTTCCAATATAGCATTCTTTAATATGAGTAAAGAATTCCTTTTGTCACTTCAAGCATCAATTTTCTGTTACTAATTATTGTAACTTGATAACAGAGGGAAAATTTTGCCATGCGGAAAAAAGACGTCATCATCCACATTTGGCGTTGAAAAAAACAGCATTAGCATGAGAATCGAATTGTGATTTCACCTTCGTCACGGTAGAATTTCCACGTGTTTTGAATTAGATTTGAAAAAAGTTATGTTTGTATTATTTCTTAGCTTACAGAGTTACTTTTATTAAAATTGAAATTTCTAACGCTAATTTAATTGTAACCATTCAATTATTTTAGAATTATTACTATGCCTATAGATAAAATGTGATTTCTTATACCCAGTTATATCTTGATGTTTACTAAAGGTTAAAGGAAAGTGGTGAGTAATGTGAAGTATTTTACATTATATAATATAGAATGTGTAATTTATAAAATTCCTAGACTCTTTTGGATTGACAATTCCTTTAACCGAGTATTGCCAGACTGGAGACTTTTTAATTCAGATTATTTGACTGTCATCACTTTTGTAAAAATACACAATTCGTCGTACTTTTCAGAATGATTAATCCATTTTTAAATAGGCCTAATACTTCTATTTAATAAAAAAGGGTGACAGTTAAGCAATCTGCGGATTTTCTTGTCCCCAATCTGGCAACCATTTCCATTTACTTCCCGAACGCCGCTCTGTCAGAAGAAAATGCTTGCTTCGTTAAGGAAAGCTTTTGGACACCACAAAATTTTAACTGTAAGTTTTGCTTTATCAATTCGCGGATATCTTCCGATTATGCATGGCCGTAAAAGTTGTGATATGGCCCTAATTTTAGTTGTAAATAAACTAAACTTAACTAAACTAAAAAAGTAAAAAGCTGTTAAGGGATTAAACTGTTTTTTTTTTTACTCATAGATAAAATATGCTAGTTATAACTTAACTTGTAAATATGTTATAGCCGTAATTTATAAAAATACATTTCTTTCCATTACACCCCGACTCAGATACATATTTAAGCTTCGCAGGGGTCTAGTTTGAACAAGATTAGATCGATCAGGCAAAAATATTTCAAAATTAAGAAAATTTAAGAGATATAAGAACTGTTATAAATTCAATCGACAAAGTGTTGCTTTTATTATTTTTCTGGTTTTGAATATATATATATATATATATATATACATATATACATATATTAAAAAACAATTCATTGAGGTCTTTTCTACCTTGTTATTTTTATATTGAAAGTTTATTTGGTACACCATTGTTAATCGTAAAAGATGAGAATTAATAGGGCATATTAGATGCAAAACATATTAATTAATAACATTTAAGGGGACAATGGACATTAAAAAAAACATCCTTCAATATTTAATGCTTTTATTTAAAAATTAGAGTGCTTCTTAATGGCAAGCTCAAATAAATATGTTCGCGTATTTATGATAAAAGAGTAAAAAAAATTAAAACTGTGCATTATTTATCTTTTTTTAAATAACAAAAAATTTCAAAATTTTAAAATATTCCATGCACATTTCTTTAGTTTAAAATATGGCAACGTTTACTTATCCTATGCATCTTTTCCAGGATGAGTCATAAATATCGAAACAATAGGCTATCTCCTTAAATATTGTCCCTAGACCCATACTTCCAATTGCAAAAACTCCTTAAAAAAGGTGAAATTTTTGATAAGATAAGTTGCAATTTCACGGGGGGGGGGGGGGTCTATTTAAAAAATTATATTTTTATGCGGCCCCCAGAGGATAAAAATTCCAATTTGAAAATTTTTCCTTCTCCATTCCTGAACTGAACAAAAAAAAATTCATCTTGATATCTTCAAAACTCAGAGAATTATAACAATTTTAATAAATCGTGACATTTGAATGGATCAGACACAAATTGAAATGCGTGTAATTGAAAAAACAATGTTGCTGTAATGGCTCATGGAAACATTTATTTTATTTATTTGTTTATAGAGTTAGAATTTTGAAAGTTTGTGACGGTTAACCATGTATTTTTAAGCATTATAACACCAGACTTCTTAATAATTGTTTTTTCAAAAAATTTAGAGTAAATTAAAATTGTTATAACTCGAAGTATTATTTGCCGCGTGGAATTTTTTTTCTTTTGATTAAATGAAAATGTCTAATTTTCAATTTTGATTCAGCATTTTAAATAGTATTTATTTAAAAAAAATAAAAGTATTTAAGATAGCAATATAAAAGTGATGCAATTTTTTGTATACAAATCATATTTTTAAAAGTAATGTTTTATGATAACCATATAATATAACCATATAATTTGTAACCATTATCACATTATACAGCTTATTTTTTTTTTCAAAAACATTTAGAATAAATTAAAATTGTTATAACTTAAAATATTATTTGTCGCGTTAAATTTTTCCTTTTGATTAAATGAAAATGCCTAATTTGCAATTTTGATTCAACATTTTAAATAATATATACTTTTTTTAAATAAAAGTATTTAAAATAGCCATATAAAAAAAGCTAAACAAATCGTATTTTTAAAAGTAAACTTTCTGAGCTGAAAACATCTTTTGGCACGTGGGGTATTTTTTTTTTAATGTTAAAAAATTATTGAAATCGCGGGACTGTTACCGTAACCGACGGTTATTGACTTATGTCAGTTTAAAAATGAGAAATACTGAGATAAAAACATTTGATGCAGAAAAGTGCATTTAGTTTTGAACAAAGATGGGCTACTAACGTTTAAATACTTTTTAAAAGTTTCTTGGTGATTAACGCCGTCCTGTATAGTTTCAATTTCAGATTTCGTTTAAGTTTTGCCATTCTCACCCTCTTTAATTACTGTTTAAATGCGTCACTTGATTTAAACCTCATTTTTTATCACGTCGATTTCAAATTTTTTCCTTGTGCAGGGACTCACAGACAGACATTTTGTAAAAACATGTTTTTCAATATCTCTGAGCCCTAAAACGTGTGAATCCGTCGAAAACAGGAATTGAAAATTTTCACGAATCCAATACTTTCTTCTTCCAAAGATAGAAGAAAGTTAAAATAGGTTTAAAACCATCATAAATTTTGAAGCTAAATAGTAAAAAAGTAGATTTTTGAAAATACGAGTATTTCTATGTAATTTATTAAAATATATTTCCAATGATGCCGTTAATAGAAGTTTCATTACCGCTATTACTATTTTTACTAAACTTACTGTCTGCGGCAATAAGTTTATAAGACACTTTTATTGAGAGTTTAGTTAATATCACTTAATTTAATAACACTTTTAATAAGTGTTTAATAAGACGGTCCGGCCAATGGGTCGTGCCAGTTACGAGGTTGGCGCCAAGGTCGAGATATTGCAGACATCTAGCATATTTCAAGGAAGTTTAAAGCAAAAACCTATACGTTTTAATTTTATATCTAAAAGTTAAAGTATTGTCTTGGATCGACATTTAACAATGCGTAAATTTATGGTCATTCTCTAAATTGTACTTTGAATGAACTGATTTCGCTGCCCTCAAAGATATGCTTAAGTGGTGTAAGTCACGAATTTTTGAAAATTTTGGATTGTAATGTCTTTCGGAGATTTGTAGATATCGAGATGAATTTTTTTTTTTGTTCAATTCAGGAATGGATAAGGAAAAATGGTCTAATTGGAAGTTTTATTTTCTGGGGACCGTGTAAAAATTTAATTTTCATACTTTTAAGAATAGACTCCCCATGGAGTTGCAACTTAACTTATCTAAAAATTCACCTTTTTTATGAAACTTTGCAATTGGAAGTATGGGTCTAGGGGCAATATTTAAAGAGATAGCCTATTGTTTCGATATTTATGACTCACCCGGTATAGGACAATGCATATACATTTCAAATGTCCACTATATACGGTTTACATGCAGTTTTTATGCATTTGTATTTCATCCTTAACATATACCTGAAATGAAACTTTTTATGCTAATATTTATATACATTTGCATTGAGAATATACAGTATCAATTTTAAAATAATCTTTTAATTAGGAAGGCGCAAGGTACAAAATTTGACAAGGCAAAATTTGAAATTACCCACTGCCTTATTTCATCACGAAATTATCGCTGACATATTCGAGAAGTAGCGTTAGATAGGAAATAATGTTTATTTTAAATATGATTGCAAGTAATAAAACACAGCAGTCTTATGTTTAAAACTGTACAAAATTTAATTTTTAAGTAGTCGCACTCACTGATAACATATAATTTGTGATCCTTGGACGAGTGAGAAGAGAGTGAGACAGAACATAAAGTATAGTTTATATTTTTTCTTTAATATCCATGCATATTTAAAAAAAATCTTTTGGGAGTCCATACGTGAATTGAAAAAAAACAAAAAAAAGCTACACACAATTAGCTAATAAATCAATACAGAAATTTTAAATATAGGATAAGATCAATTTATAAGGAAGAAAATTCCGTTAAATATTTCCGTTACCATTTCATTGCTTTGTTCTTTAATGTGAGTGTTCTGGAATGAATAAATTAATATTTTTCATAGTAAAATGCATCTTTAAATTTGCGCTGTTAATTGTATCTCATAAATTTTTATCGGATGATTTATTTGGAAGATATAATTTGAAGTCGTGCACATGCCTTTTATATTAGCAGCTTCAAACTTTGATCTTCTGTTACAAAATGAAGATTTAAGAAAAACTGCATTGAAGCATCTTTCATACAAGAGAAAAAATATGACTCATAATGTGTAATGCGGTAAAAATGTCACGTTAATGTTATACTAATTTTCGCGGATTAGTTTAAAATTTTTTCCCAAACATATATAGGATTTAATACCTCATCTTATTGACTATGTGTACAAGAAATTTCAGAATATTTCAGTAAATATGTATGCATAAAATGAAGTGGCGTGATTTTTTGACCAATGCTATTTGGCGTTATTGTGAAACGATATGGATATTAACGCCATGCAAACAAAACTATAAAATAAGTTGGAATCACGGCTTGTAAATTGTCCAATTTTAAAGAGACGGTCTCTACAGCCTTAAAAATGGGCAAATTGATTTTACTTGTTACGGACTGTGATATAAAGATGCAGTAATAATCATTTTGTATTTTATTCTTCTGACATGAAAAAATTTGCAGTGTTTAGTTCGTATAAAAGTCTTTTTAATGTATTTTTAGTTTTCAACGCTGACAATAATGATCTCTTGTGCATAAAGTAAAATAAAAAATAAAAATGCCACTGAAAAGAATCAACCGGGATGATAACACCAGTGAATGGCGTTGTTACCCCGGTATATATTTTGCACAGTATATCTTAAACTGCCGGATATCTCATGAACACATACAAAATCTCCTAAAAATTTTGAAAGTAAGTAAAAAACTAAAATTTCTGTTCTTTAAGGAGTCTCAGGAGTCTTACATTTTACCTGACGTTACAATTCAGCAACATGTCACATTTATTTATTTTTTCTCATTCCCTATAAAAAATAAATGCATAAAATTTTGAATGTAGACAACTTAATATCTCTTCTATTTAAAATATTTGTTTTAATAATCTCTATTGACATTTTATTTTTTATGTTTAATTTTGATTAAGAAAATTACACTTGTTGTTTGACTTGCATCAATTTGTATTTAAACAAAGCGAATTCTTTGCCGTATAATCTAAATTAAAATTTTGCGCTTCTTTTATGGTCGGAAAATTCTACATGATCAGTAGGATGGGCCGAAAAAAATTTAAAAGATGTTCTTTAAATCGTAATTACGCTAAAAAGGTTTGAATTCTGAAAACTAAAAATTAGATTAAAAAAAAAAGAAATAAAATCAGTGTATATCTTTCGGTCGTGCATGTGCTGTAAAGTTTGTCATAATTTGGAAAATTCACATTATTTCAATTTTTTTATATTAACCTGCTCACGAATGTAGTGGCTGAAATTTTTATGTACTAGAATAACAAACATAACGTTGAAATATTATTTAAACCCATCAACATCGTCCGGTCGCGCATAGGTTCCAAATTTAGGCAAGAATCACATTTTTACGATATACTCTTGTCTTAATGAGCTTGTCAATATTTAAGGTAATGCCTCTTTACACTTTTAGAGCAGATGCGCGAAATGCACATGCGGAAGATGTTGGTGGATTTAAATAATATTTCAACATTATGTTTTGTTAATCAAATACTTAAGAATTTTAGCATTAGATTCGTGAAGAGACTAGTTCAAAAATGTAACAATGTGATTTTCCCTCATTTCTGCTTACATTTCAGCATATGTGTAGCCGGAAGATATAAACCGATTTTTTTTAATCCAATATTTAGTCGCCCGAATTCGCAACTTTTTCGCGGTATTACGACTTAAAAAAGACTTTTTAAATTTTTTGATATTATATTTTAATCCTTCGCTGCACACTTTTTTTATTTTTATGAAAAAAAAATTGAAACCTACGTATGAGTTTAATAAAGAGAAAAATCGTAAGAAAAATTGAAATTCAAAATTTCAGCTAAAATTTGATATTTTATGGCGTGTACCCTGTAAACACAATTAAGATTTTTGAATATTTTATTGCTATATTCTACAATTAAATGAGCTTAAATTAATTAATTTTCTGTACCTAACACTCTTTCTTTATATTAATATGTTTAAGCATGCAATAAAATTAATGAAAGCAAATTTTGACTTTATAGCTTCATCGAAATATGTTTTGCGTTCAACAAATTCAATTTTTTTGTCAAATGCAGCCATATCGCATGGACAAAATAAGTGTTATTTTATTATTTGGAATGTTCTTCATCAGTTACGTTGATCATATTGGCCAAATTCATAGCACATAATGAGAATTATTATGTTTTTAGGTATTTGCGAGATGTGGCACACAGTGCAATGAAGGGTTAAACTTAAATTCATCCAACTGAACCTGAAATTTAAAATAATGGCTCGAAACTCTTTTATTTTCCTATAAATCAATGGAAAGGAAAATTTTTTATTCTGATGTATTTTCTAAGCTAGTTACTACGATAGCTTTCCAAATAAAACGAATCTAGCAGCTATATTATAAAAGATAAAAAATTTAAATATTTTTTCATTTTTCAAAATCTTTTATTTATGTCATGATACCTTTATTTTAAAATAAGTTATTTTGATAAAATTATATTTTAGAAACCCACTCAGTAAACAATCTAGTAGCTAATTTATAGAAATAAACTTTATGAACAATATATTTTTTCTAAATGTTATTTATCTTATGTTGTACCAAATAAGAAATAAATTGCTTTGACTTCCGTAAAAGATTAAAAATACAGAAACGCTATATAAATATTCTCTTTTGAAAGTGTTTCCTGTAACGATATTTCAAGTTTTTATATTTTCTTTTAAAAGAGAAAATATCCATGACAGAAATATATGTCTCAATTACATTACAATAAAAGCGTACCAGAAATAAATGTGTTATGGATACAATGTTGGACCATTTTAGGTTTGCTACAAGGTCATATCTCTTTATCATTTATGCATTACATGGAAGTTTGGGTGGTGATTTTCAATATTTCGTTCACGGTCGTGTCGAGTTTAAGTGTTTCGTATTCGAGTCAGTAATTTGATTGATTTTGAATCTAGAGATCTTGTTATTCATATTTTTCCAAAGAATGTCGAGAATTTTTTTTTCATTAATTTTCATTATTTTGTGTAACTAAAAAGACGTTATATTATAGAAAGTCAAGAAAAAAGCTTTGTTTCTTCTATAATTCGAAAACTAAATGCAAGATTAATTTTTAAGATTCATTATATGAATTGCAGAAATATTTTTAAAAAGAGAAAATTGCTTTTAAAATCATCTATAGCTACGTTCTATAATCGGGTTTCGTAATTTCGAGCTTATAATAAGAGAAATTAATACATATATATATATATACTTATATATATGTGTGTGTGTGTGTGTAAATCAAAACATATATTTTTCATTACGTATGAAGTGTAAACGAAAATAGCTTTACATTTTTATTAAAAAATCCCTTTTTAGAACATACATTTTGCCATTTCATTTCACTATTTTGAACTGAATTGAGGACCCCAGAAAGGTATAAATGAAAAAATAGAAAAAAACAGAACTAAGGGTTCACATCATCTATAAATAAGGCTATTTGTCTGGAGGTAAAGTAATTTAAGGGATTCTTTAATAACGTGCTGCGTCCTACACATCATCTACTTCAGAACTCTGAACTACTCAACTACTTAAATTTGTTAATATATACTTAAAAAAATATTGCACCCAAGTTCTTTCATAGCTATTGAAATAAAAAATCAAAGAGCATTATGAAATGAGAAACAGCCTCATATGTTTTACTTCATACTAAATTTAGTCATGTATTATTCATGTTCAACTTTCAACTCAAATTACTAAAAATCAAAATTTTGTCTCTTATGTCCTTTGGCTTCTGGTATTCACAATTAAGATAACTAAAAGTTTTGAACAAAGGATTTTTGTACAACAGGAATATTTCAGCACAAATTGTAGTGCCTGAAAAAAAATCACACTGCGATTGTGTGCCAAACCTCAGAGTATAAAAATGTGACTTGTGATATTTGATTACATATCTAACCTTATATAGACCTAAAATATCGTAAGAATTCGAAGCAATTTCATATTTGTTTATCTTAAGGCCCCACAATAGTCACCACTGAAAAAGACCCGGGTGATAATATAAAGTCTATGGGAGCTTTTTTTTTTTTCAAATACCTCGCTCAAATTTTAATATTTTTACTTTTTTTTCTTAGGTTAGTTGAGGACGATCTACAATCAGCCTAGTTTTTACTTTTTCGATTTTGCTTTTCGATTTTTTTATATTATGATAGTTTCAATTTCAGAACCGGTTTAAACCGATTTTGAAAGTTAAAGTATTTTTTAAAAAAACCTGAAAACAAAACTGTAAAAGTAAAAACTAGGCCGATTTTAGATCGTCCTCAGCTATCTTGTGCAAAAAAGCATGTACAAATATTGAAATTTAGGAGAGATATTTGAAAAGAACGCTCCCATAGACTTCCCATTATCATCCGGGTCTTTTTCTGTAACTAGTGTTGCGCCTTAAATTTGCGTCCTATTATGTGTCTTGTTGCTGTTATAAAGCTGCAGCATATTTTTTTAAGGTGCAGTGGATCCAGGCAGATAAAATATTCCGTAATAGACAGTATTCAGCATTAGATAGAGTTTTCTGTATTTCAAAACGTTCTGAGGGGCTTCAAAATCTGTCTAAATTCCACATAACTCGCTTTTATAAAGAGCAATCCTCAGACAGAAAACATTGTATTCTAAATTTACTGTGTTTTAAATATTGAAAGAAATTATGCTAATTGATATCTATGAATAACACCATAAGAGAAAATGCAATATTCTACCTTGATTCAGCCACAAAATACACTGTGTTAAATTCAAAAATCTCAAAATTTTACTTAAAAGTCAATAATAAAAATAATATAATTGGTACAATTTTAAAATATATGTAATTTTAAAATTCTTGGTACTTTCGAGTTGCAGTTCTAGATGCCAGTGTCAGAGAATATTTTTATTATTTACTGCTGTCCCATTCTTTCAAATACGTCGCTTCGTTTGAAATATTAGTGTCTACAATTATTAGGTTAGCTGAAAGTAGAAGTGCCAGTGCCTTGGATGAAACTTATGTAAAGTAAAATATTTAATTGCAATTCAATTTATTTTCGTATTTTTACTTTCCGCTATCCTAAAAACTATAGACTCTACACTTTCAAACAAATGAAGTGACGCATTTTAAAGAATGGAAAAGCAAATGATATTAAAAATATCAGTACTGAGACATATTAAATACATGCATTTTTACCTTTATTACAATTTTGGCCAATTTTAAGTAAAATGTGGAGATTTTTAAAGTTCATATTGGTTTTTTTTTTTTTTTTGTACATTGTTATGTTTTCGACTACTTTCTCTAATTGTGTCGTTGGTATATATTTCCTTATATCTATGGTCATTTTTCATGTATACGAAGTTAGTATCAATCAACCAGCGTTAAGGAAATTTGCAGTTGTAAGTATACACAATGTAATTGCAGTTTAATGGTATGTAATTCATTACAGTTACGCATATTCAAGCACAGAAATTTCATCAAATGATTTGATGGTACACAATTCTAACTACAGTGCTGCTTGTTGTTTTTACGTCATGTAATTTCAACGTAATTAATTACATGCAGTTAAATTGTAATTACATTGCAGATAATTGTAAATACAAATTTGCCAAACTCTGCAGCTAACTCACTGTTAGCATTTATTTGATAAAGAAAAGCAACATATTGGTTTCGGATGAAATTTTGAACAGTGGGTGCATCGACTTAGAGCACGCACAATACGCTCAATATCTCACTGATAGGGTTGGCATAGACAACTATTTGAAACTTTGAACATTGTTATTTCCAAACTATATTCTTTCCAAAAATGTACATTTTCGGAAATTTTTACAATAACAAAGAAGGATTTGCGTATTTTTACACTTTGTTATTACAAATTGAGTTTGAGATGCTGGTGGCATTTTCCACTTTTTCCACACTTATCCACCACTTTTTCCAAAATCTGAGATTCGCAAAATTGGTCATAGTAGGTAAATGTCCTTTAATGCATAGATATATTTGAATATGAATGTGTAGATATACATACATTGACATTTTTGAAGCATAAATGGTAATATTTACATTGAAATAAATTAATACACTACTTTACAATAATGCTGTTCAAAAATTAATAATATTAAATTTTATGGATTTGGTTGAAGTGCGTCGGGCTTGGAAATTATTTCCTGCAGGGTTGATGCAGGGTTGATACTGCTTAGGTAATTTTCAGATCTGAAAATTCGTCGGTACCAGTATTGTTTTATAGAAAATATTTATTTAAATAAGGAGAACTTTCATACTTTTATTCTAGATATATTTTTCTATAACAAAACTCTTATTTTGCACCGGCAAAAATCTCTGAATTGTAGGAAACCTGTTCCTGACTTTCATTTTTTTTTTCGAGTCCGAATCTGGTTTCTAATTGACTTCAACTAGATTTTTTTGGTTTTCGATTCAGGTATTACCCAATATAAACAAAATATTTTTTAACATTTGTTTTCTATTTGTTCATTTATTACTTAATTTTTTAAGGGTGTTTAAAAAATATTTGAATTCCCTCATATTTTAAAAATACTTTCTTACATATGTCGGTAAAATTTAATATTAAATACGTGCTTAGATATGAAGATTAATCCGCTTTTTATTTTCTGTAAATGTTTTATTCTCTATCTTTAATTTATTATATTGGAGTGTTCATACAAAGAATGGATTCATATCAGTGAAACTGATTTGCGTTTGGGTCAATCCATTTCAAGTGGTCCTGCACTGGTCGCTCGACCATTTTTAAAAATCTGAATTTTTTTGTACAACATCCCTAACATGTTGGAAGTTCAAAATGACCGTTATTTTAATTTTACTATTATTTGTTTGCACATGGCGGCCATCTTTGTTTCATCGTGTGCAGCGATTTTCTTAGATACTAGGATACACAAAATTGTAAATATCTCGTCTTTTATTTTCCCAATTGAAATGAGGTTTGCAGCATTTTGTTCAGAATAA
The DNA here is from genome assembly GCA_964019185.1 of Maratus speculifer. Lineage (NCBI taxonomy): Eukaryota > Metazoa > Arthropoda > Arachnida > Araneae > Salticidae > Maratus > Maratus speculifer. The sequence continues at coordinate 216,081,343 of OZ025299.1, read as the reverse complement.
AATGGGCTAACTTTACGGTGGTAGAATAATTTTGAAAAATAAATTTTTAGAGGTGAAATTTGAGCATAAAATTTAAGATTTTTTCCAGAATCTATCCGTTTCCAAGCGGAACTTTTTCATGCAAGGAAAACTGTCAACCTTACACAATTTTTTCTACAAATGGGTCAATAGTGTGTGTACTCATATACCAAGTCCGAGATCTGAGAGTTGATTTCTCTTTGCGAAAAAAATTCCGAAATTCGTCAAAAATTTCAAAAGTCGCACTTTTTAGGCTTTTATATCTCTGGTGGGACATGAGATAAAAATCTGAAATTCTGGCCTTTGATAGTATTGTATAGTAGTGTTATGCACAAAAAATTTCAAGAAGAAGATTTGACTACAAGCTGAGATATGACATGGACAATATGTGAAAACAATACAGCCAAATTATCGTAACCTACTATGTAATTGTTCATACCTCCAAAATTTTAAATTAATGATTTATGGTACAAAGCTAAATGTTAATTAGAAATATCTTCTTCAAATGCTTCTGTGTGATTTAAACAATTCAGAATGTATGCTAAGCCAATATACTATTTGTCCAGATAAGCAAACCTATTAGACATGCTATTGCAACAATTTTACTCGGAACACTTTTCAAAAAATGTAAATTACAGACAATGGGTTGCAACTGATCGAGTTGACGTGGTTTCAATTATTAAACCAAGAGAATTTCATTCTTAACAAGGGATGACAAGACTTAGGTGGCTTCAAATAAAATTTTAAGAAAGAACAACCTGATGGACTGACAACAGTAACTGGTCGAACTTATAACATCTGTCGTAAATAGTGTTAAGCTCTTTCTTGAGCATATATAGTATTTTTGTAAGTTAAACATTTTTTATTAAACTGTTTTCAACAAAGTATATTTTCTGTGTAAATATTGCAATAAAAGTGACTAATCTCATTTCTGCTAATGTACTCGTAATAGCATTTCTTAGCATTTTTTAATAACCGTATCTCAGCTTATATTCATATCTCCTTCTTGAATTTTTTTGTGCATAACACTACCATAAAATACAACCAAAAACCAGAATTCTAGATTTTTATCTGGCTCCACACAAGCGATATCAAACTTCAATGTGAGGAAATAGCTGCGCACTATGAAACAAATATGGCCACCATGCGCAAACGAAAAAAATTAAAATTAAAATAATAGTAATTTTAAACTTCCCTCATATTAGGGTTGTTGTACGAAAAAAAATCAGATTTTTAAAAAACGGTCAATCAACCAAAATAATTTCGGTGCCATTGAAATGGAGCAATAGTATTTCTAGTAGGCTTTGTTCATCAGGAAAAATAGCGCATTGGCTCAGCAAACAATCTGAATTATTTAAATCCCGATTTAAACAGAACTTGAAGATGATATTTGTAACTTTGCATCATCAACCATTAGTTTAATATTTTGTAGGTATGAACACTTACATAGTAGGTTACAATAGTTTGGCAGTATTGTTTTCACATATTGTCCATGTCATAGCTCAGCTTGTAGTCAAATCTCCTTCTTGAAATTTTTTGTGCATAACACTACTACACATTACTATCAAAGGCCAGAATTTCAGTTTTTTATCTCGTGCCTCACCAGAGATATCAAAGCCTAAAATGTGCGATTTTTGAAATTTTTGACGAATTTCGGAATTTTTTCGCAAAGAGAAATTAACTCCATGATCTGGGACTTGGTGTATGTGTACATGCACTTTTGACCCATTTGTAGAAAAAATCGTGTAAGGCTGACAGCTTTCCTTGCATGAAAAATTTCCTCTTGCAGACGGATAGATTTTAGAAAAAATCTTAAATTTTGTGCTAAAATTTCACCTCTAAAAATTTATTTTTCAAAATTATTCTACCACCGTACATTTAGCCCATTTTATTCTGAACAAAATGCTGCAAACCCCATTTCAATTGGGAAAATAAAAGACGAGATATTTACAATTTTGTGTATCCTAGTATCTGAGAAAAACGCTGCACACGATGAAACAAAGATGGCCACCATGCATAAACAAAAAATAGTAAAATTAATATAACGGTCATTTTGAATTTCCATCATGTTAGGGTTGTTGTGCAAAAAATTTCAAATTTTTTAAAAATGGTCGAGCGACCGAAAAAATATTTTCTGGACCTCTTGAAATGAATTGACCGCTTTAGACTCAATAGTTGGTTCCACTTTTTAATTTTTTATAACATTCTAGCATAGTTGGGAAATAGTTCTAATTTATTTATTTATTTTTTTCGTAAGCATATTCGAAATGTCATACTGCTGATTTATTTTATTCAAGTTTACGCTCGCATGAAAGTTAAGGAAAATAAAATGTGTAAAATTTATTTTTACTTTACGCAGACGTTTAAAGTAATTTCGTTGCATTAATCTGGTTACAGTGTATTTTGATAACGTTTCCCTATTTCAAACATATTGAAATTGATATATATATCACTCAGGTACAACGCAAGATTTTGACTATACATCAATATGTTGTACATAGCATCCGTCATTAATTTACAGTCAAACACAAAATAATTCGGTTACAGTATTGCCTGCGAATAAATCTATAGACCACATATGAAGATGCACAAAGAATATATTTATATTTTTACGTATATTGAGGGTAATTCCTGAATATTGTTTTTCAAATGTGTACATGGTTTCCAAATTGTTTATTTAGATATCATGTTTCACCTTTTTAAACTTAAAAGTTTCATTACACTATTCCGAATGCATTCAAATGTATTTCATAACCTATGCTTCACGCATGATTATTCGCTCTTTCTTTTGGTTTTAAGAATATTTTCGAAATATTTTTATCACCTAATATTTTATTATTTGTTTTAATATCCATAAATATGTACTGGAATACATGTATTATTAAAATTTTCTTAACAGTTTCCAACAAAGTTGACAGGATTTTTACTTCCGTTCAGCTCTCTGTCGGCTCGTAACTCTCATATTTTTTAATTACCTATTAATCGATAAATGATATTTGGGTTAGCAAATGGGTGTTGCTTGCTGAAATCGGAATGGGTAGCTTATATAGTTTCTTTACAAGAGCAGTGAAAGTTTTAGCCTATAGGTGATTTTATTTGATGCATATTTTACTGATATGACATTACTATAATATGATGAAAGTAAGGTATGTTAATGCAATGTATGTTAATGTTGGTATTATTGTTATAACAGTTTAAAAAATAAATTCTGTGTGCAACATTTAATTGTTCTTTTAGGATCGAACAAAATATTTTAGAAACACTATTGTGTATAAATTATTTATACATTATACAGGGCTTTAAAAAATAGCTCGAATACATAATCGCATATGAGTTTAAATTGCTTAAATGCGTTTTAAAGGGTTTAGCTCGTTTTTTTTCCACTAAATTCAGTACACTATGATTTTTAGGTAATTTATGCAAAATCAATACAGAGTTACACAAAATATTTCGAATACATTGTTATTTATGAACGGTAATTTCTGAAAATAGGATTTCAAATCTGTTGCACGTTTTATAAAATTTCGCAACATCATACTGGCATTAAAAGAAAGTATATTTTAATGTATGTAGGGCGTATGATTTTTCTTTCTTGTTGATTTTACTACACGGTTATTTTTTTTATAGTTATCTATAACACGAGAGATTGTATTAATAATAGTGGATAATAGTGGAACTCTTTTCTGTTCTGGCTTTAGATCTAATTTCCATTTTTTATTTGATATATTTTTTTTTCATTTCGAAACACATATTTTAAATAATATTGCATTCACCTAATATATAATGAAGCATTTCTAATGGCGATAAAATTGTATATAAAATAAATGAGTTATGAATCTATTCTTGGACCATTTTAAAATTGCTATAATTATATTTCTTTTAATCATTAATTATGCCACAAATTATACTGAATATGAATAAAGCTGGCTGACGTTCCGGCTCAATATCTGATTTCCTTCTGCTAAGTTACCGTTTTCAGTTTCTATCAGATAATTTCTAATTATTTGATAAATATTTTATTAATTGATTCTAAAGTCAGTAAGTTGTTCATAAAATAAACGTATATATGAATCAATTGTTCGAAATTTCTTTTGTTTATAATGAGAGTATTTCTTTTAATCAATTGTCTATTACACATTAATTTATCATTTAAAAGTATGACTTAATATATATAAAGATGTTTGGCGCTCTAATTCATCATTTGATCTATATTTGTTGTTGCACATTTTTGTCAGTCTGTAGCATATCTTTCGATTTTTTGTCACCTAATATTTTACGAATATTTCTAATTTAAAAATGCCATTATATTTTTTAAATTTTTCATTAGTATGGCTATTAGTATCCCTATGATGCCTTAGCCAACAAAAATATTTTAATTTAAAAATCGAAATGTTCATTAATCAAAACATAATTTATCTTTCAATTGAATTGTAATGCATTAGCGTTATGCTAAAATATGTATCTATCATAAAAACATGCATTGTAATTTTTTTAAAGGTATTACATTCTAGCGTCGGAACAGTTACCCGATTTTAGCCAAACCCATTCCTAATCGCGGTTCGGGGCGGGTTGACTTCAAATTGTCTTTGGGTCTGAATCAGTTTCTGCTTGAGTTTGATTCCTTCGGATCTAGTTCGTGTTGACCCGGCACTTCAAATGAAACTCCTGAATTAAACTTTTCATTGTCAACGAAAACTAATGTATAATACTTTAATATTAATGAGTACATATGTGTTCAGTTTTATAGAAAAAGATAAAATTGATATGAGATATAATTGCAGAATACATTTCCTTAATTGTATTTTAAATAAAGTACGTTTTTTCACTTTGTGTTTGGTTTGGAATTCGAGTGGATTTCGGGTCGAATGCAATCCAAACAGATCAGGACTCTAACCTAGTTAAAAAAAAAACAGTGAAAATTAATTTCTAGAAAACCAAATGTAACTGTGTCCCTCTCCGAGTGTAAAATATACTCTTTCCCTGCGTATTTCTTATGTCATTCTCAAGTAAGTTTTTTTTTACCTGTTCATTTCTTATTCTCATTCTCAGTTTATCTTTCCGTAGTTGCAAAAAAGTCTCTCTCCTTAACCCATCTGTCTTCATTAAACGAAATAAGTAATTGCGTTATGCATTTTAGCTTGAAAATGAAGTGTCAAAAGGATTTCTCAATTCCCGTTCAAATTGCAGCTCTCACTTTGTGTAACCGTATAAAATGAATACCATAAAAATCAATTAAAGCTTGTTCGGTTTAAAAAAAAAAGATTGTTCAACTAAAATTCAAAATCAGTTTAACTTGTGATACATTAATGGGGGTGGTCGGCATTCTTAATACAACTTTATGAATTAAAACTGCAATCTTCATTAAATTGTGTAAATATATAAAATACAAAAAGCAATCAAATTTATTATATTTTCGTATTAATATGTAGAGAATGAACGCATTATAACGTAAGAGTTCATGCTATACAGAGTTTTCTCGATAACTTTATTTGTATTCATTTCTCCATTTTCTGAAGTTACTAAAAACTAATAATTTTCTTCATAAATGAACGCTATCTAAAAATTAAAATAATAAGCATGACTCAGCATTTTTTGTATTTCCTCTTTAAAAAATTCCTCTAAACTCTCTAAAAAACTACCATCATTTTATTCCTTCATCTGCACCGTACACAGAAAGCTTAAAAATTCTAAAATACTTTCAATTGTTTTCTGTATGTTTTTTTATTAAGTTGCTATATCAATATATAAATAATCGATTATCTCAATCGCTATACCTCTAATTTTCGTTTCCTTTTTTATCGCCTCCCATTTTAGAATTATTTATATATTTATTTATTTGCTGTTTCCAAAAATACCCATTAAATTAAATTCCTCTTCCTTGGAAAAATCCTATTATTTTACTCTTTGGCTCCTTAAGCGCACAAAGTTTAAAACTTTTAATTAAAAATATGTACTTTGCTTACTTGGAAGTGAAAAAGGTATAAAGAATAGATTAGCTATTATCACCTAACATTCTTCCTCATATTTTGGTGCGGAATGTCCTTAAAGTGATTTTCTGCGATTAATAACCAAACAAACCTAAAATTTCTTAATCCACATTTCACCCACCAAAAGGGGTCAATTCTCGTCTTGAATCAAAGCAAGAAAAGCCTTACTCTGCTAGTTTGTTTGAACCTCTGAAAATAAATAAACATAAGTACACTATCGCATAAAGCACTAATGCAATATTCATAATTAATCATTTCTTTTTTTTCAATTTATTATCAGGAAGATTGTGTATTTCCTATGCATCCCCATTAATGATAGTTACAATTCTTATCATTTTCATCATTCTAGTAAATGGGCAATATTTAACACAAAAAGTACATCAAACTCATTATTTTTTCCTATTAATATTTACAGAATCAACACATTAAAACTTCAGAGCTGCATACTGGAGTAAGCTTTCGTCGATAATTTTATTTTCCTATTCCCCACCATTTTCTCGAGATCCTGAAAAACCTTTTACTTTCGCCATAAAAGGACGCTTTCTAAGAATTCCCATGGCGTGCAAGCATGACAGTCTGAAACACGTTGCCTGACTGAACGTCTCAAAGAAAAGCTATCGATCGCAAAAGTAATGAAATACTTCTTGTCCGATATATCGATAATCTACTTTCAGACATCTAAAGTAAATGTTTCAACAACTTGTAAACTATGAATGCATGGAAATTAATATAGCTACATTTAACCTTAAGAGGATTAACGATAACGCTTGGAAAATCATTTAAATGCAAGATTTTGTATGAATCTATCATTAAAATCACAATAATACGGGAAAGAAAATTTTAGAAAATTTGAAAATTTGATTTCATGGACAAACGAAATAGTTTTATTTAATATATTTGGGTTCCGTCCTGTATTATTAAGTGTATTAATAATCCGTATTAATATTTTATTTACAAACTTCCGTTAACTGTTGTCATCATTTATCACTTTAATTATATATTTCATTTTTTTTAATTCAAAGTAATATCGTATAATGTGCATTATTAAACAATTGTTTTTAATTGTAGGCATTTTTTTTAAAGTGATCCCTTTTCTGTTTGCAATTTTATTATTTTTTTCATAAAAAAATATAAGAGTAATATCAGTTAATTTGGAATCTTCAATTATAGTATTTAATAATGAATACTTCTTAATAAAAATTTTCAATTTTCTTTATATTTAGATTGATAACACAATTTTACAGTAAAAATTTTTTAAAAATATGACGGATAGTGATGACGGCAAATTTCTACGAGTCTATAAACATACTTCATTCGTTAACATAGTATAATACAATATAACTTACAAAAGCAGTTTTCTAGCATCAAGTGTTGGATGTATAGTTCCAGCACCTCTATTTTCCAGTGCCTCTTCTATATCATTGGATGTTGGTGATCACTTTAGAGACTAGCTTACCAAAATGTAAAACATATAATAATATTTATAGACTAAATGTTAAAAAATATATATTTCATTCAGTTATCAATATAGAAAGTATATTTAGGCTTATTTCACATTATTGATTCACTTTCTTTTTGATACTTTAAATATATTCTATACTTATTTATGAAATAATCTTCGTTAAAATAAAACCACTTTAGAATAAATTTATCGTAAGCAGTGTGTTAAAAATCCACCTTGAAAATATATTTTCCTCTAAAAAATATAAATTCAAAAACTAATCGAATATTCCAAGCCCAAAACTTTCTTCTATCTCTGCATGTTGCTACTTAAAAATTCGCTATCACAAGGCAAAAATTAAAAGGAAAACAATGTTCATCATGATGATCGAAATATATGAATTTCCGCGATTTTGATTTTGGGTTATGACTATTACTAAATTGTATACACCCTTCGAAATGGAGCATAGCAGCGCCACTTGTTAGGTTATTTTTACAAAAACCTTATGAGCAACAACTTATTTCAGTGTCTAACTGAATCGGCAGTTTGATAAAAATGCGTGCATTAGCTTTGAGACAGAAGTTTTATGACAATGTTAAAAAATTCATTATCACAGCGCCATCTATTGGAAGATTTACAACAAAGCGTATACTTAGCAATTCCGGACATAAATTTCTTCAAAATGTGAGTTAATTTAAACTAGATTAAGCATGTTTCTTACCACAAATCATTTTAGAATCATCATTGGCTCTTTAGATATTATATCATGTTATTTCTTTAAAAAAATTCTGGTTTGAAACACGTTTCGCCGGGTTTAAAATAACCTACATTTTATGGAAGTAACCTCTATAGTTGGCAAGTATGAAAGCGTAATCAGCACGAATTTTCATCAAAAATTAACTCAATCTGAGGTTTGATAAAAATTCTTATATTAGTTTTTGTGAAAGTGCTATTGAAGAAATTGTCAAAAGTGCTCTCAACAAAAATTTATATCAGGGACTTATAAAATACATATATATTTTTAATTCCCCGTACATTAGTTTTTTTAGATAGAGTGTTCTTAACATATGTGTCACATACAGACAGACGAAGTCACAGACGCACTGACACACATTTCTTAAGAACATTATTTTCGAGATCTCTGACACATTAACGTAAAAATCCGCAAATTCTCAAGAAATAAAAAAAAAAAAAAATCAGTCGAAAATTCTCAAGAATATAATATTTTCTTCTTGTAAACATTATAGAAAATAATAAAAAGGATTGAAACACTAAATTCTTATTATTGAAGTGTATTCTCTTGGTTAATTTATATCTTTTAGTGTCCTACTTACTTGCTATGAAGAAAACGATCAACGATCACTTTACAATAATTCAATGAGAATAAAAGTTTGCTAATTATCACATAAGCGAATTTAAATAATTTAGATCATTTTTAATACAGAATCAGAAATTTTTAATTTTCTTAAATAAACCAATAAATCTTACGTTAAAATATTTAAATAAAAAACTAATATAATAAAATAATATCATTTCATAAGAAAATATTTAATATATTTAAAAAAATGTATGCGTAAAAAAGCAAATTTATTGCAGTGTTTCATAAATATATTGTTTCAGGACACTGAATTGTATTAAAAACCTGCCTTAATAATACATTTTGACATAAAAAGCACGGAGACGATAATAAAACATTTCTTATTATTGAAGTGTTTCCCCTTCATTAATTAATAACTTTCTCTTTGTTTCCTACTTCTTTCATGAGGAGAAACAATGAATGGAAACACTTAAATAATTTGATGAGATTAAAAGTTAATTAACCATCTCACTGTTGAAGCTTAAATTATATTGAGTATTTTTAATAAAAATTAAGATAATTTGATTGAAAAAAATAATAAAATAAATGTTAGGTTAAAAAGGGGGAATAAATATTCAATTATTCCAGCAAAAAACGTAAAAGAAGTGTGTATCAGTTAAGAATAAATGATCGATGTCATTTTTTAAGTTAAGCTTGAGAATTCGATATGCATACTTCAGTTGATACCTTCAAGTTTTTCGTCTTCATACTGAAAAAACAGGGAAATAGAAATAAAAGTAAAATTTTTAATCCATTTAAAAATACGAAATTCAATTTTATGCTATCCAAGATTCCGAAAAATGTTCTTTAAATTTAGAAAATCCAGAAACCTATGTATTTTCGATATTCATTAATAAATTAATAGAAAACAGTTTCTTTGCTGTTAGTGTTGTTCGAAGACATTTCGAGTAGCTTTTATAATACACTTATATCTTTTCTTAAAACAGGATCTCGATACTTCATAACCGATTTTTAATCAAACTTTTTCGATATTATCTATTTACAATTAAACATTTTCCGTTGCGCAATCGAATTTGTGCATGCAGTTGTATCAAACTAATATTAATGTTAACGTAAATTTCGGAGCTGTTAATTTATCATATTTCACTGTAAGTTGTTTTTGCACGTGAAAATGCTTACTTGTCAATTGGTAAATTCGAAAATTTTATTTTCAAGGTTGATAAAATGATTGTACTTTTTGAAGCTAAACTAAAATGTTTCCGAACATCTGTGGTAGCATATAAAACCTTTGTCTTTTTAAATGCTTCGTTAAATTAAAAAATATATATTAGAATAGTTCTAAATTTTAAGTAGGTAAAAAAAAAAAAATAGCCTGGATTCGAACTAGAAATTTATTGGTGAAAGCCGCCAATGCTCTTAGCCAGCCCAACTTAGCCATCCCAGACGAATACTGCAGTCCTGATTCACGCAACTAAAGTTTAACGATCATAGAATTTGGTCTGGTATTTGAATCAACACAACAGAATAAATAGGATACGAGAGGACCTGATTCTGTTATTGGTAAATGTTAGTTGACTGTATTAGTCCTCCAGTATTCGTCCAAAATGGCTCAGTTGGAGGACCATGGCGGTTTCAACCGATACATATCAGAATAGAATCCTTGTACGGATCTTCATAAACCCACTAGCAAATTTACAACTGTTGTGATTCATTCGCAAATAGAATAATTGTGTTAAAAATTAATCTAATATGAAAATCTTTAGTTTCTGGATGTTATAATGATGAAAAAATTGTTTTGGAATCATGAGTAGCTCGTAATTTTTTTGCTTGAAATTACATTTTCATTGATTAAGTAATATATTTTTTAATGACTATAGGATACACCTTTAAGTTTCCTTCTATTTTGTAGTTACATTGTTGTTATTATCCTATATTGTAATGATAGTATGTATTTCTACTTTCTTCTATCTTTATAAGTATTGGTTTCGTGCTAAATTTTGACGGGTTTACATGTTTTAGGGGTCAGAGATATCAAAAAACATGTTTTTATAAAATGTCTGTCTGTGACTCTGTCTGACGCTTTATATGTGACAAAAGTTTTGTGGGCACTCTAGAACTAATGTACGGAAATTTAGAAAAATTTAGGTTATCTTAGACTTTAATTGATCTGGGTCTTATTAATTAACGTCTACAAATATTTATTGATAGATTCTAAAATTGATTAGTTTTTGGTGTACATCGCCCAACAGATGTCTCTACTATGCTGCCTTTTTCCGATATTCAGCAATAGCTATATCTCATAAACTAATTCACGGATTTTTATATAACTTCAGTTTCCTTTAGTCTTTGATATAATATGGTGCCGATTACTTTTTGGTGTAAATTGCCCAACAGTAAGTGCTGCTATGCAGTATTATTTATGATTATTGCAATTGCTCTATTTCAGAAGCTAATGCACGAATTTTTATGAATCAACAGATTCAGTTAGTCCCTGATATAAATTACAATTATTTAGCTTTTGGAGTAAATCATATAACAGGTGGTGCTTCTATGCAGATTTATTTACGATTTCTGCAATTACATTTTCACAAAAACAAATGCAGGGATTTTCCTCTAACTTCAGATTTAGTAAGAACTTGACATAAATTGTTGCTGATTAAATTTTGGTGTAAATCACCTAACCGGTGGTGCTTCTATGCTTCATTTTTCTGGAAATATTAACGTGTATGATATAGTAAAAAATTTGGGATTGCCACATTCGACTACACTGTTAAAAATTTCTGTAAAAATACAGAAAAAATTGCTATACTCTTTGTAAATTTACACAAGTGCGTTGTGTAGCGTTAAATGCGTTCGGTACAGTTTCTCGGTCATCATTGAACCGACATTTACGTTATACTATATCTGATTCCCTTCAGGGATTTCTTCTTTATTGAAAAATATTTTTTTCTTTGTTAAAACTTATAATTTAAAGAACACACTTATAAAATTATTTGGGTCATTCCATGGTAACTAACGTTTCATTTTGAACTATTTTTAGTAATTATAGTTATATAACACGCACAAAATAATTATTCAAAATATAAATTTGACATTGTTTGCTAATTGAACTTATTCAAATTTGGATTTAGATGGAAATAACTTAATTTTAATATTAGTTCTTAAATTTTGGTAGTTTTATTTACTATAATAACTGCCATTACTGAAAAAGGAATGTAAATTATCATATAAAGTGTAATATTCATTATAATTTTTTGGTAATTTTCATACAAATTGACCCTGAGAAAGGTTTCATTGACAAATCATGTTGATTTTACATTTGAATATTTTTAGCATTACATTACTAAAATTACTGCAGTAAATTGTTCTAAATGTAACGTAAGTTGCCATGGAATAACCCATTTTTCAATTTTATTAAAAATATTAAAAAGAAAATTTAATTTAAAAGTTGTTTTTTTATTAAGTTAGAATAATTTAAAAAAGAAAAAATGATCTCTTTGATGTTAGTTGAATTTTTATCTATTTTTCCCCGTAATCCATAAAAGACATGTCTTGAACAAAATAACAAAAGCTCCTATAGATCAGTCATTAGGGTGTTCTTCCACAGTCAAGAGATTTCGGGCTTAAACTCCAGGAAAGCGAGAAACAAACTGTGTGAAAAGTAAATGATGTAGCACTTTAAACTTGCTCGAAAAAGTCAAATTCTTTCAGCCTCACTAAAGATTTAGTGATTTATTGATTTTGAAAACTAAACTAAATTATTATCATTAAAAATAAATTTACAAATTTACGGAATAATTTCTCTATTATTTAACAAAAACTCTGTTTTTATAATATCTGTAATTTTACATAAGAGTTAATACAATGTATTACCCTTAGTTCCTTTTCAATTTCACAGAAAAATTTTGACAATGTAGTTACATTTTTATTATCAATTTATTTGATCATTAAATGAAAAAAAACTAGTAGAATGATAAATTATGGTAATGCAATTAAATGATAAATTATAGTTTAACGCTCTGATATCCATTACTGAGAATTTTGTTTTGGCACACGTATTTCAATATTTTAATTTAATATAGACGTGACTTGTCCAGATAATTAATCCGACTTATTTCCACATTAGCAATTAGCAAAATAATTATATTTTCTACATTTCAGTAATTGACATAATTACTCAATTTCTGTAAACTTTAAATTTTGTCATTTTAATTTTTCCAGCAGCGGTTTTCTCCAAAAAACTAAACAACAAAATTTTCCTACAGACATTGAAATTGAAAGAAATCGGATCGGCAGTATATATATTTTTTGTTATTATGTAATTTGTTTAGTGAAATTCAAAATTTAATTCCATATTTAACGCTTTTATCTATTGTGGATTTTGACAAATCTATATTTGTTAAACTATGAAACACAAACGAAAATATTTTCACCATCATTTTTATCTCGCCTATTTAAAAGAATTTTTTCCATTAATCAGATATTCCATTAACTGTGCACATACAATACAGTCGAGTCTCTATATAAAGAAATCCATCGTTCCAGTAAAAAATTCGTTATATAGAGAAATTCTATGTATAGAGAATGATGTTAAAAATCGTATTTAATGTGTAAATTTTGAACAAATGTTACTTTTGATATTTTTAATTAAGAATTTAAAATGTTTAAAAGTATATATTAACCTAACATTTCATTTCTTAATTATTTAAGCAGTTTCTGAAAAGAGAACAGACATTTATTTAAAAGCTTAATAAAATCAAATAAGGAAGACTTGCATTAATTTCAGAAGAAGAAATCTGTGATTTTTTGTTGTTTTGATTTTTAAATTTTTACGCTCTCAAAAAAATGCTCAAATTTTAACAAGGAATAAAAAATTGTAGTTAACATTTCCCTCCATTTGAAGGCCTCTCTTATGTGCCTCTCATTGATTCCTCTCTTAAATGTGTATCAATCCAATTGACTCTGTTTTGAGAAGGATGTTAAAAGGTGTGTGGGAGGTGAGATGAACTCGTTGGATTTAAAGAACAAGGAGAGAAGTAATATTTATAAAGAATCTCAGCTCTGAACGATAAATCAAAAATAAGTGATGGAAAATTGATTCCATATGATTTCGAAGCTTTTTTAAAACTGAATAAATTAAGACCGATATTTGATAAAATTCGTTATATGGAGATAGATATTTCGCTATATAGAAACTGTTTTTAATGTAATCATGCGAAAAGGGGACCGTTCCTACTAAAAATTCGTTATATAGAGAAATTCGATGTATGGAGTTTCGTTATAGAAAGACTCGACTGTATTTGAATTTTTGCATTAAGTAATTCTTCAATAACATGCTTTGCTTATATGAGTTACTAGTCAAGCAAAAATTTTTCTACCTTGTAAAAAATATTTGATATTTTTACGGTGTAATACTGGCACCCACGCTGACAATATCATACCATAAAATCAACAGCAATGATGTGTAAAATAAGCAATAATATACCGTTAAAAAGAAATATACGGTATGTTTCTGCTAATATATTTATAAGACGGTATACTACTGCTTATTTACACTTTTTTTTACTCTTAATTTTACGGTATAATACTAACAGCTAGTTTGCTAGTATTCTAACGTAAAACTGACAATTATTTTTTGCAGTAAATAAACAATATTAAAATTTTAAATTTAAATACTTTTATTATAAAGTGATTGATTATACAACTTCTTAGCACGAAGATTGTTATACACACTTAAAAATCCTGTCCCATTTAGAAAATTTTGGTGTTCAATAGCTGCCACTGTATGATGATGTAATATTGAACCCATATTTGGAGCTTCTGTTGAAGCATAGTTGAAATAGTTAGAACGAGGTTAAGCTTCAAATGTTGGTACGTGACCACCTATATTTGGTTGAAGCTAGAGCAAAATTTTAACAATGAAATAAAGATATATTTTTTAATACGATTTTTTTTAAAGAATCTGAAAATTTTAGAGCCAGAAAAGGATTAGAGCCAAATTTTGATTGTGAGATAGAAACAAAAAAGTTTTCATCTTTATCTAACCTATTTAACGGCATTTTTACATGCAACCAGATATTCTTTTAACTGTGCACACATTTGAATTTTTACTTTAAATAATTCTTCAATATCATGTGTTGCTTAAATGAGTTACTATTAAAGCAAAACATATTCCGCACACTTCAAAAAATCTTTGATAGTTTTTCGGTATAATACTGGTAACCCAAATGCATATATTATACCACGAAATCAACAATAGTGAACGGTAAAATAAGCAGTAATATACCGGTAAACAGTAATATAACGTATATTACTGCTAATATATTTATAAGATGGTATACCACTGCTTATTCACAATTTATTACTGTTAATTCTACGGTATAATAGTGGCGTCTGGTGTGCAAGTACCATACCTTAAAACTAACAATTATTTTTTGCAGTGCATAAACAATATTAAAATTTTAGATTTAAATAATTTTAATATGAAATGACTGATTATACGACTTCTTAGCACGAAGATTTTTATAATAAACATATATATATATATATATATATATATATATATATATATATATATATATATTAATCCTATTCTATAACTTATTATTAAAGAATCTGGAAATTTTGAGTCAAATAATTCCATAATATTTTGAGTTTACCTCATCAAAATATTGATTCCTTCTTTTAGAGCAACAATACGAAATCTAGTAATGAACAAAAATGAGATGTCTGACTTATTGCTACGAAAAATTGTGTTTGTATGTAGTGCAACATCGAGGCAATTTTATAAAATGGATCTCAGATATAGTATTAAACATGGGTTTGTGTTTTAGAACTTGTTCCACAAGATGCAAATACAATTTATATAGCTCTGTATCAGACATCTCGTTTTTAGGTGTATTCGTGATTATGTAAATACGTATCACATGTAATCGTCCGTCTGTCCGTCTGTCCGCCCGGATATCCACCTATAACAAATCAAAAACTACACAACAGAATCGTTTAAAAGTCAAAATATATAATAATTACATAATTTTGTCAAGTCACTTGAAACTTTATGGAAATCGGATGGATAGTTTAGTTAGAATGACAAACAAAAGTATTCCGTTACATTATAGTTAATGGGAAGCAATAATTTCAAGTGCATTTTAACACACTTTTGAGCATGGTACAATTCAGATGCATCTATGAAATATGTACTAACATATACATTCTGTACAATCTGTGGTGCAAAGAGTATTTTTTATTAATGTACAGGGCTACACAAAACTATTCTATTACATATTGTTATGGAGGGAAACATTGTTAGGGGTGTGTTTTAATTAAATTATTTCACATTTTATGAAATTGATGTACTTTGATGCGGTTTACTACAAATTAATACTGTATAATGGAAAACAGTTAGTATTTACAGGGATACACAAAAGATTCCAGATAATGTATTATATCTAACGTTCTTTGTATTTTTAAAACTTCGTTATAGTACGTAAGCACCTGATTTGCTACGTCTGACGTTCAATTTTCGACTTCTTGTTATTAATAAATATCCTACTGTATCTCTGATGTGACGATGCATTCGTATAAACTTTTTACGAATAAACTATCTTAATATTTTTGCATGAAAGAACAGTACAAAAATATTAGTCGCTACAATGAAGATTATGCACTGTTGATTTTTTTAATGAATAATCTAGAAAATTTAGCAGTATGTATTTGTATATAATTTTAAATTGTTTTGTACAGCAAAACTAATAATATCAAGATGTTACACAAGTTTAATAAACTATTCCGAAATTAAAAATTTAACAAATTTAGTATCAAATAATTCTATAATTAGTTGACACTCAAGCATGAGTATATTGTGGTATAGAAATACATCTTTTTAAAAATATGTAAATTTTAGAATTAAGTAATCGTATAATAATTTCTGTATCGTTCATGATGTTGTTGCGCTAAACAAAAAAAATTCATTTTTAAAAAAGTTCTAAATTGATTGGTCTTTCAATGCTGTGCATGTATGATTCTGAAAATGCAATGCTCATAATAATTAACATGGATTCTCCATGCATATTACTTATTATTATTCTGTAAAACTATGTATTTCAAAAACTGAGTAGTATCAAAAATAGAGTACAAACAATAAAAAAAAATGCCAAACTAGAGATAAAAAACTCACATCGAAATTGAACTGTTTCTGTCAGGTGATAAATGAAAAATTATAATTCTTGTTTCATTTCTAAAAAAATCTGTAAATGAGAGATTTCTAACAACATTTCATTCAAATTCTGAGAAAGGTTTTTTCTAAATTATTCTTAAATTTTATCTTATGGTTCACCGATTTATTTCAAAGTGGTATTTAACGAAAATTCTTTCATCAAGGATTTTTGTTTTATTTCAGTTTTAAAACTCTTCACCTTTTTTCCATCTCTCTCGATATTTTCCATTTTCTTCACTTGGAAATACAATGAAATGTATCTTTTCTCTTTTTTTTAACGTAGTGCAAAAAATCTCCTTTAAATGTTGTTTGCGCCTTTAAGAGACGCTCAAGTAGTCATCAATTATTAAATCCCATGTTAATCTATAAGAAAGCAATAGTATTATTCAATGCATTTTCTAAAATTCCATTTTCACTGTCAATGAGTGGACGTCGAATATTCACGTAGTTATCTTTTACGAGGCCACTCGACTTGCTGAAAAAGATCCGGATGTTAATGCTAAGTCTTTGAGGGTGTTATTTTAAAAAATCTTGATCAAATTTTAATATTTTCACATGATTTTTTTTCCATGGACTAGCTGAGGACGATCTAGAACCGGATTAGTTTTTACTTTTTTTTATTTTGGTTTCGATTTTTTTTAATTACTTGAACTTTCGGAGCCGGCTGAAACCGGTTCTGAAATTGAGACTATCATAAAATTAAAAAATATATAACCATAATTGAAAAAGTAAAAACTAGACCGGTTGTAGATCGTCCTCAGCTGTCCTATTCAAAAAAATCAATCATACAAAAATATTAAAATTTCATTAAGATATTTGAATATAACGCCCCCGTAGACTTAACATTATCATTTGGGGTCTTTTTCAGCGAATCGAGTGGCCTTTTAAAATTCATTTATAGTTTAGCTATATTTAACTTGGCATTAAAAAAAAAACTGTTTTTTAATAAATAGTTTCCAGAATAATATTTTAGAATATACGAACAGAACATTCGTGTATGATATATCGGATAATGAAATAGAGGTGGTCTGACACTCCCAATCACCCCACACCGAAGCCAAGAGCTATAATCCTTTTGAAGCTGTTGTCCGAAGCGGTTGTCCGAAGCATTAAGCGCCCCTGCTTCACCTTACCAACTTGTATAGATATTTTTAAAATAATTACGTAATAAGATAACGGTTAGGGGGAATATATTTCGCAAGAAATGCTACTTATGTTAAATATTGAGTTTGCATTATTCTTTAATTAAAAAGATATGCTTAATTGTGTTGTAGATGTTAACTATTTTAAATTATTAAATCAATGTTTGACTTGATTTCGGCAAAGAGTTAACCTTTTGACCAAATTTTTTGTATTTTTTCTAGAAGAAATGCTAAATACAAACATTTCCTTAAAGTTTTGGTCTAACCTAAATAACGAGCGCATATCAATGTTTAGCTACTGTAATATCAGAAGTGGTCTAAATACGACAGTAAACAAATGATGGGGTCTTTATATTGTCATTTAACATTCTTAGATGACTGCCACTTTATAACTCCGAAATACAGCCTTCGCGTTTCAGGGCGCATACCATATAACGCTACTCGCAACTCATTAGAAAAAAAAGAATACTTTGGCGTCATAATGACGTACATCAGAATTGCAAAAGAGAAGAGAAAAACACAGCTAAAGAGGCATTTTCTCGTAGAAAAGTTCGTATTATCTCTTGATTAAATAATATAAAATTTTCTAGGGGAAAATACTGGTATTGGCCCATTTATTATTTTTGGTCTGTGTTTTGTTTATCTGTCACCACCCTGTAGAAGCCATTAATTCGTTTTTTAATGTTATGACAATTCAAACACTTTATCTTACATATTATTCATGGTATATTAGGATTTTTTTCTTCTTCTCAAGTGAAATTTTAGATGGTTATGTCGACAAAATCTAGATAATATCTTTAGAATCATTGCTATTATTTCGTTTTATTTATTTGTGTGTTATATTTTATTTTATTTGTGTATTATAAAAGGTGTTCGAAAAATCACTTTATACTTTTAAATGTGTAAACTTGGACGGATTACTCAATGCGTCACTCAATGAAAATACAGTTGAAAATTCTAAACTAATTTTTCAATAACTACCTGCACCACATTTATTCCTTTCAAGGGATACTGGCTGTTCAAGTAATGCTTAAAAATCAAATTCTCAATTTTTTTCTATTCTTTTTTATTATTTTATTTGTATGTCATCACTGTTGTGTGCAATACGTTGCCGCGTATTTGAGTATTTTATTACATTTATCTCCTTAAATAAATATATTTTTTTCAACATTTTGACATTTCACATTTCTATACCCTTATTAGACATTGCATTAAATAAAAATATCATGAAAAGTTGATATTAAGATTTAAGAATCAATGGCATATATAGTACGTCCTCCATTTTTTTCTGTTACAACAAACCATACATTTTACATTAATTCTTATTAAATTTGTCTTTTATATCAGCTTGAAGTTTATTACATTTAAAGTACTTCCGGATATTGCGTTAAGCAAGTGTGTCATTAAAAGCTGCTATTTAAGCCTTAAAATATCTTGCAGGATACACTACGCGACACATACTTTTATGTTATTAGAAACTGTTAGTGATTTTACATTCTCAGCGACATGTTTTAATGTAGAATACATCGCAATAAGTATCGTTTAATTCCATGCATGGAGTTGTCTTTTCCTGTAGTTTACATACATGTTCTACAATTATTATATCTATATCGGTATCCAAATCTTAAAAAAAAGTTACCAGAAAAATGCACGGTTATTTTTCGAACATTCTATATTTGATAACTAAGTTACATAACTTATAAACATCCTAAAATATAAAGTTATAATATTTTTAATAATTTTGTTTCAGGATCATTAGATTACTAACACAGCCGAAGGATTTAAATAATAACAAAGTCCGGTCGACTGTTTCTTGCCTCCAAACAAGTTGACTCAAGTAGCAATCAAATACAATAACATGCATGTAAGTTTTTCTTTAAACATCAATAAAATTTTGTCCTAAATGTCTTATTTACGAACTTACTTACTTTTGACTGAATTAACTATGAAGTACTGTCCTGAAAAATATTATGGACGCTCTCATTCAGTAATAATTTAGTTAATGTTTTGTGAATTTGTTTATTGGAGAGTGTGTCGTAGAGGTATTCAAGGATCATGAATAGTGAACTCATGAACGTTTAATGATTCATTGCATCATGGAGAAATGGTATTCTTATGTAACATTAGTCTTTATTTAATTAAAAATAAAATGGTTTATGGAAGATATATTTAGTTAAGTTGTACATTTTATACTGATTGATATTTCGTAAAGTTACAAAATTCATGCAGTTATGTTTCCAAAGTAAAAAAAAAATATTAATTAAACCAGTTGACTCAAGTAGCTACCAAATGTAATATCATGCATGTAAGTTTTTCTTTAAACATGAATAATATTTTGTTCTAAATGTCTTCCTTATTTGAAAAACTACAATCAAAACTTAAGATTCTTTTTACTGAATTAACTATGAAATAGTGTTCTGAAAACTATTACGGACGCCGTTATTCAGTAATGTAAATGATTTAGTTAACGTTGGTGAATTTCTTAATTAGGGAGTGTGTCGTAGCGATATTAGGGATCCTGAATAGTGAACGCATGAACGCCTAATGATTCATTGCATCTTTGAGAAATGATATTCTTGTGTAACATTAGTCTTTATTTAATGAAAAATGAAATGGTTTTGGGAAGATATATTTAGTTAAGTTGTAGATTTTATACTAATTGATATTTCGTAAAGTTAAAGAAATCATGCAGTTATCTTTTCAAAGTAAAAAAAAAATATATTAAACAAGTTGACTCAAGTAGCTACCAAATGTAGTATCATGCATGTAAGTTTTTCATTAAACATAAATAAAATTTTATCGTAAATGTTTTCCTTACTTCAAAAACTACAATTAAAACTTAAGATTCTTTTGACTGAATTAACTATGAAGTAGTGTTCTGAAAACTATTAAGGACGCCGTCATTCAGTGATGTGAATGATTTAGTTAATGTTGGTGAATTCGGGGAGTTTTTCGTAGCGGTATTAGGGATGAAGAATAGTGAACGCATGAACGCCTAATGGTTCATTGCATCATGGGGAAATGGTATTCTTGTGCAACATTAGTCTTTATTTAATCTTATTTAATGAAAAATGAAAGGGTTTAGGGAAAATATATTTAGTGAATTTGTACATTTTATACTGATTTATATTTCGTACAGTTAAAGAAATCATGTTGTTATCTTTTCAAAGTAAAAAAAATATATATATACATTAATTAAACAAAAAGATTCAAGTATCTAACAAAAGTAATATCGTGCATGTAAGTTTATCTTTAAACCTGAATAAAATTTTGTCCTAAATGTCTTCCTTACTTCAAAAACTACAATTAAAACTTAAGATTCTTTAGACTGAATTAACTATGAAGTAGTGTTCTGAAAACTAATAAGGATACCGTCTTTTGTGATGTGAATGATTTAGTTAATGTTGGTGAATTTGCTAATTGAGGAGTGTGTCGTAGCGGTATTAGGGATCTTGAATATTGAACGCATGAACGCCTAATGATTCATTGCATCATGGTGAATTTGGTATTCTTGTGTAACATTAGTCTTTATTTAATGAAAAGTGAAATGGTTTAGGGAAGATCTATTTAGTTAAGATGTACGTTTTATACCAATTGATTTTTTTTAAGTTAAAGAAATTCCGAGTTATTTTGACGAAATGAAATAATTTATTATTAATTAAACAAGTTAAGATGTCCATTTTATTCTGATTGATCTTCAATAAAGTTAAAGAAAACATGCAGTTATCTAGTCAATATAAAATAATTTATTATTTATTAAACAAGTTTACTCAAGTAGCTGCCAAATACAATATCATGCATGTAAGTTTTTCTTTAAACATGGATAAAATTTTGTCCGAAATGTCTTACTTACTTCAAAAACTACAATTAAAACTTAAGATTCTTTTGACCGAATTAACTATGAAGTAGTGTTCTGAAAACTATTACGGACGCCGTCATTCAGTGAAGTGAGTGATTTTGTTAATGTTCGTGAACATGTTAATTGGGGAGTGTGTCGTATCTGTACTAGGAATCTTTGATAGTAAACGCATGAACGCCCAATGATTCATTGCATCATGGAGAAAATTGTATTCTTGTGAAGCATTACTCTTTATTTAATGAAAAGTGAAATGGTTTAGGGAATATGTATTTAAATTAGATGTGCATTTTATACTGATTGATATTTCGTCAAATTAAAGAAATCGTGTAGTTATTTTGTCAAACAGTATGAAATTCAATGTCATTGGGTATTTCTTAAATACTGTAAAATTGCAGACATTTTTTTTTTAATTGTAACTTGATGACAAATATATTTTTATTTTTGATGGTTAAAATAGTATTTTGATTATTATATTAGTAAATGCGTAATGATATTTTGAAGTTTACCTCAGAATGTTTTGCGAACAAAGTAGTCTTAGCGAAGCAGTACCCCCGCTTGGATCATTTCCAATATAACATGTTCATCCTATATATTATATAATCGCGAAAATAGAACAAATCATTTTTATATTAATTTTTAAACTTATCCTCTAAATGTTTTCTAAATATTGTCACACGATGAAATATAGAATATGATGTTTCATTTAAACATTTTTAGCTGTGCTAACAAGTTTCTAAGAAATGGAATGGAATTTATTAAGAATCATTAAACTCAATATTATGAAAATAATTCTCATTCTTAACCTACATTCAATAAATAAATAAGTGGTTATATTAATAGTCAAAATTGTAATACATCGCAATATAAAAGCCATTGTAGATATTTGTTAACTGTGGGATTTATTTTTTTATGTTATGAAACGTCAGCGCTTTGTTCATCACATTTACCAGAGAAAACCCTTTACTCTTCATCTACAGTTATCGATACATGAAAGTTTGTCATTAGCCTAAAAGTTCTTTTGTTTGAATCTTTCACTGCTTTGAGAATACGGATTATCATATTTGCTTTCAGATATAAAGCACAGGCTGATTTCTATTGAAGACAAGGAATAGTGGAGTAAACAATTATTATTTCTTAAAAGAGAGTAGATTTTTTTTTCTTTTTCTTGATTCAAAATCAGCTATTATTTTCAATACAATAAAAAATACAAAGAAAAAATGTCTAAAAATATAAAAATCTAATAATAGCTAATGCATTCTGCATGAGATACACTCCGTGAATTTCCTGCAAAAAATATTTAATCTGCTATTTAACATGTATTTACATTATTTAAATTTGCCGACTTAGTTTGTTGTTGTTGTTTAGCAGTAATATTGACGTCGTAATGCAATAATATTGCTATTTATCAGGCTAAATGTGTTAAGTACTTAAAAATAAATTTAAATATATTTTTTTAAATTATTGTCTTAGCTTATCGTTAGGTTTATCGTCAGCTTTGCCTTAGTTAAAATTTTTAAATGTTGATAGTCAAGATTTAAGCTCAAACTGAATTTATGCTTCTACTTCACAGTTAGGAAATATACGTATTTTATGGAATTTTTGTCGTTGTTGCTGTGCAATTAAGATTCTGATTACAGCAACAAAAACCGCAACGAATAAATGTTATCAGTGTCTAGAATTTGTGCAGTGAGACTGGAGACATATCTTTTGTTTTCTTTCTTTTCTAATTTGAGAAATACTTCTTTCAATCTTTTTGAAAATCTCATTAAACTTTTAAAAAATATATGTCATTGTTATATTTAATCCGATGAATAACATTTCATGCAAACTTCTTCTAGAAGTAATATTCACAAGAGAAAAAAATGCTCCCTCGTTTTCTAGGACGACAGCGATATAAATGAGACTACATATTTTTCATGCTGTTTTATCACAGTAGGGAATCATTATTTTGCCGTCTTATTCCCGGTAATGATCGCACTTAATACATTTTGTGCGTGCTTTGTACCGGAAAAATTATCCAGTTTTGATACATGAGTAATTCGTTTCTTAGATCCAAATACGATTACAACTGGAAATCATTCTTCCATGTAGCTTCTTACCTTTACCCCCAAAACAAGCAAGTTATATCTATAAACTTCCGATGGTATTACCATGCATTTCTTGTTTTCACACAGATGAAATCATAAAAATCCACACATTTGTTTTTTATAAAATGCTTCTCCAATTTCTTTATAATTTAAACAATATTCAGTTTATATTTTTATCAATGTTATTAAAGTTTTTAAACAGAAGCATCTCAGTGCTACCCGTAAGCAGAAGAATAAAGATTTCGAGTACACCTCAATGTTGTAATGTTTATATGAGGAGAGATATTAGCCAGAAAAATACAATTCCTTTTGTTTTCTAGGAACACGGAGGCACGAATGAATTTACCCATTTTTATACTATGTTATAACTTACAGAGAAAAGTTATTTTGCAATCTTATTCATTGTAGTGATAGTTCCCGATACAACATGTGTGTATTCGTTCCGGAAAATTTGTAAACTGTGATATGTAAATGAATTATGTTTGATCAAAAATTTATTGTGATAAGAATTTATTCTTCCTTGTTCGTTATCTTCTCCCCTAAAAGAAATTAATTACGTATTTGTAAATTCGCGATTATTTTATTCCTCAGTTTATTTTTCAGTATTAAAAGTTTAACACTCTGATCATTTAATATTTTATAACATGTTTTTTCATTTCTTCTTTCGCTAATCAAAACAATTTTCTATTTATTGTTTTTTCTAAGAACATATTTTTTTTCAAGATGAAACTTAAAAAAAACTTTATATAATCTAAAAGATAATAGTATCAAAAATAATTCTTAAATAATAAGGAATGATACTGAAAATGTCTTCTTTGTCCTCGAAGAACTCAGCAACAAAAATGAAAAGACCCAATTTTCATGCTGTTTTATAACAGAAGAGAATCATTATTTTGCAATCTTATTCTCAATAATGATTTTATTCAATATTAATTGTTCGTGTTTTGTAACAGTGTTCCCAGAGATTTTTTTGTTTCATTACTTTTTTTATTGTTTGGATTTTTTGATTAGCTCTAATCTTTTAAATTAATTTTTTTTTGTCTAAATAAGCATGTCATTAAATAAGTTGGTAAAAAAATCGATGTCAATCAAAAAATCTGAATTTTAAAATATAACCAAGTTGTAACACTACTTTATACCTCAGAAAATTGTTTCACCTCTAGTTTTTATAGATGAATACTTTGTTCCTTAATCCGAATGCGATTGCAACCGGAAGTTATTCTTCCAAGTACTTCCTCTCCCTTTCACACTCCCTAAAAAAATAAGCTATATGTGGGTAGTTCTACAATTACTGTCCGTAGTATGTATAACTTATTTATACCGCGATGGTTGATATGTAATATTAAACCCTATTGTCTTGGATGCCTACATGCTCAATTTCCTAACCGTAGCTGCTATTTTAACGAGTTTTTGGAGAAAAGAGTGAAATAGGAGAGTTAGGGGTGGAATTATTCAAAATTTTATATTTCGTATAATTACTTTTTTTTATGTTTAGAAATCTAAATTAAATAAAATTTAAAATTTTTGAAAATGAAAAAAATTGTTTCTCCACTATTTTTTTATTTCGAATTTTCGAAGAATTTGGAATTTTCGATTTAGTTTAACATATTTTCTTTGAACATTTTTAATTTTATTAAAATCAACGAATTCCTTTTATATTTTAAAATTACCTTTATTGATAAAAATTTAAGAACTATAAATTAATAGTTTGGATTTATAAATTAAAGGATAAGCTTTTCTGATAGAAATATTAAACAAAATGCTTTTTGCGATCTGCGATCACACTTACCCACTTATTCATGCTGTGTTATCACAGTAAATAAATATTATTTTGACGTCATTGTAATGAAAGTTCACGATAAAATTTTTGTGCGTTCTTACAGAAGAAACAGAAAGTTTTCATAGATTAATAAGATTTTCTTAGATGAAAATTTGATTGTGATAGGAAGTTCCCACTGTATGATAATTAATTTTTTTATAGAATGATTTTACAAATGTTCTCTAATTACATTAAATGTTTCCAGAAGAAGCATGTCAATGATGGCTTAATTTAAAGAATAGTAGTGTTAAACACACTCGTTAAATAATAAGAAATGATATTGTCAAGAAAACATGTCCTCTTTGTGTTCTAAGATCGTAGAGAACACGAATGAAACGACCCATATTTCATGCTGTTTTATAACAGTAGAGAATCATTATTTTGCAGTAATGATTAGCTTTTATTCCCAGTAATGATCGTAGTCGATGCATCTTGTTTGTACTTTGTAAGGGGAAAATTATCCACTTTTGATACATGAGTAATTCTTT
This sequence comes from Maratus speculifer, assembly GCA_964019185.1. Classification (NCBI taxonomy): domain Eukaryota; kingdom Metazoa; phylum Arthropoda; class Arachnida; order Araneae; family Salticidae; genus Maratus; species Maratus speculifer. Next base: position 216,054,969 of record OZ025299.1, on the reverse strand, counting down.
CCTTTGATTCAAATATGACTGCAACTGGAAGTAATTCTTCCATGTAGTTTCTTATCTTCTCCCCTAAAAAATCCAGCTATATCCATAAATATATGTCTTTTTTGCATCACACTTATTATTTTCGGATCGTTAAAATTTTATGTATCGAATTATTTTTTTATAAAAAAAAATATTTCGATTTTAATTTTTTTTATAAAATCCTATTCAATTGTTTTTTTTTTAATTTAAGCGTAATTCAATTTCCGTTTTTCTCAATTATGCTAAAGTTTAAACAGAAGCATCTCAATGCTACACATAATAAGATAAAGTTTCGGACACATTTCAATATATACTAAAAAATGAATTTGGCAAGGAAAATACAATTTTTTCTGTGTTTTAAGAACGCGGTGACACGAACTAAATTATTCATTTTCATGCTATAACAGTAGTTATTCATTATTTTGCCTTCTTATTCATTGTAGTGATAGTTCTTGGTCCAACTTGTGTGTATTCATACCGGAAAATTGTAATGGTTAATACGTAAATAAGTAATTTTAGTTCAATATTTGATTATAATAAGAAGACATTCTTCCTTGTTCTTTATCTTCTACACTAAAATAATTAAAAACATACCTTTTAATTCAGGATCATTCTATTTATATCTTTTCCTTTGTAGATTTTTAAAATTTTAACCATCTGATCATTTATTTTGTATAATATGGTTGTATATAGCTTTCCTAATTAAACAAATTTCAATTAAATAATATTTAATAGCACTAATTTTAAGAAGAAGCCTACATATGCATTATCTGATCTAAAGGAGTATGGTATTAAATATGCTTCTTAAATAATAAGAAATGTTACTAAAAGGGAAGGAAAGTCGTCTGTGTCTTTTAAAAGCACAGAGACAGGATTGAAAAGACCTAGTTTCCATGCTGTTTTATAGCAGTAGAGAATCATTATTTTGCAGTCTTATTCCCGGTATTGATTGTACTTGATATTAATTGTTAGTGCTTTGTAATGGTAATACCAATGGGTTACCTTTTCTTATTATTCACATTTATTCATTGGCGCCACTCTTCTGAAATGATGAAATTCAATTTGTCTTTTCCTTATTTAATATGTCATTAAATAAGTCAAATTTTACTATTTACAAAAAATGTGCCAATAAAGAAAACTAATTTTTAAGCTAAATGGCAACACGCCTTTGTACTCCCAAAAATTATCTAATTTTGATACAAAAATAATTTACTACTTAAATCCGAATGCGATTGTAACGGGAAATCTTTCTTCTATGTACTTTCTTATCTTTTCCCCTAAAATAATCAAGCTATTTCTATAAACTTACAATTGCATTACCTGTTTGCAAATCGTTAAAAACTTAAAAATCTGGACATTTTTTTTTTTAACAAAAATGCTTTTTAATTGACATTTGTTTAAAAATTAAAACAATATTTGATTCTTGTTTTTCTCAGTAACATTAAAGTTTTTAAGAAGAATATCTCAATGCTACACATAATCTGAAAAATAATGGTTATGAACACACTTGTATGCTGTCATGTTTACATAATAAGATATGATATTGAGAAGAGAAAAAATAATTTCTTTTGTGTTCTACGAACGCAGAGACACGAATGGAGCTATTCATTTTTCATGCTATGTTATAACAGTAGAGAATCCTTATTTTGCCATTCTATTCATTGAAGTGACAGTTCACGATATAAATTGTGCATGCTCTCCCCATAAAAATTAGCAAACTTTGATAGGTGAATAAATAGATTGTACATCAAAATTTGATTTGGGCAAGAATTAGTTCTTATCTTCTCTCCTAAAAAAATATACAGTGTTATTCTAAATGATGGATTTATTTTCAAAAAATTGTATTTAGTAAAGTAAAAATCCAAAATGAACAATATTTATACCAATGAAAAGAGGAAAGTTTCAAAGTTTTTTTAAGACATTATAAATGTTCAATGTGCCCACCGTTTGCTGACGGGTAAACATGTACGCGGTATCCAAACTCGCCCCACGCAAGAGAAAGCCTGTCCATTGTATCACTTGCAATTGACAGTAAAACAAAATCGCTGCCTATTGCCGCTTGACTGCTACCGGCCTCTTCTATAACCATCACCGCTCTGAAAGCAGTGCACTCATTTACAGCAGATACACTTTGTCATGTGTGGCACAAATTTGGCTATCGCATTAAAGGTTTCCCGAGCTCTAAAGGGTAGACATATTGAACATTTATAATGTCATAAAATTTTTTTGAAACATCCTTTTTCATTGGTATAATGACTGTTCATTTTTGCACTTTATAAATAGTATTTTTTGAAAATGGATCCATAATTTAGAATATCCCTATATATGTGCAAATTCATGATTATATTACTGCTCTGTTTTTTATTGTACATTACTAAAATTTAAACATTCTCCGATCGTTTTATTTTTTATAACATGGTTAATACAGTTCTTTTGTGATTAAAATAGTTTTCCATTTAATATTTTTTAATTACATAAAATGTTTAAAAAAGAAGCATGTAAATGCTTCCCCTAATTTGAAGGATAGTAGTATAAATACATCTGTTATAAAATAAGAAATGATATTGACAAGAAAAAACGATTCTATTATTTCTCAGTTTTATATTGTATATTACTAAAATTTAAACATTCTCCTATCGTTTTATTTTTTATAACATGGTTAATACAGTTTTTTTTAATAAAATTGTCTTCCATATAATATTCTTTAATTACATAAAATGTTTTAAAAAGAAGCATGCAAATGCTTCCCCTAATCTGAAGGATACTAGTGTCAAATGCATCTATTATAAAATAAGAAATGATATTGACAAGAAAAAAAATAAGTCCTCTTTGTGTTCTAAGATCACAGAGACACGAATGAAACGACCCATTTTTCATGCGGTTTTATAACAGTAGAGAATCATTATTTTGCACTCTTATTCCCGGTAATGATCGTATTCGATATACCTTGTGCGTGCTTTGTACCGAAAAAAATACCGTCTTTTGATACAAGAATAATTTTTTCTTTATATCCAAATACAATTGCGATAGGAAGTCATTCTTTCTTGTAGTTTTTTTCTTTAAGGGGACAAAAACATTCAAACTTTGATGTACACAACTGAAAATACCGAAGTGATTTCAATTTTTTTTACATACATAAATTGATCATTTGGGGAGAATTAAACTATAATATACTGTATTTTCTAAATTTTTTACATTCTCTGATTGTTTTACTGTTTATAACATGGTTAATACAATTATTTTCTAATTAAAATAGTTCTTTCTTTAATGTTTTTTCTAATTACATTAAACTTTTAAAAGAAGAAGCATGCCAATGCTTCCCCTAATCTTAAAGATAATAATGTCAAACACATTTATTATAAAATAAGAAATGATATTTACAAGAAAAATAATAAATCCTCTTTATGATCTAGGATCACAGAAACACGAATAAAACGACCAATTTTTCATGCTATTTTATAACAGTAGAGAATCATTATTTTGCACTCTTATTCCCGGTAATGATCGGACTCGATACACCATGTGCATGCTTTGTACCGAAAAAATATCGTGTTTTAATACAAAAATAATATTTTCTATATATCCAAATGCGATTGAGATAGGAAATCAGTGTTTCTTGTAGTTTGTTTCTTTATAAGGGGACAAAAACAAGAAAACATTTATGTATACACCTGAAAATACCAAAGTGATTTCAATATTCTTTGCATAGTTTTTTCAGTCTTGAAACAATAAATTGGTCGTTTTGGGAGAAGTTAAACTATAATATACCGTGTTTAGGCAAATTGGTGCAAAAAATTGTAATATTCATGTTATTACTAATATTAAAATACAGATATTTTCTATTTGCTAAAGCTCACATGTATTTAATACATTTTATTTTAATTTCTTACTGAACGATCATCTTTGAGTATGTATTCAAATCGCTTTAGTATTTACGGAGTAAAATAATATCAATTTCAGCTGTTTTCCATCTGATATTTTTCCAGTATTTCTTTTCTTAGAAATGTCCGCATGTATATAAATCGAAGGTTAATATATGGAACAGCTGAAAACACTGTATACGAAATTATACTAGATCAAACGTGCTGCTTTTAACTGGATTAACAGGAAAATTTACATCAGTTACAATTGATTATTTACCCATTGAAAAATCGTGTTATAAGTTAATCCAGTATAATTTCGTATGCAGCGTTTTCTGCAGTTCCATATATTAACCTTCAATTTATTCTGTTGAGTTGATCCAAAGCATCAGACCACATAGTGTATTTGTTGAAGTTATTTGGTTGAATTATTCCTCCAGTATTCGCCCGGGATAGCTCAGTTGGAGGAGAGTTGTGGCTTCAGCCAATACATCCCTGGTTAGAATCCTGGTCTGGAATTTTTTCTCCCACTTTGGAAATTTACATCTGTTAGAATTGATTTCCGGTTCAATAATCGTGTTTTAAATTAATCCAGTATAATTTCGTATGCAGAGTTGTCTGTATGTTAATTTCGATTTGTTATGTTGAACTGATCCAAAGCATCAGACCAGATTGTCTGATCGTTGGGGTTGTTTGGGTGAATTAGTCCTCCAGTAGTCGTCTGAGATGGCTCAGTTGGAACATCATTGCCAATACATCAGCCAATACATCTCTGGTTCGAATCCTGATCCGGACTTTTTTCATCCACTTGGAAAATTTACATCTGATACAACATATGACTATTTTCAGCCTTCTGTAGCTCCTATCGAAAATTAAAGAAATGACATAATAAACCGTAACAAAGGATTTTCAGTCTCCAAGACTGTCCACTGTGACCGACATGCTTGAGAAAGAGGACCTTTTATTTGTCAAAAGTTTAGTAATAATATGCTTTAAAATTTTTAAACCAATAATAATATGCTTTAAATTTTTTTTGTTTGTTTTTTTATGTGTTTAAATCTATTTTAAATCGCCTAGTAATCTAAGATTCTTTAAAAAGAATGAATTCTAATGTTTAATTGTTGAAAATTGACGACTTAAAAGTATATGCCTTTTTTCAAAAATTTTTGGACCAAGCCAAATTTTGCTGATTTATAAACAAACTTGGCCACGTCGAGAAATGGATTTTCGTATTGGATGCTTCAACAGGAATCGATTATTTTGGTAAGTGAAGACTAGGAAGAATGAAATCAGTCTCAGCTTCGTACGGAAAAATACGTTAGGTACGGCCCAATACTCCAGGAAAAAAAATTTAAGGCCCGAGCCCGGCCCGGCCATGCCCGAATGCCGTTATTGGAAATCGGGCCGGGCTCAGGCTTCGAGCCGCGGCCCGTTCCTTGCAGATCTCTATCACCAGCCGTACACACACACACACACACATATATATATACATATATTTATAATTTTCAATTAACTAATATTAGTTTTGGTATGAATATTTTATTACGATATAATGTTTGACAATATTTATAAATGAAAAAAAAATTTGTTTGTTTTTTGTTTATATTTTTTGCATTTATTATTGTTATTATTTTTTCATTATAAATTTCGCATTTTTTGACTTTGGTTTTATTTAATTTGTTTCAAAATTCTCTTTTTATTATGTGCTCATCTGATTGGGTCATACTTTAGTGTGATTTGCTAATGCTTTCTATTTTTCTGTTGGTTGTATCATCAACCTGTCTTCTCCTTTCCCTCATAGCATGCATGGTCACAGTGACGTCACAATGACGTCACTGCGGGTCTCTTAGGTCACATCACATCTGTGACGAAAATGCCACCACTCAGTGACGTCACATTGTGACTGAGATGTGACTTTCTTAAAATTTTTTAGAAAATTACAAATATTCTTCAAAACATGTTATTTACTTTAAAAAACATGTTTCTGGCAATTTAAATATCATCGCTTTTGTCACAGTTTCCTCACAATGTTAATGTCAAAGTAGTCACAAATGACACACTTTTCACAAATTGGTCACATTGTAACGTCACAAAGTGCTCACAAGTTCACAAAAAAGCTCTAAAACGGCCATAACGATTTCACATTTTAGTCACTGTGACTTCACACCGACGTCACATGACGTCACATCGACAATCGATGGTCACAAAGTCACAATGTGACTTCACAACGACGTTGCAGTGACGTCACCATGTCTTAAGAGCCCACAATAGTCACAGAAAAAGTACGCAAAAAGACCCGGATGATTATGTAAAGTCTATGGGAGCGTTCTTTTCTAATATCTCGCTCAAATTTTATTATTTTTGCATGATTTTTTTGCACAAGATAGCTGAGGGCAATCCAAAACCGGGCTAGTTTTTACTTTTTCAATTTTTGTTTCAGATTTTCTTTAAAAAATTACTTTAACTTTCGAAACCGGTTTAAACCTTTTCTGAAACTGAAACTATCGTAATATAAAAAATATATAACCAAAATCGAAAAAGTAAAAACTAGCCCGGTTGTGGATTGCCCTCAGCTATCTTGAGCAAAACAATCATGCAAAAATATTAAAATTTGAGCGAGATATTAGAAAAGAACGCTCCCATAGACTTTACATGGTCATCCGGGTCTTTTTGAGTAAATTTTCTGTGACTATTGTGGGCTCTTAAGGGTTACTATTCCCTTGAAAGTTTTCCTTCTGCTTTCAAACAAGAAGCACATACATTTAGCACCTAATGAATGAAGACTGGCTTATTTTAAAAGGTCCCGAGCGTTTCTAAATTTTCAGAAGTTTTTTATTCACTTATTTATCATGTTGCAGGTTTGTTCAACTTTTATTTTTTAGTAAAAATCTGGTAATTATTGTACTAGCACAATTATAATGTTTTACACTCAAATAAAGAGCATTACGTTTTACATTTTAAAATTTTTATTGAGCTTCTTATAAACAAAGAACAGTTTTACTAAAAATATGACGCTGATGAATATAACTTTAAACTTAAAGTCGCACTTAAATTAATGCAGTTTTATCATTTAATTATAATTAAATGCGTCCATCCGTTTAGAAGTTTAGTTCAGCTGTAAATTAATACAACTTAATTATTTTTTTTTGACGAAATGCGTTCATCCGAGTGATACTTCTGTTATAAATCAATGTAGCTTTATTATGGTCATTATGTGGAAACATGTCCACGAATACCATATTTTTGTAAATAAAAACTTTTTTGCGTTCACGATTTATGCAATTTAATTATATATATAAGGTAAATGTATTATAGTTGCAAATAAAGTTAAACATTTTGTAGCTAGATTTATGTTGTTAGAAAAGCACAAATCTATAAAACGTTATGTTGACATATTTTGGAATATCTTAGTTTTAGCATACAAATTTTAGTGATATGCGAGTGAGAGTTAAAGATAAATTTTAAAGCAGAAAAAATGATGAAATATCATATATAATAAAAATTTTCTTTAACGACATTGAGGAAAGCCGATTGAAATATCGTTACAGGCAAGGTAAAAGAAAACTGCTGATTCTATGTATACACTGCTCAAAACAATGAAAGGATATTGCAGTTTTAGGTGGATTTTTTATCTGGGAAACTTTTTAGCTGATTGATACATGGTCGACAGACATAGTAGGTTATATGAGAATAAATTACACATGTTTGGCAGAAAAAAATGCATTTTATTGCGCATTTGTGTACAAAAGGAAAAAAACAAATTTGTGCATATGAGAAAAAAGAATAAGAAAAGGTATTTTCTTCAAAGAAAATCATTTTCAGTAGGGGGTATGGTTTCCACGGGCGGCCAGCAACGTTGAACACCTTTGAGGCATGGACTCAATGAGGCTATTAATGACGAGTTGGGGTATTCTGCCCCACTCTTCCAGAAGAGCTCTTTCCAGTTCTTGGAGAGTTTGTGGGGGTTGTTGGCGGCCAGAAACTCGTCTTCCTAGAGCGTTCCAAACGTGCTCGATTGGATTCATGTCTGGAGAACACGCTGTCCATTCCATTCGAACGATTCCTTCCTCGAAAAGGAAATCCTCCACCAGGTTTGCACGATGTGGCCTGCAGTTATCGTCCATTAAAATGAAGTTATCTCCGATTGCTGCAGCGTAAGGGACTACAATAGGTCTGAGGATCTCATCCCTATATCGGCGACCAGTCAGAGCTCCATCTCGAATGATGTAGAGGTCAGTGCGCCCGTCAATGTAGATGCCACCATACACCAACACTCCTCCACCGCCAAATCTGACACTTTCGTGCAGGAACGTAGGATTATTCCTACTGCCACGATCCCTCCAGATGAAAATACGCCTATTATCCAGATGCACAGAAAAACGGGACTCGTCAGAAAACAGAATATTGCTCTATTCATTTCTCCTCCAGTTGACATGCTCGGTTGCCCACTCCCCGCGGTCGCGACGATGCCTTGATGTTAATCTAACACATACCATTGTTCGGTGAGCATACAGACCTACAGCTTGCAGCCGGTTTAGGACAGTCTGAGTTGAAATCGTGGTGCCTGTAGCCGAGCGAAGGTGTTGTTGGACAAGAGTAGCGTTCATGTTTCGGTGTCTCCGAGCTGTTAACGCTAAATACCGATCTTCATTGGGCGTTGTTGCCCGTCTACGACCTTGCCCTGGTCTTCGGCCTGCACATCCACTCTCCAAAAAAACGGTTCCAGATCCTGGAAATGACACTCTGTGACACTCCAATGGCTTGCGCTACTTCGGCTTTAGTTTGGCCCCCTTCTAACCTACCAACAATTCTCCAAGCTTCTGAATCTGTCAAATGACTTCGCTGAGACATCGTACTCATCGAAACAAAGCAATCACTGAATGCCGATCATCCTTGTCTTCATTCTCTTTTATCCAGTTGAAAGTCAAATTTCATTCGCTGCCGCTGAAGCGACGTTTTAGACGTCGAACTCAAAATTTGCATACTCCACAGTTTGAAAATCAGAAAAATTTGCATTTGTGATTCTCTTCTTCTATTTTCGACAAAAAATTTCGTTTATATCTTTATTTTATATAAAACTTCAAATATCCTTTAATTGTTTTGAGAAGTGTAAAATAAAATATAAAGTGTATTTAAGATGTAAGATTCGATACGTATAACATCAATACAAATAACTAAAATGTATTTATTTTAAATAACTAAAAATGCGATATTTTAATTATTAATTTACACATTATGCCCCGTCTTTTCGTTGACCAACTGAAGATTTCAAAAAAAAAAATAATAATAATAATAATAATTCCAGTGGAATATTTCAAACAGCAAAAAGCATACAGCCCCACAGTTTCTAAAAGAATTTTCAATAATTCCGAATTCCTAGTACTAATAAAACTTACGATTTTTACTTCTTTATATGAGGAAAAAACATTGTATAGGACAAAACTCTTATACACTCCAAATAGTGATATTCCTCAGTATATATCCAGCATTATCACAGCTGACGCCATCTCATGAGTCACTCTAGCACTAACAAGTTTTAATTTAAAAAAGACTATTTTTATTTCATCGATAGTTTTATCAAGTTAAATTTCTTTCATTAATTTTTAGGTTTAAATTTTAATAGATGAAATTGCAGTAATTAACTTTTAATTACTTTAATTTTAAAGTTATAAAATGTAACTAGCATGTAAGGTACTTGGCCCCATTATGGCCCACCTAATGTTCGATAGCTTTTTTCACTTTGATAATATTATTCTTCCCGGAAATTATTCATGCTATTGCTTAGAGAGATTAATGTGGTAAATAAAAGAATATACTTTATAAATTTAAAGATTATTAACAGTTATATAAGTCAAAATGTAAAAAGTGTCATATGGGCCAAATTAGAAACACCCTGCTAATTATTTAAACACAATCAAACTGATTGGTAAAGTTATCATACGAATTGAATATTTCCATTTGAGAATAGCAGCTGGAAATATTCAATTCGCATGATAAGTTTACCAATCAGTTTGATTGTGTTAAAATAATTAGTATACCTACGTATCCATCGTTATATGAAGATCCATTACCTGCGGTTTATTCTGCCGAACTGTTTCGAAAGACAGACCAGATGTTATGACCAATATGGTTATTTGAGCGAAAAATCCCAGCCGGCTATCGCCCAGATAGCTTAACAGGTAAAGCATTGGCCTTGTAAGCCAAGTATCCGGGTTCGATTCTCGGCCTGGGCAATTTTTCGCTCAGCTGGAAATATTCAATTCGTAGAAACACCCTGTTCTCAATATGGCCTAATTTGTAAATTTTTAGAAAATTTCGAAGTAAAATTAGAAATTTGTACATACATATATATATGTGTGTGTGTGTGTGTGTCTACACACATTATATATGGAATAATTGCAATTTTTTAAAAGCCGATTAAAAAAATCACAAAATTTTTAAATTAAAACAATTTTTTCAATATATTTGTTTTTACTAAGAGCTATATTATTTGTGAAACAATATTATTTACGTAAAAAGATATACATTTCAAGTGACTACAAACTTTAAAATTGAAAATGGTCCACCCTGGCAATAGTAGAAACCGCCACCGCATTTACTTCCTTCAATATTTACAGAAAGGACGTATTGGATTCGCGAAAATTTTAGAATTCCAGTTTTTGAGAAATTTACAGGTTTTAGGGGTCAGAGATAAAGAAATTTCAAAATGTCTGATTGTGAATCTGTCTGTCTTTCTGTTTGTCTGTGAAATAAAAATTGTGGGCGCTCTATCTCAAGAAATAATGCACGTAATTTTAATATATATATATATATATATATATATATATATATATATATATTTCAGCTTGTTCCTGACATATTTCGATGCTGAATAGTTTTTGGTGTAAATTGCTCAACATGTGAATCTGCTATGCTGCATTTTTTTACGATTTACGCAACAGCTGCATCTCAGTAACTAATACAGTATTTCCATCAAACTTCAGATTCCCTTTGTCTTTGACATCAATTGATGCTGTTTAGTTTTTTGTGTAAATAGCTCAAGAGGTGGCGTTGCTGTGCTGCACTTTCCCCCGATTATTGCAATAGCTGTATCTCAAAAATTAATGCACGGGTTTTCACCAAACTTCAGATTAAGTAAATCAGGGATAAAAACTATTTCTTTTTCTGTTTGGGTGTCATTCGCTGAAAAGGTCTCACTGCTATGATGAATTTTCCCGATTCCTGCAATAGTTCTATCTCAAGACCTAAGCTCGAATTTTCTCATCAAACTTTAGATTCAAGTATAGCTTAAAAATTATTATTCCTGTTTATGTTTTGATATAAATCGCCCATTAAGTGAGGCTTTTATGTTGCATTTTCCCAGATATCCGTAACAGTCACGGAATTTCAGGCATTTAAAATCATCTCGATTAGCAAAGACTGACATTTAATTTTGGCACTGTGATAGCGTCCTTTGAATGGTTAACATGCATGAGATTTCTATCTCTCAAAGTTTTGAGATTGCCTTATCAGATTAGTTCTATATTGCTCTCCTAAAACTGATATAAAAATAAGAATTGATAAAACTACTGATAGTTTTGATAGTGAACTGATTTTATTTCTATATATATATCAGCATAAGTTTAAAGTTCTGCGTTCTCAAAATGCTAAAAAAACAACCAAATGACCGATGAAATGAAAAATGAAAAATTACACTTACTCTTCGTTGTAAGCAATGGTTAGAAGGCAAACTGTAATTCATTTCACGCTGGACTTACTAATATACTATGTATTACGTAAATATACTATGCATGGCTCCTTGCGTCAGTTTATGGAGATATTTCTTCTTTGCATATAAAAGTGAACAAACAGAATTTGTGCATAAAGAACAGGCCAACATCAGTCACTATTTGAACAAGCCTCGGAATATCTGTCAGAAAAAAGGCTCAGTGATAAATTTCATGGATATTTTTTTCAGTGCCTTAAACGAATCTCATAAAACTGTTATGAAGTACGAAAACAAAACATTGGTGTTTTTCTCCTGCCATCGTTAAAAGTGTTTTATTCTATTCCTATGAGAGAAATGCGCAGGTCGGGTTTCACCCGATCCGAAACCGAAAGTTTCAATTGAAGTAAACCCACAATCCAACCCGAACCGACAAATTTCAACCCTCGATGATAGAAATGTGAAACATTGTTAATGGTTATTTTTTAAAAATCCAAAATTCTACCTCTAATTACATTTTTATGATTTATATAGAAGAATAAATAAATATATATATATATTTTTTTTTTATTTTCATATCGGATACCGGACTTCTCGGAATCGTCGAATAGAGTCAAATTTTGAGTCGAGTTTTCCAGAATTTTCTTTTTTCGACTTGGAATTAACCTAATTTATTTGTCGCGGGTAGGGTTCACACATGAAAAATTCGTGCGAGTTATATTTAGCGTTTTTAAAGTCTGGTTGTTTGGATTTTCAGAAAAAATATGAACACAAGCATGTCTCAGACAAAAATAAATATTTGAACATGAATAAAAATATACTCAATTTTCAGCATAAAAAAATAATGTTTATAACAAACGTGATCGTAGATTATTCTTTCTTCAAGAACCATTTTTCCTTCTAAATATGAAAAATATTATCACCATTTCGATTTCCACAGACACAAAACACATTTATCGTATTTGTGTTAGTTTATGCTGACACATGCATGTGACGCTTGCGTAGAATAAGAACTTCTCTCTATTCAGATATATAAGCGTTCAAATATATACGTTTTAGGAACTGGAAAAATTTTCACTAAATACAGATTTCCTCTTTTCAGGAAAAAAAAATTAAGAAGATTTTTTTGTATAGATTTTCAGTCTGAAAAAATATTTTGGACATTCCTTTGAAAAATTGGGTCAAACCGAATCCAACCGGTAACTGTCTAAATACAACTCAAAACAACAAAAGTTAACCCGACCCGACCTCGATTTGCAATGAAAAACGTCTAGCACATACTCGACCGGACCTGTGGTTCGGGTGGTGTCCGGAACGGATAAAACCAGGTAACATGAACGAAAGCAGGACTCTACTTCCTGCTTTTATTATATGCAACGAAATTATTTTTAATTGTAATCAGGATAGGGTGTAACGGGCCTTCAAACTCGCATTTCACACACTCAGTCTTGTCTTCTTTTAAACAAGCTAAACAATAACAATAAAAATTGTAACAATAAAATTTCATATAGCGGCAGAGATTTGTCGCTCATTTATAAAGTAATTTAAAATTTATTTTATTTAAATGAAAGAATTTTGTTCGAATTCAGTATGTTGATGATAAATTAATTTAACTCCCGCTCGGTATATCAAATTTTTTCTGTCACACTAAATTTATGTTAAGAAAAGTTATATTCTTTCATTGAAAAAATGGTAAAACAGTAAAAAGCAACATTTACATCCTTCGCTTTTTTACTTTTTGGAAAAACGCCTGAAGTTAAAATTATCGACCCAAATATGGAGAGTACTTTACTCTACTTCGTTTTAAGTTTCAACAAAAGATAAGGAATCAGGAATTTCTTTAGCTCAAAATGCATCCTAGAATTTGGAAGTTCAAAGTTTATTTTCTAAAACGAATATGGTTGGAGTTTTAAAATAAATTAAAAGAGACTGAAAACAACATCGGAAACTTTCTTTGCAATTTCATAGCTACATTTAAAAAAGAAGCTTTAAAAAAACAGAAAATTCTGTACTAGTCATTTCAATGACCTACAGATATATACTTTTTCCCATTTTTACGGTCATTCTAAAGAAAAATATTAAATTACAAAAAGACAGACTATACTTTATCTAGTCAAAAGCATTTACTGTGGTACATGGAATAATATATTTCCAATAGCGCTATTTTTCGTTAAAATAAAATATATCCTTTCTTTTCAAAAGGCTCTGAATGTAGTTTCTAAAAGAATCTTTCCAATTTATTGATGGCTTCATTACCTAAGAATGGAAAAAACTGTAAATAAAGAAAAATGGATTGCGAAAAGTACAAAGGCATAATAAGTAGTTCTTAATCATTTATAAAGAAAAGGATGTAATTTAGTTCGAATATGTACTAAAAGTTATCCATAGAATTTTTTTTTTTTTTTTCGTTGAGGAACCACTCATTTTTTTAAACACGTGGATTTTTTTAACCATTTTCACATAATATTATACACAGAAATATCAATTAGACGAAGACAGATTTTTGTAATCAAGAGAAAAGTATTTAGTTTCATTCATATTTTCATGGCGTCATTTTCTGTTTAAATAAAATATTTTCTTTTTTTTAAAGAAGTGGTTTCAAAAACATCTATAAATTTGAGTATTGCTTCTTTTTACTAAAGATAAGAATAAGTGGGAATAGAGAAAAAAATATGGACCACCGCTGCAAAAGACCATTAGCACTAAATTCTTTGGCATACAAAAAGCAAAATATGGGGTTCAAGGGGATCACCAAAGATGATGATTATTTCAAAATATGTTGTACGGACTATACCACTAAATATTCTGATGAAAGAATTTCTTCAAATGAGCCTTACTTTTTGAGAAATTGAGGGGGGATCACAGTTCAGCGTATAGTTTGATTAAACATTAATATGGCCTTTTTAATGTATCTTCATGGCGGCGTGGAAACATCCGCTCTACCTGCCTGGGGTATAGGGGGTTCGATTCCATCTTGGGGCCTCTTTCCTTCTTTTTTACTTACTTTTAAATTTTTTACACGTTACATATTTTAAACAGAATAGGGAATTCTACAGCTTTCACTTTTTTGATATTTTCTTAATAAATTACACCTACATTTTCGATTTGTTTCATTAAAAATTTATTTTTATCTCCAATTTTTAAACTAATATTTCTATTTTCAAAACTGCATGGTCAATTTCTGCCTAGAACTTTTTAAAATTAATTGTTATTATTTTTTAAGCAATTAGGAAATATTTATTTTTCTTTTTTCTATCGCTTTTCCTATTGAATTTTAATTGAAAATTTATCCTTTTTTGTATAACTTACACAAAACAATGTTCAGGTTTAATTTCTCAAATGTAATTAGTATTAGGTAATTCCAATAATTCATATCTTCGGAAAAGTAATAAATTTTAATGCAATAATGCTATAATGCAAGTTTTTACAAGTAATCCAAATTTTTAATGCTCTGTAAATACAGTAAAGCTCTAATAATTCTGACTAATTGGGACCATAACGAGTTCGGATTATCGAAAATCCGGTTTATCCGGAGAATGAGAAAAAATTGAAATAAAATAAAACATACTTACAGTAAATCCCCTATATATTAAACATATTGAATATTTACAGACAGTAAAAATGCTTATTTTTTAATTATAAAGCTTGTAATCTTCTGCTGCGCTAATTTCGTATACATTTGCAGGCCGCACAGTCGCGCATCTGCTTGAGCATAAATAGTTCGTTGGTAAAGTCTCCACCTGACGTTCAAGATAAACCATTAATCGAAATGAGACAATGCTTTATTAAGCTTTTGATTGATCATCATTGATAATGGTGTTTCCGTCTGTATTATCTACATTTTTTTTCAGTTGTGCACAAAGCGATTATTTTGTCATTTGTAAGTGAGGTGCAACCTTCATTGTTTTCTGCCTCCAACCAATTGCTAATGTTGCTACTATTAGCATATGAGAAACCATAATTTTTTTTTACATGCACACAAAATTTTCAAGTGTAATTTCTATTTTATTCTCGCTTATTCCTCCTACTGTTTCAAGTGTATCCGAGATATCACAATTTGCAGACCATAAAGTCTTCCATGACTTTCTGAAAGTATTCTCAGTATCTTGATTCCAAGATAGAGCAATCATAGATTATTTTCTTCATATTGGTTTATTTGAGAATCTCTAATTTTATAAATTAATGTTGTGAAAATTCGCCAATCGCTTAAAAAAAGAAAAAAAACGACCGGAACGATCTGGATTAATGGGGTCCAAATTAGCAGGCTTCTACTGTACATTTATCTCTAAACTTCAACGATAACATCATTTATCGTTTGATTGAATAACAAATGACAGATTACATTTAAAGATTTTTTATAGTAACAAATAAAAAAAATTCTCTAAAAAATTCATAAAAATTGAACTGGATTGCAAAAATTGTCTATTAATGAGTCTACCAATTATATATACAGGGTGGTTAGTAATTAACGTGAGGTGTTCAGAGCCCTCTAGAGAGTAAAATTTTAATCGAAACATAACCAAATTTGATCAGCATTTACCATGGACACACAATAGACCATGGGATTTCGAATTCTTATAAAATAAAATTTTTAAAATAAAAATTTTTAAAATTCGCCACTAGGAGCAATTTTAGCATTGTTTACCGACTAAAATGAATTAATTTGCATAAAATCAGTTCTGTGTAGCAATCATGAGTATAAAAGGAAAGGCTGGGAGAGTTCTCGTCATTATCAACTCTCACCATACTTTGCTAGTGAAGCTGTGTTGTCAGTAGAACGAGAATTGCAATGCTGCTCTTCCTGAATTTCACCGATTACAGAATTTGTCAAAAAAACCGATGAGCATAACAAATTTACAAAAAATCATTCATCGATTTGAAACTATGCGGAAACAAGGCCAATGACGCAAAGCGACTATTCAATAACAAGTTGACGAAATTGTAACTGCTATTGCCGAACAAGAGATGAAAAATGTGCATGTACCATCAGCGCTCGGGCAGTATCTCAGCAGAATAAAATTGATCTGTACTGTATTTATTGGCATTTAATCATTCAGCATTTACACTAATACACTTTTTGTGAGCGCCAAAATTTCCCCTAGTGGAGATTTTTTTTTTTTTTTTTTTTTTTTGACTAGCAAAGCATGATCCCGTAAAGTGAGAGCCATCACAAAGCATTTGGTCTCAGAACTCTCCCAGCCTTTCCTTTTATACTCATGACCGCTACACAGGACTGATTTTATGCAAAATAATGCATTTTTGTCGGTAAACAGTGCTAAAATTGCCCCTAGGGGCGATATTTTATTTTTTTATTTTTTTTTTAGAATTCGAAATCCCATGGTCTACTATGTATGCTGATCTAATTTGGTTATGTTTCGCCGAAAACTTTACTTGTTAGAGGGTTCTGAACACCGCACGTGAATTACGAACCACCCTGTATATATAATTAGTAGACTCATTAATAGACAATTTTTGCAATCCAGTTCAATTTTTATGAATTATGTAAAAACAAGTTTATTTGTTACTATAAAAAATCTTTAAATGTAATCTGTCATTTGTTAATCAATCAAACGATAAATGATGTTATCGTTGAAGTTTAGGATAAATGTAGAGTAGAAGTCTGTTAATTTGGACCCCGTTAATCCAGATCGTCCCGGTCTCTCTTTTTAGGTGCGTTCGTAATTATATAATACGTAGCACCTATAGTGGTCGTTCAGTCCGTCCGTCTGTCCGTCCGTCTGTCCGTCCGCATATAACAACGCAAAAACTACCCAACCGAATCGTTTGAAATTTAAAATACATAATTATTACATAATTTTGTCGAGTCATTTCAAATTTTATGAAACTCGGATGCATAGATCATTTACAGGGGCAATCAAAAGTATTCCATTTCATTACGGTCAATGGGGAAAAAAGTTTCAAATGCATTTTAATCGTTTGAAATTTAAAATACGCAATTATTACATAATTCTGTCGAGTTATTTCAAACATTTTGATAATCGTGTGTATAGATCAATTACAGGGGCAACCAAAATTATTCAATTACATTATGGTCAATTAGGAAAAAGTTTCAAATATATTCTATATGTTTGAAATTTAAAATACATAATTATTACATAATTTTGTCGAGTTATTTCAAATTTTATGAAACTCGGATGCATAGATCAATTACAGGGACAATCAAAAGTATTCCGTTACATTACGGTCAATGGGGAAAAAAGTTTCAAATGCATTTTAATCGTTTGAAATTTAAAATACGCAATTATTACATAATTCTGTCGAGTTATTTCAAATATTTTGATAATCGTGTGCATAGATCAATTACAGGGGCAATCAAAAGTATTCAATTACATTATGGTCAATTAAGAAAAAGTTTCAAATATATTCTATATGTTTGAAATTTAAAATACATAATTATTACATAATTTTGTCGAGTTATTTCAAATTTTATGAAACTCGGATGCATAGATCAATTACAGGGACAATCAAAAGTATTCCGT
The DNA here is from genome assembly GCA_964019185.1 of Maratus speculifer. Lineage (NCBI taxonomy): Eukaryota > Metazoa > Arthropoda > Arachnida > Araneae > Salticidae > Maratus > Maratus speculifer. The sequence continues at coordinate 216,036,886 of OZ025299.1, read as the reverse complement.
TGCATTACGGTCAATGGGGAAAAAAGTTTCAAATGCATTTTAATCGTTTGAAATTTAAAATACGCAATTATTACATAATTCTGTCGAGTCATTTCAAATATTTTGATAATCGTGTGCATAGATCAATTACAGGGGCAATCAAAAGTATTCAATTACATTATGGTCAATGGGAAAAAATTTCAAATAAATTCTATACGTTTGAAATTTAAAATACATAATTATTACATAATTTTGTCGAGTTATTTCAAATTTTATGAAAATCGGATGCATAGATCAATTACAGGGACAATCAAAAGTATTCCGTTACATTACGGTCAATGGGAAAAAATGTTTCAAATACATTTTAATCGTGTTACACTCATGCGGACTTAATAAAATTTATATGCAATTATAAAGTACATATTATAATATACATCATACATAATTTGTGGTGCAAAGAACATTTGTTATTGATTTACAAGGCCACACAAAAGTATTCCATTACATAATGGTATAGGGAGAACATTGTTTGATGAGCGTTTTAATTGTAATTCACTATTTACAATTTTATGAGATTGATATATGAAAGTAATATTTTTAAAACTTCGCTATCGTACGAACGCACCTAATTTGCTACGCTTCAAGTGCAATTTCCAACTTGTTTCTTTTTTTTAAGCGATTTGCGAATTTTCACAACATTAATTTATAAAATTAGAGATTCTTAAATCAAACAATATCAAGAAAATAATCTATGATTTATATATATATATAGTCATATATATATATATATATATATATATATATATATATAAATCGCATGTGTTCCTTTTCTTGGTAATATATTAATACATGAAAATTTCTTTTTTTTTAAGTCGTTTATCTTCTTTTGCAGACAAAAACAAGATTTAAAATATCGGTTTACATAGGAAAAATTTCGGTATGAAAATTGAAAGAAAGCTACAGATTGTGACAGATTGAATGCTAAAGATTGTGTTATGGAAAGAACTTGTACCAAAAAATTGAATTTACCTCAAAATTAATAAAAAATTTCGATTTTTGTTTTTAAATATAGAATGAAAGCATACTTAAATGTGAATACTTTATTACCTCATTTTATCCATACGATAATTGTATCACGAGATATTGTAAATTTTGTTAATATACCCAACACAGTACTCCATACAAATGATAACTATAAACGTTGTTTTCTACCTTCATATATTTTTCGCTTTCATGTTTTAAAATTGTTAAGGCCTTTTTCTGTATTTGATACAAATATTTAACATGTTTTTATAATACATGTGATTAAAAAGCACATGGCAATATGCTACAGTTAATTATTTTTTTCTGAAATAAAAGTATGTATGAAAATATGCTAGATTTTATCATTTTACACTATATATGTCAGTAAAAAATTATATTAAATGTTATATTAGGTTATCAAAAATCCATGCATCGTCTTGTGTAATACACGCTTCAAAATCTAAAAGAAAGTAGTTGGGCGAAATTATTGATATGTAAAATAGTAGGGTAGTACAGAAATCTCTTGCGCTACAACGGCGCCGCGAATCTGCAAGCAGGTGCCATACTAATAGGTCTTTGAAATATATACTGAAATTTGATCCCTGATTTCTTCAAAACAAAGGTCCATTTGAAGAGACCCTTTCATCAGAATAATTAGTGGTATGACCCCTACAACATACATTGAAATCATTAAAATCTGTCGCATCATGTTAGATGATCCCCTTGTAATTATTTAGTTATCATATTCCAAAGACAGCTATTTTTGAGGGGAAATAAGATATTTTCATAAAATCTGACATTCTCCAGTTGTGTTAAAATGAAGCAATTTGCAAAAAGTTTAATCTATATAGTTTTTAAAGTAAAGATACATATTGCTTTGGAAATGATTCTTTAAAGTTTATGAATTTTTCAATATGGAATTAAATTTAAAAAGAATTGGCTATTAAAAAGTTTTTTGACTTAAACTTTACCAACGGGAAAAACCAAGATGTGCTGCTTTAAAATTAGGTCTGTGTTAAATTCGTTATAACAATAAATTATCCCTGTGTTATTTCTATAAAGCATTTTATAACTGTAGAAACAATGATGATTAAAACTATTTTCATGTTTCAGAATTTTACTTCATATACATTTATACAAGGAAAGAGAATCTTTCCAAAAATAATTATACATGGACTTTGATTAGTCAAAATATATCTCTCGTCTTCCATTGGGAATTTCTAGAAAATTTCTTCTGATTCTAATCCATTTTTTTCGCCAAATGTCGCCAAACGTTTTCCAAGTTCAGTCCAATACCACCAGATTTGACAAAATGTTACTAACTTTGTGATTTCGTTTACTGCCAAATGTTCCACAATTTAGTAACTGTTTCACCCTGCAGTGTCGTTGAAATGCACTGACTCATAGTGGCCCCAAAATGACCGCTAATTGAATTTTCCTCAACATGTAACTTACCTAATAGATTTTTTTTGTGCTCCAAAACGGTAGGAAACAAAATTTAGTCAAAATCTTTAGAGTGATTTTTCTTAGATAAAATTTGCGTACACAGATACGAATAAAAACAATATTTGCTCTTGCTTTAATGTATGATATAAGTACGAGTCACATAAAACGCTGATTTTAGTGAGTCGATTTTTTTAGTTAACAGCACGTGCATCTGTACTTGTACATTAATCTAACATGAAATTATTTCCAAATGCTATATTTCGATCAAATAAAACTTTTTATTTCTTCCTCAAATTATTTTTAATGTGACTTATTGAAATAATTCTTCCTATTTACTTATAAATCATTTAAATAAAAAATGTAAAAAATGAAAAAAAAAGGCTGCATCTATCTAAGTGCTAACATTCCAAATGTATAATAACTTGTTGAACATTTTAAATAAAACGACAGTGTATTACTCGAGTATGTAAATTATCTCTCAAAAATTAACAAAACTGTCTTTTTTACACTTTTTAGCATTGTTGAATTGTAATTATAGCTCCGGTTTATCTGCCTGATGTATGTCTGCCCTCTGTCTGAACTTTAAATCACGTAAATATACTAGAATTAAACTGTAATTGATATATATTATTTATGTTTGCCATGAAATGTTAGGTATTCAAAATGAAGTGTGTAGCATTTATTGTTCAGTTACATTGACACTCAAAGTATCCAATTATATGATGGTCTATGAGGAAAATTATTTTCAGAGTATTTTAAGAGAACTGTATATTTTATAACATCATGAAACTCATATGCATTAGTTGAGTGCACTACAAGATGATTACTATAGAATTTGTTAGCTTTAGCACACTCAGCACGCGTACTCAAGATTATACCTATATATTATGGCCAATCTTTTGCTGAGTATTTGAATTATATGACCCTGCTACAGATATAATGTAAATGATATGAATTTTCGAGGTGCACTTATTGCATCTCGAACAAGCTCTCTGTAGAATATGAGGTGCAAACGACTTATCATTCATTTACAAATCACACAAAAGTGTTTTGTGTAATAATCTATAGGGGCGTATTTTAATTGTGTTACACGATTTCAAACATGAAGTATACATAGCTGATGCATAGCATCAGTATACGTAATTAAGGTTTGCTAGAAGTTGCTTGCAGTAAAATACAATCAGCGTCTCAGAAGAAAGCATGCATCATTTCGGATACAATTCTGTATCTTAAGTATTGCCTATTAGGGACGAGTCCTGAAAATGTCCTTTCTGATGTGGTATGTGTGCAAAGTTTAGCTAACATTTTCAAACTACGTGGTGCATATAAATTCTATAATAAAAAGTAACAAAAGACTAAAAAAATATAAAAAAGGATTATACAAGAAAGATTGTAAGCATAACTGTGAATGAATATGAATTGCATGAAGGTTTTATTTTTTAGTTCTACAATTTCAAGATCATCTACATTTAATATACTCTGAGTTGTTTGTAGTAAATAAATAATATCATAAACAGGCCTACGCAAAAAAAATTGAAAAAGACACCACTTATCATTAGCGATTCCTGAATATGCTATTTCAACAGTTTTAAATATGTTTTTGTCTCAAAAAAGTTCAGCCTAATATGTAGGATATTTAACAGACTTTAGGTAATATACAGAGCTGTGCAATAATATCCAGGTACGTTTCAGTTTGTATGTAGAAAACGCTACGGCTGAAAGTTAAACTGTATTATGCCATGGTTCGTACGGGTCCTGGAATTTCATGACCAGAAAATTCTTTGGTACCAATATTTTCTTACAGAAAATCTATAATTAAAAAAGACAAAATTTCTCTCTTTTGAGATATATATTAATTTTTCTTTGAAGAAATACTGGTATCTCACCAGGAAAATAACGGTATCCGTACGAACCATGTATGCGTTTCATTGCTAAACTAATTTTTAGCCAACTTTATAGAAAACATAAAAATTTAAAGATGATATATACAACTGCTCAAAAGGATCAGAGTACCTTTCCGGTTATGTACATTATTGTTGAAGCCTGTTTTTCAAATGTGTTTCCGTTTTCTAAAATATTTTTAGGCAACTTCTTTATCATAAAAAACTAAAATGTTCTGTTGATGCATTGTGGAAATGTTGGATAGTGTTTCATAATCTATGCTTGACAGATGAGTCTTCTTCCTTATTTTTTCATAAAACTGAAATTTTTCATTTATATCAAAATGATGTAATTTTTATAAATTGACGATTTCGTATATTTTAAACTAATGTTTCTCATTCTTTTCCGGGGTTTAATTTAATGATTATGAATTATTCAATTTGAATGAACCGCTATTTAAGGGATTTTCGCTTGAATTTTATACCTCTGTGAACCGGACAAAATGCTGATTTTAGCAATCCGTTGCCTTTTGCCAATTATTAATATAACTGAAATTCCATTCACAGCATTATTTAAAGCTCTTTTCTGATTGAAAGATCGATATATTTGACAGCTTTCACAAACTAATCCAATTTATTTATTTAAAGACATCTGTGTATACTTGGTTTAAAAACAAATAAAAACTTTTCTGAAGCAATAAAGTATGATTATTTCTTCGCTGAAGATTTAATAGATTAGTTTCATTGCATTAAAAAAATGACATTAAATAATATTTATGCGTACAGAAATATAACAGATTTGTGTAAAGTTTTGAACAGATTTAAACACAATATATCGTACTTTTTGCGCAGCAACTTCAAATGATAGACACATTTTTTTAAGTCTTCCGTCACAAATCCTTATGTGGCTAAATTTGATTACCTAATTATAAGTAATCGTAGAGTTTAGGAGAAAATATTTATTTTAACAATATTGTATATGAAATTTTTATTTTTGCATGATCAGGAAAATCAAAAGAATTACTTCAACGAATCATAGCTGTCGTTTATTTTAAATACTTTTCTAATTAAAAGTATTTATACAAAGAAAATTATGAATTACCTTTAGCACATAATCTGAACGTTGCTTTATACAGTGGACATACACAACAAACACAAACACATGTGTAAAATTTAAATGCATACAAAAACATCACTAAGAATGCCTTAGAAGAAGGCTACGGTTGGTCCGTTTTTTGGCGCATTTCTAATTATATACAGGGTGTCCGAAAAGTCTGGAAACGGTCGAATAACTCGAAAAATACATATGAGATTGAAAAACGTAAATATACGTGTTAAATATTTTTAAATAAGCTACTCAGTGATACCAAATTTGACCTTCTTAACCGACCCCCTGGGGGTCAGAGGGGGTCCAACTTTGAAATCTTAAATTATAACCCCCATTTTTTATTGCAGATTCGGATTCTACGGACAAAAATACGTAACTTTTGTATTTGATGTTTATTTCGAATCCTCGTTTATTACGGTGTAATTGAGCATATTAAATCGATACATATTGCGGCTTTTCCAACGGGATTTTCCCTAATCGAAACTAATTGGGGAGAATTTATGACATCAAATTCCTCGTCTTTTGCAATAATAGCGTTTCCTGAAAACTACCCGTGCCGATTATTTCGGTAGTGCTACACAGTTAAAAATTTGATTCATTTGCTGTAGCGTCACTCCACAGCTTTTATAGAATAACTCTTTCATGACCAATGAGAATGTTCCATAACACAGTAAAGTACACAGTAAAAAATTGACCCTTTTGCTGCATCGTCACTCCACCGCTTTTATAGAAAACGATTACTTTACTGTGTTATGGAGCATTCTCATTGATCACAAAAGAGATATTCTATAATAGCTGTGGAGTGACGCTGCAGCAAATGGTTCAAATTTTTAATAGTGTAGCAATATTGAAATAATCGCCACGGGTGATTTTCAGGAAACGCTATTCCTACAAAAGACGAGGAATTTGACGTCAAAATTTCTGCCCAATCAGTTTCGATTAGGGAAAATCCCGTTGGAAAAGCGGGAATATGTATCGATTTAATATGCTCGATTACACCGTGATAAATGAAGATTTGAAATAAACATCAAATACAAAAGTTACGTATTTTTGTCCGTAGAATCCGAATCTTCAATAAAAAATGGGGGTTATAATTTAAGATTTCAAAGTTGGACCCCCTCTGACCCCCAGGGGGTCGGTTTCGAAGGTCAAATTTGGAATCACAGAATAGTTTATTTAAAAATATTTAACACGTATATTTACGTTTTTCAATCTCATATGTATTTCTCGAGTTATTCGGCCGTTTCCAGACTTTTCGGACACCCTGTATATACGTAGCAACAGTATTTGTCGTCTGGTCAGTTCGCTTAGCCGCATTTAACGGCACAAAAACCGCCCAACAGGATGGTTTGAAATTTAATATCTATATACAGGGTGATTCTAAATTTTTTTTCCAATACAAGAGGGGTGATAGTACACATCAAGACAAATAATATTAAGTAGAAGACCAAGGGTCCCAAACGTTTTCCAAAGGAGATAGCCGCCATTAAAGTTTAGGGAACAAAATTTCAAATAACCATTTAAAACGGAAAAATCGGTCGATTGATTTGCGGTTTTCATTAAAATTATTCTTTATGTCGGCATTTTCTTGAAATTAAATTATAAAGATAAATTTCAAAAATGCCGATAGAGGGCGCTTTCGACTTTAGAATAACGAACAGCTATTTTTTGCCGCTATTTTTTGCATCTCTTTAAATGTTTTCGTAATCTTAAACTCAAACTTAAATTTTGAGTTCAAAATCTGAAAAGATGGGAGTGGTTAAGTAGCACAAATTGAACTGTGTTCAGGGAGTTTAAACTTGAAATGATTATAAAAAACGGAAAAATTGGTTCATTGATTTGTGGTTTTCACTAACGCTATTTTTTATGTTGGTATTTTCTTAAAAATAAATTATAAAGATAAATTTCAAAAAATGTCGATAGAGGGCGCTTTAGACTTTGGAGTAACGAACAACTATTTTTTGCCGTTATTTTTTGCATCTCATTAAATGTTTTCGAAAGCTTAGACTTAAACCTAAATTTTGTGCTCAAAATCTGAATAGTAGGGAGTGGTTAAGTAGCACAAACTGAACTGTGTTTAGGGTGGGCGGGGTTCAAATTTAAAATAATAATAGAAAATGAATAAAAATGGTCGATTTGTTTGCTGTTTAAAATAAAACTATTCTTTAAGTCAGTATCTTTTTGAAAATAAATTTTAAAGATAAATTTAAAAAAAACCGTTAGAGGGCGCCTTAAACTTCAGAGTAACCAACAATTAAGTTTAACCATTATGTTTTGGTTCTAATTAAATGCTTGCAAAGGCTTATTAAATTTTTCGGAAGCTTAATTTTAAACTTAAATTTTGAGCTCAAATTCTGAATCTTTAAGAGGAGTTAAGAAGCGCAAACTAAAGTGTGTTCAGGAGTTGGAATTTAACCCTCCCCCTCCTCGAACAGAATTCAATTTTTCGCTATTTAAACACTCCCAACGATTCAGAATTTGAGCCCAAAATTTATGTCTATGCATTTGAAAGCATTTAAAATAACAGTAAAAATAGTTGCACGCTACTCCAAAGTCTAAGGCGCCCTCTATCGGCATTTTGTGAAATTTATCTTTAAAATTTATTTTTAAGAAAATGCTGATTTAAAAATTAGTTTCAGCGAAAACCACAAACGAATAGACCATTTTTACCGTTTTTTATAATCATTTGAAACTTTGAACCCTCTGAACACAGTTCAGTTTGTTTACTTAACTACTCCCAACTATTTAGATTTTGAGCTCAAAATTTAAGTCTAAGCTTATGAAAACATTTAATAAGATGCAAAAATAACGACAAAAAAAAAGAGTTGTTCGTTTCTCCAAAATCTAAAGCACCCTCTATCGGCATTTTTTGAAATTTATCTTTATAATTTATTTTCACGAAAATAGATACATAAAGAATAATTTTAGTGAAAACCACAAATCAATCGACCAATTTTTCCGTTTTTTATAATCATTTGAAATTTGAACCCTCTGAACACAGCTCAGTTTGTGCTACTTAACCACTGCCAACTATTCAGATTTTGAGCTCAAAATTTAAGTTTGAATCTAAGCTTACGAAAACATTTAATGAGATGAAAAAAATACCGGCAAAAAATAGTTGTTCGTTACTCCAAAGTCTAAAGCGCCCTCTATCGGCATTTTCGGAAATTTATCTTTATAATTTAATTTCAAGAAAATGCCGACATAAAGAATAATTTTAGTGAAAACCGCAAATGAATCGACCGATTTTTCCGTTTTTTATGTTTATTTGAAATTTTGGTCCCTTAACTTTAATGGCGGCTATCTCCTTTGGAAAACTTTTTGGACCCTTGGCTTCCTATTTAGTATTGTTTGTCTTGCTGTGTACTATCACCCCTCTTTTATTTAAAAAATAATTTAGAATCACCCTGTATATAGATTCGTTGTAGAATTTTGTCGAGTCATTTCAAATTTTATGAAAATTAAATCGAAACTTTAAAATATTTTAATAAAAGTTTTCTTGGTTCTGTTAAATCCTGTCATTCAAAAGTAATTCAAAAATATGACGTGAAAGGTAATGATTCTAGTTTTCCATGGTAATTATTTTATTAAATTCTATAGTGTGTATTTGACTGAATAACATTCATGATAGAAAATGATTCTAGTTTCCATGGTGATTACGAAAAGTCTGAGATGACTCATATTATTTACGTATGAATGGATTTCATATATATGTAATCGTAATAAATTTTTTATCCATAAATTTTTGCATAAGAAGGCAATAGCTATTTCACCAAGATCAGAATAAGCATAAAAAAATAGTTATAGTACAGAAGCAGCTCATTTCCCGCGTCCGACGTACAATTTTCAGTTTTTTTATTACTAGTATGTTTGAAGAAAACTTATCGTAGTAAATTTTAACAGCATTTGCATCAAAAATTACATTGCTGCCAGCAGTTGTTCCCCCAAATTTAACAGATTTTTTTTTTACAGTGTATATATATATGTGCGTGTGTGCGTAAGAATATTCTTAAGGAAGGGGGCTTTCCAAATACACATCATATTAAAGGCCTATTGTATTGTATGTGAATTCAATGTGCATTATTTTATGGCAGTAACATGAATACCTGAGCTTCGTCTATTACTTGGAAACTGATAAATAATTTAAGTGAGTTTAGTCAGTAAGTATAAACATTGAACACTTAATCATAAAGAATCATAAAACACGCCCCCATAAAATTATTTCAGAATTCTGAAATGTCATAAAATTGAGTGAATTCATTTTGAAGGGTGGAAACACGAAGTAATTTTGTTATTATCTAAAAATATTTTATGTAAAGATTTGATGTCTTAAATATTCGAGTCTATTAAATGTATGCACATTTCTTAGAAGTAATTGCTGTTTACACAAGCCTTATAGAAAGCGATTGTTTTACACATCTTGATGACATTCACCTCAATATCTCTTTACCTAAGGTTAAAATGTAACTTACAGGGCTCAGCAAAAGTTTAGACAATGATCGATTACGCTTCTATACTCAGAAGTATGTACCGAATTTTTGTAATTCATCTGGCATACATTACTTGTGACTTATTCTTTATTCACAAAAAATAAATTTAAATCTTACCTTTTACATAATATATAATGGCAAAAAAAAACAAAAATTAAATTGTGGCAAAAGTATACACAATTTGCATATTTACAGAAAAATAACTACAAATTAAAATCGAGTTGCATACCTTCAATCAAGTCAGTCTGCAATCAGTGCAAGAATGTGACTTTTCATCGAAAAAACTAAATGTTGCATCACTTGGGTGTCTATTTTGTACCAAACATGTTCAACAGCAGCTCGAAGTTCATTAACAGAAAAGTATAGCAAAAATTTGCATAAACCTTACGCGATATGATGTCACAAAGGTTTTTGTTTGGTTCCAGATCAGGGCTACACGCCGGCTAGTTGAGATCAGTAGTATTTTCAAAGTTAAACGAAGTTTTTGTTTAGTATGCAACATGAATCGAAGCATTATCTTGCTAAAAGCTATACTTTGGACCATCTAGAAGTTCCCCAAATGACTAAAAATTGATCTCAACGTATGTATTCTTGTGTTGCTTGGCAACCATTGAATAACTCCAGAGATACTCGAACATTAAAGCAAAGTGAGGATCCAATCATTCAAAAGTCATCTCCTTATTGTCGACACAAGAAAGTCCCATGTTCTTTATGCAAGTCGTGCCAATAGTATGCTCACCCGTTTGGGCCATTCAAATTTCACCTTTTTTTTCGTTACTGAATATCATAGCGTACCAGTTGAGTCCATATGACGTATTTTTGCAAGTTCATTGCATTCTCGCCAATTTGTAGCGAGATTTTAAAGCTGATTGATTTACCATTTTCACGTAAATTGATCTACCTGTTTCTTTAATTCATCTACGAATCATGTCCGTCGATACAGATAGTCCTGAGTTACTTTTAATGTAATTAGCAATCATTTGTGTAATTGTCAGTTTATGGATCCTTTTGTCATCTCATTTTTTGGCCACACGAGGTCTTCCGGGTTTACGTTTTATTTTTAAGGAGTCACCCTTAGACTATACTTCACAGATACACCACTTTGGACTATTCAATGCTGCTGAAATTTCTGCAACAGTCTTCCCTTTCCATTTCAGGTTTCCTACTTCAATTACCTCATCTAACCGAATATTTTGAGCTCGCGGCATCTTCACTAACTGATGCTCTATCGAGGTATACTTAAATACTTCAGACATGTGACATCATAACTTAGAAATTTGCATTTTTCCAAGAACAGTTGGTAAAAAATCAAAAAAGTGTCTAAAGTTTTGCAATGTGCAAATTTAAATTTTTCAGTTAAATTAAAAATTATATTCTAACCATTATTTCTATCCTACATTCTTTAAAATATGTTTAAAAATAAGTATAGCCATTTGTAAAACTCAAGTGTTCGCTTTTATAAAGGTTAAAAAACGCTAGTGTGTATGTTTAATTCACATCTGAAAACAATGTACTCAGTATATTAGGAACGATGTATTTTGTCTAGATTTCTTGACATAGACACATGACATACTTGACGTAGAGTAAAAATTGCAAAGAAATTTCCTAAATGCAATTTCTAAAATTAATTTTTGATAACATGGAATGAATATAACGTTCAAAAATTAAAATTTTAATAGAGATTATCTCAAATAAGTGAATGCAGACGAGGGTTCATGTGTATAAATAGTAAAATCAAAGGCGCCGACTTCAGTGGGGAACAAAAAAACAAGGGTATCTTCCACTATTATTTATTTATTTATTTTGTCTTAATGAATCTGATTATTTTAAATGCATAAAAAACTTTTTTAAAAATATTGGGTTATGCCTAATTGTCCATTTTACCTTCCTGAAATTGGCTTCTTTGGACAAGATAAATATGAATTTACTAAGAAAACATTAATGCTAAGAAAAGATAAGTACTAAGAAAGATTTAGTTGGTTTCGTTATATGAATACTATTAAACGATAAAACTGTGCCTCGTTCTTTATTTTACGTTTTTATTTCGTCCAGGTTCAATATTTTAACATTCTTTGCTAGTTTGTTTATTAAGATATACACTTGTGGGGAAAGATACCGCCTAGTTTAAAAAAGTAATTTTTATTTCATTGGTTTTAAATATTGTTACAAAGTTTACAATCTAAATAATTTGAAAACTTTACTATTTACATTTCCTTTTAGAAAAGGATTTGTCTGAGCAAATCTATATATTTCTATTATTAGTATTGCTTTACTGTTTTTATAATGCGCTTTGTTATTTTTTAATGCAGTGTTTCAGTAATCGTAAATATATATATATATATATATATTATAGCATAAAATTATCAACATATTGTTATTTCTGTAGGGGAGAGTGAGGATACTTGAGCATAGGGGATACTTGAGCTACCCATATTATCTCTACAGTTGGTTAATTTTTCTTTCTAAAACTGGCAATATTGTAACATATTTATAGTTCTGAACATGTAAAAAAAAATCACATACCTTGGTACCATTTTGAAAGTATGGTGATTAATAGTTTTTTTCCTTATCTGAAGTAAATATTTAGGTGCATGTATTTTATTTATTTATTTTTTTTTGTATTAAAAGTTTTGTTTAAAGTTGCAATCATATAGATAATTTTAATAAGTATAATTTAAATTGAATTATGAATCTAAACTAGTTCAAATAGCTGCATGCTTTACTTAGTAAAACTCTGATAAACAAAAATGGTGGTAATCGGGATACTTGAGCCAGTGAGATTAGGGATACTTGAGCCATGGCTCAACCATCCCCACTAGGAATTTGATTTTTTTCTGCATAAAAGGGAGATTAATTCTTTATCTTATTTTTTTTTCTTTAAAAAATAATGACTTAGAAAAAAATATTTTAAAATGTATATTTTTCAATTGAAAGTATCCATTTTATTTTTCATTTTGACTAACAAAATAGCCTGTTTAGATAAATGTAAACATAGTTTTCAATTTAACATTTATTAAATTAAAATAAATTTTTAAAACTGTTTTACATGTCATGATCTCTAATACTTCAATTAGTCAGGTCCAAAATATTAAAATATTAGGTTGCTTTCATTACAAAAAGTAATAAAGAATACTGCCCAGTTAAACTGATGGCATTGAGCTCACAGGCTACAAATACTAATTGTACATTAAAGTCTTATATTTTCAAGGGTTAATTCCGTTCGAAAAAAAAATTAAGAAGGGGAAACAGCTCTCCCATTTCCTCTTTTTTTATACTTAATCATTGAACCTCCTATACTATCAAAGACATGCTTTATCATATAAAAAATCTATATCCAAAATTCAGAGCAAATTAGATAATTCTTAATAAAAACCCATTTAGCATTTATATAATTTAAAAGGAGTTATCCCCTTCTTTTATACTTAACCATTAAACTTCCAAAACTATTCAGAGATTTGAACGAAATCTGAAAATTCTGCTTGAAAAACCTATTTATATAAATTAAGAGGGGGGGGGAGGCATTAGAACTCCTGTTGCCCCTATTTATACTTATTCAATGAACACCTAATAGCAGTCACGGAATCGCCTCATCAGAA